>OZ004648.1:0-1284897 GCA_963924495.1 Nemapogon koenigi
GGGGGGAACGGGGGGGGGGGGTCTGGGTAAAGGTTAGGGTTTAAGGTTAAGTTAAGTGTTAAGTTAAGTTAGTTAAGTTAAGTTAAGTTAAGTTAAGTTAAGTTAAGTTAAGTTAAGTTAAGTTAAGTTAAGTTAAGTTAAGTTAAGTTAAGTTAAGTAAGTTAAGTTAAGTTAAGTTCAGTTAAGTTAAGTTAAGTTAAGTTAATGTTGTAAGTTAAGTTAAGTTAAGTTAAGTTCAGTTAAGTTAAGTTAGTTAAGTTAAGTTAAGTTAAGTTAAGTTAAGTTAAGTTAAGTTAAGTTAAGTTAAGTTAAGTTAAGTTAAGTTAAGTTAAGTTAAGTTAAGTTAAGTTAAGTTAAGTTAAGTTAAGTTAAGTTAAGTTAAGTTACGTTAAGTTAAGTTAAGTTAAGTCAGTTAAGTTAAGTTAAGTTAAGTTAAGTTAAGTTAAGTAGTTAAGTTAAGTTAAGTTAAGTTAAGTTAAGTTAAGTTCAGTTAAGTTACGTTAAGTTAAGTTAAGTTAGTTTAAGTTAAGTTACGTAGTATATTAAGTTAAGTTACGTTAAGTTAAGTTAAGTTACGTTAAGTTAAGTTAAGTTAAGTTAAGTTAAGTTAAGTTAAGTTCCGTTAAGTTACGTTACGTAAGTAAGTAACCTACCTAACTAACCTAACCTAACCTAACCTAACCTAACCTAACCTAACCATAACCTAACCTAACCTAACCTAACCTAACCTAACCTAACCTAACCTAACCTAACCTAACCTAACCTAACCTAACCTAACCTAACCTAACCTAACCTAACCTAACCTAACCTAACCTAACCTAACCTAACCTAACCTAACCTAACCTAACCTAACCTAACCTAACCTAACCTAACCTAACCTAACCTAACCTAACCTAACCTAACCTAACCTAACCTAACCTAACCTAACCTAACCTAACCTAACCTAACCTAACCTAACCTAACCTAACCTAACCTAACCTAACCTAACCTAACCTAACCTAACCTAACCTAACCTAACCTAACCTAACCTAACCTAACCTAACCTAACCTAACCTAACCTAACCTAACCTAACCTAACCTAACCTAACCTAACCTAACCTAACCTAACCTAACCTAACCTAACCTAACCTAACCTAACCTAACCTAACCTAACCTAACCTAACCTAACCTAACCTAACCTAACCTAACCTAACCTAACCTAACCTAACCTAACCTAACCTAACCTAACCTAACCTAACCTAACCTAACCTAACCTAACCTAACCTAACCTAACCTAACCTAACCTAACCTAACCTAACCTAACCTAACCTAACCTAACCTAACCTAACCTAACCTAACCTAACCTAACCTAACCTAACCTAACCTAACCTAACCTAACCTAACCTAACCTAACCTAACCTAACCTAACCTAACCTAACCTAACCTAACCTAACCTAACCTAACCTAACCTAACCTAACCTAACCTAACCTAACCTAACCTAACCTAACCTAACCTAACCTAACCTAACCTAACCTAACCTAACATACCAATGTGTTCTGTGCGGGAAGGAAATTGCCGGTCGCCACACTAAGCGACACTACACACGGCACCATCAAAACAGATATTTCATAAAAACTTTTAAATTGCTGGACACATGCCCAATCAAGAACCGCCCTCTGGCCTGGAATAATTTAATTAACAATCAAAAGACCTAATTCTGGAAAAAACCTATACAAAATTCATTCTTGCTCTAAATTATCTATAAATCAAAGCAAATCATAAGCAGAAGAAGTTTTTCCAAAACACAAGAGCCTAAACAAACATCAGTGGAGAAAGCATCTTGAGTCGCAGCTGATCCAGAGGTCCCCCTTACAAACACTGGAAAACAACACATTTCAAACTTACAAACAACAAATTCTCAAAACAACATTATGGAAAAATCTAAAATAGATACAACATAGAAACAAACAGAGGTCCCTTCCCCAAAACACCAAGACGACAAGAAGAACTACTGTCACAACTTACAGCAAAACACACAGCTTAAAAAATCACAGCTTAAAAAACAAAGAAATAACTGCTGAAATATTGATATCAGCAAGAACCATCTTGAGGGGGAGGGGTTTTAGCCGGTGTCTTTTGAAGATTTCCCCTTCTCCTATAAACAAAAAAAAAAAAAAAACCTAACCTAATAATAAGTACTGTAAATTTCACTACATTAGAAGAATTTGATTAATTAATAATTAATTTATATATTTTATTAAATAATAAATATTGGTCGCCACAAATTGAGTCCACCTTAGAATCTTTGACCTACATATGTGCAGGTAATACAAGCGAAATTATTTTAGAAGAGTCAGTTAACTCAGAATTGAAATACCAACCTTTCACACGAAGTTCTATATAAACAAAGTCCATTTTATAAAAGATTTAAAGACTTTACAACTCAAATACTTTTAGATTATTAATCGTTCAACGATAATTTAAACCCCTATTTCAATCATACTTTCTTTATTTTAATATTAAATAAATATATTCCCTATTGTTCGCTGTGGTCTGCTTTGTTACATAAAAGTTATCGAAACAGTAATTCTGTAATAGAAAACTATTTTGGAAAGTTGAAAAATCACATTTTACAAAATCGTGAAACCTACACATTTTTTAAGGAATTTGCACAAAGATAAATCTTAGCAATTAATCGAGAAGTAAAATTTGATATCCCTAAAGGTAAATTAAATAAACAAAATATACTAGATAGATTCAGAACACGAAAAAAGATCTTTTGAAAATTGGGATAAAAAAAGAAAAAGAAAGTCTTTTAGCCATTTCGACGACAAACATTTAAATAATATAAATAAAATAATATAATATTGAGTGAAAGCGATCCTGACACACAGCAATGTATATATTGTGGGCATGGATCCCTAAAAGACGATGTTATAACATGGGTTCAGTGCGACACATGCCAAAAATGGGTGCATGAATTATGTTTCAAAAGTTTACATAACAATTTTAATGAAGAAGATCAATTCTCATGCCAAATTTGTGAAATAGATAGTAAGCGAAAAGAAAGTAAATTAAAGGAAAATAAACGAAAACCTAATTTATGGAAGAGGGAGCATTAAAAAAACATATTTAACACTTTTTGAAAATGGCCTCGTTAATGATGTGAACTATTATAAAACTTTAATAAATAATCGGGGATATTGTGTTACCAAAATTGAAACGATAAGTACGGCAGTAAAGGAAATATTGATTTCCGACTTTATTACACTAGATGCAGGAGAATATATATCAAGTTATATTATAGACCACTGTATTTATATCATAAATAAAAACAATTACAATAAATACAACCTAATATCAGTTGAAAAATCATCTAATTTATTTGATAGAAAAATTTTAGATGAAAAAGTACGCTTATTAGAATTAGAGATACCACATGAGAAAATAAACCATTTTTCCCATTTGTGAAAATAACCATTATGTACTTTTAATAATACGCCCATATAAAAAAAATAATAGACTTCATAGACCCAATGGGGAACGAAAGTAAGTGCAAATTATTTTATTTTAGTAGAATCAAGAAAATAATAAACTTTGTAAAAATCCTGAAATACAAATAACAAAAATGTCGTCGCCAAAGCACGTCTTGCAGAAAGATGGATACAACTGCGGCGCGATGATCATTTTACTTGTAGAAAATCCTTCAAAAAATATGTCGCTGGAAATCGAAAATAATTTCGATAAATATAGAAATTATTTAAAAGATCTCTTATTAAAAAACAGCGACGATATGAAAAATATTTGTTTGCGTTGTGCTTCACATCAATGTTGTGCTTGTAAGGCCAAAATTGAAGAGAGCAAGAAATGTGTAATATGCCGACGAATGATTAATTTTAAGATGTCACAAATAAAGAATAGAAAATGATTCATGTGAACTATGTAGATAAAAATGGTTTTTCACCTGATAGTTCACATGAATATAATAAATAAATACAAATATGAAAGTAAATAAAAGTAAAAGTTAACGATGTGTAAATTTCGTTATAATTCAGCCAAAAGCTGGTTGACAAGATTATGTAAAAAATATTTTTAGTTGCACACGCATGTAGTAATTTGTTAAAACTATTGTTTATTTGTATGAAAAACTAGCCGTCATATAGTAAGTCTGTGAAACTAGCTGTCCCGGCGAACTTTGTACCACCTCAAACTTAGTTATTTACAAAATTCTATGTAAAAAATGTTGTCAAGCATGTCCGCTTTTAGTCATATTACCCCCTACATGTCGTCATTAACGTGATGTGGTGATATATACACAAAAACACTCTCTACAAATTCCTTTACCTTCCCGTAAAAGTCGAAATATCTCTTCCACCCCTACTAGGGTTGCCAACTCTCCCGAAAAGGCAGTTTGTTTCTAAAATCTCCCGGCTCCAGGAACACTGCTAAAATCTCCCGGATTTTTTCTCCGTATAGCCGGGCTGCCCGCAGTCCCGCACGCAGCGAGTCTAGCCAAAAACATATTATCGGATGCGTCCATCAGCATATGAGCATTTTGATATTGTAAGAAGAAATTTATTGGAATGAATTAAAAGATAGTGCTTTTTGTTGAACGTGCAAATAAATGAGGATAAATTGTATGACGATTACTGTTTACTGCAAGAAGTTCGTGAAGTTGTGACAATGAAACAAAGAGGGTAGACTTGCGTTGGGTTCATTTTTTATCATTTCCAATCAAAAGACCTTGCAAGCTGCTCGTTTTTTCACAATTTTTTTATTCCATCTACCGGATTTCTGATCCACAGAGTTGGCAACCCTAACCCCTACCCGTTGTCGTAGCGTAATGGTATATAGCCTATGTTACTCGCTGTAAGAGAGCTTGCTTGCTGTTGGTGAAAGAACTTGAAAAAACTTCCAAATTCAAACATCAAGTTCCATACAAAATTTATAAAAAAAGGTTCATAAAATCTTTATATTTTTTTGTGATTGTTTCCAATTTTTTTATAGTTGTTCTAATATTACAAATCGAAATAGGGATTCATTTTTATATATCGAGAACAGCGCCACCTACCGGGTCCAACTATAGCCTAAAACCTGGCCCATAATCTCCTCTTTCGATTGATATAAACACCATCCAAATAGGTTAAGTCGTAAGAGATTTTCACCAACCTCATTTTAAAGATGCTTTACCTCTGCACCGGCAGACTTAATCTTAGCTTGGCTATTCATGTCCTTCACAGCTAGACATGGCATCCAATTATAAGTATTTTGATTTTTCCCTATTACAAATTTTCAGCACCCTACCCCCTTCATCCCCTCTGTAAGCGATTTTCACCAACCTCATTTTAAAGATGCTTTACCTCTGCACCGGCAGACTTAATCTTAGCTTGGCTATTCATGTCATTCACAGCTAGACATGGCATCCAATTATAAGTATTTTGATTTTTCCCTATTACAAATTTTCAGCGCCCTACCCCCTTCATCCCCTCTGTAAGCGATTTTCACCAACCTCATTTTAAAGATGCTTTACCTCTGCACCGGCAGACTTAATCTCAGCTTGGCTATTCATGTCCTTCACAGCTAGACATGGCATCCAATTATAAGTATTTTGATTTTTCTTTCCCTACTACAAATTTTCAGCGCCCTACCCCCTTCATCCCCTCTGTAAGCGATTTTCACCAACCTCATTTTAAAGATGCTTTACCTCTGCACCGGCAGACTTAATCTCAGCTTGGCTATTCATGTCCTTCATAGCTAGACATGGCATCCAATTATAAGTATTTTGATTTTTCTTTCCCTACTACAAATTTTCAGCGCCCTACCCCCTTCATCCCCTCTGTAAGCGATTTTCACCAACCTCATTTTAAAGATGCTTTACCTCTGCACCGGCAGACTTAATCTCAGCTTGGCTATTCATGTCCTTCACAGCTAGACATGGCATCCAATTATAAGTATTTTGATTTTTCTTTCCCTACTACAAATTTTCAGCGCCCTACCCCCTTCATCCCCTCTGTAAGCGATTTTCACCAACCTCATTTTAAAGATGCTTTACCTCTGCACCGGCAGACTTAATCTTAGCTTGGCTATTCATGTCATTCACAGCTAGACATGGCATCCAATTATAAGTATTTTGATTTTTCCCTATTACAAATTTTCAGCGCCCTACCCCCTTCATCCCCTCTGTAAGCGATTTTCACCAACCTCATTTTAAAGATGCTTTACCTCTGCACCGGCAGACTTAATCTCAGCTTGGCTATTCATGTCCTTCACAGCTAGACATGGCATCCAATTATAAGTATTTTGATTTTTCTTTCCCTACTACAAATTTTCAGCGCCCTACCCCCTTCATCCCCTCTGTAAGCGATTTTCACCAACCTCATTTTAAAGATGCTTTACCTCTGCACCGGCAGACTTAATCTCAGCTTGGCTATTCATGTCCTTCATAGCTAGACATGGCATCCAATTATAAGTATTTTGATTTTTCTTTCCCTACTACAAATTTTCAGCGCCCTACCCCCTTCATCCCCTCTGTAAGCGATTTTCACCAACCTCATTTTAAAGATGCTTTACCTCTGCACCGGCAGACTTAATCTCAGCTTGGCTATTCATGTCCTTCACAGCTAGACATGGCATCCAATTATAAGTATTTTGATTTTTCTTTCCCTACTACAAATTTTCAGCGCCCTACCCCCTTCATCCCCTCTGTAAGCGATTTTCACCAACCTCATTTTAAAGATGCTTTACCTCTGCACCGGCAGACTTAATCTCAGCTTGGCTATTCATGTCCTTCACAGCTAGACATGGCATCCAATTATAAGTATTTTGATTTTTCCCTATTACAAATTTTCAGCACCCTACCCCCTTCATCCCCTCTGTAAGCGATTTTCACCAACCTCATTTTAAAGATGCTTTACCTCTGCACCGGCAGACTTAATCTTAGCTTGGCTATTCATGTCATTCACAGCTAGACATGGCATCCAATTATAAGTATTTTGATTTTTCCCTATTACAAATTTTCAGCACCCTACCCCCTTCATCCCCTCTGTAAGCGATTTTCACCAACCTCATTTTAAAGATGCTTTACCTCTGCACCGGCAGACTTAATCTTAGCTTGGCTATTCATGTCATTCACAGCTAGACATGGCATCCAATTATAAGTATTTTGATTTTTCCCTATTACAAATTTTCAGCGCCCTACCCCCTTCATCCCCTCTGTAAGCGATTTTCACCAACCTCATTTTAAAGATGCTTTACCTCTGCACCGGCAGACTTAATCTCAGCTTGGCTATTCATGTCCTTCACAGCTAGACATGGCATCCAATTATAAGTATTTTGATTTTTCTTTCCCTACTACAAATTTTCAGCGCCCTACCCCCTTCATCCCCTCTGTAAGCGATTTTCACCAACCTCATTTTAAAGATGCTTTACCTCTGCACCGGCAGACTTAATCTCAGCTTGGCTATTCATGTCCTTCACAGCTAGACATGGCATCCAATTATAAGTATTTTGATTTTTCTTTCCCTACTACAAATTTTCAGCGCCCTACCCCCTTCATCCCCTCTGTAAGCGATTTTCACCAACCTCATTTTAAAGATGCTTTACCTCTGCACCGGCAGACTTAATCTCAGCTTGGCTATTCATGTCCTTCACAGCTAGACATGGCATCCAATTATAAGTATTTTGATTTTTCTTTCCCTACTACAAATTTTCAGCGCCCTACCCCCTTCATCCCCTCTGTAAGCGATTTTCACCAACCTCATTTTAAAGATGCTTTACCTCTGCACCGGCAGACTTAATCTCAGCTTGGCTATTCATGTCCTTCACAGCTAGACATGGCATCCAATTATAAGTATTTTGATTTTTCTTTCCCTACTACAAATTTTCAGCGCCCTACCCCCTTCATCCCCTCTGTAAGCGATTTTCACCAACCTCATTTTAAAGATGCTTTACCTCTGCACCGGCAGACTTAATCTCAGCTTGGCTATTCATGTCCTTCATAGCTAGACATAGCATCCAAATTTTCTATGTCGTAGCTTATTTATATACAGTGGTGGACATATAATTAAGAACGGTAACAAGCGAACAATCCTAAAAACATTTTTTTTTCATATCTTTGTATTAATTTATCAATAATAACTTTTAATCACGTCATAATGTAATTATATTATCGACGTATAAATCGATATAATTATTATACAAAACATCTTAACTTTTTATATTTTTTAATATAATATGTAAAGGAGGTTGTATTCCGAGCGCACTGGCCGCGCTGGACAAATAATTAACACTGCAGTACACGCGTGGCCTACTATAGTAGACCAGGGTAACATTTTTGTTGATAACTTTTTTGTTTCGCGCGTTAAGAGAGGTGTGATTCCAGGAAAGCCTTCTTCATTAAATTTGTCAAGAAGTCAGTTCACCGTGTGACCTGGTCGCATACGCATATTTAAGCAATTTGCCGCCAAAACCGCGGGCCTACCAAAGTAGGCGTGTATTGACGCGCCTAATTTAGAGAAAGAGAAAGATATTTATTTGCAGAAAGCCTAGGCACTTTCACCAGATTCCTGGTATGCAAAATACAGTAAGTGGCACATTATTACTTCCATATTACATGACACCAATACATTATTATATTCTAAAGCACAAGCATAAACAACATATTATATTCTAATCTACGAGTAAGAAAATTCTAATATTTATTTGTCAAGTATTCTTTTACAGTGTAGAAACAATGTCCCACCAGCCATTCACGCAAAACTCGCTTGAACGTCATTATTTGTTCAATATTTTTAATGTCCTTTGGCAGTTTATTATAAAGCGTGACAGCCATTCCCATACAGTTCCTTGACACCTTCGCCGTTTTGAATAATGGGAGAATCAAGTCGTTCTTGTATCTTGAACAGTGGGCTCCGTTTCACAAATATGCACATTTCGAAAATATATAAACTGGAAAGAGTCAACAAATTTAAGTTCTGGAATAGCGGTCTGCATGATACCAATGGTCCAACACCACATATAGCTCGTATACACTTTTTTTGTACAACAAAGACACGATTTATGTTTATAGCATTGCCCCATACAAAATCAAACCATACCTTAACGTAGATGCTACATATCCATGATATGCATGGAGAGCTGTTTTTTTATCAGTTATTTTAGTTAATCTACGCAGGGCGAACACGAATCTGTTAAGCTTTCCACAGACAACGTCAACTTGAAACTTCCATGACAGTTGGCTGTCCAGGGTCACTCCGAGAAAATTAACAGCCTCAGACTGTTTAATATTGTCCATATTGTATGTTATGTCAATTGCTGTTGGTTTATTATTTTTATTATAAAATTGTATAATTTTTGTCTTTTGAATATTTATGTTCAAGTTATTATTATCCATCCATTGTATTACATCATTTATTGTTTTAATTATGTCCTTTTCGTATAATTTAATGTCTATATTATTAATTAGAATAGCTTTATTTATGTCAATTTTATTTAATTGAATGTCATTATTTTTAATAATTATTTTTTTATTAATGTCAGTTTGGTACAATTTATGGTCTCTATTTTTAATTACAATTGAAATGTCGTCAGCAAATAGTGTACAATGATGATCAGTGACATTAGGGAGATCATTTACATAAATTAGAAACAGAATAGGACCGAGTATACTACCCTGTGGGACACCATAATCATTTCTTCTATACATAGATCGTGACGTACAAGTTTCCATTTTTTCATTTTGCCAAGCTACTTCGACACATTGAAACCGATTTGTTAGATAACTCTGGATCCAGTCCAATGCACGTCCTCTAACACCACAACTTTCGCACTTCTGAAGCAGTATCTGATGATTTACATAGTCAAAGGCCTTGGTCATATCGAAGAAGACAGCCGCTACCGGTATTCCCCGATCTACAGCTGTCAGGACCTCCCTTACAAGTGCAAAAGATGCCATTGTTGTTGATTTTCCCTTTTGAAATCCATATTGTTCGGATTTGATGATTTTAAACTTTTCTAGAAAGGCGACTAATCTATTATGCATGACTTTCTCAAATATTTTTGATATTATAGGAATAAGCGTAATTGGGCGATAATTATTAATGTCATCTTTGTTACCTTTTTTGTATAATGGTTTAACAATGGAATACTTTAGTCTATCAGGAAATACACCATGCATCAAGGATCGATTCACAAGCATGGAGAGCACAAAAGCCAACTCAGGAGCGCATTTCTTGATAATATCAGTCTTAATATCATCATAACCTGTTGAGTTTGTTTGATTAAGAGAATTTATATGTTTAACCATTTCATAATCATCGCAAGGTTGAAGAAATATACTATTGCAAGTGTCTATATTTGTTGGCATAGCCCTTTGTGCGTTTATTTTACTGACATTCGTCGTGTCTATGAAGTGGTTATTAAATGCATTGGCAATCATTATGGGATCTTCGATAATCCCAGAACTGGTTTTTACTCTCTTTATGTGTTTTAGAGAATTATTGACGTCGAATTTGTTGTTCCTAATAAGGTTCCATGAAGCTTTGCATTTATTTTTAGAGTTTACCACATATCTGTAATTGTAAGTCTCCAATGTATGCAATTCTTCAACAATTTAGAATAAACATTATATTTTATTTTGCTTATTTCATTTTTGTTTTTGTAATAATTAAATCGTAGCTTCCTTTTTGTAGTGCATGCTATTTTAAGGCCCCTTGTTAGCCATTTAGGTCGTAATTGTGTGTGAATTTTAATTTTAATTTTCGGAAAGCACAATTCATAGAACAGACATAACAACTCATGAAATGTTTTAAATGCGACATCCACGTCATCAATATCTCCAATTTCAGACCAGGACAAGTTTTTAAGGCAATTTTTGAATTTTACAATGTTATCAAGTGAATAGTCACGTTTTGTTAAATAATTGTGTTTTTCTAGTGGAACATTTTTTGTTGTTGGTATTATCAGAAATTGTGCTGTCTCGTGATCAGAGAGCCCCAACATAAGTACTTCACTAGACGCGTCATCAATATTAGATATAATTTGGTCAAGGCATGCTTTCTGTCTGGTTGGCTTATCCACGTGCATTTTCATATTGTGATTTTCTACTAAACCTTTAAGATCTTTTGATATGTTTGTAACATTAACCACATCTATGTTAAAGTCACCAACTATTATAACCCTCTTTGTATTTTAATTTTTTAATCTATATAACATTATTTCAAATTTCTGTAGGAATTCATGTGGATTCGATTTTGGTGTTCTATACAGACATATTATTATTAATTTATATGATGGCACTTCTATAGCACAGCATTCAAATAATAGCTCTTCAATTAAATCATTCAAAAAATCATTTGCTCTAATATCGACACAATCAATGCCTATTCTAGACATGATACAGACTCCTAGGTAAGTAACTTCTATTAATTCCTATTTTTAAAATGATATTTACTGTTATACTCGTATATAGTTACTATTTACACTTTACTCTTATACTATCACCCCAAACATTTTGCAAAGTTATTTTTAATTTGCTCTTTAGTATTTTTTTGCAGTTTTATCCTTAATTTCACAATGAACGTTGCACAAATTGAAAGGTGGCTGATGGAACTAGATGATGAAGGATATAAAGAGGCTGAGAGTTGAGAAAGAAGAAGATGAATTAAAACCTGAGCCAGACTTACAAACTTTCGATACGTGAGTCAACTTCTTGTGGAATTGAAGCAGCTGGATTGAGTGTTTCAGAAGAACTCTCAGAAGATGATGTTCCGCTCTCGGAATTTGCAAGCGGAAGACAAGGTGAAGTTTATAAGTCTACAAATGGTACCATGTGGAAAAAAGACGTACCTCCAGCAACGCGAACTCGCGTCCATAATTTTCGGATGAGACTACCAGGCCCAAAAGAAGAAGCAGCTAGGAATGCAAAGGATCCGCAATCAACGCTATGGTAATCAACCAAATGAACGTCAACCCTGCAGCAATTGCAGTGGACATGCATAGAAACACTTCCTCGACAACTTAAATTTAGAATAGAAACGCTTTTGGGTACAACCCAAGTAGTGCAGCACAATGTCAAACCAAAGATGGGACGGGGTGATCGATGCGCACTTTGTTCAAGAGCCCGAAATCGATCGACATAGAAATGGTGTAAAACTTGCAATAAATGGATTTGCCCTGATCACCAAGCTGTGGTGTGCTCTCAATGTTACGAAACATACAATTTTTGTCATTAATTTAAGTTTATGTATATCAAAAATAACGATCAGTCTCATAGGTGCCATTTTTGTTAAATTTTCTTGTAAGTTTATTAAATTGGTCCTAATTTACGGTTTCTACTAGTTATATAATTTAATTAAGTTAATAAGTAAAGTGAAATAAATAACTAACTCATTCCATTTATTGTTTTATTCATATAATATCCGAAATACAATTTATATCCATTGTAAAATGGTCTACCATAGTAGGCCACGCGTGTATTTGTGTAAAAAAAAGGGGCGCGTGTACTGCAGTGTTAAGAACGCAAAATAGTTTTGTTGTAAATTAAAAATTTAGTAAAAATAAATGTATTATTAGATTGCGCGGTAAATGAGAGTCCTTATTCGTTAATTTTCCTAGTTTTAAAGTTTGATAATTATTAAAGAAATAATGGGTCAGAAGGAAAGTTGCGATTCATCCACACGAAAAATAATAGTGACACTATTTCAACGTGATTGGTCTTATGGAAAGATTTCTAATTATTTGAAATGCTCTAAAACATGATATCCCACGCAAACCTAAATCTCGTAAAACGACATCGAGGATTACATGATTGTTCGTTCAGCGAAGGTGGATCCTTTCAAAAGCTCTGAGAATATCAGAAATGAAGTATTTGGTCCCGAACAAAGTGTATGCTCACGTACGGTACATCGACGACGCTTAGTTGAAGCTAAATTATTTGGAAGACTCGCTCAAAAAGTACCGCTCTTCACGAGGCAGCATCGAAGAGCGAGGTTAGATTTCGCCCGAAAGTATGGTAATTGGACGGAGAGCCAATGGAAACATCAGAAACATGTATTGTTTTCTGATGAAACGAAGATAAATAGATTGGGTTCAGACGGTAAATCGTATGTTCGTAAAAAAAGTAGTTAAGCATGGAGGAGGAAACATAAAAGTTTGGGGATGTTTTTCTGGACATGGTGTAGGTCCTGTCAGAAAAATCGAAGGTACGCTAGACCAGTTTAAATATAAAGAAATATTAGAAGAAACAATGATCCCATACGCTGAGGAAACATTACCAGTTGTCTGGATATTTCAGCATGATAACGATCCGAAGCACACTGCACATTCAGTTAAAAAAAATCTTTGTGAAAATATTATCTCTATATTGGATTGGCCTTCCAATAGCCCAGATTTGAATCCCATTGAGAATCTTTGGTATGCTGTAAAGAAGAGTGTGTCTGCTAAAAGAATAAGTAATTTAACCGAACTTTATAAAGCTTTTGTGCAATCGTGGAACGAGATTTCTATTCAAACTTGTGAAAATCTAATAGCATCGATGCCTCGTCACTGCAATGCAGTTATTGCCAAGAATGGTTATCCTACAAAATATTAAATTAATTTTTTTTTAAACATATTAAATACTAAGCCATGTTATTAAATTTATTAAATTTTATTGAAAAAATAATGTCTGATGTTTTTATTTTGTTCCTGTTCTTAATTATTTGTCCAGTCACCAAAACTTGCACAAAATGAGTTTTTAAACATTTTGTTACAAAAAAATAAATTGAAAAGTCGTATTGTTTTCTAAGTTAGGTTGATAAATACACTAATGATAGGGCTCCGTTATGATGTTCTTAATTTATTTTAAATATAACTCTTTAATGCTATAATACAAATCAAAGCACAAACATTACTCGTAACATTAGCCGTTCCTAATTATATGTCCACCACTGTATATATACGACATAAAAAAATAAATATTTTATATCTAATATATTGATGCAATGGTGTATTTTAGAAATTAATTAGAAGTTCCGAGGGTCGAGGAGGGGGGCGAAAGCGGGGTTGGGGGTAGACTTTAAAAAAAAATTGGTGTCTTTAATTTAGTCGGGTTATAATTGGCTGCTAACTCTGGCGGCTAACTTCACACCGGTACTAAACATATGGTCCACAATCCGCAGTAACACAGTAACGTTTATATTCAGGACACGCGCTCTGTAGCTGCTCTACTAGCTATATTTGGGAGCTAACTACGTATTGTATTGTGTTGTAATCTACTCTAGCTCTGACCTTGATCACTGACCATCCTGAATACAGCATGTTTTGTTATTACTCCTTCCAAGGTGTACTATTACCTAGTAGACGAAGGTACTATGAATTGTGAACAGTGAACACATGCAACAAATAAAACATCGTGTGTTAGAGAGAGAGTATGTGTTTATTGTTTAGCAGCTTCACGCAACTTCTCCTGCACGGCTTGAGCCTGCTTGATGAAGTCATCGTAGGCAGCCTTCACCTGCGGCGCCAGCTTCTCGTTGCCGGTCTGTACAGCAGAGCCGAGCTCCTGCGCGAGGACCTGAGAGTGTTGTAGTGTGGCCTGCACCGCCTGCTGCAGCCTGCTCCTCACGGCCGTCGCCTGCTGCTCCAGCTCCGGATGGTCCTTCTTCAGTTCGTTGGTGGTCTTCTCCAGCTCAGTGCGAGCCTTCTCCAGAGCGGTACGAGCCTTACCGTCAGCGTCAGTCAGCTACACAAAACACACAATTACATTACTTATTTCATATGTAAAGCAAACCTAACATACTCATCACATACTTACATACATACATTGAACGTAGATGTATCCCGGGAACCATGTTGCAGTTTTCTTCATTTAGCCGTTATAATGTTGGAGGCTAAGTTCTGTTGAGGTATTTAGAGATGGAAGTGCATGGAAGGGATTTTTGTACGGTTTGTCGGAAAATGTACCTACTTACATACTTGTTTTTATTAATAACACAAATTGGTAGATAGATAGATGTATGCGGAAATCGAAACCCAAGTAGTCTGTCTATCCACAATCCACATGCGGTATTAGATGTTATATAGTACAATGTGGGCGGTACTCACGGCTCCCTGAAGGCTGGTGGACAGTTGCGAGACGTGCTTGAGGATGGCGTCGGAGGAGTCCTTGAGAACGGTGTTGAGCTGCTGAGTGTTCTTGGAGTTGAGGACGGAGTTGAGCTGCTCGGTGAACGTCTTGGAGAACTCCTCCGCGTTCTTCTGCAACTGCTCCAGCGGGCTGGGGGTGGTGGCGGGAGGGGCGCACAGCACCTGTAACAGACACGTCGTCAGTGGTTGTCGGAGCGTAGACAGATTTACAGACATACACAAACACACACTCACCTGGGCCAGGCACGCGGCCATCAGCACGATGAACTTCAGAGACATGATGAGCGGAGAGAGAGACGAGAGAGCAGAGACGTGCGAGGATGTGGACGGTCACTGCTGCAGTGTGCCGGACAGACTCGTTCGTCAGCTATATATAGGTCGACGGGAGGTTATCGCGGGGCGGCGCGGCGTGGTGCGGGGCAAGGCGGGGTAGGAATCTTCCCCGCTCAACAAACACGGTAACGAGGCTCGTTAACTCCAGGAACTGATTGCATTTCGTAATGTGTTTACTATCCTACTTGCAGCAATAACAACAACAACAATAAGTAGTGATAACAGCCGTCCTCACCGCGTGCCCCTGCGTGCCCCCGCGTGCCCCCTCACGTCATATCAGGAAGTGCATCATCTACCTAGACACAGCACACAACAGTACAGAACATTCTCTACACAGAATACAATATTACAATAGAGAGTCTCCTACATAACTACAAAATAGGACACACTATACAGACTGATCACTTGATGCACCAGGATGAACCGCATGATGTGTACGTTTTGTTTGGTGAACAGTTTGAGGAAATTAATATTGCGTGGGGTTATCTGTTATCACCACTTGACACCACAAGTGACTACCAGAGTTCAGAGTTCAGACCGAGACCGAACGTAATTATCTACTTTGGACTGTATTTCCAGCTAGGAATTAACTCAACTTTCCTATCTTTAGAGTAGAGTAGAATCCTGCTCTGAGCTCTGATCTCTTTCATCATTTTTGTTTTTTGCCATATTATTTATTTTATTATTCGAATATTTTGTTATGAAAGGATGGCAACAGCATAATTTAAATTATAAATTAACTTTGAAAAAAAAGTGTACCGACTTCAAAAATTTGCACTGAAAAGTAAGAAATAATAAATATTTCGTCGTAGAATTTGAAGGCGGTTGGTGCCAAATTAGGATACAAAGTAATAAACATCTAAGAAGATAAAGATCTGTTCAATATTATCTATGTTTGTACTGATGATCGTAGGTTTCTAATGAATTGTCTAGATTTGTGAATTTGGGAACTAAGTTATTTCTAATTTGGCACCAACCGTCTTCAAATTCTACGACGAAATATTTATTATTTCTTACTTTTCAGTGCAAATTTTTAAAGTCGGTACACTTTTTTTAAAAGTTAATTTATTTTTCCCTTTTAAGTGATTTTGCTGCCCTGAATAAAAAAAATTGATGGAAAAAAAATACTGCTGTGGATGGGATTTGAACCATGTGCATCATGAGCTGCACCCCATACCTTTAGCCGTTAGACCACCGTCGATACAAAAATTTACAACTTCGTGTCAATAGCAACCGTTGCTAAGGCTTTTCTCTGATACATAATTTTCAGCCGTAAACAGAGACAATTTACTGAATTTCTGAAAAACTACTGCACCGATTTTCGTCATATGTCTGTAAGATAATGTCGAGAAATATTTATATTCTTAAAAAAATAAGTCGTCAAAATGGGTACATATTTCATCGAGATATGAAGAAAAATGTACTTATAAAGTCAGTTTTTTCAAGATTTCTAAAAAACTACTGAACCAATTTTCACTAAAAAAAATGGGACCACCTGTGAAGTATACCCTTTCAAACAAAAAAAAATTGCCAAGTCGGTCCAGGCGTCTTCAAGTAATCGGGGAACATACATAAAAAAATAAAGATTCCGACGAATTGAGAACCTCCTCCTTCTGTTTTGAAGTTCGGTTAAAAATAAGTGATACTCCAAGTTGTCGATGTCCGACTATTTACGGGGACCATACAGAAGTTAGTATTGTATGTACAACAGTACAACAAGGTCCGGGAGCGTTATCAACACACCAACACACCAACACACCAACACACCAACACGAACACCAACACGACTCTAGTGACAGATAGCGCGTCACGGTCACTATCATACTGCAGATAGCATTCTCATTACTCATCTCACAGTAGGTACGGGCTGCGTGCTCTATGGATATCCCGTCGTCCTCAGGCAAGTCTATGGAGTATCCTTACAAAGTTCATTATACAATAACGTAATTAATTAGGTATATAGGTTTACATAAAACTTTTTTTGTTTTTATAGAGAAGACGACATGTGACTTTGCCACCGCCTGTTTAGTCCGTGAATGCGCGCGACTGGCAGAACATAATACGCTTGAAGAACCCCAGGTAGGAAGAAGGAAAGACTAACAGCGGAAGTTCGTTCCAACTTTTGACAGTGCGACACATGAACCAGGCCCTGAACTTTTTCGTTCATATGCAGAACGTGTCAACTGTTTGAGGATGAAACCTATATCACAGTAAATATATAGGTACTGTGCCTATATCCTGTGCGAGCAGTGCGGATGCGAAAAGGTGATGGAGGGACGATGTCGTGGAGTTTTTCTGGACATTCCCCATAATACAGTCGATAGAAGACACTTTTGGGTCATTGATGATGCGAATCGCTCTTTTTGCAAATCGTTGAGGGCATCGAGGAGTTTTAGCGTTCGTGACTCTGTAAGTAAACTATAAATATAAGATCGTGGTCCGTTCGTGGAGTTCGTGGCTAACTAGCTACGGTTAAGTAGAGGCTATAGTCTGTGAGCTGCGAGTCATGGTCCACCATCATCATCACTACATATTATAAACAAACATCCCCAGCCCCACTAAAAACTTCTAAACGGATGTATTAGTGAATCAAGTTACTGGTACCATATTGTTAATTTGATGATCTGAACTTTTTCCAAAGTACGAACATTCGAATTGGTCCTATTTATTTCCAATTTTTCAGGAATTTCTAATAAATATCTTAATTTTTATTCATGATATAACAATATTATCCTACTAATAATATAAACTAAACTATTTTGTTGTTATGCTAAAGTTTGTATGTTTAGATGTTTGTAGCTATTGAGCTACTAATTATATTGTAATTAGCGGCTTTGAATAGAACTCGGAGGATAAAAAGTTTATCTCCTGGATTATTTTAGGGTAATTTTTATACCAGAATAGCGGATGGGGGAGCAACCTGGAACACATTACACCCACGAGATTATTGATCTATTTTCTTGGTTCTATTAACACTCGGGTGAAACCGCGGGCAAAAGAATTATAAGTTATAATGTAAGTATTTCTCATACAACCAATAATCAGGACCTACCTACTTTATTTGTACTAAGTATATTATTATTTAAGTATCGATACTTTTATGTCAATTTTAACATTTATGTTTATGATGAGAAAGTATATAGTTGTTTCCTTACTACGAGTAGGTACCTAGTAATAGTCCGTGAATAATTAGTAGGTTTGTTTATTAAAATTAGTAAGTTTATTTACAATAAGTAGGTAGGTACCTACTTAACTAATGTAATTGTTTATTGTCCTAAACAACTTATTGGTCTGCCTGTACTACCGAGGTGTGCGAGTGTCCTGTATCCTGTATCCTGTATCCTGTCATGTACAAAGTGCCCTGCACTAGAAGGTACATGTACACAAGTATTACACTTTTCACTTTGTTTCATATTATCTAATGCCACCAATCACATGTAATTTGTGTGATCCTGGGCTGATACTTGGGGGGCCTACCCAAGTACCTACCTAATTAATCAAACAATTTCCATTTTGTCAAAAAACTGTTTTCTATAATGATGTATACCGACACAAATGTAAGACATTATTGCTAAAGCCTACTAATTTAATAAATTTGAAAGTTTGTATGTTTGGATCACCGACTTATAAGTCGACATCAATCACACAAAAAGTACTGGATGGATTTGTATAGAATGTAGGCTACTCTTTATCCCGGACAAATACACGGTTCCTGTAGGGTAGACAGTCTAAGACTACTGGTTATGATGGATGGATTAAATAGAGCATGGAGAAATTCATTCCCATTTAAAAAAACACGGGGACGAGAATATCAGGTTCTCAACTTCTTATATATTTTCGAACTTTTGACTAAAGGGGCAACTAAAAAATAAAACTATTTGTAATACAACGCGTACGAAGTCGCGGGCAACTGATAGTGTTATAAGTACAAATTATAAAGCAACCTTTCTGTATGTCTGCGCTGCTAATTCATTTATCATAATTACATATCAATCATCATATCATAATTTATGTAAAGAAACTGATCAATCATTTTGTCGATTGTTCGACATTGTTGTCCTATATTTGTTTTCTATTTGAGAAAGATCGCTCCGCTTCACAGATTGGCAACGATAAAAAAAATCTTTAATAAAAAGTGAGAATGAAATAGATACTCCTTGGTAAGATATAAAATTGTTACTGGCAGGCAAAGCCATTTGTTATAATAATAATTTAAAAAAATCTATTTTAATTTGTTTTTTAAAAATTGTATTGTAGCCATTAGTTTTCTACCATAGACCTTAGGAAGACGCTACGCTACGTATTCCTAAGATAGAATAAAGGATAGAATCTATGTTTTCTACATTTCGTAACGTGTTCTCGTAAATGGATAAATTGAAATTCGCGCGGTAATTAAATATCTCTGCTTAAAAAAATTACTACGGATCAAGACTTACAAGGAATATTAGGGGTTCATGCTCCTCCATACTCTACATCTGCTCGTTGGTGTATCGTCGTGTCATAGTTCGTTTTATAGCTGAAGAAATCAAGATTTCGATAGCGAGTGTCTATATTATGCACGACCACCTGGGCGTGAAAAAAGTGTCGTGTTAATACACTTGATATATCTGAAAAAGGTTGAAAAATAAAATAAGTCGTGGTCAAGTCACAAATTATTTTTTTTTATTCGAATAAACATATAATATTGAACTTAAAATCTTAAATCTAATCTAAACACTAAAATATTAAATATAATTTAGACATTTTTCCATACTGCTGCCGTACGGAAGCGTGCCCAGAACGATGGCTGCATTTCCTCGCTGTATTGCCATACTGATCCTTTGTGCGAGGAACGCTCCTGCCCTCTGGTCACCATCGGCCGCGACGATTAGGCGCGTTGACAACTCCTTAAAAAAATCCATCGCACTTGAGCTCCACGGCCCTAATGTCTCCACTGCAAACGGCACAAATATATAGTCTCTTGCTATATCTATATATTTGCGTCGTTTGAGGGATTCGGCGTTCTGCGCAGCTGACCCGGCTTCACGGGAGGTGCCCTGGAGATACGACGGCGCTAGTGTATCTACACATGTGGCATCCCACACTAGGCTCCGTCCCAGTTTCCAGGGCACTAGAGTTAATCCGTCGGGCCGCTTCCCATCTTCCCGGTATATTCCGCGTGGTTCGAGTGTTGCCGGGATATTGGCGGAGGTGAGGGCCCGGTGGATTATGTCATTGATGGAGCCGTGGCGTGCGAACCGACCTGCGCTCTTTACACATGACAGGCCGTGGAGTCCCGTCCGATCGACGTGGGTGCCGCACGGAGAGCAGTGTGGATGGCAGATATTAATGCCTAGTCGCAGGCCTACCGCTATGCGTAAACTTTCGTTGTCTAGCAGTGTTCCGAGGTTCCTAGAAGGGCAAGCGTGGAGCCAATGTCCTGATTCTGGCCTCGAAACAGCTAACAGCCTCGCTCGGTCTACATTACTGTGAGAATTTTGGGTCAAAAGGTCATGAGTTTGTTGCACAATCGGGGCATTCTAGTGTTTCTGTGATTTCACTTCCACTGGAATGTCCTTGTTCGGGCAGAGTAAAAGCCAGGCCTGTCTTGCTTCCGTTAAGTGTGTCATCGAGAGTTCAGATTTTGGAATATTAAGAATCTTGCTAACAAGTTCTGAGGCACTGTGAGATGAAGAAAGAAAAGCCGGTAATGCAACAGTTGATATTTGTCGTGGTCCAATGCCACCGTACCTTATAGGTAATGTGGCTTGGACCCAGGAGCTTTCATTGAATGTGATATTTAAAATTTTTTCTAAAGTTTCTTTTAATGTCGAATCGAGATTTTTCATTTGTGTTTTAAATTTCCAAATAGGGCTGGATCGGAGGATATATGTGAATTTGGGTATAAAAAGGCAATGTTTTAGAATAGTGATGGCTACATGATTGTTGATATGATCTAAACGCTTTGACATTTCCTGAAAAGAATTTAGCTTTTGTGTTAGTAAGGGTATGACAGCTTCTTCGAAAACAGGGGCCCCTAGAAGGTGAAGGCTGTCTTTTGTGAGACATTTTATTCCAGGAGCGATTGTAGTAAAATTTTTTTAAATTTTATTTTTTGTATTTTCCGGTACTAGGTCACTTATAAATAGTTCGCATTTTGTAAAATTCAGGTCCAAACCAACGTTTTTAAATTTTTCAATTACTATTTTGAGGTCTTCAAGTACGGAGTTTGCTTCACCTCCTAAGGACCCATCATCAAGGTACCAGACGTTCAATTTTGATTTTAGGGAACTGATGATAGGATGGATGGCTAGACTAAAGATGGCCGGTCCGAGAGGGTCGCCCTGCTGGCAGCCCACTGATGACTGTAAGTTGTGGTTATTATAAAATAGGTTAGAAGGGTCACTGTAGCATTGCCATACATATGGGTAGATGTTAGGTTTGTGTTTTTTGACTTCTGCAAGCAGAACTCCCCGGTCGACTGAATTAAATGCATTCTTTACATCAACTTTTATTAAAACCTGTTCTTTGTTGTCTGTAAGGAAGGTACGGACAGCGTGTACTGCGGCCTCGCAGCCTCCTCTGGTTCCGAATCCTAGCTGTATGGGTTGAAATTCTTTACTAAGATTTGTAAAGATTTTTCGACATGCTAGTTTTGATACTAGGCGCCTGATTGTAGAACCGACGGCTATGGGCCTAATTCCGCCATCTTTTTTGTTAAACGCACATAATTTTGCGCCATATAAAAATGGGAGGATTTCTTTCGTAACTTTGCCTGAGAGCATAAAGTTACATACATTTTTTAGTTCTTCTAGTAATAATTTATTTGCTTCTCCTGCCGAGTGACTAACCAGGTCTTTTAGATGTTGGGGTGTTAATCCATCTATTCCTCCTGCTGAGCCGCTTGTAAAAGACATTATTGTTGTGTATACTTCCGAATCAGTTACCTGAAGATAGGAGTCGGAATCAGAGGGTGACGAGGGGAGTTGACATAAAGAATGTGGTGAAGGGTGTTTGCTTAAGAGGCTGTCTAGTGTTTCGGGGATGTCAGGTGCTAGGGTATCATCAGAAAATAAGAGCCTTGCTGCTCCACTGATGTCGCCTTCTGCCACTTTATTTTCAACTTTTCTGAAAATAGTAGTTTTATCTTTTGATGGAATTTGATGAGAAAGATGTCTAGTGGCAGTGGGATCAGTTAATAAAGATGTATTGTGTTTAATTTTAGTGGTGAGTGATTGCTGCCCATTTTTATTCACGTGTAAAACTTTGTAGGGAAACGTAAAGAGATTTTCCCAATCTTGTTTAGTATTTCTTAAACATTTTTTTAATATTTCAGCTAAACTCTTTGCCACTGATGGCCTGGCTCCTCGAGGGATCCTTTTTATAAGTGGGAGAGTCTGTTTATATTCTTTTATTTTTTGGTCAAAATTTATGTCATCGTGTGTTAATGTGATGGTAGTTGGGCTAGTATTCAGTTGACTATCTGAGTGTGGAAGAGCATGGCACCGAGATATATGGATATTTAGGCCCCTGCGTCCCCTGAAGGAACGAGACTCGGCACACTGCGAGCAACGCAGCATCTCCACCTGCGACTGGGCGGACATTATAATATAGTTACTACTTTTAAATACATATTACTAATAAATAAAGTAAAAAGGGAAAAAGAAAAGAATCTGTGAGTATCCAACTGAAACTTCCGCTGGTCTCCACTTTTCGTAAGGTCTAATTTTCTTATGTAAAACACAATTAGAACGATTCCTGCTACTCTGGTATTCCGGTTTCTCGGGCTGTATCCTTTGTAGGTTGGGCAGCCTCTAGGGGTCAGGCAGCCTCTGTGGGTCGGCCGGGTGACCTCAGCAGACCGGGATGCCACTGCGGGTCGGGCAGCCTCCGCAGATCCGGCTGCCTCCGGGGCCCCGGCTGCTTCTGTGTGCTGAGCAGTCTCCACGGACTGGGCAGCTTCCGCAAATTGTCGTAAATGTTATTCTGTTATTCTTCCAGTGGTAGCTATTGCAGATTCAATCTTGCTTGGGTCATGTTTTTCCGTTATGTGGTTATTTTGGCCACTATTGAATTTTGGTTTCTTATTTAAAATTTTCCGGGTCAAATTCTGTTTTATTATATACTTATAAAAGATAATTAAAGAAATTTACCAAAAAATAATATTTACAAAAACAATTTACGTCTTGTCACTTTGACTTTTTTTTGTCTTTTGTGAAGTGAAATATAAACAAGTTCTGTGCAAACATGCGTATACTGTCTTATAATTTAAAACCACTCTTATCTGCAAAATCCGTATATGTCATTGTAAATCTACTACATTACCTATTGTATGATTATTATGATTGTATGTAAATTTTTTAACGTATGAAAAGTAGCGCTGTACAATAATCAAAGATTAAACATGAAAATTATAATGATTTTATTAATTAATAATGATTGTTCGACGATGTATATGCCAAATACCACAAAAAAGTCATTTTTTCGGTTTTTTCAATTTTCCCGCCATTTTTTCCATTGCAGTGTAACTTTTTTTCACTACTAATTGAAAGTAGACGTAACAACGAGTAAGTGTGCTAAATTTGAACTCTGTAGGTTTGCGTAGTTTTAGGTAGGATTTTCGTTGAAAATTTCACATTTTTTTCGAAAAAATTGAATTTTAAAAAACCCTTACAATAATTCCTTTCAAAAAAATTTCTACATATTTATAATACTAAAAGGTATCTTTTGACAAAGTTTGGGCTCAATTGATTTTTTTCTCGAAAAAAAAATTAACCAAATAATCGGTTTTTTGCATTTTTTCCAAATCTTTTTATTATCTACAACTTTTACATTTAACTTTTTTCGATAGAATGCACCGTTTAGCCAGAAATCGTGAAAAACTGATTTCAACCCCTAAAAAGCCACCCCTTCCTCCCCGGATAGCAGCAGACTGCTCGATTTATTTTTCCCTCTTTTAGAATATCTTATTCTACAATATCCCGGTGTCGGATTGCTGTAACGAATTGTTTTGTTGTTGGAACCCTATTATGGCTGGCCTAGTACCTCTAGTCAGAATGGGTACAATTCAAAATAGCTACCTACTTTTAGGAGAGCCAAAAACATTGTTTTTTTATTTAGATTATTTTAAGTATAATATATAAACACTTTTTTTTTAATTAAACAAAAGACAGTAGGACATAATATTTATTGTGATGTTTTACCACTTTACCGTAGGTACTAATCTCACTACTAAGTAGTTTACGTGGCGCTATGTAGATATATATTGTTTACCTATAACAATATTTTATCATGTCAACATTGGAGCAATATGAAAACCAAAGTAGGTAGTAATCGAGCACGGGGTGTTTTATTAGTTTTTCAGGAACCTATTTGTCAGAGACAATCATGGGTAGGTATATAGGAGGTACTACTGTCCGCGTCGTTTGGTTTCTATCTACCACTACCAGTAAGTAGTAAGTAAAGTGGTGAAACATCACAATAAATATGACGCCAATTTGTAAGACAGTAAGTTACAACACACACACACACTTTATTATACCTTGCGATGTAGCTAGAGTCTAGAGTCTAGAGACATCAGTAACAGTGTCCACTTGACGACAGTTGACCATATTGAACAGAACAAGTGGCAAGCCTGTTGCTGCACTTAATAAACCTAGATGTGTCACTTCTTTAGCAGACGTGAATATCTGTTATTTTTAGAAGAAGTGCGGACTTTTTAATTTAGTAACCCTCGCTCAGTCCCATCTTCTTCCTCTAAAGCAGCCATAGCAGAAAACGCAAAGCGGCGCAGATATGTCGGCCTCAGCGACGACTACATATTTGCGCCACTTGGGCCTTGGGGACCAAGCGCTCATTCAATTGTAAAGAAATTTCAAAACGCCTAATCAAATCTACAAATGACCATAAGACTAGTACGTACTTCGCACAACGCATACTAAGTCTTGCAATTCAACGAGGAAACGCAGCCAGCCTTCTGGGTACACTTCCAATGTCTGGGGACCTGGGACAATTTTTTTATTTATAAATTTAGTTTTAGATTTTATAATTGTAGGTTTTTATATTATATTCATTTTTTATGTAAGTAATTATTGAATAAAATAAAATAATCAAATAAATTAACTTTAACGCTATAAAAAAAAAGTAAGTAGGTATATAATTATTATTTGTTGATTTGTAGTTAAGTATATGTTTGGTAGAGTTTGTCCACTCGTAGCTATGTATTGTTCTCGGTTTGACATTACTTACTTTGTGATTGGAACAGTAGTACAGTACGAGTACATCACTACATCAAGTGCCTGTCGATGACCACCCAAGGAATGTCCAGCCCGAGAATGTCCAACCCTACAATGTCCTAAATCCGTGTACCTACTATCAGCAATTTTGTCGGTTGGTCATTAGTCGTTTCTGGTCTTCGAGTTTTGACTAAAGATGTAGCGGTAGTGTGGTAACTTTAGTTTAGTTGCACTGTAGGTAGTAATTAATACATTTTGTTTATTTGAAAATGTGATTTAATGACTCGATTCACTTGGACACCGGACACCTGTACAATTGTTCATATAATACTTAACTTACCTAACTTACACTAACTTACACTAGACTGAGTATACATACAGTGTCCTGTTCCTATTATATACATCAATAAATAAGTTAGCAATATATACCGTGGTTACATACTACCTACTACATATACTCGCGCTAGCTCTACTCTCTAGTAATACTTATAATACTTATTATGTTGTTCTTCACTTTATACTGCTGCCAGTGTCACGCACCACGCACGTCACTTTACCCTGTAAGTAATGTAGTATTGTATCAGTTGTCGGGCACCGCTAGGCCGATAGTCTCGATGGCAGTCTTGACTCGCTCCACCAGCGGGTCGCTCCATCTCCACAGCGCCTCGTCCTTGACGGGATGAGCACGCAGCTCGGCACACGTCTTGGTGAGCTGAGACACGCAGTCGGCGCGGTAGTGTTGCAGACGGGCCACGTCTGTCGATATCTGGTACGAGGAGCAACCTCCTCCCAGACAGGCCAGCGGGAAGTGGTTGTGGAGAGTCAGCACGCGGTCCGTGTTGTGGAACGCCTTCACGTACTGTCCGGGCCTTGTGAAGTTAGCTGTGCGCCACACATGCTGCAACATGTGCATGTACCGCGGAGCTCCATCCCGCCAGCCGTGGTCGTGACGCAGAGAGTCCAGGAAGTACACGTTGCTCGCATGGTACGAGGAGCGCGGAGGCTTGTCGGACCCTTGCTCACCGAGAGGGCGCAAGCGGGCCAGCAGAGACGGCCAGTCGTGGTCCAGCAGCGGGACGATCACTTCGTCCACGTCGAGCAGCGCCAGGTAGCGATATTGTCGCATGTGGCGGTAGAGACAGTCGTTGTAGGGCACGAGCTCCATCTGTCGCTTGTGGGTGGTCTTCTTGCGAAGGTAGAGATGCTGCAGAGCGGGCAGGTTGGGCTGCGCGCCGGGCAGGGTGAGGGGCGTGACAGTGACAAGGCCCCGGTCCGCGTAGTGCTGCAGCACGTGCCGTACGTTGGGATGTACCTGCAGCTCGTACATGTACACGTGTTCAGCCCCCAGCAACAGTAACAGCTCGATCCACTCCACCAACCGGAACGACAGATCCTCGTGCAGGAAGTCGAGCCCCTTGACGCACACGGCGACCTCCCCGCGGGTCGTTACGGGCGCGCGGTCACCCCCGTGGACTGTCAGCAGGTTGGTGGCCCGCGCGCACGGCCGCTCCACCAGCGACACTGCGGCCACAGGCAGCTCGCGGCGGTCCGGGGGCAGCACGCACGCTAACAAGTACGGCTGTAACAAACCGTCGCGGTAGTTGCCCCACTTGCGGTTCCACACGTACTTGTACTCAAGCGTGCGCACCACGGAGGGCGCGGCGGTTCCCTCGAACCAGATCTGACAGTGAGTGACGAGTGTGGGGGCCACCCGGTCGTGCACAACCAGCATCCTGATGGCGGGCCCTATGCGGGAGGTGTTCCGCTCGTCCAGGTAAGCGCCGTACAGATGAAAGGTCCCGTTGGTGGTGCGGGCGGTCTGCCAGTACAGGTTGTGGTACTCCAGGTCGAACACGGAGGGTAGCGGCGCGCAGTCCTTGTTCTTGTAGAACTTGTTCTTGTCGTCCCGGTGTCGGCTCCAGTAGGACAGCGGGAGGGACGGCAGGCGACGCTCGGCATCCGCGCGGATCTCGTCCTCGGAGGTTCCAAGTGGAGGAGGCGAAGTCGTGCTCGAGGTGGAGGGGAGGCCCCCCGCGGCGCTCTGTAGCAAAAGCCTTGAGACGGGGGGAGGAGGCACCAGGTCCCGGGCGGCGGGGGACGAGGTCGAGTGTCGGGACACTATCACCAGTAACGTGACACACCACACCGCCGCCACCAGCATGCCCGCCGCCCGTGCACCCCTCACACCCCGCACGCACCCAGCACTTCCGCACCGCCACCACCGCATACCTGTGGACGTGGACATGGTGCCAGTTAGTTACACTACATACACACTACACGCGTCGAGTCCACTCGCTAACTGTTCCCGAATGAACAACATGTTATTATCATTATCAGAAATAGTGTTGTTAGATTAGTAAGATACTGCAATGTGATAACGCGGGAGAGATAACGTACTTGATACTCACTGACACACATACCTGCCTCAACTAGCGGCGGTCCCACTCCACTGGTGACTGGTCTCTACTACTCAGCAGTCCGCACCCACACTCAGTGGCAGGTTCGTCTCTCTAAGGGCCGATCACTCTCCATGTCTGTGCTAGCATCACGTCCTGCGACTGCGACTCTGTAAAGTTACAACTTAGATCTTAGATAGGTTTATATGTAGATATGTATGATGCTAGGAACGGGTTTCTGGTAAGGTAACGTGTGACGCTAATAAGCACCAACTATGCAGCTCGTCACGGTGTGGCCAGTAGAGGTTGGCTGGTGTTGGCCAACACGGACTGCACAAATACACGCGAATGAGCAATACAATGCTTACACTTATACGTGATAAGGTATATATAAGACAGAGACAGAACATATTTGGTACAGATCGGTCGCCGTAACCTTAGGTCAGGTTAAATAAAGTTTTGATGGAGGACCATTTTATTCTGACCGAGCTAGAGTAGGTTTACCAGACAACTTATATTTTCCTGACATGTACGGAGTTCTGTCAGGAATCAGGAACAGATTGAAGATGTCAGGAAATTGTTTTGTGAGTTTTGTAAACAATTGACATAGGAATTTCAAAGCGGTATGTCACTTTCTGGGGGTATTGGATAATGTTTGATATTGAGTACCTCTCTCCGTGACAGAGTCAACCAGACAACCATCGCAACGTAATGTCTCTATAAGTAGAGGTTGTATAGTTACTGTAGAGTTATGTAACATCACGCTTGTTGCGATATTTAGAAGACAATTGTACATTTACCTTCTCCTTCATTATAGATAGGATACACAAACTACTAACACTTAGTTAATGTTGTAATCTTCTACTACACCTACTTTTGTTAATGTTGTATTAAAGTGTGGGAGCAAGGAAAGGGGGGAGGCCAAGAGGTCCAAACACAAATGACTATTTCAGTGGATGACGTTTTAAACAAAACGTTTAAATTTAACACTATAACATTGTTTATATTGTGGATTATTAAATATTTTGATTTGCTTTTTATTTCCGTTTACGCGATACCTTTACTCATTTCCCTGGACCTGGACCTTCAACCTGGGAACGTGCCTGTGTGGGATGGGAGCTCACTAGATTATCATCTTTACATATATTTATTCTACCTACTATGTAATCTATACTAATATTATAAAGTAAAGAGGAAAGATTTGTATTTTTGTGTGTATGTTCGCAATGAATAAACTCAAATACTACTGTGCCGATTTCAAAAATTCTAAGCCCTGCTACATTCACCCCTGAGTGACCATAGGCTATATTCTATTTTCAAAAAAATTAGGGATCCTTACTAAAACTCCAATAATGTAACCCAAGGTGTAAAAAATTGACTTAAGAAATTCCTTACATCGCGTGCGAAACCTATTGATGATATAGAGGTAGTAGTGGTAGTGGTAGAGGGTAGGAGTAGGGGGTAGGAGTGGGGGTAGGGGTAGGGGTAGCGATAGGGGTAGGGGTAGGTATAGGGTACATTTTATTTTGTTCGTAAATATCCACGGGCGAAGCCGGGGGCGGAATGCTAGTTCTAAATAATCTAATTGTGTTGTAACAAACAAGACCTCCTCTCGTCAAAAAGTAGCAACGCATCAACATGATATTTTGCACAGATAGTTGGGGAGGGTCAAGGAGTGACATAGATAGACTATATTCCCGGGATCATATCTCATTATTTATTATGAATGACAAAGACAAACTGACAAAAGAAGTCTAAATAAGTGACATCTATTAAAGTTGGTCCGAAAAACATTACTGAGTATGAGCTAAACTGATCATGTAGGTATGTACCCTGGCAGACTGCTAGTGTACAGTGTTGTATGGATCAGACCAGCTACCACCGCTCATCGTTGGTCAAGTGCTAGAATGCTACCCACATAGTAAGGCGTTCCGGTTGATTATGACTCATAAATTGAGTTAGCTAGTACTTACAGATGTAAATATCTGTTATATTATGATTATGTATGACCGCTATTTACATCTGTCCTAGTCCTAGCTAAACACACTATAATTACATCACATACATCACAGTATTACATAATCACAGTTCACTTACTTGTGCACGGTCTATCAATCATCACGCCTTTTTATCCCAAGAGGGGTAGGCAATGTAGGCATATACCTCTTTCGCTTCTTTTATAACCTTTCATACATGCTCTGCGATTCACTATGTTATCAGTGGAGGTGACAAACTACATGAACACTATTCATGGACTTCCATAGCCAGTTTCCACCAAGTGGATGTCGTGTTATCTTTGAAAAACGAAAAGGTTCCACAACATCTTGAGCTTGTGCATGTGTACCGGCTCCGGGCTCTATCACAGCTATTCACAACTGAACCACATGCACAAAGTAGTTCGTGCTTCGTGCTAATATAGAACTGGAATGGTCTGTCTTCCTCCATGTGCCCAGCTTCATATCTGTCCAGTATCTCTACAGACCGTGGTGGAATGGTCTGTCTTCCTCCGTGTGCCCAGCTTCATATCTGTCCAGTATCTCTACAGACCGTGGTGGAATGGTCTGTCTTCCTCCGTGTGCCCAGCTTCATATCTGTCCAGTATCTCTACAGACCGTGGTGGAATGGTCTGTCTTCCTCCGTGTGCCCAGCTTCATATCTGTCCAGTATCTCTACAGACCGTGGTGGAATGGTCTGTCTTCCTCCGTGTGCCCAGCTTCATATCTGTCCAGTATCTCTACAGACCGTGGTGGAATGGTCTGTCTTCCTCCGTGTGCCCAGCTTCATATCTGTCCAGTATCTCTACAGACCGTGGTGGAATGGTCTGTCTTCCTCCATGTGCCCAGCTTCATATCTGTCCAGTATCTCTACAGACTGTGGTGGAATGGTCTGTCTTCCTCCGTGTGCCCAGCTTCATATCTGTCCAGTATCTCTACAGACCGTGGTGGAATGGTCTGTCTTCCTCCGTGTGCCCAGCTTCATATCTGTCCAGTATATCTACAGACCGTGGTGGAATGGTCTGTCTTCCTCCGTGTGCCCAGCTTCATATCTGTCCAGTATCTCTACAGACCGTGGTGGAATGGTCTGTCTTCCTCCGTGTGCCCAGCTTCATATCTGTCCAGTATCTCTACAGACCGTGGTGGAATGGTCTGTCTTCCTCCGTGTGCCCAGCTTCATATCTGTCCAGTATCTCTACAGACCGTGGTGGAATGGTCTGTCTTCCTCCGTGTGCCCAGCTTCATATCTGTCCAGTATCTCTACAGACCGTGGTGGAATGGTCTGTCTTCCTCCATGTGCCCAGCTTCATATCTGTCCAGTATCTCTACAGACCGTGGTGGAATGGTCTGTCTTCCTCCGTGTGCCCAGCTTCATATCTGTCCAGTATCTCTACAGACCGTGGTGGAATGGTCTGTCTTCCTCCGTGTGCCCAGCTTCATATCTGTCCAGTATCTCTACAGACCGTGGTGGAATGGTCTGTCTTCCTCCGTGTGCCCAGCTTCATATCTGTCCAGTATCTCTACAGACCGTGGTGGAATGGTCTGTCTTCCTCCATGTGCCCAGCTTCATATCTGTCCAGTATCTCTACAGACTGTGGTGGAATGGTCTGTCTTCCTCCGTGTGCCCAGCTTCATATCTGTCCAGTATCTCTACAGACCGTGGTGGAATGGTCTGTCTTCCTCCGTGTGCCCAGCTTCATATCTGTCCAGTATATCTACAGACCGTGGTGGAATGGTCTGTCTTCCTCCGTGTGCCCAGCTTCATATCTGTCCAGTATCTCTACAGACCGTGGTGGAATGGTCTGTCTTCCTCCGTGTGCCCAGCTTCATATCTGTCCAGTATCTCTACAGACCGTGGTGGAATGGTCTGTCTTCCTCCGTGTGCCCAGCTTCATATCTGTCCAGTATCTCTACAGACCGTGGTGGAATGGTCTGTCTTCCTCCGTGTGCCCAGCTTCATATCTGTCCAGTATCTCTACAGACCGTGGTGGAATGGTCTGTCTTCCTCCATGTGCCCAGCTTCATATCTGTCCAGTATCTCTACAGACCGTGGTGGAATGGTCTGTCTTCCTCCGTGTGCCCAGCTTCATATCTGTCCAGTATCTCTACAGACCGTGGTGGAATGGTCTGTCTTCCTCCGTGTGCCCAGCTTCATATCTGTCCAGTATCTCTACAGACCGTGGTGGAATGGTCTGTCTTCCTCCGTGTGCCCAGCTTCATATCTGTCCAGTATCTCTACAGACCGTGGTGGAATGGTCTGTCTTCCTCCGTGTGCCCAGCTTCATATCTGTCCAGTATCTCTACAGACCGTGGTGGAATGGTCTGTCTTCCTCCGTGTGCCCAGCTTCATATCTGTCCAGTATCTCTACAGACCGTGGTGGAATGGTCTGTCTTCCTCCGTGTGCCCAGCTTCATATCTGTCCAGTATCTCTACAGACCGTGGTGGAATGGTCTGTCTTCCTCCGTGTGCCCAGCTTCATATCTGTCCAGTATCTCTACAGCTGTCTTCCTCCGTGTGCCCAGCTTCATATCTGTCCAGTATCTCTACAGCTGTCTTCCTGCGTGTGCCCAGCTTCATATCTGTCCAGTATCTCTACAGCTGTCTTCCTCCGTGTGCCCAGCTTCATATCTGTCCAGTATCTCTACAGCTGTCTTCCTCCGTGTGCCCAGCTTCATAATTGTCCAGTATCTCTACAGCTGTCTTCCTCCGTGTGCCCAGCTTTATATCTGTCCAGTATCTCTACAGCTGTCTTCCTCCGTGTGCCCAGCTTCATATCTGTCCAGTATCTCTACAGCTGTCTTCCTGCGTGTGCCCAGCTTCATATCTGTCCAGTATCTCTACAGCTGTCTTCCTCCGTGTGCCCAGCTTCATATCTGTCCAGTATCTCTACAGCTGTCTTCCTCCGTGTGCCCAGCTTCATAATTGTCCAGTATCTCTACAGCTGTCTTCCTCCGTGTGCCCAGCTTCATATCTGTCCAGTATCTCTACAGCTGTCTTCCTCCGTGTGCCCAGCTTCATATCTGTCCAGTATCTCTACAGCTGTCTTCCTGCGTGTGCCCAGCTTCATATCTGTCCAGTATCTCTACAGCTGTCTTCCTCCGTGTGCCCAGCTTCATATCTGTCCAGTATCTCTACAGCTGTCTTCCTCCGTGTGCCCAGCTTCATAATTGTCCAGTATCTCTACAGCTGTCTTCCTCCGTGTGCCCAGCTTCATATCTGTCCAGTATCTCTACAGCTGTCTTCCTGCGTGTGCCCAGCTTCATATCTGTCCAGTATCTCTACAGCTGTCTTCCTCCGTGTGCCCAGCTTCATATCTGTCCAGTATCTCTACAGCTGTCTTCCTCCGTGTGCCCAGCTTCATAATTGTCCAGTATCTCTACAGCTGTCTTCCTCCGTGTGCCCAGCTTCATATCTGTCCAGTATCTCTACAGCTGTCTTCCTCCGTGTGCCCAGCTTCATATCTGTCCAGTATCTCTACAGCTGTCTTCCTGCGTGTGCCCAGCTTCATATCTGTCCAGTATCTCTACAGCTGTCTTCCTCCGTGTGCCCAGCTTCATATCTGTCCAGTATCTCTACAGCTGTCTTCCTCCGTGTGCCCAGCTTCATAATTGTCCAGTATCTCTACAGCTGTCTTCCTCCGTGTGCCCAGCTTCATATCTGTCCAGTATCTCTACAGACCGGCCACAGTTAATGTGCTAGTTCCCTTCACTCATAGACTAAACTATTATAGTAGGTAGATATAGTCAGATAACGATAGTAACTCCACTCGAGGTCGCACTCTTACTTCACTTTGTTGCCCAATGTCGGAGGTCACCACATCACCTCACATCACATCACTCTAGCTAGATAGACAGACAGACAGACGTGCCGTGTAGCATACATACCTAATGTAGAGATTCGCCTGCTCGAGACACACATTACATTACATAACCACACACAAACTAAAGTTCCAAATTACCTAAATACGGTTTTTTTCCTACCGGTGGACCCCATGGTAATAGGAAAAAAGAAATAGGTAGGTAGTGTAGGTAGGTACGTAATGAAGCGTGTGTGTTGGTCGCTACAACATATAACAGAGAGTGACCTAGACAGTAGACAGTAGAGCCCAGTACTCAGTAGGAATGTTACCCAAGGTAAGTTTAGTAGCATATTGGTATACATGGTAGAGTATTGGTAGAGTACATGTAGTAAGCATGTTGTTATCGCTATACCTGTACAGTGTACAGTGTACAAGTAATAAATAATCCCATGAATTGGTTACTTAGTAATAAACAGCTCGATAACGATCTTCTACCTAGCTCATGTGGTAAGTGGTGAGATGGTACTACAACAATACTAGAGTACCAGGACCTACTAGACCGTGTCTCGTACCTCGTGCGTGATCTGTCTAGCTAGTGTGTTTGTTAGTCTGAGACGAGAGACGTCTACAACTAGCGGGAATTTTCAGCAGATTAGTTTAGATATTAACGGCGCGGCGGATAAAGGCTGCTGATTATTGAATTTGCATTCTTCTTGATACTCCAAGCGATATTTTTGGGCCCAACTTCAAAAAAAATGTGTTTCTGATTATGGCCCTAGAAGTATCCGTCAAAAGTCCCCCCTCCCCTATATAGTGAGAGCTAAGAGAGAACTGTAAAATATAAAATATTAAAAAATTAATTATTTTTTTTAAACTTTAAATAAAAAAGTATATTGTTATGTTATTTTTTATGTGCATACACTTTATTTTGTACCTATGACAAATTATTTTAGAATGAATTGTAATTTTCCATTTATGTGCTTTTATATTACACATGATCAAGGAATATACTACTCTCTACCTGATCAAACAGTACCTTTATTGAGGTGGATTTCTGTGTTAACCTTATTTGTTTGGTTGGCTAGGTTTTTGGGTTTGCTACCCGGGAACGGGAATTCCCAGGAAAAATGCAGAAAAAAGGAGTAACGAGTAAAAAAGGAGGAGAGAATAATTTATTTATTTCAATGTATTTGCAGTTGAACATCAATAAAATATTATTATTTTAAAATCATTTATTGAGTGACCTAAAGAACGGAACTTGGTCTCACTATGTCTTTAAACGCGGAAACACTATTTGGTAAACTGACGCTTATTCTTACGCTCAGTTAGATACTGCCACAAAAATTATGCCACATCAGCGGTGTACTTGCCCCAACAAAGAAGACTAAATAAGTCTGTTTGTGTGATTTCTCTTACAATTTACTTATGTACCCTCGCTAATAATTCGTAAGTGTCGAGTAGGTACTGGAGTGAGACAATTTTAGATCAAATTCACAAAAAAAAAATCCCGGGTTCCCGAAAATGGATTGTTCCCTTATAGTAGATTTATTTAATGTACATGTCATAAGACCATAAGAGGCAACCCGTCCCGTCCCTACCCGACTACGACTATATTATACGGAGTGATTGGGGATTGACAATATTTTTATTATTGTTGTAGTAAAATGTACGTAAATATGTTTTGAAGTTGTAACTATTACCTACATTGAAAGTTGAAGCCACCGGAAAGACATTAGGTAGGTACTTTATATACAAAATATGAGTGACCTAGTGAGTAGTTTAGTTCTCAAACATGGAACGTTGTTTTACGGTAGGTATGTGACAACATGGTCTGCAAGTAAATTGACATGAAGAGATGAATATTGATATATGAATGAAACGGTAGACTTGGCTCAACATAAACATATCGCAACTACCTATTTACGGACAAAGAGTCGTGGGCCTTGGAATGGTTACATTCATGTTTTTTTTTAAGATTAAGTCAGTAATGATTGAACAGATACCCGGAGATGTGAGTCACGATAAAGTAGAAGTAAAGAGTGTCCGTCTCTCAGGCAGGTGAGGCAGGTGAGGCAGGTGAGGCAGGTGAGGCAGGCTACACAACTGAACACATTGCTCTATACATACATACAATATAGCTAGTTGTTCACAACAAGCACTATAGGTAGGTAGGTATAATATAATGACTGTGTTACTGTTCTGCAGTGTTCTGTATAATTAACATTGAGATGACAGAACTACAGAAGGGACGTCTGTCTGTAGGTATTTATCTCAATAATGTAGAGCTGTACCACGCTGTAGAGAGTACAGTGCAGTGTGCACTCAACCAACAGTTAAATATAGCGTGTGTAGAGTGTGTAGAGTGTGGTGTGTGTGAAGTGTGAAGTGTGAAGTGTGAAGTGTGAAGGGTAGTGTGCTCGGACTCGCGGACTCGGAGTGAGGAATGTTCAAGTGTTTAGGTACCCACCTCTGTCTCTACTCTGTACTCTGTGGTGCAATGTAACTACACCACGACACTGGGAGATGTACCTACTAACTGGGTCAACTTGCTTGTTGTTGTTGTTGTTGTTGGTTGGATCTACTACTATACCTACTGAGTATTGACTGAGACAATACTGACTGAGAGCTTTTGTGGAGTGGGGTGTGGAGTGTGCTACCTCTCACCTATTGTGACAGAGATCAAGTTGACCGCTAACTATAATATAGGTACCTGAGTATGGAGTGTGGTCTGTCTGTAGATGCACCATGCACCACGAATCACCACCGTCACGACCGTCCACCGTCCACTTGAAGATCTCACTACAGCAACACTCCCACTCTGTTGTACATATCACTACACGGCTCGCACTGTAGATGCGCGCGCGCAGTGTCGTGTCGCCGCAGACTGACTACTGTCCGTCGTGTACCTACCTACCTACACAGTGTGGTACCCCCCCCCCTCCTTCCCGCACGACCTTGACCGCCGCTCACCGCCCGCCGCCCGCCGCACCCGGCTCTGAGCTCTGAGCTCTGAGGGGTAGACAGTCCCCCACCACCACTAACTAGCACTCGCCGCAGTCCGCACCAACATCAACTCATCCACAAACAAAAATACCTACCTACCTATACTTGGTCTACTTTATGAATGATCTTGAGTAGGTGTGCACGAACACAAGACGGGAAGCACGGGGAGTCGGGGAGGTAGCAAGACGGGAAGCACGGAGAGTCGGGGAGGTAGACGCGGCGGTGCAATGACCCTAATGAATGAACTAAATAACACATGAATAGCAAGTAACATTATTTATACTGCTTACTGCTTACACCAAACTTACAGTATCGTTTATGTAGATACAATTTGTGCAGAATTGACATACCTACCTAATTACTCGTTCAAACTACATTCCATTACTGTCAATGACATCTCGAAACATTATTATTGGTTGGTATACTTTTAGATAACAAAACTTTAAATACCTACAAACACCGGACATCATCAACTCTCACTATTGAGTGCAGGTAGACCTTCTGTGTGTAGGTAGACCGTGTGGGCGTGTGGTTACCTACAAGTCAGACGTCAGGTGTGTAACAGTAAACGAGATGTTCACGAGTTCATCAAATATCACAGCATCACCAGTCACCACTGGCCACCGTCAAGTGTGCTCAGTGCTGTGTGTAGACGTGTACCACTCTAGCTCTATATAATGTAGGTCGATATTGTCAATATAATATTTGAGCTAGCTGTTCATCTGTGCGATACTTGATGTTGTTGTAATAGCAACCTTATTGTGTGGACACTAGTAGAGACATTTCTACACCAGCACACTTCTAGTTTATTGAACCAACTAGAGGAAGTGGCTCTGCCCGTGTCGATGTACAATCAAGTAGTGCTCAATTAATCACGACTTGATTTATCAGTGATCCAAGATCGGCGGTGTAGGGGATGCAATACCGGGATGTCGCATACATGTTGCGGGACTAATCTCGTTCAAATCTGGACTGGCGGGATTACAGAGAAGCGTGGTTTAAAGATTTACGGATTAAAAGGCACATAATTATGTACGTTCAATTCACCTATATTCATTAATGACTATTGTACCAACCAGCACCAACCAGCGTGGAAGCTGAGCGAGCTTTATCAACCGCTGATATCAGGAGCCGTTTAGCAGAGGACACAATAATTATGAATTAATAATACTTTAACTTTTTTACGAAGCTTTTTCCAAAATAATGTTTTATGATGTTTACGAGAATTTAAGGTATCTATGTGCCATACGTGCCTTTACGTGTTTGTGGTTTATGTCAATTTATGTTCCTAATGTTTATGTTGTTATGTCAAGTTACGTATTAATCTTTATGTAGATCAATAAACCATTTAAAATGTTGGTATGTTAAAAGCTTGTTTAATTTGGGTTAAAATTAAAACCATGAAAACGAGGTCTATTAGTTCTTTTATCTTTATTACGATTATTTGCGATTGATTTCAGAGGTCTAAATACACCCTGCTGGATCCCGCAAATACCTGGATCCAGCGGGGCTAAGATGGTTCAGTCCCGCAAATAGGTACCTGGATTGAAATTATCTTGCGGGATTGCATTCTCTACGGCGGTGTAATAACATTTAACTAATATAAAATAGTGTCCCGAATAGTGTTGCATAAGTGCAAGACCAAGATGAGACTTAGATTTACATTTGAGTATAGTCCTAGAAATGATATGTTACCCAGAGACTGAGAATGGGTATATATTTCCATGTTTATTATAGGTAGGTATGTTGTCCGCGATACCTACCTACTGCACAGTAGACACAACACAACACATGGTGTGTCAGTCTCGCCGCATCCTGCACGCGAGATACAACAAACAGATCGTGTCGGTAACGCTCGTCTGCACAGTGCACACATCCTCTACATGCTGTTGCCTGTTGCCTGTTGCCTGTTGCCTGTTGCCTGTTGCCTGTTGCTTACCAACATAATACAGAGAGTTGACCTCCCGGAGTCACGAGTGGCTACCTACCTACAGACAGACAGACGGACACTGTCACGTACAACATACGTCGTGCTGCACATACTAAGTACGTACTTGACCTCAGAGCTCAGAGCTCAGAGCTCCCAATGAGGTAGGTATGTGTGATGACCGCATGTTTGTTTGTTTGTTTGTTGTAGACAATGTGCTCACTAGAACAATAACGACACGGGACAATGCGCATTGTTGTGGTGCTGAGTGCTGACCTGGCTGGTCATACGTGTGTCATATTGTATAACCTCCACCTCCACCTCGCATACCTATATAAACTATAAAGTAAATGTAGCCAGTAATCATTCATTTTGACAAGTTCCCTACTACTTACTATAGTGTAGATTCACTTTGTAGGTATAGTAATACACCAAAATATTACCTTCCCTCACGCGCTCCAAGTACGAGATGCTACGATGCTTCATACAACAACCTTCAACAACCACTTTAGCTCCATACGTAGTCGGTCGTCCATACCAGTACCAGGCGGTGGTAGCCTTAGGGTAGCAGGTAGGAGCAGGCAGATGCTTGTCTTACACTATATAGGATCACTGTGATGTCTGTCTGTCCGTCTATCACAGCTTCTTTTCTACCAGCGAACTTAGGTACCTACACGTAGAGTGTGATGACCCAACACTACATCGATGCTCAACACGGATTTACCTAGACCTACCTATAGAACATTTTTTTCATGTGCATGGAAAGGCTCGTTATAAGACATACAAATATATAGGTATTTTTTATAATTTTAAAACGCATAGTTTAAATTATATTAAATAAAATATACAAAAGTTGAGCTTATCTCCGTAACTACAATCTAAAATTTTCAATAAAAAATAGGAAAAATAGTTTACAGGAAAACCTAAACTAAAATAATGATATGAAAAGTCTCCACGCGACCTCGACTCACTCTTGGCCAAATTTATTTAAAGTTGATATACCGACTTCAAAAATTGTTTAAGTACTTACTTCAATACAAGAAATAATTAAATATTTATTAATTTGAAGTCTATGGTGCCAAATTACATTATAAAATTAAATAGATTCTAAATATCTGTTCAATGTTATCTATATTAATTGTCTAGATTAGTAAAATTTACAGCTAAGTATGTAGTTACTAATTTAGCACCAACAGTCTTCAAATTCAACGGCAAAATATTTAATTATACCTATCTCTCAAGATCACTGTACCCTGCGGCACCGCTGGGTATTAGGGTATCCTAGGGTATCCAGAAGACAACAGACTGTCGTTGTCTAAATTTCCTAAAATGTCAATTTTCAAAATGTTTAATTAATTACAAAAACAACAACAAAATAAAAATAGACATTTAAAAACTACTTAAGTAGGTACTTACTACTTACTAACTTACTTTGAGTACTGAACCCTAAGTAGATAGTATGTCTATGGGCAGTCATGGCTTGGGGAAGTTGGGGAAGTTGGGGACTGCCGACAGAAGTGAACTTAGGTAGTATAGTAACAGTTACGTAGGCGTTGTATAGGAATACAACCTTTACAGCCTATAATGTCACCCCCTAATGTGACGTGATATATAAATACATCTGTCATTGATAGTGCGGTCCAGCTCCGTCCAGTTCAGCGGATAGATGGCGCTGCTATAGCTGATCTACCGGCTTAGCATGTCGGTGACGCGAACCCATGAAATTTCCCTACCAAAGATTGCTGCACGCGTCTAAAGAAGTTTTCACTTCAAAAATACAGTTAAATTGAGTAAAATAAATATAAGTGCAGGATGTTTCCAGTAACATGTGATGATGTAGTTAATCATCATCCTTCCGTGATCATTGGTCTACCTACAACATACTACATGTAATATTTGTAAGTGAAACTCATCTAAGAGTAACAATACCTATGTGAGAGTTAGTTACCTAAACTTTCGCTAGCAAGAGACAATTACACAAGCTCACTAACATGTTGCGTCCTCTCTGTGACACGTGACACTGAGACACTGAGACAAGCAACATCATTATTCTTCCTTCTGTTTCTATCATGGACATCATGGTACAGGAGTCAGGATGTCGACTAGATCCTCCTAGCTAACTAGATAGCTACAATAGGTATGACAGATGCCCATCTATAATACTGTTAGATAGTTAGAGATACTCAACCAACAGTGAACAGTGAACACAGAGTCACGGAGGTTATTAGCACATAACTATTTGCATGTTACGTGAAAGGCCGCCGCTGTCTCGCTCTCGTCTGTACGCTGTGTCGACGTGGACCTCAGACGTGGAGGGTTCTCTAACACGCTGCGCCGTAACGGACTAACGGATTTATACTCGGATATTATAGACTAACTAACACATAGGTCACTTGTCTGACACCAAATGCTAATCAAGGTTTGTAGCAACAATACTTCACCCAACAAAGGTCACTCCGGTGGAATGGGTATATATGGGAAGAATAGTGACACATCCCTTTACAGACAGTCCACTATGCCGAGCTTGACTGATAATGTTGTAGACTGAAGAAGCGCCTACTGACAGCATCCTCGAGTGTGCCAGAAGTAGTCCTATTCAGAGCCACCCATTTTGGATCCAGTATTGTGTAGTTTACAGTGATGAGGAGCGCGAGCTGACTCTGTGTAAGTCGGAAGTTCACAAGGTCACCTCGAGACAGCGAGACACCACGAGGTCGTCTATATGTACCTACTACAAAAACTTTATAATACTGTGTCAAGTGCAAGTCGAGCTCGCAACATGACGGACGACGCGGCGACGGGATCTATCACTACTAACTAAACTACAGACAGACAGACAAGAATAATAAACTCAATCGACTGGTGTCTTATTACCCGTGCAACGTAACCTAAACTCTCCCATCATCTCCCATCTTCCATGGTCCGATGTGATCTTGGACAAGAAGAATACTCTAGCTAGGTACATGTTTTTTTTATGACACTTGTTAATATAAAAACCTTAAATCTTTAATAATCTAAACATTAAAAATAACTAAATGAACCAGGTCTGCGTGGAATAGTGGGAAGAATACTGGCTGCATTTCCCCGCTGAATCGCGATGCTGATTCGTTGAGCGAGGAAGGAGCCAGTCCTCTTAGTTGTCACCAGAAGACATGATATAATCAGTTGAGGGGGGAGAGGCTTTATAAGCACAAGTTATTAGTTATATACCACGTGACCACAACCCACAACCGTACCTAACCTATCTATATAATAAAACTGACCACATCACTTACAACTATTCCTTTCTCATTATTATCATAAACACTATGGTATGTTGTACATACCTACTTACTGATGACAGAGCTACAATATCAACTGTCTACAAGTTGTCATTGTATAATATGCTTGTACCTTCCTTCCATTGATTATCGATGATTGATATAAACCACCGCTCATGAAAAGACGTTGCGGATATACCTACCTACCTCGCGTTGTGTGTTTGTTGGATTGTTGGTACGTGATATTACAACAGTTCGATGTAATCAAATGTATTGTTACACAGGCCATGGAGAGTCATCCTCTCCCCTCCAATGACAATAAGAAGGTATATTATATTTTGCGTAGGTATGTGATCATCTTCGTCAGAGCGCCGTCAGCGGACCACGGACCTCCCACCTCCCACCACCGTCGTCGTGCTATCAAATTCCACACGCACTCGTCAATTAGGTAAATGAAGAAGTTTCGCAATAATCGTGACATGATCAAGGCTGTCACACAATCACTACAATGACGTAATATATATTATAGTGGCAGTAGCAGTAGCTAGAAGTTAGTGCCTGAATATTGTACCTACGCGGGTAACGCCAAGTAACGCCGGACTTATTCTATACTAATAATAAAGCTGAACAGTTTGTTTGTACAACTTTAAACCAGTCGGATTTGAAAATATATTTATACTTAATTCAATGCATTTGATAGCCCAATTTTTGAAGAAGATTTATAGGCTATTTTTAACATCACGCTACCTACCTGGGGGTGAATTGTAGGTATTCTAATACCCAATTTTTGAGGAAGGCTATTTAACATGTTCGTATTCCCTGCGTCACCTGCGTGTAGCAACTTGAAGCTGAAGAACAAAATACTCTTCAAAACGCAACGGGGTAATAAATTGTCTATATGGCGAATTTGTAGGTTGTAGGTATCACATTTTATAACGGGTTTTAAGGCGATTTCAATGATAAGAGTAGGTTTTTATATTAATATATATATTTCAGTGAGTCCTATTTTACATCATTCCAGCGTTGCTGAATGAACTCTCTTCAGTCTCGAATTCTACAGAGCTTCAAATCAAGTAGTAAATGTGTTAAATCTGTGTTAGGATTATTTTCTTATTATAGAAAGTTTATTGATAACTTTGCCTCGCTCGCTATGCCATTGACACGCTTGTTAAAAAAAGGAATAAAATTCGAATGGGGTAGAGAACAACAGGGATCTTTTGATACAATATGTAAATTAATTCTCAATCCTCCGTTATTAAGACATTTTTCAAATGATTCTAATATTACCACTAGGTTGTATGTAGACGCAAGTGGTGAGGCTCTAGGGGCATGTTTGTTGCAAGGGACAAATAATTTATTTCCTGTCGCATTTGCTTCTCGTAAGTTGTCAAATTGTGAAACTAGATATACGACCACAGAAAAGGAGTGTCTGGCACTTGTGTGGTCGCTCAATTATTTTAAACATTTGTTGTGGGGTTTGAAATTTGACGTGGTTACAGACCACAAGGCGTTAGTCTGGCTTCGAAATAAGCGTGATATGAATGGTAGGTTGGCTAGATGGGCGCTTGCTATTCAACAGTATGATTTTAATATTGTATTTTGTGCAGGGAAAGATAATGTGCTAGCAGATTTTTTGAGCAGGAATCCTTTATTAGATGAAATTATTCCAGAGAATTCTGATAATTTAATATTATACAAACTTGATATTGTCAATATCAATTCTAAACAATCTCAAGATAATTTTTGTATGAATATGATTAGAAAAGTTAATTCGAGTCCACATAGAAAATATAAAAGTTTTCACATGATACATGGTAGGTTGTATCATAAAATTAAATTAGGAGAAAGAATTGTAGATAGAATTGTATTACCTAAATGTTTATTTACGGAAATTATGTCTGAATTGCATGATGATCCATGGTGTGGTGCCCACTTGGGTCTCACGAAAACATTAGGAAAATTTAGAGAAAGATATTTTATTAAGAATGTTGATAGAAAAGTAGGTAATTATATTTCAAGTTGTAAAACATGCCAGGAAAGAAAAAAAGTTAATTTTCTAGCACCTTTACAACCAATAATTGTAAACAGTCTTTTTGATAAAGTTGCTATTGATGTTCTAGGTCCATTCGAGAAATCAATAACAGGAAATAAGTATGTTTTAGTCTGCTTAGAATATTTGTCTAAATTTGCGATTTGTAAAGCTATACCCGGCGCCTCCACCATATAACGGGTTTTAAGGCGATTTCAATGATAAGAGTAGGTTTTTATATTAATATATATATTTCAGTGAGTCCTATTTTACATCATTCCAGCTTTGCTGATGCCGGACTCTCTTCAGTCTCGAATTCTACAGAGCTTCAAATATAGTTTATAATTATTTGAAACTCTGTCCAAAAGATTAGTTGCCAGTATTAAAACATACAGCCAGTATTTTCTACAAAAAGTATGAATGAGTGCTCATACTTTACACATTTTAAAAATGTTCACGGGAGACGGGAATATCAGGTACCAAATACCTATATGCATTTATGATAACAATGATACGTCATTGTTTATGAAACTATGTCTCACGGAGCAACTACAGGGAGAGCAATAAGCAAACTCTTTGCGTATTTACATAAATTACGTCACTATATTCCTAATACTGCTAGTATCAATATAGTTATTACTGGTTACTGTTAGAGGTAGATATAGTAATAGTATGATTATCACAGACTAAGTACTATACATAGTCTAGTCTGGTCATACGTTCTGTCACACAATAAAAACTTTTGAATTTAAAATGCTGGCCACAAAAAAGTTTATTGAATTCGAATTTCGAATTTTTCATGAATATAAAAATGTGTACCTTTTAGAATTTTACTCATTTTTAAATATGTAGTGGACACTTAAAGAAGACCGTGTTGCGGTTATTGCGTGCATCGTTGCGGTTACGCGCCAATTCAGATTTTTGACATATTGAAAAATTTTAATATAACCTTTGATGAAACTAAATATAACCAAAAGATTAGTTTATCGTACCATCAAACGATACAATGAGGACTCTAGGGTAGATGACAGGCCAAGAAGTGGTTGCCATCGCTCTGTTAGGACTCCACCAGTAATAAAAGCTGTGAAGGCGCTAATTCCAAGAAAGCAAAACTTAAGCAAAAACTTTTGGCTCTTCAGATGGGTTTAAGCAGAACCACGGTGAAAAGGGTGTTAAATGAAGACTCAAGGCTTCGGGCATATCGAAGAAAAACAGGACATCGTTTGAAAGATCTGTGGTTGAAGAGATGTCGCGCTTTATTGAAACAAGCATCGGGAAATTATTTTTTCGGATGAAAAAAATTTTAATGTGGAAGAGAGCTACAACAAACAAAATGATAACAAAATCGCACACAGCAGTGAAGAAGCGAGCAACCGTGTTCCGCGCAAGGAATATACTACTTTCCAACGAGGCCATTTTCCATCCTCACTCATGGTTTGGTTGGGAGTCTCTTAGTGGGGCTTAACTGAGGTACCTACATTTTTGTGAGAAAGGCGTAAAAACAAATGCAGTTGTGTATCAAAATACAGTCCTCACGAACCTTGTGGAACCTGTTTCTCATACCATGTTCAATAACAGGCGCTGGGTATTCCAACAAGATTCTGCGCCAGCTCATAGAGCTAAGACTGGCTGGCGGCGCGTGAAATTGACTTCATCCGGCACGAAGACTGGCCCTCCTCCAGTCCAGATTTGAGTCCGTTAGATTACAAGATATGGCAACACTTGGAGGAAAAAGCCTGCTCAACGCGTCATCCTGATTTGGAGTCACTCAAGGCATCCTTGATTAAGGCAGCCGCCGAAATTGACATGGACCTCGTTCGTGCTGCGATAGACGACTGGCCGCGCAGGTTGAAAGCCTGTATTCAAAATCGCGGGGGTCATTTTACTACTTTATTAGCATAAGAATCTGTGTTTTATTAAGTTCATTTTGATATATAAATGTTTACATCAATAATAAATATGTCACAATTATTTCATATTAAACACGTGTCAGAACTTATGACCTAAGTATATGACGGGGAAATGATTATGTTGCGTTGTTGACACTTGACAGACGAGTGGACAATACAACAACGTCAACAACTGCTGGTTATTGACGAATTTCTACCTACCTACCTATTTACTTATCTATCTACCTACATACATGGGAGAAATCTGTTCTCAGTCGAGACAAGGAAAATGTGTCGAAAAATGGGAAACTCCAGAAACAGTGCAAACTTATTTTTATATTTAACTAATAGGATCTGTAATATACTTACCTATTAATTTGAATCTGTGGTGTTTTCTGATGCGGTCATAATATAATATTAACTAGTAACATACCTAAACAGCCTCTCTATCTATCTAAATCACGCTGGTATCAAGTATGGAGTGTGGACTGTGGAGTTGTAGTAACATACCTAAACAGCCTCTCTATCTATCTAAATCACGCTGGTATCAAGTATGGAGTGTGGACTGTGGAGTTGTAGTAACATACCTAAACAGCCTCTCTATCTATCTAAATCACGCTGGTATCAAGTATGGAGTGTGGACTGTGGAGTTGTAGTAACATACCTAAACAGCCTCTCTATCTATCTAAATCACGCTGGTATCAAGTATGGAGTGTGGACTGTGGAGTTGTAGTAACATACCTAAACAGCCTCTCTATCTATCTAAATCACGCTGGTATCAAGTATGGAGTGTGGACTGTGGAGTTGTAGTAACATACCTAAACAGCCTCTCTATCTATCTAAATCACGCTGGTATCAAGTATGGAGTGTGGACTGTGGAGTTGTAGTAACATACCTAAACAGCCTCTCTATCTATCTAAATCACGCTGGTATCAAGTATGGAGTGTGGACTGTGGAGTTGTAGTAACATACCTAAACAGCCTCTCTATCTATCTAAATCACGCTGGTATCAAGTATGGAGTGTGGACTGTGGAGTTGTAGTAACATACCTAAACAGCCTCTCTATCTATCTAAATCACGCTGGTATCAAGTATGGAGTGTGGACTGTGGAGTTGTAGTAACATACCTAAACAGCCTCTCTATCTATCTAAATCACGCTGGTATCAAGTATGGAGTGTGGACTGTGGAGTTGTAGTAACATACCTAAACAGCCTCTCTATCTATCTAAATCACGCTGGTATCAAGTATGGAGTGTGGACTGTGGAGTTGTAGTAACATACCTAAACAGCCTCTCTATCTATCTAAATCACGCTGGTATCAAGTATGGAGTGTGGACTGTGGAGTTGTAGTAACATACCTAAACAGCCTCTCTATCTATCTAAATCACGCTGGTATCAAGTATGGAGTGTGGACTGTGGAGTTGTAGTAACATACCTAAACAGCCTCTCTATCTATCTAAATCACGCTGGTATCAAGTATGGAGTGTGGACTGTGGAGTTGTAGTAACATACCTAAACAGCCTCTCTATCTATCTAAATCACGCTGGTATCAAGTATGGAGTGTGGACTGTGGAGTTGTAGTAACATACCTAAACAGCCTCTCTATCTATCTAAATCACGCTGGTATCAAGTATGGAGTGTGGACTGTGGAGTTGTAGTAACATACCTAAACAGCCTCTCTATCTATCTAAATCACGCTGGTATCAAGTATGGAGTGTGGACTGTGGAGTTGTAGTAACATACCTAAACAGCCTCTCTATCTATCTAAATCACGCTGGTATCAAGTATGGAGTGTGGACTGTGGAGTTGTAGTAACATACCTAAACAGCCTCTCTATCTATCTAAATCACGCTGGTATCAAGTATGGAGTGTGGACTGTGGAGTTGTAGTAACATACCTAAACAGCCTCTCTATCTATCTAAATCACGCTGGTATCAAGTATGGAGTGTGGACTGTGGAGTTGTAGTAACATACCTAAACAGCCTCTCTATCTATCTAAATCACGCTGGTATCAAGTATGGAGTGTGGACTGTGGAGTTGTAGTAACATACCTAAACAGCCTCTCTATCTATCTAAATCACGCTGGTATCAAGTATGGAGTGTGGACTGTGGAGTTGTAGTAACATACCTAAACAGCCTCTCTATCTATCTAAATCACGCTGGTATCAAGTATGGAGTGTGGACTGTGGAGTTGTAGTAACATACCTAAACAGCCTCTCTATCTATCTAAATCACGCTGGTATCAAGTATGGAGTGTGGACTGTGGAGTTGTAGTAACATACCTAAACAGCCTCTCTATCTATCTAAATCACGCTGGTATCAAGTATGGAGTGTGGACTGTGGAGTTGTAGTAACATACCTAAACAGCCTCTCTATCTATCTAAATCACGCTGGTATCAAGTATGGAGTGTGGACTGTGGAGTTGTAGTAACATACCTAAACAGCCTCTCTATCTATCTAAATCACGCTGGTATCAAGTATGGAGTGTGGACTGTGGAGTTGTAGTAACATACCTAAACAGCCTCTCTATCTATCTAAATCACGCTGGTATCAAGTATGGAGTGTGGACTGTGGAGTTGTAGTAACATACCTAAACAGCCTCTCTATCTATCTAAATCACGCTGGTATCAAGTATGGAGTGTGGACTGTGGAGTTGTAGTAACATACCTAAACAGCCTCTCTATCTATCTAAATCACGCTGGTATCAAGTATGGAGTGTGGACTGTGGAGTTGTAGTAACATACCTAAACAGCCTCTCTATCTATCTAAATCACGCTGGTATCAAGTATGGAGTGTGGACTGTGGAGTTGTAGTAACATACCTAAACAGCCTCTCTATCTATCTAAATCACGCTGGTATCAAGTATGGAGTGTGGACTGTGGAGTTGTAGTAACATACCTAAACAGCCTCTCTATCTATCTAAATCACGCTGGTATCAAGTATGGAGTGTGGACTGTGGAGTTGTAGTAACATACCTAAACAGCCTCTCTATCTATCTAAATCACGCTGGTATCAAGTATGGAGTGTGGACTGTGGAGTTGTAGTAACATACCTAAACAGCCTCTCTATCTATCTAAATCACGCTGGTATCAAGTATGGAGTGTGGACTGTGGAGTTGTAGTAACATACCTAAACAGCCTCTCTATCTATCTAAATCACGCTGGTATCAAGTATGGAGTGTGGACTGTGGAGTTGTAGTAACATACCTAAACAGCCTCTCTATCTATCTAAATCACGCTGGTATCAAGTATGGAGTGTGGACTGTGGAGTTGTAGTAACATACCTAAACAGCCTCTCTATCTATCTAAATCACGCTGGTATCAAGTATGGAGTGTGGACTGTGGAGTTGTAGTAACATACCTAAACAGCCTCTCTATCTATCTAAATCACGCTGGTATCAAGTATGGAGTGTGGACTGTGGAGTTGTAGTAACATACCTAAACAGCCTCTCTATCTATCTAAATCACGCTGGTATCAAGTATGGAGTGTGGACTGTGGAGTTGTAGTAACATACCTAAACAGCCTCTCTATCTATCTAAATCACGCTGGTATCAAGTATGGAGTGTGGACTGTGGAGTTGTAGTAACATACCTAAACAGCCTCTCTATCTATCTAAATCACGCTGGTATCAAGTATGGAGTGTGGACTGTGGAGTTGTAGTAACATACCTAAACAGCCTCTCTATCTATCTAAATCACGCTGGTATCAAGTATGGAGTGTGGACTGTGGAGTTGTAGTAACATACCTAAACAGCCTCTCTATCTATCTAAATCACGCTGGTATCAAGTATGGAGTGTGGACTGTGGAGTTGTAGTAACATACCTAAACAGCCTCTCTATCTATCTAAATCACGCTGGTATCAAGTATGGAGTGTGGACTGTGGAGTTGTAGTAACATACCTAAACAGCCTCTCTATCTATCTAAATCACGCTGGTATCAAGTATGGAGTGTGGACTGTGGAGTTGTAGTAACATACCTAAACAGCCTCTCTATCTATCTAAATCACGCTGGTATCAAGTATGGAGTGTGGACTGTGGAGTTGTAGTAACATACCTAAACAGCCTCTCTATCTATCTAAATCACGCTGGTATCAAGTATGGAGTGTGGACTGTGGAGTTGTAGTAACATACCTAAACAGCCTCTCTATCTATCTAAATCACGCTGGTATCAAGTATGGAGTGTGGACTGTGGAGTTGTAGTAACATACCTAAACAGCCTCTCTATCTATCTAAATCACGCTGGTATCAAGTATGGAGTGTGGACTGTGGAGTTGTAGTAACATACCTAAACAGCCTCTCTATCTATCTAAATCACGCTGGTATCAAGTATGGAGTGTGGACTGTGGAGTTGTAGTAACATACCTAAACAGCCTCTCTATCTATCTAAATCACGCTGGTATCAAGTATGGAGTGTGGACTGTGGAGTTGTAGTAACATACCTAAACAGCCTCTCTATCTATCTAAATCACGCTGGTATCAAGTATGGAGTGTGGACTGTGGAGTTGTAGTAACATACCTAAACAGCCTCTCTATCTATCTAAATCACGCTGGTATCAAGTATGGAGTGTGGACTGTGGAGTTGTAGTAACATACCTAAACAGCCTCTCTATCTATCTAAATCACGCTGGTATCAAGTATGGAGTGTGGACTGTGGAGTTGTAGTAACATACCTAAACAGCCTCTCTATCTATCTAAATCACGCTGGTATCAAGTATGGAGTGTGGACTGTGGAGTTGTAGTAACATACCTAAACAGCCTCTCTATCTATCTAAATCACGCTGGTATCAAGTATGGAGTGTGGACTGTGGAGTTGTAGTAACATACCTAAACAGCCTCTCTATCTATCTAAATCACGCTGGTATCAAGTATGGAGTGTGGACTGTGGAGTTGTAGTAACATACCTAAACAGCCTCTCTATCTATCTAAATCACGCTGGTATCAAGTATGGAGTGTGGACTGTGGAGTTGTAGTAACATACCTAAACAGCCTCTCTATCTATCTAAATCACGCTGGTATCAAGTATGGAGTGTGGACTGTGGAGTTGTAGTAACATACCTAAACAGCCTCTCTATCTATCTAAATCACGCTGGTATCAAGTATGGAGTGTGGACTGTGGAGTTGTAGTAACATACCTAAACAGCCTCTCTATCTATCTAAATCACGCTGGTATCAAGTATGGAGTGTGGACTGTGGAGTTGTAGTAACATACCTAAACAGCCTCTCTATCTATCTAAATCACGCTGGTATCAAGTATGGAGTGTGGACTGTGGAGTTGTAGTAACATACCTAAACAGCCTCTCTATCTATCTAAATCACGCTGGTATCAAGTATGGAGTGTGGACTGTGGAGTTGTAGTAACATACCTAAACAGCCTCTCTATCTATCTAAATCACGCTGGTATCAAGTATGGAGTGTGGACTGTGGAGTTGTAGTAACATACCTAAACAGCCTCTCTATCTATCTAAATCACGCTGGTATCAAGTATGGAGTGTGGACTGTGGAGTTGTAGTAACATACCTAAACAGCCTCTCTATCTATCTAAATCACGCTGGTATCAAGTATGGAGTGTGGACTGTGGAGTTGTAGTAACATACCTAAACAGCCTCTCTATCTATCTAAATCACGCTGGTATCAAGTATGGAGTGTGGACTGTGGAGTTGTAGTAACATACCTAAACAGCCTCTCTATCTATCTAAATCACGCTGGTATCAAGTATGGAGTGTGGACTGTGGAGTTGTAGTAACATACCTAAACAGCCTCTCTATCTATCTAAATCACGCTGGTATCAAGTATGGAGTGTGGACTGTGGAGTTGTAGTAACATACCTAAACAGCCTCTCTATCTATCTAAATCACGCTGGTATCAAGTATGGAGTGTGGACTGTGGAGTTGTAGTAACATACCTAAACAGCCTCTCTATCTATCTAAATCACGCTGGTATCAAGTATGGAGTGTGGACTGTGGAGTTGTAGTAACATACCTAAACAGCCTCTCTATCTATCTAAATCACGCTGGTATCAAGTATGGAGTGTGGACTGTGGAGTTGTAGTAACATACCTAAACAGCCTCTCTATCTATCTAAATCACGCTGGTATCAAGTATGGAGTGTGGACTGTGGAGTTGTAGTAACATACCTAAACAGCCTCTCTATCTATCTAAATCACGCTGGTATCAAGTATGGAGTGTGGACTGTGGAGTTGTAGTAACATACCTAAACAGCCTCTCTATCTATCTAAATCACGCTGGTATCAAGTATGGAGTGTGGACTGTGGAGTTGTAGTAACATACCTAAACAGCCTCTCTATCTATCTAAATCACGCTGGTATCAAGTATGGAGTGTGGACTGTGGAGTTGTAGTAACATACCTAAACAGCCTCTCTATCTATCTAAATCACGCTGGTATCAAGTATGGAGTGTGGACTGTGGAGTTGTAGTAACATACCTAAACAGCCTCTCTATCTATCTAAATCACGCTGGTATCAAGTATGGAGTGTGGACTGTGGAGTTGTAGTAACATACCTAAACAGCCTCTCTATCTATCTAAATCACGCTGGTATCAAGTATGGAGTGTGGACTGTGGAGTTGTAGTAACATACCTAAACAGCCTCTCTATCTATCTAAATCACGCTGGTATCAAGTATGGAGTGTGGACTGTGGAGTTGTAGTAACATACCTAAACAGCCTCTCTATCTATCTAAATCACGCTGGTATCAAGTATGGAGTGTGGACTGTGGAGTTGTAGTAACATACCTAAACAGCCTCTCTATCTATCTAAATCACGCTGGTATCAAGTATGGAGTGTGGACTGTGGAGTTGTAGTAACATACCTAAACAGCCTCTCTATCTATCTAAATCACGCTGGTATCAAGTATGGAGTGTGGACTGTGGAGTTGTAGTAACATACCTAAACAGCCTCTCTATCTATCTAAATCACGCTGGTATCAAGTATGGAGTGTGGACTGTGGAGTTGTAGTAACATACCTAAACAGCCTCTCTATCTATCTAAATCACGCTGGTATCAAGTATGGAGTGTGGACTGTGGAGTTGTAGTAACATACCTAAACAGCCTCTCTATCTATCTAAATCACGCTGGTATCAAGTATGGAGTGTGGACTGTGGAGTTGTAGTAACATACCTAAACAGCCTCTCTATCTATCTAAATCACGCTGGTATCAAGTATGGAGTGTGGACTGTGGAGTTGTAGTAACATACCTAAACAGCCTCTCTATCTATCTAAATCACGCTGGTATCAAGTATGGAGTGTGGACTGTGGAGTTGTAGTAACATACCTAAACAGCCTCTCTATCTATCTAAATCACGCTGGTATCAAGTATGGAGTGTGGACTGTGGAGTTGTAGTAACATACCTAAACAGCCTCTCTATCTATCTAAATCACGCTGGTATCAAGTATGGAGTGTGGACTGTGGAGTTGTAGTAACATACCTAAACAGCCTCTCTATCTATCTAAATCACGCTGGTATCAAGTATGGAGTGTGGACTGTGGAGTTGTAGTAACATACCTAAACAGCCTCTCTATCTATCTAAATCACGCTGGTATCAAGTATGGAGTGTGGACTGTGGAGTTGTAGTAACATACCTAAACAGCCTCTCTATCTATCTAAATCACGCTGGTATCAAGTATGGAGTGTGGACTGTGGAGTTGTAGTAACATACCTAAACAGCCTCTCTATCTATCTAAATCACGCTGGTATCAAGTATGGAGTGTGGACTGTGGAGTTGTAGTAACATACCTAAACAGCCTCTCTATCTATCTAAATCACGCTGGTATCAAGTATGGAGTGTGGACTGTGGAGTTGTAGTAACATACCTAAACAGCCTCTCTATCTATCTAAATCACGCTGGTATCAAGTATGGAGTGTGGACTGTGGAGTTGTAGTAACATACCTAAACAGCCTCTCTATCTATCTAAATCACGCTGGTATCAAGTATGGAGTGTGGACTGTGGAGTTGTAGTAACATACCTAAACAGCCTCTCTATCTATCTAAATCACGCTGGTATCAAGTATGGAGTGTGGACTGTGGAGTTGTAGTAACATACCTAAACAGCCTCTCTATCTATCTAAATCACGCTGGTATCAAGTATGGAGTGTGGACTGTGGAGTTATAAACCGAATTCAGCAAATAGTAGGGCTCGTATTTTACATTTCATACATTTTTGTGGGTTTTTCAAAGTTTTAAAAATGTTTCGACAACCCGATATTCCCTAGAATTTCCGGTCTAGAATTCTCGAGTTGTGAAAAAAAATAAGCCGACAAATCGTTCTGATTTGTCTACTAACTCCTAGGAACTGATCTAGGAACATGAGTGGTCGAGCAGGACAGGACTGAAGCCGCTGCAGGCCTCGGGGAGAGGTTGTCGTCCTGCTACTGTGCCTGTGTGTGTGTGTGTGTGTGTGTGTGCCACCCCAAGCCCCCAATATTGCTGCTTTACGTTTCATCTGAACGCCTGAAGTTCTACCCTTCATAATTATATATCTAATATCTATCATGTTCAATAAAACACACCTAGGTCGTCCTCTGTCAGCATTTCCTTTCACTTCTTCACTGCCGATTTTCCTTGGGAATTTATTAATTTAGACAAAGTAAGTATAGGTAATTATACCATCGGCTAAACGAGGGAGACTTGGTCTTCCGCTGGGTACCCTGGAACCGTAACACGGTTTCGGGAGCTGAACCCGTGAGAAAGAAAAAAAAAAAAAAGTACATATAGGTAATTAATAGATTTCTCATAACGTTTGTCCCATACAAAAACAGACTTCAGCAATTCAAGTATTGTACACAAACCTTATTAAAAATAGCAACTTAGTTGGCTTTAAGGGGCGGTGGTCAAGGTCATCTTATCTGTAATGTAAATGTAATGATCGATGAAAATAAAGATATGATGAACACAAAAAAATATAGGTATACGCGGCGAACGTAAAAAAGGTATACGATCGAATTGAGTAACGTCTTTTTTTTGAAGTCGTTAAAAAGAAGCGAAAGAGGTACCTCAGGACAAATCCCATCGTAACAAATTGCATTCGATTGTCTCTGTCTACCCCTCTTGGGATGAAAGGCCTGATGATAGATAGATAATATCCAAAGAATAATAATTATCTGCCTGTCTGTTTTCTTTGTCCTTCTCAACTTAACCAATCCAATGCCCACAAACCCCCGACGGCGTGCGAGCAACCAATCACCGCTTGTGACGTGTACTTAAGCCAACACGACCGTGTGCACGTGTCTCGCGAAGGTGGCAACATTATTTTATTTTGACATTTGTTGTCTGTCTTGTTTACCTACCTGTGCTTGCCTTTACTTTTTACTTGCTCTGTGGCCTTTACATGTTGTCAAAACCAAAACATTGTTGTGAGTCTTTTCCGAGTTTTTCCGCTTTCGTTTTGCCCTGTGGAAATTGGGATTGTTTATATTTAAGGTCCGTACTCCATTTTTCTAGTCTTGTCTTATTTGTTAAAAATAACTTTGTGCCTTTTTGAAATAAGTTGTCATTCAAAAGAAGAGGTTATATTAACAATTTTACATTGTTTATATCAATGTTTTCAACATAAGTAATTTACCATAATTTTCATTTGCAGATCTAATTTATTTAAAAAATAGGTAAAGGACCAGATTATCTAATCCTGAGCTTTTCGTGTTTTGACCACTTTATTAACTTGCTGCACTGTTTTATTACATACTTTAACCATTTTGAAGTCTCGGTAAGGTACCACTTTTCGCCAGTGTTCACTAGTTTATAAGAAAATTGACATTGAAAAACTTAACCTCAAAATCTGAAATTGAGATTTTCGTGTTTTAAAATAAAATATAAGTTTTCCAGCGCTTCGGCGGCCACTGCCGCGGCACCGCTCGCTCGCCTTGCGCCTTGTTTTTACACCATCCGAACCACGCTCGTCGCTGCGCTCCTCGCTAACCTATTTTGTGGAGTAAAAAAATTTCGATCGTGTCTGAAGACTTTTCACCGACCTGGCGATCACGGGAGAGGTTTTCGGGATTGGTGTCCTGGACGAAAGTTGCTCCTTGTGACGCCTTTCATCCTATGGCATCATAAAAATGGGTGTTATATAGAGTAAAAAAAACTCTTTTTCAAAATCATGAAAACTCCAACCTTAATTTTGCAAAAACCTGTGATCTCCTGCAAAAACTTATACCTTACTGAGACTTGAAATTTGTTAAAGTATGCAATAAGCAGTGCAGTAATTGAATAAAGTCAAAAAAACACGAAAATCTCAGGATTAGATAATCTGGACCTTTACCAAAAAAGATAACATTAAAAATACACTTATCAAAATCAAATAATGTTTATTGATGTAGAATCCATGGATTGCTTAACTACCTAATAAGAAAAAAAAGACTTTAAAAATATTGGTACCTACCTATATATATCTGAGCGTGATCACCCAGTATCCAGATGGAGGTAGCGGCGAGCGAGGACACCAGCTCGGAGTGTTGTATGTCGTGCGGTACTCATGGTGGGCCAGGCGAGCTGCGGCCTCTGGAGGAGTGTGGATCTCGTGAGGGCTGGGTGTGGCTGGCGGGTGGGAGACCCGTCACGGGGCGGGTGTGCGGGGTGTGCGTGGAGGACGCCAGGAGGGCACTCGCGCTGCGTGGACAACTCTCGGGACAGGGCGGAGCAGCCCACCAAGACCGGTCCTCTCTCTCACACAAGATACGGGCACTGCGAGGACGGCTACGGGACCTTGCACAGAAGATAGATGTGTTCATTGTTGTGGGTGAGTTAGTTGCAGACACATTACAAGTATTGAGAGATCCAGCACATAATGCTACAGATAACCAGAGACTTGTTCTTGAGGTCAACAACTGTTCCAATATTTCACAATCCGTCATCAAGTCTGTCTGACAAATATGTACTTTTTGTTGAATGTGATTGTATCATATTAAATGCAATTGTAGATATTATTGTGCAACATTCATAGCCAAACAGAGTTTGTGAGATAGACTGTCTATAGTTGACACAGATACAAATTGTTACAGAGCTAGTTTAGATGGTGAACCAACTACACTTCTACTACTAACTACAAATATTCATTTAGTTAGAACTTACAGGTAGGTAACTAGGTACTTCCAATAATATTCTAATTGAACTTAGATTGTGATTAGCACATATAAAATATATATATTTATTATTTTAAGTATCTAAATGTTAAATAATATCACACTTCTTAAGTACCAACTTATAGTAAGGTCCATTTTTCTTGTCTTGTTATACCTACATATTTGATAAACAAACTTTGCATGTCTTTTTTAAATAAGATGTCATTTAAAATTCTTAAATGATGTTAGGTATATTAACAATTTTACATAATTACTAACAATTTGCAGAACTAATAAGGGGCCATCCATAAATTACGTCACACAAATTTGGACCCCCAGTCCTTGTCACAAATAATACAGGTGTGGAATAGTTGTTTTATATGACATGTCACACTTTGTTGGACCCCCCACCCCCCTCCCCCTAAACCTGTGACTTAATTTATAGATGGCCCCTAATCATGTTTTTTTTAATATAATTTAATAATAATACTTAAATTATTAATAAGAAACAATACAATAAAATTAAAATGTCGTATATATTCATTCTCTAGGTACAGTTAGGTATCTACTTTATAATAACATTTGTTCAATAAGTAAGCCTGCAAAGATTTTCTACATATTAGCATTTCCATTATTTTATATCATCAGGTATACAATTAAATATCCTCCAAGCCATACCAATATGTATCAACATAAATCGTTTAAAAATTTAACAATAACAAGACATGCAAAGTTTGTTTACAATCATTTGTGGTGACAACTTCAAAATGTGTATTGCAGGATCGTCGGGGAGTGCGGGAGGCGCGGCGGGAGTTCCGTCGTACAGCGCCGACGATATCATCATGGTGGACCGGGCTCGAGTACAGGCCCACAGTGAGGGTGGGGCCGGCCCTCCCGGGTGGGACGTGCAGTGTTCTGTGTGTCCGCGGGTGTGCGTCGACCGGGATGAGCTGGAGGTCCATCTAGCGACCCACCCCTCTGCCTCCCCGCATTGTTGTTGGACGTGTGGTCGGCAGTACACCGCGCGGGAGGACCTACTGCAGCACCAGTGTGCTGGAGAACAGGGGGGACAGGAGGCGGGGACGGGGGGAGCATGTCCCGCCTGCGGTTGGACGGCCGAGTCGCGGGCGCGTCTCTCGGCTCACTGCACGGAGCTGCATGGACGCGGCGCACAGCCCCCGCTGGTGTGTCCCGAGTGTATCTGTACACTGCCGGGCCCCGCCGAGCTGACCGCCCACCGAGTGTCGCACCGTCGTCGTCGCGGGGCGCTGTTGGTGTGCGGACACGACGGGTGCATCCTGAGGTTCTCTGCGCGGGACGATCTGCTCCAGCACGTGCGAGCGGCACACGGCGGGGGCGGCGCGGAGTAACACTAACACTAAAAGTACCGCGGGAGCAGCGCCCGCAACGTGCCCTGTGCCGGGTACTGCAGCAGCACCGTGAGCGCCCCCGCCCCTAACACCGCACCCGCCCACACCACCACACTGTCCCATGCCCAGGCCACGTCCCCTCCCCGCAGCGCCACCACACTCATATTCAGCGGCCAGTGAAGCAGAGACACACCCAGCGACACCCGCGATACAAAGCGCGCCATCACCGCCCACCGCCCGCGCACCAGCCCACCTGCAATACGCATACAGTCAGACTCGGTACGCTGTCATGTATCTACTCGCTATACAACAACACCCGGTAGTCACCCCGGTAGCGGCGACACAGCGCACACAGCATACATGCGAGCAGCACGGCGGCCACCGGTCGCGCTAGCACCGTGTACAGCACCGCGACCCCCGCCCCGCCTGTCTCCGTCGCCCAGACGCCCGCACACAGCCACAGCACCAACAGACCCACGTACACCAGCGGCCCGTGTCCAACTGCCTGCGTCGCGACTCGCTCATTGTGCAGCTTCTCCGCTACTGCCGCCCCCGCCGCGCTCGCCGCCAGGTTCCCCCACCAAGATGTGTACATCAGCGAGAAGGATTGGTTCTGCGCGAACTTGTTGCGAAGCGTCCTGTATTCATATACAACAATGTCATTACGTAAATAAATAACTAATTATTTAAGAATACAAATGTTTTTTATTCCGATAGTTAAACTTGTCATTTATTATCCGAACGACTCGAAAATAAAATCACCGATGGACGGTCACATAGGCCCGTATACATTCAAAATATGCGATACATAAAATTTACTATAAATTTATTTACTTGCAAAGGTAAATGTATAAAATACCTATCTATACCAATCGGAGCAGCGCGAACGGCACTATGTTTTCACCGCTGTTGGTAACAACCCTTAATTGTGCGAGCCCGACGCTCTCTTGGCCAGTTATTTTTTATTTTGACGTTACTTTCAATGGTAATTTCATTTGGCATACAAATAAAATAAATTTTTTTTTGCTGCATTAATTCCTACCGTCGCGATTTCTTTTTTAAAATATTTTCCGTATTTTTCTGAGTATTGTATTGCGATTTTCCCCTTTCTACACCCTGAGCTTCGTGTGAAAATGGTGAACAAACTTAAATGTTAATATCTCTTGTAACATAAATTCTACAGTGGTGATATTTGGGATTTTATTTGCTTAGATATTCAATTATGTTCCCCTAAAATATCACCATTTACTCTTTGATTATATACACTCTAGATAGAACGTTACGCTACAAAGTACAAACGCAACAACAACAGTAGGCCAGGTGTGAATCAATAGTGTGCGTAATTACGCACACAAGTAAGAACTGCTATTGTTATATGAACGCGCGGTGTTACCAACTTTTGACTATTCTCCATAAATATGGGAATTTTTATTTTAGGTTTTATTGAATTTATTTCAGCGTGATGTTTTTATTAAATTAGGAGTAGTGTGGATTATAATGTGAATTTCTAGGTTAAACACATTTTTAACGTACCAAAAAAAAAATTTTTATTTAATTTTAGTAGCAATTTTAATGTACAAAATGATACACATGAAACATAATGAAATTATAAAAATATTACTTGGCTATGTTTTATTTATATTTTATACGTGTATTATTATTACAATTTACATAATACAAATCTTTTGTTCTAAAATGATCGGAACATACTGCTGTTGATTTATTTGGTTGCCAGGTATCTTCACCCCGGCTTTTTCTTATACTTAATATTAATCCACCGAGCACTAATAATCGGATCATTAGGTATTCTGAAAATAATAAATTATTATGAAAAATTTATAAAAAATGTAGGGGCGACATGTATGAAAATTTGTATCTTAAGAAAAGTCAAAGTTGGGGGGGAGGGGTGAAGGGGAAAATGGACAGTATTCAAATAAAAGGCCAGTTTTTGAATGAAAGGGGGGGGGGGTTGCGTGACAGGGGAGGGGGTCGCATTCAAATCTCATACGAGAAAAGAAAAACTTGATCAAAAAATTTTGTATGTAGGGGGCGACAATGTATAAAAAAAATGTAGGTATTAACGACACTTTTTTGGATGGATTCTGTAATAGGAGGAGGTCCTGATCATTATTAGTTCCGGCATGAACCCCCTTCGATTTGTAGTTTCCCAGATACGAGGGTCAATAAAAACAAAGGGGGGAGGAGGGTTTCGGATTTTTCTGGTACTCACTACTCAGCACCCTTTATATGGATCTGAATGGATGGAGGAAGCTCAGTTTTTAGATATTTTTTTTACAATTTGTATTGTAGTAAAAAAATCACCACTGTAGAATTAATGCTAGTACTTCAAAATTACATAAAATGTAATAGAAAAATAACTACTGTAGTTACCGAGGTGATATTTGATGATATCATCTCTGATATTCGGCGGGTAGAAGTGATAACGTTTCAAACAAGTTTCCTAAATAAAAAAAATCTTAAAAATACTTTAAGAGAAAGTTAAATATAAACAATAGTGAATCTTAAGAGACGTATAGTGACTAAGTGTAAAACCATAAAAAGTGATAAAAAATTACGTTTATTTCTTGGACTTTTGTTCGTATTAATTTCCTAATGATATTGTTGGTGTGGCGCCATCTGTTGGACTATCGCAAAATTGTTTTCGACGTCTACCAATTTTATTGAACATGATATCGGTCAAACTCTGTTTTTTTATCCTCACTAGAGGGCGCTAACATTAAACGGAAGATGTATTTGTATTGATTGACTTTTTTGTGAGTATTGTATAGTTGAAATGAATTTTCTGGATAATATTACATTCCGCATAAATAAGAAGAGAACTAAGTCAGAATGCGACATGTCAATGTGTCAAATGTGAGAACAGTCAATTAAACTCAACAATAAATTTAATAGATACATCAGCAAATAGTCTACCAAATATGTCTACTGATAATGAACAAGTATCAGCTCTAATAAAAAAAAGTGGAAAATCTAAAGCAGGAACTGGAAACAGCTCACAACGAAATAACAAACCTTTGTCTAGAAAATGAGTCACTAAAAACAACTGTAAAAAAGTATGAACAAAATATAGAACAATACAAAAAGGTAACAGAGGGGCAAACACCAAAAAAATACTGTCCTCCAAATCGCAGTTGTAAAAATTTAAAAGCAGGACCAAAAGTGCCAAAACCATCAAAAAATATCGCATTAAACCGTGAGAAATCATGTGTGAGCGATGTTTGTGATAAATCTTGCAACATTGCTGCTTACAACTGTGTAAGGGCTTTGCCCGACGAAAGCACTGTAATGGCTACAAATACAAACATAAACAGTACAAGGATAAACAAAAAAATGTGCATAATAAGTGGTCACACAATGCGAGATGACCTACTTGGACATTTTGAGTGCCATTTTGAACATTACAAATACTGCATTTACAGGAAACCTGGGGCTGGAATAGAAAACAAAGTTAAATCCTTCACAGCTGAGGACTTGTGCATCATCTTTATTGGAGAATTTGATTTTAGAAATACAAAGAATTATCATACTCTAATTGCACAAATTTCTGATAAATTGACTATTCTAAATCATACGAATTTCATTGTATGCTTGCCCACCTATAAATTAAACAACTATTCTTTAGTTTATAACACCAGAGTAGAGTTGTTCAACAATTTGCTGTATACAAAGACTAACGATAGCGAGAACATCTATACTTTTGACACAAATAGACACTTATCATATGACTACAGAATGTTCTCAAGTTATACCGGAAAACTTACAAAACGTGGATTATCTTGCGTGATGACACATTTGTCGGGATCTATTCTGGACTTGGAATGTTACAGTAAAGAATTGCAATCAAAAAATGACATAATATATGGAACTACATCTGATAATGAAAAGATTGAAGATTTTTTTCGTGTCTAGCAATATAAATGTTTTGCATCAGAATATTTCAGGATTGATTAACAAAGTCGACCATCTTACAATATGCTTGGAAAAATTGCATGACAAGAATATAAGCGTAGATATTGTATGTATTACAGAGCATAATATGCTGGAAATGGATCAAAAAAGACTGGTGCTACCAAATTACAAATTAGCAAGATGTTTTTCAAGAAGTACAAGAAGAGGCGGGTCTTGTATTCTCGTGAGGACAGGTCACGAATATGAAGAGCTGCATTGGTTAAAAAGAATATCTGTATCGGACTGTGTTGAGAGTTGCGGTATACAATTAACTAGCCTTAACAAGAAGTACAAGAAGAGGCGGGTCTTGTATTCTCGTGAGGACAGGTCACGAATATGAAGAGCTGCATTGGTTAAAAAGAATATCTGTATCGGACTGTGTTGAGAGTTGCGGTATACAATTAACTAGCCTTAACAAGAAGTACAAGAAGAGGCGGGTCTTGTATTCTCGTGAGGACAGGTCACGAATATGAAGAGCTGCATTGGTTAAAAAGAATATCTGTATCGGACTGTGTTGAGAGTTGCGGTATAGAATTAACTAGCCTTAACAAGAAGTACAAGAAGAGGCGGGTCTTGTATTCTCGTGAGGACAGGTCACGAATATGAAGAGCTGCATTGGTTAAAAAGAATATCTGTATCGGACTGTGTTGAGAGTTGCGGTATACAATTAACTAGCCTTAACAAGAAGTACAAGAAGAGGCGGGTCTTGTATTCTCGTGAGGACAGGTCACGAATATGAAGAGCTGCATTGGTTAAAAAGAATATCTGTATCGGACTGTGTTGAGAGTTGCGGTATACAATTAACTAGCCTTAACAAGAAGTACAAGAAGAGGCGGGTCTTGTATTCTCGTGAGGACAGGTCACGAATATGAAGAGCTGCATTGGTTAAAAAGAATATCTGTATCGGACTGTGTTGAGAGTTGCGGTATACAATTAACTAGCCTTAACAAGAAGTACAAGAAGAGGCGGGTCTTGTATTCTCGTGAGGACAGGTCACGAATATGAAGAGCTGCATTGGTTAAAAAGAATATCTGTATCGGACTGTGTTGAGAGTTGCGGTATACAATTAACTAGCCTTAACAAGAAGTACAAGAAGAGGCGGGTCTTGTATTCTCGTGAGGACAGGTCACGAATATGAAGAGCTGCATTGGTTAAAAAGAATATCTGTATCGGACTGTGTTGAGAGTTGCGGTATAGAATTAACTAGCCTTAACAAGAAGTACAAGAAGAGGCGGGTCTTGTATTCTCGTGAGGACAGGTCACGAATATGAAGAGCTGCATTGGTTAAAAAGAATATCTGTATCGGACTGTGTTGAGAGTTGCGGTATAGAATTAACTAGCCTTAACAAGAAGTACAAGAAGAGGCGGGTCTTGTATTCTCGTGAGGACAGGTCACGAATATGAAGAGCTGCATTGGTTAAAAAGAATATCTGTATCGGACTGTGTTGAGAGTTGCGGTATACAATTAACTAGCCTTAACAAGAAGTACAAGAAGAGGCGGGTCTTGTATTCTCGTGAGGACAGGTCACGAATATGAAGAGCTGCATTGGTTAAAAAGAATATCTGTATCGGACTGTGTTGAGAGTTGCGGTATACAATTAACTAGCCTTAACAAGAAGTACAAGAAGAGGCGGGTCTTGTATTCTCGTGAGGACAGGTCACGAATATGAAGAGCTGCATTGGTTAAAAAGAATATCTGTATCGGACTGTGTTGAGAGTTGCGGTATACAATTAACTAGCCTTAACAAGAAGTACAAGAAGAGGCGGGTCTTGTATTCTCGTGAGGACAGGTCACGAATATGAAGAGCTGCATTGGTTAAAAAGAATATCTGTATCGGACTGTGTTGAGAGTTGCGGTATACAATTAACTAGCCTTAACAAGAAGTACAAGAAGAGGCGGGTCTTGTATTCTCGTGAGGACAGGTCACGAATATGAAGAGCTGCATTGGTTAAAAAGAATATCTGTATCGGACTGTGTTGAGAGTTGCGGTATACAATTAACTAGCCTTAACAAGAAGTACAAGAAGAGGCGGGTCTTGTATTCTCGTGAGGACAGGTCACGAATATGAAGAGCTGCATTGGTTAAAAAGAATATCTGTATCGGACTGTGTTGAGAGTTGCGGTATACAATTAACTAGCCTTAACAAGAAGTACAAGAAGAGGCGGGTCTTGTATTCTCGTGAGGACAGGTCACGAATATGAAGAGCTGCATTGGTTAAAAAGAATATCTGTATCGGACTGTGTTGAGAGTTGCGGTATACAATTAACTAGCCTTAACAAGAAGTACAAGAAGAGGCGGGTCTTGTATTCTCGTGAGGACAGGTCACGAATATGAAGAGCTGCATTGGTTAAAAAGAATATCTGTATCGGACTGTGTTGAGAGTTGCGGTATACAATTAACTAGCCTTAACAAGAAGTACAAGAAGAGGCGGGTCTTGTATTCTCGTGAGGACAGGTCACGAATATGAAGAGCTGCATTGGTTAAAAAGAATATCTGTATCGGACTGTGTTGAGAGTTGCGGTATACAATTAACTAGCCTTAACAAGAAGTACAAGAAGAGGCGGGTCTTGTATTCTCGTGAGGACAGGTCACGAATATGAAGAGCTGCATTGGTTAAAAAGAATATCTGTATCGGACTGTGTTGAGAGTTGCGGTATAGAATTAACTAGCCTTAACAAGAAGTACAAGAAGAGGCGGGTCTTGTATTCTCGTGAGGACAGGTCACGAATATGAAGAGCTGCATTGGTTAAAAAGAATATCTGTATCGGACTGTGTTGAGAGTTGCGGTATAGAATTAACTAGCCTTAACAAGAAGTACAAGAAGAGGCGGGTCTTGTATTCTCGTGAGGACAGGTCACGAATATGAAGAGCTGCATTGGTTAAAAAGAATATCTGTATCGGACTGTGTTGAGAGTTGCGGTATACAATTAACTAGCCTTAACAAGAAGTACAAGAAGAGGCGGGTCTTGTATTCTCGTGAGGACAGGTCACGAATATGAAGAGCTGCATTGGTTAAAAAGAATATCTGTATCGGACTGTGTTGAGAGTTGCGGTATACAATTAACTAGCCTTAACAAGAAGTACAAGAAGAGGCGGGTCTTGTATTCTCGTGAGGACAGGTCACGAATATGAAGAGCTGCATTGGTTAAAAAGAATATCTGTATCGGACTGTGTTGAGAGTTGCGGTATACAATTAACTAGCCTTAACAAGAAGTACAAGAAGAGGCGGGTCTTGTATTCTCGTGAGGACAGGTCACGAATATGAAGAGCTGCATTGGTTAAAAAGAATATCTGTATCGGACTGTGTTGAGAGTTGCGGTATACAATTAACTAGCCTTAACAAGAAGTACAAGAAGAGGCGGGTCTTGTATTCTCGTGAGGACAGGTCACGAATATGAAGAGCTGCATTGGTTAAAAAGAATATCTGTATCGGACTGTGTTGAGAGTTGCGGTATACAATTAACTAGCCTTAACAAGAAGTACAAGAAGAGGCGGGTCTTGTATTCTCGTGAGGACAGGTCACGAATATGAAGAGCTGCATTGGTTAAAAAGAATATCTGTATCGGACTGTGTTGAGAGTTGCGGTATACAATTAACTAGCCTTAACAAGAAGTACAAGAAGAGGCGGGTCTTGTATTCTCGTGAGGACAGGTCACGAATATGAAGAGCTGCATTGGTTAAAAAGAATATCTGTATCGGACTGTGTTGAGAGTTGCGGTATACAATTAACTAGCCTTAACAAGAAGTACAAGAAGAGGCGGGTCTTGTATTCTCGTGAGGACAGGTCACGAATATGAAGAGCTGCATTGGTTAAAAAGAATATCTGTATCGGACTGTGTTGAGAGTTGCGGTATACAATTAACTAGCCTTAACAAGAAGTACAAGAAGAGGCGGGTCTTGTATTCTCGTGAGGACAGGTCACGAATATGAAGAGCTGCATTGGTTAAAAAGAATATCTGTATCGGACTGTGTTGAGAGTTGCGGTATACAATTAACTAGCCTTAACAAGAAGTACAAGAAGAGGCGGGTCTTGTATTCTCGTGAGGACAGGTCACGAATATGAAGAGCTGCATTGGTTAAAAAGAATATCTGTATCGGACTGTGTTGAGAGTTGCGGTATACAATTAACTAGCCTTAACAAGAAGTACAAGAAGAGGCGGGTCTTGTATTCTCGTGAGGACAGGTCACGAATATGAAGAGCTGCATTGGTTAAAAAGAATATCTGTATCGGACTGTGTTGAGAGTTGCGGTATACAATTAACTAGCCTTAACAAGAAGTACAAGAAGAGGCGGGTCTTGTATTCTCGTGAGGACAGGTCACGAATATGAAGAGCTGCATTGGTTAAAAAGAATATCTGTATCGGACTGTGTTGAGAGTTGCGGTATACAATTAACTAGCCTTAACAAGAAGTACAAGAAGAGGCGGGTCTTGTATTCTCGTGAGGACAGGTCACGAATATGAAGAGCTGCATTGGTTAAAAAGAATATCTGTATCGGACTGTGTTGAGAGTTGCGGTATACAATTAACTAGCCTTAACAAGAAGTACAAGAAGAGGCGGGTCTTGTATTCTCGTGAGGACAGGTCACGAATATGAAGAGCTGCATTGGTTAAAAAGAATATCTGTATCGGACTGTGTTGAGAGTTGCGGTATACAATTAACTAGCCTTAACAAGAAGTACAAGAAGAGGCGGGTCTTGTATTCTCGTGAGGACAGGTCACGAATATGAAGAGCTGCATTGGTTAAAAAGAATATCTGTATCGGACTGTGTTGAGAGTTGCGGTATACAATTAACTAGCCTTAACAAGAAGTACAAGAAGAGGCGGGTCTTGTATTCTCGTGAGGACAGGTCACGAATATGAAGAGCTGCATTGGTTAAAAAGAATATCTGTATCGGACTGTGTTGAGAGTTGCGGTATAGAATTAACTAGCCTTAACAAGAAGTACAAGAAGAGGCGGGTCTTGTATTCTCGTGAGGACAGGTCACGAATATGAAGAGCTGCATTGGTTAAAAAGAATATCTGTATCGGACTGTGTTGAGAGTTGCGGTATACAATTAACTAGCCTTAACAAGAAGTACAAGAAGAGGCGGGTCTTGTATTCTCGTGAGGACAGGTCACGAATATGAAGAGCTGCATTGGTTAAAAAGAATATCTGTATCGGACTGTGTTGAGAGTTGCGGTATACAATTAACTAGCCTTAACAAGAAGTACAAGAAGAGGCGGGTCTTGTATTCTCGTGAGGACAGGTCACGAATATGAAGAGCTGCATTGGTTAAAAAGAATATCTGTATCGGACTGTGTTGAGAGTTGCGGTATACAATTAACTAGCCTTAACAAGAAGTACAAGAAGAGGCGGGTCTTGTATTCTCGTGAGGACAGGTCACGAATATGAAGAGCTGCATTGGTTAAAAAGAATATCTGTATCGGACTGTGTTGAGAGTTGCGGTATACAATTAACTAGCCTTAACAAGAAGTACAAGAAGAGGCGGGTCTTGTATTCTCGTGAGGACAGGTCACGAATATGAAGAGCTGCATTGGTTAAAAAGAATATCTGTATCGGACTGTGTTGAGAGTTGCGGTATACAATTAACTAGCCTTAACAAGAAGTACAAGAAGAGGCGGGTCTTGTATTCTCGTGAGGACAGGTCACGAATATGAAGAGCTGCATTGGTTAAAAAGAATATCTGTATCGGACTGTGTTGAGAGTTGCGGTATACAATTAACTAGCCTTAACAAGAAGTACAAGAAGAGGCGGGTCTTGTATTCTCGTGAGGACAGGTCACGAATATGAAGAGCTGCATTGGTTAAAAAGAATATCTGTATCGGACTGTGTTGAGAGTTGCGGTATACAATTAACTAGCCTTAACAAGAAGTACAAGAAGAGGCGGGTCTTGTATTCTCGTGAGGACAGGTCACGAATATGAAGAGCTGCATTGGTTAAAAAGAATATCTGTATCGGACTGTGTTGAGAGTTGCGGTATACAATTAACTAGCCTTAACAAGAAGTACAAGAAGAGGCGGGTCTTGTATTCTCGTGAGGACAGGTCACGAATATGAAGAGCTGCATTGGTTAAAAAGAATATCTGTATCGGACTGTGTTGAGAGTTGCGGTATACAATTAACTAGCCTTAACAAGAAGTACAAGAAGAGGCGGGTCTTGTATTCTCGTGAGGACAGGTCACGAATATGAAGAGCTGCATTGGTTAAAAAGAATATCTGTATCGGACTGTGTTGAGAGTTGCGGTATACAATTAACTAGCCTTAACAAGAAGTACAAGAAGAGGCGGGTCTTGTATTCTCGTGAGGACAGGTCACGAATATGAAGAGCTGCATTGGTTAAAAAGAATATCTGTATCGGACTGTGTTGAGAGTTGCGGTATACAATTAACTAGCCTTAACAAGAAGTACAAGAAGAGGCGGGTCTTGTATTCTCGTGAGGACAGGTCACGAATATGAAGAGCTGCATTGGTTAAAAAGAATATCTGTATCGGACTGTGTTGAGAGTTGCGGTATACAATTAACTAGCCTTAACAAGAAGTACAAGAAGAGGCGGGTCTTGTATTCTCGTGAGGACAGGTCACGAATATGAAGAGCTGCATTGGTTAAAAAGAATATCTGTATCGGACTGTGTTGAGAGTTGCGGTATACAATTAACTAGCCTTAACAAGAAGTACAAGAAGAGGCGGGTCTTGTATTCTCGTGAGGACAGGTCACGAATATGAAGAGCTGCATTGGTTAAAAAGAATATCTGTATCGGACTGTGTTGAGAGTTGCGGTATACAATTAACTAGCCTTAACAAGAAGTACAAGAAGAGGCGGGTCTTGTATTCTCGTGAGGACAGGTCACGAATATGAAGAGCTGCATTGGTTAAAAAGAATATCTGTATCGGACTGTGTTGAGAGTTGCGGTATACAATTAACTAGCCTTAACAAGAAGTACAAGAAGAGGCGGGTCTTGTATTCTCGTGAGGACAGGTCACGAATATGAAGAGCTGCATTGGTTAAAAAGAATATCTGTATCGGACTGTGTTGAGAGTTGCGGTATACAATTAACTAGCCTTAACAAGAAGTACAAGAAGAGGCGGGTCTTGTATTCTCGTGAGGACAGGTCACGAATATGAAGAGCTGCATTGGTTAAAAAGAATATCTGTATCGGACTGTGTTGAGAGTTGCGGTATACAATTAACTAGCCTTAACAAGAAGTACAAGAAGAGGCGGGTCTTGTATTCTCGTGAGGACAGGTCACGAATATGAAGAGCTGCATTGGTTAAAAAGAATATCTGTATCGGACTGTGTTGAGAGTTGCGGTATACAATTAACTAGCCTTAACAAGAAGTACAAGAAGAGGCGGGTCTTGTATTCTCGTGAGGACAGGTCACGAATATGAAGAGCTGCATTGGTTAAAAAGAATATCTGTATCGGACTGTGTTGAGAGTTGCGGTATACAATTAACTAGCCTTAACAAGAAGTACAAGAAGAGGCGGGTCTTGTATTCTCGTGAGGACAGGTCACGAATATGAAGAGCTGCATTGGTTAAAAAGAATATCTGTATCGGACTGTGTTGAGAGTTGCGGTATACAATTAACTAGCCTTAACAAGAAGTACAAGAAGAGGCGGGTCTTGTATTCTCGTGAGGACAGGTCACGAATATGAAGAGCTGCATTGGTTAAAAAGAATATCTGTATCGGACTGTGTTGAGAGTTGCGGTATACAATTAACTAGCCTTAACAAGAAGTACAAGAAGAGGCGGGTCTTGTATTCTCGTGAGGACAGGTCACGAATATGAAGAGCTGCATTGGTTAAAAAGAATATCTGTATCGGACTGTGTTGAGAGTTGCGGTATACAATTAACTAGCCTTAACAAGAAGTACAAGAAGAGGCGGGTCTTGTATTCTCGTGAGGACAGGTCACGAATATGAAGAGCTGCATTGGTTAAAAAGAATATCTGTATCGGACTGTGTTGAGAGTTGCGGTATACAATTAACTAGCCTTAACAAGAAGTACAAGAAGAGGCGGGTCTTGTATTCTCGTGAGGACAGGTCACGAATATGAAGAGCTGCATTGGTTAAAAAGAATATCTGTATCGGACTGTGTTGAGAGTTGCGGTATAGAATTAACTAGCCTTAACAAGAAGTACAAGAAGAGGCGGGTCTTGTATTCTCGTGAGGACAGGTCACGAATATGAAGAGCTGCATTGGTTAAAAAGAATATCTGTATCGGACTGTGTTGAGAGTTGCGGTATACAATTAACTAGCCTTAACAAGAAGTACAAGAAGAGGCGGGTCTTGTATTCTCGTGAGGACAGGTCACGAATATGAAGAGCTGCATTGGTTAAAAAGAATATCTGTATCGGACTGTGTTGAGAGTTGCGGTATACAATTAACTAGCCTTAAGATACTCATTATATGTATATATAGAGTACCAAAATCAAACACAGATACATATTTTGAACTAATTACCTTTCTGTTGAATAAACTATGCTTAAAGAGGAAAGTTGTAATTTGTGGTGATTTCAATATCAATAGATTAAAACGGACCACCATGGCTTTAAATTTTGAACAATTACTAGCTAATTATAATTTAAGATTAATGATTAATAAACCTACTAGGCTCAAAAGTCAAACTTGCTTGGATAATTTTGCCACAAATGTTGGAAGATGTAAGTGTGCAGTGATGGAAATGGCATTATCTGATCACACAGCCCAATTATTTACCTGTCCAGTAGGAAAGTATTGTCTATTGAAATCATGGAAAATACAGAGACGAGATTATTGTAAAGATAATAAGTTTAAATTTACGAATAGTATTAAAAGTTTTAGTTTCAATGACATATATGACAGTACAAATGTAGACATCGCTTTTGACATGCTTATGGATCATATTTCATTATTTTATAATTTGTGTTTTCCTTTCGTACAAAAAACAATAAGATCCAGAAGACCCCAAAAATGGGTTTCGCGGGGAATAAAGAAGTGTAGTACAAAGAAAAGGGCATTATTGTGGAAATACAGACACTCCCCTACAATCTGTAATAAAGTTGTTCTTATAAATTACACAAAACGATTAAAAAAGATTATAAATTTAACAAAACGAGCTCAAAATACATATTACATAAAGAACTCTGAAAATAAAACCAAAGCAGCGTGGCAATTGATAAATAATAATAAATGTAATTATCCGAATTTACAAATAAATAAAATTGAAGAAAATAAACAAAACTTAACTAACCCAACTGATATTGCTGATTGTTTTTCTATTCTATTCTATTTATGATTGTTTTAATAATTATTTTATTGACCAAATTGAGCTAATGTCAGACAAAGACATAAAAGATAATCCGTTTTCATACAATTTCAATAAATCAATATTTCTTACACCTATAACCCCCTATGATTTAATTAAAATTACAAAAACTCTGAAAGATACAAGCAGCGTCGGTTTGGATGGCATATCTGTTTTAATTTTAAAGCAAAATATTGAGATATTGTCAGGACCATTAAGTCATTTGATAAACCTATCTTTAAGTAGTGGTACTACCCTAAAGGATTAAAAAATGTAATAATTAAACCGCTGCATAAAAAAGGTTGTACGGCAGACAAAAAGAACTATAGACCTATTGCTTTGAGTCCTACTATTTCTAAAATATACGAAAAAGTTATCTATAATAAACTGTATTCTTTCTTTGAGATAAATAATATTTTTTGTGACGAACAAAATGGTTTCAGGAAGGGACGGTCCACGACTCGCACAGTACTAAATCTGCTTAACAAAGTAATGGATGGCATGGATACAACGGTAATACCGGTAGGTATGTGCCATATATATATATATATATACTGCTTGATAAGCTTCATGGATACGGTATAAGAGGCATTCCTTTACAACTCATTTCCTCATACTTAAGTGATAGACAACAGCATGTGCAATTATCGCGTATTGATACCAAAACAAAAAGTGAGAAATCTTATATGTCAAAATCCAGACATGTACATTATGGCGTTCCTCAGGGCAGTATTTTGGGACCTTTATTGTTTCTGGTTTATATCAATGATTTGCCGAAACATGTCAGTCATCCTATGATGTTGTTTGCAGATGACTGTACAGTGGTCATTAAAAATGATTATGTTCAGAACTATCAATTAGAGATAATTTCTACTCTAAAATTAATAATAAATTGGCTAGATAAAAATAATTTAAAGTTGAATATGAACAAAACAAAAATAATGCATTTCAACCAAAGAAAAAAACCAGACAATATAATAATTAGTTACCAGGGACAAGTGGTTGAACCAGTTGAGAGTATAAAGTTTTTGGGTATAGTGATAGACAAAGGGTGTAGGTGGCATTTTCATACTGACAGCATTTGTGGTAGACTTAACCAGTTTGCATTTGTTTTAAAAAAAATGACTACGATTTGCAACCTTAACACCTCCTTGATGGCATACCATGCATATGTTGCATCGGTACTTAGGTATAATGTAATTTTTTGGGGAAATTCAGTTCATAGAGATGCAGTTTTTAAAGCCCAAAAACGGTGTGTTAGAGCTATGTGTGGCCTAAAATTTGACGAAAGCTGCAGACACACATTCAAAAACTTAAAGCTCCTCACATTTCCAAGTCTATATATATATGAGGTGGCTCTTTTTGTAAAATGTAATATAAATTTATTTAAAATTCAGATCCCATGTAAAACAAAATTACTTCGTCCCAGACCACGTGGCCAAATCTTACCACTAATGTCTAAAGGGACATTATTACAAAAAAATATAATGGGAATGGCTCCCAAAATTTATAATAAGTTGCCTGACGAAATTAAAGAATTACCATTGACAATTTTTAAAATAAAATTAATGGGGATACTTGTAGAAAAATGTTATTATACCATAAATGATTTTTTTTGAGGATAATTTTTTAAATGTATTATTGTAATTTTATTATTTTTGTCAATTTTTGACTTTTCTGTATTTGTTATTTTAGAATTTGTATTTAATTGACATTAATTTGTAAGTGTATAATTGTGTGCCTATTATGTAATTGTTTAGCTCTGTAATAATATTTGGATGGAGTTTTTGATTCTTTATTTGTTTTTTTACTAATTTGTGTTAATTTCAAATGGTATTAAACGGATAAATTATAAGAATACTATTGTACGCCTGAAAAGGTATCACATGGAAGACACAATCTTAGTACAACACCTTATTTTGATTCTGTGTGACAATAAAATATATTTGAATTTGAATATTTGAATTTGAATTTGAGACAATATATGTATAAATATTATTCCCATGTGGTGACAAAAAATCACCATTTCTATAATTTTTGTTTCGTAGTTATTTAATTTTTTTTAAATATAAACAAAAGCTCTTAATAAAAATCGGTGAATATTTGATATTTACCTTTTCTATGTTATAGTAATAATATGAGAAAAAATCACCATTGTACAATTTATTGTTCGTGTGTTAATTAAGTTTGAATTTTTATATCGGCTATTTTGAGGAAAGCTCCAGGAAAAAATTGGGGAAAACTACAAATTTATAATTAGAATTAAATATATTTTGAATTACAAAAGTAAAATTGACGGTAGGATGTAATCCCGTCGAACAAACTTTCGTCTGCGTACTAGACTAAAAATAGCTTTCTAGGAATAGGTAGGTACTGCTATATAGGTAGGTACTGCTATATAGGTAGGTACTGCTATATAGGTAGGTACTGCTATATAGGTAGGTACTGCTATATAGGTAGGTACTGCTATATAGGTAGGTACTGCTATATAGGTAGGTACTGCTATATAGGTAGGTACTGCTATATAGGTAGGTACTGCTATATAGGTAGGTACTGCTATATAGGTAGGTACTGCTATATAGGTAGGTACTGCTATATAGGTAGGTACTGCTATATAGGTAGGTACTGCTATATAGGTAGGTACTGCTATATAGGTAGGTACTGCTATATAGGTAGGTACTGCTATATAGGTAGGTACTGCTATATAGGTAGGTACTGCTATATAGGTAGGTACTGCTATATAGGTAGGTACTGCTATATAGGTAGGTACTGCTATATAGGTAGGTACTGCTATATAGGTAGGTACTGCTATATAGGTAGGTACTGCTATATAGGTAGGTACTGCTATATAGGTAGGTACTGCTATATAGGTAGGTACTGCTATATAGGTAGGTACTGCTATATAGGTAGGTACTGCTATATAGGTAGGTACTGCTATATAGGTAGGTACTGCTATATAGGTAGGTACTGCTATATAGGTAGGTACTGCTATATAGGTAGGTACTGCTATATAGGTAGGTACTGCTATATAGGTAGGTACTGCTATATAGGTAGGTACTGCTATATAGGTAGGTACTGCTATATAGGTAGGTACTGCTATATAGGTAGGTACTGCTATATAGGTAGGTACTGCTATATAGGTAGGTACTGCTATATAGGTAGGTACTGCTATATAGGTAGGTACTGCTATATAGGTAGGTACTGCTATATAGGTAGGTACTGCTATATAGGTAGGTACTGCTATATAGGTAGGTACTGCTATATAGGTAGGTACTGCTATATAGGTAGGTACTGCTATATAGGTAGGTACTGCTATATAGGTAGGTACTGCTATATAGGTAGGTACTGCTATATAGGTAGGTACTGCTATATAGGTAGGTACTGCTATATAGGTAGGTACTGCTATATAGGTAGGTACTGCTATATAGGTAGGTACTGCTATATAGGTAGGTACTGCTATATAGGTAGGTACTGCTATATAGGTAGGTACTGCTATATAGGTAGGTACTGCTATATAGGTAGGTACTGCTATATAGGTAGGTACTGCTATATAGGTAGGTACTGCTATATAGGTAGGTACTGCTATATAGGTAGGTACTGCTATATAGGTAGGTACTGCTATATAGGTAGGTACTGCTATATAGGTAGGTACTGCTATATAGGTAGGTACTGCTATATAGGTAGGTACTGCTATATAGGTAGGTACTGCTATATAGGTAGGTACTGCTATATAGGTAGGTACTGCTATATAATCTGCATACTCTTTTATGTATGTTGATTTCTGCCGAGATCATAGCCTTACCAATTACTTAGCACATTACAGTTTACACAATAAAACTCAAGGTTTTGTAGTCGATTATAATGTTAATTTCGGACAGGAGGTTTGTGGTGGCAAGATCGCAGTACTCACTCGTAGTCGAGGACGAACACCAGCTCTCGCAGGTTGTGCTGTACCGCGTAGTACAGCGCGAGTAGTGTGCCTCCCACCCCCGCGCTCCACCACAAGGCCGCTCCGCCCCTCCCTCCTCGCACGTACAGCAGCAGGGCCACCGCCGCATGCAGCTGCAGGTCCGTCGACAGGAACCACGTGGGCAGCAGACAGGTTCCGTCCGCCCCGCGCAGGAACATCGCCCGCTCCCACCACCCCGCGCGACACGCCCGCGCCTCCCGCCCCACCAGCGCCGCCCACCGCGCTCCCTCACCGACGCTCTCCCACCAAGCGGCCGCAGCGCCCAGCACCAGCCAGTACGCGGGCGCGATACGGGCCAGCCTAGAGAGCAACACGCGCACCGGCAACGGCGGGGTGTCGGCGGACGGCGGGCGGCGCAGCAGACCGGCACGCAAGAGCAAGCTCGACGTGACGACGTACAGCTGCACCGACACCGTGCTGGAGGCGAGCAGGCGGAGCGCGCGGGGCGGAAGGAGCTCCAGGGGACGCGCGGGGAGCGATAGCGACACAAACAGCACGTGTACCATCACCACCGGGACAGTCAGCAGCGCGCGGACGTCGTCCAGCACCCGCAGTCCGTCCGCCGGGCCCGCACACACCAGCCGCCGCCAGTTCTGCCGCACCGACCACGCCAGCAGGACCGGGCTACCTGCACCGACCGCACTCTCTTGCTTTCTTTCACAGACAACAACGTAATAATTATCTTACCGTAAGAGAAGACTCCTTAGTAGTAAAATACTTAGTCATTGACGATTTTGACTTGGGAGTCATAAGAAGAAAAGTTCAGGAATTTTCTGCTATAAAAAAGGATGATTCGCAAACTTTTGCCTATTTTAAGAGATGAAATAGATCTATTTATCGTTTATGTTCTGACTGGGAAATGAAAGAGGCCTCGCAAAGCTAATGTCTAGCGCCGCCACTGCCTACACGTACCGCGCCTCTTGTCTGTCCGTGTCACGTCGTAACAGGTCCCGAGTATGTTAGCTGCAAGCACGGCGACCACCACAACAACAAAGACCGTCCTGCTCCCTGCAGCACGAGGTCGCCCCGGCCGCTCGCAATACTGGAAGTCAATGAGTCGAGTGCGCAGCGCGTGTGTCCGCAGCGCCTCTCGCGCGACACAGCTAGCGAACTTGTGTCGGTCAGAATCGGATCCGCTCGCCAGCTCGGGACAGCGACGAGACACGCAGTAACCGCGGTGCAAAAGCGTGTGGTTGAAGCTGGTGATGCCCGAGCTCTGCTCCTGCACACAACCGGAACTAATATTATACCGACTGAGACAGACACGCGTCGTGATCCTCCAGGTGAAACAGGCCTCAGACCTAACTGAATTCAAACAAACAAACAAACCTGCAGTGTGGTGAAGAGCGTGAGGTCGTGCGTGGCTGGCTGCAGCTGGAAGCTCCCGAGACAGTAGAGCGAGCGCGGCTGAGACAGACACGCGTCGTGCTCGTCCAGGTGAAACAAACGTGGCATTTGGTGGTACTGCTCATCTGGAGACAAAATATCCTGTCCTGCACTACTACAGCAAGCAGTAAGATGTTCTCCTACGGTAACTCTAACTCATTGAGTATCAGCTAGCAGTGGAAAGAAAGCCGAAAACAAGTTGGTCTGCCTAGACGTAAACAGTCATGAAAAAAATTGTGTGTGTGTAGGTACTTAGGTATGTACGCGCGTTAGAAATTATACTTTTTTGGCATAATACATATAAGTTTATTTAGCACGCAAATAATAATTGACTTTAAAAAAAAGTGTACCGACTCGCCTTCAAAAGTTATGCACTGAAAAGTGTACTAAATTGTCTATTTCATTATTTAATATAATAAAAAAATAAACTTGCATCGTGCGCGCGCATCGTGAAATTTTGTCGAAATATCACTCTCGGCAACTTAATACTGTAACTTTTTGTTACATCGTAAAATTTCACTCTCATATATTTTTTTCATAACGCGCCTAAAGAAGCATATATAACTTCAAAAACTGCCAGGATAAGAGGTCAAGATCACAGAAATAGGTACATTGGTTGCTAAATTATTTTTAAACGACCCCTCGATTTGCCTTCATAACTGTACTGCCAAACAGGGGCATGGCAGTAATGATATACTATAATGGCAGACCATGTTTTCTGGATATTGTAGTATTTCCTCTCATCGCCCTCCCCCACCGCTGCCCTCCAGATTTCACGCACAAGTGAACAGACTAAATGAACTACTTGGAACATGCCGTAAGGACTAACTAATAAGTAATAAACCACTTATTATCATGACTGTACCAAAAGGTGGTAAGTTCCGCCTAGAACTATAGACAGACAGACCAACATTTCCCCGCTGGACTGTCTCATAGACATGGTGGTGGTCGATGAGGTAGTACATTACCGACAGCCACGGTGATCTAACGGTTTATTGTCTGTATGTAGGAGTAGGAGCATAGATTAAATAGGCTAGGAGCGGAAAGTACCAGAGAGCGCGATGCAGGTGCACCCCAGCAGCACCAAACACGCGGCGGCGGCCCGCATGGTGGCGCCACTTGTCGCTCTCCTGAAACACGATACATGTTCACGAATATTATTCCATATACTGTTAGGTACTAATAGGCCAACTGAATTAACAATCGAGGAAATTAAAAAATATATGAAAATTAACAAGTACCTAGATAGGGTTAAAGTACCATGGCAGTGTTGTAAACTGAAACGCGGACTGATATACCGAATTGTCCTCAATCTGCAATGGATTGGAATTACTGCCCAATACTGGGAGCAGCCCTGGACCTTTTCGAACCGGGGCAGAAACTTGATAGTGGCGCCCTAAGATTTTGTAAGACGACGCCCTGGCCACGCGCATCCTCTGGCGCCCATAGATATAAACAAAAAGCGCCCCTCTCTTCAGCGTTTGAGATAAATTACTTTAAAAAACTCACGAACGGCACAGTAACAACAACCCTTTCGCGATAAATTGTTTTCTTCAAAAAAAATATTTTAAATTAATTTTCTTTTCCAAAAATTGGTTTCTTGAAAAAACTTATTGCAAAAAATTTTCGGTACCTAATTAATACGTAGAAACGGAACTTTTTTTTATTTAGTTTCCCGCCATTAGATGTTGCCAACAATCTGCTGCGACACCTACTACTGCCACAACGGGAACTCAATACACAATTTCAAATGTTGCAGTTACACTTGTCTTGTAGACATATATTATAAAGAAAGAAATTAATGAAACTAGTTCAAATAAAAGGTTCGAAATTATTTTTAATAGCTAAAATGACGTCAATTTCATCGTCAACGTCAGCGCATGTTAGGCTCTTTGTGGAGCAAGTTTTTTACTTTCAATCATAGGTATTATACCTACCTATTATGATGTTGGCGCGCGCTGTAAGTAAATGTACCAAAATTAATTCGCTTCTTGGTTACTTTATCACCGCTTCGGCCGTTTACCGATAAATTGAGTGCAAACATGATTTTTTTCATACAGTTCGGGCAGACAATATTTCATAAGGTATTAGCATAGTTTAATAGTAGATTACTGACCCGAGCAGAAAGTCACTTATTGTTGCACTGATAAAAACACGAGTGCAACAATAAGCGAGGTTCGTAATCTGCTTTTCTTTCAACTACTACAACAAAAAAAAATTAACTACTCATAATTTTCTTTAATTAGGAGGAGGGCTGGCACCACCGGCCAGAATCGTGTTCAGCGGAGTCGAATAAGTCTAAAAAGACCCGGTGCCAAAAAGTTTCACAGAATGTTGTTCGATTTTGGAAACAGAATATTTACCGCTAATATAATTATAAGACTTATTCTCACAGCTGTATCCGTCTATACCAGTCTTTCTCAAAGTGGGCGATGGCGGCCTAGAGGGGGGCGGTAAGGGGCTCAGAAAAACTAATATCCAAACTAATATAGCACACTATAATTAAATTAAAGTAATGAATTTCATTGTGATTTTTAAGATGTAGTAAAGGAAAAAAAAATTGCGGGTCGCTGAAAAATAATAAAATAATTGATGAAAGTGGACGGTAGACAAAAGAAGTTTGAGAACCTCTGCTCCATACTCATGTAAAGTTTGGGAAACGACATTTTGATCACTGTGTGTAGTGTGTGTCCTTCCTTATTCACTCACACTGTGCGACGTGCGCTTAGTGTTACCTCTACATCCAAACTAACAACCTTTACCTCTTTATAATATTAGCTACTAGATATAGATGTGGACTGTGGATGTAGGTCGTAGGTCTGTCATGATGTTGTAAATAATAAATAAATAAGAGAGACAGAGATAGATAGATACTTACTATAATGTGTAGAAGAAGTACACTTGATTGTAGTTGGTTGCGTTGCCTATTATCAGCGTAGTATCTGCAACAACATAGGTAATACAGGAGTCAGATCAGAGTTGTAGGTAGGTACTCATTCATATACCTACGTACCTAGACCTACCCTAGTAAATATAGCTACCTAGTTATTTGTAATATTTATTCTATTTTGGTGTTGTTATGAAATGATGATAATTAATTAAACGTGAGTGAGAGTGAGACAACAGTGACTTTGACCTCTCTAGTGTGTGTTATGTAGTAAAGCTGCTAACTAGAACTTTACCTCCCCCCCCCCCCCCTTCAGACCCTCAGTCCCTCACTATAATACAATAAATATTTAATGGGTACCTACCTGTCACACGTTTACTGGTCATCAATCATACAACACAATATTGTAGTAGCACGTGAGGTCAATGTCGACTTACTTACTTAGTAATAAGTACTAACTTTAGTATAGTAGGACTAAACATATAGGAACTACCTACATATACAAATGTCTGTCTCTCTGTTTGTCCGGACTAATATTGATGAAATGGATGAACCACTTTTGACTGTATGTATAAACAAGCAGGTAAGTATATCTTGTTTGTATCATCGATGTGTTTGTATCATCGATGTGTTTGTATCAAACTATCAACTTAAAAGAAAAAGTTGTACGGAGCAGAGGGATGATCGATTCCTTGTCAGTCAAGCTCTTAGAAATCGACGAAAATCTTACAATTATCTTAAAAACCACCTACAAGAAGTGGGATTGGTGAGAGTTAGTAAATGGACTGTACGAAGGAGACTTATCGAAACAGACATACATTCTTACAGACCCGCTAGCTAGAGGACCAAAATTACTCCGTGGGCATCGCGTAGCAAGACTAAGATTTGGGCAAAATTTGTTACTATGGACAATTGAGACGAGATATGGACGTCAGAGAGTACTGAGAAGAGAAGACAAGGTGAACGTTATGCCAACGTGTGCTTTGGGCTTTGAAGAGGTGACACCATGCGGTGGAGGATCCTTAATGTTCTAGGCAGGAATAACTTCTGAAGCTCGTACGGAGTTAGTTTTTTGCCAAATGGTCGCTATATCTCAGAAATTCTCGTCCACATGTGCAACCTGCATTGGTTGTTATGGGAGACAGGTCCATTTTTATGGATGATAATGCTCGTCCTCATCGTGCCGTCGCAGTATCCGCATATATGGAGGAGGTTGGGATTCCTCGATTGGATTGGCCAGCGAGGAGTATCTAGAGATCGAGAGATCTATGGGACGTAGGTACCAAAACGCCGGGTACGAGCTGTAACTCTAGCTCCACAAAATCTCACAGAGTTAAAAACTGTGATTCAGGCTGAATGGGAACTGATACCACAAGAAACCATAAGAAACCTGATCAGGAGTATGAGAAAAAGAATAGCAGCTGTCATAACTGCGAGAGGTGGACATACTCGATATTGATTGTGTAGGTTCATTTAAAAAAGATTAATTAAAAAAATAATATTAGTTTAATTTGTCACTTCATACTCATTAAAATTACTTAATAAAATGGTTTTTCATTTTTTATACAATTTACCTCAGTTTCTACTTGTGATGATTAAAAAATGTAGAAATTAGATTACCTACCTACAATATGTTGAAATGAAACATCATAAATAATAATTATTGAAACATTATTAACTTCAAAATATAATGATAACAATTAAGTTTTGCAACATAGTGTATATATATACCTACTGCAGTGAGTTATAGTACTAGAGCAGACGCTACCCATCACTCCTATGTTCCATTCAATTGCGGCGATCGCGCTGCACTTCTTTCAGTCGCTTGCTAGCTGTTGAGCAGTTATATGCTAGTGATTGTTTTTAATCGAAAAAATTTAAAAGTCATAAAATATGCCTTGGTGTGTGTTGAGATATTGCACTAATAATTCAAGGAATACGGCGAAGTGTAAAGGAATAACTTTCCACCGGTAAGTAACTAGGTATAATCATTTTAAAATTAAATACGAACATAAAATTTATAAGACGCCTGTTGTGTCATTAGACATAGACTAAAAACATTCAGAAGTGAAAATATGTAAAATTAGTTGACGTTCCCGTATATAGCGGAAAATAATACAATATATTTTTTACGCAGATATTATTGTTTGTGTAATGTGTTATCTACACTTCTACACTAAGAGAAAAATTTTTTATACGTCGATGCATTCAACTTTACCAAGTTTAATTCAATCAATAATAGTGCTACTCACAACACTTTAGATTAAACACTCTAAAGGGCCTCTACGTGTTGGACCTATGTCCCCATGCAAGCCTTACAAAGGACCGGGTATTATGCCAGTGAATTTAGAGAATGTATGAAACTAGCGGCTTGCCCCGACTAGGGGTAGGAGTAGGGGTAGGGGTAGGAGTAGTGATAGGGGTAGGGGTAAGAGTAGGCTTAGGGGTAGGGGGTTGGAATAGGGGTAGGGATAGTGGTAGGGGTTGGAGTAGAGGTAGGGGTAGTGGGAGTAGTAGTAGTACATAAGTTATGTTGTGTAGTGCGCGAGTTGCAAGCAACTCTCGAGGTTTCAGTGTGGGAACATACTGCTGCCCACACGAAAGAAGACATGCTACAAGTCAGCGATAAGCCCGCCACCTATCACGTCAAAACTATTCCGACTCGTACCACAACTACTCCCACTACCCCTACCCCTATTCCAACCTCCTACCCCTACCCCTACCCTACTCCTACCCCTAGCCCTACTCCTACCCCTACCACTACCTCTAGCACTACCAATACCTCTACTTCTACCTCTACCCCTACCCCTACCACTACCTCTACCCCTACCACTACCAAGGGGGTTTCGGTTTTTTGATAACTGACGCTTCTCCGGCCGCTGCCGCGGCATCGCTCGCTTCGCTCGCGAGTTTAAAATTTTTTTTATGGAAGACGGGGGGGGGTACGGGGAAAGTGGAAAGGGGTAGAAATCAAATCCCAGTCCATAGGAAAAAAAAAGAAAAATGTATGAAAATTTGTATGGGAGACGGGGGGGGGGGGGTACGGGGAAAGTGGAAAGGGGTAGAAATCAAATCCCAGTCCATAGGAAAAAAAAAGAAAAAATGTATGAAAATTTGTATGGGAGTTTTTTTTTGTATGGGAGAATATTTTTTTTAATGGATTCTCTAATAGAAACAGATCCTGAACATTATTAGTTTCGGCAACTACCCCCTCCGATTTGTAGTTTCCGAGATAAAAAACAAAAATAATAAGGGGGGCGAAAAAGGGGGGTTTCGGTTTTTTGATAACTGACGCTTCTCCGGCCGATGCCGCGGCATCGCTCGCTTCGCTCGCGAGTTTAGAAAAAAATGTATGGGAGACGTGGGGGGGGGGGGGTACGGGAAAAGTGGAAAGGGGTAGAAATCAAATCCCAGTCCATAGGAAAAAAAAAAGAAAAAATGTATGAAAATTTGTATGGGAGTTTTTTTTTGTATGGAAGAATATTTTTTTTAATGGATTCACTAATAGAAACAGATCCTGAACGTTATTAGTTTCGGCACTTTCCCCCTCTGATTTGTAGTTTCCGAGATAAAAAACAAAAAAAAATGTATGGGGGTTTTTTTTTTGTATGGAAGAACATTTTTTTTAATGGATTCGCTAATAAGAACAGATCCTAAACATTATTAGTTTCGACACCTACCCCATCCGATTTATACTTCTCTAAATATAAAAAAAAATAAGGGGGGCGAAAAAGGGGGGTTTCGGATTTTTCTGGTACTCACCGGGAATCCCTCTATACGATCCCACCAAAAGTTTCCCCCATCACAACTCTTTCTGGGAGAACAATGATGTGAGTGAGTGAGTGAGTCAGTGGTAATCGAGCTTTATATAGTATAATATAAAGTATAAAGTGTAATAATAATAATTATATATATATAGTATTCATTTAGAAATATTTTTTTTAATCAGTCCAGTAGTTTTGATTTTATTCATTACAAACAAAAATACAAATCTTGTACAAATGAAGCTTGTTAGGTATGTCTTTTCTGTAAGCGTAGTTAGTCTATATTAAGCATGTTGTTGTAGTACGTTGAACGAAATGCGTAAGCGCCACGAAATACACGGCGGTTTCGACCTTTTGGTCGCGAGAAAACTACATCCTAGAAGCGCTCTAGCGCTGTGTGTTTATACCGTTTGGATACTCGACTAGCGACTAACAAGCGCTTCAGCGAACTTAAGTTTTATTTTTTATAGAAATGAAGCATGCCTTTTGTCTATTATAGCTCCTCTAGTACCTATATCTCAATGACCTACTGTGGGTTTTTTGTACTTACTTAAAATACCTACATAGATTAGACAACATTCAATTTTGATTTGTTTGATATTATTTTTCGTCTGTAGAAGATAAATTAATCTTCAAAATGGTGTAGGTATCAAACATTACCTTTGATTTACCAATAAAAATAAGTAGGTAGGTACACCTTGAAAAATATCTGCGCGCGCCCAAAGAAGTTGTCACTTCAAAAAATTGACAGCCAGAAATGCTAGAATTCCTGCCCGGACATTCTCGTGCCAGGTAAAATCTATGGGCATGTCGTGACGCGAACCTATAAGAGTTTCCCCGGTAAAAAATCGGTCAATGCGCCTAATGAAGTTTTCATTTCAGAAATGTTCTTCTTCGTTTGATATATGGCAACAGTGCTGACTTTCGTCGCAATTTCTGTCAGTCTCCAGTGTTTGTTTAATCTTGTGCAATAGTAAGCCGATAAATCGGTAGCTTAGATTATCCCGCCGACTGTGATATGTCTTATTAATCACTGACTAATCACAACCATCACAGCGCGGCCGGGATTAAACCGGATTCCTCATCACGCCATGACGAAAATGCGTGCGGTCGGCGTCATGACCGGATGTGGAATCTCAGAAATGTTATTTGATAAACGCTATTTTGACCAACTTCCTGGTTAGTGACAACCCTGAAATCGATTTTGGGCATATTCTGGCATCGACCACTTCATGATAAAATGTGTTTCAGAGGTTCCAACGAGCATTAGGTACCCTACGATAAAATTGAGGATCAAAAGCATTTTTGACCAACTTCCCGGTTAGTGCAAACCCTGAAATCGATTTTAGGCATATTCTGGCAGTCTTCTTCATAATAAACGCGATCCCAGAGGTCCTATCGTCTTACAGGGTCTTGCACTTATGGTTCCTCTCGAGGTTTGGACGCAATATTGACCAACTTCCCGACTAGTGACAACCCTAAAATCAATTTTGGGCATATCCTGGCATCGTCCCCTTCAAGAAAAACAGAGGTTCCTTCGAGGGGGCACGGTTTCATACTACGGTGGGCATACCAATTTAAGGGCATACTCCTTTCTTCTACATTGTCAAGTTTACATTTCAAAACCCTCAACACAGTCACAGACACAGCCCTCTTTTTCTCAAAATATGTAACACGCTTTTATTTTAAAACTTGACACTTGTAGGAATACCTACATTTGTTTATTTTAATTAGCTTTCTGCCCCGGCTCCGCCCGTGGATATGCTTTGAATAAAATAAAGCATAGGTATGTCACTAAAGGGATATCGTAGCTTTCTATTTGTGAAATAAATTTTAGAATCGGTTCAGTAGTTTGAGAGCAGATTACCGGTTGTACGGTTACATACAAACTTTACCTGTTTATTATATTATTATAGATATTTAGTGATGTTCCCTAAGAAATAATTCGTAGAAAATCAAAAGTAAAACTTATCGTCATCACTACATACATACCTAAGTATTACAAAACAAAGTCCCCCGCCGTGTCTGTCTACTCAGAGATATAACAAAATAAAATAATGTAAGAAATAATTGTGTAGAATAAAATGATGTACAAAAAAAGTTTGCGGTAGCATTTATTACTAAGTAGGTACTGTAGGTATATCTAACAGATAATAAGTAGGTATATAAAATCTGATAGATCATTATTATATCTAATCATGGCCTTATTCCCTAGGTTTCTTAAACTCGGTTCAGTGGTTTAGTCGTAAAAGCTTATTACTTTCACATTTTATGTAGGTATACAAACACAATAAGAAAGCTCTCCAGCCTCCAGCAGACGAACCAACGTGTTGTCTTCCGCTTCATACAACCTATAATTGCAATATTACCATTGCTGTGGCTGTGGTAGTCATTAGGTTGTCTTAAAAATAAAAGGACACATGATGTGTAACATCTAAACATTCTCAACAATTAGATTCTAATTTCTTTATTTCCGTCTCATTTCACAAAATGACTCTCTACAAACGTAATCATGGCACACAGACATAGAGTAGGTACTCACATGATGCAGGCAGCAGGCAGCAGGCAGCAGGCAGCAGGCAGCAGGCAGCAGGCAGCAGGCAGCAGGCAGCAGGCAGCAGTCAGTAAGCAGCTCGGTACAGATGTACAGTAATGTGATGTGTGTCGTCCAGCGCGCGCTCTTATATATATATAATTTAGTGTAACTTTGTTGTGAACATAGTGTTGTGTCACCTACTAGCTACTATGTCACGTGTCACGTGTCGAGACTCCCTCACAAATATAAACATTAGATCAAAAATACATAGGTAGGTAGATATATGTAGCTTGTATAGAGGCCAACAAATATATAATCGAGGTCCCAAAACAAGTTCGTCTCTATAATGACGCCGTAACTATCAGTAGGTATAACATCTCGTAAATAAACATCTCAAACCGTTCCTCGAGCTCCAACTGGCTGGAGGAGGTGCAGCACCAGCAGCACCAGCAGCACAAGGAAACTAATTTCTATGTATTGTAAAAATGTTCATTATATAATAGTGCTAAATGCAGTGTAAGTTCCGATTTTGAAAATTATTTCACTAATAGGAAGCTACATTATCCCAGCTATAGGTACCTAGTTAGGCTTAAGAGGATCGTGTAGCTCAGCGTACGCAGCGAAATAGGTATTTAGAAAATCATATTCTATCTCAAGCGCGCTCTTCCCCCGGGCATCAGTGCGACAGAGAGCACTGCAGCTCGTGAGTGTTTGTAGGTATGTTCTTCGTTGAAAATTGCGTTTTGGGGGAAAACGATTTACACCTACTAAACTATAACGAAACCTTATAATTTTGGTGTCAAACGTTTTAGCAGATTATAATCTACGTACGTACGTTTTGCTTTTTTTGAAATTTTGCTTTGTTTCTCAAATACAGACGGTTTATTACAAGCAAGTTATGAACCAAAAAAACCGAGATTTGAGGGGCTTATAACTTTTGACCTTTTACGAATTTTGAAAAAAGGAAAAATACGTACGTAGTTTTTCACTATGTCAGTAACATATTACAAAATCGTTAGAATTAAATAATATTTAGGGGTAGTAAAACGTTTTCTCCGTTTGTATGGACATGGACGCGGTACACTACACTCTTAAGGCTATATGTATTTTATTTTGATCGAAAATATCTTCAGGCGAAACCGAGGGCTGAAAACTAATATAATTTCATGGAATAAAATGTTATTGTATTATATTTTAATAATTTATTAATTATTTTCTGCAAAAAATCATTTTCTGTTCAGGTGCGCTGCGACTGGAGCCACCACTTTATATATATTATGATGTATAAATAGTTTAGATAGTGATGCACTGATGCACTGATGCACTCGCAAGTTTATAGTTGTAGTGCAGACGACCGCATTGTTATTATAGTTCGCGCCTCGCGGGTCATCAGTCATCAGGCATCACTATAACGTTGTCAACAATGATATATTTACAAGCGTCACACAGCATACAACTTTATTCAGTGTATATATTCTGCTGTAACACCAACTTCAATAAATATTATCTTGTTCATTTATATTATTCAATAGTTTTAAACAATTCATATACCTACCTACCTATTCGGTACGTAATTAAGTATTATAAAACAAAGTATTTTTTCCCAGACTTGATTCACTAATTCTGTTAATATTTAATGTACATTCCCACGTTTTAATTGAATGAGGAACCATTATACCAAAAAGTATCATATTATATTATTCGAAGTATTGTTATAACGTCCTTTGGCTTCAGTTGGTTTGGCCACTAGGTCCACCACACTAGGTCCACCATGAGAATCTTCTTGGCCGCTATAAAAATAACATAAAACACCCACAAAAGTAAAATTGATAACTTTATTCAAATAAAAGGAAAATGTGTTGAAAAGCAAGCTCATCCTTCTCATTGACACTGTTATATTGTCTAATAAATATATAATCTTTGGAGTATAGGTACCTATTTTAGCTAGGTATCTTCCTTTACAAGGGCGCGCCGCGCGACGTCGCAAAAATATGTCGGCCTATAATATATAAAAAATTTAAATGGCTGTTTATAAGACTAGCATTCCGCCCCCGGCTTCGCCCGTGGATATTTACGAACAAAATAAAATATACCCTATACCTACCTCTACTCCCTACCACTACCACTCCTTTGGATATTGTTCATAGAAAAATACTAAAATCGCGAAAAAAAAATACTTACATCATTAAACTCGTGATATCTTTCGAATGGAATGTCCGAATTGAATATTTCAAAAAGTTATATAAAGGTATTGAAGCAGTCGTGCATATAAAGTAATTTATTTTGATAAGGATTAATAGCAAGGTACAAAATAAAGAGCCTTTTCTAGCGGCTTTTTAATTAATAAAATAAAAGAACACTTCTTGTGACTTAACTATAATAGTTAGACATATGCTATCGCGACACTTTTTGTAGATAATGATGTGTTCTGCAAAGTTGTAGACATTATTTTGTTCTATCATCAATAGTTTTCGCAGCGCACGCGATGTAAGGAATTTCTTAGGTCATTTTTTTACACCTTGGGTTACATTATTGGAGTTTTAGTAAGGATCCCTATTTTTTTTTGAAAATAGAATATAGCCTATGTAACTCAGGGTGAATGTAGCTTTCTAATGGTGAAAGAATTTTTGAAATCGGCACAGTAGTATTTGAGTTTATTCATTACAAACATACACACAAAAATACAAATCTTTCCTCTTTATAATATTAGTATAGATCAAAGACATTTAATATAGGTAGGGTATAGATTATATAGATTGGGAAGAAAACACGAAACTATTTACAGACGGCGGCGGCGCTGCTTATACCTACATGGCTCATAACAAAGATCTTTGTTGTACCTTGTTTTGTAATAAACACTGTACATTTTAAAAGATATCACGTTTTGTACTCCACATGGACTGTTGCATACTTAAAAATAGAGTTGAAGACTCGAGGTTTTTATATGGCAGAAAATATGATTGTTTTTTAGCATCGCATCGCTAAGTACCTAAATAATTTGTACAAATTGATATTGATAAACATAATAATATAGAATTTAAATTTTAGCTTATTTTCATTGTTCGATATCCTATAAACATAACCTATAAGTACGTATATTATTAATGTGCATCTTTTACAGACTCGAACCGTTTGATCCCCAACAACATGATACTGAAGACACTACCGTCTCCAGAAAGAACATAGGTAACTTAGAATTGTCGTAATTCTAGTAACCTTTCCCATCGACGGCCTTTTCCCATAATTTTCGTATTCGTAAATCCTTCAGAAAGAATGATAGTATACTATACACACACACATGGACGTAAACAAGTAGAGGACGGATCGCCGCTACGACAAAAGTGAAGTGCATGTGCATGTGTGCGTGCATTATCTCTAATATATTTTTAAATTGTTGAATTTAGTGGTAAATTACTAACTTACCTATGAAATGTGATTCCTTGACATTTTTTATGAGTAATGGACTTGTTTTTGCATAATTTTACTACACAAGACGGCATTGTTTTTTATTTTCTTAATGCGGCTGATCAGCATAACTGAATGAGAATCTGTGCGTGAGGCTCGTATTTACAATGAAACTGGCATAACTTGGTTGCTTCACTTTTGTCTTAGCGGCGATTCGTTCTCTCGTTTTATACGTCCATGCCTATACATTATAATTGCATCAAATTACAACCCAACATAAACACCTATATTTTATTTATATATATATGTTACGCCTATATTTATAACAATTAAACCACACGTAAATTCACTTGGTGTATTTCAATAAACATACAATGTCGCCACAAGTTTGTTTGGACCAAGGTATATCAGCGCCTCTAGCTTCTAGTGGCAAAAAGAAGCAGTTTTCTTCCCCATTGATATTTTATTTAGCAATACATATATTTTGCTATAGAGAAGTTACTACAAAAGTTCAGATGTAAATTGACAATGTAGGTTATGTAGGCAATTAGGCATGTGGATAGTCATTTAACTGCAAATCGAAAAAATGCCCACATCTCAACAAAAGTACTGATTGCACAGCAAAATATTTACTTTGATTCCACATCCGGTCATGGCGACATACGCACGCGTTTACGTCGTGGCGTGATGTGGAATCCAGTTTAATCCGCTGTGATGGTTGTGATTAATAAGACATATCGCGGTCGGCGGGATTATCTTAAATACCGATTTACCGGCTATATACACTATAAAGGCTATAATACTTGACATTGGCAAATCACCGATGAACATTGGTGGAGTCATAATAAAAAAAAAGAAGAAGAAAATATTTACTTTAAAATATGATTATTGTGTTGCTTTACCCCTACAGGAAAGGTCGTACAGGCTCTACCTAGGTAGAGGTGGGCTCATGGTCAAGTAGGTATGTATAGACAACAACAACAATAACAACAACTATATATCTAAGTAAGTAATCACAGTACACTTTGTATAAACCCTGCTGTTTGTTGACTGATGTGCGCTCTATATAGGAGGAGAGACACAACTTAAACTGTGTTTTATCTCACTCTATCACACTTGTTAGAGCACAATAAGCACCCACTCTGTAGTTCCAGTTTGGTCATGGAGAGTGTTAGGGCTCCGAGCGACATATGAGTGAGACCCGACGTCGCTTGTTGACGGCCTGTCCTCTCCACACACTGCGCTCCCCACACGGGACCTCATGGGTGAACTGGGACCGAGCCACCCCGCTGGAATGTTATATTATTATATTTTTTTTTTTACACTACATTCTAAAAAAATAAATTTGTCTACATCTAACCTATCGTATAACAACAATAGCCAGTCTCTAATGAAACAACGGAAACCCTTATAGAATCACTCTCTTATGTGTCTGTATTCACATCTTATTTTCTCCGAATCTACTTGATGACAAAAGTTGTAACTTATATAGTTTTGTGACCCAATCACTCATGTATCACATAGGTATAGCGTAAATAATAGAATTTCGATTGTGGGGGTTAATATTGGGGGAAAAATTAAAATGTAAAAAAAAATAATTTTCAAGTGCATCAAGTCAAGTGTGATGTGACATATAAAATTAAAAAGCTCTTTATAAGAAATACTTTTTTGTAATTTTAGAATGTATACTTTATAATACGAAAATGTACTGTAAATGGGAATTTAAATAGTCACCATGCACTTAAAAAGAATTTTGGTTTTAATTCTGTGATTAGGTCATCAAAGTATATATTTTCAACTTTATCATCCAGTAGATTCAGAGAAAATTAGCTGTGACAGACGGACAGAAAGACATGCAGACACAAGAGTGATCATATAAGGATTATTGTTTTTTCAATGGAGATGTATGAAACCATAAAAAAATGTTTCTTGTATTTTTGAATTTTTAACTTTATTTAATTTAAATTATTTGTTGTAGTGGCCACACATTCTGTTGGGCAGCAGAGCCTTAGTAATAGAGTTTCCCATATACACACTCTGTTGGGCAGCAGAGCCTTAGTAATAGAGTTTCCCATATACACACTCTGTTGGGCAGCAGAGCCTTAGTAATAGAGTTTCCCATATACACACTCTGTTAGGCAGCAGAGCCTTAGTAATAGAGTTTCCCATATACACACTCTGTTGGGCAGCAGAGCCTTAGTAATAGAGTTTCCCATATACACACTCTGTTGGGCAGCAGAGCCCTAGTAATACTAGTAATTACACTGTGTTTTTTTACAATTCTCCATTTATAACAATAACTGTTTGTAATACTGTAATAAAACACTTGAGTTTCTTTGTATTCAGACATAATTATATACTAGCATTAGAAATATTAAAAGTTGTACATACCTGAGGATATAGAGGGCTCGCTGTGGCAGCATCAGAGTGACCTCCAGCTGGTGGTGAGTCTCATGACGCAGGATCATGACAGCTGGAGACAGCAGACAGATACCTGCTATCACATCCCCGCAGAACTGGAAGTTAAAGGTTTTATACCTCATTACAATTAAAACATCTTATTTTGTAATCACTAATACATTAAAGAGGAAAAACATTGGTTTTTTATACATAGCTGTGGCTGTATGAATATACATCACCACTTGTTGTTCAGGTTCGAAAATCATGCCCAAGCACAGTCTGTCTAATTAATACTAGCAGCAATTATTTTATTATCTACGTAAGTAACAAAGATATATACCCGCACGGCATCTATGTGTGGCGCGATGTGTCCTGTGGGTGCCAGGTCCAGTACATGTAACCTGGGGAGCAGCCCGGCCCCGCCCCCCGACGCCCGAGCCACCTCCTGCAGTCGTCCCACCACCATGGTGGCTGCCCCAGGGCTTAGCTGTTCCCTCTCAGTCTCCCTGTACCCCTGTATGGCCCCGTCCCAGTGTTCAAACTCGTAGCGCAGCTTCTTTAGTTGGGGTTCCAACTCGCCCATGATGGTAGACTCCTCCTCCGGAGTGACGAAGTCTGGTAGCACGCGGGCCCCGGACAGGACCCCCGACAGGAGCTCCGGGTGCTCCAGCGGGGGCCACGACGGGGACACTTCCACGAGCTCGCACTCGTTGGGACCTGCACAGTGCACACATAAGTGACAAAGTAAAAGAAGAGACAGTCGAGGTTATTATGTAACAGTACTGACGGAGGGCGGCAGGTCGCGCGTGGCAGCTCCGAGCCCGCAGCGCAGCACCCGAGCCGGCACGCAGCGCCAATCGCAACACACACAAAGACATGCTCATCGATCACACCGCGACATATTCAAATATCACTTTGTTTGTTATGCAAATGTTTACTTTTTCCATAAAAACTTATCAACACGGGAAATTGAATGTTGATTGAATGTCACTCCAAGGAATATAATGTCACTCTGTCACTCACTGCACTCACTCAGCCACTCAGCACTGTGATGATAATTGACAATTTGTTTTGTCAATTTTGATTAAATACGAATAGCACAAAACAATATTATTCTGCCAATTTAAATTTTGTAAATATTATTTTCAATTAAAACTACCTTATATCACACTGGAGAGAAGCATGTTGGGCATATAAGTATCAGATAAAATTAAAAACGAAACAATAAGATATAAACAAAATTTGAAATGGATATGGGCGGGTCATGTGTGTAGAATGGACAATGATAAATGGACCAAGAAAGTAACAGAATGGGTACCAAGAGAAGAAAAAAGAGGTAGAGGTAGACCGAGAAAAAGATGGGAAGACATATTTAAGGAAAGATGTGGAGAAGACAAACTAGAGAAAGAGAGAACTGGAGGATGCTTAGAAATATTAACGATTTTAAATAATGTATTTTTACTAAATTTTAATAGTAATCTGTAATTTTAATAACTGTTAATCTTGATTAAAATGTAAGAATGTAACTTTGACTTAATAAGAATGAAATTTTATGTATGGAAACATTTGTGGTAGAATAAAGGCTATTATTATTTTATTTTATTTTATTTATATCACACTCCCAGAACAAAAAACACTGCACTAAGTCAAAATAAATAGCAAATTTTTCATAATTAGCTCAACAACCCCGTTTCACGATTATTCTCCACCCACCCATCTCTTTGAAGTATAGGTACCTAGGTGGCATAAGTATCTACATACATTCCTACCAGAGAAGAGAAAGAAGAATAAGCATCTTCGAAGCAAGAGCTACAAACGTTTAACGAGGAATGCGAGAAGAAATTCATGAAAATTAATTAATTCGAAATAAAAAGTATTTGAAAAGGATTACGAAAGGACGAAGTGTACATTTGTGTGATGTAAATTAGAGCAAGTGAATGAATTTGTTTATTTAGGTAGTATGTTTACAAGAAGTGAAAAGATAGAACAGGAAATTGAAAGGAGAGTGAAAGCTGGAAGCAAAGTTTTTGGTGGACTAAACAATGTGAAATACCAGTTTATATAGTATATCATTGTGAAATACACAACTTACAAGTACAAAGAGGCTTCTTCTTCTCCATCTATAGGTATATACCTCAACAGAGCTGGCCACTCAAAAAAACCTCCACTGGGTACCCGGGGCCGGCAACGGTTCTCGGGAGTTGTAAGGCAACCCGTACCTAATGAATAAAAAAAATAAACACAACTTACAACTAGAAGTAGTTCCATCACTTAGGTATAAGCGAGACTTCGGAATGGTGATAAATATGCGGTATTACGTAGAATGTGTGATATAAAGTCCGGAAAGATGTCATTAGAGTCTTCTCTAGTGTGAAAGATGATGTTGTGACTAAAATGAAGAAAAGTCTTTTCTTACTCGTAGGTTTACGCTGGTTAGGACACGTTGAAAGAACGAAGGACGAAAGATTGATTAAAAAGGTTTATATGGCTGAAGTGAAAGGAAATGCTGGCAGAGGACGACCTAGGTGTACTTTTATTGAATATATAAAAAATGTATTGATTGATGGAAAATTGGAAATATTAAAAGTACACACAATCGCCGAGCATATATATGAAAGCACAGAACTTCTTAGTATAAAAGATCTGTGTATGAAAGGTATGATGAATATAAATGAAGCGAAAGAGGTGTGTCAGGATTGTAACAAATGGCATTCGATTGTCTCTGCCTACCTCTAGCTCTTGGGATAAAAGGCGTGGTGATTAGATAGATAAATAGATAATTCAGTCCATTCAAAACGCGTTGATGAAGAGACCATGACCGCTGACGTCTCATTGGTTGATGCAGCAACGGTGTGTGTTTTCGACTTCCTTTTCCAGACTGCTTCATTGAGCAGAAGGTCTGGTTTCTTCTGTGGTTGCTTCCATTGCCATTTCTTCTTCATGACTATGATCAGATAAAACAGGAACGGGTCGGGTACCTCCCTATCTGATGCTTCATGGGCTGATGCTGCCACCATTGACGTCTCATCCGTTGATGCTGCAACAGTTGTATTTTCGAAAGCCTTTCCCACGCTACTTTGTTGAACAGAAGGTCTGGTTTCTTCTGTGGTTGCTTTCATTACCATTTTAAGTAACAAGAGAGCCTGCTATTATAATCTGTGCATAAGGCGGACAAGTTGTGTTGCAATTAGAAATAGTTTGTGTACGCTGTATGACTCGGCAGCACAGGAATATTCTTTACTCTGTGTCGGCAGCGTGTCTTTACAACTAGCTAGAGAGTAGGCCACCTGTTGAACATGGTATGCTCGGCCAATTTTTGGCTATTCAAATAATATAAAAAATCGATTTTGAGATTTTTGTACATAATAAGGAAAGGAAATAGTAGTTACAATTAGGACAATTAAATTAACATTTAATATAATCACTTATTTTATTGAAATCATAGTCTTAGGTATTCAAATTACATAATTATTATTAAAAGCTATACGTCTAAATACTTACACCTTTCTTCTGAAATATACACAAACCGTATTGTAACTAGTTGCACACATTTAATACCTACTTACATAAGTGGGTCCTACCCACGTCCTACCTAAAGAAATTGAATTCGAGAGCGAGCACCTAGCGTTTCTGAGGTCCTACCGAACCGAGGGAGAGAGCGAAATAATTAGGGTTTATGGTTCAAAGTAAATTCGCGCCATGCACGAAAAATAGACTCAATTATAGGCTTCCGGTCCCGGGGCCAGGTCTAGTCAAGTTCCCGAGGGAGGAAGTTTCTCTATGGATTCTATGGTGGCCGGGGTGGCCGTTTAGTGCAATCATAGAGTATGAGTACAATGACCTTCCATGCGCAGGGGCGATGCAGCGCAGGGGCGATGCAACGTAATGTTCCTAATTGATTGAGCCCTATAAAAGTCACCAGCTTTGTACAGCAGTTGTACATTATTTATATTACCTATATTTAGGGTTGCCATACGTCCCGTACCTATATACGGGACTGTCACGTATTTGACCATCGCGTCCCGTATTGCTACATGTCCCGTATTTATCCCGTTTTTCGGACAAAATGCTAAAATAACCCAGATGTGAATGACGCGGGCAGAAATTTTGAACCTTGTAAAAAGGTAGGTAGTTAGAACTATTTAAATTAATATTACTTCCACAATATCTTATATTAATCAAAATATCATCGAGAAAATAATAAAATGAACAGAGTATACCTACTTATTATTATGTATTTGAACGCGTTTGGGCATCGTAAGTGTTAAAACGTCCCGTATTGGTTTCTGGAAATTATGGCAACCCTACCTATAAGTATTACTGTTTACGTGGGTGGAACGTCCAATGCGATAGGACCACTAACAGTGTCGTCGGTCATTACTCGTGGTCTGCGGGTAGCCGGGTAGCTCACTCGTAGCTAGCCGCGCCAGAGTAGGTATACGGTGAGATCATGAGGGAGTCTTGTCGGGGGTGCGGGAGGGAGGGGCTGCTCGTGACTGTGTAAGGGCGCGCAGCAGTCGTGCGGGGGGGAGTTCGACTAGCAGCGCCAGGGGGAACGCCACCAGGTACGACAACACGGCCGCCCCGCCCCACTGTTGTATTACAGACAGACGGTAGATTCCCGCCGCGCCCGCCCCTCCCCCCGCCGCCGCCCACTTGTGGAGCGGCATGTGCAACAGCAGCACCGCGAACGACAAGCGGGCCGGCAGCCGCCACCCGCTCCACGCAAGCCACGAGCGCCAGGGAGTCCCCGCCCCGCGCAGCGCGCCTAGCACAGCCGCGCCCACCAGCAGCGCGAACACTGGACGCTCGACTGCCGCCGTCACTGCCCACACCCACCCTCCAGGCGGCGCGCTCATCACGACCTGCGGCGACAGGAGCACCCACAGCGTCGCCAACGGAGCGCCTGCCCCGGTCGCCCACCTGGTCCACCGGCGCGCCCCTAAGTCGACGCGGCGGCGCGTGAGTTCGCGGTAAGTGACGGCGAGCCCGAGGCCGGCTAGCGTGCCCGGAAGGTTCCCGAGCGGCGCCTGGTACACCAGGTTGAAGGCGTCGTCGCCCGCGTATTGCGCGCGAACCGCCTCGGGGTTATGCAGCACTGCAGTGGGCGGCAGACTCCACCGGCGACAGAGGACTAGCCAGCAGCCCGTTACCGTGCACCCCGCTGCACCCAGTACGCACAGCGCCGTCCGCGTCCCGGCCGCCCCGCGTCGCGCCAGCACCAACATGAATAGTAGCGCGGCCGCGTACAACTGCAGGTCGGCAGCGAGGTACCAGGTCTGTATGAGACACTTCTTGTCCGGCCACACCACGTTGTGCAGGAAGCTGACCTGCCACCACCACTTGTCGCGACACACGCGCGCCTCGCTCTCCACCATTGAGGTCCACATGGGGCCGCTACCAAACCTGGCCCACCACGTGGCGGCAAAGCCGAGCACGAGCCAGTAGGACGGACCTATCCTGAAATTGTTATGTATAAAATGAAAGTCGACATCATAATCAGGAGTAGCCCAAAAAGACAGTCGTTATATTACCTGACGATCCTGTGCAGCATGGTGGAGCAGAACAATTTTGCGGTGTGGAGAACGCTGTCAGTGCCGGCCGAGGACGGGACTTCATGCTGTCGCAGTATCTTGTTCGCTAACAGGAAGCTGGACAGCAGGAAGAACACCTGCACCAGCAGCGTGCTGTTCGACAGTAGTAGAGCATCAGGCGCGCGCCGGGTCTGCGAAGATGCGTAAGATGCATGGTGACTGAAAGTTCGCTCTTAGAATTAATGTAGACACGATTACTACTTACCGTCTCCGTGAACCTGGGGTCGAGCTGGTAGCTCGTGAGGTCGATCCAGCACACGTGCTCGATGACGACGCACAGCATGCAGAAGGCCCTGAACACTCAAACAGGTCACTAAATGATTAAGCGTGGCTATAGGGCCGCCGGTCCTCTCGACGGGGTGAGAAACTGAGAACAGCAGGCGGTGCTCACCTGAGACCGTCGCACACTCGCAGGTCGCCCATGTTTCGGTCGAGGGGAGGCGGGGAGGCAGCCGTCAGTTCGCGCCAGCAACCCGGCAGCGACCACGCCAGCGCCCACTCCGCATCTACCGCAACATCACATGTCATCATGAGGACCCTCACAAAGCACGGTCTGGCACCGACCACAGGACGAGACCGCGCCCTCTACGAACCTTTTCGAGCGTGTTCGGGCAGCGTGAGGTCCAGCACCGTGGAGACCATGGTGAGCGCCATGATGCCGGCCAACACCGCCAGGAAGGCGCGCTGCCAGATGTCAAGGTCGTCGGTGCTCCCGTGGAGGGCGGCGGGGCTGTCTTCAGGATGCGCGCGACATCCCTCTAGCAGGTAGAGTCGTGCAGACAAACCGTAGTGCTCCACCATGGAGTCGTTCACGCACGACTCGAACCTGTATTAGTACATAAACATTATTAGTAGTAAAGTGAGAGTAAGTAAGCAGTAATAATAAGTGTCTCAGCTCAGTGTCACCTGTCCTCGTAGTCGTCGTAGAGCAGATCATTGCGAGGACACCGTCGTGACACACACAGTCCGCGGTGAAGACGAGTGTGGTTGAAGTGGTCCACCCAGTTGGCTGAGTAACGCTGAAATTAGAAATATACCCCAACTTATATGACGTTCTAACTTACTTATATGTACACAAAAGATTTATGTGGTTGGTGTTTTCTTCGTAGGGTTCCTTAATCAGCGAGACAAGTATTCCGTAACTATTTACAATTAATGTAACATTATTAAGAAGGAAGTGACAGAAACTAGAAGGGTTAATAAAATGCTAGAGAAATCCGGTTCTCTTATACAACATCAACTATATATCCTGCGTCCCTGCCGCCGAGTGCCGCCGCAGCCGACACTTTCATTCTAGATTATATAAATATCTAGTTACTTATATGTAATTAATTAATTACCTACTATTGCAAAATTGAATGTAATTTTTCAAATCGTAAAGATTTTTCTTACAGTATGTACCTAGGTATTTGGTATATTTATAGCATCGATGGGGAAATAAACTAAATCTGTTTGTAAAAATAAATGTCGGTCAATAACACTGTATAGTAAGAAGCGCCCATGTAAATAGCAGCGAGACCGAGACGTATATTATGTAAGTAATAACAACAACAATTACGTTAGGTAACTAATAGAGCAGATCGCGGACCTGCGGGGGGGGGGGGGCTGCGGGTCTAGCTCGTTCACAACTAACTGACAGTAAACGGTGCGAGGAATGTAAATGTTATTAGAATCCTGCACCTTTGTGCCTACAGCCTGCAACCCAGAGTAAATAAATAACCTACAACAGTAGCGGGCACTGCAATTACAATCAATAAATTTTAATATCCTCGTCAAAATAATACTAGGGTGTTCAATAAAAAATGAGAATGAAATAGATACTCCTTGGTAAGATATAAAATTGTTACTGGCAGGCAAAGCCTATACTTTTTTTGCTAAAATTCTTTCCGAGGAAAAGGCAAAAAAAAAAATATAAAAAATTCAAAATATACATTTGTTATAATAATAATTAAAAAAAAAACTGGGCATATTATTAATTTGTTTTTAAAAATTGTAGTCATTTGTTTTCTACATTTCGGAACGAAATTTGTTTTACTACGGAGCAGAAAGCGGAGCAGGTAAATCAAGACTTAGGTACAAGGAACATTAGGGGTTCATGCTCCTCCATACTCTACATTTGCTCGTTGGTGTGCTGAGTTTAAGCGAGGAAGATCTTCCACCAACGATGACCCACGCTCGGGGCGCCCTGCGACTGCAGTAACGGAACAAATTAGAAAAAAAGTTGAAAAAATTGTTTTGGCGGATCGTCGTGTCACAGTTCGTTTTATAGCTGAAGAAATCAAGATTTCGATAGGGAGTGTCTATATTATTATGCACGACCACCTGGACAAAAAAAGGAAAAAAGTTTCCGCGCGCTGGGTGCCCAGAATGCTTACGAACGCGCATAAACAAACCAGACTAGGGATTTTGCGAAGCTGTTTGGATTTTTTGCAGCAAGATCCTGATCGATTTTTGTCTCGATTCATAACCATGGATGAAACATGGCTTCATCATTATGACCCGTAAACGAAACAGCATTTCTTGACTTGGAAGAGTCCGTCATCTCCAACTCCTAAAAAATTTAAGGCAACTCCATCCGCTGGCAAGATCATGGGCTCTCTTTTCTGGGACAGCCAAGGTGGTGGTAATGATCGAATACCTCAATCATGGAGCCACTATTACGGGGAATTTATATGCACGACAAATAAAAAAATTGCTCAACGAAATATGCGAGAAACGGCGTGGCTAACTGACTAAAGTTGTTTTGTTTCATCAAGATAACGCCCCCGCGCACAAGTCCAGCGTTGCGATAGCTGTCATTGAAGACGCTGACTTTGAACTGATGGAACATCCTCCATATTCACCGGACCTCGCCCCTAGTGATTTCTATCTTCAGAGGCCAAAAATTTGAAGACGATGAGACAATAGGCGCCCGCAGCAAAGAGTACTGTTTTAGCAGTACACGGTTTTTTAGAGGCTCAGGATAAAAAGATTTTTAAAGGGAATTTTAAGTCTAGAAAAAAGATATATCAAGTGTAGGTATTAACTTAAAAGGTGACTATGTTGAAAAATAAAATAACTAAAATATTCTCACTTTTTATTGAACAACCTCGTATACATAGATTCCCATGGACACCCTATTATTATTATGTAACTCTAAATTCACCAGCACAAAGCCCGGTCCTTTGTAAGGATTACATGAGGACATAATAAATGTTGTGGCTAGCACCCATCTGGACCTATCTCTGAATGCATCAGAGACAATGCGCTCAGGTGCCTGAACTTTTGCAGAGGTAAAATAAAATTAAAATTGGACTATTGTTTTGTGGTGTTAAAAGGATCGGTTTATCAAGTTCATTGGTTCATTGGTTAAGACTATGGTCACCTGCCGCCCCTGCCGGTATCATTGATCACATGAAACGTAAAATTGGCAGGTGGTGGCTCGCCGTTTACTAAATGGGCCTTCTAAAACAACCACCGTTTTAAAGCCTTTCTGCCGGCAGTAAGACGGGCAACATTGGTGTAAGCGGCTGCAGGGTGTCGAAAGGCGTGACACCACATTCACACATAGCTTCCCCGTTATTAGGGCTTCAGATACTTCCACTTTGCTTCCACCCCCGAGCATCCAATTAAGGCAAGCCAGGGACGATAGTTCTATAGGTCTAGCACTATATTACTCTACACTTTGGTCTAGCAGTGAAGACGCCTGCCTCGACCTACTCTCTGGAGAACTCAGGTTCGGCGGTGTCGTTAGTCACCCACGGCTCGCCACAAGCTGTCCCGTTATTATTATTTACCCTACTATTATTGCTAGTCTGCACAAAGTTTCAAGTTCATATGACTTCGTCTACCTATGTGTTAATACTAAGTATAAACTGTAATAATAAAGTGATGGTTAATAAAGGAAGCAACACACATAATCAGAAACAAAATAACATCATTTTATAATATGCGCTGTCATAATAATATCCAGTTGAGATTACAAAGTTGCGGGATGCATACTGCACTAAATACTGCACAACAGCACAACTAATAATTATGAGATGACAGGTTTCACTGACACGACTCGGAGCAAAATGTTTCATGAAATAACTTGATTGTCAAAAACATAGGTTTTACTCGTATTACCATAGGTACCTACTTACTGATTCTGCTAGCCTAATTTCTCTTTCTCAATCAACTTACAGTAAGTTCTGGGCTCATGGTAGTTTAGTGAAGTCAGCGCAATCATAAACTGCCCTTCCCAGACCCAGGGTGCAAGCAGTGCGCCGATCTTGGGATCTTGTAAATTAGTGCTATTATAGCGTGTAATTCAGTATGTGTAAGGTGACGCTAAATGAGTTTAAAATCGCATGTAAAGTTTGTGGTACGGCCCGTACGGCCTACCTGATCTGAGCGGCCCACAGATACAACACCTGGACGCAGAGTGGTAGGGGCACCGAGACCCTAATTCTTCTACACGTGTATAGTTTTATAGCTAAGGTAATATTGAACATTTATGTTCCAGAAAGTGAGAAGGTCTGAGTTTCATTAGCCCACCTACCTTACTTCCACAACAACTGGGGTTAGGCATCTATTAGTAAATTAGTAACTGTATTTCAAACAAACAAACCTGCAGTGTGGTGAAGAGCGTGAGGTCGTGCGTGGCTGGCTGCAGCTGGAAGCTCCCGAGACAGTAGAGCGAGCGCGGCTGAGACAGACACGCGTCGTGCTCGTCCAGGTGGAACAACCGTGGCATTTGGTGGTACTGCTCCTCTGGAGACAAAAAATATTATTATGTCCATCGCACACTATATTTTATTCAAATAATTCTCGTGCAGACAGACTATACATACATAACATGCTTTCGAAGTTATAACTGTTTCAAAAATAACCTTATTAATTGATCTCTATTTCTGCACCACTGATCTAGAATAACTGACAGCGTGTTAGAAGTTTTGATCCTGGTAGCATGTGTTTGGTGAAAATTAGGTATGCCGTCGTTACAGAAATATTCATGTCTCACCATGATCTTGATTATATCTCAGCTAGGAGAGGGACTTGGTTCTAGAAAACTGCAACAACTTCTACAACAACCCGCTCGTGTCTCTACTCTCTACTCTACGCAGGATATTGTTTGTCTGTGGGATGTAACTCGGGAACTACTGGACCGATTCGAGAATCATTAGGGTTCCGTAAGATATATAATATTTGAAATTCTACCGAAGATTATGTTCCCAGAATAAACCTTTGTAGTGGATGTCTCACCTAAGTATTTATATTGCGAACATGGCGGAGACATTACTATATTTTTATATCGATGTAGGTACGTATAGCATCTCTATTATTTCTCAATGTTTTTTCGTCGAAATCAAAATGTTTCTATTAAAACTATAGACTAATTTATGTGTTTTGTAAAAGACGCAATCGTTTTCTAGAACCCGTTTTGAAGCTTTGACTAACTTCCTAGATTATTTATAGTTAGGTACTTTTCCCATCTATAGCCGAAGTCGGGGCGGGTGGCTAGTGTACCTAGGTACTTATATAAAAGTATATTTTACGCAACAGTTGTTATATTCGCGTTAGAGATGAACTAGCTACAGTCACAGGTGGAGTGGAGCACCCAGCATGACCCCCGCACCTCCCGCACCGCCGCGCCCCGCAACGCAGACTCTCTCGCAATATTACATTCAAATTCTAATGACCGACTTAGAACAAAACTGCGTACTATTTACACTGTCTTTACCACAGAAAACCGAACATTTTCTGTGGTCAATTCCACAGCTCCACTATGCCGGCTTATTGATACACGAGCTGAGGCAAGATCTACTGGATGGATATTCTATTCATCCTCGATACTAATGTAGCATCACATGGCCGCATCTATCGTTGGTACCTACTTCTTATCCCAAATCTCAAGTTGGTTACAGGAACTTGGCAATGTCAGTGCTCAAGCACACGTTTTTTTCAAACCACAATTATAAAATGTATATCTAATCCTACTCAAGCACGGAACCTCAGAGCGGAACGAACATTGTATGATGGTACTTGTCACAAAAATAATCAACAAATTAGCTAGAACTCATAGACCACGGCGGGCGGTGCTCACAACAATAACTTTTACCTTTTAATTTTCCCCCCAAAATCTAAACATGATATCGCACCTCCGGTGCAAGACTGTCACTTATGTAAAATTTGGGAAAATGAGTTATATACACAGAAGTAGCCCAAAAGTATCTCTGCACTTGCTGCTATAATGTCACTTAAGTAGTTCTCGTAGTTTCTGTATGAGGGCTCAAGTGACGTTACGGTTTTGGGGCGAATCAGGGGGCCACCGGGAGAAATATCGTCTCATTGGTCAGTTGCGCGCGGCTGCCCTCAAGTATTGGAGTGTTTTGGAGCTACAACGTTTCTAAGGTAATTGTGACATTTAATTCTCTTAATTCTGGAGCAATAATGACCAGAGTGACAATTGTGACATTATTGCTCCAAATTCAAATTTTTCTAATTCTAAATTTCATAGATACGTTACGTGAGAATAATGATACTATTGTACAAATGACTTTGCAGCTCCGATTCTTTTATTTTTATTGTATAATTATGGAAATAGGTACCTAGTACCGAACTAATTACTAGTTAAAATTTGGTATTTCAATAGCTACCTACTTATATAAACTATAGTTATACTTTACTTATCTAATTATAAAAAAAATGTTTAATATAGAATGGGATTGGGTAATACTAACTTACTTATCTTACATACATGCACACATATTATCAACACGCTCTTTTCCCTGCCGGATTGATATTTTTCGGTTCCAGGCCAACATGGAAGTTTATTAATGTTAATTCTATCTACTTTATTTTACTAACACAAATTAATTATCAAATATTAATACATTAATAATGAATATACCTAACTAATATAACCACTGACAAAATTATTTTAATTGGTTTTAGATTCAAATATGTTTCATCGTGGGAAAAAGTTGTTATCTTTGGCATGTGCCAAAACACCAGGAAACAGTGCTGAACCCAAAGAACCCCCAGAAACGCCTTCAAATGTCGAACAAGATGTAGGTGTCAGGTGTCAGGGTGATGGACCAAACTCACCATCTATATTAAGAACCAACGATACTAACGATGCTGAAAATAATCCACCGGAACTAGATCATGAACCCCAAACTGATGACTTCTATTCAGGCGACAAGCTTAAACCCTCCTCTGTTTCGTCTTCTTCTAGCAGTTCTTCCAGTAGTTCGTCTGACGATCGTAGCTCTGATCACTAAGTTGATGGTAACGCAAACAAAGAAACAATATTTAACAGTGCTGAACCCAAAGAACCCTTAGAAGCTTCTCCAGATATCGATGTAGATGTCAGTATGTTACCACCACCAACCTCAAACTGGTGACTTCTCTGGCACTGATTCAGGCGACGAGTTTAAACCTTCCTTTAGTTCGTCTTCTTCTAGCAGTTCGTCCAATAGTTCGTCTGATGATAGTAGCTCTGATCACGAAGCTGATAGTAACGTAAACCAAGAACCAAACGTATCACCCAAAAAAGGAAGAAAACGTAATCGTAATCCCAATAGCTGGAAGAAAAACATCTCAAAAAGGTTAAAGAATTCTGGCCAAGAGTATTGCTCCACATAGAGCTGAAAGATAATCTTCTTATAGATCTTCTTGTACATATAAATGTCGACTGTCTTGTTCAACGAATTTTACCGCTGATAAAAGATACGAAATTTTCAACTCATATTGGAAGTTAAGAAATTTAGAAAGATACGCGAACGCGACTTTTTAAATTCCTATACAAGGTCACTCGAAATAGCAAGCTGTCGTATTGTTAACTACTTACATAAGTATTTTGAAAAAGTACAAATAAGAATTAAGGATATTTACGTGATGGTTACCTTCCTGTGATTTCAGAAGTATGATAGAACTAAAACTACAGATAGTTTTAAGATGGTTGAGCCTATAGAGATGTAAGTTAGAGTTATGAAATAAGATGCAGTATCTTATTATAATTTTAATATTTAAAACTTCAAGTTTATACTTTTTGATTTTAGATCATCACTACTCGTCAGCTTGATTAGCTGTCAAAAGTAAATAAAAGTTTTGGAAGATGTATAGGTAATCTATTATTTTGTGACTTCATTATTATTTATTTTTAAGTATTTTTTATGATTAGTAGGAACCTACTGCAAATGTTTATTATGTTTCTTTTCTAGGTTTTTACCATTTCCTTCAAATTTACTAATTATAATAAAACTTTGCTTTGATTATTTCTTGTTTTCATTTAGTAGTTATTGTGTCACAATTGCATTTTTTATTTCAAGCTAGAGCCATAACGTCACAATTGAGGGTGTCTCACATTTCAAACCGACAAAAAGTACTTTAATTTTAATGTTTCGGGTTATTGTTTTTTATCTTTTAGAAGTTAAAAGACACCATAAAGATTTAACCTATACACTTTGGCTAAATCAGAAAGTGTCGCCAGTTTATAGGACACCAAACTTTTAAAATGCTCCCATGAAAAAATGCATTTTTGCATAAGTGACAGTCTTGCACCGGAGGTGCGATATTATACGTCCGTGATTGGATCTTTCAACATTTTTTGTCAAGTAGATTCGGAGAAAATAAACTGTGACAGACAGACACATGAGTGATCCTATAAGAGTTTTCGTTTTTTCATCGGAGATGTTCGGAACTCTAAAAACCGACCAAGTGCGAGTCGGACTAAGTAGTAAAAACGCCAAAAAAGTCACGTTTGTTGTGTGGCAGCCCGCAGCCCCCCTTCAATATTTATTTTATTGTGTTTTTTAGTATTTGTTGTTATAGCGGCAACAGAAATACATCATCTGTGAAAATTTCAACTGTCTAACTACCACGGTTCATGAGATACAGCCTGGTGACAGACGAACAGCTGAGCCTTATACTAGTAATAGGGTTTCCGTTTTTACCCTTTGGGTACGGAACCCTAAAAGTGCTGTTCGTTGGTAAGCGCATCACTTGAGAACGACTGGACCGATTTGGTTATTTGGTTTTTAGGGAAAGTAAAATTGAAATATTGAAAAGTTTGGCACAAACCGAAAGTGCTTTTTTCTATGGGATGTAGTATGAACTAAGTTAATACGGTCTCCACGGGCGAAGCCGAGGGGGGAAACTAGTCTAAAGAATATAAAACTGATATTACATGACACAGCGTAAACCACCGAAGATACAAAAGGTATATTCCTTAGGTGTGGAGGTGCACTAAGGGGTGAAATGGGATGTGTGTAAACGTTTGTATGGAATGGACAACATTTCATTTTTCGTAAGGTACCAAAATTCGAAAACCGTTTGGAGATTACACGCTAGAAAGCTTATTTTTCATTTTTTTTATTTTTTATATTCTTTAATTTTCGAGTTATTTTAAAAATACTGAAATATTGAAAATTAAGGATTAATAGGTGCCCTAATCTGTGCTAACCCTCCAATTTAAAAATACTAATGTCTGTTGGCAGAGTTGTTAGTTATTGAACTCAGGTGTTGCCCTCTATTAATTTTACCCATTTTTATTCCATTTAAAGCTAAGTTAATAATTATTCTTTAAATATAATTATAAAAATACTTCTTATATATAATATTTTTTTGGAAGTTTTGCTAGTTTCGAATGGGATATCACAGGAAATATATTTACGAGTGAAACCGCGGACAAAAGCTAGTATTATTATATACATTATGAATAATGTTGTAGGCGATTTGAGTTCCGGCTACGGCAACACCTATTTTTAACACGGTATATTATACTCTTTGCATTTCTATAACGTATACTCTGTGGCTTGACTGACACTATCTGTCACTTTCTTTGGGTGACAGTTTATATTTCTTAATTTTAGTCCTAGCTATGGTTTTTAGTTTATAAGTCCTCATAATTTATAAAAATTCATAATTAAATTAAAAATATAAAAACTCAACCAAAAATAAAATAGAAAAATACGTGTAACTTATTTTTTAATATATTTTTAATTAAAGTAATAAAAATGGGTGATTAAAAAAATGAAATGTTGTCCATTGTTTATGTTTCCTGCGTGTATCTATTTAAAACTTGGTAAAAATACTCTTCAAAACAAATAATAAATAATTATATCTAGGAGGTGACCTCAGAGTTGACCTAAAGAAGAATTTAGTGTTAAATTGGTATGGGGGAATTATTTCGTATTTTAAATTTTTTTTGGGTGTTTTGTGTTGTGTGAAGAATTATTGTGTGGGTCATGCTGCGGAGGTAAATAGTATTTTTGTTCTACAGCTATTCCTGCAATATACAAAATGGGTCCACGAGAATTACTTAGAGAAAAGTTTAAAACTATCAATATAATGACTGTGTATGATCAGTATATATTTGAAAATTTAATGTAGGTATGTCCGTAAAAATATTGTTAAATTTAAAATAAATAGTGATAGGAATAAACATTAGCTCTCTGCTATATACTCCATAATGTTGTTGTCTCAGATTACAGAACAAAAGTTGTTGTGTGAAATGTATAATAAGCTTCCAACACCTTATTGTACAAGATTTATCAATTTTAGGAAATTTTAAATTGTTAGGTATAAAAGTTAACTTCTGTTTAAGTCATATACCTATATATACCTATTACAAATAATTACAATATAGATGATTATTTGAAGGATGGTAAATCTTGGGACTAAATTGTCGTAACTAAATTGTTATAAATTATTTTTTATTTATTTATTTTGATTTGACGTTGATAAGCAACATCAATAAAGATTATTTGATTTGATTTGGAACTTCTGACTCACGGGGCAACTATACGGGGGTAAAAAATAAAATGAAGGGAAATGATCTTTGCTTATTTAGGTACCTATACATAAATTACGTCAATATTCCGACGAATATACGACGTGGGCAACTACGAGCTGCTACTCATGAAAATTGTTGAAACACGTCTTTCAATGTAGGTACGTCTTATTTTGTTTTTTCATAAATGTAAGTTTGTTTGTTACGCTTTCACGCAAAAACTACTTAACCGATCATCATGAAATTTTGCACATATATTCTTGGAGGTATTAGAAGTAACATAGGATACTTTTTATTATCACGGGATGACGACGGGAACGGGGTGGGCAGTGTATGAAGTGTATATGTTTGCCAACATTTTGAAATTAGAAGTCGTGGGAAACAGCTATCAAATATAAAGTAAAGAATGTGTCAAATCAAAATCTTCTTAAAAAGGAACTCTTTATACAGCCAAAGAGATCGAATATTATTCATTTCGGTCAGCTACAATTAGATACGAATTATAGGGTATATTTTTTTTTGTTCGTAAATGTCCACGGGCGAAGCCGGGGGCGGAATGCTAGTATAAAATAAATTAAAACGACAAACAAACACACAATCACAGTCACTATAGTAGGTAGTAGTAGGTACACACCAGTAACAGTGTCCACATTAAGCCAGAAGTATCATTAAATGTAATAAGTAGCCTACAGAAGTACAGAGCCTACAGTTAGTAACACCAATTAAAACACAAATACATCACACTGGTGACTGCAGGTGACACAACACAACATAACACAAAACACAATCACACATACCGGTAAGGTCGAACTGGTAATCATCTTGTTGTATATCTCGCGGAGTCACCACCGCGAGGGTCGCTAGACTCGCCACCAAGATGACCACCGAGTCTCGCATACTGATGAATACTGCTGCACTGCTGGCGACAGGCGACCTGACGATGACGAACTTGCGGCCTACAGTGCCCACTGCCAGCATCCCCGCCCCCGCCCCGCCACACTCACACACACACACACGGAGCGGCGGGCAATATACCTACACATTATCAAACTAACTCTCTTGGTCATTTTCTATAGAACTAACTTGTGTCGGTCGTGCTCGTGTCAATATTTTAAATTTATTTTATTTATTTTAATATTTTTCCGCTATATGTAATATCATAACAGCATTGCACAACTTACCTATGTTACCAATAAATATAATTAATTAGAAATGATTGGTAAAGTGCGTCTGTGGCCGAATGGTTAAGACGTCTGGTATTAGCTAGGCAGTCACGGGTTCGATCCCGGATCCCGGCCATGTACCAATGGGTTTTTAATTAAAAACTTAGTACAATCCGGGCTTTTCCATCTAAATATACCTCAACAGAACTGGCCACTCGTTAGGTATAGCCTCGGATAAACGAGGGAGAGACTTGATAATCCGCTGGGTAGCCTGGAAGCGTAACACGGTTTCGGGAGCTATAAGGCAACCCGTAAAGAAAAAAAAGCAAAAGGTAAAATAATAACTTTCTTTTAGAACTCTTACTAAAATGAGTAAATATAAACTTCGGGATATTATTAAATTAATTAATGAATAGTTAACGGTCGTTAGTAAGCCATTGGACGTTACAATGTACAAGTTTAACTGTTAGAAAGTATACAACTCCCCCCACACTCACTACACTAGTAACGAGAGAAAGGTGCTAAATTAGTAGTTATAGCAGATGGAACCCTGACATTGTAATGTAGGTGTACTGTGTAGTCTACAAACATAACACTGTCCTTATTAATGTAAATAATCATTAATTTGTTGACTCAAAACAAATACATATAAGTTTATATCACTAAAGTATATCAGTGATATACACGAACATTACCTCTCCATACAGTCCAACTAAAACTTGTCACTAAAATAAGTTTCTGGATTTGAGTTTGGTCGATAACCTAACAACATTGGTGCATTTTGGATTATAAAAGAAAATTTTGAATCTTGTAGCATTCGTTGAGTGCGTTATTTTACGGCTTCCCTTCTTATCTTTAAATATCCACCCGTTGCCACTATCTACTCTGGAACCTGAGCTACCCTGAGCTAGCCTAGACCAAGTCTAAATGGCAGCCAGAGAGCATTGTGATCTTACCAAAGAACTTACTGACTGTCCCGGATTCGACTTTTAGGTGTAGCGTAACCTAACCTATACCAACAATCTCCATGCTCACATCTGAATGTCATCAATGTAACGTGCTATTATGCTATTACCTTCCATTTTGTTGGTGTTTTGTTAAAGTTATAATTAGAATAACTGCTTTGGTGAGTAAGTATACGTAACAAAGTTGTTCCAATTGAATATATCTAATAATATAATGTAGACCAAACTGTTGAGAAACTATACCACACCAACACCAACTATACATAGCGGAACCGCCGACCATCCTTTCGCTCGAACGACGCGTCTTTCTGCTCACACTCTGTGGGGTTAGCATACATTTTGACAGCGACACTTTCGTTTCGGTCGAATGGCCTTGAACAGGCCAAAACTTTCATGTCCAACAAGGACCGGCCAGAGATAGCCCGGGGCCGAGAGGTCCGGCCCAACAATGTGCGGGAAAATTCTGTGTATTGTCTTTGTCCGGCCAAGCAATTTTTTTGAATTTGAGAAACAAAGCAAAATTTCAAAAAAAAGCAAAACGTACGTACGTAGATTATAATCTGCTAAAACGTTTGACACCAAAATTATAAGGTTTCGTTATAGTTTAGTAGGTGTAAATCGTTTTCGCCCAAAACGCAATTTTCAACGAAAAACATACCTACGAACACCCACGAGCTGCAGTGCTCTCTGTCGCACTGATGCCCGGGGGAAGAGTGCGATTGAGACAGAATATGATTTTCTAAATACCTATTTCGCTGCGTACGCTGAGCTACACGATCCTCTTAAGAAGCGGAGCAGGAACCATTAACGCGGGTGCAACCAGGTAGGTAGGTACTATGAGTATACGGCCGATTAAAACTGTAAGGATTGGTGCAAGTGAAAAGGACTCTGACAGAAATATTTTATAGCTCTAAATAATGTAGAATAGATGTATCTTTTTGGGATGGGCCAGAAGGATTCCATTTGGTCCGTCCCTCCGTCCTCTCTGCCTACCCCCATGGGAGGCAAGGCCGTTGTGAAATTGTAACGAAAACTAATGGTATTGAGATATTCTTGTCTGAAAGACACAATTATGTTCAGAAGAAGATTTCTCACAAGTTAGGATCGTGTTTATCAATGAGTCTGTTATCGTTTGGCATCAGCGAGGTATAGCACGTAGTACCAAGTACCAATCTAGATAGAGCCGCGGTGGTGCGTGCCGTCTATGAGCGCATGCGCACGTCCGAAGTATCCGACCTATCCGACCAGTTTAGCTCATACTTACGCAACAATGATATAACCAATGGATCGATATTATTGATTTAATGGCCACTAACCTCTCCCTCATCTAACTAAGCTAGCTATTTCCTGCGCAACACCAACACTTATGTAAACTCACACAGGTTTAGGGAAACTATAAACATAATGTTACATAACTTAATACTTCCACTTGCTCCTTCGGCTAGAGCTAAATATCGAGCGTACTTAGCTGAAAAACGAAGGAGGTCACGATGCATGGAAGTTCCCACATATCAGGTATATTTACAGGACACGCTTACCTTAGAGAGGTGAAAGTGAAAAAAATTTGTTATTTTTTTTTTATTATTTGTTGTTTTATAGTGTAGGTATTCATTATAGGTAGTTAGACGTATGTTTTGCCCATTCGATGGTTTTGCCATTATTATGATCGAGCAAAATCTAGTATAAATATGTAAAAGTCCCTCCCTTTAACTTTTAACTTTATTTTATTTTTATTATTTGTTTATATAGCCGCCATTAATAGGTCCACAATTTTTGATTTCAAGTACATATCTACCTATTACGGTTCAAAATAAGGCCTGTGACAGACGGACGGACAGACCCTTTGGGTACGGAATCCTAAAAAGAACTTATACTAAGGGTCATACCTACTGAAAGTTTCTGGCCTATTATTATGTTTATGATATAAAAGACTTATTGTTTTTCACTATTTACACATTATTTGCATTCTTTGGAACCATTGTAAATAGCAGTTGGTCCAGTCTTCCGTAGGGACGTCTTAAATTTACCTCTTGGAACCTACCTTGGAACGTATTCATCGCCGCTTAGGGGGTTGTAAATCATGCAATGTAAGCTTATCTTTAATTTTCGGAAATAATAAAATCACAAGGTGCAAGTGGCGGATGCGTTATCATTTGAGGCCTTCAAAAACTCATTCGTTACCTTAGTTAGCGGAATGTGAGGACGCGTTGTCATGATGAAGGACGACTTTGCTGCGAGGACGCTTTTCGCAAACTTTTTCAAACACCCTTGGCAAGCACGTATTTACATACCAATCTGCAGTGATTGGTCTTTGGTTTTCAAGCGATACTGTAGTGTAATGCCCTGATCTACTTCTTAACTTTCGTCGGAAAATCTTCAAATTCTGCTGATTGGCTTTTTATTTCAGGTTCAAAGCAGAATAATATAATTTTACGGCACCGCTCTACACGCAGTTGTTTCTGGTCATCAATTAAATAATGTGGTATCCATCGAGTGCAAAGCAGAGTTCAGATGTACACTCTTATGCACTTGACTCAAACCAATACCTATAATAAGTAATTGCTGACAAGTATTTTTTTATCACTTTCAATCAGTTGTGGTATTAGTTTCTGTAGTCGCCGGCCGAAGTAAATCACGTAAACACGTCCACGTCTGATTTCACTAAACAAGGACTACACAGAGCTACGAGATGAAGCTATAATATTATTATAACTAGGTTGTCATAGTAGGTAACAATAGGGTCTACTTCAGATGAGGTTCAGAGGACACTTTTACCCATAGAGTACTAAGCCTATGGAGGGGCCATAGACGGCCTCCCCCTTTCGCCAATTTTTTCCCCTTTGACCAATTATACTGACCAGGTGCGCAGTAATACCTTAGAAATCGTTGGTATCGTTTTGTGTCGCGAGACAAAGCTCTAGGAAAATGTGATGTTTTAAACGGGAAAGGCGATCTAAGGCGTCAAACTTAGTGTTTCCAATCATTAATTATAATTTTTATGTTTGTATTATAACATAATCATCATATAACGTATAATCCGTTGCGACAATAAAACGACAGAAAAATACAGTGTTTCAGGGGCTAGTACTAGAATGAAAGTTATGTTGCAAAGATGTTTGTTTGTTCAGCTTCCTGATTATATCTGTTATAATGTTCTACCATTTGGTATATCATACTACCTAGCACATAAAATCGCTTATTATACTCAATACCTAAAAATTTTGCAGCCTAAACGCCTTCATATTTGCATATAAATTTGTAATGTATAGGTATCTAGTTGGTATAATTCGGTATGTAAAGTAAAAGCTAAGGTACGATTTTTATATTTTTATTTTAAAGATTAAGCTATTTTAAGAAACTAATTTTAATATTTTTGATTTCTATACAGTAGTTTTTTTATAATAAATTATCAAAGTTTTAGCACTGATGACGTCATTTTGTCGGCTGAATACTTCAATACCTTTGATATGTTGGTACAGAAAAAGAACATCTGTGTTCTTTGATTTTGACATTTAACAAACAATAGTGTTGCCATCTCTAAATCCTACAAAATCTACCAAAACCTACCACTTTTACATAAAACATATTAAAACAACAACAAAGAAACACATCTTTACGGCTTTTATACCGTAGTCTGCATAGTTGTTGTGATACAAAATATATACAAAGGTCAAAGAATATCCTACCATAAAAAATGCTTAAACATTCTTCCTAAATAATAAACTAGATCAGTTATAAAAACTACTGAATTATATCAAGTAACAGGGTAACATTGGTTGACAAGTTGACAAGTAAATATTTTGCTTTTATTTAGCCGATATAATGACGTCATTCATAGGCTTTGAGTATTTACCAAAGGAGACGTGAAGGGTATAAATCATCGAACAAATTTTTCTGCCACTTTTGGCGGGGGAGAGGTAAACGCCTAGTACTAGCCCCTGTACCACTGTATTTTTCTGTCGTTTTATTATCGCAAAGGATTTTACGTTATATGATGATTATGTTAAAATACAAACATAATAATTATAATTAATGATTGGAAACACTAAGTTTGACGCCCTAGATCGCCTTTCCCGTTTAAAACATCACAATTAACTATTTTCTTAGAGCTCTGTCTCGCGACACAAAACGATACCAACGAAATCTAAGGTAACTTATTCAGGTCAGTATAACTGGTCAAAGGGGGAAAAATTGGCAAAAGGGGGAGCCCGTCTATGGCCCCTCCATAGGCTTAGTACTCTATGTTCATAGGTGAAATGTAGGTTAAGTTAATTATTTGTTTTTGAAAAAATAAAGACAATCTCACGATTTTAAGAACTATAAATTGAAAAATACGGATTATTAAACCAATATCTCGAAACGGTTTTGGATTCAGCATACCTTAACTTTTACTTTACATAGGTACCGAATTATTATTATGTAAAAAGAAAAAAAAATGTAAGGAAAATCGTGATTTGGATTTTTTTTTGGGATTGTTAAGAAATTTTGATAATAGACTTTATAGAAAGAATGAATACCTACCATTCTAAAATAACATTATACAACAATAATAAATTCCATAATCGTAACACCCCATCCCATCATCCCATACGAACAACTTTGATCTACACTGTTTAAATTCATTAGATTTGTTTATTTTTTTCATGTAAGTTAAAATGTTCCGAGATAAAATTCTTTGAACCTAAACCTAATTTAAAGAAGGAGCCAAAATTTAAGATGACGAAGAAGTCGACCAGGCGATTTTGTCCAGGGCAAAGCAAACAATATATTTATGACAGTTTACACAAATTAATTTCGAAATTTATTTATAAGATTCTAATTCCGCGGACTTTTGGACCTCCCATAGTACCTATTTAACAGCGGAAGCAAAACAGCAGGCGTTTACTGTGAGATCAACATGTCGGAAACACGGCCTTTCTAACAATAGGGGTTAGAAATAACGTTGATTGGTTTTATGTTAATTTGGATCGACACATCACCTCTGGACTCTGGTGAGTTGGCTAAATGTTCTATAATAATTAATATATTTTTTACAGGTTTTAATAACATTAAGTAATATAAGAATTATTATATTAGCATACCTAGGTAGGTAGGTACCTAATTAGTTTTGGTGATTAGGATATAAAAATGATCTGCCCCCGTATTACGTATCTCAGTTACCTACTAACAAAAAGCGAAGGTTTATCATACACCCAGGCCTGGATTTACACTAGGGGCCACAGGGGCCAGTGCCCAGGGCGGCAAATTTCCAGGGGCGGCAAAATTCGGAGGGAGAAAAAAAAATTTTTCGCGTTATCGAAAATGCTTTAAAAAGTATTGAATTTAAGAATTGAAAACATTTGCACATTCAACGTTTATTTATTCCATTTATATTAAAAATAATAAATAATTGATTTTATTTATTTAATTTTTTTATGTGGATTTAAGTAATTTTTCACGGTGCCCCAGGGCGGCACTAAGGATAAATCCGGCACTGTAGTAAAAACTCTCACTCTGTTATATTTACTAATTTGTGGATGGTAACATTCGCCTTTTAACTGAGATACCTTTGACCTTTATTGAAGACTTGGCTGTATGGTAGTTTGCCTTTGCCTTTTCCTTTCCGAATGGAACCAAAAAAAATCAATGTCATCAAGGGACAACTTGTTGTCCCGCCCGGACAGGAAAAGAAGAGTAAGTGAGTAAACCAGCATAAGTTTTAATTTTGTATTTTTGGTTCTTTGGCAGTTGGCAGAATAAAGTAAATAATACAATTTCTATATTATTTCTCAGGGTGATTTTTTTTTGTCGGTATCTCCCTTAATACTATCAAAGTTAATGTTTGATACGCCATTTCGAAGACTATTATTCCCTCTAGTGACAAAAAATAATGAAACAAATGAAAATTAAATGTTTCTTTTAAAATTAGACTAATTTATGTATTTTGTAAAAGACGCCATTTGTTGAAGATTAGTTGAAGTATTAAAAAGCGTGCCCTATTGAAGATTATTTTTTCAAAAAAATCAAAAATTAAATAAGAAACATTTGACTAATATCTCTTGGTGTACTTATGTAAAGCAAATTAAAATATTTTACTCATTATTAATTATGATTTTGATATTTTATCTTTTTATTTTCCTATTTAGGTAGGTACCTACTTGTTTTAAAAATCCAAATAAAATCTTAAATCCAATCTAAACATTAAAAATAACTAAATAAACCAGGTCCACGTGGAAGAGTAGCAAGAATATTGGTTGCATTTCCTCGCTGAATCGCGATGCTGATTCGTTGAGCAAGGAAGGAGAGGAGCCAGCCTTATTGCCACCAGAAGAAGAGATATCTTTAATAAATTAAATATTTATCACAGTACCTATAAAATAAAAATGTAAGTATCTCTATATATGTCGTAGCAAGCGATATAATACCTTAAGTTAATAAATAATTAGAACCTATTTTATAGTAATTAATGAACGCCGTGACAAACTACTTGTTGTCATGTGAACGGAGTCGACATGCGAGGGGCCTGAGGAGGGAAGGGCAGAAATGACGGCGCTGTAGAGCCGTGAGATGAATTGAGTACCTACATAGTTGAGTTTTGGATTTGGTTTGGATAGTGAGACCATATTGAGACCTTCCGTTAAATGGTTATAGAGACCTTCCTACGACATGTCGAACCCGTTGGTTCCATTACTTACATTACTTTATCTTTCATTGTAATTATTAACAGTATTATTATTTAGTTCTGTTATTGTCCGGACATTATAGTAGTGAAGTGCACATTAAGACTTATCATATACTGAAAGACCTCCTACCGACCCCTCATACTCCGACATATATATTATAAGTATAAATAAAAAAATAAAATAAATAAAATTCTTAAAGGTGTTTTTGAAAATTATGTTTCCCTCTAATGACGAAAAATAAACAAACAAATTAAAAGTTTCTTTTAAAATTGGACTAATTTATTTATTTTGTAAAAGACGCCATTTATTGGAGATCAGTTGAACGACAACAATATAGTTGTTGCACCAAAGAGTACCTTTTTGTATTCTCGCACGGTCATCTAGTAATAATACATTAGGTACCTACTCATTGTGTACCTACCTATAGTAAATAACTTAATTTATTTTTTATAAAAGGAAGACATGTCCTTTTTCTAGCTACGGATACGAACGAAACGCATCACAAATTCACATTTTTTAGCTCACTCACTCAAAGATTTACCTTGTTTTCGTTTGCCGTTGCCTTGTTTAGTTTTGTTTTGTTAGCCTTGTATTGTAGCTTGTAGCTTTGTACTAGTTAGCTAGGTACTTTAAAGTGATACCAGATTACAGAACGAGCTTCGTGTACCTACAGTGTCGGTAGCAAGGAATATACTGTCGGTAGAGTTGTGCTAGTTGGGCGAGTGAGGCCAGTAGGCCAACATCAAGATGGGGGCGCAGCAGTCCCACCCGATTGACGAGCCGACAGAGGAGCACCGAGCGGCTCCAGTGGTGCCTCTGGATAAACTCACCAAGGTAACCTTATATTCTATTATATTTTGTTTTCTTGTTTCTTGCATGCAAATTATGGAAGACCTTCAAACCTAAAAACTTTCCTACACTACAGTGTCTACAGTGCTATCTGGACTCTGTTATTCTTATTTAAATGTAATAATGCAGACATTCTGACTTATGTAGGTACCTTGTTTAGTTTTCTAAGTCAGTTTTATAAAAGCTGCATGATGGTGTAAGTATCCAGGGTTCTTAACTACTTATAAAACATAGAGGTAAGGTAGGTAGTTGAATAATAACAAGAACAATACTCATCATATAGCTAGGTACCTAAATAAAGTTAGTTTTCCTTAAAAATCTACAAAATGAATAAAGTGATTCAAGTAATACAAAGTTAATAATGAAATAGTACCTACTTAACTTAACGTTACTTTATTGCTGGAATCATTATTGTCAAACAATTAGTGCCTTAATACTTGTACTACCTATATTATTGAATATAATGCAGCCATTTAATATTATATAATGTGAAGTGTGTTTGTTTGTTTGTCTTTCATGTTAAAACTGATCAACAGATCAATGTGAGTTATGTACAGAGAGTACAGGATCATAGTTGGCTAAGCACTAAAGTTGAAAAAAAGCCGAATACCTAAGTAATCTAGATATCTTTTGGCATTTAGAATTTAATAAATTTAAATAATGTGTCTAGAAGCAATGTCAAAGCTTTGTTTTATTTTTTCATGGTGCGTGGAAACTGCGGACAAAAGCTAGTAATAAAATAATGAAAAAGTCAATGTGTCAATATAACCATAAAGTTTATATATATGAGAACAGTCATGTACAAGTGTTATCTACTCTAAGTAGGGACAATAAGACCAAAGTAATAAGGCACATAGTTATTCACCATACTTTATAATTCTGACAAAAACCAAAACACAAAAACAAAGCGCCTATATATATTGCACTTGTACTTTAAACCTTATTGGAATGAATTTAGAGTTTATGTTCATTTGTAGATACATGGATTATAAGCGGTTATTGTTACAAAAATACTATAGTCTGGTTATTAGAAGAACTCAACTTGCACCACTTTATGGTTCCATACCAAAAACACTTTTGCTACCATCATTACAGTGTTAATCACAATTTTCTTTCAAAAAATGTAGGTATTATGCCTGTGATCTTTTAAAGGTTTAGTTTTAGGAGGTAAGAAACTCTAAGAATGGTCACTCAGCCAACATCTTTTAATTATGCTCTGTTTTCACATAATTAACTTCATGGAAAAAAAAAAAACTTCAGGAAGCGAACCAAACTGCTCCTTGTTTGTTTTTTATAAAAGTTTTATTTACATAATAATTAGTCAGCACAGAACCTGAGTTATATTTCATGAAACCAATACCGAATTGCAAGAGCTTCTACCAGTGTTACTATTAATGAATACACAACAATAGAGCCATAGTGATGGACATCAATCATTTTGTAAATCCTTCTGCCAGAAATAAGATATATTATAATCTGTGTGATAACAATTAACAAATTAAATTAAACAAGTTAAATGAAGTCAAGTGGTTGAACATTGGTCACAGTATAGGTACTAGACATAAGTAGAGTAGAAGGTAGAGATAGGTATTTGTTGTCCCTACATCTAGGTATATATATATATTAAATATTGTTCATTGTTTTGTTCATAATAGTCTGAATAAGGTTTTTAGGGAAAGAAGAATTGGAAAAGTTGCTCGAAAAATTGAAAATGATACTCTTTTTCATGAGGTAATAATAAATGACAAACTGTAACCAATAAAGATGAGTAAAGTATTTTGTACAGATTATATTACAAGTACATGATCAACATCACTGTAATAATATGTCGCAACTTGGCCAAATTGTATTTTAAATCAATCATCTCCAATTCTCTGCTGAACATATTTTCCAGGAGAATCCTGGAATATGAGTATATTTTAATTGACATGACAAAACCTAGAGTATTGTATGAAAGTATGGCAGAGAGCAGACAGGTTAAGTATTAATATATGACATTCGTCTCCAAACATGGTTTGTTTACCAATGATGTCAGATGTGATGTCGCGGCGCTATCAGCTAGTACTTAGTGCTCGTGACTGCTACCACTTTATTATCAGGAGATCCTGTGACAAGTATCAATACACCTGCTTGTGTGCTACCTACCTCACATGCCTATTATTTATGTGTTTGTATTAGGGATTAAACCAAACAGACTATTAATCTACCTATCTATGCACTACTACTTTATTTATCTATGAAAGAGTGGCATTGATCTTAAAAGATAACAATATCTTAATACTACTAACTACCTTTCCTGGATTCGCCTGTATAAAAAAAATATGATTGCAGTGCCACCTGCTGGGTCCAATTGTGAATCTAAACTAGGGACCCACTCAAACACACACAAAACAATAATCAAAATCTGTCCAGATGCTTAGGAGGAGTTCAGTGACATTCACACCTACAGAAGAGTTATGTATTATAAAGATATATAATACAAACAAACCACACTTAGAGGCTATAAAAAAAATACCATCAACTAAACAAGGGAGACTTGGTCTTCTGCTGGGTACACTGGGACCTTAACACAGTTTTGGAAGGCAACCTGTGAAAAAAAGGAACTACCTGTCCGATTTGAAAAAATATTTTTGCATTAAATAGCTCATTTATTGAGGAAGGTAGGGAGTAGTGGTGCAGTAACCATAAATGTCTACCACTCTAATATTACCATGGAATAAGTGAAATAGTGAAAAGTTAATATCTATTATAGTGTTTGTCATATTACAGTTGTTGGTGCAGCAGTCCCAGAAGGAAGATGGTGTCAACGGAGTCACAGAGAAGTCTATCACAGTAAGCATCTCTTTACATAGGTACGTAACGTCATATATGGATAGTATACGGTAGTTTGACAACTTGAGGACATGAGGTTACTTTAAGTAATTATATTTCTTTGATATGTATTTGATTGCCACCATGTAGGTAAGTATTATTATACAAGATCCTACACAGCGCCCCTGTAATGTTTCAGAAGTTCCTGTTCCCGCAGTATCCCCACTTCGGTGAGAAGTTCTTCGCGCTCGCTCGACGCAACACAGAGACCAAGACGGCGCACATACCTAGCGGGCCCTTCCGCTCTCACTGCGAGAAGTTGATGTCTCTGTTGGACGAGGAGAAGATCATAGCTGTCTATGTGGACATGTTTAGTGCTCGAGTTGGTGGAGAGACGGTGTGCGGGGAGGAGGTCCGGGAGCTGCTACATGCGAGCTATCTCCTCAGTATGGACCACTATCCGGACGGCCCGCGTAGTTGTCTACACGCCCCGCGCACACTCGCCGCGGTCGTCGACGGGTGCTACAACAACAAGACTACACACAGCGCCGGCTACGTCGCGAGGTGGCTGTACCAGCAGTGTCCGCGTCTCGTGCTGCCGCTGCATCGGTACGTGGTGCACGCGCTCACCACCCGACACCGGATCGCTACTGCGGACGACCTGCCGCTCGGGCTGCCCACGCCGGTGCTGGAGCGCGACGTTTGTTCTCGCGGAGACCTGCTCCCTTTGTCTGGAGCGTGGCTCGTGGCAGGTGCGGCGCCCCCGCTGTACAGCTCGCCCCGCGCCGGCCCGCGCCCCTCCCCCGCGAGCATGTCAGGTCGCGCGTGGCTGGCCCGCCTGCTGTGTGTAGCTCCGTCCCACTGGCAGCGCCTGTACTGGTCGCGGGAGCACGGTCGAGGCAGCAACAGGTTCCTGCACCACACCCTGGGATACCGCGGCCCCACCGTGGTGGTGGTGGCAGCAGGAGACCGACGAGTGGCTGTATGTAACAGTAGAGAGTGGCGCGACACACACCGCTACCAAGGAGACAAGGACTGTCTACTGATACTGCTCGCACCCACGTATGTATACCGTACACATTTACAAGGTGTTATTTTGTCTGTACACCATGTCATCAAAAACAATTGAGGCATCATTTTAAAGCATCTATTGACAGCCTGTTGAACTATAATAACCGTATTGTAAAACGCGCCATTAAGACGAGGAACGACTCAGAAATTCCTAATCGTAAGTCACGCCCTAAACTCGTGGTTCGGGCGCAACTGATCGCGTCATGCAAGACAACTACGGCGCTTTGTCCGTTCTTGCTGCAGAAGTGAGAAGGGCATAATGTATCGCTTATCGGAATAAATGACGTAAGCGGCACATTACAAATAAATAATTTATTAAAAAACGATCACATGCAGGAAAACATCTTCTTAATCAATACTAGGTACTGCAATGACCTACAGATTCGTATAAAATTTAAACGTAAATCACTTTAGTTAGAGTATGGTCGTATGACTAAAAAGGTGTTTTTGAAGAGGTGATTTCAAAAATTTAAGTTATCGAGAAAATTTTCACCAATCATGTTTTCATCCTACACAATAGTAAATAAAATCCTCTAGTTTTCGATGCCCAAATTGTATGTTTATAGCATTCGTAAAATTCGAGAAGTTCAGTTCAGAAATCAACCGAAATTATTTGTTCCTCCCTTTAACTACTATTACTAATATCCAATTAAATTATTGACACAGGTCAAATAGTTATTTTTATGTGACTGACGATCCCGTTACCTGAGCCCGTTACCAAGAAATATTTTGATGACGTCTTTTCAAATATTTCAGCCACTTCTAGAGGTACACATTAGAAATATGCTTAATGTATATAATATAACCTAGGAGTAGCATGATCCATAAATGTAATTATTAAAGAAATCTCCTGAAACAAATCAATAAAATGTGTAAAAGTACTCGCCAATATGTGCAGACAGCAACAGGAATGACCGTCACTTACCTTGTATAGAGACGACCTAAAAGAGAAAAATTACACATTAAAATTAGTTTATAGAGCTATGAAAAAGCAAGTGGATGGCAAATTAAAGAATGCGTTTAGTCAATAACTTCGTTGATGACAATAAGGTTCATGCGTCTTGTTACAATGACCATTACAACAAAATATTATATACTCACAGATACTGCTTTCCGCCATTTTTCAACACGTACAAAATCACCTCACATAATAATATATTTTCACTTCACTTTATCGTAACTATCACATTATTTAAACAAAACATAATTACGTTACGGTTTATCAAATATCATATTACTAGGCACAAGTTTTATTTTACAAATTTATTTAAGTACACGCTAGCAGCGACACTGGATACGACGCAGCGGAAAACTAAACAATGTTGAGGGTAGTATCAGGAGAAAAGGGATTTTTTTATAAAAAAAAACAGTTTTAACAATTTCATTCTACCTGAAGCTAAAAAAATGTTACGAATGCATTAAATGAAAATAGACAAAGGTATACAGTTATTATGCCAAATATTATACAATATTAGCTTTCTGCCCCCGACTTCGCTCGTGGATATTTTGGAACAAAAATAATGTAGCTTCTCATTAGTGAAAGAATTTACAGAATCGGTTCAGTAGTTTGAGAGATTACCCCCTACATATAAATTGTCAAACGTTACCTCTTTATAATAAATAGAATAGATAATAGTTTTGTAACTGAAATCAGTGTTTCTATTTGTTTTTTTTATTTATGGGTAAATTAATAATTGAAGAATTTAACCACTCGCGCCGCGTAGACGTGTTGGGGAATCCAGTTTAATCCCGCCCGTGCTGTGATGGTTGTGATTAGTCAGTGATTAAGCATTCTACCTACCGATTAATCGGCTTATTGTTATTGTGACGTCTATAATACTTGACATTGGCGGAATCATCAAAACCCTGATGGAGCCGTATTGAAAAAAAAAAATAGAATAGAAGAAAAATCAAATTGGAATTAATAAAATAATAAATAATTTAACATTAAATTTTATAAAATCCAATGTCAACAAATATCTTTGTTAATTATAATGTATGTGTCTTAATTTAGGCTATTCCATAAGGAATATGTACATGTTTCTTGTATCTATAGCTATTGGCTTTACTATTAGCAGATATTGTGATATTTGCGAAATAGTAATAATGTTTTGTTTAAATAATGTACTACTTAGGAGTTCAATAAAGTGACTTGTCTGATGTTCGCAGGTTCGAGGTACTGGAGCGCGGTCCCGACATGCTGTACCTGAACTCTGCGGCCCGAGGGTACGCGCGCGGACTGCGAGCTGGCAGCGACCCTCGCGAGCCTCTACTCTCTATAGACGAACACTTCGACACTGTCCGGGTGCAGGACGTGGAGTACCCGCTGGATGATATAGAGGTAGAGCCGCTTGGTTACACTGCGCTCCATGCTATTTGTATGGCACAACTTATTTAGACACCGATCTGTGGCCTTCAAGGTCATCTGCGCCGCAGTCACCTTAAGGAATGTCTCTAGGAGTATCCGTACAACGTCCTCGCCCAGCTTAGGGATCACCAATTAGTTTTACCGGTTGGAAGTCTGTTACGCACAACATAGGTCAGCGGTACGCCATTTGGTGACCACTGTCCTAGCCTAACCATTGAGCGCTCATTTTAGTAAAAAAAATATTGCAAACCCTAATACTTGCAGAACCTCTTAACATGAGTTGTGTTTCAGGTGTGGGGATGTGGTGACCAGGCTTCCCGCGAGATCCAACTGGACATCAAGAAGTGGCAAGTAAAGGAAGCCGAGCGACAGAGCCAGGTATGTACCTACAGTTACTAGTAATGTGGCAGCATATATTGTGCTGAGCTGATGATAAAGGAAGAGTTTCCTCTAACCCTAAGCTTAACTAATAATATAAATATTTGTTTGTCCTTTTTCACGCCATAACGGAGCAACGTATCGTCGTGATTTTTTGCACAGATATTGTTGAGAGGTCCGACTAGTGACATAGGCTTTTTTTGTCTCGGAAATCCACCGGGATCAATTCTTATGGCACATTTAAATAAAAATCCACGGTCGAAGTGAAAATAGCTCCGTAGTTTGATGTCACATAAGTTCCTTTACATGTAACAATGGAAGCGCCCCGATTTCGCACGGTTAGATATTTTTTATGAAAGACTAGCTGTGCCTTGCTGTTGCACCCGCGATAATAGTTACTGCTACGCCGCTTGGGGTCGTAGCCTGATGTTATATAATTAGAGAATTGGGCTATCAAATGCAAAAATATTTTTTCAAATCCGACTGGTAGTTCCAAAGATTAGCGCGGTCAAACAAACAAACCATCAGCTTTACATAATAGTATAGATTACAAAAAAAAATACCCGAAGTAACAAGATATTTTTCCGGGATAAAAGGTAGCCTAAGTAACTTTCCGGCCTCCAAAAATGTTTAGCAAACGTTATGTGTCTCGTTATACGATACTATAGTCATGATAATATCTCCCTCCAGGTGAAGCTGTCTGCTGCAGACTGGCAAGACCATCCAGACCGGTACCTGCTGGAGTTGGCTGGACGACCTACATACTCCACCTAGACATGATGAGAGGAATATTGTATATACTCTGGTCCTTAAACACAACTATGTACTCGCAAGAGGATATTTACAACTCTATTTTTTAGTCACTAAGGTATAAAATTGATTGGAGTCAAATCGTTTTGGAGACAAAAATATAACTGATGTCGCTCATTATATGTAGTGGGCAGTTTGTAGCCATTTTATAATTTAGTGTCCTGCACGTCGCGGTCGATTCTGAACTTACAAAATAGACCGTCCGTAATACAGCGCAACCCGACCAAGCCACGCACAACTAATATGTTTATTTTGCTTCTTTATAATCGACGTGCGCTAACTTTTTTTGTAAGGGCACATAATCAACGATCGCTAAATTGTTTGTATGGAAGTGAATTGAGCGAGTTTTGAATCTAATGTAAAGTTCGTGGTACGGCTCCTTAATTAATGAAACTCTCCTAATTAATAGTCGATTAAGTTAACTGTTATATTTATGTTTATCATAAGTTATTGTAACTTGCAAACTATTCTCCAGTTACCGTTAGACCGGTTAGAAATATATGTTCATTTCAAATAGTTCACTGTATCTTATCGACCACTCGATGTAAGATTGAAGAGTATGATGTGTTTTTTGCTCAAATCATATAAGAATCACGATTATTACGTTTTTTTTTAATTTGCGTGAATCGATAAAGTTCCTATTTAGAATCGAGTTAGCTTTTTATTTTCAAAATAACAATATGGTGCTGACTGCTTGCTGACGTGTTCTTTCGTGGTCTTTGAACTCAACGAACATATATTTTAAATAGACAAATAATAGTCAATTTTGTTTAAAACTAAATGATAAGATCTCGAATACTTCACATAACATTTGTTGTGATATAAATATAACTTAGTGAAGCTTACAATCTTCCATAATGATAACATAGGACATGTTGTGTGACACAATGATCACAGATTTAGTTTTTTTTTTGTTAAGTAGCTTCTAGAAGTCTCTAAAATGTATATAGATAATGATTTGGGGGTCTATTACAGATAATAGCTATTGTGTTTTATTGTATGAGTCATATAAGAACATAACTTAAACTCTGATTATTCATTAAATGGACTAAAATGACAGCTGCAATCGATCTTTTTTTTTTAATGTTGCCACTTTGGAGCATAGTGTTGTTATGACTCATTCATAAGATTAATGAATGAGTCACTTAGTGACTGATTAAACCGTTCGCGTTGTGATATGAATTCTCGATAGTATAATTTTTATCATTACAAGCTTTTATTTAACTTGCAATGTATGCATGTAATATGTAAGTATGTATTTTGTAACTATGTACCTATGTATGTTCCCGATGTTCAATTGAACTGAAATTTTAAATACGTATGTAAGTCGGATGACAATGCAATATTGTGCTGTCATTGAGCTGATCTGATGATGGAGTTGGAAGGTGGCCACAGGAACTCTGTAATAAAACAATGTAACCCCATCGAGTTTGGGCTCGTTTATCTTGACAAGTACTCTGATCGTAGATGCTGCCAAGGTTCTAATGATGGAGCTGAAAGGTGGCCACAGGGACTCCTAAACTAAAACTGTTAAATTTCAGTTCAATTGAATGTCGGGAAGTGGGTCAAAATTCACTTGCAAGATTTTACCCAAACATACATAGGTACATATGTTACAAGTTAAATAAAAACTTGTAAAAACAATTAAATGTACAACGCAAATTCACAGTTATATTATAAGAATTTGTTATAAGAAAGTTTTACTCACTCGATTATTCGTTGTTCACTTAGGAACAACACTATTTTTATATTACGATAAAGTGGCAACCCACCAAATGTTATTTTAGTCCATCTAATTAAAAATCAGACTATAGTGTGTGTGTGTGTGTGTGTGATAAATATGTATTAAATAGGAGTACTATAACAATAGACTTTTATTTATAAATTAAGGTAGAACTTGTCTTATGGAGTACTTATTACATTATATATTATTGTCATTTAGTTAAAGGAAATTGGGAAATATAGCAATGTGTGTTGGATCTAAATAAAATTGCTGCTTATAGAGTAGGCGACAGTTGACTTTGATTTGTATGGCCATTCTATGAATATGCGGGATATAGTTTTAAATGGTATCTACTTGGTGACTATCTACTTATTATTCCTGACATTAGCTATACTAGTAAGTACTTACGTCTTTATCTGATTATATTATTTAAAAAAATGGCGACTTTTGTGAATCTCTTTCACACAGTATACTGTATGAGCGAGAGGCAAATAGAAAATCAACCATTTTTTCAAGTAATCTGGTTGTACTAATTATGTACAATGATGTGGCACATTTATATTTATGCTTCAATAGACAGTGACATAAAATAAGTGGTTTATGAACCACACAGATAACTAAGTAGGTAGGTGGCTAGGTGCTTTCTGTAATTATTTTTGTATAAATGTGTAACTAAACAATAATGGTGCCTTAACATTGGTTATCTATAAATGTTGTCATAACCAGTAAGATGAGATATTGATAAGATTGTTTACATAATATTGACATACTATTGTGTTGATATTAAACTAAAACTTTTAAGATTAAACAAATGTATTTTCAAATAGTAAATGTTCATTTTATTTAGTTCCTTTATTTATATTAGTACACCATTTTAAAAGTGTACATATCGTACGGAAAATACATAATGTGGAATAATAAGAATAGTATGTAATAAATAATAATGTGTAAAATAAAATAATGCGGAAAATTCGGAATATGTAAAAATAACAATTTGGAAAAATAAGAATGTGGAGTAATAAGAACATGGACAATTTAGAATTCGGACCCTAACTTCGACACCGTAATAATACCCTTTACTTGCTCTGTGATAATACCTATTCTTCCTTTATTGAATTAGTAAGAGCTCATTCTATCAATACACTTCTTTGTACAATATATAGGATAGGACACATTTCTTTCTATTCTAAATAAAACCTTGTCGGATATACAGACTTTTGTGTCGTGAACCGTTGGATTATCCCGCCAATGAATAACCTAAAGGGTTGTATAGATATATTTCTTTGCCTCTATTATTGTAAAAACATAACACTTGTTTTGACACTTTTGCTGTATTGACTGACATGACTGAGTGACTGACTGTGCTGTAAACAAATAAATGTCAGAAAAAATCTAATAATCAACTTATTTTTGTCCAATTATGTATTAGTAAATGAACAAATAATTAGGTGAGTATATTACATATAGAGGGTATAATGGCGGCGTACGCGGCTCACTTAACTCGCACTGTCCGCGGAGCCCCGGCAGTGTTCCGTGTGTGTGCCCAGGATGCCCTCGCGGCCACCGGGAAGCCCGCGCTAAGGACTCTGCTACAGGTAACTACACACTCCTTTGGGTTGTAGCGTGATGTTATATAATATAACCTATAACCTTCCAATAAACGGGCTAGGTATATAACGACAAATTTATTTTTCAAATCGGACTGGTAGTTCCTGCCTGAGATAACGTGTTCAAACATACAAACTCATCAACTTTATATTAATGACTGGACAGAATGAGAAATTGTTGTCTTTGTCACCAAAATGTTTTTGTGGCATAACAGGTACTGTTGCCACTTCTTTGGGGTAGCTGATGGTTGTAGAGGGGTAAACTCTTCTCCCAATAGTACACCCAGTTTAACTAAACCTTTTATTCATGTGGCTATGTTCTTTTTATAACAACTTGTACCTATATTTATTTCAGTATCTAGCTACAGTATATCCTGGCAAGTTAGATTGGTGTCTCAGGTGGTATGATGAAGTTTACCTCATTCTGGACTGTCTGCTGCAGCACCACTACCTCAAGAACTATGGTAAATGTTGGCATTTTCCTATTTAGGTTGCACATGAACTTTTTTGTAGATCATTATACTCTGTGCAACACAATTTTTTTTATTTGGGATTGGGACTTTGTATTATATTACTTAGTAATTTGATATTACATTATATATTTCAGCTGCATCATTCTCGGAGACCTTCTACGGGCTCCAGAGAGTGGCTACAGCATCCTCAGAGTTCTCTCACAATGAACGTTTGCCAAGTTACCTAGAACAATCTTCACTGGCTATGTTGGTGCTGGTGCCGTACATACAGGACAAATTGTTGAAGTACTCTGAGAGGTGGAGACAGGATGATGAGGATGGCAAACTTGGACAGGTATTCAATGTGGAAGCTGTTACCCATATGGCAATATTTTTTATAGAATATAAAACATAAAAATTCTTATGTCACATTTCACAAATTTGTATGGGTGAAGTCCGGGCAAAAAGCTGTGTATTAAATATCTTGTGACCTAATTATTACAGGAGACGGGTTCTAAATGTCGCCGTGCAGCCTACCGTGTGTATGGTGTTGTACACACATGCTGGGAGCTGTCTCGACTAGCGCAGCTGGCTGGGTTCCTGACGGGCGGGGTCAAGTCTCACCGGCCTGAGCTGGCCGCGCTGGGACTGTTGCTGCGGGATGCGCCTGCTCCCGACATGCACGGGTATGTGGTAGTGAAAAAGAATTTTGGGTTCATAAATTTGAGCGTGTCATGTAATACTAGTAATATTTCTTGTTTGTTTGTTCCCTTTTGCACAGATATATTTCAAAGGCCGAAGGTGATATATGCTACTTTATATCCCGGATATGCCTTGTGATGATTTTTTTTAAATTTTTATGTCACATTATAATTTAAAATTTCCACGGCTGAAGCCGGGCCGCTAAGATAGTATACTATAGGTCGCCAACGTAAAGTAACATAAGTACTATATCATGGGAGTTAAAGAGATACAATTCCTGACCATAAATTATTTGGTCCTTCGAGCCGGACGGACTAACATTTTGATATGTACACCGTCGTTTGCGATCCTGCATGACATGTGTGTTTACATTAACAGCAGTACCCCGCTGGCCGGCCGGCTGCTCCGTGTGGTGGAGTACGGAGCGTTCTTGGTACAGTTCCTGCGGTGGTGGGAGGCCACGCCCCGAGCTGACCTACACTTGCCTGCGCCGGCGCCGCCAAGGGTATATTACTTGATAGTCGTGCCACTGCCCACCTAAGTGACTTGACACGTGATCTGGCCAGGCACAAAACTTACCACCCTGCAGCGTGACGTGGCACCGGTACGAAACACCAAAGAGGTTAAATATCTCTATAAGTACATAAAAGTCACGTCACTTAGATGGGCACAGCGCCTTAAGCTGCAAGTTGTAGTTTAGTTACTGCCTTAACTGATAAATGTACTACTTGTCTCATAAACAGTGTATACACATTATAATTAAAAGTTACATTAACTAGTGACCGCTTAGTGGCCTAGTGGCAATATTTTTAAAAATTAATAGAAGAGAAAAAGATTATCAAGAACATTAGGTTTATTAACAAAAATAAATTTAAGGTTATAGCTTAGTAAATGAGTGCTCACAAGGGAGTGTGGATGGAATGGTCGAAAGCAGAAAGTTTGACTTCTGAACTTTGTTTGGACTAGTTAGGAGACAAACATACTAACACTCCTGTCTATTAAACTAATTTAAACACATTAAAATTAAAACCTCAGATATTATTCTATATCATATTGAATGACAGATTTGGTAGAGGGAGACAAAACAAACAAATAGTTAGTTATTAAACTGTTGTGTTTCAGAAGGAGGAGAGTATTTCTCGGTACAGCAACAAGTGTCCTGTATGTCTACAGCGGTGGAGGACGCCCACAGTGCTGCCGGTCTCGGGGTGAGGAGTGAGGAGTGGGGTTCACTCACTAATACTACAAAGAAATAACCTTACCGTAACGGCTGCAATATGTTTCAGTGATTATGTTTTAATCGACTTCTCGTGCTTCGGATAATGTACGTCCTTAAAGAAGTGACACATGTAGGTCCATTAAGTGCAGCAACATCCTTGCCACCTGTACTGTTCAATATGGACAACTGGCGTGAAGTGGACACTGCTACTGTTACACCCCCGTACAGGTTGGTGTTCTGCTACGTGTGTATAGTGCGGGAGGTGCGACACTCGGGCCGCTGTCCTGTGACCAAGCTGCCGGCACACGAGCGGTCACTCACGAGGCTCTATGTGGACTGATGGCACGCGGCCCGGCGGGACGGTCTAGCGGTCTAGGTAACTATGACACATTTCATCTAATATATTATGTTAATCTAGGATCCAGGATAATAAGTGTGTTTCGCATTTGAAGTGTGTAGGGCCCATAACCTGATAAAATAGTAACAAAATAACTTTAATTTAATGCCAAATATGTGAAAAATTCAAAAAATAAATGCAGAGCTTCGTGGAACATTATAAATAATAACAAGAGCCACGTCAACAATTCTCTACATATAAAAAGAATAAAAACTAGTTGGGGACTTATCGAGGACCCTATTATGATTGCTACTGCATTTAATGATCACTTTATAGACATAACGAATGCGTGTAAAACAAACATACAAAAACCTATGCCAACAAAAATAGACAATTGTAATAGTATATTTCTTCAACCTTGCGATGAATATGAGGTGGTTAAACATATAAATGCTCTCAATCAAACTAACACAACAGGTTATGACAATATTAAAACCGATATTGTAAAAAGATGTGCTCCTGAGTTGGCTACTGTGCTCGCAGTGCTTGTGAATCAGTCCTTGTTGCACGGTGTATTTCCTGATAAGCTAAAGTATTCCATTGTTAAACCATTATATAAAAAAGGTAACAAAGATGACATTAACAATTATCGACCAATTACGTTAATTCCTATATTATCAAAAATATTTGAGAAAGTTATGCATAATAGATTAACTGCCTTTCTGGAAAGATTTAACATAATCAAATCCGAACAATATGGATTTCAAAGGGGTAAATCAACAACAATGGCGTCTTTTGCACTTGTGAGGGAAATCCTGACAGCTGTTGGATCGGGGAACACCGGTTGCGGCTGTCTTTTTCGATATGACCAAGGCCTTTGACTTTGTAAGTCATCAGATACTGCTTCGGAAGTGCGAAAGTTGCGGTATTAGAGGACATGCATTGAACTGGATCCACAGTTATCTAACTAATCGGTATCAGTGTGTTGAAGTATCATGGCTAACTTGTGCGTCACGATCCATGTATAGAAAGTGTTCCACAGGGTAGTATACTCGGTCCTCTTCTATTTCTAATATACATAAATGAACTCCCTAATGTTACTAAACATCATTGTACATTATTTGCTGATGATATTTCAATTGTAATTAAAAATGAGGACATTAAATTCTACAATAATAACATTAATAAAACAATTCTAATTAAAAATAATAATATTCAATTATACGAAAATGACATTAATAAAACAATAAATGACGTAATTAAATGGATGGATGATAATAATTTGAACATAAATGTTCAGAAGACAAAAATAATACAATTTTATAATAAAAATAATATACCAAAAACCATTAACATAAAATACAATAAAGAAAGTATTGAACAATCTGAGGTTGTTAATTTTCTCTGAGTGGCACTGGATAGTCAACTGTCATGGAAGTTTCAAGTTGATATTGTATGTGGAAAGCTTAACAAATTCGTCTTCGCCCTCCGTAGATTGACTAAAATAACTGATAAAAAAACAGCCCTCCATGCATATCACGGATATGTTGCGTCTACTATAAGATATGGCTTAATTTTGTGGGGTAATGCCGTGAACATAAATCGTGTTTTTATTGTACAAAAAAAGTGTATACGAGCTATATGTGGTGTTGGACCATTGGTATCATGCAGACCGCTATAGCTATATGTGGTGTTGGACCATTGGTATCATGCAGACCGCTATTCCAGAACTTAAATTTGTTGACTCTTTCCAGTTTATATATTTTCGAAATGTGCATATTTGTGAAACGGAGCCCACTGTTTTTCCAAAAGAAGGGTGACATCTGTTTATTTAATTCAAGATACAAGAACGACTTGATTCTCCCATTATTCAAAACGGCGAAGGTGTCAAGGAACTGTATGGGAATGGCTGTCACGCTTTATAATAAACTGCCAAAGGACATTAAAAATATTGAACAAATAATAACGTTTAAGCGAGTTTTGCGTAAATGGCTGGTGGGACATTGTTTCTACACTGTAAAAGAATACTTGACAAATAAATATTAGAATTTCCTTACTCGTAGATTAGAATATAATATGTTGTTTATACTTGTGCTTTAGAATATAATAATGTATTGGTGTCATGTAATATGGAAGTAATAATGTGCCACTTACTGTATTTTGCATACCAGGAATCTGGTGAAAGTGCCTAGGCTTTCTGCAAATAAATATCTTTCTTTCTTTCTTTCTTTCTTCTTTATTTTAAGAATACATTAATTATATTTCCTTACCTTCTACGCATTTTGTTACATTTGTTTTCGAAAATATATCACGTGGTATAAAGTACAGTCCTACCAAAGAAAGTATTAGGTACAGATAAAAATATATTACAAAATGTTTATTTTATTTTTGGTTCCAGTTATTCTACATATTGTGAGGTGTGTCCAGGGAACATGGTTTATGAGGTACTAGTCTTTATTGTAGGTATATTGTTATTTATTTTTGTAACTTTTATATTAAAACTAAATATAATATAAAAAATAACATTTTATTTTACAACTTTTTACAAACAAATACCTAAGTTCATGAATCTTTAAACACTTAATGCTAACTGCTTTAGTAATAAACATTTACATTTAGTCTTCCTGAAGTATAACTTTATACAACGTTTTTTAATTTGTAATTATCTGAGGTACTTATACAATATTGTACATACATAATGGTATTGAAAATGATGGCTTCTGTTTGCCTCTCGCTCATACAATACCATTCTTTATGTATAAATGTTGGTGCGTTTTACGTAGTTATAAGTAGACTGCAGGCCCCACGAGTCCCGGTGGTAGCCTAGCGTGGCTAAGTTGTCGTCCATTATTAGCCACGAGCGACACAGCAGAGTTACTCCCCAATACCAAGACGGGTGTGGGTGGGGCGTCTTCCCCGACATGCACGGGCGGTATTGAAGCTACATGTGCCTGCAGCTCCTCGCGGCTGGTGTACTGTTTGTCTCCGTAGACTAAGTGGGAGGAAGTGTCTAGTATGGTCCATGGCTCCGATGTCTCGAAGTATCCACCTTCACCCTGGACATAAATAACATTTCCTCATCTCACCTCACTTTTAATCCACTTCTGCGCAGATGTTTCTTATTTGTCGAACATATACAATCGAAATGTCGTATAATCACGTACACTCTTATTAATTAACGCGAATTAGCGACGTATTAACTTAAATGTTTTTCATCACCCTCTAACAAATCTGCAATTCATTATGATAGACGGAGACGAAATACAGTTCAGTTCATACGTCGCTAATTCGAGTTTATTAATAAGAGTGGTAGTGTATAAACGGTCGTGTACCTACTGTTTGCTCGGGTAGGTACTTTTCTTTGCAGATAACAAGTGGATATGGATGGTAATACATCTCATGGGATTTCTCTTTGTAGTAGGTACGGATATTTAGCTCTGCCAGCGATTCGAACCTAGGAAGTGTAAGTAAAGGCAACCTGAACAGTATCCTAACAATATAATAAAAACGAAAGTGTATTTGTTTGTCCTTCTTTGCAATCTCAATCCTTACCTCGCTACATGAGACAGCGTAATGGTTCCCAACTCGCGCAGTCACCACAGACACGAGCGAACCCGACCGTGTGACTAGTGGTGTGCCGGACACGAACTTGTTGGTAGACTCGAAGGTGGGAGCGCACAACCACTGGGCTAAACGTCCGTCTGACGAGTGGAGCACGACGCGCTTACTGCGGTTGATGAACACCTGCAATAGTAGCTTGGTAGTCATCTCTATAAAAAAATGATCCAAATAGAATTTGCAAAATTCTATTTATTCACCTTCTCAGCATGGTTGTCGTCGATCCTGACGTAGACCAGCTCCTCCAGAGGTGCGAGAGGTTCTGTAGTGAAGATACCGCAGTACTGCAGGGTGCTGGCTGACCTGCTGGATATCTGGAAGTAATGTAATTAGGTTTATTTCAAGTTTGAAATAGTCGTTAGTTTTTATCTATAGTGAGGTTTAATTTTATCAGGGTAAAATTTTACCTCGTCCGGTGAGCAGGTATGTATAGGTCGAGTATCCCTGTAGCTAGCAGTAACGCGACCGTTTTTGTCTGTCTGCAGAGTTACCGGGATGGTTTTCTCCACCACCAGACCCTGGTAGGTGTCGTTGGTAACTGTGCGACCGCTCATACTGGAAAAAATATTTAGTTTTTGACTGCCTTGGTCTTTAGGGCGGAGCTATACGATGGTATCTATCTCGTGGATGTGTTTAATTAACGCAAGCTTGAAATATGAATAGAAGTTATATTCAAGGCAGTGGCACGTCAAGCCGATATTGGACAGGCAACCGGATGGGGAGTGGTAATCTAGGCCTTTGAGTGGTACAGACTCCCCTGGTAGCGGCCAAAGTGACCCCAAATGGACAGGGGCGGCGATATGGGGGTGGGGCAAAATCGATTTCTTTTTGAAAAGGCAACTGGATAAAAACACGCGGGCCGTTCTTCCACTAGCGAGTAAAAAAAAAGTGAAAAGGCAACCGCTTCAAAATTAGTGAGCATACTTTATTGACACCACCAAACGTTGGGAAAAATGCCATCCGATCCTGATGGGCAGTTTCGGAGAAACAACCCCTCAAAGTCGCCGAAAAACCCTTAGGAAGAAAGTCGAGTCGTTCTCCTTGTGATAGATAGTGCTGAATGTATACTTTGAAGATAATCACAATTATTAGTAAAACTACATGAGGTGGGAACATATAGGTACCTATATATGTTACATCATCACCACGATCGGACCTACTCTATTGAGCTTATCTTGTAATCTTTTGATTTTGGGAAAAATAAGAGAGAACCTCTCGTGGCTATAGCTATAGCTTCAATATTTAGGTATGCTTTAAAATTGTTACATTCGAGATTTTTGGATTTGAAATTGTTTACGTCTAGAAGTAGGTAAGTATGCCAATCAAAAGATTTAGTTTTTTTTACGTAGTTTAATAAATTTTATTGAATAGGTTTCAATTTAACACAAATTAAAATTAAAACTAAGTTTTATATACTAAACTAATAGAAAATGTTCATAAGACAGTGGGACACCACTTGGCAGTATACTTACCTACTACTTACACCTAATACACTTGCACCATTGCCCGTTGAATGGCAATGCTGATTTTTTGTTTTAAATGACTGGCATCTGGATGGTTAAGTATTTCTTACCTTTACTTTACTAATACACTGACGCACTCTGAAGTGGTGGCAGTTACACTTGTATACTGAGGCAGCCTTATATCTCTGTTTAGTAATTGTTCACTAAACTTTACTAATACACTGACGCACTCTGAAGTGGTGGCAGTTACACTTGTATACTGAGGCAGCCTTATATCTCTGTTTAGTAATTGTTCACTAAACTTTACTAATACACTGACGCACTCTGAAGTGGTGGCAGTTACACTTGTATACTGAGGCAGCCTTATATCTCTGTTTAGTAATTGTTCACTAATCACTCGTCTGTAACGGATATCGGAAGTCATATGACCAATATTGTCACTTTGGTCCACTCTCCATTCTCACTTGTATACTGAGGCAGCCTTATATCTCTGTTTAGTAATTGTTCACTAATCACTCGTCTGTAACGGATATCGGAAGTCATATGACCAATATTGTCACTTTGGTCCACTCTCCATTCTCACTTGTATCTAAACCTCCATTTGTCTGCTGCTAAACAGCTAAACTAATGTGATGAAGCTATAATAGATCCCACATCATTGAAATTATGAAATAGCAGTCTTGAACTATCAACGTGAAAAAAATGTGCCACGGAATTGAACCGATTGTGATAAAGTTCAAACTAATATTACCTAACTACCTACTGTTTCTGAAAACTATCGTAATTGGGTAATTAATTATTATGTAAAGCATGCACACAGACAATTTACTGTAGGTATGCATATTAAAATAATTTATAGATGATATATAAAAAATAATTAAACAAGTTTAACTTAACTAAGTGAAACTCACCTTATTCTGTTTTAAATGACACAAACAATCTTACACACAATATAATATATGTAGATGTCGCGTCGTACGTCATACATATACCACGTACCTACATGTTATCTGCGCTTGCACATACCTACACTAGATTACACAACCTACACTATCTATAGGTATAGGTAGGTAGGTAGGTACTTACTTACTTACGTATATTGTATACTTACCTACCTACTTAGATGTTTATTTATTTTTACTACAATCTATCCATAAACAGTTGAAACTGCTGAACCTATAAAAGCAGTATGTTGTACAGGTTGTACACATTCCATAGCTACTTCCACTTCAAAGTTCTATTGTAGAGTGGCGGACTGGCGGAACAACGAAGGAAAGCTAAAATGTTGAGGCTTTAATAGATCATAAGTTAAATAACTTGTGTACCTACCTAAATAATTCGACTATACTATTCAAATGTAAAGTCATATTTTTAAATAGCAAACATTGTTGTAGCAGAAAAAAACAAGAAATTGTGTTTAAATTTACTAAAGAATGTTATACCTACGTTCTTATAAATAAATTTCAGGATTGGCTACAGAACTTAGCACCCATTTAGATCTCAAATCTTTTGTCGGTGCAGCCGACAACCATACCATATTATGTTAATATTGAACTTGGCTCCCATTTTCACATTTATGTTTTTGGTGGGCTTCTATTTCTACTTCTTCTCATTTTATAATGACTCTATCAATGTTAATCGATGATTTGCCAATGTCAAGTATTATGTACGTCACAGTAATAATAGCCGATAAATCGGTAGCTAGGATGTTCCCGCCGACTGTGATATGTCTTATTAATCAACGACTAATCACAACGTGGACGGGGTTTTTTTTTTTTTTTTATTGTATGGCAATTGTACTAAGATAAGTACATTTCTGCCAGTGTCAAACTGATTCCCAGTAGAGCTGGTCGTTTTTTTGACAAACTGCTTCAAGAAACAGATTTTTGCCATGTAACGAACGAACGCTTTTATGACAGAAGGAAAATCAGTTTTTTTTATAAAGCAGGTTTATTGCTTCGGCGATTCAACTGTACGTACGTACAATTTTTTTGACTAACCGTTTCAAGAATCAGATTTTTGCAACCATTTACATATTGCGCTTGTGTGTGTAGTGTAGTGCCTGTGAGAAGTGTGAGAGGTTCTAGCTTCCTATTAATGAAATAATTTTTAAAATCGATTCTATAGTTTCAGAGATTACCCCTACATCAAATCTTATAAACTGTACCTCTTTATAATATTAGTATAGATTAGATACATGTACCCATAACACATGCTTTGGGGTTCCGTGTTATCATATTTAGAACCGCGACATCTTTCGTTTCGACTCGAAGGCCAAACCGACGAATCCATACAGGGCCAGCCAGGGAAGGAATGCACGGCCCGAGTGTGTCCAACAGCATAATGACCGACCCAGCAATTTGCTCGGCATTCTAGTGTTGGACATTCTCGGGCCGTGCATTCCTTTTCATTACCGATGACAGTACTTTCTATGCAAACAATAAATGGCTAAAATAATTGTTCTAAGTTTCCTCATTCTGGTCAAAATAAAAGATGTAGCGGGGGGTCCTATGTATGCTAAAAATAAAAATTCTACCAAAAATATTTAACTGGTTTGCTGTTCTTTTAATATGGACGCTGTATAGTGTATAAATACATTAGACTGATATGGTACAGACTGTCGAATAAACGGTTTTTTTTAATGAATGAATATAATATGTAGTATGTACGATTTACCCTTATGAATAAAAAGCCGTTTCTTTTGGCACCTCTCGGCCCGGGCTTTCTCTGGCCGGTCCTTGTTGGACATAAACGTTTCGTTTTGAAGACAAATCCGTAGCATATATTGTCACAAGCAACTTCCGATCGACTCTGACGTCACACGTCACACCTTATTATGTCAGTCAGTACAATATCAATTTAATGTATATAGCATATGGTTCATTTTAAGAAAACAGTGAACACCAAACCAGTTTCTTAGCGGAAATAGTTTTGGTAGAATTTTGAACTTATTGCTACACAGTTCACAGTTCTTTGCTTCGCGGCTGCCGCAGAGTGTTCTCAGTATTATAAGTTACTCTATGGCAGAGTGTACGCCGTGCAGGGGAGTTAGCACAGATTTTGACAGCGACACTTTCGTTTCGGTCGAATGGCCTTGAACAGGCCAAAACGTTCATGTCCAACAAGGACCGGCCAGAGATAGCCCGGCGCCGAGAGGTCCGGCCCAACAATGTGCGGGAAAATTCTGTGTACTTGTCTTTGTCCGGCCAAGCAAATTGCTCGGCATTCTTGTGCAGGGCATGCCCGGTCCGGGCTATCTCTGGCCGGTCCTTGTTGGACATGAACGTTTTGGCCTGTTCAAGGCCATTCGACCGAAACGAAAGTGTCGCTGTCAAAATGTATGCTAACTCGGCAGAGTTGCCAACTCGGATTTTGAAAAAGACTTTAAACGTTTATTAGCAACGTTTTTGTTAAAATGTGTTTTGTTTCTTTCTATTATTAGTAAAGACAGGTTTGTTAGAGAGTGACAAAACATATTTTAACAAAAACGTTGCTAATTAACGTTTATGAATAAAGGCCTTAGGATTTTATATAAGTTTATATTATTAAAATAAACGTAGAATTTGTAAAAATTGCATATGAAAAGTTCGTAGATCAACGTATTTTTTATTTTAACTTTATTTACTTTAAGATTTTAAAGTTAACGGTAAAATCTAAGATCTAAGCAAAAACACGTGAACTGACAACGCTGACAAACTTTCGTTCGACCGAAAACGAAAACGAAAGTGTCGCTGTCAAAATCTGTGCTAACCCAGCCCGCCACACAAGGGCGGCATTTTCAAGGGGGCGGCAAAAACAGATATCGAAACGAAAAATTCTCATAATTTTACCTAAGTCTTAAAATTTTTATCATGTCATAATAACGACATCTATTGGTCAGTTTATTGATGTGAAACAATAACTAGGGTAAAATCAAGACGTCTCAAAATTCAGAAGACGCTTAGTTTTGACCTACACCGTCTGCGCCTACCGCTGTAGAGGTAGAGGGGATAACGCTTTGGTGTAATCGGGTATTTGCACGCGGGCGCTGAAACAGTTAGTGGCGGGCCTGCTGATTCCCCATCACGTCTCGGCGGTCGCGTGCGTTGGTCCCCCCGTTTTGTTCTAAGATATCATAGTATGTAGGTGACGCGAAACCGGTCCGGACCTGAAATTGCCGACCAGAAATGCGCAGCCAAAAATGCCCGACCCAGCAGTAGACACCCAGAGGTTTTCTGTCGGAGGGTCGCTGTCAGTGACTTGATTGTCAAATGTCATGTCAGTCAATGTTATCAGCAGCTCAGTCAGCTCATAGAGTAACTTAGTCTAGGGGTGTCCACTTAAAATATACATCGATGTTTATATTCGATATAAAACATCGGATCCCTGCATCGATGTTTTTCGATATATCGCTTGAAAACATCGATATTTTTTCAATATCGAATACTATTCACAAAAGTTTAATATTACCTTTTACTAATCAAACGCAGAAACTTTGCTGTCCTTGATTTCGTATGTGTGAATTATATTGATTATAAAATGTGTCCATCATTATGATATATCCCCAATATAAAACACATAATATATTATTATAACATTACATACCTTTCAACTTCGAACATGCAATCAGATGTCGTGTCAAATCAGTTATTTTAGAGTAATTACCAGAGCAGAAGAGAGAGGGAGCAGGGAGAGTGAGTGAGTGAATAAAATGAACCCTCAGAATCCACAGATTAGTGATTACATCTTATATTAGGTTAGGTCCTAAGAAATTAATATTCATTCGTTTAAATATGTATACTAGGGTTGGGATAGCCCAATGAGTTTCTATAGTATATCATTGTAGCCGACCGCAAAAAAATAGATAATTTCCACCGGTGATCTAACTGCTCACTCATATGTCACTACCTGTTACTGACATTTATTTAAGTACCTAATGTTATGTTTTTTAATCGAATCGATGTCTCTATCAGGCTGGCGCAACTTCGAACAAAAAATTGGTTCTATGAAAATTGAGCCAATATTAATGGCGTCGTATCGCCATCTTTTTCACTCCATGGTGCTATCTCTGTCTATCGCTGTCAAAGTTGCAAATGGCGGCAAATTTGTTTTGTCTTATTCTAGTTTGAGTTTTGAAATATTAATCAATAAATATATAATGTGATGCTTAAATCGTGCTTGTAATATATTAATTGTAAATATAATATAGTAAGTTATAGTAAATAAGTATATTGTTTTACAATAATTGTATTCAATAATTAAGAATGGACACATAAAAATTGTACAATATGTGGTACAAGAGGCGGCCGCGTAGACGGTATGAAGCGAATATTTATGACAATATTCCCAATAAATGAGGATCGGTAAGTTATTAGCCATTCATATTAATTTAATTAAGTAATTATTCTTTATAAATTTCATATTAAACGAACAGCATATTGCTGAAAAATAGTGATGTACTTTGCATATTGTACAGTTTATCGATATCGATATTCTGACTCAAACATATTTGTTTCACATTCCACAAAACTAACCCATTATAACCCGCACCAAATAAATTGAGCCATTGCTTTTTGCTGCATCAAATTTACTTTTATCTTTAATCTTTCCAGGCAATCTGCCTAGCGGCTCTAGCGATAACTAAGAGGAAAGTAAACAACCAGTCTATTCGCATACTGTCGGACAGAAAATCTGTCATACAAGCTCTGGTAAGCAATAAGTTTAAATCAGGTCTCATACTTGAGTGTCATACAGCACTAAACAAGGTATGTAACTATAATAACACCTTAACCATACAATGGATCAAAGGTCATAGCAACTCGACCCGTGGAAATGACGCGGCGGATGAGCTAGCGAGAGCCGGTGCAAGTATGTCTGCAATTAGCCCCGAGCCCCTAGTGCCCCTGCCTAGCGGCTGGTTTGCCTCACGACTCAAGCAGAGAACAAAATGCATGCACAATCTCGAATGGAACAATGTTAGGAATGTACAAACCAGGGCAGCTCTACCAACCATAAATACAAGACTCTCACAAAAGATCTTAAAACTAAAAAGAACCCAACTTAGATCGGTGACTCAAGCCATCTGTAATACCAATGTTATATTATAAGTGTTTATTAAAAGGACCATGACCATATATTATTAAATTTCAATTTAATAACCTATTTCACTGTAATATTTATAAAATTATTGCTCTGCATTAAGTGTATTGTTTTTAAGAGGTCGGTGAATTGTATTATGTGTATATGTGTTGTTTTACAAATAAATTATAGAAAAACATGTGAAGTTTTATTGAAATGAAAGATCAAAGAAGTTTAAATTTAATAATTCCTCCCAGACCCGTGGTCTACCTACGTAGTTTATTCAAATCCTATAAAAAATGGTTGTGAATTACCATACATTTCAATTTCTTCGATTATTCTAATCAACAAAACCGACATTTTAAAAGTAGGTAGGTGCTGATCCAGGTTTTAGCATATTTTTATCGATATCGACAAAAATATTTCTGTAGGAAGGACAGCACTAGCCGTATGTTTTGACTTTTGTAGTTGGTAACACTGATTTCCTATTTTCCCTCCTTAATGTTGTTAGGTTGGCAGTATCTTTCGGCCCTAATTTCTTCGATTTCATTTTAATGTATGGCAGTCCCGTCTCTTATTAAAGAACATAGTGATTGCTACTTACTCTATGGTCTCTATAAAATATATCGAATAGAAAAATTATTTGTCAAAATATCGAATCATTCCGATATATCGTATGACAAACATCGAGTAAATTCGATATATCGATGTTAAGTGAATACCCCTCCCTAAGGCCCCTAACTTAGTCAGCTGTTGAAATGTTGACACATTTTTAGGTTATTAGAACTTTATTATTTATTTTCTTGAATAATTTGCCTTTAAAGAGTTCGTTTGTACATTCTCTTTTTATTATAGTAAGATTACAACATACAAATGTCCACTCAGTCGAGTAGGCAACATTCTTATACGGTTAAAATTAAATAAAGTGTAGGTACCAAAAGATGGCACTTAGGACTACAATAAACATAGTCGGTGCTAGCCGGCGAGTGTTCCCCGGGGCTCGCTTGATGTCCAGCGCCGCGAGACCGCACGTAGAAGAGGCCCAGGGTACTCAGTCAGCCAGAAAGACACACTTCGGGTTTGAAACTGTAGATGAACAAGAAAAATGGAAGAAAGGTTAGCACTTTCACTAAATAGTTTACGGTCCGCTGCCTCAGTTACTTAATAGAACCGGTTCTGAACCTACATGTCTTAACTACAACCTACATACCTTTTGACACAATTCATAAGACTTTAAAATTAATAAAACTAATGTAGGATAAATAATGAATGTATTTATAATTTATAGCTCTGTAACGGCTGAATGCATTTTGATGAACATTTCAGGGATATCTGTACATTATATTGTATAAATATATAAAGGGGTTTAAGTTTAATATATGGGTATCAGATTCTAAGTATTGCTATATAACATGTACCTACCTAATGAACCCCATTCTATATTCACTATACAGTAATACCCCGCTTAGCACGACCCCGTTACACGCGGTTTCACTATAACGCGAATTTCCCAAAAATTCCCGAGGCCTCGCCCCAGTCGCGTAGACGGATAAGTTCTTGCAACTCTGACTCAGACAATGACCTGTGGATAATTCCCTCGACGTTTTGTCTAATTTTCTAAAGGAAGGGATTCGTTCGTATTGTTTCATGAAATTTTCCCGGAAAAATTAATTAAAATTCCTGCCGGGATTAGACTGCCCTGTTACAGTTCCGTAATGTTAGTTCGGTCGGCCGGCAGTTTTGTTTTAACATTTATTGGAGATACATACATAATGATTGAGGGGTCTGAACTTGAAGATGTCACGGTAGAAGATCTCGTAGAACTTGTAGCAACGCACGACGATCCTATCAGCAATGAAGATCTGATCGAGTTACAGAATAATCCTATCTACGATGAGGAAGAACAAGTAGAAGAGAAAGTTTTATCTTCAGGGGAAATACAAAATGCACTTTGTATTTTTCCGTAAAATTTTTTTCCAAAAAAAGAGTTGTTTAATCATAAACTTCGATATACGCGAATTTCGGTTAACGCGATTTTTTTCGGAACGTATCCCTCGCGTAAAGCCGGGTATTACTGTATTTTTATAATACAACATGCTAAAAATATGTTTCCACATTTTCAGTTCACGAAGTGTTTGAGACTGTGGCGGACAAGTATGATGTTATGAATGATGCTATGTCATTTGGTATCCACCGACTGTGGAAGGACATATTCATGCACCGATTGTCACCAACACCCGGCACCAAGCTGCTGGACGTAGCTGGAGGCACTGGTACTTATCTATACTAATATTATTTATAAATGCAAGTGTTTGTCCTACTTTCAGATCAAATGGGATCAATGGGTTGACATGGTTAGTTGGAGTGCCCAAGAGTGACAAACTACTTTTTATTGCAGGAAAATATTCCTTCGGGAAAGTTGTTATTGGAATCTTGGATACCTACAAAATGTTGTCTACCCATGTGGGTAGACACGGGGTAGCTAGATAGATCTGAGAATATACTTTTGTCTGAAAATTGCTTTAACTCATAACCATATGTCAGTATACTTCAATCTTATTGTCTAGGTGTCACTGATTTTGATAGAAAACATTTAAAATCATCTGTTCTGTAATAGTACATTGTGATAGAAGTGTGCTATGTTGGTCATTACGTACGAGGCGGCATTATCATATAAGAAAGCTGAGTATGTAATGACCAATGCACACGCGTTTCATACGTTTTTCAACACACTTGCGAGGAAAAAAACAAACTTCATGTGGTTTTAACATTTAATTATTAAAACGTTTTGTTTTTTCCCGCGTCGCGCTAGATAAAGCACGGGTCTTCACCAAACAGCCAACAAAGTCGTGATTTAAAAATAAAAACTGTATTATGCAGTTAAATTAAGAATGCTTTGCAATCTTGTACGAATTTAACTTCATTGGGTTATATTATAACTCTTGTGCTGTAATGTAAAGTAAAGGTCTAAAAGTGAGGTAATTCGTGTTACAAGTGTGTTGAGAAGTATAATATATAAAATAGATTGTTGTAAAATAATATAAAAGTCTGATGGATTTTTTGAAGCTACCTAAGAAATGGTCAGCTTCATTTATTGAGTACCTACTAAAAATTTACTTGGTGATTTTTTTTTCACTCACTACACTGACTGCTCATCTTCCTTGTACAGCTAAATATTTGCTCTGTGTTGATGTTGTCAGGTGACATCAGTTTCCGGTATGTTAATTATCTGAAAAACCAGGGTCACACAGACGGCAGACGCAGCAGTGTCACAGTGTTGGACATCAACCAAGCCATGCTGGATGTGGGACAACTGAGAGCAAAAAGGTAAGTATTATGGTAGCTGCCACTTTTATTATGATATCTGACATTAATTGCAGATGCTGATGCAAAATCCATTTAAGTCTTCCACAATCTTAGTTAATATTTAGTATTAATTATATCAGTTTGTGGGATCATCTTAATTACTAATCATTCAGCAACCTTACTTTGTCTCTCACTTGACATTTTGTTAATTATTTAGATGGGCACCTTTTTGAATTATCATTTAAAAATGTTCATCAAAACGTAATTAAGTTAGAAATGTTAATTAACATGTAAAATTGTCTTATAAATTTTATTGACGAATTATATAAACAAGTATGGAAAATTGGATCAAATGTAATGATTAATTACAAATTGTATGTTGCAGAATGGGACACAGTCTCTCTAGTAATGTAGACATGGAGTGGGTGTGTGGGGACGCTGAGAAGCTCCCGTTACCTGACGATAGTTTCACCGCCTACACTGTTGCGTTTGGTATTAGGAACTGTACACATGTTGATAAGGTACCTATGTTTATTTATTATAATATAAAAAAATCGCAAATCGTCTCTGCCTACCCCTCCTGTGATAAAATCGTGAGGTTAGTAAGAAATAATATGCTGATTGAAGGCAATGTTCAAATACCTATAGGTATGACAAATATAGAGGAAGCCAAAGAGTAGATAATAAATGGGATTGAAAATGGCGGACTGGCGTGATGGTAGATGTAGTAGGTCTGGTTGCAGGTACTAGAGGAGGCCTACAGAGTGCTGGCTCCGGGCGGGCGCTTCATGTGTCTGGAGTTCAGCCATCTACCTAATGGGGCACTACAGTGGTAAATATTATATTTGTTATCAATAGAATCAACAGTATATTATCTAGAATCACTAATTACCTGGTATATGTTGCAGGATGTACGACCAATACTCGTTCCAAGTGATCCCGGTGCTCGGCCACCTGATAGCGGGTCAGTGGCGCCCTTACCGCTACCTCGTCGAGAGTATACGACAGTTTCCTGATCAGGTAGCCATCTCTATTATAATGTAGACAATCATCTAGAGGTCCCTGGTAATATTAATACAAGTGTGTCACCCACTGTGTCAGGCCTCCTGATCAAGCTTTTTAAGGATGCAAGATTTTTTTTCAGACTGTTTAATAGTTGATATAATATAGTTGGTATATTTTTCAGACAGTTTGATAGTTGAAGTGGTAAATCCTATCCACTACTTGTTGATGCAAGCACATAACCATAATTTACCATAATCAAGTTATGTAAACGGACTTAGGGTTGATCCCCATCTGTCCTCATAGTCGCGTAAATAAACAGGCAATCATTTTAATGACTTTTTTTATATTATTTAAAATCAGAAACCTTTTGAAGTGGGGAAATAATTATTTATATTGTTTATATGATATTTATATAAAAAATGTCAGTTTTACATACAATACTTATTCTACTGTAAATTTTACGCTTATTTTTTTTTCAGAATGTGAAAAAATTTAGTATCTAGCTAGGCTGTTTCAATACGAACATATTTGCGTAAATAAAACCAATATCGAATTATTTTAGGGGCCGTAGTGATCTATTGAAGTATTAGTTTCTGCTCGTCAGCAAACTTCAGCCTCATTAATTTTTATGATGTAAATATTAAATTATGACTAAACAACTATTAAAGTTCACATTAAATTAAAATTATTTTTTAGAAAAAATCCATGCAAAACTATTTTTTTAGATATCATACATATTGTTTAAATAATATTAATAGTTATATCCCCGCTTCAAAAGGTTTCTGATTTTAAATAATATAAAACTGTTTCTGAGGACTTCACACTTAATGTCAGTCATGTATTGTGATGGAGATCAACCCTTGGTTCATGCTTGCATCAAGTATCTGCCCGTTGTCAGTTGTGTGTCGACGCTCGATACAGCGTTTGTTACTTTGTTACCTTTGGTAGAACCCAGTGGTGAATTATGTCTACCAAAAACTTTATTTTGCATGTTCATTGGACGTCCACACTTGAGGGCTGCTCAGCTGGCCTTGTATTTTATAACCCTCTTCACTTACATTTTCAGGAAAAATTCAAATCCATGATTGAAGAAGCTGGCTTCAGACAAGTCACCTATGAAAACATGACATTTGGAGTTTGTGCTATACACTCTGGGTTCAAGATATAGTGACAGAGAGACTAGAAACACGAGGCTAGTGTGTGTGGATGACCTAACCTTTATTATTATTTTGATGTAAGTATGTTAGCTAAGGTAGAGATATTTAGTGTTCTTCATCAAAATGGCTGCACTATTTTTTACACTAGTCTTTATAATTAAATACCTACATGTATTATGTATGTTTAATGAATAGGTGTCAGTTTCATTATTCTTTATGTTATTAATTCATTAAATACATGTTTTTATTGTCAGTCTGTATTTTTATTTTGTAGTTTTTTTTCTTCACAGGTTGCCTTACAGCTTCCGAAGCCGTGTTTCGGTTCCAGGGTACCCAGCGAAAGAGAAAGTCTCCCTCGTTTAGCCGATGGTAATTGTGAGGATATACCTAACGAGTGGCTAGTTCTGTTGGGGTTAATTTAGATGGAAAATTAAATATTTTTAATTAAAAAACCCATTGGTACATGGCCGGGATCCGGAATCAAACCCGAGGTCTGCCTAGTTAATACCAGACGTGTTAACCACTCAACTTTGTTGTACTTTAAATGGGAAAGGGATGCCTCATTTGCTCCGCGCCATAAAAAACAGATTCATTAGTATTTGTCCGCACGCTTCAGCATCAGCGGCGCGCTACTATGTGTATTTTCAGTCATAATAAATAGTTGCACAACTTTTGTAAGAAACTTTTTTTAATACAAAGCCTATTTTTTTTTTAAACGAAATAAAGTGTTTTTCTCCCAACTTCGGCCGGCATTTTCTATAAGACCCCCTAATGTTAGTTGTTTTTCGATTTTTTACATGGTACATGGTTACATAGTTTTTTAATGGTTTTGGTCCAAAAAATGCACACAGACTGGCCTATAATGCGTCAACGGTCAACCCTAACTCTAGGAGGTAACAAATAAAAGCCAGAAATACCAATGTATCGTTTATTATAGGGTCCAAACTGTGGTCTATTGGAATGCTTAACCATAATCCTACACATCGTTATGTAAAAAACACACATGATCACAAACACATTAATCTGATTTCACATATTATATACAAGACTTGTTAACTATTTATATACTGTCACACACCTTCCATACAAACATTCTCGGTACCACGGTATCTGGATTGTCAACCAAATGTTATCAGTGCGGACCTGAGGGGGGGCGTAGTCCTCGTTTAGCCAATGGTTTTTTCGGTCGAGAATAACTTTGAAAGAAACAAAAAAGCTGAGTGGCATCATGCTCATTATGCGGTAAAACGGGACTTTACTTTGTTTACTAGCCGTGCAGACTCGATTATTGTGCATTTTATTGATTTAATTTTCAACGAGGTCGCACACAAGAACCGAACCTGCACTAAAGCGATCGAGAGCTAAAATAAAAGCAAGAGAAAGGTGTCGGTCGGTCCTCTCTCCGCTCTGTGAACACAGCATCATACCCGACACAATCCAGTTGGGCGGTCCGACATAAGCTAACGGGATCCGATCCGGTAAAAATCCGTGACGATCCTTCGGTCCGTCCGTCGCTCCGTGTCCGAGCATCATCCTAATCCAGAAGTCCGTTCCTCACTCACGCATCCAAGTTCCACAGTGGATGAAACAAAAGAAATGTAATTTTAATAATCATTGTTAATGAATATTGGGTATATGTCATCATGTCTGTCCGGACGGGGCGCTAACACCACACTACAGTAATGTGTTGAGAACGCCCCGTCCCCAGACTCTTGCGCCTACATCTATGATATATTTGTGTATAAACGCGGCACTAGCAGTATAGTTATTGTGGGCGCGATGCCGCCGCCGCCGCGCCCCGCCGCCATCCTCCGCGCGCTGCAAACATAACACGCTGACCGCACGACCGACTCTTGTATGTAGCAGATGTATAACACGCTGCACCAATAGCCGGGACATACTTACTAAATACTACATTAAGTTTAAACAGACGTCCGACTTCATTAACATTACTTCGCCATGCTTTTTTTCTTTTCCAACAAAATGCGAATCACAAAACGTAAAGGGCCTTAATATTGCAGTTGCATTTTAAACCTTATCATAGGAGACAATTAAATGAATAAGCATGGTGAGCAGATGTTATTGAGTCTTGACAACTTTCAGACGCATGCACATGTATTAAAATAACCTTGAATCCTAATTTGTTTCACATAAGGTTTAAAGTGCCAGTGCAAGGTTTAAGGCCTTTATTCTGTTTTTGTCAGAAATACGTAGATATCCAAGTGCATTATATTTCTGGCCATACTGTAAGTAAGTATCTACTTTCTCCTTCTGCTCACCTCAATATTCTGAACAAAGTTAAATGTCAACAATAAGGCTGACAGTATAAGTCTGTCACGTCGACTGGCGCGTCACTTTTTATTCTGGACAAAGATCAGTAAAATATATTGTTGAATATTGAAATATTAGATAAAAAGGTAGTTTACCCGTGAGAAGTGGCAACAATGTATTAATAAGTAGGTATATATATAGTACGTTACCTGGTCAGTAGTCCACTGGTCGGTCCCGCGAGCGAGAGCGCGAGTAGCTCCGTCGCACCGGAGAGTAGGTAGGTGAGCCGCGACGACGGGGCGAGTACGACCGAGACCTGACCAACAACACTTGTCTTACTTTTGTCTCTAACCATACTATTAATATGGCCGTCCTAACCACCACACATTAATTACTCAACTTATTCATACAACTTCTGATACGTGCCCTAGATCCCACTTCTGATAAATGTAGTTTTAACAACAATTGAGTGCAAAGTGTTCTGTTTAATATGGTCAACTGTCGTCAAGTGGACACTGTTACTGATCACACCGCAAGTTATAAAGGCCGTAAAGGTGTGTTTTGTGATGTAATAATAGTATTAACCACTAGGTTAGTCTTTTAGGGTAGATTATAGACTTAAATACTAACCTGTCCCTGTTGCCACCACCCCCGCCACCACCTGCCCCACCGCCGCCGCCTCCGCCGCCCCCTCCCCCGAACCGCTCCCCACTTCCGTAGTCCTCCTTCACACGGATGTAGGCCACCTCACCCTGAAATTTTGTGATGGATCAGTCAAATTGGTGTTATAAGAGTAATTTACTTCACTTGATTCAGAGTACATTTGTATCCTGGGAATTAATGTAAAAATAAATGACATTTAAATTAATTGTATGGACATGCACGTGACATTGTTGGCGAGGGTTTAATCAGTCTGTATGTCAATGTCCCGAGAAACGGCTGAATGCAGTTAGATGAAACTTTCAGGGATCATAGTGAGTATTTTTATAATATTTAAAACAATTCTTGTTTCTGTTTTTGTTTCTGGAGATATATTGCCCACATATTATATAAAAAATAAACCAATGAGATCAAGTGAGTAGTGAGTGATATACAGGACACAAAGGTAGTAAGTAATTATAAGTTGAGAAGTTATTCAATTCAATATGACATACTAATTTAAATTATTAAGTAGTTGTGTGTTTATTACTGTATTTAAATGTACAAAACACATTCAGTTCTAACTATAAGTAGTTACCTGAATATGAACTATCATTTTTACTAGGTTTCCCCCCCTGGTATTTTTTAAATGTGACAAGATTATAAGGATTTCCGGGATATAAAGTAGCCTATGTCACACTCTGGTCCACCAACTATATCTGTGCAAAAAATAACGTCGATCCGTTGCTCTGTTTTGGCGTGAAAAAAGAACGGACTAACAAACAAACTTTAGTTACTATAGTTCTGCACATAATTATAGCAGATTAAACAAAATAAGTTGAACCCAAAATGTGTCATGTGGTTACACTTCGCTCCATACTATTTATTAACTGAACTCACTTGCATCATAGTCAAGCACATTACTTGTTACCGTACCTCATGACTGCGGAACCTGGAGTCGTCCAGCTTCTTAACAGCGTACTTCATGTCCTCATGTCGCAGGAACTCCACCACCCCGGTGCCGTCCTTGAATGTGTCCGCGAAGCATACGTCGCCAGCCTCGCGCATGTGGTCTTTAAGGTCCTGCCACGATCCTGGAACAAATAGATATTGTTAGTGGATTACCAATCTCTAGATATCACAAGAGAGCTCACTGGCATATTAAGTACGGTAAAGATGAAGTTTCGTTTCTTTTGTTCAGATTTAGTCGCTTCGTCGCCACTCACAAAGAGAAGGTTTTGGATCATGGACCTTTTTTTTTAATAGTTTTTGTATAATACTGGAAGAGCGTTATGTCCGTTTTGTCTATCAGGTATGTGAATCTTGGCATATGTTATCCTTGGTTATTTTATCAATTATGATTGCAGTGTATTTCTCTAACAAAGAGATATCGACAAAATAAGCCGCGCACTTTACTGAGGTCATTGCGCTAACAAGCTTGCTGTTAATGTAAAATTTCAGACTGGTAGGTGGTCAAGGTCAGGTTACAAAGTCACCTATGTCAAAAAACAGCAGCATTTTGAATTTGGACAAACCTTTAGACCACCTGACCACCTACCAGTCTGAAATTGTATATGATACATGTTTTTGACTATATCTATCTTTCGAAACCATTTTAATTAAAAAATTTTTGGTTTAAATAACAGATGAATGTATTTATCACACAGTCTGATCTCTACTACCAAGAGAAGATAGAAAATAAACAAACACATTCAGGTGGTGGCAACATTTTTCATATATGTATCTATATAAGAACACAAATTGAAATGTTGTCAACTTCTGTCATATGAGAATAACTATAAGTAGGCCTATTGTTGCAAGCAGAAAGTGCTAGTTGTAATGAACACTCACCGGAGGGTGGCAGCCCGGTAACCAGCACCCTGTAGTCAGAGCGCCGTGCGGGTGGACCGCGTCCTCCCCCGCGCGCCCCGAACCTGTCCCCACCTCCCCTCGCCCCTCCCCGCCCGCCCCCGCCGCCGCCGCCCCGGTCACCCCCGCCCCCACCACCACGGGGGAACTCCACCCGGAGCCGGTACCCGTCGTAGTCGTAGCCGTCACGAGCTCGCACTGCGTCTTCGGCGTCCCTGAAAGTGATATGCATTTTATTTGGCGCATGTTTCTCTGATTGTCTCTTTCGCACAAGAAGACCATTGGAATCAATAATGTTTTAATAAATTTTACGACCCCTATCCTCTCATCCAACCTCTTAACTTCTTAGTAAAGACAGCAAATTGCAGGAATGCCTAGTTTTTAGAATAATTTTAAGTAACTATCTATACCAATTAATTAATAATTTGAGAAAGAATATAAGGAAAAATTTTGAGGAAATGGAGTTAATGAGTTTAAGGACCCTTGACTCTCAGTCATCTTGTATCTGTCAAAAACATGGCAAATCTAAGTTAATCCTGGAAACGTGACTTTATTTATACAGCATCTCCTCACCCCATCATATCACCCAGCCATAGTTTTCGATACGAGCAGTTTCTTTGTGTATCGAAAACTACAGCTCTTTAGAACCCTAAATAATAAAAATATGGCTCAATCCAATTTCAAATAATAACAATCCTTTTGGGGTGAGGAGATGTTGTATAAATAAACTCACGTTTCCAGGATTAACCTAGATTTGCCATATTTTTGACAGATACAAGATGACCTTGACCACCGCCCATTAATGTGATTTTTCTATGTAAACACACTATGTCGCGGATAAACAGGACCAGTCTAGCTTTCTGTTGAAATAAAAATTTCCAAATTTGACATGTCAATTAAGTTGAGAAACCATATCATTCCTGGAACCAACTACATAACTTCGCAACATTGTTTGAAAAAAAAAAAATTTAAGAAGGTGATTGAGAGGATAAGAGGGTCATAGAAAACAATTTAATTATAAAATCCTTCCGAAAGGATATCTTTCCTAAGAAGTTTTTTGCACAGACAGTGCAAGTGAGTAATATAGTTAGGCCTACTTTTTATTCCAGATTTTTTGGGATAAATAATTGTCACATTTCAAAAATTTACACAGGCGGCACTGGGGTGGACACCTAGTATGATATATTTTAGGTCTCTACCTTCGTTTCGATTAGCTCTTAATTGTTATAATAAGAGCAAACCTAACCTTGCCTCAAGCAACTAAAAACCATTTAGAACATTCAAGCCTACACTCACCCGTTGCTCAAAGTCACAAGTAAACCAGCAGATAGTATGAGTAAAATGGAATACTGAGCATGTTCCAGTGCCAGGCAGAGTGCACTCTCTCTGCCGAGCAACAGTTAGTGTAAACTTGGCTTTAGGAGACGTGTATTAAAGCATCTGAGTAACAGTAGTGAATGTACCATTGTATGGACAACTATTTATTATAAAGTTTATTACTAGGTACCTACTCAAGAAAGGAGAAATGTTTTATGTTATAGGTAATGGATGGCATGTACTTAAATTATACAAACTATCTATAGCGCCGTGAGATACCTTCCGCTTCCGGTACCTACATTATAAACTGTTATCAGTAAAACAAATACCAATTTATGAAGCCTTTGAATGTCATTAACAAAATATATTAAACGTTACATTAGCCACAGACGCAGACGCCACAGTGGCCAGATATAAGTAAATATAAAACCCGCTTACCTAGGGTCTTCGAACTCCACAAAAGCGAATGGAGGCCCTTTTCTGTTCTTGAGATCTACAAATGTCACTTTTCCGAACTTGTAGAACAAATCTTGAATATCCTTTGTTCTTATGTCTGGCGGCAAGTTACCAACGTATATGCGGCACTCGTTCCTGCCTCCTCCGCTGCCGCCGCCCGACATTATTATTTAATTTATATTTAAATCTACGTAAATAACTAACTAAACCACACCACCGGCTACACAACGATCGAAAATGGCGTCTTGTCTACCACAGAGCATTTGATATAGAGTAGCGGTAGAGTATATAAATAACTTCATAAATTAAAAAATCACTGCACAGAGTTGCCAGTATGAATTTCCAATAGAGTACGGCAGGTTTTCTAAAATGGTATGAATTTTTTTATCAAGGTATGATTTTAAAAAAATCAATTAATATTAAGGTATGAAAAATAACCGACCCTATTAGTTACAGTCTTTGTCAATCTAGGTACGATCCGTACGATCGGGTTTAAATAGTGTGGTGCTTGTAATGACTTGATGTTTGGATTGTCAATTGAGAAAATAAAATATGTTACTTTTCACATTTCGTTATTTTAATAAATATTAAATATACTTAGGTATATCTGGTGACACCGACGTGATTGTAATGACTTGATGTTTGGATTGTCAATTGAGAAAATAAAATATGTTACTTTTCTCATTTCGTTATTTTAATAAATATTAAATATACTTTATAGGTATAATAGTATGGAAACCGTACGTTTTTGTATCAAGAAATAGACAAAGCCATTAGATCTGGGCGTTATTTTCAATGAACGTTTCAAGAAACCGTTTTTCGCCATACAACGAACGAACGCTTTCTTGGTAGAAAGAAAAACAAATCCTAAAAAACCACTGACTATAACGGCGGTGTTTATAACATGTTTAAAATTGTACCAAAACAATCCTTCTAAAAAACAGTTGTGCTGTTCTTTTAAAATGAACCTTAATGCTGTATACATTAACTGACATTAGAACGGTTTTTCTATTGTTTTGTTTTTAGTTGGGATTTATGCATGTCGTATAACATTTTCGTCAATAAATTTTAGTTTGTTAGACGAGACAAACATACTTTTTCACAAAAAGTCAAATTATAAGGTTGTAGCCCTTTTAAGAAAACGTGCATATTGTCGCTATCGATAAATTACAGTCGCTGTATATAAAAAATATCTCCTTCATCTCTGTTGTTTTGGTATGTTCTGGCAACGCTATCCCTGCGTCTCGTCGGTCGGCCGCCGCGGTTTTCTATTGTCATGTCATTGCCTATAGTCTACGCCGTAGACAGAGTAATTATAGGGGATTCCACATCCGGTCATGGCGCCGACCGCACGCGTTTTCGTCATGGCGTGATGTGGAATCCGGTTTAATCCCGGCCGCGCTGTGATGGTTGTGATTAGTCAGTGATTAATAAGACATATCACAGTCGGCGGGATAATCTTAGCTACCGATTTATCGGCTTACTATTGCACAAGATTAAACACTGGAGACTGGCAGAATTGCAACGAAAGTCAGCACTGTTGCCATATATCAAAAGAAGAAGAAGAGTAATTATATTTATACACCCTTATTAAGGCTTTAACATCTGCCAATAACCTTGACGCTTTGACCTCTATATTTTGTATAGAAAACGCTCGGGATTATAGGGTGACGAAGCGGCACGCTCGCGCGGATAATCTTCAATTTAGGTGAAAATATTTAATTCACGAAATTTATTTGACAATTATATAAAAAAAAACAATACAAATTGTTAAAGAGGATATAACATTTAATTTAATGTAGGATTCAAGTGTATCTCATGAGCCTTTATAGAGAGAATTTACTATTTAGATAAAAAATGGCCTGTTTTTATTTATTTTTTATTTTTTATTTGGAGACTTTTATAGAAATTTTAAACAATACAAGTTATTTATGACGAACTTAACTTTAATATGTGTATTTTTATATATCAAAATCACAAAGGGATTAGTCTACAAACGGGTGTAAGCCAACATGTTTTTGGTGATTTTACCTATATTATCCCCTTCATAAAGTCGAAGTAACGACGTAGTAACTAAACTGTGTTTCGTCTCCGTCTATCATAATGAATTGCAGATTTGTTAGACGGAGACGAAATACAGTTTAGTTACTACGTCGCTACTTCGAGTTTATTAATAAGAGTGTTTGTGTCTACGCCTATAGTCTATGTATTTCTTTCCTTACTTTCGTAGACAGAATCTTTTGAACCTCAGATTAACTATGTACTCTTAGATTAGAGTAGTATATTCCTTGGCCCAAAGCCTCTGTCTACGCCTAAAACTGACGCATGGAAATCTGTCTATCAAATACTCAAATGTATCACAGAGCAACATTGACGTGAGGAAAAAAATTTACCAATTACTTCTTATATCATTGCAGAGCAAGTAGTAGTATTCAAAGAGAATTGGAACTTTGGAAGCTTTGTAAAATGTATGATAGAGCTGGTCGTTTTTTTGACTAACCGTTTCAAGAATCAGATTTTTGTAATGTAACGAGCGAACGCTTTTATGCCAGAAAGAAAATCAGTTTAAAAAAAAACATGTTTCGGCGATTTAACTGTACGTACAACCAAATAATTTTTAAAATTGATTCTGTAGTTTCAGAGATTATCCCTACATCAAATCTTATAAACTGTACCTCTTTATAATATTAGTATAGATTAGATACATGCACGGATAACACATACTTTGGGGTTCCGTGTTATCATATTTAGAACCGCGACGTCTTTCGTTTCGACTCAAAGGCCAAACCGACGAATCCATACAGGGCCAGGCAGGGAAGGAATGCACGGCCCGAGTGTGTCCAACAGCATAATGGCCGACCCAGCAGTTTGCTCGGTATTCTAGTGTTGGACATTCTCGGGCCATTTTCCGATGACAGTAGTTTCTATGCAAGCAATAAATAGCTAAAATAATTGTTCTAAGTTTCCTCATTCTGGTCAAAATAAAAGATGTAGCGGGGGGTCCTATGTATGCTAACCATAAAAATAAAATTCTACCAAAAATATTTCATGGCGGTTTTGGAAAAGAAACCGTTCTTTTAAAATGGACCATAACGATGTATAGTGTATACATTAGACTGATATTGTACAGACTGTCGAATCAACGGTGTTATTGGCTGTAAATGGACTGTATAAAAGAAAAGGCACCGGTGTGGAAAAATTAGTATACTATTTATAAGGAAGAAAAACATGGAGCAAGAACTAGACAAATTAAAAGACAGCGATAAATCAAAAACTAAAATAATGACAATTTTCTTCTTAAAAAACAAACTAAAACTATAATGTACGAAAGAGTTCGTAACAATGTCCACATATTTACAAAAGAGGAATAAGTTTTCTTAAAGGTCTCTTTAAAAGTCCATTGGGAGTTTTTACGTCAGCAATTCGAGCAATATTATCTTTACCGATATATGTGTTATTCTTCCCCGAGGCCAGGATCCTCTGGGTAGCTGATTATCTACTATGAGGACTAAGTCACCGATATTAATCTTGGGTGGTATCCCTCCTCCGCGCCGTGGCAGTAAAATAGGCAGGTATTCTTTTACCCAACGCTGCCAGAAAAAATCAAGAAGTCTGACAGCTTTTCTCCATCCGGATCTGCTCAACATATCTCTACCAGTCATTGTAGCTGGAATTGATCTGCCGGAAGACGATCCAATAAGAAAATGGAAAGGTGTTAATGCTTCGTCGCAGTCGGGATCTGGGGATACATGTGTAAGTGGGCGAGCATTAACTAATGCTTCTGCTTCGAAGATAAGTGTTTGTAATACTTCGTCGGTTGGGAATCGTTCCTTCAAGGTAACTTTCAATGCAGTTTTTATGGAACGAACCAACCGTTCCCACGCTCCGCCCATGAACGGTGATGCTGGCGGGATGAATTTCCATGATATTTTTTCGTTTGCGGTAAATGTGGTTAATGATTCATCGTATAAGTTCTTCAGCATTCGATCTGCACCAACAAAAGCCGTGCCATTATCAGACCAGATTTCACTTGGAGTACCACGACGAGCAATGAAGCGACGTATGCTCATTATGGCGGCATCAGTCGATAGAGAATATACAACCTCCAAATGTACAGCACGTGTGACCAGGCAGGTGTATAATGCTACATAGCGCTTTTCTCGCCTTCTGCCGACAGCAACCTGAAGGGGTCCAAAATAATCTAATCCAACGAAGCTGAAAGGTCTTTTATGGTGTGATAATCGAGCCATGGGAAGGTTACCCATCGGAGGCTCTAATGGCTTGGCACGTCGTAAATGGCACAATTTACAATTATGAGCGACGGATCTGACTGCACTACGCAGGTTGATGATCCAATAGAGCTGACGCATCTCATTTACAACTGTCTCTGTATGTGCGTGAGCAGCCTTCTTGTGATAATGAGATATGAGTAATCGTACAGCTTGATGTTTAGCGTCCAAAATAATGGGATGTTTTATATCGTTATCAACATCTGGTGTATTATCGACTCTACCTCTTAGTCTTATAACTTGGTTTTCATCAATAAACGGAGATAAGTTATATAATCGACTTTTTCGGGGCAATGGCATATTATTGATTATGTTCCGAATGTCCTCGGGGAAGGAATCAATTTGACTTTTCCGAAGAATTTGTGCTTCTGCTCGACTTAAGTCTTCCGCGGTTAGGTCCTTCTGACCTCCTTTGTTCTTTATTAAAGTGATAAATTTATGGACTCTTGCCGTAGCTCTGACTAACCTTATCCAAGAACTTAATCTATGAGAACTTACTACCACTGGTATGGGTAATGCTTCTAATGAAATTAAATTACAATGAGTTCGAAAAGTTGGTTTCAATTCTAAATTATTACTAGCACTATTGGCCATATCTATTGGTGGAAATGTTGGCCACTCTTGTTTACAAGCAAGTAAATAGTTAGGTCCTACTAACCAGCGAGATTCTTGTGTCAGGACATTTAGCAATGATGGAACCCATCTCCATTCCTTAACTTCAGTAAGTTCAAGAATCTCACCAATACGATGAGCTACAAATGGTTTAAATGAACGTGCGTCACTACGAAGCCAACCGAGAACGTTCTGTGAATCACACCAAAAAATGCGATTAGTTGGTTTGTATGTATGAGATTCCGAAATGAATGTAGCGAAACGAGCTGCAACTAATGCAGCTTGAAGCTCTAAACGCGGTATGGAACATGGTTTTAATGGAGCAACTCTACTTTTACTACCGATGAGAGCGAGCTTCACCGTATTATCAGTATAAACAAATCGCCAGTATGCTACTGTAGCATATGCTAATTCGCTAGCGTCGCAAAATAAATGAAGCTCACGCTCAATGATTTCGAGTTTGCTCAAACTGTAACACCGTGGAATGTTTAGTTTAGAAAGTGATAATAGATCTTCAAACCACTCCATCCAATGCTTTTGATCAGTTTGAGGAAGCTTTTCGTCCCAGGTTAAACCTTTTCGCCAAATGGTTTGAAACATGATGCGCCCTCTCGATACAATCGGACCAAGGATTCCCAAAGGATCATAAACGCGCATGACATGAGACAGCACATCACGTTTAGTTAGTTGATTTGGTAATCTGTTATCTTTCAACCCATTACTGAAACTAATTTCATCACGTACAGGTTGTCAAATCAAACCCAATGTTCTAACTGTGGCAGTAGTGTCACAGCTGCTGCCTAAATTGACATCTAATTTACTTGACCGTAACTCTTTCGGTACTAATGAAAGGGCAGCAGGATCGTTTGAGATCCAGTTACACATTTCAAAACAAGCTTTTTTATTAATAGAAATAATATCTGATGCAATACGAGCAGCTTTCTTAACATTTTCATGAGACCCGATATAATCGTCCATATATACATTATAAATCGTGGCATGCGCTGCATCAGGGAAATCGTGTTCATACTGAGTTGCATTTAAATTTTTAATGTACAAAGCTGTGCACGGGCTTGAACAGGCTCCGAATATCATTGAAGACATTCTGTACAACTTAAGGGGTTCAAAAGGGTTGTCGCGCCATATGAAACGTTGCGCATTACGATCCTGAGTTCTAATACGGACCTGTGGAAACATTTCTTTAATATCGGCTGTAATTGCAATAGGATTTTCCCTAAAACGCATAAGTATTGGAAGTAACGGTTGTAGAAGGTCGGGACCAGCCAAAAGTAAAGAATTAAGGCTAACACCGCTATACTTAGCCGCGGCGTCATGAACGACCCTAAGTTTTCCTGGCTTATGAGGATGTGTTACTCCGAAGTGTGGAAGATACCATGTTATACCTTCTGGAGGTTTTACACATTTTTCCGCGTACCCTTTCTCTATCATTGCGTGTATATTCTGCTTATACAACTCCCCATACTGTGCATCACCTTTCATTTTCTTCTCAAGATTTAAGAAACGTGAAAGGGCTAACTTAAAATTATTAGGGATATTATTATCACTAATATCGGGACGCCATAGAAGGCCGGTCTCGAATCGGCCATTAGGAAGACGGCGGGTAGAGTCTTCCAAAATCTTTAAGGCACTTACGTCAGAAGCACTACGATAGTCTTTTTTCAAAATACCTATTGAGTCTAATTTAAAATACTCCTTAATAGCAGTTTCGATTGAAGAATCAAAACTTACTGCATTATTTACAAAATCAACCTGTGCTGTTCTATTTGAGGCAAACCCATATAAAACCCAACCTAAAGCGGTTCTAATAGCAACGGGTTGAGAGGGTGTCCCGCACCGTGTTGAGGTAGAAATCATCAAATGCCAGTTATCAACACCTATGATTAACATAGGTTTAACTTCTTCGAAACATAAAACGTCAGTTAAATCGGACAAATATGAATATTTACAAATATTTTCTCTATGTACAGCAGGTCTGTATGCGAGGCCTAAATTATCAATGGAACGCGCTCTACCTACTTGAAAAGTTTCTGTACAATTGCGTCCTTTTATAACAAAAGTTACGTAATTTACACTACTGTTGCGAGATAATCCTCCTACACAATCAATTCGAACCTGTTTTGACGGACCTTCAAGTCCTATGCGATTAGAAATTTCAGAATCTATGAAAGTTGCTGTACATCCGTCATCTAATAACGCATAGCAATTGATACTACCAGACGGGCCGTAAATAGTTACCGCGACGACTTTTAATATTGGGCGATGTAGAGATACCTCAGTGTTAGAAGGAAGTGTGGTGGCAGTGTGCGCCGACATTTCAACGTCGCTGTTTCCCTTCTTGGTATCTACATAACTCACAAAATAATTTTGTGAAGTCGATGGGACAGACCTAGACTTATTTACGCTCTCCGAATCAGTATGTACTATAACGTGACGCTCTAAATTTGAATTGTGTAAAAGTTCGTGATGTTTGTATAGACATCCATCCACACCACAAGTAGTTTTTAAACTACAAAACTTAAATTTATGTGGATTATTTCGTAGACACCTATAACATACCTTATTATTTTTTAACCACTGCCATCTGTCATCAATGGAAAGTGATAAGAATTTTTGACATTTATTTATGTCATGAACATTTTTACAAAATAAACAATTACGTACATATTTATTTACAGTTTCAGGTTTGTTTACATTTTCAGCGACGGCATTACAGTGTATAGGCAATTTTCTGTTACCGCTAAATGATTGTTGAACAGACATTGACGCTGAAAACTCTTGTACTAAACCAAATTTAGATTGTAGTTCTACCTCTCGCGACAAGAAATCGGACAACATTTCCAGTTTGCTGCTCCCTTCTGGACATCCACCCGCGTAGTCGTACCAACGTGCTCGAATAAGTGGAGACAGTTTACTAAGAAGAGTGTTATAAATTTCAGGCGAACGTAGGTAGTCAGTTTGGTTTAGTAGTTTTAAAATTTGTATACAATTTTTTACACAACTTGTAAAATAAACCAAATCTTTACCTTCCGGTCCGACTTTAGGTAAAGTGCGTACCGCGCTAATTTCTTGTAAAACAATTTTCTCCGGGCGGCCGAACCTCATCTCGAGCGCCGACAAGACTTGTTGTGGATCATTTGCAGACACCAACAACACGTATACAGCGTCTCTGGCGGCGCCACACAGCGCTACATTCAGGCGTGCTAAATTTTCAGCAGTTGTAAATGATGATTGTGTATCTAGAAATAAACGTTTAAAAGCTAACCATTCAGTCGGTGATTTTCCATCAAAGGTGGGTAACTTTCTATCAAAACCTCTATTAGGCTTATTTGCAAGATTTTCTAGAACTTGGATTAACTTAGACTGTTCTACGGGATGTACAATGGAGAGAGGCTTCGCTGGTGGTACACCTACATCCTGTACATCGTGTAACCACTTTTCTACATTAGGTCGGTTACTATTACTAACTCGAGAACTAGCATGAGAACTAGATCGAGTACTACTATTAGCTTGTATTGCTGCCAACTCAGCACGGAGTTCGAGCTCAGCAACATTTCGCTCAGCACGGAGTTCGAGCTCAGCAACATTTCGTTCGGCACGGAGTTCGAGCTCAGCAACATTTCGTTCGGCCGCTAACTCTAGGTTTGCGAGGCGACGAGCGTGTTGAGCCTCGGCGGCGAGTTTTCTTGCTCTCACAGTATCCACAGATCTTGATGATTGTTGAGGTGTTGACCTTGATCGGTGAGTGTCACTTTCCCTACTGCTGGGCGAAACCGACGAGGCGTAGACATCTGGGGGCGCGCCGCCTCCACCAGAGGTAGACGGCACCTGGGCATCCAGTGTCTTCGTGGTTCGCGAAGGATTGTCACTACTACTATTTTTGACCGACATATTTTTCTGAGATCTTGTTAATACCATTTTTTCCACATCTATATTGTGTTGTCGAAGGACCACTATGTTATTGGCTGTAAATGGACTGTATAAAAGAAAAGGCACCGGTGTGGAAAAATTAGTATACTATTTATAAGGAAGAAAAACATGGAGCAAGAACTAGACAAATTAAAAGACAGCGATAAATCAAAAACTAAAATAATGACAATTTTCTTCTTAAAAAACAAACTAAAACTATAATGTACGAAAGAGTTCGTAACAAACGGGTTTTTTGAATGAATGAATATAGTATGTACGATTTACGCCTTAGGAATAAAAAACCGTTTCTTTTGGCACTGCTTTTCGAAGCAGTTTGTCGATTTATAAAACGGGTTACGTTCCGTTTCACGTAAAATACGAAACGACCCAGCTCTAATGTATGAGGTTTTGACAGTTGAAAGTGGTTGAAAGTTGTGTACTATACTATAAACTATACTCTGTCTACGACTATAAATAAGACAAACAGACGTTTGTTCAGAAACTACATGAATTTCATAAAATTAAGTAAATATTGTAAAAAAAATCTCATGGTATTTTATATTTATGTACCTACTTAAAATGTATAATGTTAATTGGTTTTAAATTGCATTATTCATCTCTATTACTACAAATAGGACATAATTATTTGGTTGGTCAGCGATCATGTGATTTATGTGACAATTTCGCTGATTTATATCTATATGCATGACAATGGCATGACATAATATTAAATATTATTGATTTAAAAAGTGACACTCAAGCACCCTGGCCATTCGTGAAAAACATAATTTCTATAAAGAATATAAAGATTTTTGGTTTTGGAACGAACGTTTAAATTTAGAACGCCCTCTATCGTGAATCTGCGCAATCGTCACTGAAAGAAGCCGTTGAAAGAATCCTCTAGAAACTAGCTCGGAGTCTCCGGTATCAAAATCATTTCGTGGGAAATTATTCTTTATCAATTTATATAGTGAGTAATTTGTTAATTTATTATTTGTAGAGCTTGGTTAAGCTGTGATTGTTTATTGCGGTTGCGAGCGTGTGTTTTGGCGGAATTATTAAGTTGTCTGCTGGCCCCGGCGTCTTGTTTCCAGTTTTTCTGCATTATAACAATTAAATATTGTTTTATCGATTATACATGATGGTCTCCATGGGGATTCGTGTCCTTCCCGACAACCTCGTGCTCCATAGAGGTTCCTTTGATGAGTGGGGTAGTAGCCAGTGCATCTGTGAGGATCAGATCAAGAAACGTGTCTGACAGGTACCATGGGTCCTTGAGAAGACCAACAGGTTTAACTGTGAAGACCACTAGGTTCAACTGAGCTACTCTGGATTCCATTTCATGTACTCATATTCTTTGTGTACCGAGAAAGATCAGGCTATTGCCACGACTATGTTCTGCCAGTCGCAAATATTTGTGCAGTTATTCCGAAAACCTATTCCTCATTACATTTGGTGCTTCAGATTTTTGTCCTATGGTTTTGGCTCAATATTGAACAGCTAAAAAGTGTCATTGTCCATTTTAACCAGTACTGTTGCATGTTTCCAGATTAGAAGCATCCAAGATGTGTGACAGGAAGGCGGTGATTAAGAACGCGGACATGAGCGAGGAGATGCAGCAGGATGCTGTAGACTGTGCCACGCAGGCACTGGAGAAGTTCAACATTGAGAAGGTAATACATTCTCACCGGTATACCATTTGTAAGTAAGTAGCTTGCTGCTCATCATATCCCATCAACACAAGACATATAAGAACAATATAATATATTATTTTTATATATCTACAGAACCTTATAAGATATTGGAATAAAACAAAGAATTGATTGTTAAGAAGTGTCATCATAATCTATTGAGCTGTTTTGGAAGTAATAATTGCCAATCTTCTCATGATCTTTACCATACATCATTTCATACATGCACGTTGACCTTTTTTAAAGATTTTCATAAAGTTTAACATTAAAAATGACAGGGACAGGTTGTTAAGATTTAGTATTAACAAATCCAAAAGTATTTTTTAGCAGTCGGCTCAACTCTCTAGTACTACCTACCTAAGTAGTATTTTCAGCACAATATTATACTGACATCTTTATGCCACATGGGGTAGACAGACACTAAAGTTACATGTGTATGTAATTAGTGAAGCAGAGTATTTTTTGTGTATAAATTGACCTTGTGATGTGCTAATGTGTGTTGCTGCACAAACTTGGTGCTATAATAAGATTGTGACCTTGACACAAACCTGGTGTGTTGTAGGATATTGCCGCGTTCATCAAGAAGGAGTTTGACAAGAAATACAACCCCACATGGCACTGTATCGTGGGCCGCAACTTCGGCTCATACGTGACCCACGAGACCCGTCACTTCATCTACTTCTACTTGGGCCAGGTGGCCATCCTGCTGTTCAAGAGCGGCTAGTTGTACGACCCACGACCCACCTCGACCCTCTATATCTATATGTACCGTGATGTATGTTTGTGTGATGACGTGCTGGATCACTCTTGACTGTGTTTATAATTTAAATTTTAGTTATAGATAGCGTAACAGTCATCTTAGTACCTAACTAAATTTATTGTTTTTGTTAATACACTGGAGATTGTCAATACATCTTATTATTAAACTTTCTTACAAACCAACTGCTGCTTCTTATTTATATACCTAAGTCAAGCAGACTCCTCAATTTGGTCCTGTTGTTGCTGTTGATTACAAACAGACATGGGATGCTGTGTCTCCTTGAGACCCTATGGGAACGACTGAGCTCTTGAATTGACTTGGTTCTGTCATTCGGAAATTCAGGCTGGTCAGGGGAGACCGTTTGTTACCTGTGGTACAGTTGGCTAGTTACATACCCACAAGGAAGATTGCTGTCTCCCACGCCCTGGGGATCTTAGGAAATGGATTTTAAGTTTCGTTGCTGCCTCAGATTGGTCTATGGTAGGCTTAAAAAAAACTTATGGACTTTTAAATTCGCCCCTCGATCCACTAGCACTGATCCTTTCCGTAATTTTTTTTCCTAGCGATTGTCCTTTCTGTTGTCTGTACAATTTTATACAAAATAGGCTTGGTAGTGTCGTTTATTGTAAACAACACTACTAGTAGTGTGGCTGGTAGTGTCGTTGCCAAAAAACGTCCAGATTCCCTTGGAAATAGACCTGACGCAAATCAAGAACGGCTGGTCGGACTTGGATGAAGTTTGGTCGACTATTTGATCGGAATGAAAAAAGTTATTCTCAAGGGTGATGTTTGTCGGTACGCCATATCTCCCTTAGAACGTCATAAAAAATAATTTTTGATACGCCATTTTCAAGATTATTTTCCCTTATGACGAAAAATAATTAAATAGTAAATCTAATTTTATCAATTGCACAGGTAGAAACCAGGTGTAAAAGTAGACATCTCACTAGTTTAGTATATTGTCAAAGGCGCCATCTGCTGGAGATTCGTTGAACTAACTGTGGGAAGTCATCTAGATTCTAGTATAATTTTATTATTATACTTCAGTTGCATCCCAGATAAACCGGGCGTGATGTGAGCGTAGGTAGTATAGTACAGAATCTATCTGTCTAGAAATGTAAAGTTTGTATGTAGGGGGTCATCTCTCAAACTACTGAACCTATTCTAAAAATTCTCTCACGAATAGAAAGCTACGATATCCCTGAATAAAATAGATTATATTTTATTTCGAAAATATCCACGGGCGAATCCGGGAGCGAAAAGTAAGCTAATAGGTCTGTTCCGTTTAGTTCTATAACCCAGTTCTACCGATAGAACAGAGTGCTACGAACATTTAGTTTTGCTAATAAGTATGTCAGTTTAGTAATCCGACCTTTTGTGTTTTCAACGGACTAAAACTGGTATTTACTATATATTTTGATATTTCACTGCGAAAACTAAGCTTAAATATTTTACCTAAAATAAAACTTAATATATATAATATAAATAATACCTAAAATAAAAATTAATAAAAAAAAAAAAAAAAAAAAAAAAAAAACGCTTGCTACGCCGTAGCAGTGAAATTCGTATAGGTACTAATATTATAGAGAGTGTGAGTTTGTGTCTATGTGCAGGATAATCTCCGGAACTACTGCACCTATTTGAAAAAATATTTCAACATTTGAAAGATTTTGTAAGACGATGCGTCGTATTTATGTACCTATATAATATAATTATGCAAATTAGTTAAAGTTTTGATGATATTCGTCAACCAAGTCTGAAAAAATCTATTGAATTGTTCCTCTTGAAAAGTCCTCAAAGAAAATCCGCGACCGCATAATGTCTATCTTATAAGGATGACTCACAGAAACCATTTTATCTTCTAATTGACTCACAGAAACCATTTTCATCTTTCAAAATTTGATTAAAATAATTAATACGAAGCTATTTTATCCGATATGGTTAATCTAGGTGTAGAAACTCTAGGTCCGTGGGGTTCAAATGCCAAAAAAAAAAAATTAAAGATATATCCCCTCGACTGATCATCTCTTCTGGTGACAAGAGAGCTGGCTCCTTCCTCGCTCAACGAATCAGCATCGCAATTTAGGGCTGTGTGAAGTTGGCACCCCCAAATTCGATTTTTCAGTTTTTTTTCATCAGGTTCGTTTGTCCAGCGTTAGTCCACGTTTGTCCACAAAACATTTTTTTTGTCCACCTCTCAAAAAAAAGTTATTCAAAAAAATAAAATTGGGATGGAATTGGCACCCCCAAATGCGAACTTCCATTTTTTTTTCATCACGTTCGTTTATTCATCGTTAGTCCACGTTTGACAAAAAAAATTTTTTTTCCACCCTCCAAAAAAAAGTTATTTAAAAAAAACTAAAATTGAGGTGGAAGTTGGTACCCCCAAATGCGAATTTTCAACTTTTTTTCATCAGGTTCGTTTGTACATGGTTAGTCCACGTTTGTCCACCAAAAATTTTTTTTATCCACCCTTCAAAAAAAAGTTATTCAAATAAACATTTTTAAAGAAAAAAACCCTGAATTTAACTTTGACGGAGGATATCTAGCTTCCTAGGGGTGGATTTGCTTTTCTGAGGAGTAGGTTTGTTTGTCCACTTCAGAAACTAGTTTGTCCACCACATTTTCATTTGTCCATCCTTAGAGATATAGTTATGCGTGAGGTAAGTATATATCTAAGGATTTTCACTTTTACAGAGGATCTCTAGCTTCCTAGGGGAGGATTTGCTTCTCTGAGGGGTAGGTCTGTTTGTCCACCTCGGAAACTTATTTGTCCACCACATACTGTCGTTTGTCCACCCTCATAGGTATAGTTATGCGTGAGTTAATTAAGTATATATCTAAGTATTTTAACTTTAACGCAGGATTTCTAGTTTCCTAGGGGTGGATTAGGTTCTCTGAGGGGTAGGTCTGTTCGTCCACCTCAGAAGCTCATTTGTCCACCATATATTGTCGTTTGTCCACCCTTAGAGATATAGTTATACGCGAGTTAATTATATATCTATGGATTTTAACTTTGACGGAGTATTTCTAGTTTTCTAGGGGTGGATAGCTTCTCTGAGTGGTAGGTCTGTTCGTCCACCTCAGAAGCTCATTTGCCCACCGTATATTGTCGTTTGTCCACCCTTAGAGATATAGCTATACGTGAGTTAATTATATATCTAACGATTTTAACTTTGACGGAGGATCTCTAGCTTCCTAGGGGTGAAATTGCTTCTTTGAGGTTTATTTAGGTTTGTTTGTCCACCTCGGAAACTCGTTTATCCATCACATATTGTCGTTTGTCCACGCTTAGAGATATAGTTATGCATGATATAAGTATGTATCTAAGGATTTTAACTTTGTCGTGGGATCTCCAACTTCCTAGGGGTGGATTTTCTTCTCTGAGGGGTATGTCTGTTTGTCCACTTCAGAAACTCATTTGTCCACCACATATTGTCGTTTGTCTAACTTTAAACTTAGACTTTTTTTTGAAGGGTGGACAATTGTGGACTAACGATGTACATACGAACCTGATGAAAAAAAGTTGAAAAATCGAATTTGGGGGTGCCAACTTCACACAGCCGCAATTCAGCGGGGAAATGCAGCCAGTAGGTATTCTTGCCACTATTCCACGCGGACCTGCAGACTAATTGGCCATGCTAACTTTTTGAACATGAACGAAGATCTCGAAACCGTTTCGAGATATAAGCTTTCAGTACAACTTCTATTTATCAGAATTTTAATTAGGTCTATACTTTTTAAGATATTCAATAAAAAAACAATAACCTTCATTTGACCTATGTATGACGTCGGTATGAAAAAAATACCTTTGCCTACAAAAAAGGGTAATCGTCAATATTTGAGTGACATCTTTAAAAATTTATATTTCACGTGTGATTATTTTCTTGGTTATTAGGATATGACGGGATGAAACACTATTTACTTGCCATTAAAAAAAACTATTAACAATTTAAATAATTATAAACACGAGTATATAAACAAGAGTAATAATAATTTTTAGGTTAGTCGGCCTTGACTGACGTTTGCTTGACGTTTAATTTGATTGACTGTCACTTTTTATGTATAGTGGCCAAGATTGTTTAATCCTGTTCCACTTCTTGTGACGTCACGTTTACTTTTCGCGGGTAAATTTTGTTAAATATATTACAAATAGACGCAATGGATAAAAACAAAAATATCGAAATTAGTTTCTTAAAATGGGCTATATTTTCAAAATAAATTATAAAAAAAGTATATCAAAAACATGTAGCATGGCCAATTGCGTAACTTTGATAGTGATCCAATCACTATATTTTTTTTACAGATAAAGGTCGAATTTAGCCCCGCACTTTTCGAAATGTGTATTTTCGTTAATTGTGCTACATTGTGCTGCGTTTTTGCCGTACTGTGCCGCAAAAATTAGCTCAATATCTCAAACAGTTTTTGAGAAAAAAAATAAAAACAATTAAAAAAGTTCATAATTACAATATACCTACCTACAATATGTTAGTAGATACCTACTTAGCTACATTATAGGTAAGATAATAAAATTCAAATTATGAATAAGTTTTGATACAATTTAATAATCCTATTAGATTTTATCTACTTACATAGCTATATATAGATAAAAAACATAATTTTATTACTTATTTTTATTATCTATATTATGGCTTATATCTCAGTTTTTGAATTTTTATATTCTCGTCCAAAACGGTGTAGGGTCCTAAGTAAATTGGTTCTATCTAGCGTTTCAAACAATTATAAATAAAGTGGTAAAGTTTGGATGTAGGGGGGAATTCTCTAACTACTGAACCGATTATAAAAATTCTTCGTCGAACGGAAAGCTAGTAATATTATAAAAAATACCTCTGCATGGTTCCCAAAACACTGGCTGCTTTACCTCCCGATCCTTTGAGCGAGACAAGAGCTAGCCCATAGGTTATCCGAGGCGAGGACTAGTCGTGTACCTACATATTTCTTCGGCAGTAAAGGAACTTATTGTTTCAACTGCAAGAGCCGAAAGTTCGTATTTTTTTCATGAATGGTATCTCTGACATTAGCTCACAGTTTTGTTAACTGAATTACGGATTACCTTACCTATCACTTCACTACCTACCTACCTATCTGTGTGCGCGCCTCACGCAAAAACTACTAAACGGATTTTGTTGCGGTTTTCAAGATTCAATATATATATAAGAAATAGACACAGACTACCTTGTCTTATGTAGAGCTATAGTAGGTTCGAACCTGGGACGTCCACTGTGCATAACCCCTGACCACTATACAAAACGTAATGAGAACTAGCACAGATAAGTGGACCACATCCGCATACAAAGTTGCACACGACATTACATTGTCGGTATCCTATATCTATATAAGTTGGAGCGATGTGTGTATGTCTCAGCGTGCCGTAAAAGGCAGCCTGGTGTGTTTCCCTGCTTTTCCTACATTGTTTAAGGTAAGTGAGTGATTTTTATATGTGACTAATTTAATATTGATTATAATTAGAATTGAATCACAATTTTGAAGCGACGTAATGCTGAAATGTTGATATTTTCAGGAAAATTGACCACCATGTCCAACAAAAATAACTTGTTGTTATTCTTCGACCGTCCCACGGAGCCCTGCTTCATGCAGAAGGGAGATGGGAAGTCTGTCTTCCAATTACCTGACCATTATTATGTGAGTATTATAGGAGTATATTAATCTCGTTACTATAAACGCTGTACAAACTTATACAATGCTTTGTCTCCTTCTAACAAATATATCATCTAAATATATAAAACCATCGTGTCGCTGACTGACTGACAATCAACGCAGTCGCACAGAACCACTGAAGATAAATATGAAATCTGGAAGGTATACATAGGAATAGTCCTTAGGGACTGTAGAGGTGTACTAAGAAAGGATTTTTCGAAAATCAACCCTTAATGTGGTGGTATAGGGTGAAGACGTTTGCATGGTATTTACATAAACGTGAGTATTCCTAATACAATGCGTACGAAGTCGCGGGCAAATGCTAGTTCAACATTTATAATAAATATTCGAGCGCACTCTTTACGTACTACTTACTTAGTTCAATATAGGTAATAAAGAGGGAAAAAACATTGTATAACTTTGTACAGCGTTTATTAGTTCTTTATATGACATAACTCATACTATCCCCACAACATACCTAAAGGTAGGTTGTATGGTCCTGGATTCATATATCAGGGTCTTTCAAACATTACATACCTAATATGTGTGTGGAATCATACACGCAATGAGGATACACATTCCTCGATCCATTTGAAAGTTACACGTTTTATTAGTTATTGTCAAGAGTTGTTACCGGCCTCAGGATATTCAGGAGAAGACAAATCTTACACATATCTTCAAAGTCGCCTGCACGAGCATTGGGTTTAGCATTCTTTGGGTCCGAACCAAGTAATGCCCAATCCTACAATCTCCGGGCAAATCTGTGTACCTACTGTCTTTGCCCGACCCAGCAATTTGCTCGACATTCTAGTTTTCTGGGGTCGGGCATTCCTTGGTTGGGGTTTCTAAATGTAACTTTTTCCCCAGCCTGACAAGTACAAGAGTGTGTCTGACCGTCTGTCAGACAGGTTCGGTAATGATGCAGGCCGGAGTATACCTGTACGTAACATAGCGCTGCCAGATCTCTCTCTACCTATGGAGCTGGCTTATCAAGAACAATTCTCATTATTTGTGACGAAGCACAGAAGAATGGCAGGAAAACTCATTGATATATTTATGGGTAAGTACAAAGTAGGTATTTCGATTCTAAATATTTTCGAAATTGCTTTAATTTGATGTTTAAGGATACTTTATACTTAAAATAGGTGATATAAATGTAACCATTATGAGCAAGCTTGTTAGCACAAATAACTCAGTAAACAGCGCGGCTTATTTTGTCGATATCTCTTTAAAAAGTTGTTAGAGAGATATACTGCAAAATAATCAATAAAATAACCAAGGATAAGATAACATAAGCCAATATTCACGTACCAGAAACATGAGAAAGAACGATTACACAAAAAATCGGTCTTGCGAAAATACACAAAACGGACATAATTATGCTCTTCCAGTATTATACAAAACTATTAGAAATAGCTAATGTTTTCATAAAGTATGTGAAATTGTCTATAGGATAAATACGAGCAAGTGGTACATTAGTAATTATACTCGAGTCGCAAAATCGGTTGAAAATAAATAATAGAATAATAATAATAAAATACGTTTACTTAAATGATTTTAATTTTTTTTAATTCACAATATTTGAAAGATATTTAAATTTCGAAACTAAGACATATAGTTATCGCGTAATTTAGGAAGTCGTGAATATGGAACAAAAGTTATGAGACGTCTCCTTAAGGGCCCTCATCCATAATTTGTATGGGGATATTACTATTTCCAATTTCTCTGTAAATAATCCACCTGTGTCACTGTAATTTAGCATATAGTTACTTATTCAATATATCTATTATGGAATATAGGAATATAATGGAATGGAATATGGAATATGGAAATATTAAAAGTACACACAATCACCGAGCATGTATGAAAGGTATGATGAATATAAAAGAAGCAAAAGAGATATGTCAGGATCGTAACAAATGGCATTCGATTGTCTCTGGCTACCCCTCTTGGGATGGAAGGCGTGATGATAGATAGATAGATATATCTAAGTGAAATAGTCGTTATTTTTTCAATTGGTTTTATTGAATAGGAAATATGAGTAGTAAAATAAAAGAATATTTTGCCCCTGTTATCTCTTTTTCATAATCTATCACAAAGCGCTGTTTAACCATTATCTTTCAATTAATCGTCTTGGTAATAGTATAACAGTGCTTTAAAAAAAATTAAGAGCTTTGATATATATTATGAAAGAGACAACAGGGGCAAAGTTTAACTACCCATATTTCCTATTCAAAAACATCCATTGGGAAAATAACAGCTATTTCACTTAGATATAATCAATAAGTGCTAAATTACAGTGACACAGGTGGATTATTTACACAGAAATTGGGAATAGTTTATCCTAGAAAAATTATGGATATAGGAGCCTTAATGAATATTGTCTTGGAGCAATTAAAGTAGGTACTCTCCTCTGGCACTATACGTTCCCATTTTTTATTCCCTCAGTAGGTAACTATGGTGTAGCTAAGTTATCGTCATTTTTTCGACCTAATCTGTTCTTCACCAGGTATGCGTGATGTAGAAGACCTGCAGTCCGTCTGTGCATACTGTCAACTACGTATTAACCCCTACTTGTTCAACTACTGTCTTTCTGTCGCCATACTTCATAGGTATGTTTAAAAAACTTTGTGCTCTTTGCCTCCTTATGGAAGATTTGGCTATGAAAAAGTAACTTCAGTTACCTATAACAGATTTAAGAACATGATGTACTATTTCAGGCCAGACACCAAGGGACTGGATATCCCCACATACACTGAAACGTTCCCAGATAAGTTCATGGACCCAAAGGTCTTCAGAAGAGCTCGGGAAACAGCGTCTGTAGAACCTACTGGCTCTAGGGTAAGATTCGTCATTCTGGATGAATGTGGACCCTATGCCCGTATTCCAATTGAACTTCTCAGTTTATTACTTAGTCATTTTGTTTATTCCTTTAATTTTTTGATTGATAAGCAAATGAATATAATATCTATACAGATTTTATTCTAAATTCCTGAGATCCAAATGTGACTAGTCCATAAATAGACTCAAATCTCGCCAAACATAATACTATACTTATGACATAATCATCTGGTCCAACGTGTGATACCTAAATTATGATCTTAGAAACATAAAAAACTTAGGTACATTTAAACACAGATGCCGATCACAATCCCAGTAAACTACACAGCGTCTGACAACGAGCCAGAACAGCGAGTGGCATACTTCCGTGAAGATATAGGTATCAACCTGCATCACTGGCACTGGCACTTGGTGTACCCGTTTGATGCTGCAGACATCGCCGTAGTGAACAAAGACAGGCGCGGAGAACTGTTTTATTATATGCATCAGCAGATTATTGCTAGGTAAGGCAGCAAACAGCAGCATGCAATATTAATTTAACTTTGTATTTCTTGTATGTTGTCCACATTTTTGTTATCTGCCCATTTTTGATGTTACTAACTAATTTACGAATAAACCAATATCCTTTGAGCTATGGTCAATTTCGTTTTGATTTGTTTAATTACATTTCGCGTAAAAAAAGAAAAAAACAATAAATGCCACACTAGCGCCCCGTTAGATTGTTTGGATCTTTGAGAAATAAAGTGCGATTACTCAAATTAATATTAGGTAAGGTTAAACTAAGGAAGTGCGACGCGACCCTTTCGATCTTACTTGGGAAGACTCAACAAAAAAATACTTGAGGATGTCTTGAGATTTTTTTTATTGTATGACAAGCATCTACCACTGCCTAAATTGAACTTATAAAGTGGTGAGTCTATAAATGAAGACAACTACTGAAACAAGAACGTGATGGTATTATATGTATTATAGATGTTGTTTCCTCTCAGATATAACATGGAGCGACTGTGCAACAACCTGGGACGTGTGACACGGTTCAACGACTTCACACAACCCATCAATGAGGGTTATTTCCCCAAGATGGACTCGCAGGTCGCTAGCAGGGCCTGGCCACCAAGGTTTGGACTTCTGACTACACTATTCAGTATTAGTCACAGAGCTTCTACCACCCTTTGATAACCTCAAAAATATCATCGGCTAAATGAGGAAGAATTAGCATCCGCTTGGTACCATGTGGTCAGTAACATGGTTCCTGGGATCTTCTGGCGACCCGCTCCAGGCTTCACACGGGTACAATATCGGATTACAACAGTTTAAATACCAACCTACACAAATATGCTTATTAATACTTATCTATTACAGATTATTTTATTCTATAAATGATTCTATATAATTATTTCCTACATGATTTTGTATTTCGCTGACAGATTAGACAGAATACGCCCCTACTACGAATAATCCCCTGACTTGATTGACTATTACTATTATTGCTGAGCTCCTAACTCCTAAACGTTATCCCTATCCATATTTAATACTCGCAACCTTCCACTTGAATCAGTCTATCTATAACAAAATCCCTACAGTATAGTTTCTGAGATTGTCGTGTACAGACAGACAGACAAACGCCGCGGGGGACTTAGATTTATAATATGTAGCGATGATGTACCATGTTGACTGTGTAGGTTTTCTGGCACCATGATCCGAGACCTGGATCGTCCTGTAGACGAGATACGAGCGGACGTGAGTCAGCTGGAGACTTGGAGAGACCGCTTCGTGCAAGCCATACAGACTGACTCTGTCATGCTGGTGAGCATTACATTACATGGCGCAGTTTCTGTCAAACCATTATCTACATGATGGTGATGCAATAACGCAAGAAGTGCCTCCCTGAAAAATGCCAGCCTATTGTTAATATTATTACATAGCATTAAATTTCTTGAATTTATTACTAGTTTTGCGACTGAACAGATATTTATGTTCAACAAAAGGATAATTTAATTGTGCAAATGCTTTTTTAACGCTACGAATTTTGCCGCCCCTGGGAATTATCCGCCCTATAGACACTAGAACATAGCGCTGAGAAACTCTCTTTTGATGAACTAGTAATATAAATAAGGATCAACGCGACGATATAATAGTTGGAAGTGTGCATACCTATTAGGCACTACTCGACTAAGCCAAACTTAACTTAACTGTCAACAACTAGATTTAGAAAATACCTGTTATTAGTGTATAGTGGATGTAGGTATTGAAGCTGCGAACAGTACATACGCATTATTTCACCCATTCTACTTCAGTCTACTTGGCTTGGTCGAGTAGTAAGTAGGCTACGTTTTATCATGGTAATTCTTCGGGATAATCAAATGTCACATTATAAAAAATACCATTACGGGGGCGGAATACTAGTCTTGTAATAAATATATGTGATGATAAAATGAAAGAATTTTGTAAAATATGTTTGTAATGTAATATTTTCAGCCCAACAATAGACAAATCCCTCTGACAGAAGAAAATGGCATCGATATCCTGGGTAATCTCATGGAGTCCTCCCTCATCAGTAGGAACCGAGCTTACTACGGAGACCTCCACAACATGGGTCACGTGTTCATATCTTACGCTCATGACCCCGACCATAGACATTTGGTAAGGCAGTGTATATTGTATTACTTTTATTTTCTTATATTTCACTTTAATGGCTACCCTACCCAGCGGAAGAAAGGTCTAATACAGTCGCAATCTTGTATCGTGATAGTGATAAAACGTAATATAATAAATTGATGTTTTCTGTAACGATTTCATTTCGATATTTTGCAAAAACACCAAGAAATACCAATAGATAGGGTCCTCGATATTCGTAATTGTATGATCAATTGGGGATATAACATCGGTTACGAATTGGACAAATCTGAAACTATAAGAGATAGAGAAATATGTCCATTTTAAATATAACAAAAACTGCATTTGTATAGGACAATTTTCAAAACACCCAATCACCGGCCATGTCGTATGAGAGGCGTGACGAATATAGATGATGCGAGACATATACTGCAGTATCTACTGTCTACCCTTCCTGAAACAAATAGCATGAATAATAGATATATCATTGTTGTATGATTGACAGGAACAATTTGGAGTAATGGGAGACTCGACGACAGCTATGAGAGACCCCATATTCTACCGCTGGCATGCTTATGTTGATGATTTGTTTAACATGCACAAAGTTAAACTGACACCTTACAGCCAGAATACTGTGAGTAGCTTAAGATATAGTTGGAGGGCCGGAGAGCTACTTAAAATTATTTTGAAAATCCTTCGGGATAAAATCTCATGTCACATTTCATAAATTTACACGGGTAAAGCCGGGGCGGGAAGCAAGTGTCTATTATTACAATACCCATGTATTTCGGTTTAGCACAGTGTCTGCCTGTCATTCGTACATCATGTAACGTTACGAGTTACGATGATGGGTGTCATATTCTGCCGCTGACTTATGGAAACGTCATCTCAAATCTCACCGTTGAGGTGGTTCTTAAGAGAAGTTCCATGAATGCGCGTAACATGGCAGAACAAAATATGGTCCGCCAGTCTAATGGTGCAACACAGGAACGAGTCACCAAACTTCTTGAGACCATTCTTAGGCTAATCTTAAGTTTCGTTGTTTTTCCAGTTGGACTACTCAGGAGTTCGTCTGTCATCCATCAGTGTAGAAGGAACGGGAGGTGCCAATACCTTCAGTTCGTTCTGGGAACAGAGTACTGTGGACTTAGCTAGAGGACTCGACTTTTCACCTCGCGGAGCAGTCCTAGCAAGATTTACTCATCTTCAGCACGAGCCATTTACTTATGTGTAAGTTGATTTATTGACTAGAAGTTAAGAATGCTCGATTCGTGACGATAAGAGAAAACACAATAAATTCATGCTAAGCAGCTAAGAGATGTTCTTAGACACTGACGCTCTTCTGAAAATAATGTAAAGTTATCAACTACGCGACAGACTTTTAGGATAGGAAACTCGCAAAACGTTGTCAGAAAACATATTTAAAGTTGCTCCATGATTAAGCCCCTTTTACTAGTCCCTTTACGTTGGGCGCCACTTGTAACGAAATAATTTAAACACACGTATTTGACATTTTTGATGTGTTGATAATTTGGCTGCAAAAAGGAAAGCTGAATAAAGTTTCCAAAGTTGTATATTGCAGCGCCACCTGTCGGATGCTAACCTAATGTGTGTCCCCAGTATCGAGTGCAACAACACTACAGGTGCAGGGACAATGGCGACTGTACGGATATTTATGGCGCCCAGAGGTGACGAGAAAGGGCAACCGTTACCGTTTGAGGAGCAACGACGATTGATGATTGAACTTGACAAGTTCACACAGAACTGTTAGTATTAGTTTTTTAGAACAATTGTTCACATTACACCGGTTGACACGATATTTGGGTTTAAGTTCTAAATACCAAATTTCGATTTCTCTTACATAACTAATAAAGGTAAGAATAGATTTTTTAGTTAAAGTTTGCTTTTGTAGAAATCAGAGCCGCCTGTTGCTCATTTTATTTATTTATTTAATTTGGACGTGCACAACAGAAATACATTTATTTCATGCTTAATATTAAGAAAATAATACTAAAAATAAAGTTACAATGTACTTCCTACAGGATGCACATACAGCATGACTGAATATGTATATCATACAATCAATTAAAATCTTCAAAACTTACTTATCAATGTAAAACAGACAAAAGCAAACTTTAAAAGCTAAAAATTGAAATTTAAGTGTTTTTCGATTAGAACAGAAACAAAAAAAAATACTCGACCTTTGTTATAGTTTCTGTTGAACAAGATGAAGTTCAACAGATATTGACTGTTTACTTACTTGCCTCACCGACTCGTACCAAATATCCTTTCATTATTATCATAGTTTGTGGTACATATTGTTTGAAAGATTACAAAATGGGTAATTTTGAATGTCACTGAATAGCTGTATGAAGACTATGAAGACCAAAAAAAATGTCTACAATGACTTATACCATTTTATGATACAGTGCGACCAGGAAACAACACTGTTCGTCGCCGCAGCACCGAGTCATCCGTTACTATACCTTACGAGAGAACATTCCGGAACCAGGCCGATAGACCTGGTACTCAAGGTTCTGCAGAAGCTGCGGAGTTCGACTTCTGTGGGTGCGGGTGGCCCAACCATATGCTTATAGCTAAGGGTACGCCGAAGGGATACCCTGTCGTGTTGTTCGCTATGCTTACTAATTGGAATGATGATAGGGTGAGTTTAATAATATAATCTATTTTTTAATCTTGTTAAATTAAATGTTAAATATCTCAGACGTCGATCAACGTCATACCTTGTTTTATTTATAGTAATAACACAGTCAACATAGTTTGAATTTTATACTACATCCCTGCACGGGTGCTTTAAGAATGTTATTGAAAATAGCAGAATTTTCTCTTTTGCCTTTGAATGATACAAAAAAATATATGATATATATGAATAAAATATTCCTGTGTATATAAAAAGACCTCGTATTTGCAAGTGACAAGTATTTGTTTCCTATATAGTTTCCATTCATTCATATTAATTTTATATTGCGAAAAGCACATGTACACAAAAGCCGCCATTGTCAAATCCATTGTTTATCAACGCAGGTTGTTTGATTGTTGTTTTCTTTTAAATAAAGTAATTGTAACATTATTGAATATGTTCCCAGATTGAACAAGAGCTAGTAGGATCCTGTAACGACGCAGCATCATACTGCGGCATCAGAGACCGTCGCTACCCAGACAAACGATCCATGGGCTATCCGTTCGACCGGCCGGCCAGGACCAACGTGTCCCGACTTAACGACTTCCTGACTCCCAATATGACGACCAGGGATTGTACCATAAGGTTCCAAGATACAACTAGGCAACGGGGACAGACTAGCTAAATGGATTGGAATAGGGTAGATGCATGTTTTTATTTAAATTTTTAATTTTTCATATTATAAATTTACCTGTATGTAATAAATGGAGTGTGATGTCACGGTGTGTATTAAAAAAACGTTTTGTACGCGTGTTTATTTGTAAAGTGACGTTATATCTGTTTATTTTGGTGTAAGGTGAATCTTTGAATATTTTGCATTTTGGTTACATTCCTACGTCCCGATAAATTGCGATAGCTTGGTATTATTTCGTTTGATTTGATTAAAAAAATCTCAAAGGTTATTTTTATTGTCAAAAAATAAATAACCAATAAACACGAAGCTAGCGCCCTCTATCGGGAGGTAGTACCGAGAAAGTTCTTTTGCAGTGGAGGTTGAGAGTGTTGACACAAATTGAGATTGTGATAAAAATATTGTACAGATTTCAGATGACATGCATATTATACCTATTGTTTGGAATTTAGATCGATTTTAGCTAATTATAATGGATTTTGATTAAATGTATATTAATTATTTAGACGGGTTTTATCTTAAGGTTACTGCTTAACATTTTGTAAATAGTTTATAGGATAAAATATATATTAGCCTTTACAATATTATGGTTTTATTGGTTGGAGCTTAACGATCTGATTTTTAAAAGTACCTAACCCAAAAACTTACCATATAATGTAGAATGTGCTATATTCTGATGACATCATTATAAATCTCTTCAAATTACTTATTCTACTTTTAAAAATGGCATAAAAGTATTACAATCGATATATAAAAACAGACTGTTGATGAAAGTGCCAGCTCTTGTTAATTGACATATAATATAATATGCGAGCTGACATGTCGATACATTGAAAGTATTTTTTTAATGCCGAGTTAGCATACATTTTGACAGCGACACTTTCGTTTCGGTCGAATGGCCTTGAACAGGCCAAAACGTTCATGTCCAACAAGGACCGGCCAGAGATAGCCCGGGGCCGAGAGGTCCGGCCCAACAATCGGCCCGGGCTATCTCTGGCCGGTCCTTGTTGGACATGAACGTTTTGGCCTGTTCAAGGCCATTCGACCGAAACGAAAGTGTCGCTGTCAAAATCTGTGCTAACTCCCCTGTTTGATCACTATAATCACTATCATGTGATCCCTTTACATACCTTGTGACGTGGTCAAATAGTAACAGTCACAAAGAAAGATGGGTACCTATGTAAAGGGATCACATGATCACGTGATAGTGTATTAAATAAATTAATAGTAATTACTAAAGAATATGAACATATATTTTTAATACAATGTGTAGGTATTTTATTGACTGCTTAAGGTTGTAGAAAAAAGTCAATTAAAGACAAGGTAAGTTTGTCGGAACTGTCTCGTTGCATGTTGCATGTTGCATGTTGCATGTTGCATGTTGCATGTTGCATGTTGCATGTTGCACGGTAGGTATCTCTACCTACACGACACACGCCGCTTCAGGGGATACTATTCTGTACATATGTACATCTTATACTCCTTGATACGAATATATTGGACGTACTTGACATATAACATATAGTCTATCTATGAATCGGCATGAACAAACAGTATGAGGTATTTCAAATCTTTATATTTCCATAATATTCATCATTATACGAAATATACCTACCTATAGTTCTGTGTGGAACTGCTGTCAACACTTTATAGTTCGGGAGAGAACTCATTATTATTATTACTAGCTTCATCCGTGGAAATGTTGAAATATTACATAAGAATTCCGGCATGAATAGGCACTTTCTGGCCCGCAAATCATCTCTGTGCAAAAAAGACGTCAATCCGTTGATCTGTACTTACCTATTGACATGAAAGAAGGTCAAACAAACAAACAAACAAACACACTTTAGCATTTATACCTAAATATTGTAGGATTAAGATTTATTTATGGTTTTTACATTATGGTTGTGTTTATGGAAACCGCTGTACAAAGTTATACAATAATATGTTTTGTCTGTCGGTTATTTTAGAGGGAGATAGAATTGCACGCGTATCAGTTCGTTATCACTAACGAGTTGTAGAGAATATTGGTCTTGTTAGAGACAAGTTCCGGTAGTGAAGATGCTTTTAACGTAACCTGATAGTTAGCCCAGCTGGAGAGACTCTGCACGGTCACACCTCACTTACATTGTGTTACAATGGTACCTACCACTATTTATATACTACTTTGATTTTTTTTAATGAAACACCAATAAGTTATTTCTTTGATATATCAGTATATTAAAAATAGCTTTCTGCCCTGTCCCGGCTTCGCCTGTGGAATTGCAATATCATTCCCATTAACACAGCCATAAGTATATGGGCACTATAATTTTTTTATTTATCTAAATCTAAAGTCTACGGTCTTGTTCATAAAAAGTTATTGAAGCTTTATGAGTCTGTCATAAGACAGATCCCGAAAATCATTATTCATAAACGTTCAATAGTGCTAAAACGTTCAATAAGTTCTCAATAACGACTTCATAACTTATAGCAACTTATAGAACGATGGATCCTACTTTAAACCTCTAATAGGCAGAAAACATGGCGGATTTTAGACGAACAGCTGATTTTTGATTTACGCTCGCGGTGCCACGGTGTATTAGTAGCCTAGCTTCTTTACTCATGTAGTAATAGGATATTACAGGTAATAAATTAGTAGCAAAAAGAGGAACGGTCTTTTCCAAGGAATAGACTACTCTCTAGTCTTTTCCCTTCAAAAAAAAAATCGATTGTTTATGTGATAGCACTCACGCCGTAAAGCAAGCCGCAAGGTCTGACCACAGATTAGATATATTTACTGTGTCACAGAGTACTTGCAGATTTGATAGAAAACATGTGTTTTTTGGGCGTTTTGTTTATGGATTCTACAGAACGACAACATAATAATGTTAAACTTGTCATATAAAGTCATTTTTGTTATGAAAGGTTTATTGAGCGTTTATGAATAGAGAATTTTATAAAACGTTCAATAGACTTATTGAACGTTTTAACTATTGACGGTTATAAACCTCTAATAGGGGATTTTTGTATCCTTGAAAGTTTCATAAATATCTATTGGACCGTTTCATTCTAAAACTTGCTTCAGTATTGTGTAAATAGCATATCTCACTTAAATTAATTTTGAAATCACAGACATACAATTCAATTTTACATATAGATATTAATAAAATTATATTCAGAGAAAAAATGCATTATAAATTAATAACATACGTGTATTCATCCATTAAGTACAATATACTGCGGAGAGCTGGTCGCTGTAGGATGACTCTGCACGTAGACAGGTACCGAACCTTGTACGCTAGAACTAGGATCCACACCATTCCTTACGCCATACGTTGGTATAGCATTCACTTGACCATTAACTAAACCAGGATTGGTTATTGTGTAATACGTTCCTTGAGACATCTGATTATTGGGGTATTGACCTAATAGTTGCACATTTTGGTTGTTTTGGTAGTCATTTGATAACGTGGCACAAGGCACCAGGTTCGAGTTACCGTTTGGTACAGTCAGCACGGCATATAGGTTACCGTTAATATTAGCTATATTACCGCTGGAACTGCTGGGCACACATAATCCATTGTATTGTAAATTGTTCGTTGGGACTGTGTTTGTCACTTGCAGAGGAACCGTGTTTGAGAGGATCTGGATTGGTGTCAATGGAGCTACGTTCTTCAGTGTATCACTTGATGGATTCAAATTGGTTATTATATACGGTATGCCTCCTTGATTGATCACTGTAGGTGTAGGTTGTACGGGGACAGGGTTGACGTCACTCGCAGCTGGCACTTGGTACACCGGCGCGGGAGTTTCTTGGGTTCCCCATCTGTTATTAGCAGTCCCTGCCGCACTATCTGGTGTATTATTAGTATTAGCGATTCCTACCGTGTCATTGGTCGGTAGCGTCACTTGCGGTTCTTCCAGACTCACATCTTCTTCAGTAACGTTAGGAAATATAATGGAATCGACATCTCCAGAAGGGCGGGTAACGACCTGTGTAACGGGTACCGGGTATTGGTCATCAATGTTACCCGTGTTGTTAACTGGAGTTCCATTCGGTCCTTGCACTTTTAGAGGATGGGGCAGCTTGCCATCTGGTAGGTTCGTTTTGAGCACGGGTCTAGTTGTCGGAATGTCTTCATGGTGGAACGGTCCGAATGGTTTTGGAGAGGGAACAACTGGTGTGTCGTCCGGTAAGGGTGGGATGTTAGTTGTGTTTCTCTGGAAGGGATGCTGTATCGGTGTCTGTAGATCTTCTAAAGGGTCATGGGTTCCTGGTACGTAGGGTCTCAGAGTATGTTGTTGATTGCTGGCGACCACCGGGTCGTACTGCGGGGCGTCCAGCGGGAAGAAGGGCGTTACAACAGGCATCCTTATGTGTTGTCTCTTTGCTGTCACCTGACTCCGGGTTTGTGTGGCCGCATAGCACAGCACTAGTATTAATATCTGGAAACAGATAATTCCACTTTAAATAAATGACAATCACTAATTTCAGACAAACGAGGCAAAAATATATTAAATACGTACCTCAACGCGACCGGCCATATCGTGACGAATGAAGACATTTAATGAATGTATGTTGCGGTGCCTAATATTAGGTTTTTACTAAATTGGAAATTACATAATGAGTTTCTCATTGTTAACGCAATTAGTCGTCATTCTCATTCTACAGCTATTGGATACTGAGTTTAGCCATATTGCCGACAGCTCCATTAGGAATTTTCTGTTATTTGCGCATTTAGGTATTTACGTAGATGTTTTTAAATATCTAAATATCGACTTCTGTCTTTATTACTTTTAGCATCGCATCACTCGAAGTAAAGTCCCCATGCGACTGACTAAGTAACTGTAAAGTAACTTGTTGACTAAATAGTAATTATGTTCGTGGTGAGTGGTGACTAATCATGTAGGAAACAGGTTTAATAAATTAAAATTTAATAAAATAAACGAAAATTTGGAAACAGAAACACTTTATTTATATACACACTCGGAAGGTACAAATTATTGGAACACTCAACATAGATCACAGATTGCTTCATTGTATAGTTTTGAAGTTTTCGCAAAAAATACCCCGTTTAGTGCCAGGGGTTTGCCCATCCTTTGTTCCAGACCCATCCGACCCCGGGGGCGCCCCATCCATAACCATTATTCCATCCGTTGTTCCATCCCCATCCGAGTCCATTGCCCCAAACACCTTTATTCGGGCCCCAGCCCACACCGTTGCCCCAACCTCCCTTGTTCCATCTCCAATCGAGTCCGTATCCTACTCCACCCCATTTAGGGCCAGATAAGACGGGCACTACGGGAGTACCCCAAACTGGCCCAACTGGCCCGACTGGAACGCAGTATCCCACAGCCATAAAAGCGGCCAGGCAGAACAACTGCAACAAATTGAATCGTTGTAAAGTTTTTGAGCTAGGTACATACCTTTTTTTACCTCGTTGACTTTACTTTAATATTACTGAATTCATGAATGAAACTTATTATCAGCATCAACATAATGCTATCTATTATCACGCCATATATCACAAGACGGGTAGACAGAGACAATTGAATACCATTTGTTACGATCCTGACATACCTCTTTCGTTTCTTTTATTCATCATACCTTACATACATGTGCGTCGATGCTGTGTGTACTTTTAACATTTTCCTCGATCAATACCTACATTTAATGTTCATTATAAGTACACCTAGGTCAACCTCTGCCAGCATTTCCTTTTACTTCAGACATATAAATCTTTTTAGTCAATCTTTCATCCTTCATTCTTTCAACGTGTCCAAACCATCGTAAACTACTTTTTTTTTTTTTTTTTTTTTTTTTTTTTTTTTTTCGTTTTAGTCACAACATCATCTTTCACTCCGCATTCTTCTCTAATGACATCATTCTACGTAAAGACCGCGTTTCCTCTGCATTTATCTTTCTTTCATGCTTCTTATTCCATACCCAAGTCTCGTCCATAAGTAAGTGATGGAACTAAAACAGCATTAGGTATGTATATTAACTTTAGTTTTAGTTGTAAGTTGTGTATTTGTTTTTTGTATTTTTTTTAGTTGTAGAAATTAATATTATTAAGAACTATTAATACCAAAACCCAAAACAAATCAAAAGTAACAATAAATCCTTACCGCAAAGTGAATCTTCATGATGTATGTAAACAGGAATATAGTTACAGAACACATTACCCCGCTGTTATATACCTGCGCAGGAGTGGAGCCACACGCAATCTCCGGATGCTGTCTAACCCAACAGTTACAAATGTTGCATCACGCAGCTGAAACAAACCTAATTTCAGGAAATCGTAAACAAAGATAATATTTGAATCAGAGTTCATGTGTCGCATATTACATTAAATTCTAGGCACCTAATCGAAGTTATTAATTAATATCATAATATATTCACCTTTTTTGCGTAGTGCAGCACAAAATGGCACAACGGAACCGCTTACCGCCATATTTCTTTTGGTTTTTATGAAATCTCATGTGTAGTAAAAGTTGGGGTATCTATCTCTATCCATACCTATATATATATAAATATATATATATGGTTAGTAGATATTTAAAATATAATACAAGGTTAATTTCATGAGAATCCTCAAAATTGTTACCTCAATAAATTGATGGTAACTGCTAAGTATGCACGCTAAGTATTTTGAAAATCATTATAGTTGTGGAGTGATAGCCTTTCGTATCGTCTTTAACCCGTACATAAAACTGTAATAAGTACCAGAGTTCATGCTAATTCGTTCAGCTGTTACAGAGTGATTTTAGAATGTTATCGTAAATTATTTTGGATATAATTAGACAAGATAATAACAAAGTACGCGCTTGACCCGCGATATGAAGTCATTACCAACCTGCAATTAGAGCTCATTAATATTATAATTATAATCAGTAATGATTACTGATCTATATCCGATTTACTTATTAACAATCACGAATTGTTGTTTATTTGGTAAAACTTTGTAATTGTGTGAAACCTTTTGATTTGGGGATTATGTGCAACTTACCTATTATTTATAGTAGTTACATATAGAAGACGAAAGAGGTATGTTAGGATACCATTGTTTCCTGGGATTTAATTCCGGAAAAACGGAACAGGGTAGAAGAAACAAATAAGAAAATACAGCACAGAAAGGCAAAATATTTAATACTATCTTATAAATCATATTTACAATATTAATAACAACATTAAAACAAAAGACCCGTTAACTAAACTTAATATTAATCAGTATCCGTTATACAAATTAAATCCATTTCTGCAGTTTAATCTCTCAAAATGGATAAGAAATTATACGTGTTGCTTAGGGTAGGATGCTCAGGATCTCAAACTCAAGGTATCATAGGCAGACAATATCTAACTGGTCTGTCCCCTTTGCCTGGTGGTATCTTGGAAGCGTACGGTGCAATCCGAAGTCGTCATATTAGGAGTGAGGAAGTCGTTAATACTGTTGACGTTGGCTTGAGCTGGTCGGTCGAATGGGTACCCCATAGATCTTCGGTCTGGGTAACGACGATCACGTAAACCGCAATACGAAGCGGCGTCGTTACAAGTACCCACTAAGTCTTGCTCTACCTGTAGATATACATAAATAATTGTATTAGGTACCAGAAAGACAGAAACTAATATTGTAAATCTGTATACCATACATCAACTGCCCATTGACGACTGGACAACTAAGAACAACTATCGTCGTGAATAGAGCTTTTTATTTCTATAAATATACATATTATTTGTATATTGATCGATGTTATAATGAAGGGTCTATAGCGCAATGGTATATTATATAATATATTGGATTTAACTCTGAAAACCTTGACCTCCATTGAGTCAAAAGTTTCATCACCAACTTTGAACAAGTGGTTTAATTGGCTTCACATGCTTTATAGGGTAATAATGGCACACAACGTAGACAGAGAAACAAGCACACAATATGGCTGTGTGTGTAGGTCCTTCTTCCGAAAGGCACTGTCAGTTGTTACAGTGTATTTATCCATGACGAAAGTTATAAATATTGCAATGATTTATAAAAATCTAACATACCCTATCTTCCATCCAATTAGACAGCATGGCGAAAAGTACCATAGGGTACCCTTGGGACGTGCCCTTAGGGACCAACAAGTGGTCAGGCCACCCACATACACAGAAGTCAAATTGTGCAGCTTCAGCAGATCCAGCGGTGCCTGGGCGAGCTTCCTGATTAGCGAACGTGCTCTCGAAAGGTATGGTTACAGAAGAATCTGCACTGCTTCGTCGAATTGTGTTTTTCCCTGGACGGACTGAAATTAAAATGGATTTGTTCATTGTATTGATTTTATATTTATAATTTGTCACATTCATACAGCCATAAAGTAAATTGAGCAATACTTACGATTCTGGCTAAATTTGTCTAATTCGATCCAAAATCTCCTCTGCTGCTCAAAGTTGTAAGCTTGTCCTTTCTCATCAGCTGTCGGAGCCATGAAGAGTCGAACAGTCGCCATCGCTCCTTGTCCAGTCGTGTTGTTACATTCAATACTGGAAACATAATACTACTATTTTATATCCTATTGGAGTAACAGCCTATCGATACTGAAGTTTTATCACATCTTCCGCCAGATTAGTCTTGTAATCTGAAATATGAAAACTTGGACTTACACGTAATTAAACTGCTCATGTTGTAGATGAGTGAACCTAGCTAGCACCGGCCCGCGAGGAGTGAAGTCCAGTCCGCGACCCAAGTTGATGGTGCTCTGCTCCCATAGAGTTGCGAAAGTGTTGTTGCCACCGCGACCTTCTACTCCCACTGAAGTCACTTGGATACCGGGGAACACGAGCTAGGAAGAGTACATGATTGTGTGAGTATCTAAATTGGGATTATATAGATAGAAATGATCATACATAAGATGCGTATTCCTTAGGAAGAGTTGCGTGTGAATCTAAGTAATTCTATCACGGTTCCAAGTGTACGCAGATAAAAACATCATCCTAAGTTATTTAGTCATTTTTTGAGGTTACCTAATAAGTTACTGACACTTACTAAAGACCCATTCTGTATCAACAATATGTTTCTGGTGATTGTCTAAACTTACTTGATTATTGGTGTACGGCGTCAACTTTATCTTGTATGAGTAGAAAATGTCGTCGATGTAACTGTGCCACAGGAAGAAGGCAGGATCACGCATTGTGGTAGCAAAATCACCCATCACACCGAATTGTTCCTGAAATATTAGAAGGCAGGATCACGCATTGTGGTAGCAAAATCACCCATCACACCGAATTGTTCCTGAAATATTAGCAGTTACTTCAATTTTTTATCCAATAATCCTTAGAATTCGGTATTATAGTAAACTTTAAAAGCTTCTTCTGGCCTTGAACCCGAACTAAGTGTTCGTACTTTTTTATAAAGCCTGGTGTTAGGCAATTGTGGTGAGTTTATGAGTGAAGACAACTTTTGTTACGAGAGTCTCAGTCGGTGTATTTGCCGGCCTGTAAAGATGTATATGGCTGGGAACACAGAAAAAGGCAGACCTATGTATATGCTAGATATTTGATGTTCTTACCAAATGTCTGTGGTCAGGATCGTGGGCATACGAGATGATGACGTGACCCATACCGTGCAGGTCTCCGTAATAAGGTCGGTTAATACTGAGGATCGAAGACTCTAGTATATTGGCCAGAACATCGATACCGGTTTCTTCTGTTAGGGGCACTGTTTTACCGTTGGGCTGCACAAAATAGAAACCAATAATTAACTTTGTAATTTTCCCAACACCTTACGGAAACTGTACAAAAACAAACACATCTTCACGACCTTAATACCTTTCAGTGTGGCCAGAGACACCAGTTGTTGACGGCAGTTGTCATATTAAACAGTTTTTTTTGTATGGGAAAAAATTTTTTTTTCTGAAACCTATCGTATGTGGTATTTAAAAAAAGGGCTTACTAAGCTGATTCTAAAAATATATCACATCATTATATTTCAGTCACTTGTTTTTAAATTAAATACCACACACGATAGGTTTGAGAACAAAAATTTTTTTCCCATACAAAAAAAAAAACGTCATAACCCTCTCCTTTTTTGTTTTTTTTTTCGTGCTACGGGTCAAATTGATTCGTATGGCCTAAAGATCAATCATTCCGATTTTCATGCTTTTAACACCATTTGCAGAATTTCGGGGTGTACCGCTAGCACTAGTATACTAGATGAGTCCCTTCCTTAAAAGACCTTAAGACCTGAGCAAGAAGTGCGGTAAAGTAATTATTTAATAAATTAAAAATATACCAGGTACGCAGCACTGACTAGTAGTGAGACTGTATACTATAATATAGTATGTATGTGTGAATCAAGTGAAGAAGTGATTTTTATGATATTACCAAGATCACAGAGAGGTTCTCGATAGCTTGCACGAGACGGTCACGCCAGGTCTCCAGTTCTCTCACTTCTATCTTTATTGTGTCTGCAGGACGATCTAGGTCTTTGATCGTTGATCCTGCGAATCTGAAACACGTCGTTTTATTAGATTTTTTTTATTGTAATACTAGCATTCAACTCTACCAATGCTTAGTGTTAAGTAGTAACGGTGAGGCCATGGATAAAGGTTAATATTGCTACGAGTGTCACAAATATTGTAATCATCATACTCACTATTCACAGCCTGAATAAATTAGTATATTTGCTGGTTTCCTACGTAGAATAACTTGGCTAGTAGATATATTTTCACAGTACCAAGGATATAGTAATAATTTCAACATTTATATTTATTCACCTTGGTGGCCAGTTCCTGCTGGCTACTTGCGAGTCCAACTTAGAGAAGTAACCTTCAGCGATCGGTGCCCGGAAGTTACTGAACGATTTGACACGGCTCAGGTTATTACACATCCGCTCAATGTTGTATCTGGAAATATTCAGAATGTTATTATATCCCTTTGTTCATATGAAATATTACAGATGTGACTGCAGGACTGGCTGGATGCCCGAGAAAAAATAACCATGAATGGGATTTGAATGAGGCCACAGAGGTGTTACATTATCTAGGATAAAATACCGACTTCAAAATCCATCTTACCTAGCTATGGTTTGCTGATGCATGTAGTACCAAAGTTCCCCGCGGCGGTCCTTGTCTACCAGAGCTCTGTCAGCAGCTTCAGGTGGATAGACCAAGTGCCAATGCCAGTGATGCAGATTGATGCCGATGTCCTCGCGCCAGTACGCCACACTTTGTTCAGGCTCGGCATCAGATGCCGAGTAGTTTTGAGGGATCACTATTGGCATCTGTAAGTATGTCACCACATACAATTGTATATGATTTTGGCGCTGTGGTAGGTAATTTGTTCACTAAAATTGCCAAAAACACAGTACTCAACAAGCAAACTGATCCAGGAGCGTCACAATGTGACGATGTGTGGTTGTCAACTGAATAATAAAGAGTGACTATGTTTAATTTAAAATAGGCGCAGTGATGTAGTTACTTACCCTGGATCCTGAAGGTTCTACAGTAGCAGTCTCCCGAGCTCGTCTGAACACCTTGGGGTCCATAAACTTGTCTGGAAACGTTTCAGCATAAGTTGGAAGATTTAGACCTTTGGTGTCGGGTCTGAGAACAATAAGATAGAATATCAAATATGACTACATTTGACCAGTTACATATATTTATGGGATATAGTTACCTGTGCAGTATGGCGACAGAAAGACAGTAGTTGAACAAGTAGGGGTTAATACGTAGTTGACAGTATGCACAGACGGACTGCAGGTCTTCTATATCACGCATACCTTCGGAAATCAAAAGAAAAATTAATATGGCAAATAATTACTTACTGAGTTAGGAAAAGTAAGTTCTACTTCTAATCACGTCTTCCAATTCCTTGTATGCTTCATAAAAGAAATAGATGGAGCATCTCAGCGCTTTCCCATACAAACACGCATGAAACCGAAATGAACAAAAGCACGGAAAGAGGAACAAAAGAGCGGGACGAAGAGCGGCGTATGTGTATAGGCAGAGCGTATGGTACGTGGCACGCTGAGCGGTTGTGTTACTCCATCTATTTACTATATATTGTTCGAAGCTTGTATATGAGATAATAAAAACAATCAATGGCACAAGGTATATGAAGATAAATAGTAAACGTTACCCATAAAAATGTCGATAAGTTTCCCAGCCATTTTCCTGTGTTTGGGTACGAACATGGAGAATTGTTCTTGATAAGCCAGCTCCATAGGTAGAGAGAGATCTGGCAGCGCTATGTTACGTACAGGTATACTCCGGCCTGCATCATTACCGAACCTGTCTGACAGACGATCAGACACACTCTTGTACTTGTCAGGCTGGGGAAAATATATATAATATACTTATGAATGCTGCACCATAGTAGGTCAGGTTGTACGTATAGCTTTCGCCTTATCACGTGCGATATTTCGCGAGTTCAGTTAGAATTAACGTGGAGTCTGATGACTGGTTATCTATTTATATAAAAAGAGAAGTTCCGATTCACTGACTCATCAACGCCCAGCCCAAACCCTTAGACCTATGAAGCTGACATTTTGCACAGAGGTTCCCTTTGTTATGTAGACAAGGAATAAGGAAGGAAATTTCGATATTCAACCCCTAAGGGGGTCAAATGGGATAAATACGTTTGTATGTAAAATCTTATTTCCTGCGTGAAATATTTCTGGATTTTTAAAAATGAACCTTAAGTAGAGGTGCAACGGGGTGTAGTAGTTTGTATGGGGAAAAATGTTGTTTTGGACGAATCTACTTGAAACTTAGCTAGAGAACATAGGAGTCAAGGATTTTTTAAAACAACCCTCAAGAAATTGTTAAATTGGACATGGGGAAATATTTTTACGGGACTGGGAAGATATTAATTTATAGGTACCGTATTTATACTTTTTTGAACGTCTGACTGACGGGGAATTTACGGGGGTAAAAGATAAAATTAAGGGAAATCTCTGCGTATACATTACGTCAATTTTCCTAATTCTACGCGGACGAAGTCGCGGGCAAAAGCTAGTATAATATAAGTTATAAAGAGGTAAAGTTTTGTAAGTTTAGATGTAGGGGATAATCTCTCAAACTACAGAACCGATTCTAAAAATGTTTTCACCAACAGAAAGCTAGGTACGATATTCCTGAACTTATTTTTTTCGAAAATATCCACGGGCGAATCCGGAGGTGGAAAGCTAGTTCGCAATAAATTTAAATTAGCTCTATAGCGAAAAACCTCGGTAATCCATAATGACATTCATGCCTGTATTCCAATAGGTTATGACATGACATCGATTGGAATTCCTGGTGGTGTCGTCAGAGACACCAGCAACAATGTGCACTTTTAGCAAGTTATCCATATTAAACAGAACTGTTATATATTACATGCCCTATGAAGCACGAGTTGGAGTAACGCAATGAGGACGCGCTGAATTATTTTTGGCTATATCATACATTTTGGTTTGGCATAAAATAATAATAGTACTCACATAATAATGGTTTGGTACTTCGAAGATTGTTTTATTTTCTCCTTTCTGCATGAAGCAGGGTTCCGTAGGCCGGTCGAAGAATAACAACAAGTTATTTTTATCACCCATGATTCTTCGATACTACAAACCTTTAAAGAGTTTTTAAACCTTTATCTCGATTATTTTAAAGTTTCTTTTTAATGAAAAAATATTGCAGGTCCCTACTCAAGCGAGTAGAGTCAAGCAGTGTACATGTTGAGTGCATTCAGCATGTTACATAGTGTGAGATGTCGTGTGCAATACCACTAAACACTTATCTGTGGTCAATATCATTTCCCACGGTTCCCAATATCGTGTCTCGTCCTGGTTTTGTATCGATCGTGTCCGCTAGGAATGATAACATTCACAATTTCGACATATTTTTCTAGTGTTTGTGTTATTGAGAAATCAATCCAATTAAGTAAGTAATCCGTAGGTCAGGTCTTCTTCCATACAAAAACACGGACTAATTAGGTACCTCAGAAGATAACAAAAAAAATCTTCATGGGTTGCCAGCTCCCGGGAACCGTTGCCGGCAGAAGACGAAGTCTTTCTCACTTAGCCTAATATTTTTTGAGGCTATACCTATCGATTGGCCAGCAGAAGATAACATTTCCTAACTACCCCATCCATCCTAATCTTAACTAATAATCTAGCTTTCCACCCCGATTTCGCATGTGTAATTTTAGCATCATTGATTACCCGATCCCATCGCATAAGGAACATTGTCATTACTTACTGCTTGGCTCCTAAACTTAAACCTTCCCCGTTAATAAATATATCATACTTTCATCCCGGAAATCTCCAGATAAATTCTTATGTCACATTTCAAAAGTTTTCACGGGCGAACCGGGAAAAAAACTAATATTTTAATAATAATAATATTTATAGTTGTGTCTGAATCAGTCTGCTCTCTGTGAGATATGATTGTTAGTGATGCCCAGTACTCAACCGGTGTGAAGTTAGCGGCCACAAACTGTCGGCCTTTTATAACCCGACCAAATTAAAAAGATAATATAATAAAGTCGATAAAATGTAAGTAAAACAATATGTTTCAGGGAAATATAATACATAATATACCTGAAAAAATTTTACAGTATAAAAATAAAAATCTGCCATATACGTTTTCAAAGATAAATGATGAAAAGATAATACTGAAAACGATAGCCTTTTCTGGAAAATCTAGAATACATTTCAGAACCATTTTAACTGAAAATGTAAGCAACATGACCACTCTTCTAAATACCAAGGCTTCAAAGTCCTAGATCTGGAACAAGTGATTCAAATGTGGGAAGATAAAATGTATGTGACGTATTTAGTTGTGTTTGGTTAAAAGGCCGACAGTTTGTTCTGGAAAATCTAGAATACATTACAGAACCATTTTGACTAGAAAAGCAAGCTACATAACCACTCTTCTAAACACCAAGGCTTCAACGTCCTAGATCTGGAGGGAAAGCGTCAGCAGCATCACAACTATTACCTTGAAATTTTCGATTAATACTGAAAACGATAGCCTTTTCTGGAAAATCTAGAATACATTACAGAACCATTTTAACTGAAAATGTAAGCAACATGACCACTCTTCTAAATACCAAGGCTTCAAAGTCCTAGATCTGGAACAAGTGATTCAAATGTGGGAAGATAAAATGTATGTGACGTATTTAGTTGTGTTTGGTTAAAAGGCCGACAGTTTGTTCTGGAAAATCTAGAATACATTACAGAACCATTTTGACTAGAAAAGCAAGCTACATAACCACTCTTCTAAACACCAAGGCTTCAACGTCCTAGATCTGGAGGGAAAGCGTCAGCAGCATCACAACTATTACCTTGAAATTTTCGATTAATACTGAAAACGATAGCCTTTTCTGGAAAATCTAGAATACATTACAGAACCATTTTAACTGAAAATGTAAGCAACATGACCACTCTTCTAAATACCAAGGCTTCAAAGTCCTAGATCTGGAACAAGTGATTCAAATGTGGGAAGATAAAATGTATGTGACGTATTTAGTTGTGTTTGGTTAAAAGGCCGACAGTTTGTTCTGGAAAATCTAGAATACATTACAGAACCATTTTGACTAGAAAAGCAAGCTACATAACCACTCTTCTAAACACCAAGGCTTCAACGTCCTAGATCTGGAGGGAAAGCGTCAGCACCATCACAACTATTTATTACCTTGAAATTTTCGATTAATACTGAAAACGATAGCCTCTTCTTGAAAATCTAGAATACATTACAGAAACATTTTGACTGAAAATGTAAGCTACATGACTACTCTTCAAAACATTAAGGCTTCAAAGTCATAGATCTGGAAGGAAAGCGTCAGCACCATCACAACTATTTATTACCTTGAAATTTTCGATTAATACTGAAAACGATAGCCTCTTCTTGAAAATCTAGAATACATTACAGAAACATTTTGACTGAAAATGTAAGCTACATGACTACTCTTCAAAACATTAAGGCTTCAAAGTCCTAGATCTGGAACAAGTGATTCAAATGTGGGAGGATAAAATATATGTGACGTATTAAGTTGTGTTTGGTTAAAAGGCCGACAGTTTGTTCTGGAAAATCTAGAATACATTACAGAACCATTTTGACTAGAAAAGCAAGCTACATAACCACTCTTCTAGACACCAAGGCTTCAACGTCCTAGATCTGGAGGGAAAGCGTCAGCAGCATCACAACTATTACCTTGAAATTTTCGATTAATACTGAAAACGATAGCCTTTTCTGGAAAATCTAGAATACATTACAGAACCATTTTAACTGAAAATGTAAGCAACATGACCACTCTTCTAAATACCAAGGCTTCAAAGTCCTAGATCTGGAACAAGTGATTCAAATGTGGGAGGATAAAATATATGTGACGTATTAAGTTGTGTTTGGTTAAAAGGCCGACAGTTTGTTCTGGAAAATCTAGAATACATTACAGAACCATTTTGACTAGAAAAGAAAGCTACATAACCACTCTTCTAAACACCAAGGCTTCAACGTCCTAGATCTGGAGGGAAAGCGTCAGCAGCATCACAACTATTACCTTGAAATTTTCGATTAATACTGAAAACGATAGCCTTTTCTGGAAAATCTAGAATACATTACAGAATCATTTTAACTGAAAATGTAAGCAACATGACCACTCTTCTAAACACCAAGGCTTCAAATTCCTAGATCTGGAACAAGTGATTCAAATGTGGGAAGATAAAATGTATGTGACGTATTTAATTGTGTTTGGTTAAAAGGCCGACAGTTTGTTCTGGAAAATCTAGAATACATTACAGAACCATTTTGACTAGAAAAGCAAGCTACATAACCACTCTTCTAAACACCAAGGCTTCAACATCCTAGATCTGGAACAAGTGATTCAAATGTGGTAGGATAAAATGTATGTGAGGTATTTAGTTGTGTTAGGTTAAAAGGCCGACAGTTTGTTCTGGAAAATCTAGAATACATTACAGAACCATTTTGACTAGAAAAGCAAGCTACATAACCACTCTTCTAAACACCAAGGCTTCAACGTCCTAGATCTGGAGGGAAAGCGTCAGCAGCATCACAACTATTACCTTGAAATTTTCGATTAATACTGAAAACGATAGCCTTTTCTGGAAAATCAAGAATACATTACAGAACCATTTTAACTAAAAATGTAAGCAACATGACCACTCTTCTAAATACCAAGGCTTCAAAGTCCTAGATCTGGAACAAGTGATTCAAATGTTGGAAGATAAAATGTATGTGACGTATTTAGTTGTGTTTGGTTAAAAGGCCGACAGTTTGTTCTGGAAAATCTAGAATACATTACAGAACCATTTTGACTAGAAAAGCAAGCTACATAACCACTCTTCTAAACACCAAGGCTTCAAAGTCAGAGATCTGGAAGGAAAGCGTCAGCACCATCACAACTATTTATTACCTTGAAATTTTCGATTAATACTGAAAACGATAGCCTTTTCTTGAAAATCTAGAATACATTACAGAATCATTTTAACTGAAAATGTAAGCAACATGACCACTCTTCTAAATACCAAGGCTTCAAAGTCCTAGATCTGGAACAAGTGATTCAAATGCGGGAAGATAAAATGTATGTGACGTATTTAGTTGTGTTTGGTTAAAAGGCCGACAGTTTGTTCTGGAAAATCTAGAATACATTACAGAACCATTTTGACTAGAAATGCAAGCTACATAACTACACTTCTAAACACCAAGGCTTCAACGTCCTAGATCTGGAGGGAAAGCGTCAGCAGCATCACAACTATTACCTTGAAATTTTCGATTAATACTGAAAACGATAGCCTTTTCTGGAAAATCTAGAATACATTACAGAACCATTTTAACTGAAAATGTAAGCAACATGACCACTCTTCTAAATACCAAGGCTTCAAAGTCCTAGATCTGGAACAAGTGATTCAAATGTGGGAAGATAAAATGTATGTGACGTATTTAGTTGTGTTTGGTTAAAAGGCCGACAGTTTGTTCTGGAAAATCTAGAATACATTACAGAACCATTTTGACTAGAAATGCAAGCTACATAACTACACTTCTAAACACCAAGGCTTCAACGTCCTAGATCTGGAGGGAAAGCGTCAGCAGCATCACAACTATTACCTTGAAATTTTCGATTAATACTGAAAACGATAGCCTTTTCTGGAAAATCTAGAATACATTACAGAACCATTTTAACTGAAAATGTAAGCAACATGACCACTTTTCTAAATACCAAGGCTTCAAAGTCCTAGATCTGGAACAAGTGATTCAAATGTGGGAAGATAAAATGTATGTGACGTATTTAGTTGTTTTTGGTTAAAAGGCTGACAGTTTGTTCAGGAAAATCTAGAATACATTACAGAACCATTTTGACTAGAAAAGCAAGCTACATAACCACTCTTCTAAACACCAAGGCTTCAACGTCCTAGATCTGGAACAAGTGATTCAAATGTGGGAAGATAAAATGTATGTGACGTATTTAGTTGTGTTTGGTTAAAAGGCCGACAGTTTGTTCTGGAAAATCTAGAATACATTACAGAACCATTTTGACTAGAAATGCAAGCTACATAACTACACTTCTAAACACCAAGGCTTCAACGTCCTAGATCTGGAGGGAAAGCGTCAGCAGCATCACAACTATTACCTTGAAATTTTCGATTAATACTGAAAACGATAGCCTTTTCTGGAAAATCTAGAATACATTACAGAACCATTTTAACTGAAAATGTAAGCAACATGACCACTCTTCTAAATACCAAGGCTTCAAAGTCCTAGATCTGGAACAAGTGATTCAAATGTGGGAAGATAAAATGTATGTGACGTATTTAGTTGTGTTTGGTTAAAAGGCCGACAGTTTGTTCTGGAAAATCTAGAATACATTACAGAACCATTTTGACTAGAAAAGCAAGCTACATAACCACTCTTCTAAACACCAAGGCTTCAACATCCTAGATCTGGAACAAGTGATTCAAATGTGGTAGGATAAAATGTATGTGAGGTATTTAGTTGTGTTAGGTTAAAAGGCCGACAGTTTGTTCTGGAAAATCTAGAATACATTACAGAACCATTTTGACTAGAAAAGCAAGCTACATAACCACTCTTCTAAACACCAAGGCTTCAACGTCCTAGATCTGGAGGGAAAGCGTCAGCAGCATCACAACTATTACCTTGAAATTTTCGATTAATACTGAAAACGATAGCCTTTTCTGGAAAATCAAGAATACATTACAGAACCATTTTAACTAAAAATGTAAGCAACATGACCACTCTTCTAAATACCAAGGCTTCAAAGTCCTAGATCTGGAACAAGTGATTCAAATGTGGGAAGATAAAATGTATGTGACGTATTTAGTTGTGTTTGGTTAAAAGGCCGACAGTTTGTTCTGGAAAATCTAGAACACATTACAGAACCATTTTAACTGAAAATGTAAGCAACATGACCACTCTTCTAAATACCAAGGCTTCAAAGTCCTAGATCTGGAACAAGTGATTCAAATGTGGGAAGATAAAATGTATGTGACGTATTTAGTTGTGTTTGGTTAAAAGGCCGACAGTTTGTTCTGGAAAATCTAGAATACATTACAGAACCATTTTGACTAGAAATGCAAGCTACATAACTACACTTCTAAACACCAAGGCTTCAACGTCCTAGATCTGGAGGGAAAGCGTCAGCAGCATCACAACTATTACCTTGAAATTTTCGATTAATACTGAAAACGATAGCCTTTTCTGGAAAATCTAGAATACATTACAGAACCATTTTAACTGAAAATGTAAGCAACATGACCACTCTTCTAAATACCAAGGCTTCAAAGTCCTAGATCTGGAACAAGTGATTCAAATGTGGGAAGATAAAATGTATGTGACGTATTTAGTTGTGTTTGGTTAAAAGGCCGACAGTTTGTTCTGGAAAATCTAGAATACATTACAGAACCATTTTGACTAGAAATGCAAGCTACATAACTACACTTCTAAACACCAAGGCTTCAACGTCCTAGATCTGGAGGGAAAGCGTCAGCAGCATCACAACTATTACCTTGAAATTTTCGATTAATACTGAAAACGATAGCCTTTTCTGGAAAATCTAGAATACATTACAGAACCATTTTAACTGAAAATGTAAGCAACATGACCACTCTTCTAAATACCAAGGCTTCAAAGTCCTAGATCTGGAACAAGTGATTCAAATGTGGGAAGATAAAATGTATGTGACGTATTTAGTTGTGTTTGGTTAAAAGGCCGACAGTTTGTTCTGGAAAATCTAGAATACATTACAGAACCATTTTGACTAGAAAAGCAAGCTACATAACCACTCTTCTAAACACCAAGGCTTCAACATCCTAGATCTGGAACAAGTGATTCAAATGTGGTAGGATAAAATGTATGTGAGGTATTTAGTTGTGTTAGGTTAAAAGGCCGACAGTTTGTTCTGGAAAATCTAGAATACATTACAGAACCATTTTGACTAGAAAAGCAAGCTACATAACCACTCTTCTAAACACCAAGGCTTCAACGTCCTAGATCTGGAGGGAAAGCGTCAGCAGCATCACAACTATTACCTTGAAATTTTCGATTAATACTGAAAACGATAGCCTTTTCTGGAAAATCAAGAATACATTACAGAACCATTTTAACTAAAAATGTAAGCAACATGACCACTCTTCTAAATACCAAGGCTTCAAAGTCCTAGATCTGGAACAAGTGATTCAAATGTGGGAAGATAAAATGTATGTGACGTATTTAGTTGTGTTTGGTTAAAAGGCCGACAGTTTGTTCTGGAAAATCTAGAACACATTACAGAACCATTTTAACTGAAAATGTAAGCAACATGACCACTCTTCTAAATACCAAGGCTTCAAAGTCCTAGATCTGGAACAAGTGATTCAAATGTGGGAAGATAAAATGTATGTGACGTATTTAGTTGTGTTTGGTTAAAAGGCCGACAGTTTGTTCTGGAAAATCTAGAATACATTACAGATGCATTTTGACTAGAAAAGCAAGCTACATAACCACTCTTCTAAACGCCAAGGCTTCAACGTCCTAGATCTGGAGGGAAAGCGTCAGCACCATCACAACTATTACCTTGAAATTTTCGATTAATACTGAAAACGATAGCCCTTTCTGGAAAATCTAGAATACATTACTGAATCATTTTGATTGGAAATGCAAGCCACATTACCACTCTTCTAAACACCAAGGCTTCAACATACTAGATCTGGAACAAGTGATTTAAATGTAGGAGGATAAAATGTATTTGAAGTATTTAGTTGTGTTAGGTTAAAAGGCCGATAGTTTGTTCTGGAAAATCTAGAACACATTACAGAATTTACGGGAAGGTTTACGAGTATTTAAATTTTTTATTTTATTTTATTCTTCTTCTTCTTCTTCTTCTTTGATATATGGCAACAGTGCTGACTTTCGTCGCAATTCTGCCAATCTCCAGTGTTTGTTTAATCTTGTGCAATAGTAAGCCGATAAATCGGTAGCTAAGATTATCCCGCCGACTGTGATATGTCTTATTAATCACTGACTAATCACAACCATCACAGCGCGGCCGGGATTAAACCGGATTCTACATCACGCCATGACGAAAACGCGTGCGGTCGGCGCCATGACCGGATGTGGAATCATTATTTAATTCATTATTCATTGATATTTTTCATATTTGTTATAACTTTATTATAGTTAAAATAGATATTGTTTGCTGTAAACATAACGTTAATGATTTGGTTTGTTTTTCTGTTTTATTGTATTACTGGCTGTTTTTCCGCTGTTTCACCAACGTGAAAATAGAATTTTCCCCTCCCACGCCCGGTTTCGCGGTATAAAAAGTATCCTATGTGTTATTCTGATGTATGAGCTAAATTATTGTAAAGTTTCATTAAAATCCGTCCAGTAGTTTTTGCGTGAAAGAGTAACATACATTCACACATCCATCCAAACAAATTTTCGCGTTTATAATAATAGTGTTATATTGTACTTCTAGACTAGCCTGCAGATGGTTAGTTAGTTAGTTTCCATCATTTACTCTAAAAATATCATTGTGAAACGTTTATTTTATTTTAATTTAGTATTAGGAGCAAGCCTAGCTGCTTAGGTACGAATAGCTAGGTGCTGTATTAGGTAGATCATTTGTTGTTGTTACGTGTCAGCTGTTGTGTGTATAAGTAAACTTACTATAGTTTGGTCAAATAGCTTATGGATAGGTATAAAGTAATTAATATTAATCAATGCCTGATGTATATTATCGTTTCTATTACTAGATTCACTCTTTCGAATATACTTGCTTAAACAAATACAAGTAACAATTTCAGAGTCTTAGTTATAGAAGTATTATATTCTTTAATAACTAATAAAACATTTATTCATTATTCATTGATAATTCATATATATTGTCATAACTTTATTGTAGTTAAAATAAATAAATATTGTTTGCTCTCTTCAGATGGTCAGTTAGTTAGTTTCTATTATTTACTCTAAAAATATCATTGTGAAACGTTTATTTTATTTTAATTTAGTATTAGGAGCAAGCCTAGCTGCTTAGGTGCGTATAGCTAGGTGCTGTATTAGGTAGATCATTTGTTGTTCTTACGTGTCAGCTGTTGTGTGTATAAGTAAACTTACTATAGTTTGGTCAAATAGCTTATAGATAGGTTTATTTAATAGTATAGAATAAGTAATTAATATTAATCATTGCCTGGTGTATATTATCGTTTCTATTACTAGATTCACTCTTTCGAATATACTTGCTTAAACAAATACAAGTAACAATTTCAGAGTCTTAGTTTATAGAAGTATTATAGTCTTTAATAACTAATAAAATATTGATTCATTATTCATTGATAATTCATATATTTTGTCATAACTTTATTGTAGTTAAAATAAATAAATATTGTTTGCTCTCTGCAGATGGTCAGTTAGTTAGTTTCTATTATTTACTCTAAAAATATCATTGTGAAACGTTTATTTTATTTTAATTTAGTATTAGGAGCAAGCCTAGCTGCTTAGGTGCGTATAGCTAGGTGCTGTATTAGGTAGATCATTTGTTGTTCTTACGTGTCAGCTGTTGTGTGTATAAGTAAACTTACTATAGTTTGGTCAAATAGCTTATAGATAGGTTTATTTAATAGTATAGAATAAGTAATTAATATTAATCATTGCCTGGTGTATATTATCGTTTCTATTACTAGATTCACTCTTTCGAATATACTTGCTTAAACAAATACAAGTAACAATTTCAGAGTCTTAGTTTATAGAAGTATTATAGTCTTTAATAACTAATAAAATATTGATTCATTATTCATTGATAATTCATATATTTTGTCATAACTTTATTGTAGTTAAAATAAATAAATATTGTTTGCTCTCTGCAGATGGTCAGTTAGTTAGTTTCTATTATTTACTCTAAAAATATCATTGTGAAACGTTTATTTTATTTTAATTTAGTATTAGGAGCAAGCCTAGCTGCTTAGGTGCGTATAGCTAGGTGCTGTATTAGGTAGATCATTTGTTGTTCTTACGTGTCAGCTGTTGTGTGTATAAGTAAACTTACTATAGTTTGGTCAAATAGCTTATAGATAGGTATATTTAATAGTATAGAATAAGTAATTAATATTAATCATTGCCTGGTGTATATTATCGTTTCTATTACTAGATTCACTCTTTCGAATATACTTGCTTAAACAAATACAAGTAACAATTTCAGAGTCTTAGTTTATAGAAGTATTATAGTCTTTAATAACTAATAAAATATTGATTCATTATTCATTGATAATTCATATATTTTGTCATAACTTTATTGTAGTTAAAATAAATAAATATTGTTTGCTGTAAATTTAACGTACGTAGTGATTTGGTTTGTTTTTTCTGTTTTATTGTATTATATTGTATGTAGCCTGCAGATGGTCAGTTAGTTAGTTGTCATAATTTATTCTAAAAATAACATTGTTAAACATTTATTTTATTTTAATTTAGTATTAGGAAGAAGCCTAGATTCTTTGGTGCGTATAGCTACCTACGTGTATTATTATTGTTACGTGTCACTGTTACGTCCTTTATTTTTATAATTTATTTTCAGTTGTAGGTAGGCAAATTGTCTGGAATATTTTAATAACTTAGGTGTCATTTTAATAAATAAAATAAATTTACAATAATGGCGCGCAAAAAAAAATTGACTATGGACATAGTTAAAGATGTTTTATCATCTCTGAATCTGCCTTTATCAAATCCTGACAAAAAAATCCGTAGTGCTAAAAATGTTAATTACGTCAATATTATGAAAGCTTTATATTTCAAAGATTGCTTTATGAATCGACTTCGGTTCTACCAGTTGTGGGTTACAATTGGAGGAAAAGAAGAAAAAAAAGAAAACAAAGTTTTTACAGATTACTGTCAATTATCTAAACACACGGTGAATGATTCTTTTGTTCCTATAATAGACATTTCTTCTGAGAACTCGAATGCCCAACCCGCTCCTAGACTTTTATTTGACAATAATTCATTCTGTTCGGTTACTGAAGTCGGTATAAAAACCCCCAATGGTCTGACATCAAAATATTCAGCTGAAATCGACACAGAACAGCCAGTAGTGTGTGCCGACAAATCGAATTATTCGATTATCAATACCGATACAGAACAGTCTCATCTTTTAATATCTGACAGTTCTGTTTATTCGCTTACAGACGAGAATACCAAATTAATGAAAAACGATTCCGTAATTCACAATTATATTTCAGAAAAAGATACGTCTGAAAAGAAAATTTCACCTAAAGTTCCCTATATTCCAAAAGAAATTTTAAATATATCCACTTCACTTTCAACACAAATAATACCACAAAATTCTCTAAATTCGATAGAAGCAATAAACAATAAGAAATGCAACTTTCTGGAAGGAAAATTTACAATAGATAATAATACATGGCAGCAAGTACACGACGGACATAAATTAATAAAAACTACATATCCGTATGTTATTCGGTCATTAATAAGCAAGTATACTAATAACACTTGTCTCATAACTTTCTCTAATGTGAAATACCGAGGTAAAATAGTAATAACAGGGAAATGCAAACATAAGGGCTGCAAAAACTTTAAAATAAAAATTTTACATAGGGAAGTTGAGGTATATAGCTCTCATTTAAATTTTCATCACGAAAACAAACTTACCCTACAGGTTAGAGGTGTAGAAAGAAATATTTTTAAACAAGAATTAATAAATAAGAAGTCTTTAAAAGTTAAAAAAAATATATTGAACACGGATTATATTGATTTCATCAACTACACGGGTAATTTAAAAAATATTAAATCTGACGACGTGATGCGAAAAATTAGGTCCGAGGCTCTTTCTTTTAGTGATCGAAGTAATGATGATATGTTAGACTTACTGTTGTTCCAACAAGATCATAAAGATTTTGTAAAAGAGGTTTGCATGCCCTTTAATGTAAAAATGTATAGTAAGGAACAATTAAACGTTGTTAAAAAAATGTCAACTCCACCTATTCTGCACTTTGATGCGACGGGTAGTGTGGTGCGTCCTCCTCAAAATATAGCCTCGAAGAGACTTTATTTCTATTGTGGCGTAGTTAAAACTGAAAATGGCAGAATTTTCCCTGTATTTAGCATGGTTTCAGGAGCACACGACACTCAAACTATTTTTAGGTTATTAGCAGACGTCAGATTCTCGTTTGATAATGAAAAACACTGGCCTGCGTTTTCAGGAGTCGTGACAGATTTTTCATTTGTAAATTTGCATGGCCTGAACAGGGCATTTAATAGCTGTACCCTAATTCAATATCTAGAGCAGTGTCATAAACTAATTATTAATTCTATTGAAGTGCCTACAACATCACAAAACTTAACAAAATCATTGAAACTACAAAATATAATACCAATATATCTATGCTGCGCACATTTTGTGAAGATGGTGTGCTTAGATATTGATAAGTCGACAACCGTCACAGCTAATCGGTATTTTTTAAAAGAAGTGTTAGCAAACATGGTGGAAATTAATGACTATCAAACAATTTCCGAAATATTTACAAATTTATATATACTTTTAAATAGTAAGTATATCAATCACGACGTTATATGTGCTGAAACAACCATTCGTACATTATGCAAGGTGAACTTAGGAGATCATGTAACGGTTACTGGGTGCTGTAAGATATCTGAAGAAGATTTCATTGACCACAATGAACCACTGTATAAACAAAGTCCATTCCATAAGTCTTGTTTAAATATTATTCAAGATGTAAAGTTAAGAAGAAACGGGCACGAAGTAAATTCATTTCATAATGAACAATTCTTCAATATATTGCTCAATAAATTGATGCCATATTTGCCGTTATGGTCGTCAATTTTTAGCGATACAGGTCGAAAAAACAATGCACTAGTGGAAAATTATTTTGGTCAGCTAAAACGATGGATTTTAGAGGAACGAAAGCACCTAAAATGCAGCCAGTTTTTGCGATACATCAGAGAAGACATTTTAGCGTTGACTAAGGAAAGTCAACTTAATATTCCAAAGAATAGGCTAACAAAAACTGACATAAGCAGTGAAAAAGGTGCACGAGAGACATGGTCTCGAAAAAAAAAACCAACTTACTCCCATTTTCAGGGAAAACATCTAAAGTTGATGGTAAAAGTAAAGCGCAACCATCCAGTATTAGCTGAAGATGATCCAGATGTTCAGTTGTGTGTTCACTGTGGCAAAGGTTCTTCGTTTGTCGACGGCGTGACAAACTGGGTGCAATGCGACCAATGTAATAAATGGGCTCATCACGATTGTAAGGAACTTACAAGAGAAATCATATTCTCTGCAGAATACACATGTAATTTGTGTATCAATTTTCCAACGGAAGATTTGTCCCCTCAAAAACACTATATAGAACAAAGTGAAAGAAAACGAGACATTAACAGTTCACTCAATATTTTGGAAAATGGTTTAGTGCAAGACTCCAAATATTATATAAAAATGTCCGACGAACACAATTATTTTATATCAAAGTTAAATGAAATTGATTCTTCTATAAGAGAGCTCCATATCGATGACTTTGAAACATTAAATCCCGGTTCATATTTGAGCAGTTTCGTTGTGGATCACTATCTACATTTATTAAACAAGGAGCATAAAAAACAATTTAAAATATTATCCGTTGGCCGATCCTCCATTATATTTGGAAATGAACTAATTCATGACGATTTCTATACGCACAGAGCTCTTCTATTTGATGACAATAAAGATAAAATTGTTCTACCAATTTGTCAATACTCGCACTATACGTTGTTAATAATAGATTTTAAAAATAAAAAAGTTTCATATATTGATCCATTAGGAAATGAAAAAAACAAAATAACCATCATAATGGAGAAAATAAATTCGTTTTTACTAAAGCTTTTAGGAAAAAAAATTAACTTTGAAATATGTTTACCGAAACATATACTTCAAAAAGATGATAATAATTGTGGAATAATCCTTTTGTACATATTCGAACAGATTTTGGCAAAGCATAATCTTACAGACAAATTTGACTGCGAAAAATATAGACTAAGGATAAAACAAGATTTGATAAAAACGAGTGACGACGTGACACAATTATGTCCATGTTGTATGATTGGAGCTACGAATTCTGATTATCAATGTATCAAGTGTCGCAGATGGTTTCACTTAAAATGTACCAAATTATCTTCTGTAAATTTTAAAGTTCAAAAATCGTCAAAGTTAATTGAAATTGTTTGTCGTTTGTGTGAGATTTACTCTTAAGGGTGTACTCCATCATCAGTATTGTTATTAAGTTTTTCAAAGTGTGATTGCTGCCTAGTTCCAGTTAAGGGCGGGTCGTGAATTTTATGACGTATGACTCCTCCCTCCCCGCCCTCTCTACCTCAAGAAATGTCTATCGTTTTCAGTCTTAATCGTAATTTTCAAGGTAATAGTTGTGATGGTGCTGACGCTTTCCTTCCAGATTTAGGACGTTGAAGCCCTGGTGTTTAGAAGAGTGGTTATGTAGCTTGCATTTCTAGTCAAAATGGTTCTGTAATGTATTCTAGATTTTCTAGAACAAACTGTCGGCCTTCTAACCAAACACAACTAAATATGTCACATATATTTTATCCTCCCACATTTGAATCACTTATTCCAGATCTAGGACTTTGAAGCCTTGGTGTTTAGACGAGTGGTTATTTAGCATACATTTTCAGTTAAAATGGTTCTGTAATGTAATCTAGATTTTCTAGAAAAGGCTATCGTTCTCAGTATTAATCGAAAATTTCAAGGTAATAGTTGTGATGCTGCTGACGCTTTCCCTCCAGATCTAGGACGTTGAAGCCTTGGTGTTTAGAAGAGTGGTTATGTAGCTTGCTTTTCTAGTCAAAATGGTTCTGTAATGTATTCTAGATTTTCCAGAACAAACTGTCGGCCTTTTAACCAAACACAACTAAATACGTCACATACATGTTATCCTACCACATTTGAATCACTTGTTCCAGATCTAGGACTTTGAAGCCTTGGTGTTTAGAAGAGTGGTCATGTTGCTTACATTTTCAGTTAAAATGATTCTGTAATGTATTCTAGATTTTCCAGAAAAGGCTATCGTTCTCAGTATTAATCGAAAATTTCAAGGTAATAGTTGTGATGCTGCTGACGCTTTCCCTCCAGATCTAGGACGTTGAAGCCTTGGTGTTTAGAAGTGTAGTTATGTAGCTTGCATTTCTAGTCAAAATGGTTCTGCAATGTATTCTAGATTTTCCAGAACAAACTGTCGGCCTTTTAACCAAAAACAACTAAATACGTCACATACATTTTATCTTCCCACATTTGAATCACTTGTTCCAGATCTAGGACTTTGAAGCCTTGGTATTTAGAAGAGTGGTCATGTTTCTTACATTTTCAGTCCAAATGGTTCTGTAATGTTTTCTAGATTTTCCAGAACAAACTGTCGGCCTTTTAAACAAAAACAACTAAATACGTCACATACATTTTATCTTCCCACATTTGAATCACTTGTTCCAGATCTAGGACTTTCAAGCCTTGGTATTTAGAAGAGTGGTCATGTTGCTTACATTTTCAGTTAAAATGGTTCTGTAATGTATTCTAGATTTTCCAGAAAAGGCTATCGTTTTCAGTATTAATCGAAAATTTCAAGGTAATAGTTGTGATGCTGCTGACGCTTTCCCTCCAGATCTAGGACGTTGAAGCCTTGGTGTTTAGAAGAGTGGTTATGTAGCTTGCTTTTCTAGTCAAAATGGTTCTGTAATGTATTCTAGATTTTCCAGAACAAACTGTCGGCCTTTTAACCAAACACAACTAAATACGTCACATACATTTTATCTTCCCACATTTGAATCACTTGTTCCAGATCTAGGACTTTGAAGCCTTGGTATTTAGAAGAGTGGTCATGTTTCTTACATTTTCAGTCCAAATGGTTCTGTAATGTTTTCTAGATTTTCCAGAAAAGGCTATCGTTTTCAGTAGTAATCGATAATTTCAAGGTAATAGTTGTGATGGTGCTGACGCTTTCCCTCCAGATCAAGGACGTTGAAGCCTTGGTGTATAGAAGAGTGGTTATGTAGCTTGCTTTTCAAGTTAAAATGGTTCTGTAATGTATTCTAGATTTTCCAGAAAAGGCTATCGTTTTCAGTATTAATCGAAAATTTCAAGGTAATAGTTGTGATGCTGCTGACGCTTTCCCTCCAGATCTAGGACGTTGAAGCCTTGGTGTTTAGAAGAGTGGTTATGTAGCTTGCTTTTCTAGTCAAAATGGTTCTGTAATGTATTCTAGATTTTCCAGAACAAACTGTCGGCCTTTTAACCAAACACAACTAAATACGTCACATACATTTTATCTTCCCACATTTGAATCACTTGTTCCAGATCTAGGACTTTGAAGCCTTGGTATTTAGAAGAGTGGTCATGTTTCTTACATTTTCAGTCCAAATGGTTCTGTAATGTTTTCTAGATTTTCCAGAAAAGGCTATCGTTTTCAGTAGTAATCGATAATTTCAAGGTAATAGTTGTGATGGTGCTGACGCTTTCCCTCCAGATCAAGGACGTTGAAGCCTTGGTGTTTAGAAGAGTGGTTATGTAGCTTGCTTTTCTAGTTAAAATGGTTCTGTAATGTATTCTAGATTTTCCAGAAAAGGCTATCGTTTTCAGTATTAATCGAAAATTTCAAGGTAATAGTTGTGATGCTGCTGACGCTTTCCCTCCAGATCTAGGACGTTGAAGCATTGGTGTTTAGAAGAGTGGTTATGTAGCTTGCTTTTCTAGTCAAAATGGTTCTGTAATGTATTCTAGATTTTCCAGAACAAACTGTCGGCCTTTTAACCAAAAACAACTAAATACGTCACATACATTTTATCTTCCCACATTTGAATCACTTGTTCCAGATCTAGGACTTTGAAGCCTTGGTATTTAGAAGAGTGGTCATGTTGCTTACATTTTCAGTTAAAATGGTTCTGTAATGTATTCTAGATTTTCCAGAAAAGGCTATCGTTTTCAGTATTAATCGAAAATTTCAAGGTAATAGTTGTGATGGTGCTGACACTTTCCCTCCAGATCTAGGACGTTGAAGCCTTGGTCTTTAGGAGAGTGGTTATGTAGCTTGCTTTTCTAGTCAAAATGGTTCTGTAATGTATTCTAGATTTTCCAGAACAAACTGTCGGCCTTTTAACCAAAAACAACTAAATACGTCACATACATTTTATCTTCCCACATTTGAATCACTTGTTCCAGATCTAGGACTTTGAAGCCTTGGTATTTAGAAGAGTGGTCATGTTGCTTACATTTTCAGTTAAAATGGTTCTGTAATGTATTCTAGATTTTCCAGAAAAGGCTATCGTTTTCAGTATTAATCGAAAATTTCAAGGTAATAGTTGTGATGTGCTGACGCTTTCCCTCCAGATCTAGGACGTTGAAGCCTTGGTGTTTAGAAGTGTAATTATGTAGCTTGCATTTCTAGTCAATATGGTTCTGTAATGTATTCTAGATTTTCCAGAACAAACTGTCGGCCTTTTAACCAAACACAACTAAATACGTCACATACATTATATCTTCCCACATTTGAATCACTTGTTCCAGATCTAGGACTTTGAAGCCTTGGTATTTAGAAGAGTGGTCATGTTGCATACATTTTCAGTTAAAATTGTTCTGTAATGTATTCTAGATTTTCCAGAAAAGGCTATCGTTTTCAGTATTAATCGAAAATTTCAAGGTAATAGTTGTGATGCTGCTGACGCTTTCCCTCCAGATCTAGGACGTTGAAGCCTTGGTGTTTAGAAGTGTAGTTATGTAGCTTGCATTTCTAGTCAAAATGGTTCTGTAATGTATTCTAGATTTTCCAGAACAAACTGTCGGCCTTTTAACCAAACACAACTAAATACGTCACATACATTTTATCTTCCCACATTTGAATCACTTGTTCCAGATCTAGGACTTTGAAGCCTTGGTATTTAGAAGAGTGGTCATGTTGCTTACATTTTCAGTTAAAATGGTTCTGTAATGTATACTTGATTTTCCAGAAAAAGCTATCGTTTTCAGTATTAATCGAAAATTTCAAGGTAATAGTTGTGATGCTGCTGACGCTTTCCCTCCAGATCTAGGACGTTGAAGCCTTGGTGTTTAGAAGTGTAGTTATGTAGCTTGCATTTCTAGTCAAAATGGTTCTGTAATGTATTCTAGATTTTCCAGAACAAACTGTCGGCCTTTTAACCAAACACAACTAAATACGTCACATACATTTTATCTTCCCACATTTGAATCACTTGTTCCAGATCTAGGACTTTGAAGCCTTGGTATTTAGAAGAGTGGTCATGTTGCTTACATTTTCAGTTAAAATGGTTCTGTAATGTATTCTAGATTTTCCAGAAAAGGCTATCGTTTTCAGTATTAATCGAAAATTTCAAGGTAATAGTTGTGATGCTGCTGACGCTTTCCCTCCAGATCTAGGACGTTGAAGCCTTGGTGTTTAGAAGAGTGGTTATGTAGCTTGCTTTTCTAGTCAAAATGGTTCTGTAATGTATTCTAGATTTTCCAGAACAAACTGTCGGCCTTTTAACCAAACACAACTAAATACGTCACATACATTTTATCTTCCCACATTTGAATCACTTGTTCCAGATCTAGGACTTTGAAGCCTTGGTATTTAGAAGAGTGGTCATGTTGCTTACATTTTTAGTTAAAATGGTTCTGTAATGTATTCTTGATTTTCCAGAAAAGGCTATCGTTTTCAGTATTAATCGAAAATTTCAAGGTAATAGTTGTGATGCTGCTGACGCTTTCCCTCCAGATCTAGGACGTTGAAGCCTTGGTGTTTAGAAGAGTGGTTATGTAGCTTGCTTTTCTAGTCAAAATGGTTCTGTAATGTATTCTAGATTTTCCAGAACAAACTGTCGGCCTTTTAACCTAACACAACTAAATACCTCACATACATTTTATCCTACCACATTTGAATCACTTGTTCCAGATCTAGGATGTTGAAGCCTTGGTGTTTAGAAGAGTGGTTATGTAGCTTGCTTTTCTAGTCAAAATGGTTCTGTAATGTATTCTAGATTTTCCAGAACAAACTGTCGGCCTTTTAACCAAAAACAACTAAATACGTCACATACATTTTATCTTCCCACATTTGAATCACTTGTTCCAGATCTAGGACTTTGAAGCCTTGGTATTTAGAAGAGTGGTCATGTTGCTTACATTTTCAGTTAAAATGGTTCTGTAATGTATTCTAGATTTTCCAGAAAAGGCTATCGTTTTCAGTATTAATCGAAAATTTCAAGGTAATAGTTGTGATGCTGCTGATGCTTTCCCTCCAGATCTAGGACGTTGAAGCCTTGGTGTTTAGAAGTGTAGTTATGTAGCTTGCATTTCTAGTCAATATGGTTCTGTAATGTATTCTAGATTTTCCAGAACAAACTGTCGGCCTTTTAACCAAACACAACTAAATACGTCACATACATTTTATCTTCCCACATTTGAATCACTTGTTCCAGATCTAGGACTTTGAAGCCTTGGTATTTAGAAGAGTGGTCATGTTGCATACATTTTCAGTTAAAATGGTTCTGTAATGTATTCTAGATTTTCCAGAAAAGGCTATCGTTTTCAGTATTAATCGAAAATTTCAAGGTAATAGTTGTGATGCTGCTGACGCTTTCCCTCCAGATCTAGGACGTTGAAGCCTTGGTGTTTAGAAGTGTAGTTATGTAGCTTGCATTTCTAGTCAAAATGGTTCTGTAATGTATTCTAGATTTTCCAGAACAAACTGTCGGCCTTTTAACCAAACACAACTAAATACGTCACATACATTTTATCTTCCCACATTTGAATCACTTGTTCCAGATCTAGGACTTTGAAGCCTTGGTATTTAGAAGAGTGGTCATGTTGCTTACATTTTCAGTCCAAATGGTTCTGTAATGTTTTCTAGATTTTCCAGAAAAGGCTATCGTTTTCAGTAGTAATCGATAATTTCAAGGTAATAGTTGTGATGCTGCTGACGCTTTCCCTCCAGATCTAGGACGTTGAAGCCTTGGTGTTTAGAAGAGTGGTTATGTAGCTTGCTTTTCTAGTCAAAATGGTTCTGTAATGTATTCTAGATTTTCCAGAACAAACTGTCGGCCTTTTAACCAAACACAACTAAATACGTCACATACTTTTTATCTTCCCACATTTGAATCACTTGTTCCAGATCTAGGACTTTGAAGCCTTGGTATTTAGAAGAGTGGTCATGTTGCTTACATTTTCAGTCCAAATGGTTCTGTAATGTTTTCTAGATTTTCCAGAAAAGGCTATCGTTTTCAGTAGTAATCGATAATTTCAAGGTAATAGTTGTGATGGTGCTGACGCTTTCCCTCCAGATCAAGGACGTTGAAGCCTTGGTGTTTAGAAGAGTGGTTATGTAGCTTGCTTTTCTAGTCAAAATGGTTCTGTAATGTATTCTAGATTTTCCAGAACAAACTGACGGCCTTTTAACCAAAACACAACTAAATACGTCACATACATTTTATCTTCCCGCATTTGAATCACTTGTTCCAGATCTAGGACTTTGAAGCCTTGGTGTTTAGAAGAGTGGTCATGTTGCTTACATTTTCAGTTAAAATGATTCTGTAATGTATTCTAGATTTTCCAGAAAAGGCTATCGTTTTCAGTATTAATCGAAAATTTCAAGGTAATAGTTGTGATGCTGCTGACGCTTTCCCTCCAGATCTAGGACGTTGAAGCCTTGGTGTTTAGAAGTGTAGTTATGTAGCTTGCATTTCTAGTCAAAATGGTTCTGTAATGTATTCTAGATTTTCCAGAACAAACTGTCGGCCTTTTAACCAAACACAACTAAATACGTCACATACATTTTATCTTCCCACATTTGAATCACTTGTTCCAGATCTAGGACTTTGAAGCCTTGGTATTTAGAAGAGTGGTCATGTTCCTTACATTTTCAGTTAAAATGATTCTGTAATGTATTCTAGATTTTCCAGAAAAGGCTATCGTTTTCAGTATTAATCGAAAATTTTAAGGTAATAGTTGTGATGCTGCTGACGCTTTCCCTCCAGATCTAGGACGTTGAAGCCTTGGTGTTTAGAAGAGTGGTTATGTAGCTTACATTTTCAGTTAAAATGATTCTGTAATGTATTCTAGATTTTCCAGAAAAGGCTATCGTTTTCAGTATTAATCGAAAATTTCAAGGTAATAGTTGTGATGCTGCTGACGCTTTCCCTCCAGATCTAGGACGTTGAAGCCTTGGTGTTTAGAAGTGTAGTTATGTAGCTTGCATTTCTAGTCAAAATGGTTCTGTAATGTATTCTAGATTTTCCAGAACAAACTGTCGGCCTTTTAACCAAACACAACTAAATACGTCACATACATTTTATCTTCCCACATTTGAATCACTTGTTCCAGATCTAGGACTTTGAAGCCTTGGTATTTAGAAGAGTGGTCATGTTCCTTACATTTTCAGTTAAAATGATTCTGTAATGTATTCTAGATTTTCCAGAAAAGGCTATCGTTTTCAGTATTAATCGAAAATTTTAAGGTAATAGTTGTGATGCTGCTGACGCTTTCCCTCCAGATCTAGGACGTTGAAGCCTTGGTGTTTAGAAGAGTGGTTATGTAGCTTACATTTTCAGTTAAAATGATTCTGTAATGTATTCTAGATTTTCCAGAAAAGGCTATCGTTTTCAGTATTAATCGAAAATTTCAAGGTAATAGTTGTGATGCTGCTGACGCTTTCCCTCCAGATCTAGGACGTTGAAGCCTTGGTGTTTAGAAGTGTAGTTATGTAGCTTGCATTTCTAGTCAAAATGGTTCTGTAATGTATTCTAGATTTTCCAGAACAAACTGTCGGCCTTTTAACCAAACACAACTAAATACGTCACATACATTTTATCTTCCCACATTTGAATCACTTGTTCCAGATCTAGGACTTTGAAGCCTTGGTATTTAGAAGAGTGGTCATGTTCCTTACATTTTCAGTTAAAATGATTCTGTAATGTATTCTAGATTTTCCAGAAAAGGCTATCGTTTTCAGTATTAATCGAAAATTTTAAGGTAATAGTTGTGATGCTGCTGACGCTTTCCCTCCAGATCTAGGACGTTGAAGCCTTGGTGTTTAGAAGAGTGGTTATGTAGCTTGCTTTTCTAGTCAAAATGGTTCTGTAATGTATTCTAGATTTTCCAGAACAAACTGTCGGCCTTTTAACCAAACACAACTAAATACGTCACATACTTTTTATCTTCCCACATTTGAATCACTTGTTCCAGATCTAGGACTTTGAAGCCTTGGTATTTAGAAGAGTGGTCATGTTGCTTACATTTTCAGTCCAAATGGTTCTGTAATGTTTTCTAGATTTTCCAGAAAAGGCTATCGTTTTCAGTAGTAATCGATAATTTCAAGGTAATAGTTGTGATGGTGCTGACGCTTTCCCTCCAGATCAAGGACGTTGAAGCCTTGGTGTTTAGAAGAGTGGTTATGTAGCTTGCTTTTCTAGTCAAAATGGTTCTGTAATGTATTCTAGATTTTCCAGAACAAACTGACGGCCTTTTAACCAAAACACAACTAAATACGTCACATACATTTTATCTTCCCGCATTTGAATCACTTGTTCCAGATCTAGGACTTTGAAGCCTTGGTGTTTAGAAGAGTGGTCATGTTGCTTACATTTTCAGTTAAAATGATTCTGTAATGTATTCTAGATTTTCCAGAAAAGGCTATCGTTTTCAGTATTAATCGAAAATTTCAAGGTAATAGTTGTGATGCTGCTGACGCTTTCCCTCCAGATCTAGGACGTTGAAGCCTTGGTGTTTAGAAGTGTAGTTATGTAGCTTGCATTTCTAGTCAAAATGGTTCTGTAATGTATTCTAGATTTTCCAGAACAAACTGTCGGCCTTTTAACCAAACACAACTAAATACGTCACATACATTTTATCTTCCCACATTTGAATCACTTGTTCCAGATCTAGGACTTTGAAGCCTTGGTATTTAGAAGAGTGGTCATGTTCCTTACATTTTCAGTTAAAATGATTCTGTAATGTATTCTAGATTTTCCAGAAAAGGCTATCGTTTTCAGTATTAATCGAAAATTTCAAGGTAATAGTTGTGATGCTGCTGACGCTTTCCCTCCAGATCTAGGACGTTGAAGCCTTGGTGTTTAGAAGAGTGGTCATGTTGCTTACATTTTCAGTTAAAATGATTCTGTAATGTATTCTAGATTTTCCAGAAAAGGCTATCGTTTTCAGTATTAATCGAAAATTTCAAGGTAATAGTTGTGATGCTGCTGACGCTTTCCCTCCAGATCTAGGACGTTGAAGCCTTGGTGTTTAGAAGAGTGGTTATGTAGCTTACATTTTCAGTTAAAATGATTCTGTAATGTATTCTAGATTTTCCAGAAAAGGCTATCGTTTTCAGTATTAATCGAAAATTTCAAGGTAATAGTTGTGATGCTGCTGACGCTTTCCCTCCAGATCTAGGACGTTGAAGCCTTGGTGTTTAGAAGAGTGGTTATGTAGCTTACATTTTCAGTTAAAATGATTCTGTAATGTATTCTAGATTTTCCAGAAAAGGCTATCGTTTTCAGTATTAATCGAAAATTTCAAGGTAATAGTTGTGATGCTGCTGACGCTTTCCCTCCAGATCTAGGACGTTGAAGCCTTGGTGTTTAGAAGAGTGGTTATGTAGCTTGCTTTTCTAGTCAAAATGGTTCTGTAATGTATTCTAGATTTTCCAGAACAAACTGTCGGCCTTTTAACCAAACACAACTAAATACGTCACATACATTTTATCTTCACGCATTTGAATCACTTGTTCCAGATCTAGGACTTTGAAGCCTTGGTGTTTAGAAGAGTGGTCATGTTCCTTACATTTTCAGTTAAAATGATTCTGTAATGTATTCTAGATTTTCCAGAAAAGGCTATCGTTTTCAGTATTAATCGAAAATTTCAAGGTAATAGTTGTGATGCTGCTGACGCTTTCCCTCCAGATCTAGGACGTTGAAGCCTTGGTGTTTAGAAGAGTGGTTATGTAGCTTGCTTTTCTAGTCAAAATGGTTCTGTAATGTATTCTAGATTTTCCAGAACAAACTGTCGGCCTTTTAACCAAACACAACTAAATACGTCACATACATTTTATCTTCCCACATTTGAATCACTTGTTCCAGATCTAGGACTTTGAAGCCTTGGTATTTAGAAGAGTGGTCATGTTGCTTACATTTTCAGTCCAAATGGTTCTGTAATGTTTTCTAGATTTTCCAGAAAAGGCTATCGTTTTCAGTAGTAATCGATAATTTCAAGGTAATAGTTGTGATGGTGCTGACGCTTTCCCTCCAGATCAAGGACGTTGAAGCCTTGGTGTTTAGAAGAGTGGTTATGTAGCTTGCTTTTCTAGTCAAAATGGTTCTGTAATGTATTCTAGATTTTCCAGAACAAACTGTCGGCCTTTTAACCAAACACAACTAAATACGTCACATACATTTTATCTTCCCACATTTGAATCACTTGTTCCAGATCTAGGACTTTGAAGCCTTGGTATTTAGAAGAGTGGTCATGTTGCTTACATTTTCAGTTAAAATGGTTCTGAAATGTATTCTAGATTTTCCAGAAAAGGCTATCGTTTTCAGTATTATCTTTTCATCATTTATCTTTGAAAACGTATATGGCAGATTTTTATTTTTATACTGTAAAATTTTTTCAGGTATATTATGTATTATATTTCCCTGAAACATATTGTTTTACTTACATTTTATCGACTTTATTATATTATCTTTTTAATTTGGTCGGGTTATAAAAGGCCGACAGTTTGTGGCCGCTAACTTCACACCGGTCAGTACTCATTACATTGTTAAGTTGTCGAGAAGGAATCTAGGGTGTTCTAGACCACTTTGAAGTATAGTATCTATAGGATAGAGTCCGTTATCGAATTGTAAGGTAATCGTCTGCTTTTTACCAAAACGATAGATATGGTCAAGAGCATACTCCATATAAAATTTCAGACGGATAGGTGGACAGGTTCCAAAGTTATGTCTTAATAATTAGGACATTAGAAATCCGGCTCCAAACGCTCCATAACACCCTATACGAGTAGATTCCCTCTCGTGAACTTACAAATGTGATCAGGCGGTGCGGGGCATCATATCTCACAGAGAGCAGATGGATTCGTTATCTTTCGATAAAATCAGGCACTGACTATTATTATTTTTATAGGTAAACAATTTTTATTATCGGACAGTAGTTCCCAATTAGATTTTCCTGAGTATCCCTTCGAGAAGGAGCCCAAACTCATGTACGCCTTGTAGCTTGTAGTTGTAAACTTGGATAATTAATTAATTAATGTTAATTAAATTGATTGATTGACTGAAAATATATCGCGGCGATTGCTTAAATTACCTGAGAAACGTGAGATTGCCGCGCGTACCCCTCAAGCAAGCTCGCGTACCTGGGGTTAGGTTATGCATACCACTAATTGAGAAACACTGTAATAGGAGATTGCATGCGCGAACTGAGCTTATATGCATTTTAATAGATCACAAAATCTGGCCTAAACTCTTTGATTAAAGAAACTGGGTGAAGTTATAAGTTTTAATAATATAATTTAACAATTATAATATAACTTAATAATTAAAAAATCTCAAAACTACAAATAAAAAATTTCTTCCAGAGAGTCCGAATCCGCTGCCATAGTGCCTAGAACACATAGCGCGTTACCCTTTTGAATTTCTAGCGCTATGCGTTGTATGAAAAAGGCTTTGGAGCGTGGAGTAGAGATATAAGTATATAAGACCTATTTAACAGATATATCTAGCATTAGGCGTGTATACTGATGTATACAGGGTCAGGCAGGCTGTAAAGGACGGTGTCACTAATATTTAGAGATTTTAGTTTTTTAATAATTTAAGTAATTTGATGTCGCAAATCGCAATTAGAATTTTTCGGTGTTACTTTTCCTTAGCAGAGGTTAGTAGGTAGGTATATAGATTTATACCCGTAAGTAAAGATCTCAAGTTTGTGTGAAATATGTCGGTGGTCTCTCTAGAGATGCGTCTTCGTTACTGATTTTACAGTTGGTGGTGATTTCCCGGGAGGCGATCGTGTCTCGTCGGGGGGCCATTCTACTACAGATAACGTGTGAGTTACGCACGACTTATTTAAGAAAGATAATGTAGCTTGGTTTCTAAGAAGGGGTCATCCTCATAACGTTTGTCCCATACTAATTACAAGCTACATCTATCCGTAAATTACGAGTCTTGGGTTCGTATTTAAAGTTGATTTCTAAAGATAGAAATATTAAACATAATATAAATGAAATCAGTTACTCATAAGTTTCATAAAGCCCTGAAAGTCCTCAATTGTTCCCGTATTTTAACCAACTTTGCGACTTTAATTCTTTACAATTTTATTGACTCTATTTCATATACTTTAAGAAATCATTAACTATAACTTGCTTTTTCTAATATTTTTAGTATAATACTTAGATAGCCGAAGTCCGTTGCGTGTATTATCGCAACGCAAAACCGGTTTTGTTGAGAAATCGTACTTTCTCATGTTTCTGGTACGTGAATCTTAATTTAATCGATTCTAATAGCAGTTCATCTCACTCACATTTTTCTAAAGAGATATGAACAAAATAAGCGTCGCGTAAAACTGATTTCGTTGCGCTGTGATGCGTCGCACCTAATTTACTATAGATTTACTATCCTAACTAATTTTATAAATGAGATTGTATCCCAGAATTCATTTCAAAATATCCACGAGCTAAATCGGGGACGCAACAGCACTCACTTTCTTTCTACTACCGTGTGATTACTTGTGTCTGTATAGGATCAGCAGGAACTACAAAATTTTATCCAAATCGAAGAATATAATTTAAATTTTTCATGTGACCATTATTATATCTGCCTCGTGTCACGGCTTTGATCGTGGAAATTTTTAAAATGCTTCAGAAGTATAGTGAAATAATTTATATTTTATATCTTACCAACTAGCACTCTATCTCTCTGTAAGTTTTATATTTATTGGGAGTTATATGCAGTAATGTCGCCGTCAACCAAACACGAGGTTACAGAATTGTCCATGAGGTCACACTTTCCTCACACGAGATATTTTTAAAGTAAATATGCGGGAAAATACATGGTACTTGTGGATTCAATTTAAAAATGACACCGTCTGCGGCAAAATTGTGTTTATGCTATCTGGGTTTACCTCCTTAGGGTTAAACTAAATGTTAGCGGCGATATTACTGCTCATGTGTATAATGTCCTTACTGTTTCATCATCGACGAACTGTACCGCTGAAGCTATAACTATGAAGTTTAGACAGTATTTGCGGAATTTGGAGATTTTTAAAATACAAAGACAAAATCGAAAAATCTTTATTTACATTAAAATTTTGAAAATAAGCACTTTGGATTTTTCTTACAAGCTTAGAATCTTATATGAATAAAATATTTATTAAAATTTGGATAAAATCTTTTATTCTACGAGACTTTTAGCAAAAAGTTAAGGTTTACCTACCTAGGGTACAGGGGGGTTGTACCTAATACTTACTATAATGAAATAAAAAATTAATTTATTATTATTAAAAAAATTATAACAGTTTAAATATTAATAAATATAGAATAATTAGAAAGTAGACCTACTTGAAAATCAAATTGTTTCATAACACATTAGGTATGTAATTACCTTATTTACTATACTAGAAACACCTCAGTACATCTCGTAAGTGAAGCTCGACTCAATTCTAATAAAGCAATTCCTAAAAAAGTGCATAGCTCGATTTATGGGAAAACTGGATAAGCGCCTTAAAGTTTTTAAATATAATGATTGTTAAACTATTATTGCAGGCGTTAGATCTTATTGTGTTAGCAATCTTTACTTACGAGTTACGAGTACTATCACATCATCAAAAAGGCATTTATAAAGTTGGACCATTACGGTTGCAAAGGGTAACATTGACTATCATCTATCTAGCTACAATATGTACTGTTTGTGTGTAAGTAAAGACAAACATGTCTTTGTAGTGAATATAGAATCCTTGTGTGTGTAGCAATACTGCAATATCAAGAAATTTAAAATACATTTTAAAAGCGCGTTCTCATATTTTCACACTCATTTCTATTTTAGAATTTAATATCAAACATTTAGATTCTTTGTAATAGTACCTATACCTACTCTGAAATATCTACAAGTAGGTACTAATATAATGTTTGTAAAAGCTGCTAGGTAAAGTGGGTGCTGAAAGTTCAGTTTAAAGCTAATATTTAGATTAACTTAGACTATAAGTAAGTTTTTATTAAAGTAAATAATTTTATGTAAGCAAATAGCGCATATAAAATTGGTCCTTCGAACTAACTAACTCAACTACGGATATCGCTCTACAAATATTATTATTTAATTTACTACTTCTTTGTTTACATACAGATTGTGTTTACTATAAGGGTAAAGGGGCATGACCTTTTCTGTTTGGCATAATGGTACAATATATTTTATGACATTTCTGCAATATTAAAATAAAATAAATATGCTACCTAATTTAAGTTATAATAGAAATAGATAGAGGGGACGGTAAGAGATCTATAGACATACATACATATTTATACAAATTGACATAATATAATTATTGGACGGTATAATTACTTAGGTAAAATATATTCAAATATTATACCGAACCGAACTTACCGACAATGACAAATAAAATTACTTACTTAAATCAACTAGTGTCAAAAATATATTTAGAGAGAGATATAATTTTTATCCTCTATTTAGGAATTTTAAAAGCATATTATTAAAGTGTAAATCATAGATATATAAAATATAAAGGCATATTGCAGATACACTACTTGTAGGAATATGTTGTAGGTTTTGGGTGTGAAAACGGCAGGAAATTGGTACCTAATGTTAAAGAATCTCACACAAATCAATGTGTAAAAGCAATATTCGTTGTAAAGCGAAATGAAAAAACAAGAAAATAAAAAAATAAAATATTATTTATTAAAACCAGAAAACGAAAAGCTCGAGACCTATTTAAGTAACAATAACACAACCATTTAACAAAATGCCTTTTAACCTAAACAATATATTTTTGAATAATAAAATGAGTCATAATAACGGCTGACTATTAATAGTCGTCAGTCGAACTTTAAAATATATATACCAATAACTACATAGTATGTACAGGTAGCCAGGTACACACATACAAACAACCGATGAAAACATCTTTATTAATCATTTTAAATATATAAAAAAATATCTTGTTATAATCTAATTACTCCTAGTTGTGCTTGCTTAAACCATGGTAGTCATGACTAAGCTTCTTATAATAAATTCTATAATATTTTTACAATAAATTTTGAGCTTTTATTTTAAAATGATTTGAAAACGAGTCTGTTATAATTATATATTAAAAAATTACAATATTTTTACAATTTAAGGCTAGCCTTCTAACCTAGGTAGATTTGGAACTTTATAACATCGAAGGACTTTCAAAATCCATTGCCACTACTGCAAAAAATACAAAACCAATTTAATTCTGCCTCAAAATATAATGAAGACTTAAATTTATAAATCTAAATCTAAAGATGCGATATTGCAGCAGAAAAACGGCCATGATAATATCTACCCAAGCAAGTGAATGGCCTCATCCCAATGTAAATTGGTGTCAAATGTTTAGAGTCGATATTCAGTAAGTACGAGCGGCCAGTGCGGCGCTTGGCGAGGTATCACCGCGTGTCTCCAACTTCAGCTGTCGACGCAGGAGTCTCGGTTTGGTCTCGCGTCTCTTGTACAGACTCCAATGAAACGTCGAATGATTGCTGCTTACTGAAACATACACTATGCTCTAATTAAATTATCTTACAACATAAAACTGTTAAGAGGACTAGTGATGACCTCAAGGTGCAAGGTTTTTTTTTAATTTACTGTTTGTAAAGTTGCTCAATAGGTAGGTTATTAGGATTAAAGGGTATATTTTTAATAACTAACAGTGCTTTCATCGAATAAATACAACTTCCTCTTTTAGCCTATGGTATTTGTGAGGCTATAGGTACCTAACAAGTGGCCGGACTGGCCGGTTCTGTTGAGGTATATTTTAGATGGGAAGTCTCTTATTACATAAGTATATAAAACACCCATTGGTACATAGCTCTCCATCAGCGCATATTAAATATTGGTGTTGTATATGAAGTAATGTGCGATATAGTTACCTGTCAAGAAGATACGTTCCAGGAGCGGACAGAGACCTGCCAGCTCTAGCGAGCCCAGCAGCGCGGCTCCGAGCTGACCGGACTCTGTCCTCCTCCGGCTGATCTGGACGGGCAGAACTACCCTCGCGACTACGAGTGAATGGATTCTGTATGGAAGAGAAGATTTAATGTGTAACGATGGTACAAACTGCAATACAACAACAATCAGAAGGTTAAAGACATGACATGTGCTGATTCACATTGTAGAATTTACAGTAAGTAATAGATTGCATATATATTTTAAGATCATCATGATAATCCGTGTTTAGTTTTTGGTACGCTATTAAATCAAAACATTTTTATCACTCACAAATTCACTCTTTGAATGTTATGAAATATTCTATCACCACTTCGGAAACATCATCCTGTGGACAATAAGTGGCAAGAAACTCCACATATATCACATAATTTGCAGGATCATTCAGAGATTAAGATCTTGGACGAAAAGTGAAAATGTCTAATACCTGGAAGCTATGTTTCTTGAGCATGGTCTTGATGAGTATGAGCGTGGATAGATTAGGTATGGAAGTGACGACACGAGCCATATCCTCATCTGTCACTTCTACCAGGCGGCAGTTGTCCTCCTCACTTGGCAGCGGGGATGCTCCTGACTGTGTCACCCAGGGATCAACCTATATAGGACATCAGTTATTACTGTCACTTTCACTTTTTCTTATCAGCAGAAGAGCAACCTGTCAACGATCTACTAACTAGCCAAAATTCACAAAAAACTCTACGTGTCTATATAACGGCACACCGATTAGCCTAGGCCATTATAAACAAGTTGGCAGCTCAGAATCAGATATGGTTTGGTCAGAACTAAAGACATATTTAACCTATGAATTAACCTTGCCTTTAACTTTACTAAATTAACTTAGTAGTTAGTTGGTCACTGGAAAATAAATGTAAGTAATTGATGGATAACAATCTCTTGGTTAATAAATGAAGAAAATAAAAGAATCTCACAACAAAGGGAAAGCAATGTTGTTTATAAAACAAGTCAGGTATTTTCCTTTTGTATAATATGTAGATTACGTTCCCTCCCAAACGTGGAGTACAGCAATTGTAGCTGTTCAGATACCCTTATTGAGAGTGAGTACCAAGAACGTCTGGAACTTCTACAAAATAAGTAGAAATTTGAAGTTATTCAGAAGTTAATTAAGTTTCGTATAATTCTTGTCAGATGTTTTACGTTCTATAAATTCATTTGATTTAATTGGTAACTTCATGTTGGCGGGACAAATCTTTGATAAGTTAAGTGCAGTATTTCTGAAAATGTTGTTGTGTCAATGAATGATGTTGTCATTCTGAAATTTTGTATTCTTTAAGTTTTTATTTCGTTAGTTATACCTAAAATATCTAATAATGAAATGGTTTCCCCAAAATGACTCCCCAAGATCTTGTTACGGTGGTTACAGACATACCAACCGTCACAAACATACCTTAACTTGGTGCATAGTAGCACGCCTGGAAGGTTCTTTCTCTAGTAACCGTAGCAACAGTCTCCGTAACGCAGGTGACAATGTCGGTCGTGTTGGTAACGATAGAGGCTCGTTGTTAACTCTCCGTTGTAACTCTGCTGAGCTACCTGCTGTCCATGGTACTCTTCCCACGATCATGGCGAATAGAGTTACTCCTAGTGACCACATGTCTGCTGCCTGCGTGTACGGAACAAGGAAATAAAATTAAGAAAGAAAACAGAACATATGAAGGGGATATTTTAAGAATTTAAACTTTAATCGCATTCTGGACATTTTCAGAACTGAACAGAACAAATACTTGTTGTGCCCCGATACTGTGGATGGATTTATGTACAACCAAGGGCGTAGATATTATTATCTACGCCCTTGGTTGTACAATCACAATTTCAAGAGATCTGGTCTAAAAAAAGCTAAGCAACAATTTTATTTAAGAATTAGTGCTTTAAACCGACTTCTTGTGCTTCCGATGACACGTTACTTTTTTTCAGTCACTCTTCCGAAAATAAAAGATGCGATAGCTCTGGTCCATCAAGTATAAATACCGTGATGGTGTGTTGTTCTTGCTATTTTTACTTACAGCTCCATCGTAGGCATCAGTGGCAGCGGAAGCTTCAGGGGCTCTGAAAGCCGGAGTGCCTACTGCGCCTGACAGTCGTCCTGCGAGTTCTCCACAAGCTCCCAAATCTGCTACCTGCACTCGACCCTCTCCGAGTAGTAAGTTGGCTGGTTTTATGTCCCGATGTGCTATACCCTGGTAATGTACTGGGGGAAAAGTAATTTATGGTGAATACTAATAGTCATGAAGTCATGAACAATATTACCGTTAGATGGTGAATTATTTGAAGTAATAATAATGGTACGATAAGGAATTTAAATTTACATAAAATCTCTAATAACACAAAACCTATACTAATAGTCATGAAGTCATGAACAATATTACCGTTAGATGGTGAATTATTTGAAGTAATAATAATGGTACGATAAGAAATTTAAATTTACATAAAATATCTAATAACACAAAACCTATACTAATAGTCATGAAGTCATGAACAATATTACCGTTAGATGGTGAATTATTTGAAGTAATTATAATGGTACGATAAGAAGTTTAAATTTACATAAAATCTCTAATAACACAAAACCTATACTAATAGTCATGAAGTCATGAACAATATTACCGTTAGATGGTGAATTATTTGAAGTGATAATAATGGTACGATAAGAAATTTAAATTTACATAAAATCTCTAATAACACAAAACCTATACTAACAGTCATGAAGTCATGAACAATATTACCGTTAGATGGTGAATTATTTGAAGTAATAATAATGGTACGATAAGGAATTTAAATTTACATAAAATCTCTAATAACACTAAACCTATACTAATAGTCATGAAGTCATGAACAATATTACCGTTAGATGGTGAATTATTTGAAGTAATAATAATGGTACGATAAGAAATTTAAATTTACATAAAATCTCTAATAACACAAAACCTATACTAATAGTCATGAAGTCATGAACAATATTACCGTTAGATGGTGAATTATTTGAAGTAATAATAATGGTACGATAAGGAATTTAAATTTACATAAAATCTCTAATAACACAAAACCTATACTAATAGTCATGAAGTCATGAACAATATTACCGTTAGATGGTGAATTATTTGAAGTAATAATAATGGTACGATAAGAAATTTAAATTTACATAAAATCTCTAATAACACAAAACCTATACTAACAGTCATGAAGTCATGAACAATATTACCGTTAGATGGTGAATTATTTGAAGTAATAATAATGGTACGATAAGAAATTTAAATTTACATAAAATCTCTAATAACACAAAACCTATACTAATAGTCATGAAGTCATGAACAATATTACCGTTAGATGGTGAATTATTTGAAGTAATAATAATGGTACGATAAGGAATTTAAATTTACATGAAATCTCTAATAACACAAAACCTGCTGGTAAATAATGAACTGATTTAACTTACAGTACTCAATACCAAGTAGTGCATCACGGAAGTATTGCCGAGCGACATCTTCAGTAAGAGGTGTGTCTGTAGGTATGTCTATGACTGGTCCTCCTTCTAACAGCTGGAACACTAAGTAAAGCTGGTCTTCTGCTGGATCGTCCAGAACCTGTCATTGAGCAAAATGAGATTAGGAATACCTAATTGTATCTCTAGGTAAAAAGATCGGCATATTTGTAAACTCTGTTGTAAACCTTGTCTCAAAACATATAATAGCTATGGTTTCAGCTGCCATCTGATTATCAGCGATTCTTTATTTTGTATCTGGTATATATATTGATGAGGGTGCCTACCACGTTATTGGTACCACAAGGTGACATGTTGTAGTATCAAAAGGTGTAATGCTTCGTGGTAAGCCCCGTGAGTTCCTAGTTTATCTGTATTGGATTTACATTGAAATGCTATAATCACTCTCAACCCAATAGACACATTGTATATAATGTATTAGATAATTAATCAATCAAATCATCAATGGATTTAACTAGTGGATTAGAGTGAATACATACTTCAACTAATTTGACGACATTTGGATAGAATTTCTTGAGTATCTCTCGGTAGACTCGTTTGATTAAATGAGAAAAGTTAGTATTCCGCTGCGTACCTACCCTGGCCACGGTAACATTACAGGAGTTGTAAGGCAACCCGGGATGATAAAAATAACTAGAGTAAGTACTACCTCAACTAATTTGACGACATTTGGATGATCCAGTTTCTTGAGTACTGCTATTTCCCGGTATACTCGTTGTAGCGGGTCTGGAGCGACGCTGGGACAGGACGGTCTACGAGGTGGTGTGCGCCCGAATAGACCAGCTCTTCTCATTAGCTTTCGTTTTGAAAGGATCTTCATCGCCTGTTTAAAAATGAAGATCAGATAATGGAGTCTGCTGCATAGGATTGAGGTTATGGATAGTGCGTTAATGTTATCTAATCTAAGACATCAATAACTTAACCAACTAAGTTAACCATTTTATATAGCTGTACAGATTAAACACTAAATTGGTAAAAAAAACCATTCGTTATATCGAGTTTAGCTGTGATTAAAGCTAAATATAAATAAATAGTTCAAGTTGCTTCTTTAGAGTTAGTACATTTTGAGTTAGCCTCAAAAATATCATCCGCTAAATGTGCAAGACTTGTCCCTAAAGTTGACTGGCAACACGATTTTTGGGAGCCATAAAAAACCATCACAGATACTAAAGATCACTCAAAAACATGAAACGGAATGGGTTAGACTTGAGAGCTGCATACAATCAAATCTAGCTGTTCCATCTCCAAACTCTCGACTAACACAAATACTAATAAACCTAAGAAGGAACCACTTGAGACTACCTTCACAAGTCATCATAGGACATGCTCCCTTTAATAATACAGATAGCAGAGCTTGCATAGAGATTGAAGAAACAGTCACCCGGCACATCCTTCTGGAATGTGTAGGTTTGACAGAATACAGAGTTGCTCATCTCGGTGCTCCGAGGACCCTTCGGGAGGCATGTGGCAACATTAAGGGGCTGATCAGCTTCCTGGAGGAGCTGGGATGGCAGGAGTAACGGAATTCCCGCCTCCCGCAAAATAGGCGCTAAGACGTCGAGTTGCGGAAACCGAGCCCGATAACCAGAATCAGAACCATCACAGGTATTTAGGTATTCCTAAGTACAAATATGTTATGATAATGCATGGCAGTCGTCATGAAGTGATGATGATATTTTACTTCGCAGTTTAACAACAGTTCATAGGTACATATTGTAATAATAAACAATACAGAGTGGGTTGTATTTTATAAATATTTATATTAATTAGAATAATATTATCTTCTAGAGTTATTGTTTTTGCCAAGTACCCAAGTATCCAAGTACCAAGCTGACAACTGTACCGATACAAGCGACCTTTACCTCTGACTTTTGACCTTCCTACATTATTTACAAGGGGTACGCATAATCTTTTTTGGCTTTACCTAAAACAATGATTAAATGTTGTTTGAAATATTCAGACATCATAATTAAATATATGAAGGCGTACAAATGGTAAACTAAATTAAATTAATGGAGATGTAATCAAATATTTACTTTGTTATCTGGAGAGATCTTTCATCTTGTTATATATTTTATAAATTATACATTATTTATTTAGGGTCATAGAGTACTAAGCCTAAGGAGGGGCCATAGGCGGGCTCCCCATTTGGTATCGTTTTGTGTCGCGAGGCAGAGCTCTAAAAAATAGTAAGGTAATTGTGATGTTTTAAATGGGAAAAATACAGTGGTACAGGAGTTAGTACTAGGCGTCTACCTCCCCTCCTGCCAAAAGTGGCAGAAAAAATTGTTCGGTGATTAACCGCTGCACAACTCCAATGTAGGGTATTCATCATACCTTTTAGTAAATTGACTAGTCTATACTTACATAATGTGTTTCATCCTCCTCGTTGTACGCCAGCTTAACGATGCCATAGGAACCCTGTGGAAAAGGGCAAATTGTAGTATAATGTTGTCGAGTCCATGAATACTTTATACAGTATCCTGATAGCATAGCGTCGCAACCCGTGTCTGGTCTGTTTGTCTACTGTAGTTCGGGACACTAGGATAATTGTCTGCGGATGTGGATCAAGATTCCCTTTGTATCCTTTAGTTACATAAAGGTTGATCCATGTACCCGTTCAATGAGATAGATGGCTCGTTAGGAGCTACCGTTACATTACGATCTAAAGTAAAACGTACTTCGATATGTCTGCTAAAAACTATCCCCTGGAAAATCTTCATGGCCTTGTGGTGTGGCCAGAGACACATATTAAACAGAACACTTAATGGATCTAGATGTGTCGCTTTTTAACAGAATCCTATCTTGAAATGAAAATGTTTCTCACCTGTCCAATAGGTTCCAACAGTCTATATTGATTAAGTTGAACATATCCCGCGGCTTGTGCCAGAGATACTCGTCTGGACTCTCTGGGTGGTCGACGACCTGAGGACTTGCCAGGAGGTGGACCTTCAGCTGACTTCGCTGAGTGTGCACGTAATAGGGATGATCTCTCACCCACCGGACATACCACCAATCTGCGGATAGAAGAATCTAAAACCAATTATCTGGCTTCGCCCATGGAAATTTGATGACTATCGCCCGATCCCGTTAACACAGCCTGATCCCTGAAAGTATAATCAAAATCCAATGAGCAGTTTTGGAGCGTATTCTCCACAAACATTGGAACTTGGGACTAATTTCTAAAAACCGTCATTGTTTCAATATCATGTCTCACTTAGATATTTATATTCATTTTGAAATTACAGACAGACACTTCAATTTTGTTTGTTGCGAAAGTGTGTTTGTTTGTTTGTTTGTCTTTCACATCGACACAGAGCAACGATTAGATTTTTTTGCATAAAGATAATTGGAGGACCTGAGATTGACATGGCTACCTTTTACCCTGGAAATCCTTCGGTATACATTATTAAGTCACATTTAAAAAGCTATTTGGATAATAAAGGTAAAGGTGGCCACACATTCGTCCAATCCCCGGCCGGTCGCCGTACGGTCCACCGAAATCGACTACAGACTCGTCCAATTCTTGTGATTTCGATGACCGGAACGATCTGTCACACACACACACACACATCCACACTCCTTTGTTTAATTGAATCTTGTGTGTCTGTGTGGGTGTGTGAGTTGCATGTGATCTAGATCGTATGATATACAATTGCTAATGTGTGGCCTGTGTTCAATCTCGATCATACCGTTACCATACCAAACCATACATAAGTTTTTAACTAAAATAATGTATCAAACCTGTCCCCCGTACTAGGTTGTTGCCAGTGGTTTTCTGTACTGTGAGCATCGTTGAGAACATCCACCGCTGTGTGTCTGTAATAACAAACAAATATTTATTATTATTATATAATATGCAACATAGTACATGCAGACTACCAAAATACCCATAAGCGTAGTAAAACTTCTTGGCCCACCCCTGTTTTATAGTTATAGTGTATACCAAATAAAAAAAAAACAAAGTGATGAAAAACCTTTCTTTTAATAGTTACAATCACTTATCCCGCAAACGTGAATTTATAAAGAAAATTCATATTCTCATACATTTTGTATGGAACGACTTTTTTGAACGGATTCTCAGGCGGTACGAAGTTATGTTATGAATAAAAATGTAAGCATAACTTTAAAGTCCAATTGTCTTTTATTTCATATAAAACTTCATAAATTCATGAACATAACAAACAGTATGATTTTTTTGCAGTCGCATTTTGATACGGGATTGGATTTTCTAATCCGAATGGAGTTAAATATCTGCATTATTTATACTATGTATATTAATATTATATAAAGAGGTAGGTATAGCTTAGTAAGTTTGTAAATATGGATGTAGAGGGTAATCTCTCAAAGTACTGAACCGATTCTAAACATTATTTCACGAATATAAAGCTACATTATCCCTGAGTGTCACATCCTATATTCTATTAAGTTAAAAAATATTCACATGAGAAAGCTAGTTTCAGATACGTTCATTTAATATTTATGAAAATTTTTAAATAATAATATGATCATTGATATGAGTTTATTCTGAAAAAATAATGTAAATACAACGATAACATAACTACACTTGTTTCTTTCGAAACTTCCCTAAACGGAACTAGGGTAAAAGGTAGTTAATTGTAAAGCGCGGGCACCAGGCACCAGGCACCAGGCACACGCTCGACCCGGTAGATCAAAGTAAAATGTTCACCAGAGTGTTATATCTGATCTATTTATACCGGGGAGGGTGCTATAAGAGGATCATACCCTGTCTTGTATACTGCAGTATTTAGTACTTGTAATTACCTGAGAAGAACTGTAACTATTTGTATTGAATTACTACATAAGCTTATCACTACTTATTTATTACAGACTAGCATTCCGCCCCCGACTTCGCCCGTGGATATTTACGAACAAAATAAAATATAGGTACCCTATAATATAATACCTACTCCTTTTCTAGCGGCGGCTTTTTAATTAAATTTTTAAAATAAAAGAACACTTCTTGTGACTTAACTATAATAGTTAGACATATGCTATCGCGACACTTTTTGTAGATAATGATGTGTTCTGCAAAGTCGTAGTACAATATTTTGTTCTATCATCAATAGTTTTCGCAGCGCATGCGATGTAAGGAATTTCTTAGGTCATTTTTTTACACCTTGAGTTACATTATAGGAGTTTTAGTAAGGATCCCTAATTTTTTTGAAAATAGAATATAGCGTATGTCACTCAGGGTGAATGTAGCTTTCCAATGGTGAAATAATTTTTGAAATCGGCACAGTAGTTTTTGAGTTTATTCATTACAAACACAAACATACAAAAGTACAAATCTTTCCTCTTTATAATATTAGTATAGATAGATATATGCTACCGAGGACATTTTTGTAAATCATTTTATTCTACACAATTATTTCCTACATCATTTTGTTATATCTCTGACGGATTAGACCCATACGCCATAAAAACTTCCTAAGTGTAACTTTTTCCCGATTGATTCACTTATTTATCTCCTAAACATGATAGGTCCTTGGTCCATGTTTATTACTTGTAAACCTTCCCGGCGAATCAACCTATCTAATAGTGAAAACCGCATCAAAATCCGTTCATTGGTTCACCGAAAATTTCCCATTCCGGCCGCCATAAGATCTAGGCGGGCCATTTATTATAGGAATTGGACGAATCTGTGGTCAATTTCGGTGGATCGTACGGCGGCGCGCCGGTGATTGGACCAATGGGTGGGCACCATAAGGTACTAAGTATAAAAATACAATGCATTTTTTAATGCAAGTGTTACGGTCCTACGTTACCTAGCGGAAGACCAAGTCTCCCTCTTTTAGCCGATGGTATTTGTGAGTTGTCAGTTCTGTTAAGGTATATTTAGATGGAAAAGCTTCTAAGTGTGGTTTGTCGGATTATGTACATAAGTTTTTAATAATAAAAATCGTATTGGTAAATGGCCAGGATTTTTGTTTTTCCTTATTTTACTTTACTTTTTTTGTTTGTTTGTACTTATTTCACGCCAAATGGGAGAGATGGAGGGCCTGAGAGTAACATAACAACATTTCGATCCCGACCCGTCCACCCACTGGACTTTCCCACTGGTTTATCCCGGGAGATATTTCTCATTCCGTTTGAAAAATTGCGCTGTAAAGTCACAAATAAAAAATTAATTCTCAAAAACAAAAGAAAGAATAATTTTACAAAGTGGATTTAATTCATTACAATAAAATATATTTTATTTATTTTTTTTTATTTATCACAAAACAGTCAATACTTAAACTTACTTAAACTTAAATGAGAATACATAAGACCTATATGTGACGATAATTACAATACTACAAGGTAAAAACAGTACAATTTTCCACAAACCGTATACTTAAATTATGAATAATACAATATATCTACAATGCTAAACATTATATATACAAATAAACCTACAAATAAAAAATTTCATCAAGATCGCTGTCTTCTGGGAGAGTGCCCATAAGGCTGGCTGCATTGCCACGTTGAATGGCGATGCTGATCCTTTGTGCCAAATATGAGCCAGCTCTTTGGTCGTGGGACCAAGAAAGAAGATGTGGAAGACTTAATCAAAGGGAAGACCCGGATTCAATACTCACTCGTACTAGAAAAGCTAAGTACCATAATTCTTTTGTCAACAATAAGTGTTTTAATCGATTTCTAGGGCTTCGGAGGGCACAAAAAGCCGTACATATCTAAATATATAAATAATAGATGCAACTGACAATAAATGAAATGCAGCAACTTGTTTGCCACCTGTTCTGTTTAATATGACAACTGGCTAAATGTGTACATTGTTAACAGTGTCTCTGTCCACCCCGCAAGGTATTAGTTGTGTTTTTGAGTATGACATAATAATACATGATTATAAATGCCCCGTGGTTTTACTTCACGTTATTGTTTACAAACGTGATCCTGTCACGTTGTGAATATTTGTACTGAGAGATACCACGACATCCTTGAGCTAATGTGGCGAGGCTATGTATGACCTATCTAGAGGGGTAGACAGTACCACGACATCCTTGAGCTAATGTGGCGAGGCTATGTATGACCTATCTAGAGGGGTAGACAGTACCACGACATCCTTGAGCTAATGTGGCGAGGCTATGTATGACCTATCTAGAGGGGTAGACAGTACCACGACATCCTTGAGCTAATGTGGCGAGGCTATGTATGACCTATCTAGAGGGGTAGACAGTACCACGACATCCTTGAGCTAATGTGGCGAGGCTATGTATGACCTATCTAGAGGGGTAGACAGAGATAATAGAATGACATTTACTATATTTCGCACGGGTACAATATTTTTGTCTCACGCGGGTTGCCTTACAGCTCCCGAAATTGTGTTACGGTCCCCTAGGGTACCAAGCGGAAGACCAAGTCTCTCTCTTTCAGCAGATGGTATTTCTGAGGCTATACCTAACGAGTGGCCAGTTCTGTTGATGTATATTTAGATGGAAAAGCCTCTAAGTTGGTACAAGACCGGGATTCGGGATCGAACCCGTGGTCTGCCTAGTTAATACCCTGACGTCTTAAGACGAGGAACGACTCAGAAACTCGTGGTTCAGGCGCATGAGTGGTTAGGGCGCAACTGATCGCGTCATTCAAGACAACGTCGGCGCTTTGTCCGTTTTTACTGCAGAAGTGAGAAGAGCATAATGTACCGCTTCTCGGAATAAATGACGTAAGCGGCACATTACAAATAAATAATATATTAAAAAACGATCACATGCAGGAAAACATCTTCTTAATCAATACTAGGTACTGAAATTACCTACAGATTCGTATAAAATTTAAACGTAAATCCCTTCAGAGTATGGTCGTATGACTAAAAAGGTGTTTTTGAAGAGGCGATAAATTTAAGTTATCGAGAAAATTTTCACCCATCATGTTTTCATCCTACACAATACTAGATAAAATCCTATAGTTTCCGATACCCAAATTATTCATAGCATTCGTAAAATTCGGGAACTTCAGTTCAGAAATCAACTGAAATTTTTGTTTATTCAATAATGAACTTTTTTACTTATTACAACACACTATGGCTGTAATAGTAGGACTCATCACAATCTGATTGTATACCATTAGCAATGACTTTGATATCTCCACTTGAATGTAGTGTCCTTCCTTAAGTAAATAATAGCCGTAATGTTCCAGAGCTCTATAATCATCTCGTATGTAAATAAGGTAGTTTTTTAGTATAACATGCAATTTGTTGATATCATGCACTGAAGGTTCATACTATTATAGCTTCTAATGATACACTTGTTAAAAGACCTTTGATATTAATGTAATATTTGATATAGAAACACCCACATTGTAAGTTCTTCTTCTTCTTCTTTTTTTCAATATGGCGGTTCCACCAATATCAATCGGTGATTTCGCCAATGTCCAGTAGTATAGCCGTTTACGGTGATTATAGCCAATAAATCGGTATGTATGATAATCCCGCCGACCGTGATATGTCTTATTAATCACTGATTAATCACAACCATCACAGCGCGGGCGGGATTAAACTGGATTCCCCAACACGTCTCCGCGGGAGCGTGTGCTATCCACCAAGGCGTGTCGTGGAATCCCATTGTAAGTTATTTACTTTGATACAAGATCCGTGAGATGTCATGCGGGCGCGTAGGGCTATTGTGCTATATTTTAAATGGTTTTGGAAACAATGGAGATCACGGTCATGTACCAGTGGGTTTTTATAATTAATTTATGTACATAATCCGACAAGTACCTCAACAGAACTGGCCACTCGTTAGGTATAGCCTCACAAATACCATGAGCTAAAAGAGGGAGACTTGGTCTTCCGCTGGGTACTCTGGAACCGTAACACGATTTCTAAAAAGCTAATACAATAGTATTTCATCATCACTCGAGCCAGAAAGCAACAAAATTATATTAGACTTCTTACAGTTAATTCTGAATGTATCTCTAAGAGTATGTTTGTCAATTTTGTATGAATTTTGACAAAGATTTTTCTTACATACCTACACTTATTCTATTCTATTCTTTTTATTATGGTTCCATCAGGGGTCACAGCTGATGTTCCCGCCGACCGCGATATGCCCTATTAATTACTGACTAATCATAACTGTCACAGTACGGACGGGATTAAACTGGATTCCCCATCACGTCACGACGAGACGCGTGCGTTGGTTGCCATGACATGACGTAGAATCCAGTTATTTCATAAGATAATGTTTCTTTAAGAAGTGACAACTCTAGGTCCACTAAGTGCAGCAACATTTTCTGTTTAGTATGAACAACTGGCTAAATGTGAACACGGCAGTTGCTGTTGTCTCATGGCCTTACACCGATGGTATAAAGATTTGTTGGTTATTATTTCATTATCAAAACATTTTTATAGAGTTAAAAAACTTAAATATATTAGAATATAAAACAAGGTAAGTAAACAAAGTGTGAAATAAACATGTAAGTTTAATGTACAAATAACACTGTACCCAAAAGTTAGCGGACTCAACACTCAACACTCTAACCCAACCATCACCAGACTATATAGTAGGTGTTAAGTGGTTACGTTACGTTATGAACTTTGGACAATTGTTTGATGTTATTTTCTACTTTGTTTTGTCAAATGTTTCAATACGTTATTTCAGCTTCAAATTTAGAGGATTGCACGTTATGGATGTCAAACAAGATAATTGTGAATAGAAAATGATGGAAATCATAATGAAAGGTAGAATAAAGGGAAGAATATACCGAGGAAGACCTAGAAGAGGATAAAATAAATATAGTGCAGGAAAAGTTGGAAAAACTCCACCGACAAGAGCGGTGCTCAATGAATACAAGCCTGTTCTCGCTATGAAAATTAAACATTTAAAAAAGTTTGGGTTTCATTTCTGAAGAAAATATTATGTGTGTGTATGTGTGTGTAATCGTCAATTAGTATAGTCAGAGGTATTTCAGACAAAGCTTTGATATAATCAGTGTATTTTCTTACTGTATATTTGAAGTTCAACTTAAGTTTATAAATAAAATAATATGTAAAGTAATATAAGATGACATAGTACGTGTGAAGTTGTTAGTGGCCAGCGGTTTACATGCCACCGCCCTTTATGTCACTATTAATTAATTAACAAATACATGTTACACGCGATACATGGGTTCCGGTACATATTTACAACTTTATACTAACATAATATATAACTTGCTCGGCTTCACCCTTGGAGATTTGACAACAATTTATCCTGAAGGATTTCCGGGAATAAAAAGTAACATATGTCACTCTCTGGCCCTCAACTCTGCGTGCAAAATAATCGTATCGATCCATCGCTCTGTTTTTACGTGTCAAAAAAACAAACAAACAAACAAATACACTTCGCTATTACAATATTTATTTGGAAGAATTTTAATCAACTCCCGTGTCTCAGGGTACCCAGTGGAAGACCAAGTCTCCCTCTTTTAGACGATGGTATTGAGGTTATACCTAACAAGTGGCCAGTTCTGTTGAGGTATATTTAGATGGAAGTGTGGTTTGTCGGATTATGTACATAAGTTTTTTGAACATACTAATAATTTAACTAACAAACAGGCTAATAAGAAAGTGTTAATTTTTACATTTCAAAAATGTTCACGTGTGAAGCCGGAGCGAAGATCTAGTACATTATATAAGAATACGTGTAATATATAACTTTTTCAAAGTTACGTCTCAGTAAGGTAGGAAGTAGGCCCCGGGGAGAAATTCAAGTTTTCAGGAAAATCTTGAAACTATATTTAACATCTTTTCCAAATATATTTAGATGGTATAGATAATATCTGCAGAGGACATGTAAATGGAAACGAGGCTCGAAATGGATTAACGTCCAATTGGAGTTCTTGATGCACGTCTTCAGGGCAGAATTATACGAAATGAAAATTGTTAAAAATATCACTTTTTTGTGAAACCTATAATTACGAGTCCACGGTCTCATAGATGGTCCGTCGCATTCATCAAAGTTGAACACGTTCGCCACTGAGTGAAATCATTTTATAGACGTTTAATATAATTATAAACCTTTTAAAAAAAAGTGCACCGTCTTCAAAAATTTGCACTGAAAAGTAAGAAATAATAAATATTTCGTCGTAGAATTTGAAGACGGTTGGTGCCAAAATAGGATACAAAACTAAGTAAATATCTAAGATGATAAAGATCTGTTCAATATTATCTATGTTTGTATGTACTGATGATCGTAGGTTCCTAATGAATTGTCTATATTAGTGAATTTGGGAACTAAGTTGTTTCTAATTTGGCACCAACCGTCTTCAAATTCTACGACGAAATATTTATTATTTCTTACTTTTCAGTGCAAATTTTTGAAGTCGGTGCACTTTTTTTTAAAAGGTTTATTTTACCCTTTTAAGTGATTTTGCTGCCTTGAGAGACAAATAATAACGCAATTAAAAAAATATTGATGGAAAATTAAAAAAAAATACCCCTGTGGATGTGATTTGAACCATGTAATGTGCTTGTGCATCCTATGCACCCCATTACATTTAACCGCTAGACCATCGTCTCGAAAATTGACAACTTCGTGTCAATAGCAACCGTTGCTAAGGCTTTTTCTGATACATAATTTTCAGCCGTAAACAGAAATTAATTACTGAATTTCTGAAAAACTACTGAACCGATTTTCGTCATATGTCTGTGAGATAATAGCGAGAAATTATTATGTCTTGAAAAAAATAAGTTGTCAAAATCGGTACATATTTTATCGAGATATCAAGAAAAATGTACTTATAAAGTCAGTTTTTTCAAAATTTCTGAAAAACTAATGAACCAATTTTAATGACATAAAAATGGGACCAATCCGGAAGAATTATCTGACGATTAAAAAAGAAACCATCAAAATCGGTTCACAATTGGCGGAGTTATCGATGTACATACATACATAAAAAAAAAATACGGTCCGAATTGAGAACCTTCTCCTTCTTTTTTTGGAAGTCGGTTAAAAATGCCATGGTATGTGTTTCTCTTGTTCACAAATGACTCAAGAACAAAAACTAAATTAGTGTGGTCTAGCTGCGACGGACCGGATTTTTTTGATGAAATGTGGACGTAAGTAACGTTTTATATTTTTTATTTTATCAAAGCCTAATTTCTATTGTTAGAACAGACGAACGAAGAACTTCATAATACTGGTTCTTCAAGTAAAAAAAGGTTCGTAAATGATGACTACCTAACCCAAATATGATTTAACTGTTACGTAGAATTTCTCAGTGAAAATGAAAGAAAACTTTTACAGAGATTTGAAAGTTTCAAGAAATTATTTCTCATTATAAAATATGTTCTAAAGAAAGTTTACAAAGTGCAGCGACTTACGGCGCACTCAGCTATAATACATTAGTTTCGTTCAGAACTACTTAGTTTACCTAATAAGTGTAGGTAGGTCTTGGTACTGCATAATAATATTTATGGAGACGGTATTATTTTACCTTCAGGGTTACCGGTTTTCCTGTTTTAGTGATTGAGAAGAAAAGTCGAAAAATTTGTTTCGCATGCATGTTATAGTATTTTACAAGTCCGAAATAGGATCTCCATTGTACGAATAACAACGAAATAAAAGTAAGTAAATGAAAAAGGCCTCGTCAGACTTCAAAGAAAAAACTCCTGATTGTACATTTGTATTTATTAATTAGTTAGATTGTTAGCTACGTCAGTCAACGTGGCGTGGAAAGGAAATATCTTAATCAAAACTTATTTAAAAATTGTGTTTATTTGTGTAATGAAATCATGCTCGTTTACACGCGATATCATCACGCCATCTGTTTAATGGAATGAACATAAATATGTATACAAAATGTAGAGAGATATTTGTACGTCTACAAGTTAGTACTTACAAGTACTTTATTACAAGTATTATAAATACATAGTCCAGTTATATGATATTAGATACAATAAATCAGTGCAATAGTCTATTAAAAGTATATTTATTTAATAACATCGACGAGTTTTGGAGCTAAACAAAGGGCAATTTAATTGAGCGTGCCACTCGCCCAATTCCACTTATTATCACAACATGAACACACTCTGCTAACTCGATCTCGACGTTAGAACTTACTAGCAGAATAACTTTTGTTTCAAAATATTCAAAATGATGACTCGCTCAAGAATTAGTTAAAATCAGCGAGGTAACAAACGCCAGAATTTTAGGACCCATGCCACAGGGAGGATGTATTCGTAAAGTCGTCCGCCGCGACTGTATCTTTGTGCCCGATTCTCTTCGTAACTAATGAACAGATTTTAGTCTGGTTTCCATGATAGGAGGAAAAATTAGAAGTGACGCCAAGGTGACTAATAATAATAATTAGGGGTTTACCATACTTTTATCTAAATAAAAAAAACAACTTTTATTGCATTACTTATTTTTTGGACTCACTTCAGTGGATACATGTAATAAACTCTTTGAAAAGTGATATTATGAACCCAGACATAGCAATACTAAATAAAACTTGTGCACTGGTACAGTGTAACACGTCTTTCCATAAATCTGTCCCAGAACTTCTACTCTAGGATTGGTAACACTTTGTATTACGTATATATATATATATATACAGTAGCACAGTGTTTTTCAACCTTTTTGAATACGCGACCCCTTTGTAAGTTGAACATTTCTGGCGACCCCCCCCCCCTAAGGCTCTAGGCTAAAACTACGACCTATGTCAGTGATTTTAAAGACGTATCATAGTCCTACAATACTAAATCCATTCTTGGATAAGTCTGTACAATAATAATTGGCTGATCTAACCACGAGCATGAAAGAAAAGCTTTTGATCATGAAAGAAAAGATTTAGCAGCTGACGGTTGAAAAACACTGCAGTAGCACATAAATATATAGAAGAGTACTGTTGACAGAACCGTTTATAGTTTTCTCCTGTGATATAGAAACACGAGCGTGATCTACGTGACGGTTGTATATGTACGTGATCTGGGTAGGGTTGACACTTGTTTTTAGTTCTTTTATACAAAAACTAACATGTGTGACTCTTGTTTATAGGACGCAGGAAATACCGACGACGCTAAAAAGAGACGATGCGATGGTCATTTTAGAACCATTCTCATAATACAGTTGTTAGAAATAGTTATTTGTTCAACAAGTTATTAAAGTTTTATCACAATCCGTCCAGTAGTTTTTACGTGAAGGAGTAACAAACTTTCGCGTTTATAATATTAGTAGAAAGTAGAATAATGTACCAATGGGTTTTTTATAATTAAAAACTGGCTTCGTACTGTTGGTTCCACTACATGGTTCCATCAGTGGGTCCAATAGGATTTCCAAGTACTCGTGGTTCCACTGCTAATATGAATCGCCAAACCACACTTAGAGGTTTTTCCATCTAAAATCTCAACAGACTAGCCACTCGTTAGGTAAGTATAGCCTCACAAATACCATCGGCTAAAAGATGGGTCGGCTGGATACCCTGGGACTCATAACACAGTTTTGGGAGCCGTAAGGCAACTCGTGAAACGTCGCTGAGCATTTATGAAAGGTATGATGAATAATATATTTATTTATTTTTTTATTTATTTTATTTTATTTTATTTATCACAAAACAGTCATTACATACAAATTACAATGAACATAAATGAAAATAGATAAGACCTATATGTGACGATAATTACAATATTACAAGGTACAGATAAGACCTATATGTGACGATAATTACAATATTACAAGGTACAGATAAGACCTATATGTGACGATAATTACAATATTACAAGGTACCTACAAACAGTACAATTTTTTCACTAACCGTATACTTATTAATAATATAAAGTAAATACAAAAACAATCGAAACAAATAAAATCAAAACAAAAGAGACAAAATATCAATATGTATGTGAAGATAATACCAAATGGCTAACGATAGTCTCTGCCTACCCCTCATGAAATAAAAGGCATGATGATATATCATTAGTATATAACATCTTACAGAATAATATGTCAACTATTTAAAATAATAGTGAGCATGAGTACTAGCCCTAGTTAGGGTCCTCTCAAGTCGTTGTGGACAGCAGCTACGAGCTACGTGTGTTTATTTAATCACGGCACATATAGTTTATAGTCCAGCTAGAGTAACGTACGAGGCATTCTGAAATATCGTCTCTATTTACACTTTACCTTTCAATTTCAATTGAGAGGTACGTCGTGTATGGTAGACTGGATTGAAAACTATGACATTCTCAAACCTTAAACTTATAAAATAAACTTGCCGCAAATAACAAAATGCATCCGCCATTAATAATTGACAACTAACTCGTACCTGTCAAGTGATTTTAGGGTTTCGTACCCGAAGGGTGCCAACGGAAACCCTATTGCTAAGGCTCCGTCCGTGACAGGGCTGCATCTTTTGAACCGTAATATGTAGACTAACAAATAATAACAATAAAATATAGTTATGTTATGCTTTTTTGGCGTTTTTTGCTCGAACTTAATAATAGCAGTAATGGCAATATATACAAACGTCTAACTAATATAACTATGATACATACTCTTAGGTAAAACAACAAATAATAAAAACCGGCCAGGTATGAGACGAAGTTTTTTTTAATAAATTATAAAAAAAATGTATTGTTAAATATTGTACGGTGGTACGGAACCCTTCGTGAGCGAGTCTGGCTCCGATTTATTTAATGGCAATTTAAGCCCAATAAAGCTAGAATAATGGCTTAAATTAATTAATTTAAATTGCTTTTATATTGAAGAATAGTTATTTGGCAACATCGCTAATAGTCATGAGAAATTAAGTTTTTAGGGCAATTCTAGAAAGTTGGGACTCCATCTAAGAGAAACAAATTTAAACTCACTTTAATTATAAAATGAATACATATTATATAGAGACTTTAATAACATTGTCGAGTTAGACAAGTGGTTCTGTCATTCTACTGATGAATTTATGATCCGATTAAAGCGTTCTCAAACAATCGATGACCTTGTCGGCTCCACCCTGCGACCGTTTTTCAGGTACATTAGAGCTACGGTGAAAATATATTTATTTTTAAATTGTAACACCTGAAACTTCAGTGTACCTACATCGTAAGTATTATATTTAATGTAGCTAATAGATAAAAGTTTGATATTTTCTGATAACAAGGTAGCTTTCATATCCCGGGTTCGCCTGTGAAAATAGTTGGAATGTCAGAATAACATAACCCATAACCCTCTTTAACATTTTTTATTAAAGTATTAAAGATGTTTAAGTAAAGTGAATTAAGTTTATCAAGTCGGAGAAAAAGTTAGCCCCAGCGTGTTTGTTTTTATGGCCTATGCTGTCTAATCCGTAAGAGATATAACAAAATGATGTAGATTAAAATTGTGTAGAATAAAATGATCTACAAGAAATCTGCGGTGTCATATATCTATCTCTAATAGTAATACTAGATAATAACACAAGACAAAGTAATAATGAACCCTGTAAAGAGCACAAGATATCACGTCCCCACAAAACAAGTAGCGGAACCTATTTACGAAACGAGGAGTTGTAAAACGTTTTGCATCATGACATCATGATAAAGACGGAAATTTTAGTTCGTCCATTAATTGTCTTAGTGATTATTTGATATGACGAGCGACAATTACAACTTGTTTCTCACTTTAATGGAGAGACATTACAGTAGACAATGTATAACGGGTTTTAAGGCTATTTCAATGATAAGAGTAGGTTTTTATTTTATAATATATATTTCAGTGATACTTACTTACTTACTACTTACTTACTTACTTTACTTACTTACTACTTACTTTAGCCCTTACTTACTTACTGACTTACTTACTTACTTACTTACTTACTTACTTTACTTACTTACTTACTACTTACTTACTTACTACTTACTTACTTACTTACTTCTACTTACTTACTTACTTACTTACTACTTACACCCCCCCCCAATATACTACGGCACCTCCTTCACTCGTCGTCTGGAAAGATCACCTAACCCCACCTACCTCACCTACCACCCTCCCTACCCTCCACCTACCTACCTACCTACCTACCTACCTACCTACCTCCCTACCTACCTACCTACCTACCTACCTACCTACCTACCACCCTACCTACCTACCTACCTACCTACCTACCTACCTACCTACCTACCTACCTACCTACCTACCTACCTACCTACCTACCTACCTACCTACCTACCTACCTACCTACCTACCTACCTACCTACCTACCTACCTACCTACCTACCTACCTACCTACCTACCTACCTACCTACCTACCTACCTACCTACCTACCTACCTACCTACCTACCTACCTACCTACCTACCTACCTACCTACCTACCTACCTACCTACCTACCTACCTACCTACCTACCTACCTACCTACCTACCTACCTACCTACCTACCTACCTACCTACCTACCTACCTACCTACCTACCTACCTACCTACCTACCTACCTACCTACCTACCTACCTACCTACCTACCTACCTACCTACCTACCTACCTACCTACCTACCTACCTACCTACCTACCTACCTACCTACCTACCTACCTACCTACCTACCTACCTACCTACCTACCTACCTACCTACCTACCTACCTACCTACCTACCTACCTACCTACCTACCTACCTACCTACCTACCTACCTACCTACCTACCTACCTACCTACCTACCTACCTACCTACCTACCTACCTACCTACCTACCTACCTACCTACCTACCTACCTACCTACCTACCTACCTACCTACCTACCTACCTACCTACCTACCTACCTACCTACCTACCTACCTACCTACCTACCTACCTACCTACCTACCTACCTACCTACCTACCTACCTACCTACCTACCTACCTACCTACCTACCTACCTACCTACCTACCTACCTACCTACCTACCTACCTACCTACCTACCTACCTACCTACCTACCTACCTACCTACCTACCTACCTACCTACCTACCTACCTACCTACCTACCTACCTACCTACCTACCTACCTACCTACCTACCTACCTACCTACCTACCTACCTACCTACCTACCTACCTACCTACCTACCTACCTACCTACCTACCTACCTACCTACCTACCTACCTACCTACCTACCTACCTACCTACCTACCTACCTACCTACCTACCTACCTAGCGGAAGGGCGCGCGGGTAGTTGATCTTAAACTCGTTTGGCATAGTACTAAATCTATTATAGTCCGACAAACTGTACTGTCTCAAATCGACCTCAAAATAACTCAACAGAACTGGCCACCTGAGGAAGATTAGGCTATGTCTTCTGTTTGGCAACTATAGGGCACCACGGCCTTTATAACTTTGGTGGCAAGAGACACCAAGTAAGCTTCAGCTTTTTATCATTCAATCTATGTGTGATATGTGTCATATATCTATTATTTTTAAGAGAAAACTTCTTAGTGCGTGCTCTGCGAAGCACGAGAAGTTGATTAAAGAACATTCTAAATATAGATACTAATATTATAAATGCGAAAGTAACTCTGTCTGTCTGTGACGTATTCATTGCTAAACCTCTGAACCGATTTTTATGAAATTTGATACGGAGAAAGCTTGGTCCGGCATCGCACCAAACATTTCCCATTCCGGCCGCCGTACGATCTAGGCGGACCGTTTGTTACAATAATTAGACAAGTCTGTGGTCAGTTTCGGTGGAGTGGACCGTATAGTGGCGCGCCGGTGATTGGACGAATGGATGGGCATCTTTAGGGAAGGTCATACGGTACTTTAAAAAAAACATAATAAGGTATGGAAGGTATTATGGGGCCCAGATAGTAGGTTAACAAAGCGGTTAGAGTTTAGCCTAAATATACTTACAGATCTGACACCTTAACAATTTGTCACTTTCATTTTTTTAAGTTCCGTGATTATAATTATATATATCTACTATTCCCCATTGTGCGAGTCCAACTCACACTTGACCTATGTATATGTAACAATTTTATGAAACCTTCTATGTAAAGTTTAGTAATGAATTTTGTTTTAAATGTTACCGGACGGCACCGCGGGCGAGGTCGTACATCCTTTGAAAATCACTTAAAAATTCCCTAACGAATATTTAGAAACATTTAGAATTCTTTATAGGGTTATCTTATTATACAGGTTATCTCAAAAAGGGGTGGATAGGGGATGAAATTCTGAAAAAGTCCTTTGGGTATTTTTCGACCTGACACATCCTTTTCTAACTACTTAATATTATAAGTATTGTTTGTTCTTCTTTCATGTAACAACTGAGCAACGGATGGATGAAATTTTTTGCACAAAGATAGTTTGAGGATCGCAGACTGACACAGGAGGAAATAACTGTTTACAACTTTTCTACCCGTTCTAATATAGTTATCTATACTAATATTATAAAGAGGTAATGTTTGTGAGGTTGTAGGTGGATCTACTGAACCGATTTTGAAAATTCTTTTATCAATAGAAAACTACGATATCCCTGAGTGACATAGGTTGTATTTTATTTTATTCGAAAATATCCACGGGCGAAGCTGGGGGCGGAAGGCTAGTCCACAAATTAAATGCTATTCGTTGGTAACCTCATCATTGAGAACGGCTACACCGATTTGGCTAATTGTTTTTTAAATGTTCATAATAGTCTGAATAAGGTTTTAATGAAACAAAAATTTGAAAAGATGTCCGGAAAATTGGAAAATACGGGAAAAACTGAAGGTGCTTTTTCTATGAGCTTCACGGACGAAGCCGGGGGCGGGGTCGCTACTATTCGTCCAATCGCCGGCGCGTCGCCATACGGTCCACCGATATCGACCACAGACTCGTCCAATTCTTGTAACTAACGGTCCGTCATCCGTTTTCAAATTGTTGTATTTGTGGTTGATTTCGATGGCCGGAACGATCTGTCACACTCATACACACGCCTTTGTTTAATCGAATCTTGTGATTCTGTGTGAGTGAGTGTATTGCATAATAATATGATATTTACATCGCTAATGTGTAGCCTGTGTTCAATTTCGATCATACGGGTGGCTGGACCGAAAATTGTCGGTGAGATACCGGATCAGTGCGTGGGCTACTTTAGTCAGAAGTACGTTAGGTACCTACTGATAGAAAACTGCTGTTAATTTTTTTGTGTTTTCTTTATTTACATATCTATACTAATATTATAAAAAGAGAGTGCGAATTTTCTGAGTTTGTGTATATGTACCTATAATCTCCGGAACCACTGCACCTATTTAAAAGTTTCTTTTAACATATGAAATGAACATAGGCTATAAATTATGTATATATGTGCAAATTAGCTAAAGTTATGATGATATTCGTCAACCAAGTCGGAAAAAAGTGGTGCCTCTTGAGAGCTTCCACGGCGTCAATAGTTAAAGTTGCACGAAAATAATGTATGGCTGAATTGTTCCTCTTGAACAGGTCTAAAAGAAATTCCGCAACAGCATATGTATATCTTCTAATGATAACTCACAGTAACCATTTTCACCTTTCAAATTTTAATCAAAAATAATGAATTATTTAAAACCCAATCGATAGAAAACTTTGAAGTGAGGAACTTTTTATTTAGTAGTCATAGAGGTCGTTATTCAATGGAGCTGGGATAAGTTCTATAAGTTGCCGGCCCCAGGGTACCCAGTGGAAGACAAAGTCTTCTTCATTTAGCCATATTTTTAAGGCTATAACTAACGAGTGGCCAGCTCTGTTGAAATATATAGATAGATGGAAAAGCCTCTTTGTACGGTTTGTCGGATATTGTACATAGATTTTTTATTATAAAAAACATTGGTACATGGACGTCTTATTACCCACTCCACAACCGACGCCTGGGATAAGTTATTATGTGATATTACAATATTTTCCACGGGCGAGAAGCAAGTAGTTACCCACAATGACAGTTTCTTTGATAGTCAGTCAAGTAAGTATATTTAGTCCATTATCCTAAAAGATGTTCAGGGTCCCACACACACCACAGAAGACAGAACCTAACAATATAATGATGTTATACCGAACCTTGTGTTATGTTGTGAACAACATACTCAGAGAATGCGGAGAACGCCAATAAAAAAGATAGCATTTCTCCTCACTACTTTTTGTTCTGCAACTACATGGATGATAGAAAATTATGGATAAAATTATTCACTAAAATATATTCAATTATCACTTTAATGTTGTAGGCTGTTTGGAAAATATTTCTATTCAACGATGTTATAAAGACAATTTATTGTTTTTTTAAAGATATTATATCATTTTATTGGTCATGACTATAAAATACAATTAAATATGCCTATTATGCCATCTATATACTACAAATAACATATAAATAAAAAAATCGTACTTAATATTTAATTGGTTGATTTAAACTGTATTTCTATATTTATAAACATCTGACAAAACCATAACAATCTGGTAGAATATTGAATAGTCCTAGTTGAATGTGTTAGTATATTACAAACATTCACATCTACTTTGCATTACAGATAGTCCGTTATGCAGGGCTTACATGTTGACTGAAGAAACGGCTGTTCACATACTCTTGGAGTGTGTGGGAGTGGCCGAATACAGAGTGAAGCACCTCGACTATATGAAGACGCTACCGGAGGCTTGCAACAACTGTGGAAGACTTAATAATCTGTAGATGCTTCTTGTGTTGATGATTTGATCGAAATTGACCGATATAATAAAGACAATAAGAAAGAGTCTAAAAATTGTAACCATTTGGTTAAAAAAAAATTAAATATGCCGCATCAAAAATCAGTGAATATTTAGACAGCTTCATGTTGATAAATAATTCATGTAAGACAAGAGACGCGATCTGAAAGTAGTCTGAACATCCTGAAAGGTAGACACGTCCTAGTACGACTATACATATAACACTATAGCTATATATCATCACACTATTTATCACATAAGAGGTAGATAGAGACAATCGAATGTCATTTGCTACTAATCATTATACTTTTCATACATGCTCGGCGAAAAATTAATTAGAAAACTCAGAATTTTGAATTTTGGTAAATGATGTAGACTCACATAATATAATTATAGAACTAACCATACCGCCCCCGACTTTGCACGGGTTCAAACATTTTAATACTGTGGACATTTTGTAGATCATTTTATTCTACACATTTTATTTCTTACGTCATTTTGTTACATCTGTGATGGATTAGACAGCGCACACCATGAAAACTCGCTCGGGCTAACTTTTTCCCAGACTTGATTCACTTATATTGTTAATGCTCAGTTCCTAAACATGATGGGTTCATGTTTAAACTATGCGAGTTTCCCGGTAAATCAACCTAACTAATAGTGAAAAGACCAACAGGTTATTACTTAGATAATTGTAATTGGCATCATAAATAGTCCAATATTGTATATCGTTTGATTAGATTAACATGCTTGTATATAGGTAGGTATGTATTGAACTACTTTTAGCTCTACACTCACTATGACTGAAACAAAATAGAGAAGGTTCATAAGGTAATAAGTATGTACTGGAGAAGAGAACAAAGAAGAAGAAGATAGAAAAGAAGAGATCTTCAATCATATTTTTAAATACATTCAAAACAAGAAGTCATCAAGTCAAAAGATGATGAGAGTGAAATTTTACGATGCAACAAAAATTGACACGATTTCGCACGTTGCATATTTTTTTATTAAGTATGTTTAATAATCAATTTAGTACCTATATTTAATTCTCAATTAAAATAACTTTTAAAATTTAATTATTTAATTGAATTCAGATTTGAGCAACCGTATTTACGATCACGCAATTTTATTTCCATTTATTATTTGCGTGCTAAATAAACTTATTTTTGTATTATTCCAAAAAATATAACTTCTAACGCGCGTACACACACACTGGTACACACACACTGTACACACACACTGTACACACACACTTTTTTATATAAGTAAGTACTAAATTAAATAAATTATATAATAGAGTTTACATAGATTTTTTCAACAAACTGTTATGTCTGTCTGTACAATATGTGTATTAAAACAAAGTTAGTCTAATAAAAGGGCAAACTCATCTTTTATTATGTGAAGGTGAACTTGTGGGCGATATAACAGTTTTCATAAAATAGCAAATAGTGTGTTTATTCTACCTCCATTTCAGGCACAAATTGATGTTTGTACAGTATTTATAGTTTGGGGTCAAACATAATAATCCTTATTTGAAGAATTGACAAAGTGATACCATTTGAAGTGCTAAACGTATAACATTCAAATATATATATAATAGATTAGAGTCATACAGATATAAAGTTAAACATCGGTCGACGGTGATTGCTAACTGGTTGGAACATCTGCTACAGTTAAGGTGCTGTCACCTTGTGAATACATTATACTTAACTAGTGCGAATACTGATCTCCAACAGATGGCGGCGTTTACAAAATACATTAATTAGTCTCATTTTAAAAGAAACATTTAATTTTATTATTTTTCGTCATTAGAAGGAAAATAATCTTCAAAATGGCGTATCAAACATTAATTTTGATTAAGGGAGATATGGTGTACCTACCGACAAAAAAACACTCTTGAGAAATAATATATAGATAGATACATATGAAGGTGGTGTATGAGTATAGCTGTGCACCGAGGTAATGTCGCCAGCATCTTGGGCGTCATGCCACAGGGTAAACATTTAAAAAGGATATTTATCAAGCCATATTTTTTTAGTTTTTATTAAGTTTTATATTTATTATTGCTAAATTAATTAATATATATTTTAGATAGTTTTAGGTTTTATATGAATGTTAATTTAATTTTGTTTTATTAAAACAAAATTAAAAAAGAATACGGTCCGAATTGAGAACCTTCTCCTTCTTTTTTGGAAGTCGGTTAAAAAAGAGATACATTGTTACTTAATTTATATAAAAAACAAAACCTATTTAGTAAAATGATTGTTTTAAAAAAATATTTCTGATTTCTTAACTTCTGGGTTCCAAGACCTGTTTCATCACATTTAGTAGGTACGAAAACCTTCGAAACCACCACTATTAATAAATAAAATAAAATCTGCTATATTCTATATTATAATTTAAACATTGAAGTATGATTTTTCGCATTGTAGATATTTTTAAAAGGTTAAGACATCGTACTGTGATGTTTTAGTAGATTTATTTCCACTTAAGCAGTATTTTATGTCTATGTAAAAATTATAACAACCAATTTTTTAAAGAATACGTGCCTTATTCGACTCCTCGTGTTTCTAAACAATAACAGATTTTTACGTTAAAGAAGTGATACATCTAGGTCCATTAACTGTGTCTCTGGCCACACCACGCCGTTAGTTATAAAGGCCGTGGAGGTGTGTTTGTTAAGAGCTATACATTAAAATAATTCAGTGCATCCACACTATAGGTACACAGACAGACAGAGCTAGATGACGCACTCCGCACTCCGCCGCGCCGTATACGTCCAATACTTTTGGTTGTTTTAGTTATTACCACCATTAACAGTGTTGTGGGGTGTTAATACTGTTCAGCGTTCATAGACAACTTCACACATACAACAGTATACATCATCACGACCTTTATAGCTTGCGGTGTGGCCATGAGACAACAGTAACAGTGTCAAGTGTCACTTCTTTAATAGACGTATCTACATATCTATCTAAAGTTAACTTTGCGTGACATCCAAAGCACGAGAAGGAAATTTTGGTGCTTATAATTTTTGATTAAGAAGAATGAAGGATTAAATAACTATATGTATTAGTTTAACAAAATATAAACTTTTCTTTGTCATTCTTGAAGCCAGAAGCACAAATGAAAATCCTTACTCTAAAAGGGATATACAATCATGATGTCAGTTTAAAACAAAGCTTTGTTAATGGGGATATTTGAATATCTGCCATCAAGTCGTTGTTTGTCAACAACTTTATATTTGAATTTGTCAATCATCTAGGGACGGCGTAAACAACCAAACTTTACAATTACAGCACCAAATTTAATTAGAATATTAATACATGATGGTGTATTGGTCGGGAAGTGAAAGGACACAGGTTCTTGACAAAAAACACGCACATCTCCTTGTATGTATGTAAGAATAAAAAGGGTGACTTACTGACAATCAACGCACAACCACTGAATATATAAATATGAACATTGGAAGTTATATTCCTTGAGGTGTAAAGGTTTGTATGGTTAATAGTATTCCTATTATTATAAAGAGGTAAAGTTTATAAGTTTGGATGTAGGGGTATCTGAAACTACGGATTCGATTCTGAAAATTCTTTCACTAATAGGAAGCTACATTATCCCATTAGTATATGCGATCATCCACTTCAATAATGGAACATTTCAAAAAAATAACTATTGACTTTTGAACAGTTACATTATTGGACTTTTTTCTAACCAGTTAACAATAAATAAATAAATGAAATAGTAACTAAATTAATTAAATTAGACTTCTAATTATGTATATATCGCATTCATTAATTTATTGTTTCAAGTATAGCATGTCATTGAAAATTTGAAAAAATATTAATTGTTTTATTTTGTTCGAAAATATCCACAGACGAAACCCGGGGGACCAGCTAGTTGAGATCATAGTGAAAAAGTGATCACAATTTAATGGGATACTTTCGTAAGTACCTACACATAATGACACATAGAGAGTAAAGTCGCAGTAGGTATTTTTTGATATATTTTTCAGAAAAACATGCTCTACCATAATACGCACTGAATACTATTTCAAATTTTGGGATAATTTCTTATTATCAAGAGATATAATTTTATTATATACATTTATTGATTAAAGGCAATATTAAAAGTACACACAATCGCCGAGCATGTATGAAAGGTATGATGAATATAAAAGAAGCGAAAGAGGTATGTCAGGACCGTATATAACAAATGGCATTTCTGCCTACTCCTCTTGGGATGAAAGGCGTGATGATAGATTGATAGATAGATGATAATTTAATAACAATAACATCTATTCTATTATTTTTATTAAATTATTAAATATTATATATACTATCTTTTTATTAATTGCCTTTTAAAAATAGTGTTTATCTAAGTAAAGACATTACCAAGATAAAGTTACATTTACAACTCCATCAATCTTGTCTCTCAATTTACTTTTTGGTAAATTACTTAGCTGATGAATGCGTTTAAAGGTCATTTAGTATCACAAAAGTTTCATTTGAGATCAAAACTATAGTCAAGAGACGAAAGTATTAGTCGTGGGCGTTGAATAATATTATTTAAAATATTTAAAACGTACAAAAATAAATGGAATTGGTACTCTTCATAAATTGTAGCGGTAGGCCTCCTACCTACCATGTTGAGATAGGGCTAAATATTATATGTGGATATTGTTATTATTTCTGGTGACACCGTAAGGCATAAAGGTCGTGTAGATGTGTGTTTGTTTACCTAAAAATAATTAACTGTATATATTTACCGTCCCTTCTGGGAAAACAAATTTTGTTGATTACACAACTTAATTTACCTAAATACTTAATTTATTGCTTTTGATTGTGTAAATTGTGTCAAGTATTACAAAATGTCACTTGCAGTGCTAATTAATTGGTTGAAAAATTATTTATACTGACATATTTTATGGCTTTTCTTTTGTACCGATCGTACACAAACATCGAAGCCGGGACCTTTACCAGTGGCGGCGCAAGGCGTCGGCGACGTCGGCGACTGCCGACGGCCTCGCGCCTGTGGGGGCCTAGCAAAAAAAATTAACAATATTTAAAAAGTTTAGTTATCGTATATATTTCCATACGCGTGAGTAGTATAAATGTATCCCAGAGTTATTTATGTTTATTCATGGTTTACAAAATTCGCACTTTTTTTGCTTTCTTTCACAGACAACAACGTAATAATTATTTTACCTTAAGAGAGAACGCCTTAAAACACCTAACGCGTAAAAAAGTCATTGACGATTTTGACTTGGGAGTCAAAAGAAAAAAGTTCAGGAATTTTCTACTATAAAAAAGACTGCGAAGTCTTTTGCTTATTTTAAGTGATGAAGTAGATTTTCAAGGGTGTAGAGAGATCGTTCGCAAAGCACTGCATAAAATTGGCTTTCGATTAAAATAACAAAAACCTCTTTTCACACTTTGAAATACGTATTGATACGCTAAAATACCTCTTAAGGGTCCTTAGCCGTCGGTCAACTTACTTCTGTCAAAAATATGGCAAATCTGAATTAAACCTGGAGAAATGAGTCTATTTATACTACAATTGTATAAATAAAGTCATTTTTCTAGGATTAATTCAGATTTGCCATATTTTTGACAGATATAAGATGGCCGACAGCAACTGACCCTTAACTATACTCATACTCAATCTATTTATCGTTTTTGTTCTGACTGGGTAATAAAAGAGGCCTTGCAAAGCTGATGTCGCCGACGTCTACATTTACTGACCTTTACCATCATGGTTATTATTCCTTGGTGGATATATAGTTTTTTTTTCTTTTTTACTTGTTGCTTCACAGCTCCCGAAACTGTGTTACTGTTCCAGGGTTTAGCCGATGGTATTTGTGAGGCTATACCTAACGAGTGGCTAGTTCTGTTGAGGTATATTTAGATGGAAAAGGTGTGTTTGTTGTATTATATACCTACTAACATAAGATTTTAATTATAAAAAAACCCAGGCCTATTTCCAGAATGTGTTGTTTAGTTGTTGATTTTGAACTAGCCAAAAAGCTTTAGCTCCAATAGAATTCTGCAAACTTCAGCTGAAACTAAATACTTTACTGGTGTCATGCTATAATTCAGAGCTCTGAAAATGTATGTGAAAAATAGAGATCTAGCGTCGTGCTCTATCTCCTAAATAAAATGTTGAAACAAGTAAATAATGACAAAGGTTCAAAGGTAACTAACTGAATGTCACGTACAACAACAAGTGGAAATGTGACATGAGAATTTATGCCGAAGGATATTCACGATAAGTAGTAGCCTATGTCACTCTCTCGATCCGTTGGTCTGTTGTGATGTGACAGAAGGACAAACAAACAAACAAACAAAAAACACTTTCGTATTTTTAATATTAGTTTGGATACCGTCGAGGACACGAGGCCTGTCTCACCTGTCTGTCTGTCTGTCCTAGTAATTACTTATATAATTTTATTTATTAATGTGTAAGATCTTTCCTGTCGCTTTCCTGCAATCTGTGGGAGTGATTTCGTGAAAAGGGACGGAATGTGTAACAGGAAGCCGGGGATGCGCGCGCTATTTGATTTGACCAATGAGCGAGTGCGTTGGTAGCACAGAAAAGTTGGTAGAGTTGGTACCAACCCATTTTCCGAGAAGTTGGTAATGTTTTCAGGATATATTGTGTTGCTTATTACCAAGGTGAGATGTCAGATGTTACACATCATATGCGACAACTGTAAGGCTCGCTCGTTTTTTTAATTAATTAATTAATTAAATACGGACACAAATACATAATAAAATACAGGATAAAAGACATGAAATTAAAAATACATCACAAAAGGGGTAAGCAGAAACAATCGAATACCATTAGAATTTGTTACGATCCTGACATACCTCTTTCGCTTCTTTTATATTCATCATATCTTTCATACAAATGCTTGACTATTGCATATTTTTTTATATGTTCAACAAAAGTACATCTAGGTCGTCCTCTGCCAGCATTTCCTTTCACTTCAGCCATATAAACCTTATTAGTCAATCTTTCATCCTTCATTCTTTCAACGTGTCCAAACCAGCGTAAACTACTTTTCTTCATTTTAGTCACAATATTGGTGAGATAGATATATATATATATATATGCTTCGTTATAGATCATTTTATTCTACACAATTCTTTCTTACATCATTTTGTTATATCGGATTAGACAGCATACGCCACGAAATCTCGCTGAGGCTAACTTTTCCCCGACTTAATTAACTTATACTGTTGATACTCAGCTCCTAAACATGATAGATCCATGTTTAATACTCATAAACTTTTCCAGTGAATCAACCTATCCAAAAGTAAAAATCGCAACAAAATCGGTTTAGTAGTTATTTCGTGAGGTGGTAACAGACAGACGGACAAACGCGGTGAAGTGATACGTATTTGGAGGTATAGAGCCCATGTTGACGTAAGTGCAATAATCGGTTGACACAAGCGAAGCAGCGAGCAATATACATAAGTACATAGGGTCTCCTACATTATCTCTAAAATGTTTTGATATAATTTTAGAATAAAATTACGTTCTATAATTATTCATTTGCTATAATTTTTTTTAAATCTAAAATCGATTTCTGTAATTTTCAAAATCACTATTATCAAAATATATTAAATTAAATTCTATAATTATTCATTTGCTATATTTTTTTTACTATAAAATCAATTTCTGTAATTTTCAAAATCACTATTATCAAAATATATAAAATTACATTCAATAATTATTTATTTGCTATAATTTTTCTTTTGTCTAAAATCGATATCCGTAATTTTCAAAATATATAACATTAAATGATCTAATATATAATTTGCTATAATTTTCGTTTTATCTAAATTTGTTTTCGATCATTTTAAAGATATCTAAAATATCAAAAGGTACAACATTTAAGCACAAAAGGCACATCTAATGAATAATTTTCTATATTTTATTTGCGAAATATTTATTATATAAAATCTTCCTTCCTTATTATAAATAATATATATAGGTATCATATCCGTTATTTATAAGTGATGGTTGTTTAGGTATGTAGTTATGAGTTTCTGGCGCTTCGCCGTCCGCTGCCGCGGAACGCTCGCTTCGCTCGCTCGGCTCGCGCTCTGTTTTAGCACTGTTAGAACCACGCTCGTCGCTACGCTCCTCGCTAACCTATTTTTTTTACAAATTAGGGGAATATTAATCGAAAATTAGTGCAATAGGTTAAGATTAACAAAAACTACTGTAAATATTAATAGTAGTACTTATTTAAATTAGAAAATTATTTTTTATGCTTATTTATTTATAAATGTAAATAGAATGAAGTTATACGTTTAAAAATATAGTGAGTACAATTATTTTAACATTCCATTAGAGCAAATGATATTATAGATTAATAAATTTATAGAAAATGAATTTATATATTTAGAAAATTATAATAACTGCAATTATAGAAAAGTAGCCATTAGTGCAATTGAAATTAGAGATTATAAAAATTATAAGACTTGAGATTATATTATATTTTTAAAATTATAGTAACAGCAATTAAAGAAAAGTAGCCATTAGTGCAATTGAAAATAGACATTATAAAAATTACAGGACTTGAAATTATAGATTTTGAAAATTATGGGAACTGCAATTATAGAAAACAATACGTTATAGGAATTAATATTATAGATTTAAAAAATTATATCAAACACATTTATAGATTTTTAAAATTACAGGATCTAAATTTATAGAAAATGAATATTTATAGCAAGTAAAATTATAGATTCTGAAATTATATATATTTTTTTTAGAGCATTTGAGAGGATACCAAGTACATATAGTATGTATCTACAAGTCTTAGTAGTTTATCGTTTGTTCACGGTGCGCTGATTTCCGTAACCGAATCGGAATGTATACCTATACACGTGATGAAGTGGTCAAGTTTGTACAACTGACTAAATAGTACGACTAATATTAAGTGTGATGTTGTTAGTCTATACTAATATTCTTCTTCTTCTTATTTTATAATGGCTCCATAAATGTTAATCGATGATTTGCCAATGTCAAGTATTATAGACGTCACAGTATCTAAGATGTTCCCGCCGACTGTAATAATGTCATATTAATCACTGACTAATCACAACCATCACAGCGCGGACGGGATTAAACCGGATTCCCTATCATGTCACGACAGGGCGCGTGCGTTGTCCGCCACGATATGACATAGAATCCTGTACTAATATTATAAGTTAAAGTTTGTAAGTTTGGACACCTCAACAGATTCTAAAAATTCTTTCACGAATAGAAAGCTACGTAATATAGGCGGCCACGGGCGAAGCCGGGGGCTGAAAACTATATGAAATAAAGTAGAAAAATACTGGACCGATTTGAAAAATGTAGGGTTCATTAGCAATGATGCTATTTTAGTTTGAGATCGATAAGCGTAGTCAAATACTGCAACGAGAATCGTAATTGTCACATCACTGCATATTATAAAACAAGTCCGCCGCTCTCTCTGTCTGTCTGTGACCGTTTCACGCAAAAACTACTAAACGGATTTTGTTGCAATTTTCAGGATTACATAGGTTGATGCACGAGGAAGATTTACGAGTATTAAACGTGGACCTATCATGTTTAGGAGCTGAATATTACGCCATTCAAGTCGGGATAAAAGTTAGCCCAAACGAGTTTTCATGGCGTATGCTGTCTAAAGCGTCAGAGATATAACAAAATGATGTAGAATAGAATTGTGTAGATTAAAATGATCTACAAAAAAGTCTGCGGTAGCATATATCTATCTGTAATAGATAAGTAGTAATAAGCGATTTTAGTGCGAAGCCAGTGGCGGAGTAGTGCTATAGAGAAGGATGGCTTTTTCACATTTCGCTTGACAGATCTAAAGTTGTATGGAGGAAGGTAGACCGTGTGTGGGGGGAGAAGGAGGGATAAGATCGTGTAAATAGTTTATTTATGTGATGTCATAAAGTGAGTGAATAATTAAGTTGTCATTATAGCACTACTGTAGATTGTGGTTTAATATTAATTGATGTTCATACTAGTGTATAGTTCACGATAATGACGAATTTTGTTTACCTCCCTATGGCGTTAGTATCGAATTTATGGATTATTTTTTACGCGAAATTAAAATTAATAAAATGCACATATACCTAATACGAGAAAAATATTGATTTTTTTGCGAGAATGAGTTTTGTCTTCAATCCGTTGCTCTGTTTTGACATTAAAGAAAGACAAACAAACAAACAAACATACGTTCGTATTTATAATAATATACTTTATATCTACACGAGTCGTCGATTAGGTTTTTAGGGATCCGTACTCAAAGGGTAAAAACGGAAACCCTATTACAGGCTGTATCTCATGAACCGTGATAGTTAGACAGTTGAAATTTTCACAGATAATGTATTTCTGTTGCCGCTATAACAACAAATACTAAAAAACAGAATAAAATAAATATTTAAGGAGGCTCCCATACAACAAACGTGATTTTTTTGCTCGATATTGATAACAGCAACAGGTAGACGCTTGAAATATTCACAGATTATTTAGTTGAATATTCACTTTAAAAATAATTAAAAACTTATGTACATAATCCGACAAACCACACTTAGAGGCTTTTCCATCTAAATATATATCTCAACAGAACTAAACGAGGACTTGGTATTCCGCTGGGTACCCTGGAACAGTAACACGGTTTCGGGAGCTGAAACCGTGAAGAAAAAAAAAAAAAATTAATATATAAGGGGGGCTCCAATACAACAAACGTGTTTGTTTTTTGCCGTTTTTATAGATATTGGTACGGAATCCTTCGTGCGCGAGTCCGACTCGCACTTGGCCGGTTTTTAAATTTTTTATAAATAAAGAAACAAACATACACCTAAAAATTTAACACATCTAATTGATAATCAAAATATTGCATAATCAAATGAAGCATTAAAAATAGATAGATAATAAAATATGTTAAAATAAATAAATATATAATGTTAGATACCAGCAAACATGATGTCATCTTGGAACCTTCTCTAACCTCTTCTATCTATAATCACGCTATTTATCCCACGAGAGATAGACAGAGACAATCTAATGACATTTGCTTAGATCCTGATGATGTTTGTACCTACTACTACTAAAAACTACTGGACCGATTAGTATTTATACTTAATTCAAAAGGGAAGGTTATTTTTCAATTCAAGACAATACACACAATGATATTTAGCATATTCTGTGACATAAAGCAGACTGCAATGCGGCTTACTCCACCTTTGTCTTTATCATAGTGCTAAAGTATTCACCATAGAGTAACTTATGTAACAGTCTCCACTTGACACCAGTTGTCCATATTGAACAGTACAAGTGACAAGTCTGTTGCTGCAAATAATGTCACTTCTTTAACCGACGTAAGAAAGAAGCCTGATGTCTTTAGTTAGAAGAAGTACTTTCCTAAACACGAGAAGTTAAATTGTCTACCTCCTTTAAGATCCATTATATATTTCACTGAATCGCTATTATAAATGGAGTCATCTAGAGTGCCTTTATAGTTGAGTTAAATTAATCTTTATGCTGAAACTGAAATGTAGAAAAGTTGAGTTGATTGAACCTTTCAAAAAGGTTGGCATCAAACCTAACCGTTCCCCACTTACCGACAGGTCTGTTTAGTATCACAATAAGAGATATAATGAATTATGATTTGGGGAAAAATATGCGGGGTCAAGGGTGTGAAGTTAGAACAAAGTGTAGTTTGGTTAGTTTTTTGTTCACGGGTTGTCTTACAGCTCCCGAAACAGTGTTATCGGTCCCAGGGTACCCACAAGAAGTCTCCCACTTTTAGCCGATGGTATTTGTGAAGCTATACCTAACAAGTGGCCAGTTCTGTTGAGGTATGTGTGGTTTGTCGGATTATGTGTAGGTACTGTATAAGTTTTTTAATTATAAAATTACATTACCGAGATGGACAGTACTTTTGTGATCAGAAAATGGTGTCAAGAAAAGTATTACATAGAATAATAGAAGTGTGTGTGTTTGTATAACTAAGTAGAACCTACCTTAGTGAAGTCACCGCTAAATGACAAAGACAACAACACAGCGTTGTTGCGTACTCGGGAATAATACGGGTGTGTCAAGACTTACGGACCTCAGGGTTTACTGTTCTTCATTTAGCTGATGGTATATTGGTGAGGTTATATAATGAGAAAGCCTTTATTTCATGTAGGTACTGTTCTTACGGAATACAGATCCCTAAACCCGCCCTAAAGTTAAAAATATTCATATTCTTAATAATATTTTTCCCCGAGAGAGATTTCTGTTAAGGTTTTATTACATTATTGCATTATCTAGATAAAATCCAGGAAAAATAGTTTTTGAAAAATAGTAAGTATTCCTAAAAAAAGGGGGGAGAAGTAAGGGGGAGAACGGAATAAGATCTATCCGACCCCTAATGTCATCCTCACCTGCACGCTTCTGCTAGATAACAAACGAGGCTCTTACGACCGAAGAATGGCGGTATAACCATACACCTAGCTAGGCAACTGGCTGAAAGAGGCTACAGCGAGCCTGAAGACCTAAATAGTCTCAAAATGTCTGGTGCAGTGGTTTCTATTCTTTCCAAGAAAAACCATGGCGAGTCAATACAAGGTGCGTCATGCTGTGGACCGCCATGATTGACCACGACTGCTCTGTCAAGAGCACCATGACTAAGAAGAAATCGATTTCATTAATTTACAATTATATTTAAAATGATTTTACACGGGAAAACTAGCTCAGTTTATGAAAAAAAAATCACACCCTCTCCAAATTTCTATATCTTTAGCGGTTTGGGTTAGGCGATTATGAGTCAGTCAGGACTTTATATATATATTATTTAATCGTATCCCAGGACCCATTGGAGTGGCATGGTAAAACCCCTCAACCTTACATATCAGGCGGTATAATATCACAGCCAACCCACAACCCAACAAGTATCAAGATATCAACAATGCGGTCCTCAAGGTAAACTGCCTACATTTAGTATTTTTAACTATCAGTATGCGGACATTTGTTTATAGTTTAAACCACTGTGTTTATAATACTCACTCGATTTTGGGTTCATTAATTATGTTACAGTACAACCCGTTTATTGCGGCTTAATTAATATATAATGAACATTAAAATGATGTGGCTACGAGAAAACTTTATGAGGAATTTCGATAATTATTGTTATTTTCCCTTTGGCATTTTTATTTTTGTATCTTCTGATTACCTTTTTGCTATATTTAGTTCTTGGCTTGTTTTAATTTTGCTTGTTTTTGTTTTGGTATATTTCATAATTTGCCTTCGTTTTCAGTCATACATAAAAGCTGTTGCTTTCCATAAAAATAGTTAATCATCGTAGTAGGAATTATTTATGTCTTCCGATGGATGCCCAATTGGCCATGCTACATATTTATAATATACTTTTTTTATAATTTGTTTTGAAAATATAGCCCATTTTAAGAAACTAATTTCGATATTTTTGTTTTTTATCCATTGCGTCTATTTTTAATATGTTTTACAAATTTTACCCGCGAAAAGTAAACGTGACGTCACAAGAATTTAGAACAGGATTATAATCTTGGCCACTACACATAAAAAGTGACAGTCAATCAAATTAACGTCAAGCAAACGTCAGTCAAGGTCGACTAACCTAAAAATTACTCTTGTTTATATACTCGTGTTTATATTTATTTAAATTGAATAGTTTTTTACAATGGCAAGTAAATAGTGTTTCATCCCGTCATGTCCTAATAACCAAGAAAATAATTACACGTAAAATATAATTTATAAAGATGTCATTCAAGATTGACGATTGCCCTTTTTTGTAGGCAAAGGTATCATTTTTTCATACTGCTTAAGATGACGTCATACATCGGTCAAATTAAGGTTATTGTTTGTTATTGAATATCTTAAAAAGTATAGACTTAATTTAAAATCTGATAAATAGAAATTGTACTGAAAGCTTATATCTCGAAACGGTTTCGAGATCTTCGTTTCTGTTCAAAAAGTTAGCATGGCCAATTGCCCATGGGGTCTGTATTATTATTTTTTAGAAATAGGGCTATTTCATTGTTATACAAACCGTATCACTGCAGCCAAAATAGGTTTATTGTGATCTCCCTTTTCAGTGTTATAGTTCACTGCAGATACCTATTCCCTACACAAATTGCAGCAGGCATTTTGCAGTGATTGTTTGTATTGCAGCTGGTCTCAACACGTGCTCTCCCAGATAATGCTGGTTCCTCTTTCGTTTGACAGAATCTACAGGTCTTCGTGGAGCATAGATTTAAAAGGCCCAAGGTTGATGATTTTGCTGACAACACTGTGTTTATGCGGGAAGACGTATGAAGTGGGTTCTACTGTATTTGTATCTATAATGTAATGATTTCCTGTTTTTACAAATTCCCAGACGCTCGAGCAAAAAATGTATTCAAAAATAAGCAATAGGTGCGTCGGTGGCCGTGTGGACACGAAAATAAATATACAAGCAGACCACGCTTCGATCCCCACATCGGTTTCGGCCATGTACCAATTTATCTACAATATCCTACAAACAGTAATAATAGGTCTTTTGTAGCCTCGAAAATTCCATCCGCTAAATGAAGAACACTTTTCATACGGTAAAAAAAACTAGCCGTAGCCTCCTACTTCGCACGATTTCATTATTTTGTATCTTGCAAACGTAGGAAAATCTGCTTTACTGTTTTATCTAGGGTTCCGTAGATGCAAATGGATTTTCATAATTTAAAACTTATATTCCTACCTAGATAATCCGACAAACCATACTTAGAGACTATTTCCATCTAAATATACTTCAACAGAACTGGCCACTCATTAGCCTCACAAATACCATCGCCTAAAAGAGGGAGACTTGGTCTTGTGTTAAGTACCCTGGGATCAATAACACGGTTTCAGGAGCTGTAAGGCATACCCGTGAAGAAAGAAAGAAGGTATTTTATTTGTCTTTCGAAGTCGAAGCTTTAAAATATAGTTTTAAATTAGTTTAACAGAAATTAACATTCATAATGCCACCTTAAGAGTAAAGTTTGTACTAGGGATGGGCAAATGAAAAAAATATAATATATATATTGTATCGATATTATTCAAAGCTATCGATATATATCGTGTAAAAATATCGATATTTTGATATATCGAAATATATGTTATTTATGTTTTAGGCAAAGGGAGCAGAGCCCATACAGCCGATTTACTCATTCATTCATTGCTTTCTTTCTAGGCCGCGTTCGCAAACAAGTTAAATTCCCTCGGTAAAGTGTAAAGTGAAGGATAGCTTTATGCAAAACATTAATGTGTGACTGAAACAGACTACTGTCAGGTAATAATTAACTTGGTTTGCGAACGCGGCCCTAATCATCGAGAAGAAATCGAACGGGAGCTCATAAAAAAATCGAATTTGATATCCGGAAAAAAATATCGATTATTGATATATCGAGATTTAAAATATCGACGATAATTATCGATTATTTATTTAATTAATATCGATATTTTGATATATCGATATTTTTTACCCAAGCCTAGTTTGTACGTGTCTAATTATTTGTTTACTTAGATTACTTACCTACGTCTCAAGTTAATAATACGCTATTATATTTGTTTTAATTTCACCCTCTTTAGAAAAATCCTTTCCTTGAATTACAAAACACACAAAACATATCTTGCGGTGTATGTTCAGAAGAAGTGAGGTCATTGGCTTTCGAAGGACCAGAATTGTAACACTTATTGTGCTTACATGTGAGTATTGAAGCCAAGACCTCATTTTAACCTTTCGTCTATCGATATGTTGTAATGTCAAAGAACTTTAATTTATACAATGAATTTATTATCAAAAGAAAACTAAGATAAACCGAAATTGAACTTTGATAAACTCGTTTGTACGCTACTGAAGTTCAAGTAGTTTTCAGAATACGTGAGAATAAGAAAGCAGTTCAATATCTGGCCTGCTAAATATTGGTTATAACAATTTTATTTAGCTGTAGGTATACATCAACTGGCACCATAACACTGCAGTTCTTATTAATGCCTGCTGTAAGAGATTCACGAAATTTATCTCCCCCCGCTCAATCCCCGCACTGCCCACTCAGTGGGAAAAATGTATGTGATTTTATCAATATAAAAGTGTTATAAACTTTTTTTTTCTTCTCAGGGTACTCAATACAAGACCAAGTTTCCCTATTTCAACCTGTTTGTGAGGCGTGTGGTCGGTTCGGTTGAGGTATATTTAGATGGAAATGTTCTCGTTTGGTTGTTATAGGATTACTCATGAGTCTGTCTGTCACAGCTTGTTGTCCCCGAATCTACTGGACGAAAAGTGGTACATGAGTTTGATGATCCAATCACGGACGAGCTTAAATAATCGAATAATTTAGTAGGTATAGTATAATAGTGACATCCTGGCGGCTGGCACATCTGTTTGATAGCTTGTTTAACAAACAACTTAAACACGCAATTGGTTAAATATAGATAATATATTATGTTAATATTATGTTTACGTAAAACAGATAACCTAAAGATGATCTGTGACTACTGCGAGGCGGGGAAGCGGGCGGGGAGGCGGGCCTTTGTTTACTCCAACTTTTTGTAGTATTACAAAACAAGCTCTGGCCTCTAAACTATACCCTGATATCTCGACATACACACACATTCTTTGACTCTTGAAAACAGAATTTTTGATTTGACTTCAACTTCCCCTACCTGCCCCCATTATAGGTTCATTTCATGAGTCATAATCAAAAGTTTATCTTGTTCTGAAAGAGTCCATGAGATTCAGGATAACTACTGTATCTTTTAAACTTAGTAGATAACTCGAAACTACTGGACCGATTTTTTATTTATTTGATTGTTGTAAAGCTACATTTTTTCGTTGGAGTTAGAATAATTATGTTTAATTAAAAGAAAATTGGGGATCCGTTGTATATTTACGTAGCAATATTTATGTATTTATCATTAAATAATCAATAAATATATTTTCTTAGAAAGGTAACCTTACGTTGTTAATGGATCGTTTTTAGGATTCCGTACCCAAAGGGTGCCAACAGAAATCCTATCACTAAGGCTGCGCTGTCTGTTTGTCTGTCACAGAGCTGTATCTTTTGAACCGTAACAGGTAGACACTTGATATTTTCACAGAGTGTGTATTAATATGGCCGCTATAACAACAAATTAAAAAAATAAAGTTAAAATTTTAAGGGGGTCTCCATGCAAGAAACCTTTTTTTTTCGGCGTTTTTTGCTAATGACAATACATACAAACGTCTATAATTATATTATATTATAGACGTTTGTATAGCTACGTATATAGTAGCTAGTATAACTATAATGCATATCCGGCCAAGTGTTTTAAAATTATGTAGGATCATTAAAATACAGGGCGTTATTTATGTTCAACACGGGCGAAACCTTCGGCATAAACATAATATTCAATATAATTATTGAAGTCACTTGAATTGTAGAGTCGGTCGACCAAACAACATATCACTTGAGTAAACTACTGCATGACATGTGTTTGTCAATATCATGGTGCTGGTGGAGACGAAAATAGGACCGATTATGACGTTGATTCCTATTGTTTTGACACTATTTTTATTTTGACAGAAGGCCACCTTCCAGCTGCATCATCAGATCAGCTCCACGGGGTTTTATGTAGGTATCAAATGTCAGAATTTTCGGATAATGAGAATTGGGTGAGAAATTTACTTGCGGTTTTTATGCTAGACACTAGTAACAAAAACTAGTGAACGGATTTTGTTGCGGTTTTAACTATTAGATAAGTTGATTAACCGGGAAAGTTTACGAGTATTAAACATTGACCTATCATGTTAACGAGCCGAGCATTTCAGTATAATTAAATCAAGCCGGGGGAAAATTAGCCCAAGCTAGTTTTCATGGCATATTTTGTCTAATTCGTCAGAGATATAACAAAACGATGTAGGAAAGAATTGTGTAGAATAAAATGATCTACAAAAAAGTCCGCGGTAGTATATATCTATATCTAATAGATAAGTAGTTATAAGGGTATTTATGTAGGTCCTCAAATGGTTGTAAACCCATATTGTATCCGTGAGAAATCAGGGGCTGTGTCGCTAATAATTCATATTAATAGAATCGGGGTTAATTTATGCTGAAGTTTTTTATGAAAGCACGAAATATCGATAAAAACTTTTTCTTGAAGAACAGTGCTTATCTCTTTTCGTTCGAGTGAGGGATTGAATCCATTTGTGTTATCGATAATTCATCATATAATCACATGCTAATATGACAAGTGGCAAGTGGCACGGTAGACAGTTTACGCTTATGTAGGTATTATATTTAATAATATATCATAATACATAACGATTTTAGTGTAAAATTACAAACGCGTTGTAAAAATATACGAAGAAAATGACAAGTAGCCAGGGTAAGTTCAGTACAGAGAGAAACATTTACAAATTTTCCTATTTTCGTCAATTGATGGCTCATTATGATTTTATTAGAACAACATTTTGATTACAAAAGAACAACTTATTAATTACGTATTCAAATCGATTATATATTTCAAACAGTATTATTTATTAAAAATATAATTTGATTATCACGGTAACAATGTTTACAATATCGTTGCTAAAATGTAAAAGTTTAAAAAATATATAAACACACCTTTACGGTCTTTATAACTTGAGGTGTGGCTAGAGACATCAGTAACAGTGTCCACTTGACGACAGTTGTCCATATTGAACAGAACATTGATGACTTAACTATCTGTTAAAAATACTTGAAGTTATAGCAACATATTCGCGTGTACCGACAATAAGATATAGTTATAGTTTCATTGTGATCGGATAAGTTTTTGTGTAGCTTTTTTGCCGCAAAAAGCTGTAAAACTAGTTGAGTAGATATTTAAGTTTGTAAAGTTTCTAACCTTACAAAAAGCCCCGGATTTTCCTTTTTCAAGTCTCCGTCTACAGCCACACCGTTCATTGTACAAACACAAAACACACACGATTTTTTATATATAAATTAAATTCAATAACAGTAAAAAGGAAGGCACCAGTTGAACACTGAAAAGTTTGTCAATTTTTTTTGAGAATAGAAAAAATAATGAAAATAAAAAAACGTAAAAATGAAAAGTTGTACCGCGTTTGTTCACACAGCCATACGGGCGGGATCGTCGGCCACGAGTGCTTACACTATGGAGTGACTGACGAACTGTACGCTGATCATAGAGTAAGTTACGCAGAAGAGAAAGTTCTTTAGCGTACCTAACTACAATTTTAGACTTGTGTGCTGTATTCATATTTGCGAGTTCATTAAACAATTTTTAGGGGACTAACGCTGTCAATTTTAAAATTTGACACATTTCAGGTCGGTACTTAAGTAGCACACTCACTGGTCCGGTATCTCACAGAAAATTTTCGGTCCGGTCGTCGTATGATCGAGATTGAAGTCAGGCCACACATTAGCAATGTAAATCATACGATCTAGATCACATGCAATTCACTCACCCACACAGACACACAAGATTCAAATAAACAAAGGCGTGTGGATGTGTGTGTGTGTGTTTTTTTGTTTATTCTAGAAGCATATCATTATTACAACATATTATAAAACAAAGTCTCCCGCCGCGTCTGTCTGTGATGTTTTGCCGCAAAAACTACTAAACGGATTTGAATGCGGTTTTTACGAGTAGGTAGGTTAATTCACAAGGAAGGTTTACGAGCATTAAACATGGACCTATCACATTAAGGAGCTGAGCATTAACAGTATAAGTAAAAGTCGGGGGAAAAGTTAGCCCTGGCGAGTTTTCATTGCGTATGCTGTCTACCCGGTAGAGATATAACAAAATAATGTAGGATAGAATTACTTGGAATAAAATGATCTAAAAAAAAGTCCGCGGTAGCATATATCTCTCTCTAATAGATAAGTAGTTATAAGCGCATTTGTAAAAAATAATGTTGTATATATTATAATCAGAAATAGCTAGGATCATGTGCTAGCTGATATGGCAAAATGTTTTATAGCTGCTAGCTGCAACAAAAATTAGTTCCTACGATGTATAAAACGTATTGATCGCATCCGGAACGATGTCATTAGAGAAAAATGCGGAGTGAAACATGATGTTGCGACTACAATGAAGAAAAGTAGTTTATCTGGTTTGGACACGTTGAAAGAATGAAAGATGAAAGATTGACTAATATATGGTTTATATGGCTGAAGTAAAAGGAAATGCTGGCAGAGGACGACCTAGGTGTACCTACTTTTATTTAACATATAAAAAAATATTGATCCAAGGCAATATTAAAAGTACTGAGCATGTATAAAAGGTATGATAAATATAAAAGAAGCATTCGATTGTCTCTGCCTACCCGTCTTGGGATAAAAGGCGTGATGATAGATAGATAGTATGTCTACTGTTTTCCTTTACTTATTGTCAATATATTAACACTTGACGGATAATGTAGGTTTAAATTGCAAAGTAATAAGTTTAGCATAACAAAAGTGTTATTAATTTACATTACAGATTTGTCACGTTATTGATGGCTTTGAAATATAATTAGAAATTAGATATAGGCTCACTAAATTAATTATAGATATTACTGGTTGTTAATTAATTAATTAAGGTTGAAACTACTTGAAACCTTGAGTTTCATGTTTAAATAATGATACTTGTATTCCTACCCGGCTTCAAATATTTAAACAACTACACTTAATAAAACGTAGCCTAGAATAATGTAGCTTAATAAATAATCGGTTCAGTAGTTTTCAAAAAGATGTTTGAAGAAGACTGCATGCTCTCACAGAGTATTTATCTTTAGTTTAATGCCTAACTGCACGTAGAGGTAAGGCGCGCATCTATTAAAGTTTCATTCATAAAAATCAAGATCAACTAGTTTGTGAATGTAGTATGCAGTACAACATAGCGAACTTTCTACTAGTAACAGTGTCCACTTGACGCCAGTAATTGTTCATATTGAATTGATTGTGTCACTTCTTTAAAAGACGTTATTGTTAAAAAAATATTAATCGAAGGAAATATTAAAAGTACACACAATCGCCGAGCATGTATGAAAGGTATGATGAATATAAAAGAAGCGAAAGAGGTATGTCAGCATCGTAACAAATGGCATTCGATTGTCTCTGCCTACCCCTCTTGGGATGAAAGGCGTGATGATAAACAGAATCTAATTTTGCTCATACGGTAGTTTAACTCCGGTTGCAAGTTTAATTAAACATATCCTATAGAATAATGTAGCCTTACGTAAACAATATTCAAATCGGTTTAGTATTTTTCGAGTAATATCATACCTACATATAGAAACTCCTTTATTTTTAGATATATATGTGAACATTCCATTAAAAGGAGGAAAAAATATACTCGATAGATGTTTCAATCCTAACATCGCAGTCAACAAGTTTTTGTAAAAAAAAAGATAAGGCGATGGAATTTAACTTGTTTTACCGAACAAAAAAACTTTGTGTTGTGTTCCCAATGACGTACTATAAGTAGACACGTTATACCCATACTAAATGCAGATAATAAACAGCTTGAACAATACTATAGCTACCTATTAATTACTTACGTTTATATATTCAAGCGATGAAAGGGATAGAGAAACACAGCTCAATACCGAAATCCATTTGTTAAAAAGAGATAAATATATGTTTTAAGTTGCGACACGTCATCGACGCGTGACCTTCTCCGGAGGAACTAGGGGAAGATTGTCTAAATGGAACACTCAATATTTTACTTAGAAATATTTTTGGAATAATAAAATATACAATATGTAATTAAAAAACTTTTACTAATAAATATAATGTAATAATCAATGACTTTACAACAAATAGACCATTTGTCTTTCAATCACGCTCAAACGGCTGAACAGTTCTAAATGAAATTTAGCATAGAGGTAGATTATGGCTTGGTATAGGATATTAGTATGCTACTTATTTATGTATTATGTAGTGTAATTTAAAATAAGTCTTTAAATTTTTTTTTATTTTTTTTTATTCTGGACAACAAACAACTATACAACAAAGATTACTACAACATAGATACATATTAAAAAAATAACTGTCATATAGTCAGTGACGTTTGTTTATACAAACGTATTGTTTATACATACATTCAAAACAGGATATTTTTATGCAAATTCCAAAAAATATAGAAATAACAAATAATACAAAAAAACGTTTACTACAATTAACTACTATTTAGAATGTTACAGATATTTTTCCTAAATATATACAAAGAATGTGAAAATATGTCCACTTCGCAAAACTGCTGGTTGTATCGTTGCACCATACGTCTAAATCTTAGAGTAAAAACTTGGCAACCAATCATATTCTCGTCTTTGGGTTCTGATTATCTCTATCCATTTTTCTCTTATTAATCCGCTTCTAGGGAGACTAAGAGATAAAATAAATATGTAGGTATTAATATATAAGATCATAATACTATACATACAACAATAATATAATATATAAATTTATAATAATGTAAACATAATTATGTATATACATTTTCCGTACATTTAATAAATTTTTTTTTTAAATAGGTTCATGTAATTTATTGACAGGTCCGATATTACCAACCATCCCCATAATCAGTCGCTGAGTCTGTCGCGGCCATTTCGTTTTGTCTTCTCTATCACTCTCATACAAAATGCATCGTTCGTCTCGCTCAGGCAAGCGGCGAACTGGCAACAGCGCATTATTATAAATAAAATATTGTTATGTCCATAATTATAAAATTTCTGTACTTACCAATGAAATGAGATATCATTTCTATCCTTTACAGTTGCAGTATAATTTCTGCAAAAGCGGAACACACAAGATGTCATTTTTCTTGATGTTTTTGCGGATTATTCTACTCAAGAGAGACATGTACACTAGTCGTAGGATTGTGCGTGACTGTGCGCGACCAAATTTATAGTGGGACACTTACCTCTCATTTGCCTTGCTATAGCTTGAGCGTCAATCACGCATCTACCTCAGTTTATATAGTATATCATTGTGTGTTCCAATGTTTACCTGTTTTTAAATTTATTATTACTAGGTTTCTGCCTCTCGTGGAATTTTTTGAAATGTGACACAATAATTCCGGGATAAAAGTAACCTATGTGACCTATGTCGCTTTCCGGGCAAGATACGTTTTAACGTGAAAAAAAGACAATTAAACACCTTGTATTTTTGCTGCAATATTTGTTGTAAAATAAACCTGCGCTGCGCATTTCTGGCCGGCAATTCAGGTCCGAGATTATTTTAAGGCGACGAATCACAGTGCAACGAACTCAGTTTTACGCGCGGCTTATTTTGTCCATATATCTTTAGAAAGATGTGAGCGAGATGGACTACTATTAAAATCGATAAGGTAACCAATGATAAGATAAGATAGACCAATATTCACGTACCAGAAACATGAGAAAGTACGATTTATCAACAAAATCGGTATTTCTAAAAACACGAAAAGGACATACGGCCTTATTCATAAACGTTTATTAGCAACGTTTTTGTTAAAATGTGTTTTGTTTCTTTCTATTATTAGTAAAGACAGGTTTGTTAGAGAGTGACAAAACATATTTTAACAAAAACGTTGCTAATAAACGTTTATGAATAAAGGCCTTAGTGTATTCTTAAAGTATGTGAAAATATCTATCTTTTGATGAGGAGAAAAATGTAAATTAGTAAATAATATATTAAGAGAACTCTAATCGCAAACTTGGCTGAAATACGCGTGAAATTGAGGATTTTCAAGGCTTCATAAAACATTAACTGATTTTGGTTATTTTCTTTCCATAGAAACTTTAGAATATATTTATCTTTGAAAATAAATTTTAATTTCGAGCCTAGCACATACAGTTATCGCGTTAAACGAAACGAAACATCTGTTTTGTATGGGACAAAAATCATGAGGCGTCTCCTTAAATTGAAAACTTCTTTAGGCTCTCGCTAGATGGCGATAGTATACGTTATAAATTAAAAACCACTGTTATTCATAGTTTTAAGTTTTCACTTCTGTCTTGCCTACAGTACTAGGTAAAGTAGCGTTGCTGTTTGTGATATAAGTAGTACCACGTGGTACTACCAAGTTAGACAAATAAGTTGGGAAATGGGACAGAATGGCTTTTTTACCTAGTCGGGAAAACTTAAAAAAAAACATAGTTTTAGGGTTCCGTACCCAAAGGGTAAAAACGAAAATCCTATTACTAAGACTCAGCTGTCCGTCCGTCTGTCTGTCCGTCTGTCCGTCTGTAGGCTGTATTTCATGAATCGTGATAGTTGAAATTTACAGATGATGTATTTCTGTTGACAGAATAAAGTAAATATTTAAGGGGGCTCCCATACAACACAAACGTTGTATTTTTTTTGCCGTTTTTATAGATAATACATACATACATACCGACCGAAGTCGAGGACCGAAGCTAGTTTGTGAAGGTATATATATTATTAGAAACCAGTATTATTCCAAAATCTGATAATTAATTTAGATGATGTTTCTGTAATCGGTATTTTGTTCTATTTTCCGCATGTTTTTGTCAAAAGTTTCATTAACATTTCGCTTCGTGAGTTGAGTCCGTAATGTTTCTCTTTCTGTTGTTGACAGACTCTCGTACATATACGAGTATAGGTACCACATAATAATACACGTTAGAGGTTGACAGGATCTAAATGGATGCTACGCTTTGACGTTTTTTGGTACGAAGTTCCTTGCACGTAACACTCCAGACGCTTGGCGAATGAGAGCTGTGTAAACTGCGACCGTCACGACACTTTTGCTACAGTACGTTACAGCCATGTGTGTGGTATATTTGCCAAGATGAGCCAAAAAAATAAATCAGGGCACTACCTACCTTTTCTCGAAGCGTTTCGTCGTATTTTCAAACACTCATAGCTTCGTCCTGGATAGTACTAGAGAGACCAAATTCTCAGGATAACATGTAGTTAGTAGACTTAAGGAACACACTAAGTTTCATTTGTCTAGCTTTTGTACTTTAGATTTTATTATTAGGTACCTAAAATACGTCGATTTTGCCATTGACCCACTCACTGACTCATCAAAACCTCTAGCTACTAGGGTACCTTCCCGAAGACCTAGAAACCTGATATTTGGTATGCAGGCTAAGATTTGCACACAACAAACAAAAAAATTAAGAAACCTTTAACTTTTAACCTCCAACCCCCGACGCACAAGACATACACCCCGAAAAAATAAAAAGTACTAGGGTACGTAAGGGGCCGTCTCCACGAGCGTGAGAATCGCGGCGATAGTCTCATTGTGCCATACAAACTATATAGGCGATAGTCTCGTTGTGCCATACAAACTATATAGGCGATAGTCTCGTTGTGCCATACAAACTATATAGGCGATAGTCTCGTTGTGCCATACAAACTATATAGGCGATAGTCTCGTTGTGCCATACAAACTATATAGGCGATAGTCTCATTGTGCCATACAAACTATATAGGCGATAGTCTCGTTGTGCCATACAAACTATATAGGTGATAGTCTCATTGTGCCATACAAACTATATAGGCGATAGTCTCGTTGTGCCATACTAACTATATAGGCGATAGTCTCGTTGTGCCATACTAACTATATAGGCGATAGTCTCGTTGTGCCATACTAACTATATAGGCGATAGTCTCGTTGTGCCATACTAACTATATAGGCGATAGTCTCGTTGTGCCATACAAACTATATAGGCGATAGTCTCGTTGTGCCATACTAACTATATAGGCGATAGTCTCGTTGTGCCATACAAACTATATAGGCGATAGTCTCGTTGTGCCATACTAACTATATAGGCGATAGTCTCGTTGTGCCATACAAACTATATAGGTGATAGTCTCATTGTGCCATACAAACTATATAGGCGATAGTCTCTGTACAAAAAGAAATGAAATCTCACCAAAAACATTAATAGCTCATAACGCTTTTCTCATGAAGAGCCAAGCCCCTAACTCTACAAACCCTACCTACATCTTGGTCAAAAAGTATGGCTTATAAATGTTAATTATTTATTCTTCCATCAGCACGAGAAATTTTCCTGCTGAAGAAATTGTCTCAGTATACTTAGTCAAGATTACTTGTATGGTACTTTTTGGTTTCCAGTCAGTAATTGAACCGGGATCATTTATGTTAAAGTTCATGAGGTAGACAAGATATAGTTAGCGGTTTCTTGATATAAAGCTACTGCAGTGAGCTTCATTCTGGTTACATTTTGACTCGGAAGTACCTACCTAGAAGTCAGCTTAAGTATCTGTACTTGTCTCAATTGGTAAACAACTTTGCCTGTATTTTTATTGTTAAAATTTAAAAAAAACGTGTACCGACTTCAAAAATTATGCACTGAAAAGAGTGCTTTCCGAAAGCAAACGCACAAAACACTATAAAAAAATACCCATTCCTTCAAGTGTTAATATAAATTTGAAGAGTTCTCGATTTCTCCAGGATCTCATCATCAGATCCTGACCTGAAGACCATAGGACCATCTGGTAAGTATACCCTTTCCAACAAAAAAAAATCCAAATTGGTCCAGGCGTCTTCTAGTAATCGGGGAACATACATAAAATGTTCAGACGAATTGAGAACCTCCTCCTTCTTTTTTTGAAGTCGGTTAATAACAGTTTAAACGTTGGCCAAATTGCCAGGGTTCCGTACCATTCCGATTTCGGCCAGACTCAGAACTCAGACAGGATTTTCGTTTAGTTTTTCCTGTACCTAAACTATAAGAAAGACCTTATATTCCCTATTTTTTAGATTCGGTAGTTTCGGAGATAAGGGTCTCAATTTTCGTATATTTTCTTTAATATAATTTAAACTATGCATTTTTGCCCCCAAAATTAACCCCCAAAATCGAAATTCGATTATTTACGCTATATACGTCCGTGATTGGGTCATATATGTACCACTTTAGTCCAGTAGATTTTCCTAAAAATATTTTAAGTTATTTCTGTAAATGTAAAGTAGGTTAAAAATGTTAAGATAACGTCTTTTAAGAATTTTAAATGACAACTTAATTCAAAAAGACATGCAAAGTTTGTTTACTGAAAAAGACAAGTGTAGAAAAATGTACCTTACCTAGTATCTACCAACTTATATACCAACTGGTATTTTAATAAGTCGTCTGTTTGTTTGTCTTTCAATTCCAAATTAAATTTAAAAAAAAATTCACAGGCGAAACCGTGGGCGGGAATGCTATTATTCTGTAACTGTATGGAATTTAATATTGTAATTATTGTATATTGTTCGTCTGTCTGTTTGTTTAGAATAAGTTTCAAAATGGCTAAATCAATATTGATTAAACTTACTTGTGTATTTACTAAATTAGATATTTTATTTGCAAAATCGAAGGTGAAAATGGACAAAACCTTAGAATACAGAACAAATCAATAAATATATACATTTAAAAAAACGTAGGCTCAGTCTGAAAAATTTATGCGGATTTTGGTTTATTCTGTAAAAAAACGTAACAAAAAAGTAATTAGTATAAATAATGGCAACAACATGTATTAATAAATATATCTTTATGTCATCTATATTGATGTAAAGTAAATATAAGATGTCCATTTGTATCCACAATAACATTCCCCGAATGTTTATGAATATTTTATATAATGATGTATTGGTTTGGTTTGGAGTTGGAGGTGGAGGTGGACACCCACACACACGTGACCTTTATATTATGTACTTATATTACTATCCATCAGGTATACCTACTTTACCATTTGCTTTTTGCTCCGGCTTTTATAGTTTGTATTGCTGTATATTACGGAACCCTACTATTTTTTTTATATAAATAATAGAATATAATAAAGTCATGGAGTAGAAAGATAAATTAAAAGAAAAAAGTAGTCGATGGCCTATTGGTACAGCGTTGGCGTGAAGCTGGGTTCAAATAAAAAATTACAAGTACCACTTTTCTGCTTTAATCGATTTCTCGTGCTTCAGAGGACACGTAAAGAAGACGTCCGTACATCTTCTAACAATAACCGATACGTATACATCTATACTATTAAGTGCAGCAATAGGCTTGCCACCTAGCTGCCAGTTCTGTTCAATATGGACAAATGGCAAAAAGTGGACACTGTTACTTGTATCTCTAAACACAACGCAAGGTATAAAGGCCGTTAAGATGTGTTTTATTTCTAAAATAAAAAGTTAATTTCATACGAGTTGAGAATAAAGAAGAAAGTAGCTCTTTGATATGAAAATAAAAAATTTTTCCTTGCATCCCATCAAGTGATTGTTTGTATTTGAAAAAAAAGCAGTCATTGGAACTGCCGACAGAAGTGAAAACTATATAACGTATAATCTAGTAATTATTTAACAATGTATCTGTGTCCGAACCGAAGAATATACGGCCAGAAAGGCGCAGCCAAAAATGCCCGACCCAGCTATACGTGGATGCCAGTACACGAATTCCCGGACATTCTAGGGCCGAGCAATCTATGGTCTTGTGCCGAAAATATGTCTACGCACCTAAAGACTTGAAAGAACAGCACTCCTTTCAACTTTAAAACGGCTGAAAGCCAGAATCTCATGATTGTACTGTCCAGTTCATCTTTGTCAAGAAGATAATGTCAAAGTATATTACATAAGACAGTACATAAAGATTGAGTACCTTATTTCACGGCCCTTGTCTCTCAGCTCCTTTATTCAGGAACATTACGGTCGATATACAAGACTTCATTTGGTCTTGAATTGACAAACGATACTGGATTGGTCACGGTTCGTGTCCCAGATGAAGTATTTTTATTTGTATATGTGCTTCAATAGACTCCTCGTGCTTGGGAGGGTAGAAAGAGAAATTAAAAGAAAAAAGTAGTGAGCGTGAAACCGGGTTAAAATAAAAATATATAAGTATTACCACTTTTCTGCTTTAATGGAATGTTCGTGCTTTAGAGGACACGTAAAGCAGACATCCGCACTTCTTCTAAAATAACAGAGTGACACATCAGATTTGCCACCTGTTCTGTTCAATATGGACAACTAGCGTCAAGTGGACACTGACACAGCAAGTCACATATAGACCGTGAAAGTGAAGTTGCAAGTAGGTTATATGGTTCAGTTTTTACAAAATTGTGGTTATTATTTTCGGCATGACGAGTGAGGTTTGAACCTTAGTCCCCCGGTGTCAAGTCCAGCACAAACGTCTACTTTGTTATATAACAGAGGTTCTTTTTTGTAATGTATATTACGGAACCCAAAAACCGTAAAGTAGACTCTTGACTTCAAATTTAAATCCTAAAATCTTGAATTTAATTTAATTGCGATGACAACAACTTTATAGCTTTTATAAGTACAGTAATAAAGTTGGCATAATTAAATTTACTTTTATTTTACATTTTTTTTTTAAATTAAAATAATCCAAACTGAAGCAATCTACAGACACATTTCGTCGTCTAGTTTCCATGATATGTATAATAAATGTTAAAATATATATGTATGTGCCGAAAAAAAATATTTAATACATTTCTAAAAAAAAAAAAACCAAAACTGTGGCTACCTTCCGGCTCCATCACCTAGGACAAGAGTGCTTGTGAAGACACATCAAACGAGCCCAAACTCGATGGGGTTACGTCGTTTCGTAACAGAGTTCTAGTATCTACATCCTGGCTCCATCATCAGATCAGATCGATGATACCAAATTATTGTATAATTGTCATCCGAATTACATACACTTGTTCAAATCGATACGACAATATTAGATGTTAATTAAAAGTTAATTAAATTCGACTTCCAAGATTGGTCTACATATATTTAGTTAGTTACATGCGTTACATGAAACTAATATTAAGCGTAATAATATTAAGAAAAAAAAATGTCGTTACTGTAGCTATCACAAAGAAATTAAACTCAGGATTGAAAGTAACTTCAAGAGTAACTACCAAGAAGAGCGAAATTCTACAATTTGCTTTTATAGCTTCAAAGTGTTTACATACAAATATTTGTTTACCTTTTCGTTACGAATGAAAATGTTCAACTCAACTTTATTATTTGGTTGGAGTTGGTACTCGGTAATAGAATATCTTATTAGGTACTTGCTGTTGTATCTAAATGTACCTGTTTGACTGAACGGATTTCGTTGCGGTTTTCATTAAAGGTTCACCAGTATTAAACATAGACCTATCATGTTTAGGAGCTCAGCAATTACAGTATAAGTGAATCAAGTTGGGAAAAAGTCCCTCAGATATAATAACAAAATGATCTAGGAAATAATTATGTAGAATAAAATGAAATACGTCCGCGGTAGCATATTCAACCCATATTGTAGGTAGGTACATGTGTGAAGCTGTAAAATCACTGTATCTGTAATTGTATGACAGCGTGTCAGTGATGGAAATATTCACAACTTTCATATCTGTACCTTGGTATGTCCCCAAGTCTGGGTGGTCTGGTCCGACGTCGAGTACCACTGAGCGGTAGTACTCCCACCTGAAACAAACAGACAAACATTACAACATGCGTCGGTGGCCGAGTGGTTAAGACCTAGGCAGACCAGACTAGGCAGATGTAGGTACCATGTAGATAATACGACAAACCACACTTAGAGACTTTTCCATCTAAATATACCTCAAACGAACTGAACATATATAGCAATTCACTATATTATTATGTTGTAATAATATGTTTTATCTGACATATCTATAATGTGAACTAAATTTAATCCGTATCCACGATCATCTATCCCTATTTGGTGATTGGTTGGTCGAGACCTATTTTGTTTAATTCTTGTTTAATGCAAATGAGATCTTTCAGAACTGTATCAGCTTTGCCTCCTATAGTTCCATCGTCTAGGTAAGTACATCGTCCACATTTAGTTAAGAATTTAGGGATGAGATGCATCTATGAATACCTAAATAGGGCTGGTCCAAGCGGATCACCTTGCTGAACTGTAGGTTCTTATATTCATTCATATACAGACAAGAATATTTTACACAAATGCTCTCTTTCGTATCCATTGGTACTATAAAAAATATAAAGTAAAACTGTAGTAATATCTAGTCGTAAAATACAGCCGAAGCTACAGCTACAGCCAGCCCATAATTTAACTCAAGTCTAAAGTAGAATGAATTATTTAAATGATCCAGTTTCACTTCTAGATATAAAGTGATATCTTGAGATGAATATTATATTATATAAAGCTGTTGAAGGATATTTTCATGATTAACAATCCATTTCATGAGGTGACATTAGAAAAGTGACACTTTTAAAAGTCAACACATTTTAACAAATTTAATATTCCATCCCCTTTTTAACCGACTTCAAAAAGGGGAGGAGGTTCGTATTCGAAGCGTATTTTTAAAGTTCCGTACCCAAAGGGTGCAAACGAAAACCCTGTCCATCTGTCCGTCTGTCACAGGGCTGTATCTTTTGAACCGTAACAGGTAGACACAACATTTTCATAGAGTGTGGGTCGCTATAACAACAAATAATAAAAAGTTGAAAATTAGTCCCATTACAAGAAACGTGTTTTATTCGGCGTTTTTTGCTCGATTTTAATAATGACAATGGCAATACATACAAACGTCTATCTAGTTTGCTTATTTTCACAATTAAATAGACTAGTGAAAAGTTCGCACCGTTAGTTCAAGTGATCTCCAACAAATGACGTCTTTTACAAGAAACATTTAAAATTTCGATTTGTTTGATTATTTTTCGTTATTAGAGGGGTAAATAATCTTCAAATGGCTAAACACCATTGAAAAATAATATACCTAGAGGTTGGATTCACAAGGAGAGTTTAAAGATAAGAATATAATAAAATAATATCTAGAGGTTGAATTCACAAGGAGAGTTTAAAGATAAGAATATAATAAAATAATATACCTAGAGGTTGGATTCACAAGGAGAGTTTAAAGATAAGAATATAATAAAATAATATACCTAGAGGTTGGATTCACAAGGAGAGTTTAAAGATAAGAATATAATAAAATAATATACCTAGAGGTTGGATTCACAAGGAGAGTTTAAAGATAAGAATATAATAAAATAATATACCTAGAGGTTGGATTCACAAGGAGAGTTTAAAGATAAGAATATAATAAAATAATATCTAGAGGTTGAATTCACAAGGAGAGTTTAAAGATAAGAATATAATAAAATAATATACCTAGAGGTTGGATTCACAAGGAGAGTTTAAAGATAAGAATATAATAAAATAATATCTAGAGGTTGAATTCACAAGAAGAGTTTAAAGATAAGAATATAATAAAATAATATACCTAGAGGTTGGATTCACAAGGAGAGTTTAAAGATAAGAATATAATAAAATAATATACCTAGAGGTTGGATTCACAAGGAGAGTTTAAAGATAAGAATATAATAAAATAATATACCTAGAGGTTGAATTCACAAGGAGAGTTTAAAGATAATAATATAATAAAATAATATCTAGAGGTTGAATTCACAAGGAGAGTTTAAAGATAAGAATATAATAAAATAATATCTAGAGGTTGAATTCACAAGGAGAGTTTAAAGATAAGAATATAATAAAATAATATACCTAGAGGTTGGATTCACAAGGAGAGTTTAAAGATAAGAATATAATAAAATAATATCTAGAGGTTGAATTCACAAGGAGAGTTTAAAGATAAGAATATAATAAAATAATATCTAGAGGTTGAATTCACAAGGAGAGTTTAAAGATAAGAATATAATAAAATAATATACCTAGAGGTTGGATTCACAAGGAGAGTTTAAAGATAAGAATATAATAAAATAATATACCTAGAGGTTGAATTCACAAGGAGAGTTTAAAGATAATAATATAATAAAATAATATCTAGAGGTTGAATTTACAAGGAGAGTTTAAAGATAAGAATATAATAAAATAATATACCTAGAGGTTGGATTCACAAGGAGAGTTTAAAGATAAGAATATAATAAAATAATATACCTAGAGGTTGGATTCACAAGGAGAGTTTAAAGATAAGAATATAATAAAATAATATACCTAGAGGTTGAATTCACAAGGAGAGTTTAAAGATAATAATATAATAAAATAATATCTAGAGGTTGAATTCACAAGGAGAGTTTAAAGATAATAATATAATAAAATAATATCTAGAGAGTGAATTCACAAGGAGAGTTTAATGATAAGAATATAATAAAATAATATACCTAGAGGTTGAATTCACAAGGAGAGTTTAAAGATAATAATATAATAAAATAATATACCTAGAGGTTGAATTCACAAGGAGAGTTTAATGATAAGAATATAATAAAATAAGTATCTACTTAATTAAATTACTTATCAATGCATTGTACAAATAATTATAAGACTAAATTATACCAGAGCGAAGCCGGGGCACAAAGCTAGTGTTAATATAAAAATGTCACAAGAAATGTTAAGAAAATAGTCATAAGATGAAATTTATATGAAGCCACAGCCTCCGGGCAACTTGAGATTGTGTTTGGTGCGTAATCATTTATGAGTGGTTTGTTTTTAATTAATATTTGATATATACAGTACCGCTGAAATACTTGCTTCTTAAATTTACCTACTCTGTTTATTTTTGTAAATTACTTCAAAATTTATGGATATTGAGAATACAGCGGCTTCGCACGGGTACAACGTGGTTTAACAACAATTTAAATACCTACTACATAAATACGCATATAACTACTTTTTTTTTGTAGATAATTTTATTATACATAATTCTTTCCTATATTACTTTGTTATGTCTCTAATCTGGATATAAAGAAAATTTATAAAATAAGACATACGGAGATACGCAAAAAAACTAAGTATTGATGCTTTAAAACATGCAAAATCACTGAAATGGAAGTGGGCGGGACATGTTGCTAGACTTCAAGACAAGAGATGGTCACAAGTGGTGACAGAGTGGAAAGGAGCGCCAGGGACACGACGACGGGGTAGATCACGAGCTTGTTGGGCAGACGACATTCTGAAGGTGGCAGGACATACTTGGATAATCATAGCCAAAGATAGAGTCAAATGGCAATCTCTAGAGGAGGCCTTCACCTGCGAGGGGTTCATAACATCATTTTGTAAATATCATGTAATTTTTTGTATATTTTTTCTATTGTGTATGAAATAAAAGGCTTTTTTATTTTATTTATTTATCTCTAATCTAGACAGCATACGCCATGAAAACTTGTTGGGACCTTTGGGACTAACTTTTTCATCAGCTCCTAAACATAATACTCGTAAAACTTCCCGGTGAGTAAATCTATCTGTTAGTGGAAATCGCAACAAAATCCGTTCAGTAGTTTTTGGGTGAGGCGGTCACAGACAGACAGACGGACTTTGTTTTATAATATGTAGTGGTTGTAAGAGTTACAGGAAATACACTCGCTTTCTATATTTGTACTGAACCTCCGGATTTATTACGGTATTACGGAACCTTAATACCAAAGTAAAAGTGACAGAATAGCTGCTAATGAATGTAAAAGTGAACAAAACACTTGTTAATGGACTTAATTAGTCCTCGAATAATATATTGAAACTTGAAATGTCAAGTATTTACTCTCATTTGAATAACATTAGCTGTTTAATTAGTTACGTGAGGAAAGTTTAACGTGTAACGGGTACTGTTCAATATGATGTGGCAACATTACCATTATGTTACTCTGTGACCACTTTTAATTAGTTACTTTGAAAAAATCTCCACACAGAATTACACTTTTTGTTTCAACCTGGATGTAGTACCTATGCTGGCGCTTTATACTAGATTGGTAATGTCACGATTAGAACGTGACCTAAAAATTAATCGTGATAGATGTGTAATTCTGTGGATTTTTTCTTAGATGACTTCCATCCAGGCACTGCACCATGCACTGCATTAACCATATTTAATTACACTAAATTATACTTTAAAACAGAATATTTTTATAAAAGTAAGCAAAATGACGCTAGGTTGACAGTATTAAAAAAACGATCTCATCTATCTGTCTCGCTTTAACATACACGCGTATCTATGCGCTTTCTCTTATGTATTGCCAATCTAGTAGAGCGGCCGAGCGATTATACTAAATCTATGGTTCAAACTTTAAAGTGTTGTGATTGACATGAGGGTGATTCCACATCCGGTCATGGCGCCGACCGGACGCGTTTTCGTCATGGCGTGATGTGGAATCCGGTTTAATCACGGCCGCGCTGTGATGGTTGTGATTAGTCAGTGATTAATAAGACATATCACAGTCGGCGGGATAATCTTAGCTACCGATTTATCGGCTTACTATTGCATAAGATTAAACACTGGAGACAGGCAGAAATTGCGATGAAAGTCAGCACTGTTGCCTTATATCAAAAGAAGAAGAAGAAGAAGAAGACATGAGGGTGACGTTGTCAGTTTGACAACAAAATCCACTGAAGACTTGGCTTGGGCCTATTATTTTGAAAATATAATCGCAGACTTGGCTACGGCCGTATATAACAAAACTCGACTGAAGACTTGTCTACGGCCTAACTAAAACAATGAAGACTTGGATGTATGGTTAATTATAAACCTTTGCCTTTTCATGGATGGCTTAGGCCTATATTATACAATTCGTTCAAGACATGGCCTTTGGCCTCAAATATTGAAGACATGGCTGTATGGTTACATAGACCTCTGCCTTTACCTCGGAAAGAATTTTACCAAAAAAAAAAGACTTGGAATGGCTGTATGGTTACATAGACCTTTGCCTTTTCCTCGGAAAGAATACTACCAAAAAAATAAAAAGAAAAGACTTGGCTTAGGCCTATATTATGCAATTCGTTCAAGACATGGCCTTTGGCCTCAAATATTGAAGACATGGCTGTATGGTTTTACATAGACCTTTGCCTTTTCCTCGGAAAGACTACCAAAAAAAATTGTACCAAAAAAAAACTATGCGAGCCGCCATGTTTTGGTGGATAGCACACGCTCCCGCGGAGACGTGTTGGGGAATCCAGTTTAATCCCGCCCGCGCTGCGATGGTTGTGATTAATCAGTGATTAATAAGACATATCGCGGTCGGCGGGATTATCATACATACCGATTTATTGGCTATAATCACCGTAAACGGCTATACTACTTGACATTGGCGAAATCACCGATTAATATTGGTGGAACCGCCATATTGAAAAAAAGAAGAAGCATGTTTGAATGTAAACAATAAAAATAAAATAAAATATAATTTAATGAATTTTTAAATTATAATATAAAAATATTTATTTTCTGCATACCTTTCCATATAAACTTTTACGATGCGACGCACAAAATTATAAATTGTACAAACAATCACAGTCAGCGAACTTAGTTCGCCGATCACAGTGCACAGAAGTCTTTAATTAATAAATCCAACACTACCTGTGAATACAAGAACACTAAGCAATATTTAGACCCGTCGGATGCTATTTCAGAGTGGATGCACGTGACGTAACGCTAAAAAAATTTTTTTCGGATTCTTTGTACGATGTAGAATATAGATCCGTGGGTTGCGCCCCCTCGAAGGTACCCGCTTCATTGTTCAAATTAACAAAATATGATTTTTATAATGAAAAATGCGTTTTTTACGTTTGCACGAATAACTTGGAATCTGAGGGTTTTAGGCCAAAATCTCATTAGACAAAAGTTGTTCGCAATAAAAAAATACACAAGATACGTGAGATACGGGGCATCCGTTTTTTTCAATTAACCATGTTGAAATGGCTATTGTTTATAAAAAAAATCGAAGAAATGCAAGAAATTTCTCGAATTTTTTAAAGTTATTAATAATCATCTTAGCTTAACGAAACTTTAGCTTAAGTTACCTCAATATATCATAAGTAAGCCATAAAATTTTCAGGGCGATCGCTCATGCGGCTTTTGTTTAATAAGTAAGCCATCATCATAAGTAAGCCATAAAATAGGTTATAAAATCTCTATCGTACAAAGAATCCAAAAAAAAATTTTTTAGCGTTACGTCAGGTGCATCCAGTTTACACTGAGCTTTTACAGCATCCAACTGGTCTAATTATTTTGTAACCTCACGTTCACTTACGGACCCTGTTACCTCATCGACCACACTTCTAATATTTAATACGTACAGGCCAATTTTGTATTACACAGTACACACACAACACGCCATACATTTTTACATAATTCCCTACCTACCCTCAGTTTTCATAACGGCCTTTGAGTGTGTGTCGATAGTTGTGGAACTTAAACGCACCGGTGTATACGGTAGCTCCGTGTCGATACATACGCATCCGTCGAGCCGCCGCGCCAACATAAAGACAATAATTGTATATACGCAAACCGCGATCTCGTTAGTTAAGCTAGTTTAAGAAGAAAAAGTGTGATGAAGAAAGTGACAGCCAAACATCGAACCCAGTACAGCGACCTATACAAATAACATCTCGAAGGTAAGGGCTGTTCACTTACTCACCACGTATGTTAAAAATATCTAGGTTTGTTAGTGCAGCAACAGTCTCGCCACTTGTTATGTTTAATATGGATAACTGGCAAACTGTGTCTCTGGCAACACCGCAAGGTATATAGGCCGTGATGGTGTCTACACGTACATATTAAAACTTAAATTACACCGTGGTCTTTTATCTATCTATCATCACAGCTTTTATCCCAAGAGGGGTAGGCAGAGACAATCGAATGCCATTTGTTACAATCCTGACATACCTCTTTCGCTTCTTTTATATTCATCATACCTTTCATATATGCTCGGCGATTGTGTGTACTTTTAATATTGTCATCGATCAATACATTCTTTACATTATGTTCAATAAAAGTAGGTACACCTAGGTCGTCCTCAGCCATTTCTTTTCACTTTTTTAGTCAATCTTTGATCCTTCATTCTTTCAACGTGTCCAAACCCGCGTAAACAACTTTTTTTCATTTTAGTAACAACCTCATCTTTAACTCCGCATTCTTCTCTAATGACATTTATTATTATTGATATTGTAAATTGTAACTTGAAACCTGGTCGAGGTGCTAAGTTATATTTGGACGAATGCCAAAACCATAGAATAGAATGGAAACATTACCTGAGGAGCAAGTCTAAAGTTCCCACTCAAATGAATAATAATGAAGTGTATATAATTAAAAGGTACTTCAGAAGAAATTTCTGTTTCACTTGTAAAAAAATAATTAAAGATTTTTTAATTAAGGATGAAATAAGGATCAAGTAAAAGCTGTAAAAGGGGTTTATCTCCTCTGTTCTTGTTCTTTAGTTGTTTAATGAGCTTTTAAAAAACATCACTCCATTACTAAATTTCGACGTGGCCAGAGACATCAGAAGTCTGCTGCACGTGTCACTTCTTTAACAGAATTTTTTTTTGTTATGTCTAGAAGAAATGCCGTTCGAAGCACTAGAAGTCGTTTAAAGCGCTTACTCTTAAGGGTCGATACTACGTCACATAAACATTTGCTGTATCGGCAATACTGTACCATTATGACAAAAAACGGGATTCTTTGATATTTTACCTCTAAAATTACAAATAATCCGCTGGCATCACGTTAAGGAGTGTACACAACATCACACAATTTTTTCATAATAACTAACAATAAATTAACTTTTTTTTTGAATAATAAATATTTCGTTTCGCCGCTGAATTTGAAGACGGTTGTATTTAGTTAGGCTACAAAATTAAAATAGAGTATATAGTAGAGCATCTGTTCAATGTTATCTATGTTTGTTATTAATTGTCTAGATTAGTCAAATTTTGAGTAAGATAGTTTCTAATTAGGCACAGAAATATTTTATTATTCGGTATCGAAGTCGGTATACTTTTTTAAAAGTTAATATATTTTTCCTTTTTAAGTGATAAATCATCGAAATCCGCAGACAAAAATTGAAATCAGTTTCTTCAAAATTTCTGAAAACTGCTGAAGCAATTTTTACCAAAATAAAAGTAGGATCTATACTTATATATCTGTACTTATATAATTTCAAATAAAAAAAGAATTTTCCAAATCGGTTTATAAATGTTAGAGTTCTGAGGTAACAATTCAACCGAATGAAGAACCTTTTCCTTTTTTTTTAAGTCGGTTAATAAAAAACGTACTTTCACTGATTTATTCCCTTCTATTACCAAAATCTAATACCACTGGTATTTGATTTAAATCATATTTATTTCCTATTACCAACGGATACCACTCTTTCCGACCGCGGCGGCTGAGACGAAGGAACTAAAATAAACTTTATGTTTTTAATAACTAAGATCAAACTCGTTTGAGCCATTTGCTGACAACTAATCGACTCTTAAAGACAATTGGAGTTTATAATTTTTGTCACGTGTGAGATTTGAACCCAGGACCAATTACCAATTACGCTATAGACTCCTCCTTCTTCTAAAGTTCTTTTGAGGTCCAAAAAGTCCAATGAAAGTAAATTAGTACACAAAGATTGTATCAAGCCAATTGCATGTATATTTATAGAAGGTCCGAAATTCTTGGACAGTTTCTGTCAAAATTTCATGAAATTTAATACAAGTTGCTGAAAACTTTGGTAACTTTAAACTTGGCTGATTTAAATACTTATTAGGTCCTTATTTCGTACAGATACACAACATTATGACCTTTATATACTGGGGCCTAGACAGCTATTATTACTATTACTATTAGCTTTTCACCCGTGTGAAAGTAAGACAAAGGATAAGGTAATATTTCAAAACCTCTCCCTTTCCATTTCCGCTTTTTCCATTCCGAAATTTTACTTCTATATGGTTGATTGGTTAGGAAATAAACGAACCAATTATTTTTTCCTAACGGGACAACTTTATATAGTTGATCCGTTAGTAAGTAATTTAATTTCTTAAAATGTTCCTTGCAAAACAATGATGTAATCAAATTCCGATTCAAATTTCAAAAAAAATTCAAGTTATTAATTTACATCCATACAAATGGGTTTTTCTAATTAAAAACTTATGTACACATAGAAGCTGCCACTAGTTAGATATAGCCTCAGAAATACCATCGGCTAAACTAGGGCGACTTGGTTTTTCGCTGGGTACCCTGAAGCCGTAACACAGTTTCGAAAGATGTAAGGAAACCCATGAAGAAAGAAAAATTACTTTACAAAAATACATATTTCTGATGTATTTGTAAAACGTCTATTTTATTGATAGACTATACGACTCGCGCCGTACCATTTTTTCGTTTAGGTATTTGTTCAGCACTAGATCGTAGCTGTAGAGTGGACTGTATATCTTGAATTAAAACTTCGAATTATTAGTACACAACTGCCGACTTTAGGAAGGATGTAGCTAGCTACTTGTATGGACATGTTCAGGAACGACTGAGTGAGGATCCTGCCGCCATGTCAAACTATCGCCCCACGTGGACGAGAAGTTTGTTTGTAGAGGACGTGCGTTCGGCACGGCAGGCGGCAGAGAAGAGACCGGCAGAGCCGGTGGTTGCTACTGACCGTCTCACGTCAACGCCCCGCCCCCGGCCACCCGCGGCCGGCGATGGTGTCCGCCAATACAACATGCTTCGTCCAGATGTCCATGAGTCATCATCTGTCTGCCGAAATTCCTAAGTTTCTAACAATGTTTAATGACTTCCTCATTGTCATTTCTATTGGCGGTACCTGCAAAGGGCGTTTGCAGCGTGAGAACGGCCCTTCCCAAAATCGGCTATTTCCATTTATTTATTTACACAAAGCATTCAAATACAAAGATAAAACAAATACAATACAAATACAACAAACAATATACAAAGACAAAGGGGCATACATAGAAACACACAAAACAATATGATATACTCGTACAAATTAGGTATATTACAAATTCGCGAGTCAAGCTCGGAGGGCAGGCTCGACGTCCGTAACATCCTCCTCCCGGCGCGCCGCCTCTACCTCGGTTCGTAGGACGGCGAGCTTGCTGGTCGGTCGCCGGAAGATTCCGCCTTTGGTCCTCACGTCTGCTGCTCGAACCTTGTTGTCCGGTCCCGGGTAGGTCTTCTCCACTACTCCTCGGGGCCAAACGTTCCTCGGCATCGTAGGGTCCACCACGACTACCAGGTCGCCACGCTGCAGGCTCCTCCCGTGGTCGTCCGCTCCTCCGCGGGGCACTAGCGTAGGTAGGTACTCGACAAGCCACCTGCGCCAGAACCGACCGCACCCGTCGCTCCCAAGCTCCTCCCATATGAGGGGCCCCAGGCGGGATGAACTTCCATTCCATCCCCTTCGTCGTCCCGTACTGTTGAAGTTGCGGTGCCCACTCTGCATACGCAGCTCGCAGCTCGGTGTCAGCGCCGCGGAAGTTAGTACCGTTGTCCGAGTACATAACCCGCGGCCATCCGCGTCGCGCGGCCATGCGCCGCAGCGCCATGATCGCGATGTCGGTGCTCAGGCCGGACACCAGCTCGAGATGCACAGCCCTTGTCGACAGGCAGGTGAACAGCGCTACCCACCGTTTCTCGCGCCGCCGTCCCACGGTGACAATCATCGGCCCGAAGTAGTCCACAGCACAGCATGTGAAGGGACGCTGGCGATCGGCCAGCCTCTCGGGCGGTAGGTTGCCCCGGGTGGGCATGGCGGGCGCAGCACATCGTATCTTGCAATATTGACATGCGCGCGCCACTGCCCGCACGGTCGGTCGTAGGTGCAGGATCCAATAGCGCTGCCGTAGCTCGTTAACGACTCGCTCGTGATTCGCGTGCCCCGCCGCTCTGTGCTCGTATTCTACGAGCAAGCGAGACAGACGATGTCGGCCGTCCCATATGATAGGCCGTCTCATGTCGTATGCGGCGCGGGCAGCGTCTATTCGCCCTCGCACACGCAGTAACCCATGTTCAATAGTCGGGTCCAATTTGTATAGGCGGCTATTTTTCGTAATTCGCTCACCTCTCTCTAGTTTCTTGATTTCGTCGCTGAAGTCGTCGCGCTGCGCTTGTATCGCCCACAGCTCGGCCGCTCGCTCGATGTGACGAACTTCTAGCTTCGATTTCACACGTTTGCATTTCTCTATGAACAATAACACGTACGCGGTGCTCCGTAGTAGTCGCATATACGACGAGAAGCGCTCGATGCGGGGTAGACAGGGGGCATCGCTCTCCTCGGTCGTTGCTACGGCTACAACTTCTTCATCGGGTACCGTCGTGTTGTTGCTGACCGGCCAAGTGTCCTCGGGGTTCCGTAGGAAGCTGGGTCCGTTGAACCACCGCGCACTGGCTGTAATGTTGTTAGTGTGGCCGGCACGCGTAGCGTCGTCGGCGACATTGTGTTCAGACGGTAGCCAGCGCCACTCGTCGGGGCTCGTAAGTTCCGCTATCTCGCCGAGTCGATGCGCTACGAAAGCTGTGTATCGGCGCGCATCTCGTTGTATCCACTGTAGGACAGTCTGAGAGTCTGTCCAGTAGACAGTCCGATCGGGACTCCAACGTTGCTCGGTCTTGATGGTAGCGGCTAGTCGGGCTCCGATGAGCGCGGCTTGCAACTCGAGGCGTGGGATGCTTAGTGGCTTGATCGGCGCCACTTTAGCCTTGGCCGCAGCTAGGCTAACTGTCACAGTGCCGTCGTCTCGCTCGCACCTCCAGAAGGCTATCGTTGCGTAGGCTTGCTCGCTGGCGTCGTTAAAAACGTGTAGCTCTCTACGCGAGCTCCTCCCGTAGACGTCGCAACAGCGAGGCAGGCGTAGTCGCGCGATGCCGTCGAGGTCGTCGAGCCATTCCTTGAACGCGACGGCGCTGTGTGTAGGTACCTCTTCATCCCAGCCGATCTTTTTCCGCCACAGGTTCTGTAAGAGGATTTTAGCCGATATAGTGTAGTGGCTAATTAATCCCAGCGGGTCATATATGGACATGACCGCGCTTAGCGCCTCCCTCTTAGTGGGCGGGCGCCTGCCGGCGCGTACGTCCTCCGCCACTCGCGCCATGCTGGTGTTGAAGCCGAGCTCGTCTCGTGTCGGGTCCCACAGCAGCCCTAGGGTCTTGTCCGCGTGGTCGGGCCGCGACCCCAGGCGCACGTTCGGTGCGCGTGCGCGTAGTTCCGGGGGAATACTTGCCAACACCTCGTCGCTGTTACTATTCCAACCTCGCAGGTTGAAGCTGACTTGGCTGTGTATGTGGCGCACGTCTCGGATGATCTCGGTCGCCTCCGCCGCGCTCGCGAAGCTCTCGACGTAGTCATCCATGTAATGACTAGACGTTATCGCGCGCGCGGCCTCAGGATGTGTGCCCGCGTACCTCTCAGCATTTTTGTTGCGGACGCTGTGTGCCAGGAACGGGGAACTCGTTGCACCGAAGATCATCGACGTCATTCTGTATTGTTGTGGAGGTTCTTTGCGCTCGTCGCCCCTCCACAGGAACATCTGCGCCGGTTGGTCGTCGGGCCTGATTTTAATTTGCAGGAACATCTCCTGTATATCGGCGGTGACCGCTACTGGCCACTCGCGCAAACGAAGCAGCACGCCCTGTAGTGAGACAAGCAGGTCGGGTCCCTCCAGCAGCTTCTCGTTCAAGCTAGTCCCGTGGGCCCGCGCAGCGGCGTCGAACACTACCCGGATCTTGTTCGGCTTGTTAGGGTTCCGCACGGCGAAGTGAGGCAGGAACCACTGCTTTGGACTCGATGCTTCGGATCCGTCGCTTCGCGTAGCGTAGCCGCTCGCAAACAAGTTCTCGATGCGGGTCGTGTATTCACTCCGAAATACAGGATCTCTGTCCATCTTCCTCTCGAACGACCTCAGCCGTTTCAGCGCGTAGTCGTAGTTCCGCGGCATTGCTACTTCGTCGCTCCGCCACGGTAGTCCCACTTCATATCGGCCGTCGATGTGTCGCGCCGACTGCTCGAACATCTCGACAGCCCGCCGGTCCTCCGCCCGCTCCTTTTTGCGACTGGAGACTCCTAGCGCGTCGATGTCGAAGTGCGACTTTACTAGCGCTGCCAAGTCGTCGGTTTCAGGTCGATGTTGCTCCACGTGAGTAACGTGTAGTACAGAGTCTTCACCGGGGCCCCCTCGTAGAACCCGGCGTGGCAGCTTCCCGTGCACGACCCATCCGAGGCGCGTCCTCGATGCGGCGGGTTCGCTCTTCTTACCCGTCCGCAGCTGTCGTGTGACGATTAGTTGCCAGTTGTCTGCTCCTATAAGAATGCGCGGCCTGGCGTTCTCGTAGCTAAGCCGGCCTCGCAGCGTTCGTAGGTGCTTAAACCTAGCTACCTCCCTAGCAACAGTCTGGTTGCGGAGGGATAGGTTGTTCATCGTTCGGGCCCGGATCACGTAGCTCGCAGGTTCGTCTATCCCCTTGATAGAAACCTGCACCAGTTTGCTGTTGGCCCGGTCTTGTGTCGAGTTTACGCCGCGAAGTCGTAGCGGCTGAGTGGGTCCGTCGGCGCCTAGCTCTTGTGCTAGTTCCTCGTCGATTATAGTAACCGTCGACCCCTCGTCGAGGAGAGCGTAGGTGTGAATCTCTCCCCTAGGTCCCGACACAATGACTGGACATACCTTTAACAACACTGGGCTCGCCCGGGACTCGTCGGCCGCAACGGACAGAACCGCCTCGGCCGGTGCGGAGCGCGCGGCTTTCTCGTTCGACTCACGCGCGGTACGTCGTTCGGCGTGTAGCAACGGGTGGTGGGGGCGGCGACACTTGTTGACGCCGCACAGCTTCGACGAACACTCGCTGCGCCGATGTGACCCGCTCAGACACTGGAAGCAGGTTCCGCTCTTCTTCGCCCACTCCCAGCGTTGATCAGTGTTCATTTTCTTGAGCGTGCCACACTTGGTTATAGCATGATGTTTGCTACAACAAGCGCACGCGTGTTTCGTCCGCTCGTCGGACGCGTATACTGCCTCGGGAGCCCGGCGGTGTCGAAAGGTCGCCGCGATCGGCGGCTTGCTGGGCCTCTTCGCGCCTGGTGTACTCACAGCGACCGGGAGCAGGTGCTGGATCGTGCGGTCCGCCTCGCGCATCAGGAACCGGGACAGTTGGACGATCTTCGGCTCGCCCTCGCCCTGGTTGTCGTGCGCGTAGTCACACCAACGGCTCGCTAAATGTGGACTCAGCTTCTCGGTGACCTCTCGTACAAGCATAGGGTTCCGTAGGTAGTCTTGCTGGTCGATATTCTGCAGCACACACACAATATTCTGCAGCTTCACCGCCAGCTTGTTGAGTTCGTGAGGAGAGCTGCCCGGTCGCGGCAGCTGCTTGATCTCTTCCATAGCACGGTCGACGATCATTTCAGGGCGCCCGTAGTACTGCTCGAGCGTCCGTATGATGGCCTGTGGATCGGTCGCGGTGTATAGCAGCGCGGACACGGCCTCTCTCGCTTCGCCGCGTAGACACGCTCTCAGCCGGGCGATGTTCTCGAGGGCCGAGACGTTGTAGAGCGTCGTGGAGTCCCGCACCGCTGCTATGAAGGGAAGCCACTCCGCGGCTGCCCCGGTGAACACAGGTAGCTCGCAGGCTTGGCGCGGCGGCGGCCGCGCGTGCTGCATACTTTTCAGCACCAATGCTAGCTCCTGGATCTCTCGACTCGGCGTGCTCCCTCGTACCTGGATCCTCGCGTCGATCTCGTTCGACGCGGCCGGACACGTGGGTTGCGCGTTGCTCGGCGGCGCGTCGGACACGTTCCGTGGCGGCTCCGTAGCAACGTTTGTGTTCTGCAGCCAGTTCCCCACACGCTCGGCGGCGTCGTTCTTGGGCGCGCTGACTGCTTCCTCTTCCTCAGCTTGGATGTCCGCGATCTGGATCTCCAGCCGCTTGCTGACTAGCTCAGCTTCGAGCTGGAGCTCCTTCCTTCTTATCTCGGCCAGTCGTTGTTGTGCTTCAAACTCTGCTTGCTTGATTCGAAGCTGGATGCTTGCAGTCGACCGCACGGAGCGCAAGGTGTTTCTCGAACGATTCGAGCACGTGGGAGAGGGCGGTCTGCAGGCAGCGCGCACGGAATCCTCCGCGAAAGCGGACTGTGATGGTTCCGTGAACACCCGCTGTCGCACGTCGATGCCGGACTCCGACATAGTACCTTTCTTGCTTCGTGTCTTCATTTTTCCTGATGGCTTGAATCCCGTTACACGTAGGATCAGGTTTCAGGCTTCAACTCGGCTGCTCGCAGTACCAATTGTTCAGGCTTCAATCCGGCAACTCGAATGACCACTTTTCTAGATCAATCCGGCTCGAAGGACCAATTGTTCAGCACTAGATCGTAGCTGTAGAGTGGACTGTATATCTTGAATTAAAACTTCGAATTATTAGTACACAACTGCCGACTTTAGGAAGGATGTAGCTAGCTACTTGTATGGACATGTTCAGGAACGACTGAGTGAGGATCCTGCCGCCATGTCAAACTATCGCCCCACGTGGACGAGAAGTTTGTTTGTAGAGGACGTGCGTTCGGCACGGCAGGCGGCAGAGAAGAGACCGGCAGAGCCGGTGGTTGCTACTGACCGTCTCACGTCAACGCCCCGCCCCCGGCCACCCGCGGCCGGCGATGGTGTCCGCCAATACAACATGCTTCGTCCAGATGTCCATGAGTCATCATCTGTCTGCCGAAATTCCTAAGTTTCTAACAATGTTTAATGACTTCCTCATTGTCATTTCTATTGGCGGTACCTGCAAAGGGCGTTTGCAGCGTGAGAACGGCCCTTCCCAAAATCGGCTATTTCCATTTATTTATTTACACAAAGCATTCAAATACAAAGATAAAACAAATACAATACAAATACAACAAACAATATACAAAGACAAAGGGGCATACATAGAAACACACAAAACAATATGATATACTCGTACAAATTAGGTATATTACAAATTCGCGAGTCAAGCTCGGAGGGCAGGCTCGACGTCCGTAACAGTATTCTTATTTTTTTCAAAATTTTAGAGCCGCAGTAGGTTCGGAGATAAAGGGGGTCGATTTTACGCTATACGTCCGTACCAAGTTTCAACATATATCGTCCAGTAGATTCGGAGAAAATAAGCTGTCCTTTAAGTTTTCGTTTTTTCATCGGAGATGATCGGAACCCTAAAAACGATAGACAGGCAGACAGACAGACAGACAGACAGACAGACAGACAGGCAGACAGACAGACAGACAGGCAGACAGACAGGCAGACAGACATACACTGTAAATAACAGTTAGATACTCCAGACATAATAACAAACACATCTTTACGGTCTTTATACTTAGCGGTGTGACGATCGAGGGTGTGCTCTCAGTCATCTTGTATCTATCATAAATATGGCAAATCTCAGTTAATCCTGGAAACGTAACTTTATTTATACAACATTTATACACAGTTATTATTTGAAATTGGATTGAGCCATATTTTTATTATTTAGGGTTCTAAAGAGCCGTAGTTTTCTTGCTCAATCCAATTTAAAATAATAACTATCAACTGTGTGCTGAGGAAATGTTGTATAAATAAACCCACGTTTCCAGGATTAACTGAGATTTGCCATATTTTTGACAGATACAAGATGACCTTGACCACCGCCCCTTAAAGAAAACAAGTGGCAAGCCTGTTACTGCCCTTAATTGACCTAGATGTGTCACTTCTTTAACAGTCGTTATAGATACCTGTTATTTTTGAAAGAAGTACGGACGCTGGCTTTACTTGCTCTCCGAAGCGCTAGAAGACGATGAAAGCACATATTTTGAAAGAAAAGAGATTCGAAGGTCCTTCCGGTCGCTCTACCATTATAGAACAAGTAGATTATATTAAGTAATTTGTTTTGTTGTAAGAAATAAAAATGATACAAGTCGACATAAAAATATAGAATAACGTCGTAAATAACATCCCATCATAAACAAACACAAGGTAACTGTATTGTTTACTTCATATAAGTACCTTATATACCTTAGGGATTAGAAGTATTTAAGGTCTATCTATCTATCATCAAGTTTTTTAACCCAAGAGGGGTATGCAGAGACAATCGAATGCCATTTGTTACAATCCTGACATGCCTCTTTCGCTTCTTTTATATTCATCATACCTTTCACACATGCTCGGCTATTATGTGTACTTTTAATATTGCCTTCGATCAATACATTTTTAAATGTTTAATAAAAGTACATATAGGTCGTCCTCTGACAGCATTTACTTTCACTTCAGCCATATAAACCTTTTTAGTCAATCTTTCATCCTTCATTCTTTCAACGTGTCCAAACCAGCGTAAATTACTTTCCTTCATTTTAGTCACAACACCATCTTTCACTCCGCATTCTTCTCTAATAACATCGTTATGGATGCGGTCAATACGCTTTATATCCAAAGAGGTTCAATACTTTTATATCACACATTCTACGTAAATGCTGAATATATCTTACTTTCATGCTTCTTATTCCATACCCAATGGAACTAAAACAGCATGGTGTATATTAATACATTTAGTTGTAAGTTGTGTATTTCTACATACATTGTTTAGTCCACCAAATACCTTGCTTCCCGCTTTCACTCTCCTTTCAATTTCCTTGTCTATATTTCCACTTCTTGTAAACATACTACTTATGCACAATTTTACTGTACATTAAACAACTTCTCGTGCTGCAGAGGGCACGTAAAAATAACAGATACTTATAACAAAGCGGTTCTGTTCAATATTGGCAAGTGGCGTCAAGTGGACACTGTACTGGGTGTCTCTGCCCACACCACAAGGTATAAAGGCCGTGATTGTGTGTCGAGTTGTCAGTTGTTTTAAGGCATTTTGAGAACGATGTTAATGCAGTAGAATATGTTTATTTTCACTTCCTCAAATAAAAAATTGAATTTGTGAGGACGCGACGGCGACCCGGGGGATTTATTAAAATTGAAATTGTGACGGATCTCGCTATTCACCGGCGGGGAAATTGTTTCAAGTTATTTTATTTTTCAGTTACTCGTTATTTCGGAGTCTTTATTTAGATATTCTGACACGTGCAATTCCGTTTCCGTACCCATATTACTAAGGCTCCGCTGTCCGTCCGTTCGTCTGTCACAGGGCTATATGTTTTGAACAGTAATAGGTAGCCACTTGAAATTTTAACAGATTAGGTATTATTATGGCTGCTATAACAACAATCAATAAAAATAAAATAAAGTTAAAAATTAAAGGGGGTCCCCATACAAGAAACATGTCTTTCTCGGCGTATATATCATATGTCTGCATGAGTGATCCTATAGTATAAGGGATACCGTTTTTTCACGTAGTGTTACTCTCCGGCCTCCAACGATATCTGTGCAAAAAATCACGTCGATCCGTTACTCTGTTAGGACAAATAAACATTTTACGCATTTATACTAAGTATTAGTAGGAATACTTCAGTCAAAGTATTATTAAAAAAGTTCAAAAAAGCTTCCGATCTTGCTAGAGTATAAGTACCTAACCTATCCATTCAAACAACAAACGCCATTCGTTACCACGTAATGTTTCCTCCAACTTGTTTAATCTAATCTGATCTAATCCATAAATAGTTCCCGCATTGTTACAATTGAGAATATTGCCTTTTGTTGGCAACTTTAACTATTTGTATAATAACAAAAACTCTACCTCTAAATACCTAGTGTATTTTGTGTAGCTTTTGTTTTTTCAAAAAGTTATTTCACTGAAAACATAGACATTAATAAAAATCGGCCAAGTTCAATAGTATTGTAACGAATAGGTACTTAAATCGCACAAATAAATACCTAAACACATCAAGGTCGATAGACGTCTCTAGAAACATCCAGAGAGAATCAAGTACAAACGAAAATGGACCGTATGTGCCTAGCCATAGGTACCAAAATCGGGCGCGGTCTGTGTGTAGGTATTTGGCGCCGAGTCGCATCGAGCCGCGTCTACAACTTTGTACAACAATCTCGGCGTTTCTCGAATGTTCGGTGGGCAATATAAACAGAGGATCATTGCCGCAAGGAACACAGTACGAATCAGAGCGATCAAAGCGAAACAGTGAAGTGGAATTTAGTGCGACTAAGTGTTATTTTAGTGTTTTCATTTATGTAACTGTATTTTTGTGGTGTTGAAGTAAAGTTTGTTTATTTAATCGGTATTTTAAATCTCTTCGAACCCTAGCTCGTAACAAATTGGTGTCAGGAGTGTGGGATTCAAAAATGCCGATTACACCACGTGACTCGTCGTCATCACGGCGACCCAAAACACGACAAACTACTGCTGGACATCACGGCGAGGAGGTCGACAAGGCTGCTGCTGCTGGAGCCGCTGCTGGTGCTGCTGGGAATACTGCTGGTGGTGCCGGAGCTTCTGCTGGAGCTGCTGCTGCTGCTGCTGGGACTGCTGCTGTTGGTGCTGGAGCTGCTGCTGGAGTTGATACGGGTGCTGCGGGTTCTGCGGGTGCTCCCCAGGCATTCGATATGGGGATGCTGGTTCGGCTGATGGAGGAGCAGGCCCGACGTCAGGAGGAGCAGGCCCGACGACAGGAGGAGCAGACTCGGCAGCTATTGGAGGAGCAGGCCAGACTTCGGGAGGAGCAGACTTGCCGGCTGTTGAAGGAGCAGTCTGCTAGCCTTAAGGAGCTGCTTTCAGAATCACTGGGAAAGGTGACTATGGAGGTGAAGCAGCTACAGAGGGTTACAGACATGCACGAGGAGAGAATCGAAGACCTCGACATCCGTTACGAAGACCTCCAACAGCATTGCAAGGAAATACAGACTAGGATGAGCAGAGAACTGGATGCAAGACTTAACGACCGCTACGGAGAGTTGGACAGCCGATGCGAGGGGCTCCAGAATGAAGTAAGGAAACTGAAGCTGACCGCTCCTGTTTCTGGAGGCGCCGTCGTCTCCGGCCCTCGAGTCAAGGTGCCGCCGTACGACGGGACTACGTCCTGGACAGCGTACAAATTGCAGTTCCAAACGGTCGCCTCTGCCAACGGCTGGACAGACGAGCAATCTCTGACCGCCTTGACAGTGGCTTTAAGGGGTCGTGCACTGTCGGTTCTGGAAGCCTCTCCAGACAGCTGCACCACGTACGGGAACCTGATCGAGGCAATGGACTCCAGGTACGGCGACAAACACCTGGAGCACGTGTACCGAGCGCAGCTGAGGGACAGGACGCAACATGCTGGTGAGAATCTGCAACAATGGGCTCTGGAGATTGAGAAGATCGTGAGGAAGGCGTACCCATCTGCCGGACAAGAGTTCATTGCTGCGAACCTCGTTCAAGCATTCATCGACGGCATCCGCAGCATGGAGGTCAGAGCTGCAGTTCGACTGGGCCACCACAGCGCCCTGAAAGATGCACTGGCCCATGCTCTAGAGGTGGAAGCCGTGAGACAGGAGCCTCGTTCTCAGCGATTGCGACAAGTGGCGGAGGAGGCTACTCCAACAACGACACCTGTAGCAGAGAGGCGTAGCTACTTACCCCGCTGTTTCTACTGCCACAAGCTAGGGCACCTTAAAGCAAGCTGCCCGGCGCTTAAACGACAAGGCACGGATCAACGAGTGCCGAAACGGGACGTCGGAGCTGATGTCCGTGCCGTAACTACGGAGCTTCCGGGAAACGAGTAACAGCCAGAGCCGCGGGGCAGGTACTGGCTGCTCGTGACACAGCCCCCAAAGTTACCATCCAACAAGTTTTCGACGGGAACAGTCTGGTGATCGCCGGCGAGGTCAACGGGACGCCATGTGAGATGACGATCGACACAGGAGCAACGCGTACGGTTGTGAGACCTCAGTTGTTGGGACGATCTACGAGCAGAACCAGACGTCCATCTTCCTGTCTGAAACTCTTCACGGCAACCGGTCAGCCAATACCCGCATACGACGAGCTGCCGGTGACACTCAAGGTGGGTGACGGGGAGTATCCACACACCGTCATCGTGGCCGACATTATAGACGACTGCATTCTCGGACTCGACTTTATGAAGCGGTTCCAGTTTGGCATCGACTTGCGCAACGGTGTACTGCAGTGCGGCCAGGAACAGGTATTTTTGAAAGGTGGTTATGCTGGCTATGTGCGCTGTGCCAAGGGCGTCAAACTGAACCCATATTCGGAGACGCTTGTCGATGTGGAGTTACCAACTAATGGGGACCCCTCCAATACGAGGTGCTCTATCATCGACCACCTGGAACGTTCTAAACATAAAGGCTGGTTACTCACTCCAACTTTAGTAAACAGCCAGAGTGGACGAGCTGTAGTAAGGGTGACCAACTTCAATGACGCTCCTGTCACTCTTAATAAGGATCAAGTCGTGGCGAAGTGCGACGAGGCGAATTGGATGCGGAGCTGCACCCAGGGTAAGCTGTCGGCGGTGAAAAATAACAGTGCAAACCCCTTGGAACTCGTCGACATTTCGAAGAAGGACTTGTCAATCTCCGAGTACAAACGAGCGAAGGAGATGCTCACTCGTTACATTGACATCTTTAGTGACAGAGATGGGCATCTCGGCAGGACGTCATTGGTGAAACACACCATCAACACAGGCAACGAGTTACCTATACGTCAACGTGCTCGACGAATCCCAGTAGGAAGAGAAGCCGAAGTACAGTGCATGCTGGAAGACATGAAGAAGGCTAATGTCATCGAACCTTCTTTGAGCCCATGGTGTTCTCCGGTTGTGCTAGTTAAGAAGAAGGATGGCAGCACTCGCTTCTGTGTGGATTATCGTCGACTGAACGACGTAACCAGAAAGGACAGCTACCCTCTACCCCGGATTGACGACACCTTGGACAAGTTGAGTGGGAACCAGTGGTTCTCAACACTGGATTTGAAGAGTGGATACTGGCAAGTGGAGATCGATCCCAAGGACAAGGAAAAGACTGCTTTCTCGACCGGAAATGGACTGTGGCAGTTCAACGTCATGCCTTTCGGGTTATGCAATGCTCCCGCAACGTTCGAAAGGCTGATGGAAGTTGTGCTTGCGGATCTCGTGGGAAAAGCTTGCCTAGTCTACCTGGATGACGTCATCATCATGGGACGCGACTTCGACGAGCACGTGAGGAATTTAGAAAGAGTGTTTGCCAAGTTGAAGCTCGCGAACCTGAAATTGCATGCCAAGAAGTGTAGTTTCTTCAAGAAACGTGTGAATTACCTCGGGCATGTAATTACTAAGGATGGCGTAGAAACCGACCCTGACAAGACAATAGCTGTACGAGAATGGCCCACCCCACGGAACAAAACAGATGTTCGGGCGTTTCTTGGTCTGTGCTCATACTACCGCCGCTTCGTATACGACTTCGCGGGAGTAGCCAAGCCCCTACATCGGCTGACGGAGGACAAGCGTTCGTTTCAGTGGACTGAGGACTGTGAGAAGTCGTTCCAGGAACTGAAACAACGGCTGTGTAAAACACCTGTATTAGGCTACCCGGACCAAGTCGGCGAGTTTGTGGTGGACACAGACGCAAGCAACATCGCTATTGGAGGTGTGCTGTCACAACGGAAGGGGGACAAGGAAGTTGTGATAGCGTATTTCAGCAAGGCTCTGTCGAAACCAGAAAGGAACTACTGTGTAACCAGACGCGAACTTCTGGCCGTAGTGAAGACAGTACGACACTTCAACAAGTATCTCATCGGAAGGAAGTTCAAGCTACGGACAGACCATGCGGCGTTGAAATGGTTACTTCAGTTCAAGGATCCCGAAGGACAAGTCGCTCGATGGATCGAGCAGTTACAAGAATTCGATTTCACGATCGAACATCGACGAGGACGGACGCATGGCAACGCTGACGCACTGTCACGCAGGCCGTGCCCTGAAGATTGTAAACACTGCTCGAGGCGTGAAATCAGTGATTCTGTTATCAAAGTGATTACGACTAACAACCTTAATGACGAATGGGCGAACGAGACGACGAGAGACGAGCAACTCAAAGATAACAACTTGTCGCCGATAATGGAATGGAAGACGCAGAATGTTCCAAGGCCCGGCTGGAATGTGGTATCAGCCATGAGTTCCACCACGAAAAGCTACTGGGCTCAGTGGGAAAGTCTAGTGCTGCACAACGGGTTGTTGTACCGCAAGTGGGAGTCGCCAAGTGGACAGGAGACATTGATGCAGCTGGTCGTGCCTAGGTCAAAGGTGCGCGCAGTGCTTGAGTCCGTGCACGATGGATCCTCGGGAGGACATCTGGGCATGAATCGAACTCTGGCGAAAATCAGGAAACGATTTTATTGGATTCATTGCCGGCAAGATGTCGAGGATTGGTGTCGCAAGTGCACAGTATGTGCGGCCGTGAAGGGACCTACGACACGTACGAGGGGACGTATGCAGCTGTACAATGTTGGCGCTCCATGGGAACGAATTGCGGTGGACGTTGCTGGACCGTTCCCGGTCACTGAAGACGGGAACAAGTACTTCATGGTCGTGATGGACTACTTCACGAAGTGGCCGGAGGTCTTCGCAATTCCCAACCAGGAAGCGACAACAGTGGCGACTAAGTTGGTCAACGAAGTATTCTGCAGGTTCGGGCTACCATTGGAGATACATTCTGATCAAGGGCGTAACTTTGAGTCGCAGTTGTTCCAGGAAGTATGCCGTCTCCTGGGAATAAATAAAACGAGGACTACGGCGTATCACCCACAGTCCGACGGAATGGTTGAAAGGTTCAACCGCACTTTGGAGACTCATTTGGCGAAACTGGTTGAGGATCACCAGAGGGACTGGGACCGATATATTCCCTTGTTCTTGCTCTCATATCGATCCGCAGAGCATGAAAGCATAAAGGTGACTCCTGCTTATGCCAACTTTGGGAGAGAGCTCCGACTACCAGTTGATCTCCTGACCGGCGGACCTCCGGATGCGCCGCAACCTGTAAGTGACTACGTATCGAACCTGAAAAACAAGATGTGCGACATACATGACCAGATTCGTCAGAGCAGTCTTGTGGCCAGTACAAAGATGAAGACCAGGTACGATAGAAACTTCAATAGTAACGGTTTTGACGAGGGATCGTTGGTGTGGCTGCACAACCCGAAACGCCGAAAAGGCAAATCTCCCAAGCTGCAGAACCGCTGGGAAGGCCCGTATAAGGTCATCACGAGGATCAATGACGTGACCTATCGGATCCAACGATGCCCGCGTGGACAGTTAAAGGTTGTCCATATTGATCGACTGGCTCCTTACAAAGGCTCGAATATTGCTCGGGACGAGCAAGTCTAAGCGGGGGGCAGTGTAACGAATAGGTACTTAAATCGCACAAATAAATACCTAAACACATCAAGGTCGATAGACGTCTCTAGAAACATCCAGAGAGAATCAAGTACAAACGAAAATGGACCGTATGTGCCTAGCCATAGGTACCAAAATCGGGCGCGGTCTGTGTGTAGGTATTTGGCGCCGAGTCGCATCGAGCCGCGTCTACAACTTTGTACAACAATCTCGGCGTTTCTCGAATGTTCGGTGGGCAATATAAACAGAGGATCATTGCCGCAAGGAACACAGTACGAATCAGAGCGATCAAAGCGAAACAGTGAAGTGGAATTTAGTGCGACTAAGTGTTATTTTAGTGTTTTCATTTATGTAACTGTATTTTTGTGGTGTTGAAGTAAAGTTTGTTTATTCTAATCGGTATTTTAAATCTCTTCGAACCCTAGCTCGTAACAGTATGCACTAAGTTCAGGCCAAGTTTGACGCCCCTGTATGGATCAGCAACAAATTAGCGCGAATCCGACTCACACTTGGCCGATTTTTATTACCTATTTGTTGTTTTACTTATGAGTATGCATTATAGTTATACTAGTTGGACGTTTGTATGTATTGCCAAAAAACGTCGAATAAAACACGTTTCTTGTATGGGGACCCCATTTAATTTTTAACTTTATTTATTATTTGTTGTTATAGCGGCCATAGTTATACATACTCTGTGAAAATTTCAAGTATCTACCTGTTACAGTTCAAAAGATACAGCCCTGTGACAGACGGACAGACAGCACAGCCTTGGTAATAGGGTGTCCGTTGTCTGTCAGTGTTGTCACCCTTTGGGTACGGAATCCTAAAAAGGAGCCAAGTTCAGTGGGATTAGCATACTTAGGACTCCTTCTTTCTTTTCAAAGTCTGTTAAAAATAAAATATTGAATAGGCTCTTGCATCCTGAATACCAATAAACAAACAATTAAAGAGTTAAGTTTAGGATAGGATTAGAATGAGGCTAGTCCTAGGAAGAAATTTACTAGCATAAAGGATCAACTTAGAAACCATTTCGATGTCTGACGTCAACTGTCACAGGTGATTTCCTCTAAAGGTATTGAACGTGAAAATTTAATTAAAGTACATAAGTTTAATTAAAAACCCATTGGTACACGGCCGGGATCCGGGATCGAAATCGTGGTCTGCCTAGTTAATACAAGACGTCTTAATCACTCGGCCACCGACGCATCCAAAAAATTTGAGATATTATATCTAAATATTCCAGGTCCGCGTAGAATAGTGGCAAGATACTGGCTGCATTTCCCCATTGAATCGTAATGCTGATATATATCTATCTCTTTCACCCAATTTCCGACTGAAATAGAGAAAGAAAATTTCCAAATAAAATCGGTACAATAAAATATACAAAACAGACTTCAGCAGTTCAAGTATTGTACAAAAGAATATTAGAAATAGCAAGTTCTAGTTAATGGATCCATAAAGTATGTGACATTATTTTTACTCGATATGTAAAACAACTCGAGTCGCAAAGTCGGTTAAAAATATGCGTGAAATTGATAACTTTCAGGGCTTCATGAAACCTAGGTGTAGCTGATATTAACATATTTTTTACATATTAAGTATACATAATTTCATATACTTTAAGGATCCATTAACTAGAACTTGCTATTTTTAATAAGTTTTGTACAATACTTGAATTGCTGAAGTCCGTTTTTGTATGTAACAAACGTTATGAGGCAATATTTTTCGCATTTACAGTTCTAGAACCCCATTCCCTTGGACTCAGTCCATGAACTTTGAATTTCTACACAAAATTATAGTTTTCCATAATAGAGTAGCGCTGTTTGTCGACAATTTCCATTTCTGACGTAGTTATCACTTTGCTACGAAGCTACGAAGCTACGTGTGCTACGACGTAGCCTCTTTTTAACCGACTTCGAAAAAAAAAGAAGGAGAAGGTTCTCAATTCGGACCGTATTTTTTTTTTGTATGTACATCGATTACTCCGCCAGTTGTGAACCGATTTTGATGGTTTCTTTTTTAATCGACAGATAATTCTTCCGGATTGGTCCCATTTTTATCTCATAAAAATTGGTTCTTTAGTTTTTCAGAAATTTTGAAAAAACTGACCTTGTAAGTCAATTTTTCGTAATATCTCGATGAAATATGTACCGATTTTGACGACTTATTTTTTTAAGGATATAATAATTTCTTGACATTATCTCACAGTCATATGACGAAAATCGGTTCAGTAATTTTTCAGAAATTCAGTAATTTGTCTCTGTTTACTGCTGAAAATTATATCAGAGAAAAGCCTTAGCAACGGTTGCTATTGACACGAAGTTGTCAATTTTCGTATCGACGGTGGTCTAGCGGCTAAAGGTATGGGATGCAGCGCAGGGTGCACATTGCTCGAGGTTCAAATCCCATCCACCGCAGTATTTTTTTTAATTTTCCATCATTTTTTTTTAGTTGCGTTATTATTTATTTCTCAGGGCAACAAAATCACTTAAAAAGGAAAAATAAACCTTTTAAAAAAAAGTGTACCGACTTCAAAAATTTGCACTGAAAAGTAAGAGATAATAAAAATTTCGTCGTAGAATTGGAAGACGGTTGGTCCCAAATTAGAAATAATTTAGTACCCAAATTCACTAATCTAGATAATTCATTAGGAACCTACGATCATCAGTACAAACACAGATAATATTGAACAGATCTTTATGTCCCTAGATGTTTACTTAATTTTGTATCCTAATTTGGCACCAACCGTCTTCCAATTCTACGACGAAATTTTTATTATTTCTTACTTTTCAGTGCAAATTTTTGAAGTCGGTACACTTTTTTTTAAAAGGTTTTGATACATATTTTTATATGTTCAATAAAAGTACATCTAGGTCGTCCTCTGCCAGCATTTCCTTTCACTTCAGCCATATAAACCTTTTTAGTCAATCTTTCATCCTTCATTATTTCAACGTGTCCAAACTAGCGTAAACTACTCTCTTCATTCTACTTCAAAAAACGATGTCATTAAAAAATACAAATATTCAAATATGTTAAAAAGTTTCTTAATATGGCATAATCTTTGAAATAAACATTTACTTTACATAAGTACCGAAGTGCGTCGGTGGCCGAGTGGTTAAGACGTCTGATCCCGGCCATGTACCAATGGGTTTTTTTATTAAAAACTTATGTACATAATCCGACCTTAGAGGCTTTTCCATCTAAATATACCTCAACAGAACTAGCCAATCGTTCGTAGCTTCACAAATACCATCGGCTAAACGAGGGAGACTTGGTCTTCCGCTGGGTACCCTGGAACCGTAACACGGTTTCGGGAGCTGTAAGGCAACCTGTGAAGAAAGAAAAAAAAAGGTACCGAATTGGGAGAGCGTTTGAATTCAAACCGGAGGACCCGATTTCAACTCAGGCATAGATTAAATTATTAAGTGCAGCAACGAACTTACCACAAGTGGACACTGTTACTGATGTCTCTGATCACGAGGGTAACAAATCATTGTATTCTTTGATATAAGTTATTTTTAAAATTTCTTGTTTCAGGTGGTAGGTTTAACTTTTAAGGGTGGCAACATCTGAGATTAACGACGCAGGGGTGTGCTGGAGGTGCGGGGGAGGAAACAATTATGTCGCGTTCGGGTGGGATTTTGGGTAAGTTTGGGGAACTTTGGACGGCTTTTGGACTAAATTGAGCCTCACGTCAAATATAACCGCAACAATAAATTATTATAATTAGAATTGTTGAAAGCGTCTGTCTGTAGAACAAGTTTTAACTTTTAAGTGGCTTATCTACCTAACTATAAATATTATTAATGCGAAAGTGTGTGTGTTTGTCCTTCTGTCACGTGTATTTTTTATATAAGTAGATAGTTTTAACCGAACATCTAAAAAAGGAAGAGGTTCTCAATTCGTCGGAATCTTTTTTTTCATAAATAATAAATAATAAATAAGCAACAAAAACATCTTCCAACCCGGCTGGTCACCGTGGAAGATCAAGACCAACACCCTCCAAAGAGAAGAACAGAAGAAAGCAAATAGATTCAAGGAATATAAAAAAAATTAAAAATTATACATCCATTATAGAATGTCAGCACATTATCATCTATCTATATATATTATGAATGTAATTAAGCTCTCGCTGGCTACAATACAAATTCTTTGGAGGAGGCCTTCACCTGTGTTCTTGCATATCAAAGGAAATATTAAATTTATATAACTACTACCTAAATCACTTAACAAATAGTACTCATAGTTATTTTAAAATATTGTAGAACAAAACTAACATGTTTATTTTTATTTCTTCTGCAAGAAATAAAAGGCTTTTTTATTTTTTATTTTTATTATTTTATTTATTTATACTTCACAGGTGGTCCCATGGTTATCAGGTCAGGATCTGATGATGGGATCCTGGAGTAATCGAGAACTCTTCAAATTTTATAGGCACACTTGAAGCTATTTGTTTTTTTTTGTTTTATAGTGACTTGTGCATTTGCTTTTGGAAAACACACTTTTCAGTGCATAATTTTTGAAGTCGGTAAAATTTTTTAAAAGGCAAAAAAATGTTCCACATTGTTAAATATCTGAAAGAAATTATTGTACTATTAGTTAGAAATCGAAATGGTTCATTATATAAAAATCTATCTTAATATATAAAACAAAGTCGGGTTTGTTTGAGAACACTTATAACTCGAGAACGGCTGGACAGACATTTCACAAGCTTCACTCGGGGTTTTCTGTATTATTTAGGTAATTATATGAATTGGATAATTATATAAAACGACCAGGTCTTTAGAGTTCATGGCTCAAACAAACGGTACCCAATGCCCACTCTTTTCTTTGACTCAAACAAACGTTACTGTTAGTTTACATGCTTCTGACAGCATTAATTAATAAATGAGGTAAACGTCTAGTACTAGCCCCTGTACCACTGTATTTTTCAGTCGTTTTATTGTCGCAACGGATTTTACGTTATATGATGATTATGTTAAAATACAAACTTAATAATTATAATTAATGATTGGAAACACTAAGTTTGACGCCCTAGATCACCTTTCCCGTTTAAAACATCACAATTAACTATTTTCCTAGAGCTCTGTCTCGCGACACAAAACGATACCAACGAAATCTAAGGTAACTTATTACTGCGCACCTGGTCAGTTTAACTGGTCAAATGGGAAAATATTGGCGGAAGGGGGAGCCCGTCTATGGCCCCTCCATAGGCTTAGTACTCTATGTATCAATATGAATATTGGTAGGTATATTCCTTAAGGTGTCAATCAACCCCTAAGGAAGTGAAATAGGGTATAAATGTTGTATAATACGTAATTAGCATATATTTATGTAAGACAATAATAGAAAGTGACCTGTCGTGATCGAAAGTATCTATAAATACAGAATGAGGGCATCAAAGTTGTCAAGGTGACAGCAACAATGTCACTTTATCACCTAATATATTACTACATTACCTCACTTCCTCATTCCTTAATTAAACTGTACAATCACGGCACTTGTGTTAAACTGTGTGAATACAACTTTGTATGTTTGTTTTTATCTCAGAACACAGAATAAACAGAATTTTCATAAACTAAAGGTGGCCACACATTCGTCCAATCCTCGGTCCACCGAAACCGACCACAGACTCGTCCAATTCTTATTGCGCGGCCCACCATCCGTTTTCAAATCGTTGTATTTGTGGTTGATTTCGATGACCGGAATGATCTGTCACACACACACATCCACACGCCTTTGTTTAATCGAGTCTTGTGGGTCTGTGTGGGTGAGTGAATTGCATATGATCTAAATCGTATGATTTACATTGCTAATGTGTGGCCGTCTTCAATCTCGATCATACGGCGGCCGGACCGAAAATTTTCTATGAGAGACCGGACCAGTGCATGGGCTACTTTAGCCTAAATATTTTTTATGTCAATAAGTAAATCGTGGCGAGAAGTATGACACATGACTCTATACTATTGTAGACAACTGGCGTCAAGTGGATACTGTTACCATAGAGTAAGTAGCAATCACTATGCTCTTTAATAAGAGTCGGGACTGCCATACATTAAAATTAAATCAAACTTAGGGCTGAAAGGTACTGCCAACCTAACAACATCGTAATGCTATCTCTGTCATCTGTATATGACGTGAAAGAGATGGCGATACGACGCCATTAGTATTGGCTCATTTTTCCTAGCCCTAATTTATTTCTGGCCACACCACAAGCTATAAAGGCCGTAACATCTTTACATATTGTGTGTGTTTCTTAGTTATATTTGTAAGCATGAGGTAAAACCGCAGACAAAAGCTAGTAACCAATACACGAACAATACATCAACATATAATCCCTCTGTATTGAGTCTGTACAGACTATTGTTTGTTATATTGGTATATGTATATTGAATTAATACATTGTTATTTTGTACTACAATGAGTTGAAGGGTGGGTGACCGGCCAATATCCCCTTATTATCTTTGGTTCAGTGGTTGTAACGTATAGGATAGTCCAGAATTCGAACCATTAGAAAGAAAAAAGGCATAGGCAGGCAGTCAGTCATGGGGACTCCCGACAGAATTGGTTTTTAATTTACAAGTGTATAACTAGGGTGCATCTAAAGAAGTTTTAAATTAAAAAAAACAGCTAATAATGCCCAACCCAGGCATACGTGGACGCCAGTACAGGAATTCCCGCCCGGATATTCTTGGGTCGAGCATACTCAGACAGGGATGGTCTTGTGCTGAAAACACAGGTCGCGAATCCATTTTTTTTAAAACAGTAGCCAATAGCGACCCGTTCCGGTTTCCATTCCATCGATCAGTTGGTCCGTTTTGGCTTGAAAGAAAACAACAGATTTAATTTACAAATATTACACACTTTCTTTAAATATCGGTTCAGTAGTTTTGTACTTTACTATATAATTAGTTAGATGCTCAGTCTACCCTATAATACCATCTGCAGACGCAATGTTACAGATGGATGAGTACACATAGCGCTACCAAACGTCTGCTCGTTTCAGATAACGAATTTCTCATGAAAGAATAACTAGGAGCATTCTCTGATCTATGATATAAAGGACTTTTGGTATTGGCTGGATTGTCCCCAACTTTACTATATAATGGAATTTCATTTTGTTGGCAGATTCTACAAATGTCTCTCATTTTTAGGGTTCCGTCACCGCATTACCAAATAGACCCTAAAAATCATACAAATCGGTCAAGCCGTTTCGGAGGAGTTTGGTTACAAACACTGTGACACGAGAATTGTATAGATATATTTAGAATACACACGACCACAAAACAGATTCTGTAATTTGAGCAGTAATTTATGTAGACATGTCATGCAGATAAAAATTGACAAAGAGATTGTTGTTGGTTGTTTTGTTTGTTATTTGTGTAGAAGAGAGACTAAAGAGAGGTAAATGGAACTCGACAGTGTTTGTGTCGTGTTCAAAGGGAAATCTTACTTCCTTTTGGTTGACATATTTTAAATATTAACTGACAACCTACATGCTTTTATATATGTCGCCGCCAAATGGTTAAATCAGCCACTCAATTGGATGGCTAGACATTTCATTAAATGGCGGCATTCAGTTGAATGGCTAAACATGCTTAACCAAATTGTTAAAAGAAACGTTTAACATAAGGGCTGAACGTCACAGCCTCTTGGTTCGTCGTCTTCAATAAGTTGAGACTCAAAATTTTGTTTAAAACTTGTGTCCGGCTCATTATTTGCAGGTAAATCCATTATGTGTTCCGTGTTCTTTTATTATATATTATTGTATTTTTATTCTATTTTAATTCAGAACAAAGCACTTTACATAAAACAACACACGCAAATAATTCAGCTGTTGACGCCATATTTGTTAGAGACTGCTAGCGCTATAGTGGCAAAATATGAAACTAAATTTCAATAATATTCAGTAAACGGCCTAGCCATCCAATTGAGTGGCTATTTTAACCATTTGGCGGCGACATATATATTCTTTGGACAAATAACTACATAATTAATAACATATTTTCCTTCTAAATATACCTCAACAGAACTGGCTACAGGAGGCTAAAAGATGAAGACTTACTCTTCCGCGGTAAAATTCTACCCCTCATGGAATAAAAGGTGTGATAATAGATCTAGTCGAGTATTGAACCCAGAACTATCGTATTCTGTTATACCGCTAAGCTACGGAACCGAATTTACCATTATTACAGAGAATAGGGTCCGTAGTATTAAGTAATCAGCCGAAAGGTTCCTAAATGGGGTCATACCTTCCTGATACGGTACCCTAATAACATTGGACTGGCTTTTAACATGTTTCTTACACATAGAGATAACTAGTACGACCTTCACAAATATAGGTACCTCATTTGTCAACATGAGCTCGTAAAGCTGACGTCACCTAGGTAACATACTTACTAAATGTGGACATTGTTACAGTCTAGGTTCACGACGCAAAGTGGAAAGGTCGTGATAAAACCTTTTATATACTTGTGGCGGCACTATATGCAAATTTCCAACGATGTGCGTTGGGGAGTATTCCTTTTACTCATAGTCGTTGGATTGTTGTATGTATTGCCATTTCTACATTGGTGACCCCGTATGAACACGCCTGTATTCCTGACCCCGCAATGCCCCGCATCCTACTTCCACTTCCCACTGACCAGACCGCCGGCCCGACATGACGACACGTCATACATCACGACAGGTGATTCAGCCGCGATGCAGTCCACCACACAGTCCATCACTGCTGACAAAGCTAAAATGGATGGAGAGTGGTTTTCATACTGTATCGACCTCTGGTCTGGGAAGGGAGTCGTGTGGCGGCACATCGCGTCGCGTCGATAGATGTCGCACCGTTACGGACTCATTGAAACATGGCGAGTACTTGTAATAGATGTGATCATTATTCAATACTAAGTACTGGTATCGAATGAAAATACTAGTATCGAATACCACGTGGCCGCGGCCGGCCGTCGCTCACTCGCATGCAATACTCACGCAAACAAGTACACAACAATGTCACAATCGCCTTTCTAAAGCAGGGGCAATTATGACTAAAATCCGCAACAGGCTTACCACTCTTACCAGCAAACATTTGGACAAATTGCTTTTCTTGGGTGGTGCTACTCACAAAGTTTTTTTTAATTAAAAGTTTAACAAATAACTATTAATAAAGCATTATTATGAATCTAATCTGCTTATTTTCTCCACACATTGTGTTCTTAATTTTCATTATACCTAACAATAAATAACTCTATTATTATATTATTAAAGAAAGCATCAAGCCTCGTCTAATATCTGTATGAATTAACTATGTTGTCGATGTTACAAAATATTAATCGAGTACTCACAAGTATCGATACTTTAATATAGTATCGATACTTTGATTCAATACTAGTATTGAGTACTAGTATCGTTGAAAGACCGGTATCGATTCATCCCTATGGAAAGCTACATTCTCCCTTGCAACTTTCCAGCGATGTGCGTTGGGGAGTATTCCTTTTACTCATGATCGCTGGATTGTAGCCTTTCTATATACTTAATAAAACTTAAATTTTGTATGGGGCATAAAACAGGGCATACACTATTCCCAATTTCTCTGTAAATGATCCACAAGTGTCACTGTAATTTAGCATATAATATAGCATCGTCGTTTTTTATGTATGTTCCCCGATTACTTTTATTTTTTTTATAGTGACTTGTGCATTTGCTTTCGGAGAGCAAATTTTGGTTTTGTAGGCGGATTTTTCTTTATCAGAAGTAGTTATTATTTCAATTGATTTTATTGAATAGGAAATGTGGCTGATAAAATAAAGGATTATTTATATAAATTTAAAAGCTTTGTGATAGATTATGTAAGAGGAAACGGGGTCAACGTTTAACCACCCATATTTCCTATTCAATAAAACCCATTGAAAAAATAACGACTATTTCACTTAGATATATTGAATAAGTAACTATATACTAAATTACAGTGACACAGGTGGATTACAGAAATTGGGTATAGTTTATCCCAGAATAATATTTTATTACTCATAACTTGTAAAAAAAAATCATCATTGCCTTTCTAGAATAGGTCTAGTGAGAAGTCGATAGTCTAAATTGATAGTGTTGGCTTCCTACACCTTTGCCTTCTCCGTTATAAAAGGCAAAGGCAGTAATGGGAACTGACAGAAGCGAAAACTATAATGTATAACGTATAATAACGCCATCTAGCGATTGTGAAAAAAAATTACAATTACGATGTCATTAGAAAAGAACGCGGAGTGAAAGATGATGTTGTGACTAAAATGAAAAAAAAAATTACATTGATTTATGTCTAATGAAAGAATAAAGGATGAAAGATTGACTAAAAAGGTTTATATGACTGAAGTGAAAGGAAATACTGGCAGAGGATAACCTAGGTGTACTTTTATTGAACATATAAAAAAAATATTGATCGATGGAAATATTAAAAGTACACACAATCGCCGAGCATGTATGAAAGGTATGATGAATATAAAAGAATCGAAAGATCAGGATCAGGATCGTAACAAATGGCATTTGATAGTTTCCGCCTACCCCTCTTAGGATAAAGCGCGTGATGATAGATAGATAGATCAATTACACCCCTTTCAGCGGCCGTTTACCGGGATGTAATGGATTTTCATATGAACTTTCTTGCCTCATAATTGTGCGACCGCCCACAATAACACACTTTCCGAGCAGGTGTGTAATATAAATGTATTTTCGTTAGTTGGCTGTTACCACCCTTCAGTACATCTCCTCGAGGAAGGGTAACTTTAATTATGTAGTTGGTAGAATAAAGGTCACCAGTACAGACCTTGCATCCTAACATGGGACCTTCAACAGTTCAACCCCCCATAACCTTGATGTCAGACTAGATCGATCCGTAATTTATAGGTTTGTTATTTTCACAATAAGATACAAACTTATTCGTTATCTACGCACACAATACAATGAGTTTTTTTTATAAAGAAAAATTTGTGGCAAGAAAAAAGACTATGCGCGAAATTAGGAAGTTATTTTTAGGATTCCGTACAAACCCTATTACTAAGGCTCCGTTGTCCGTCCGTCCGTCTGTCACCAGACTGTATCTCATGAACCGTGATAGTTAGACAGTTGAAATTTTCACAGATGATGTATTTCTGTTGCCGCTATAACAACAAATACTAAAAAACACAATAAAATAAATATTTAAGGGGGCTTCCATACAACAAACGTTTTTTTGCCGTTTTTATAGATAATGGTGATAATGGAGTCCGACTCGCATTTGGCTGGTTTTACAGTAAAATATGGCATATTGTAACTTTGCTTCTATATTTAAGTATTGTGTTTTATTGTACCTATTTAATTTATTAAATTATACCCAGACAAAGCCGGCCAGTACAATACTTCTTCTACTTCTTAAACAAAGAAAATGAAATGAAACTTCTTAGGCGGCGATTCTATAATTGGACGAAATTTCAAGGACGCGTAACTTTTAAGCACATTTCGTTACATGAGAGAGAAGAAAGATATTGAGATGCTCTCTCTGATTCTCACACTTGTCGTGGGTAGGGTAGCCAGGATGGCCGGGTAGGTAGGCAGGACTATCAGGAACACTCGTAGTAAACTTTTACCATTCGTATATTGTGGTTTCCAAGTAGAAGAAAGTCGAATTAGCATGGTAGTAATAAGGAAGGAGCGCACTGTAATAAAAATGAACTACACATTACTACATGGCGTTAAGCTATGGAAGGAACATAATACAAAATATGATAAAAATACTTACAATACTTATTTGCGCTCGTTTTATATAAACATAGATGATTGTTCTTGAATACTGACTCAATACATTTTATTTAGTTGTTTACTTAGTTGATCAAATAGATATATAATACATTTTACAATTAGCAGAGTGACTGCCTAAGTCAAATGGTTGTGAAGGAATGAGCAAAATTTTAATTAGGTTCTACACATCGAATATTTGAAAATAAAATACAATGTTCTAAAATTAAAATAAATGCTATTTATGATGGCCAGCTTATAAGCGGCCAGGAAAATAAGGTCGTATCATGACACACTAAATCTCTCTCATTCTTTATTTTTAAGTTGTTCCACTTCTATCACATGTACGGTGTTGCACGCGCAATATTTTAACTAAAGTTTTAATACGTTTATCAATGGGTTCAATTAACATTCATTCGTTCGTGACTGAGGAGATCTAAGTAAATGGAGGAATGAGTTGGGCGAGATGATAATAGTAGTTTATAATACGGGATCATAATACAAATTAAATTTTTTTTAATAGCATCCACGAGTGTTTTTATTCCAAGTTATTATATTAGTTACTTTATCTAAACCCATACAATAGGTATTTTAAATTCTTAATTGACAAATTGGCGGCATACCGCGGCTACCTATTGCGCATGCGCGTGTCGATATTTTCATAGTTTAATGTGGCTGTATAAGACATACATTATACTCTAATTTGTAATTAATTATGTATGTTATGTGTATTATGTGTATTCATTTGTTTTTTTTAATGTACTGTAACGAATTTATCTCTGGTGTGGACACGCAAACGAATCGGGATCGGTGTTTTGGGCTGGACGTGACCACACGAAGAAGAAATTCGTTATATTTTTGTATTATATTTGAAATGTGTAAATGAATAGGCTGTATGATGGAAGTTTCCCTTTGCCTACACTCGAGGTTGTAAAATAAGTAGGAAACGTCAAAGAGAGAACCATAACCGGGAGTGTAAGACAAAGGCGACAAAACTAATCGCTCTTGGCAAGTTTATAGATAAAAGGAGTCTTGTATTGGACACGGAGACGAGAGGGTCTGAATTGGAAGACTGAGGCTGACACGTCGGGCTGAGGGGCTGTGCGATGCAGGCCGCCGACAGCCCGGAGAGATGCAAGCGGTGCAGCGTGCTGCACGAGGACTGTTTCCTCGGGCAGTGAGAGTGGCAGACCACGACGGCGTCAGGAGTGCCATGCCGGCTGCCAGCAGCTTCGGAGGTGCTCAGGAGGATTGCCTCCTCGGGCAGCAATGGGGATACGACTACGATGACAGGGGTGCGCCAGGCCGGCCGCACACCGCTTCAGACGTATCAAAGATGGGAGCAACAGTTCTCGAGTCCGTAACAGAAGTCGCGCCACAGACGTGTGGCTCGACCGTACATATACTTAAAGAAGAAAGAAGACGGTAGGGTTAATAAGCGTATCAACCTCGAGTGGAATTCTAATGTGTGTAAATATAGTGTTAAAACATGTAAGTGTCTTTTAACTGTTCACTCCTGGCAGGCACCCGTGAGACCTTGTAATGTAGACCGCCGAACCACCCCTGAAGTAATGTAGGTACATGAGCTAGCTGGGAAACATCTATCTCCTCCTTTCTCTTCATCTACTTTCTCTATCTTTCCTCTTCTTGTGATGTCTAGGAGCCCTAGGTTTCCTGTACGTTACAGTACTCTTTGTGCATTAAAAAAAAACTAAACATTACGATATCGTTTTTGTATGAAAACTTCAGTACTATACCTACTATAATACATTACAGTATCAAAGTTTGACGTATTGCGACGCGTGTAAATAAAACATATCATTATGAAGTATAATTCGATTTTGTAATAGAGATTACGATATAAGAGTTGATAAAATATAGAATCGAACTGTGAAATAGTAGTTCAAGATAATTTAATGAATTTATTATAATCTGTAGACAAATAAAAGACATGAGATCGTGGCATCCCTCCCTACAACTAAGGTCTAACAATATAGTGTAATTGGACCTCCAAAATACAAGGGTACTAATTATTACAAATTAGTTTGTTACCCGACATATTTACGTGATCTGAATTCATATTTAGAATAATCTCCCTGACCCTTAACTCTCAATAAATTATTCACCTGTTTTTGTCTCCTGGATTTTGGAATATCAATATATTTGTACCTTTATACAAATCTGTTTAACCGTTACGGTATAATCTAAATATATATATAAAACTGACGTGTCGCTTACTGACTGGCAATCAACACAGCATAAACAACAAAATAAATATGAAAATTAGAAGGTAGGTAAAACTAAGAAAAAAACAACTCCTAATGGGTTGAAATATGGTATAATAAAACGTTGTATTCCTAACTAGCTGTTCCTTACGGTTGCATGGTGATGTTGTATAGCCTAAAGGTGGCCACCACATTCGTCCAATCCCCGGCCGGTCGCCGTACGGTCCACCGAAACCGACCACAGACTCGTCCAATTCTTATCGCGCGGCCCACCATCCGTTTTCAAATCGTTGTATTTGTGGTTGATTTCGATGTGCCGGAACGATCTGTCACACACACAGTCCACACGCCTTTGTTTAATCGAATCTTGTGTGTCTGTGTGGGTGAGTGAATTGCATGTGATCTAGATCGTATGATTTACATTGCTAATGTGTGCCCTGACTTCAATCTCGATCATACGGCGGACCGGTTTTCATGATTTGATTACTTGAGGTCGGAAAAAAGGAAATCGGTCAAGAAAGTGTGTTTGTTTGTTTGTTCTTCTGTCACGTCAAAACAGAGCCGTCTCTTTCGACGTGACAGAAGAACAAACAAACAAACACACTTTCTTATTCTTATTATTTTTTGCACAGAAGTAGTTGGCGTGACGGAGTGTGACGTAGGCTATTATTTATCCCGGGAAACAGGGCAAATCTTGATATGCTTTCGTATTTAAGATAAACTTGGCTTGGAAAAATATATGACAGCCATGGAATTAGCTATTTATTTTCTTTAGTTATAATTTTATTTAATAAATACCACGACATTTATGACTCGCCATCCAGTTATTGGAAAGTGGCTATGAGAGACCATGAATTAAAGTGACAAACAAGAATGCATATTTATTGATAACACGGTATAGTTATACACTTACCTATATACCTCTTGGTAAACAAGTGGATTGGGTTTGAGGTACGTAAATGTCGGTTATATACTGGACTAGCGACCAGTCTGCGTAGAATCTATTGTGCACAGGTTTGGCATAAGTTCATATATTGTGTAAATCGGCCTTAAATCTCGAAATCAACCAAAGAAATGTAACGATTTAAGTATACTATAGTCGAAAAGACGCGCCACGCACACACAAGGGAGTAGAGAGCGTCGGGGGACGTACGAGTCGGTATTACCCCCAAGGCGCGCCAATCACATCAAAATATATTAAACTACCGGCTTGTGGCGGCTTCGCCCTGATAATTTTAGTGCCGCAGCTCATCCGATCTAACGAATAAAGAACATTAACATTATTGGTTACTGTTCGGTCCTCAAAATACGTAGCGTGTTGTTTTATATACCATAATTTTCATCGTAATCGCGTAAATAGTAACAAATCCATGGTTTATATAGATTCCAGTAACAACTTTGCTCTTCGATTCTTCAAACTATAGTTTTTTTGAAAAATGGTCGAAAAATTGTTTAAAAAATTAATTTACTGTCATAAAGCTACATTATAGCAGATGGACATAGACTATGTTTTGAAATTAAAACTAGGCTTCCGTAAGAAGCAATCAGCAACGAAACCCATACAAACAGGCTAAGACAACTAGGAAAAGCCATCCCCAGAGGAGTAGACAGAGACAATATAAAGCTGACAACACACACACACTAGTAACAATGGCCACTTGACGACAATTGTCCATATTGAACAGAACAGGTGGCAAGCCTGTTGCTGCACTTAATGAACCTAGAAGAAGTCGGTACATTAAGCTAGTATTGTAAAACAGTGTCACCTTACCAAAGCCGTTTATTTCCAGTACTCTTCTAAAGTAGAGTTAGCACTCAACCAGATCTAGAACTACTCCACTCTTTGTTGTCTAAGTACGTGTTATGTTAGAAACTATTTGATATATAAGAATGTATCCTGAAAGATATGAAGAAAAGTAGTTTACGCTGGTTTGGACACGTTGAATGAATGAAGGATGAAAGATTGACTAAAAAGGTTTATATGGCTGAAGTGAAAGGAAATGCTGGCAGAGGACGACCTAGGTGTACTTTTATGGAACATGTATTGATCAATGGAAATATTAAAAGTACACACAATCGCCGAGCATGAAAGATATGATGAATATAAAAGAAGCTAAAGAGGTCAGGATCGTAACAAATGGTATTCTATTGTGTCTGCCTACCCCTATTGTGATAAAAGACGTGATGATAGATAGATAGATAGATATATAGATTTCCGCGATAAAAAGTAAGTAAGTAAGCAGAGAACAACTTTTCCTCATTTTAGTCACAACATCATCTTTCACTCTGCATTCTTCTCTAATGACATCGTTCCGGATGCAGTCAATACGCTTTATATCACACATTCTACGTAAAGACTATTATTTTGTATAAAAAAAATTAACTGGATGCAGAACCCAAAAAAATGAGAAGTAGTATGGGGTTGCAGTATTCTTGAGCCGCTAGCAACACAGCTAAGGGTAGGTGTTTAAGAGGTTAGTCCTCAGTGGATTGCTTTGGTCTGCGGCACGACAAAACACATAGACCTATCTAATAAGAGACAGAAAGACAATGGGCGCCAGACACCTGAGCAGAATGCTGGGTGTCGATGTAGATAAATATGTTAACTCGGAACCCTAAGCTGCATTGCCCTAGAATATGTTTGGTTGGGATTGATGGGTGACCGTGAGCCTAAGGACAATTGAGTTCATGGTTAAAATGATGGAACAAAAGGGGAATGAGATTAGAGCAATTGATAGTGAAAGTGTAATTACCTGCGCGGTTAGCTACGCCCTCATGATAACGATGGAATATGGTGATCTTTCTTTGTGGCTGGAATCGCTCTGCTGTGAAGCTCGCCCACTATGAAAGATTTCGACAAAATTACAGACTGATCACGAATTTGGACACGAATTAAGCAAAGAATTTAATTAAAGTGAGCTCGCAAAGAGGCTTACCTTGCAGGAAATATTGGGGCTCTTGAGGTTACAATTGGAAGTATGAACCAGGTGGTGCTGCTATGGCAAAATGGTGTTTGTGATTAGCGCCTTGACTATCCGCTATGGGATCTCACAAAGAAATGGGCGATCGAACAGCGTAGAAAGCCAAGCCGTGAAATTTTTAGATAAATATACCCTCGCTTCCAACTCAACGATAATTTTCCTCCAAACAGGGTGACCTGACCAAAAAAATGTAACGTCAAAAAAATGATCGTTACAACATAAATTCCGCACTGCATTAGATAATAAATACAGAAACGAGTATACATAACCAAATTTAACGTCAATTCGCTCATAAAACAGACTATGTAGTTCTACATACTACATTCAAGCTGTCGTTCCTGAAATTTCTAGTCGTATGCTTTATAGTGTCTATGACTGCAACTAAACTGACGATTTTTTGGGGATCGTTGTTCAAGGGTAATTCTTTAGGCAGGGCGTTAAGCTTACGGCGTAACTCTTTCTAAGAAATACAGATGGCGCTAGCGTACATACAACATTATCTTAAACTAGCGACCGCCCGCGTAGAATCTATTGTGCACAGGTTTGGCTCGAAATTCTAACTTGCGATTTAATTTTGCTTACAATACAAAAACTACACATCCAATATAATATTTTCTTAAGTTTTTCGCGATTCCCGAGATCAAGGAATCATACATATTCCTAAGAAGGAGTACGTCGTTTGGTAGAAACGTGTCAAGAAAGTTTTGTAGAGCGCCATCCCGCTCACTCTCGTTTTTTTATCTCGTTCTGGTTTTTGATTTTATTATATAGATTTGCATTCATTTTCCAGGGTCGTATAGAGCATTGCATGAGGCATGTGTATATTATGACATTTAATAAATAAACTAATATACGTTGCAATGAGAGGTTTTCATGATGGCGCCTAGGTCTAGTAATATGTCAAAAATAAAATGTGTACTGTATGGATTTAGCACGATGACAGCTGAATTGTCATTGTTAAGTTTCAAAAAAAATTAAAGAAAAATGTACGACGACGCTCACAGACTAGAAGTCATTTTTTCCACCCTCAGCGACCCTCAAGAGTTTTTGACATAAGACTGCACTGCATCGCCATCTATCAACAACATAATGAAACTATTTTTGTTTTTTTTAAACTGTCAGATTGAAAACCTCTCATTACCGTTCGAGGAACATGCCAAATGACCATCACATCCAGAATACAAAGAGCTCTCAACATCACGTTAAATTGGTGTAAAGAGAAAGAATTATGCATTAATGCAGACAAGACAATAGTAGTCCCCTTCACTAGGGAGAGAAACATCGACAAACTGACTCTACCAAAGATAGGTGGCAAGACTATACAATTTTCTAATGCTGTTAAGTACCTGGGAATTACTATAGATCAAAAGCTCACGTGGAACACGCATTTGGAAAACGTCACCCAAAAAGCTAAAATTACAATGGGCACTTGTTCCAGGCTAGTAGGGAAGACTTGGGGTTTAAAGCCCAAAATTTCACAATGGCTGTACACTGCTGTGGTAAGACCTACTGTAACATACGCCGCAGCAGTGTGGTGTAAAAAACAAACCAAATAACAGTTGTGATGATACGACCTTATTTTCCTGGCCGCTTACAAGCTGGCCATCATAAATAGCATTTATTTTGATTTTAGAACACGATATTGTTCATTTTAATTCAATAGAACATTGTATGTTATTTTCAAATATCCGATGTGTGGAACCTAAATTAAAATTTTACTCATTCCTTCACAAACTGTTGACTTAGGCAGTACTCTGCCAATTGTAAAATTTATTATATTTCTATTTTATCAACTAAGTAAATAACTATATAAAATGTATTGAATCAATATTCAAGAACTAATATCTATGTTAATATAAAAGGAGCGCAAATAAGTATTGTAAGTATTTTTATCATACTTTGTATTGTGTTACTTCAATAGCTTAACGCCCTGTAGTAATGTGTAGTTCATTTTTATTACAGTGCGCTCCTTCTCCTTTCTCTTTTGATGTTTCCTTCTCCTTTGACGGCTCCTTCTCCTTGGCTCCTTACGGATGCTTTTACTGGTTGTTCTTTTGCTGCTTGTTCTTCCTTGTTAATTCGACCAATAAACGAATGGTGAAAGTTTACTACGAGTTTTCCTGCTATACCTACCCATCGACCCGGCTTCCTGGCTACCCAAAAACCCGACACAGTCATTAATAAATTGAGTGGATTGCAGCGAACAGCCTGTGTCATGACCACTGGAGCAATGTCTACAACACCAGGGGCGGCGCTCAATGCCTTGCTGAACCTGCCGCCACTTCACATTTATTTGCGCAAGGAGGCGATGAGGCGAGGGCCTGCATGCAAAGAGTAGCAGACCTGGGAGCGACATCATGGCATTCGCAGACACTGATTTCGCTGCAAAAGTCTACACAAGACGATCCTGTTATGCAAATGGCAACATAATGGGACATAATGTAGGCTGTGGAATATATGGTGTTGAACCACTCTTCAAAGAAGCAATCAATCTGGGCAAACATGATCCAGGCTGAGGTATACGCGCTAATTATATGCGCTGAAGCTAACATACAAAAGCACTACATAAACAAGAAAATTTACATACACTCAGACAGCAAAGCGGCTCTCTTGGCCATCAACTCCTACACTATATCCTCTAAGCTGGTCATGAACTGCGTTGATGTACTGAACAGACTGGGTAGCAAAAACCAGGTTATTCTTAAATGGGTACCAGGGCACTCAGGGATAGAAGGTAATGAAATTGCCGACTTCCTGGCACGTGCAGGGGCTAAGGATACACAGTATGGACCTGAACCGTTTTGTGGAATTTCTAAAAGCCTAACTAGATTCTGATAGACAGGTGCAATAAGGAATCAGTACAGCACCATGCCAAAAGGGACACATGCAAACACTTTCGAATGAACTTAACTCACTCAGTCGAACAAATCTTCGTAGCATCACCAGAATACTTACTGGACACTGCAAATTGAACAGTCATATATTCAATCTAAAACTATTCTCAACGAAGACATGTAGATTCTGCCAAACAGAAGAGGAAACAGCACTACACATTTTATGTGAATGTGGACCTCTCATGCGGAAAAGATATACTCACCTGGGAGAACATGTGTTGAGACCAGCTGCGGTACAAAGACTGAAATAGCCCTAACCCCAAATAATAATAATAATAATAATAACTAATACGTGTAGGTAACATCTTTGCTCTCGCTTTCCTGAAATCTCTGGGAGTGATTTCGTGAAAGGGACGGAAGTGTGTGACAGGAAGCCGGGGAAGCGCGCGCTATTTGATTTGACCAATGAGCGAGCGCGGTGGTAGAGTTGGCCGTCAGATGGTACCAATGTATTTGCCGAGAGGTTGGTTGGTACTGTCAGCCAACAGTGTGTGCGTGTACCAAGGTGAGATGTCAGATGTTACACAAATACGCCCGACATTCCTAGATAGTAGGCGCTTTATTGCATCCTAAGTACGAACAAAGCTCTCTTCTCGTCTAGAATCCATTTAGCCGTTAAGCTGTGATTGTGCAACAATAAATACTGTCGTATTTAACTGCGATGGTGGCAGAGAAGTATCCAGTCTTTCTTTAACAAGTACCTACTATTTCAGAAGTTCGAATGTGGCATGTCTAACGTGCCCTCCGAAGCTTTTCTATTTAGAGTTTTTCTTTCTTCAATTTAGCACTTGCAAAAACAGAAACAGACGAAATCCCACTAATATTATAAACGCGAAAGTTTGTATGTATGTTTGTTACTCAATCACTCCAGAACGGCTGAACGGATCTGGATGAAATTTGGCACAGAGATAGATTATAGTCTGGAATAGCACATAGGCTAATTTTTATCCCGGAAAAATGTATGGTTCCCTTGGGATATATTTGTTTTGTTTTCACGGGATCGACATGATTTTTTGTATATTGGTAGTTTACGGGTCAGAGAATGACATAAATACTACTTTTTATACCGCGAAAGTGGGAGGGGGAGGAACTGCCAGTCCGATGTGAAGAATATAGGCTATATCACGCTACGACCTTAAGGGGCTGAGCAGTAACCATTAACGCGGGTGCAACCGTAAGGCACAGCTATGAATAGATAACAGTATTGATTTTATACTGTCCTACATATTAGCTATGGTCTATTAATTTGAGTCTGTAGGACATATAGCTTTCCGCCCGGCTTCGCTCGTGGGTCGATGGAAAAATTATCTAGCGTAAGCGATAATTTTTGTTTAAAACGCAATTTAAAAAAAAATCTTATACAACATAGAAATAATTTTACAGTGAAACGATAGATAATTACTAAAAAAATATTCATGTTAATTTTTGTATTTTTGTAATAGTACCATTTATATTATAGCCATAAAATTTGATAAATAAAGTTTTCAGAGGTGTATTTAGGATTTTTTTCTATCGAGTATGTTTTTAATCATATGTTCAAAACAATAACAATATTTGTCATATCCTTAAAATCAATATTTTTCTTTTCAGTTTCGTAAATAGATGAGGTTTTCTGAAAAAAAAGATTAAAAATTGGATTTTGATGACTGACTTCCCCTTAAATGTGACATAAACTACAGAAGCTACAAGATTTTTAAACGAAGGAATTTTAAGACTTATTTTAAAGTTAAGTTTCAAAGGCTGTCTTAATTAAGTGTTGAAAGCATCGAGTGGTTGAAAGAGTATTCGAGAAAACAGAAACGAAATATCTATTGTTTAAGAGGTGCCCGTCTGACTTCATTCAATATATCTACCTTTGTTATTTAATTTATTCTTCATTTCAAAGGAGATGGGATTAAAACTAAGTTAGACTATAGGGTTCCTAATACCTTTGCAATACCGACAGACGGACGGATATTCACGATGCTGTATCATTAGGAAGTCTTATTCGAGTCAAAACCATCCGGCTTTGTTTAATTCTGTGGGATGTATAGAGCTAAATGCGAGTTTTATGCAGTGGTTTATGATGCGTAAAAGTACATGATCCACTGCAGTGACCATAATCAAAAAAATATATGATATTCTTGAGGTTATGCGTTATTGAGATACTGTGTTCAAAACATAATACAACTATATTGATTCGATAGAAAAAAATCACGAATGTACCTCTAAAAAAATATTTTACTGTCTAGAAACAGTACTAAAATGCATGCAATGATTCTGATTTTTTGACAGATTTTTTATCTAGCAATCAATATACTATCGTAATACTGTTCTATTTTTTAATCAAAATTTCAGCAAGTTCCTTTATTCTTATTTTCGAGATTTTATGTACGCACTGCACGCGTGTGTGGGTAAGCGCTCGTGTACCGACAGTACCGGCTGCAGCCTGATGCTGTATTATTAGTGGCAGCCACGTCGTTTGGTGTGTATGTGTACCCGCGTGGGGGCGGTGCCATCTCTCAAGGTCTTTGGCTCTATTCAGCGTCTTAATTGGTAGAGCGTTGTCTTGAAACTGAGAGGTTCCGGGTTCAAATCATACTCGTTCTAAAAAATGTGCTAAGCACCAATTTTCGTAAAGGCACTTCTTCTAAAAATAACAGATATTTACGTCTGTTAACGGAATGATAACTTTAAGTCAATTAAGTGCAGCAACAGGCTTGCCACCTGTTCTGTTCAATGTGGACAACTTACTGTCGTGAAGTGGACACTGTTACTGATGTCTCTGGCTACACCTCAAACTATAAAGGCTATGAAGGTGTGTTGTTGTTGTAGGATATTTACCCCCTAGGTTAAAGTTTTGTAACTATTTTTTTGACTAAATGAGACAGGTTTTTTATTTATTTCAAAAAATTTCATAAAAAATCAGTTGAAATACGAAAAATATGTGTTTCTATGTCATAACTCAGGACACAATAATATTTGACCCCTGTTGAATGAACCCAAGACTATCAGATCCATGAGTATAATATCCTCTAACCTTATGAAGAAATAAAATATATAAGAGAGCAATACAAATAAATAATTGCTTCAAACAAAGTTGAACAGTGAAAATAAAATGTTACCACGCGCGACGACGAGGAGTCAGACGGGAAAATACTTGTTAAATAACTTAGTTCACTCCACTAGCTCTGCAGTACCTACCTGTATATACCTCGACTTCGTGCGTATGGTGCTATAATCTTCAAAATAGCCACTGTCTATTCTGTCTGTCTGTATGGTTCATCTAATCTCGAGAAACATTTAAAGAATGGATAGTAATCATTATCCAAATGTATGGAAGACCTGGCAACACTTTAGTTCGCACTGGTAGCAACAATTTTCTCGTTTCATCCGATCTTGCCGTCCTTGAGCAATGTGCACTGAAAAGTAAGAAATAATAAATATTTCGTCGTAGAATTTGAAGACGGTTGGTGCCAATTCACTAACAACTTAGTTCCCAAATTCACTAATCTAGATAATTAATTAGGAACCTACGATCATCAGTACAACCATAGATAATATTGAACAGGTATTTATCTTCTTAGATGTTTACTTAATTTTGTATCCTAATTTGTCACCAACCGTCTTCAAATTCTACGACGAAATATTTATTATTTCTTACTTTTCAGTACACACAATTTTTGAAGTCGGTACACTTTTTTTAAAAGGTACAATGTTTATTTATCCAATATTACACAGGTACACACCTTGGGCGACGGGCCTCCCTTGGGTTACAAAGGACGGTTTCAAATTGAATTGGAGCCTGAAACGTGTTCCTAGTCTTAAATGAGCCACACGATATCGCGATATATATGAACTCAATGTGTGACCCAGTGCCTTACAATCAATACTGAAATACAGCGGATTATCACGGTATTTACGTCCGGCGGTGTGCCCAGAGGATCACATTAAGGCGGTGGTAAATAAAGAACGTATAATATAAAGTAATAACATTTTTTTTTCATTGCATCATAAAAGGGCTCGTTATATTTTTTTTTATTAAGGACATCGGTGGTCGAGTGGATAAAACGTCGGCTCACGGTGAACGAAGTGTGGTCAGTCGACGCGCATATTCGGCTTATTCGTGTCCTTTGATGTGTGCCAAAAACCGACAAGTCGACGGATAGCGTATGCGTTATAAGGCACATATAGCCGAATAGACCCTCCACACTTCGTTTTATGCGGGCGAATAAGCCGCATAACGCGTAACGCATAACGAAGTGTGGTGCCGGCATTATATTGCCCATAGAGAATTTTAGAATAATTGAAACATGGATTTAAAAACAGTCGATGAAATTCATATAAGAGCAAAAAATCTACAGGTAAACTTTAATTTGTGTGTCTGATAACTCAAAACACGAATGACAAGGATTTTCGCAATGTAACCAAAGTGACGATGACTAAGTTCAAAGACTGTCTTATTACTAGAAAAAAATATTTAGACCCCCTTGCACACACAATATTTGACTGCCTTTGTGGTAAGTTACGTCAAAATTATGATTTAATTACTTATAAATTTCTTTGAATTATATTTTTACATATTTATATAAAAAGAAAACATAAAAATAAATAAAAATATAGAAAAGGAGTTATCCTCCGGAAGCGAGGTAAATACCCAAACTACCGGTAATTGGGGCTGCAGAGAGAGAGACCTCCTCACAATACGTGCCGTGCTGAGGAGTAATGCTTTCTGGATCTGACTCTTGACTCAACCGCCAATCTCAAGGCTTCTAAGGTGTCGGTCAGAACTCTTGGCAAACAGACCATTGATCGTCACGACTATCGGTACAATGATCGCCGACTTCACATCCGGTCGATAATCTCGTGAGCCAAGTCAAGATATTTTGATTGTTTATCTTTCTCAGCTTCCACAAGATTTTCGTCATGTGGGATAGTGACATCGATTACAATTGCAAGGCGCTCTGATCGATCTACCAACACAATATCAGGCTTATTAGCAACAATAGTTATGTCTGTGATGATAGATCGATCCCAGAATAGCGTGGCATGACCATTTTCAAGAACTGGTTCAGGCACATACATGTAATACGGTATTTCCGTGACTACAAGGTTGTTTAGGAATAAATGTCAGCTCCTATTTGAAATTAAATTAAAAATGTAAAACATTAATTATAGTACAATTAATAATACTTAAGTATAACGAAACATTAGACAGAGGACTAAAAAGTGTAGTCTGATATTTTGTGTGAAGTAAATAAAGTGAAAAAGAAGTGATAAGTGATAACAAAGTTATTGTGGGTAAAATCAAAAACGTTTAAAATGTTGACACAATATAACTGTTGAATGGGAAGTTATAGTGTAAACAATGTTTTCGACACACTTGATAAAAGCTGCCGTAGCCTAATGGTTATAAGACCTGCCTAATTGATTCTATGAGAACGTTGGTTCAAATCAACTGCACGTTATTTTATTTTTTTGTTCTTTTTTTTTCCTTTATTTTAATTTTCATTTTATTTGGCTAAATAGTTGTGCCAAACTGCTAAAGATGTTAACACGAGGTGCCATAATCCGCCAGGAAGAGTCTAAACTTCGTATGGCTTTACAGGAATTAAAGATTTCCAAAGATTTATGCACACAATTGAATAATGAAAGAGAAGACAATGAAAAGGAGCTTTTGAGTGTTCTTGATATAAATTCCAAGTTAAAAAATGAATTGACTATTTTACATATAGAACATAAAAATATTATTGATGAGAGGAACAAGTTTCAGGAATTAGTAGAGATTTTACATGAATCTAATGTTGAATATGAGGGGGCCCTTAGGCGGATCACATGTCTGGAGCAGGCGCTGCATGATGCTCACCAACATATATCCGAGCTGGAGGAGGCATCACACAATATCACGGCACAACACACTAAGAGTCTTTTCGAGGAATTAGTTGATAGTGACCTGAAATTGGATTCACCTACAGTCCAAAATATCAAAATCACCACTGAATCAACTAATGACACGTTACCAACGGGGAAACTAGGAAATCGTAGCAGTAACAAATTAAAAAGGTGGTTTAAGATTAACAGATATATTAAAAAAACTCAAAGATTGATCAAGCAAAATAAATTGTGCAAGAAAAGTCTGTTGGATAAACAAAGGAATGTTAAACTATCTGATAAATTAAGTACATATATTATAAAACTGGAAAATCTCACATTAAAATACAAAACTGACACACAATTACTAGAAGAAAATATATCAAGTTTGGAAAAATCATTAGAATCACTGACAATTGAGTATGAAAGTTCTCAAAAGCTTATAAAAGAATATTCAGTAACTATGGATGAGCTTTTGAAGCTTTCAACTTACAATGCGGAGCGTTTCGACTCGCTGACAAACAATTATTTATGTAAGTGTGATAATATGAGTGGACGTCAGGCGGCCGATGCTGACAGTACCAAGGAGTCAAATGTTCTGACATCTGGGCACGGTATCGAGTTCAATAAAAATTGTACCTCCTCGCCATCGAATACAGAATCAAACAAGCAAAATATTGTAATATATAGTGACGAAATAGGTAAAAGCTTGGGAATACGACTTAGCCATTGTACTGGACGGGCTGTAGTGAATAATTGTATGCCTGGTGCCACCTACTGTCAAATATTAGAACGTATATTGTCATCGAGTTTTGAAGAAAACACAGTTCTTGTAATTTTGATTGGTAGGAGAAGGAATGCAAACAGAAAAGCTATTAAATATTACTTCACCAAATTAAATATGCTACAGAATGTAAATAAAGTAATTCTGTATGCGTTCCCATTTTGCCGAAATGATTCAACCGAAAATGCCGTAAGACACAATTTAAATATGACATTGCATACATTAACATGTCGTCACAGTGAAAGATTTCACTTTATTGACACAAATATATTATTTAGTAATTTTTTATACTTGACGGAAGATAACTATTATCTTCCAACTTACTATAGGCGACAAATAGCAGAATCGCTATCATTTTATATTTCAGTCAATCCGTTGGCTAAAAAGACGACTGCTACTATTGAGCATTATTCATTGGAATACGTTCCAAAAAATTGTAATTTAAATTAGAATGTAAGACAATAGAGAGAGCCTCTGGCGACACTTTGACGCACATGCCCTCAAAAATGTATAAAAACAATAAAAAATGTATTAACAAGAATAATTCTATTATAAATCTGGTGCATCAAAATATACAGGGCATAACGGGTAAAGAATTAGAAATTGAGTTATTCATGAACTGCAACAATATAGATATTTTTTGTTTTACTGAACATTGGCTTAAAAAGTGTCAGTTCATGTTTGGCTTCAATAATCATCAGGTTGCTAGTGCCTTCAGCAGAGAAAAAGCAATGCGTGGCGGTTCACTGATACTTATTCGTAATGCACTAAAATTTAAGGAACGCCAAGATATTGTGAACTTATCTGTTGAGCGTACTATTGAAATGTCCTGTGTAGAACTGAATGGGCTTATTGTATTGAGCGTGTACAGACACCCCACTTCACAATTTGATTTGTTTGAAAAAATTATGGACGATGCATTACATAAACTTAGCAATACTAATAAGTATATTGTGATTTGTGGAGATTTCAATGTGAACCTGTTAGATGACTGTGGTTTAACCAGTAAACTTAAATCATTATACAAATGTTATAATCTTGTAAATCTTTTTAACGAGCCTACTAGAATTACATCTACATCGGCAACTTGTATTGACAATATTTTTGCCAGTGTTGAACCCATTGACAAATCAATCATAAATAAATTAGCATCGGATCATTGTGGACAATTGGCCAGTTTTAATATGCATGTTAAAAAACCTATTAAAAGAAATATTAAATATGTACCTATTAATGAGAATCGGTTAAATTTGTATAGAACTAATATAATGTCAAAATTGTTTAATTTGGAATATTGTGAGAATCCGAACGAGTTATACAACACCTTGTTTAACTTCACCAAATCTGAATTTGATACAGTATTTAAGTCCAAAACCATAAAAGTTAATGACTCCTTAATGTTTAGCGATTGGGCAACTGTAGGTATACATGTAAGCAGACGAAAGCTCTACGAACTCTATGATGAAAAATCTTTCAATAATAGTGTCAGTTTTGCTGAATATGTTAGGAAATACTCTAAAATATTTAAACGTGTCTGTGTCGTAGCTAAGTCAAAATTCATAAAAACCAAAATTTTACAAAGCGGAAATATAATGAAAACTACCTGGCAAATAGTAAACAGCGAGACCGGAAGAGACAAACATCACAACTGTGACTTTCAATTAAAAATAGATGATAGACTTTTAGATACTGATGCTGAAATTGCTAAAGCCTTCGAGAACTTCTTTACCGAAATTCCGATATCTACTACCAGGTCTCTCAATTCATCTCCCACTATAGCTGAATCTTTTCTTAAAAAAAATGTTAAGGAGTGTAAAGTAGATTTCAAATTTCATTACGTTAATCCTGGAGACATATTTAAAGCATTCAAATATCTTGATCAGAAAAAGACTGCCGACCTTCATGACCTCTCTGTTAAAGTCATTAATTCTATAATTGATTGCATATCACCTCATTTAGCTACTATTTTCAATAAATGTATTGATGGTGGAAAATTCCCTGACTTAATGAAACAAAGTAAAGTCATTCCGTTGTTTAAAGCCGGTAGTACCACTGACCCCACTAACTTCAGACCCATATCAATACTGCCGACTCTCAGTAAAATATTTGAAAAAATAATTTTAAATCAATTGCTTCTTCATTTCACTAATAATAATTTAGCGTTGCTCAGCGGTTCAGGGGAGTTGTCCCTATCGGAGTCAATGAAAGATACTACTTGGAACACAAATGATATATTAACAGAATTACTAATTAAGTTACGTGTGTACTGTACAAAGGGTGCGGGACAACTGGGGTGGCAGCGGTGAGGTGGGAGGTCGATCGCGTCTCATGAATCACTACACTTATAAGGTATGGAATGCATCTCGTTGCGCACAGTTCCAATATTGACTACCACGTCACCGTCTGCCGCCACTGGGTGGTCCAGGTATGAGTCAACCGTCGCTACATCACTTCCCCCACTTTGGAAAGACTTGGTGGTGTCACGTTAAAGGTGAGCACCACAAAAAATTACAACAACTGGCTTGAAAACCGAATCCCTCGACTTCGGCTGGGTTCTGCGCGGGTGGATGTATTCTAGTTTACTGTTGCGACGGTTGGCTACAAATACAATTACATTACAAGAGAAATTTACTAGATACACACGTTACACAAAAAGGTTACACGTCACAAAGTTACACGTTACACAAAAATTACAGTTACAAATTACACTTTACAAAATACAAAATTAAAGTTACACGTTACACAAAAAATACACGTTACAAAACTTTAAGCATTATTTATAAAATACAGTTACACCTTACTCTAAAATACAGGTTACAGAAATTTAGCAATATTCACAAAATGCAGTTACACCTTACTTTAAAATACAGGTTACAATACTAGCAATATTCACAAAATACAGTTACAATACTAGGCGCTTACAGAGCCGCCTTTGTTTCACTTCACAGATTGCCCATGCACTTTTCACTTTCACTCTACACTATGACGTTGTGCGCGGGTTCGCCATCTCCCTCCGAATCCAACGCAGCATGCGGGAGTGGAACGCCTTCGAAAAGATGTAGGTGATGGTCAACGTTAGCAGGAACATGATAACAGTGAGCATGGTTGCGTTTTGGTTCGCTGTCGTGGTCGCATCAACTGCGCTGCCACTTTATGCGATGATTACGTCTTCTTTGCTTTGTGTTTTCCCCATTACGTTTAGCTGTGGAAAACGTCACGACCTTGTTTGTCGACAATGGAATGCTATGTCGCCTTATAGTGAGTCAGAGAATCTCTCTGGTGGTCTGACTGTACGTCCGCTTTTGGCGGTGTATTAAGTTACGGTTTGCGTCGGCTCTTTCTGTGAATCATTTTCGTTGCAGCCGGCCTCTCGGTGTGCGGTATCTCGATGTGCCCTGCGTCATCCTCGCGTTTGTGGAATGCAGGCTTCGAACCGCCGATTGATACCGTGATGTTATTTCCTTCATTTGTTTACATAAGACGGCTTCAAATTGGGCGAACCACAATCTGGGCTGCTCTATCCAGAACTCGGCAACTCTGCTGGTCACCGTGATGACAGACATGGCCGCGTCACCAGGGTCAGGCTGCTGTAAAGGCAGCGGGACCTGCGGCGGCGCGCCTGGTACCTGCCCAGCGGCGTGCTGGTCACCTTGCTGTTGCGCCATCGTACACTTTTTTGACACTATTTTCACTAACTTTTAATACTGAGTTTGAGTACACACACTTGTTTTGAAAACCCTGAAACACTGGCAACAGTCACTCGCGTCGGTACGTGCGAGCGATCGCGTCTTTGTTCCCGGCGGTGCGCGTCGCCTCAACCCGAGTACGCTGCGGCGGTACTTCACGGGTGCGCGGACGCTTTACGGTACTTCCAGGATTCGCGAATGGATCACGTCGGGTTCACCAGTTTTAGCGTTGCTCAGCGGTTCAGGGGAGTTGTCCCTATCGGAGTCAATGAAAGATACTACTTGGAACACAAATGATATATTAACAGAATTACTAATTAAGTTACGTGTGTACTGTACAAAGGGTGCGGGACAACTGGGGTGGCAGCGGTGAGGTGGGAGGTCGATCGCGTCTCATGAATCACTACACTTATAAGGTATGGAATGCATCTCGTTGCGCACAGTTCCAATATTGACTACCACGTCACCGTCTGCCGCCCCTGGGTGGTCCAGGTATGAGTCAACCGTCGCTACAATAAGTTAATAAATTCGCAGCAATTTGGGTTTACCCGAGGTCGTTCAACAACTGATGCTGGTGTTGAGCTTCTTCAACATATTTTTGGGGCCTGGGAGGACTCACGGGATGCAGTTGGCATCTTCTGTGATTTGTCCAAGGCCTTCGATTGTGTGCAACACGATACTCTAGTTGGGAAACTTCATCACTACGGTATAAAAGACCTTGCACTCTCCCTTCTTATATCGTACCTAAGCAACAGAGTTCAGAGGGTTGATGTAAATGGAAAGAGGTCGCCAGGTTCGGCAGTCCGCATGGGAGTCCCACAGGGCTCGATTCTTGGACCTTTCCTATTTCTAATTTATATTAATGACCTACCTAATCTTGTCAATAATAAGCACGGTATAGTTTTGTTCGCTGATGATACTTCTTTACTATTTAAAGTTGAAAGACAACAATTAGCTTTGGACAATGTGAACAATGCTATAGCCAAAGTAGTGGAATGGTTCAGGGCCAACAACCTACGCCTCAACGAAAAAAAAACAAAGTTTTTAAAATTTTCTCTACCTAACGTCAGACAGGTATCTAGTAATATATTCGTGGGAGATGAAAAATTAGAGCCTGTGGATTCCACTGTATTCCTAGGCATAACTTTAGATGCCAGGCTTCAGTGGGGTCCACATATTGATAAGTTGGCGACGAGGCTTAGTTCTGCAGCGTACGCAGTAAAAAAAATTAGAAATTTTACAGATGTAGACACCGCGAGATTAGTTTACTTCAGCTACTTCCATAGCCTGATGACATATGGCATCCTGCTATGGGGGAACGCTGCTGATATAAATAAAATATTTGTTCTGCAGAAGCGTGCAATTCGCGCAATATATGGACTGGGACCTAGGGTGTCCCTTAAAAATAGGTTTAAAGAAATTGATATATTGACACTGGCGTCTCAGTATATATATGAAAACCTTCTGTATGTGAAAAGAAATATTCATTTGTTTAAGTTAAATAGGGACAACCATAGTGTCAATACAAGAAACAAAAACAAACTTGCCATACATATCAGTCGTCTCCACAAAGTTACAAACTCATTTATGGGGCAATGTATACGTTTTTATAATAAGGTCCCCGTCGACATTCAAATGTTGCCTCATGACAAGTTTAAAGCAATTATAAAACAAAAACTCTGTACAAAAGCATATTATAAAATATCAGACTATATAGAAGAAAAAAATCCATGGATGTAGAATTATTGTATTGTGTGACATTGGCTCAATTGTACCCTACTTCTGTGACATTTTATTTGTTTTTTTAATTGACATGTATATAGGGTTATTTTTTATTATTATCTTAGACAAATTCAAATTAAATTATATAATATTGTATTTTTTTTATTAAGACATAAATTGCACATTTTTTATATCAGACATAATTGTACTATTTTATTTCCGGACATGAATTGTATTTTATTATTGACTATTCAAAAGCATATAAAAATGTAATGTAGGAAATTTATTAATTAATTGTATTTTTTTATTGACTATTTCACGTGTACCATTATAATGTACCTATGAAATAAAATATCTTTTGAATTTGAATTTGAATTTATCGCAAAGCAAGTTGTTGGTGTATAATCCTGGCTACTTGGTTGTGCTTGTGCAAGTACTCACCGTTGGCAAGACGAGAACAACATGGAAATAACATGGCTGCATAGTTGACTCTCCGGGACGGTGGCATACTCGATAGATGTCTTTCATGATGTATTTCCGGTAGTTATTCGTCTTGACTACTTCGTCCATAATTGCACAAGTTAAACCTTCGGTTTCTCCAAAGAGTTCACCGAAGCGTAGCCATGATAGGGTAGTCAAAATGTCTACATCAGAACCATGAAGAGCCTTGTAGAACCTTCCGAATCGCCTTGGAATATACCCCGTTTAATCCTGATTAGATCGTCGTCCCCGAAAGCCCTTTGGCACCCTGGATAGATGAGTACTGTTTTCCAGTGCCCCATATATGAGCCCAGGAAGGTGCGTAGATGTAGTAGCAATAAGTTGTATCGATTTTATACAACTCCAGCACCCTCATGAGCCAGGTATGTTGTACAGAGTCATAAGCTTTTTTTGTGATCTATCCAGCATGCCGATAGATTCTTTCAGTTTCGTCGAACTTGTTGACTAATGGTCATGTCTATGAGGAGAAGTTCTTTAGTACATCGGGTCGGGGCCCAGCCCTATATCCATTCTGAGAAGCAGACATGATCGAATTTGTGTCGATATGGTAACCAATTTTGATTCTCAAAATGGATGTAAGTAAGGAGCTTGTAGATGGTAGGTAAGCATGTTATGGGTCTATATAATAGTTTTAGGATCCGTGGTACTACCTGACTTATGAAGTAGGCGGGTAATGCCTGTGGTCATAAATTCTGGGATCGATCCAAACTCAATAGCGTCTTGGAATTGGGATGCTAAGCGAGCGTGTGAGCTGCGTATCCGTTTTAGCCAATAGTTGTGTAGTCCGTCCGGCCCTGGAGACTTCCAATTTGCCATAAGACGGACCGCACAAACTACATCGATGGGGTATATAACTCTTGGTCTATAATGACAGACCCTATCTCTGGCACAGACTCACAGGCCGCTCAACATCCCCTATCCAAGTGTCTTCCGTGTGGCTGACGGGCGTCGACCAGATGTTTGGCCAGAATGTAGTCGTGGTTTCAACATCGGGTAGACTACCCTCAGTCACACCCTGTTTAGATCGTTCCCAGTCTCTATATACCTGCCTTTGACCGCTTAAGAGTATGTGATTCTGGACGTATCGATCCACTCGCAACTTCTATTCGTCGTTGGATCGGACTCTGCCTCGCGGGTTCAGTAGGTATCGGTCATGTAGCATGGTCTTCACTGAAAAACTTGCCTCCTGCTACACGAAAAGCCGTAACCGCATATATAAAAATATAAATAGTCTTGACAAATTACCTCCAACCCAAGAAGCACTGGAACACCACCTTCGAAGATCTAATTACCAAACATTTATTTGGAGAACTGCGTACATGTCTATACAAGCCTTGCCTCCGCCAGATACATGTGGCTGCCACTTAGAAGGAAATAGATTGGTGCTAGTGACTAGTCTCAAGCCTCTGGTGTCAATAAAAGACCTGGCACTGATATCCTGACAGTGTAAAACAGGATGCCGAACTGCTAGGTGTGGTTGTGCCCACAGACGTTAAAATTGTATGAAAGGTGACTCTGTAGAGTTGCAGGAATGTAATAGTTAAACGCTGAAATATTCTTGAAATACTCATATATATTCATTGAATTATGTTTACATCCAGTAACGTCAAAACCAAGATGACGTGCAAAATATCAAATATAATATTATAAAGTAAACGTAGGAAAGTGTACCAGCCAGGTCTCCACATCACTCCCCCACCGAGACCGTGACTACGGGCGTAAGTGAGGTGGAAACCGGACGTGGCGTCCAGAGCGAGTAATGCGTGGAGGTTCGGGTTGCATAGCGGCTGCGGGTAGAGTAGGAGACTGAGGAACATTGGTTTCAAGATCTTTTTCCAACATCATGAAAGCTGGTTTCAACCTATCTACCGAAACGGTGGTATCCTTGTTATTAAGGAGAATACGAAAATATTTTTGACCTCGCTTTAGGACTTTATGAGGTCCAGAATATGGTGGATGCAGGGCTGGACGGACTCCGTCTTGACGAAGAAACACGAAGTCTGAAGTTGCCAGTTACTTGAAAACAAAAACTGTTTTAGAAGTATGATGTATTGTAGGGATAGGCTTTAGTTTATTAGCGAAGGAGCGTAACCTTGATACGTAGTCTTGCATGTCTAATATAGTGTTAGAATTCGAATGAAAAAATTCGCCAGGAAGGCGCAATGGTTCGCCATAAACAAGTTCGGCTACAGATGACTGTAAGTCTGATTTCCAGGCGCTTCTTATACCGAGGAGAACCAAAGGGAGAGATTCTGTCCAACTGGAGTCTGCGTTGCACATTATAGCAGCTTTCAATTGTCTGTGCAAGCGCTCAACTAAACCATTGGAAGCTGGATGATATGCTGTTGTCATCTTATGTTGCGAGCCAATTAGCTGGGTTAAATTTTTGAACGTAGAGCTGTCAAATTGTTTACCACGGTCAGTAGTGATGCTGACCGGGCAACCAAAACGGGAAATCCAACCTGTCAAAAATGCATTGGCAGTGGAAGCCGCCGTGATATCGGTGAGTGGTATGACCTCAGGCCAACGAGTAAATCTATCGATAACCGTGAGAGCATAACGAAAACCGTTTGAAATGGGAAGAGGACCTATAAGATCGGTGTGAACATGGAGAAAACGGGCAGGAGGTAATTGAAAAACGCCCAAAGGAGAAGACACGTGCCGTGTTACTTTAGCACGTTGACAAGCTAAACAGCTACGGCACCACTCTCGGCAATCTTTCAGTATGCCAGGCCAGACAAATCTTTGTACCAAAAGATTAACTGTGACATTTGTTCCTGGATGAGAGAGAGAATGAATGGCATCAAATACTTGACGGCGTAATGCTTTGACGATAAAAGGTCGAGGAGTAGAAGAGCTCACATCGCAATAAATGAATGAGGAAGATCCTGAAATAGGAAGTTTAACAAATTTGAGTGATGAACCCCCTGATAATAAAAGGTTTAATTCAGGATCGTTAGATTGAGCATGAGCAAGCACATCATAGTCAATAGCCTTGGAGGTCAACTCTTCAATCCTGGAAAGGGTATCTGCGACTACATTATCCTTTCCCGAAATATGTTGAATGTCTGATGTAAACTGGGAAATATAGTCGAGGTAACGGAATTGTCTGGGTGAAAATTTGTCTCTATTTGCTTGAAACACAAATGAGATAGGTTTATGGTCTGTAAAAACTGTAAAAACCTGAGCCTCTAACATATGCCGGAAGTATTGAATTGATTTGTATATAGCAAGCAATTCACGATCGTAAGGGCTATACTTAATCTGCGATGGAGAAAGCTTACGTGAAAAGAATGCTAAAGGCTGCCAAAATCCATTTTTAAACTGCTGTAAAACTCCACCTATGGCAGTACTAGACGCGTCAGTGACAAGAGCAAGCTTAGCGCTGCTGTCAGGATGGGCCAGAGTTGCAGCATTGCAGAGACCTCTTTTGCAGTCTTCGAAAGCCCGTTTGCATATGTCATCAAATTTAATAGTCTGATTGTTTTTCACAGAGCCCTTAAGAAGATCGTTTAGGGGTGCTTGTAACTCAGCTGAACGAGGTATGAAGCGATGATAAAAATTATACATACCAAGGAAACGTCTTAGCTCTTTCACAGTTTTGGGCTCTGGAAATGTTTGAATCGCGACAGTTTGATCTGGTAGCGGTTTAACACCTTCAGCGGAAACTGTATAGCCGAGAAAAGTAAGAGTTGAAACACCAAAAGTGCATTTGGAGGTGTTGATAAGAAGACCGTATTTATCAAGTCTAGAGAAAAGCTCACGTAAGTGAAGTTGATGCTCTACGAAATCATGCGAAAATACTAAAATGTCATCTAAGTAACTAAATGTAAAGTCAAGACCTTTGGTAACTTCGTCAATGAATCGCTGAAAAGTCTGTCCAGCATTTCTTAGGCCGAAAGTCATCATTGGGAACTCAAAAAGCCCAAAAGGAGTAGTAATTGCCGTTTTGGGAATGTCGGGTGGAAAAACGGGGATTTGATTGTATGCCTTGACAAGGTCGATTTTAGAAAATATAGTGCAACCTGAAAGGCTAAAATTGAAATCATGTAGGTATGTGTTTAATGGGGTACCTATCTGGTACAGTGCGAGAATTAAGCATTCGGTAGTCACCGCAAGGTCTCCAGTTATTGTCCTTTTTAGGAACAAGGTGCAAGGCTGAGGACCAGGGGCTGTTAGAAGGTCGAGCGGTACCCATCCTAACCATCTCGTCAAACTCACGTTTAGCAATAATAAGTTTGTCTGGATGTAGACGACGTGGTTGGGCAGTAACTGGCGGGCCAGATGTAGTTTTGATGTAGTGCACAGTATTGTGGGGACAGTCACGTGGCCTGCCAGCTGGACGCGTTATGTTTGGGAACTCTTCTAGGAGAATTTCAAAATCGGGGTTAAGTTCCGGATAATTGGTTTTAATGGAAGTGACTGTTTCGGTAGGGTTAACACCAGATGCGGGTGCAACTAAATATGTAAGTTGATCACAAATCCTATGATTCCTGCAGTCTAGTAAGATGTTGTAATACGCCAGAAAGTCGACGCCAATAATAGGTTTAGTGACGTCAGCGATAACGAACCTCCACCCATACTCACGTCGAAGTCCGAAGTTTAATGTAAGATGTATAAAACCATAAGTTGATATTGTAGTGCCGTTGGCTCCGAAAAGTTGGTAGCTTGATTTTGTTTGTTTGTTCTTGATAGCTGTCCGAGGAAACACGCAAATATCAGACCCAGTGTCAATTAAAAACATCATTTTTGTCTTTCTGTCGGTTACAAATAGGCGGCCAGACGAGGGTTGACGACAGTCGTTGGCCGCTACTAACGACCGTCGTTTGAGTTTTCCCGCGTCAAATTTGCAGGGCAAGACACATCTTCTTGCTCTAGAACCAAACTGGTAGTGATACCAGCAAAGGTCGCTTGGAGAATTGTTTCGAACAGACGTCGATGGAGAGCGAGATCGGGAGCGGCGTCTATTGTCCCAAGTTTAGAGCTTCTGAAAACTTTTCTTAAGTGCTGCAATTTCGTGCTTAACTTCTTCACAGCAGTTTCCAGGATTATCCTGACTGGTCGTCGCCATTAGCTTAGTGTAAGGAGCTATATCCTGGATTCGATCCGCTAAATCTGCTAATATAGATAATGATACTGATGGCTGACTGGCGAGAACACTCTGGATATTTGCGGGAAGACGGCTCATCCAAATAGTTTTCAAAAAATCCTCCGGTACTGTCGCTCCAGCTAAACATTGTAGATGCCTTAAAAATTGGGAAGGCTTCCGATCTCCTAATTCTTCCTGTGTTAATATTTGTTGAATTTTTTGATCGTGAGTAGCGCTGAGTCGTTTAATTAATTCTGACTTTAATTTTTCATACCTGTCATTTTGTGGTGGATTGATTATAATGTCTCGAACCTCTTTCGAAAATTGACGGTCCAGATGCCCGATAACATAATTAAATTTGGTTGTATCACTTGTGATCCCGGAGTTGGAGAATTGGCCCTCGACCTGAGCGAACCAGATTTCAGGATCCTCAGGCCAAAACGGTGGAATCCTTACTCCGACTTTGCACAGTTCTGCAGACGTACCGTTTGACACAGCCGCCGGGTTGCCGCTGCCCAAACTGCTGTCCTTGTGCGCCATGTATATTATAGTTACATAAAGTAGTTCAATTCGGTGGTCACCAATGTAGAGTTGCAGGAATGTAATAGTTAAACGCTGAAATATTCTTGAAATACTCATATATATTCATTGAATTATGTTTACATCCAGTAACGTCAAAACCAAGATGACGTGCAAAATATCAAATATAATATTATAAAGTAAACGTAGGAAAGTGTACCAGCCAGGTCTCCACAACTCTTCCTGCTTCAACCAGTTAATTTCGATGACGTAGGCGACGCAGCAGACATGTCTGTCTCTATATCTAATCTCGATTAATATGTCTGGCTACATAACCCCCCCGGTAGTGCTGTGCTGTCTAGTATGTATCTAGTATTATCTGCTCTTATTAGTGCAAACGCTTTTTCTTCAAGGGTTGCCTTATGGCTCCCGGAATCCGTGTTATCGATCCCAGTGTACCCAGCGGAAGACCAGTCTTCCTCTTATAGCCGATGGTGTTTGTGTTGCATACCTATGTGTGTTAAGGTATATTTAGATGGAAAAGCGTCTAAGTGTGGTTTGTCGGATTTTGTAGATAAGTTTTTAATTATAAAAAAACCGATTGGTACCTGGTCCGCCTGGTAAATACTTATTAAAGTTATTAATTGATGTTTCATGATTTAATTTACCTAATTAATTAATAAAATAAACAAAAAAAAATTATACAGGCTGTTTATATGGTCGACAAAAACATAAAGGGAAGTGGTCATATAGTATATACTCATAGTTGAACAACTTTTAGTATGGGACCAACTTTGAATTCGCGAAAAAACTAATCTGCTGTTTTATTCATTTTGGTCTAGTCAGTAGGTATGTCTACTGTACCTACATTTTGTATAAAACAGTTGATTTTTTTCGCTATTTCAAAGTTATTTCCATAGTAAAAGTTCTTCTTATTGACGAGTTGTCGAACTTTAGAGCAAAGGCCGGAGGGGATATGGGGGTATGAGGGTATATTCTAAATCTGTGTTATAAAGACATTAGTTAATAAAAATATATACTTCATGTTTCTTGTTTTATTTTATCAAATTACCTATAAAAACACAAAGATAAACTAAACGCAGTGACGGCGACGCCACACCGACCGACGCACATGTTTGGATAGATTTCTCAGTAATTTAACATCCTAGCGTTATGATACTTACGTTTTTGAATAGCTGAGTAATTACTACATAATAAATAATAAAAAAAATAAAAAAGCCTTTTATTTCTTGCAAGAAAGTACACACTTTTACACTTCTATTTAAATACTTACTACTATTTTTAAAATCTATTTATATGCTAATTTTACACATTCTTAGTTTAAAGTAGGATTTATTTAATATGTTTGTTTTTAGTGTTAACTAATTTGAAAAAATATTACTACTAAATTAGACTATTCTGTCTGCAAGAACCCCTCCTCAGGTGAAGGCCTCCTCCAAAGAAGCCATTTATCTGTATATTGTTGTTTGTTTGTTTGTTTGTTTTTTTTTCTAGATATATATAGTTCGGTATTTTTATAGTTTTTTTTTCTTTGGAGGGTTTTGGTCATAATCTTCCACGGTGACCAACCGGGTTGGAAGATAATTATTGTTGCTTGTTTGAGTTTGTTTGTTTATATAATTCGCGCTAGAGAGGGGTCTTAACTGCTATATATTGTCTCTGTTTTTACTGTCTTGCTTAGGTGTTGTGTTGTTGGAATTTTTGTTAACTAAAAAGTTTAACATGCTCGGCTTCAAAACTCCTTCTGAAATACTGTTCGATCTCTGTAAATAAGAGTGTACTTTTAGTGTTTTTTTATTTTTTTTATTGGCTTGTGTGCTCGTCTCGTCTTGTGGATAGAAGTTATTTGTCGGTGAAGTGGGAAGTGACCTTTTATTATTGGATTTAAGTACGACCAATTTATCATATTTTATTTTTACTTTATTACCCTTCTCATTTTCTATTTTCACTTGCTCTTGCAATTCTCTTCTCTTCTCCAATACTTGTTGTGGGTAATCTTCCTTCAAATAGTATTGAGTGTCCCTTAAAACTCCTTTTTTTTTAAGATGTTGATCTTTATGCCGAGAGTTGAGAAAGTTACAATTACTGGACGAGGTCTATCTCCTTGTTTCCCTATCATTTTAACCTCCTGTATATCCCTGTATTCTATTTTAATAGTGAAATGGTCTTTTATAAAGTTGGTTATGTTGTTTTGTAAGTTATCGTATGACATTTCCTTCTCCTCGATTCCGAAGAAAACTATATTTCTCTGTCTGGCCTGTTTTTCCAAAAAGTAAATTCTTTTTTCTTGGTTTACAATTTTCTCTTGCAATTTATCGTATTTATCTTCCCACTTAACGAATTTTTCTTCCAATATTTTGTTGATATTCTGTGTAACCTGATCTGCTACATTTTCTCCACTTTTCCGAATTTCTATTTTTTGATCATCTAGTTCCTTTTGTATGTTTCTAAGAGCGTTCATAATTTCCTCCATGATAAACATAAAAGTTGTGTTGCTTTGTTTTGGTAAATCGCTCTTGTAATTCGCTTTCGAACTGTCTGTATTTATCGATGCACACACGTCTGGGATCGTGATAAAGTTGGCATGGAACCAACAGATGGCGCTGTTATTGATTTTTTATACGCTGACAAGATATACGAAGTTGCAAATCATCAAAAAATTGTGGTTATATTTGATATTTAATTTACACCAAGCTGCTTATTTAATTTGAATTTATATTCACTAAATTCAGTATAATTACTGTATTGTTTGTTTACACTGTATCACTGCATTCAATAGGTATCAATTGCTAAAATAGTTTTCAAAATAGAAAAACACTAGTGATGACACAGATTTCAGCTTTTGTTTATTATTGTAATTTCCTGATCACTTTTGACTTTGACTCCATTATATGTTATTTTTCACATTATATTTTTGTTAATTTTGCACTTTAACACTCTTCAATGGACGACATTTCATTTTTCGTAAGGTACCAAAATTCGAAAACCGTTTGGAGATTACATGCTAAAAAGCTTATTTTTTATTTTTTTTTATTTTTTATATCCTTTAGTTTTCGAGTTATTTTAAAAATACTGAAATATTGAAAAATAAGGATAAATAGGTGCCCTAATCTGTGCTAACCCTCTAATTTAAAAATACTAATGTCTGTTGGCAGAGTTGTTAGTTATTGAACCCAGGTGTTGCCTTCTATTAATTTTACCCATTTTTATTACATTTGAAGCTAAATTAATAATTATTCTTTTAATATAATTATAAAAATACTTCTTTTATATAATATTTTTTGGACGTTTTGCTAGTTTCGAATGGGCTATTACAGGAAATATATTTACGAGTGAAACCGCGGACAAAAGCTAGTATTATTATATACATTATGAATAATGTTGTAGGCCGTTTGAGTTCCGGCTACGGCAACACCTATTTGGAACACGGTATATTATACTCTTTGCATTTCTATAACGTATACTCTGTGGCTTGACTGACACTATCAGTCACTTTCTTTGGGTGACAGTTTATATTTCTCAATTTTAGTCCTAGCTAAGGTTTTTAGTTTATAAGTCCTCAGAATTTATAAAAATTCATAATTAAATTAAAAATATAAAAACTCAACCAAAAATAAAATATAAAAATACGTGTAACTTATTTTTTAATATATTTTTAATTAAAGTAATAAAAATGGGTGATTAAAAAAATGAAATGTTGTCCATTGTATTATTTTCAATTTTAGAACTTGATTTATTACGGAGCCAATGTTTACAGTGGCACAGTGTCGCCCCCTCTACTACATATCCTACGTAATAACTTTGATTCACGAAAAATTGATGGTTAACGAATTATTCGACAAAACGTCTTTGAACATTTCTGAATAATTTATATTTTATAAGATAACTCATTAACGATTACATATACCTATTAGAAGTGTATAAATGAAAGATGCAGGATATTTTTACCTTTCAGAAAACATCAATATCTTTAAAATCGGTGCAATATTTATCGAGATATAGCGTTTTTATGAAGCTGGTGGCCGCCATCTTTGATTGGTCATAACTCCCCCCTCCACCACTTTTATACTCTACGATTCCAGTTTCATGTTCTTTAAATTACGAGGAATCGAGGAATCCATCGACAGCTATCGAGGTATAGCCAGGAAGTGCAGATGAAAATCAATTTCTAGAGCACTTTTGGTCAATGGACATTTCATTTTTTTAATCACCCATTTTTATTACTTTAGTTAAAAATATATTAAAAAATAACTAATAAATAAAAGTAACTACACGTATTTTTATATTTTATTTTTGGTTGAGTTTTTATATTTTTAATTTAATTATGAATTTTTATAAATTCTGAAGACTTATAAACTAAAAACCTTAGCTAGGACTAAAATTGAGAAATATAAACTGTCACCCAAAGAAAGTGACTGATAGTGTCAGTCAAGCCACAGAGTATACGTTATAGAAATGCAAAGAGTATAATATACCGTGTTCCAAATAGGTGTTGCCGTAGCCGGAACTCAAATGGCCTACAACATTATTCATAATGTATATAATAATACTAGCTTTTGTCCGCGGTTTCACTCGTAAATATATTTCCTGTAATAGCCCATTCGAAACTAGCAAAACGTCCAAAAAATATTATATAAAAGAAGTATTTTTATAATTATATTAAAAGAATAATTATTAATTTAGCTTCAAATGTAATAAAAATGGGTAAAATTAATAGAAGGCAACACCTGGGTTCAATAACTAACAACTCTGCCAACAGACATTAGTATTTTTAAATTAGAGGGTTAGCACAGATTAGGGCACCTATTTATCCTTATTTTTCAATATTTCAGTATTTTTAAAATAACTCGAAAACTAAAGGATATAAAAAATAAAAAAAATAAAAAATAAGCTTTCTAGCATGTAATCTCCAAACGGTTTTCGAATTTTGGTACCTTACGAAAAATGAAATGTTGTCCATTATGAACCAGTCTATTGTAGGGACCTTACAGTTTAAATTTTATGTAGACAAAAGCACAAAACTAAACACGTGTTATCGGTCCCAGGATACCAAGTCTCCCTCTTTTAGCTGATGGTATATTTGTGAGGCCAGTTCTGTTGAGATATATTTAAATGGAAAAGGTCTCTGCTGAGATGAGCTATTATTAGCCTATAACCTTTCTCAAGAATTCGCTATCAAATGCAAAAATATTAATCAGTCAGTCACAATGTCTTTGTAATGCGTATGGATGTGTGTGTGTGACAGATGGTTCCGGCCATCGAAATCAAACACAAATTCAAGAATTTGAAAACGGATGGCTGACCGTTTGATACAAGAATTGGACGAGTCTGTGGTCGATTTCGGTGGACCGTGCGGCGGCGCGTCGGTAATTGGACGAATGAGTGGGCACCTTTAGTGTGGTTTGTCGGATTATGTACATGTTCACGCCAGCTTCTGTTGTCGCTTTGTTTAGCGGGTAGTCTCGTACCCCCCACCGCCGGTCGGTCTCGCTCGCTATACATATCATTCAATCCGCACAGCCGCTACTTAGCTCCACATCACTCCACAAAGGGAAACAAAGACAGGAAAGTTCTATCTGTCTGACTTTGACAGACTTTGACTCGCTCCAGGGTTTCCATAATTTTACCGTATTTCTCTGACATAATATATCAAAGCTCTGACTGCATAATAACATCCAAAATGATATATTAGTGTGGTGTATGTAATTATAAAAAATCTAATTGGCCATTTAGCCATGTGGCTAGCATCGAACCCTGGTCCGCGTAGTTTTTTTCTATAAATAGAGATTTTATATAAAAATAAATTGTGGCAAAGAAGTTTCAGGTTTCCTGACTGATTTATCATCACTGAGCTGAAATCGCTAAGTTTTATGACGAAAGTATTCTTTGAAATTCAATCGCTCATAAAATTGGGTAAAATCCATGTTAAAACTTTGTTTTGGCCGGAATCTGAGATTTGCCAAGTTTCTTTGCAAACAAAAATATATCTTTACGCCTTTTATACTTTGCGGTATGACCAGAGACACTAGTAACAGTGTCCACTAACTGTCCACTATGTGCAAAGAACAAGTGGCAAGATTGTTGAACCATTGCTCTCAGTCATCTTGTATCTGTCAAAAATATGACAATTCATCTCAGTTAATCCTGGAAAGGCGAGTTTATTCATACAACATTTCCTTACCACATAGTTGATAGTTATTATTAAGAGTTCTAAATATCCATAGTTTTGTGTGCGGTGTGGGATGGAAATGTTGTATAAATAAACTCAACTTTCCAGGATCAACTGAGATTTACCATATTTTTGAAAGTTATAAGATGACCTTGATCAACGGCCCTTAAGGGACCTAGATGCGTCATTTCTTTAACGGACGTAACTTGTTCTGTTGTTTTTAGAAGAAGTTTAGAGTGTTTCGCACTTATGCAAGTATCGAAAAAAATGTTTTTGATTGATTGCTTTGAAACTTAGCACACAAGTTGTAATATAAAATTATTCACAAGTGACGCCGGGAGAGGAGAACTAATTTAATACAAGGGTAGAAGCAGGAAGGGCAGGCTGTTTCAAAGTAATGTAGCACTAATTGTGGAGTAAAGGTATCTGTAGAGAATGTTTCAGGACTATTCAGCAGAAATGAAGCGTACTTCAAACTTGGGACGGACTAGAGTGAGGTTAAATATAAATTAATATGGAGTATTAACACAAAGGATGGCTAATATACAGCCCCTCCCCCCGCCAATTTTCTGCTCATTTGGTCATAAGATTGACCATTAGCTCTAAAAAAATATTTAATTTTGTTGCTTTTAAATGTGAGAGGCGATCAAGGACGGCTAATAATGGTGTCTTGTCTCCTATAATTATTTCTTCTTCTTCCTTTATTATGGCTCCACCAATGTTCATCGGTGATTTGCCAATGTCAAGTATTATAGCCTTTATAGTGTTTATAGCCGATAAAGCGGTATTTAAAATAATCCCGCCGACCGTGATATGTCTTATTAGTCGTCGACTATAATCACAACCACGTGGAAAACTATAATTATTTGAGCAGATGACGTTTCCTATAAGAATATTCCGAGAGTTTTCCGGTATAAAAAGTAGGTGTTACTCTCCTGCCGTCTCTGTGCAAAAAAATCACATCGATCTGTTGTTTCGGCGTGAATAAAGGTCAAACAAACAAACAAATAGAATATATAGATTCCAGAACCAATTTTGTGCTCCGGGTTTGCCCGCTAAAATGTATAAAAACAACTTCTATATTAACAAAATCGCAAGTTTTCTCCATTGTAAATAGCTTTACAGACAGTAAAATATTTCTTCAAATCGATCCAGTAGTTACCGGCCCCAGCGTACCCAGCTGAGGACAATATCTTCTTCTTCAGCCGATGGTATAAAAATACACCTAACGAGTGGCCTAAAGTATTCAAAATCTTCATTACTTTGGAGGTAGTCGTAATGCAGCTCAAAAGGTTCTATTTTCAATTAGGTTTCCGGACGAACGAATCCGTTCAACCAATCAGTGAACGTAATTACACGGGACCCGCGCGCAGATTGGTCGATTGACTGACAACTTAATTTATACCAATCAAAGAATCTCATTTCAAATATCGAATGCTTTTGCCAGTATTTTAACGGACATTTAGAAAACTTATTTCTTATCAGAGACACTGCAATGTTCATGCTAAACAGAACAGGTGGAAAATCTGTCGGTGTACATAATGGCCCAGAGCTGTCACTTCTTTAATAAAAGTTCTATTTATTTTCAAAAAAGTGCGTATACCGACTTTTCGTGCCCTTCGATGCACGAGAAGTTGGCAAATTAGGATGTACTTATGGATAATATTAGAAATACAAAAAATATTAACCCTCTTATTTAAGTTACCTACATATAAATATTGTTATATCGTACAGAAACCTAATATTTTCAAATCGGTCCAGTTGTTTTAGAGTTAATATATACTTTACAAACAAACAAACAAACAAACAAACCAAAAAAAACATCTTTTTTTTTTACGGATGCCTTACAGCTCCCGGGAACCGTTGCCGGCCCCAGGGTACCCAGTGGAAGACAAAGTCTTCCTCATTTAGCCAATGATTTTTTGAAGCTATACCTAACGAGTGGTAAGCTCTGTTTCTATATATATAGATGGAAAAGCCTCTTTGTACGGTTTGTCGGATAATGTACATAGATTGTTTATTATAAAAAGTGGTACATGGTCGGATGTAGGAATCGAACCTGCGACTTTTCAGTTGCGAGCCGACGTCTTACCCACTCGACCACCGACGCCTATCAAATATCTTTCGAATTGAATCAATAAGATTCATATCTCACTAGTGATAAAAACGATAAGTAATAATTTTCTCAACTTCTCGTGCTTCGGAGGGCACGAACGTCCGCACTTACAAAAATGACACATACCATCGATTAAGTGCCGCAACATACTTGCCACCTGTTTTGTTCAATATGGACAACTGTCGTCAAGTGGACACTGTTACGTGGTGTCTCTGATCACACCGCAAGGTGAAGGTGTGTATAGTAGTTGCAAGTAGGTAGGTACTAACTCCATAAATCGATAAAGAGGGAGCTAAATACAGCGACCTTGAATGCATTTAGTTTCTCGCCTGAAACTGAGATATTCCCTTTGTTTCATTATAATGTGCTGAAACTGCGATTCTTTTTCAGGTTTGACTGTCATTTCTGAAATTTTCATTTGTAAGTATATTATTTACTAGATTTTCGCCCCTGTTTCGCTCGTGGAAATTTCAGAAAATAATTTATACCGAAGAATTTCAGGGATATAAAATAACCTATCATTTTCCGGCCTTCAAACTATCTCTGTGCAAAATATCACGTCGATCCATTGCTCTGGTTGGACGTAAAAGAAAGACAATCAAACAAACAAACAAATAGACATTCGCATTTATAATTTCGAATGTTATTTCGTGCAACAATTTTCTTAAAAATCTCTATATTTTAATCTAAGCTTTTTTGTCGATATCAAATATCTCCCGTTTGATACGCCATTTTGAAGAAGAAAAATAAACAAACAAATCAAAATGTTTATTTTAAAACTAGACTAATTTTATTTATGTTGTAAAAGACGCCATCTGTTGGAGATCAGTTGAACTATGACAAAAATATTGACACCACTAACGGTGCGTGTCTTCGCACGGATCATCTAGTATACTTATATTACTGATACTATCATTAACTAAGCTGAAATTTCCATATTTTTAATATTATTTGAAAGCGTGATGGCGGCAAAATAGATTTTCCCGACTTGTATCTGTAAGTGGTAGAGCAATCTATATAAAAAAAATAATTGTGTCTTTGTGTTCATCTGTCACAGCTTATTTTCTCCGAATCTACTGGTCAAATAACCACTTCTGATGAAGAAAAAACCAAAATGTGCTTTCCGAAAGAAAAATAATGCACAAGTCACTATAAAAAAATACCCAAATCGCTTCAAGTGTCCCTATAAAATTTGAAGAGTTCTTGATTTCTCCAGATCCCATCATCAGATCCTGACCGGATGACCATGGGACCACGTCTTCAAGTAATCGGGGAACATACATAAAGACGAATTGTAAACCTCCTTCTTTTTTTGAAGTTCGGTTAAAAAGGTGGAAATTTAGTACATATAGAGTTTGATGGCCCAATCACGAACGCATAGCGTGAATAATCGAATTTAGAATGGAACACGATTTCGGCTCGCTCTTGGCCAATTATATAATACATCTTCCTCAATAATTGTGTAGATCGCATTCAAATACGTACAGTAGTTACGGTGACAACATATCTATGACATATAGTTTTACATACACATGACGACAGTTTGAACTAGAGATACGCGAAGTATCTGGTATTTTTAAGGCTTTACCGTCCCTTAGAAGCACGAGAAGTCGATTAAAGATAATTTGTGACACAAGTGAAATTAGAATCCGGATCCTCCCAGTTTCAAGTCCAAGTTACCAAAGGGCAAGTTGAAATAATATTTACATGGCTCAAAACACATTTGGTATTTTATTTAGCTCTCTGGAATCGAACCTGGCTCAGACGGCTTTACAACCACTACACTAAAAGTATTTAATCTTAGAGCTAGAGGGTCGTGTTGATCTTATTTGACTCCGATTACATTACACTTTGCTATAGATAGGTTCCGTGATCTCACTAAACAGTCAGTTTCGGGTTCGAATACTAGACGAGGATTAAACTAAGCCAAATTCATAAGTAGCTTTTCATCCCGGCTTCGTCCATGAAAAATTAACTTTACTCTTAAAAATCGCAGATTCTAAGTCTAAATACCTGTCATTAAAATCCATTCACCTGTTTTGGTACCTATTCTGGACAAACTTTACGACTTGTAGACTCAAAAATTACTAAACCGATTTTGTTACTGTTTGCGCGATTAGATAGACTGATTCAAGAGGAAGATTTATACGTTTAAAACATCACGCCACCTGTTTGGGTAGCTGAGCGAGCAGTAACAAATAATGTCAGTGTTTTTCATTCGGCGAATCCGGGTATTAGATAGCTTGATTCACCTGGAAGTTTTACGAGTTTTAAACAAGGACCTATTATGTTTTATGTATTATGCTGAGCAATAACAGAATATTTGAATCAAGTCTGGTAAAAAGTTAGCCTCACCCAGTTTTCATGGCGTATGCTGTCTAATCCGTCAGAGATATAAGACAATGATGTAGGAAAGAATTGTGTAGAATAACATGATCTACAAAAAAATCCTCGGCAGCATATACCTATCTCTATTAGATAAGTAATTAAAAGGGTAAGGAGTTAAATTGTGGAAAACCAATATTTTATTCATACGAAGACGGAGGCGGAGTCGCTAGTTTTAGTTTCTGTAAAGAAAAGCCACTGTAGCAAGGCGAGAAATGTACACATTTTAACTCTATTTAGTTAGCTTTCAGGGATTCTTTCAGGGCCTTATTTACATAGTAGATTTTTTTTGTTTTCTTTTCTCTTTCTTCATGGGTTGTCTTACAGTTCCCGAAACCGTGTTACGGTCCCAGGGTACCCCGCGGCAGACCAAGTCTCCCCTCTTTTAGCCGATGGTATTTGTGAGGCTATACCTAACGAGTGGCCAGTTCTGTTGCAGTATATTTAGATGAAAAAACCTCACATGTTTTTCCTGATACAACTGAACCGATTTTCGTGAATTGATTGATAATCATCACGCTGTATAAAATCCTACAGGGTAGACTGATTCTTTACATACTAGAAATCTAATAACATTGTTATCTTATCTATTAATGGAGTTATGTTCCTACTTGATATTGACTGGATGCAATTTTACAAAAAAACATAATAAATATACAATCAGAATCGTGGGCAAAATCTACCTCGTTAACTAGCATAGTTTCAGTAGATTTCAAAGTTAGAGCAATATCCTGAAATACAGCTAAACAAAACCGAATGACCTACTAAAAAAACATTGAAAATTATTAGAAGTAAATAAAAAAAACTCACTGTGCCGCCTCTGCAAGTGCGTTCAGCCATCTAAAACACCCTACACTTGTGATTGTCATACCAGATCAAAATATAAACACTTAACCATATAAATAAACGTAAATTTTCAGTAATTTTCACGAACGCGTCCGTTCTCCACGGTATCAAATAATATACTAAACGAAATGCGCGCGCCGTTGTCATGACAACGCAGCCTAAATCGTCTATTTTACTAAATTTCACGCGGACTGTTACATGCATACATTTCACAGAGAACAATTAATTGAACTTAGGGTTTCAAAAACGTCTCTAAATAGATTAGCTTTTTGAAATATGTGTCAATCTCAGATCTATATTAAATTGGTAGTCTGAAAATATGATTGCTGAAAATGTTATTAACCTGAAATAGCCAAGTATCTTGTCTTACGGCTCCCGTGGTATCGGTCCCAGAATACAGCAGAAGACCAAGTCTCCATGGTATGGTAGTTGTCTAACGAGTGGCCAGTTCTGTTGAGGTATATTTAGTTGGAAAAACCTCTAAGTGTGATTTGTCGGATTATGCACATTTAATTATAAAAAAACCCATTGGCACATGGCTGGGATCCGGGATCGAACCGTGATCCGTCTAGTTAATAACAGACGTCTTAACCACTGATCTAATGATACATCTAAGGAACAAAAGAAAGTGGATTATGAGAGACATTTTAAGATCTTAAGATACCTCAGCGCAGCCTCAAATATATCATCAGCATGAGGATATTAGCGTCCCTAGGGTACCCAACTGAAAACAGTCATTTTTTAAATGACTACACTACAGAAATCAATAAAGCAATTTATAGGAAAAGTTCTGTATTAGACAGGTTATTCGAACTGCATAACAAGTTCACATATACTATAGGCAACGACTTCGAACGTGTAAAGTTGGGAATAAAGTTGTAAGATTCATTCTTTAACTTATTAGATATAGTATATCATTGCTTATTAGGATGAAAGTAGGTTTAATGTTATTTCGTGCTTTGGAGGATACTTTAAAAAAAATCAGGTACCTATACGTCTGTTAAAGAAGTGACACATTAAGTGCAGCAACCAAGTTCAATATGGACAAATGACCTCAAGTCAAGTAAAGGTAAAACAAGGCTATGTTACCCCATTCTTCAGGTAATTTTATAGCAAAATATTGTAAAGTGAGTGAAAGCGGGAAGTAAGGTATTTGGTGGACTAAACAATGTATGTAGAAATACACAACTTACAACTAAAAGTAAAATGAACATACATAATGCTGTTTTAGTTCTATCACTTATGGAAGCGAGACTTGGGTATGGAATAAGAAGCATGAAAGTAAAATAAATGCAGTGGAAATGCGGTCTTTACGTAGAATGTGTGATATAAAACGTATTGACCGCATCCGGAACGATGACGTTAGAGAACAATGCGGTGTAAAAGATGATGTTGTGACTAAAATGAAGAAAAGTAGTTTACGCTGGTTTGGACACGTTGAAAGAATGAAGGATGAAAGATTGACTAAAAAGGTTTATATGGCTGAAGTGAAAGGAAATGCTGGCAGAGGACGACCTAGATGTACTTTTATTGAACATATAAAAAATATGTTGATCGATGGAAATATTAAAAGTACGACACACAATCGCCGAGCATGTATGAAAGGTATGATGAATATAAAAGAAGCAAAAGAGATATGTCAGGATCGTAACAAATGGCATTCGATTGTCTCTGCCTTACCCCTCTTGGGATGAAAGGTGTGATGATAGATAGATATTGTAAAAATATGCCATCTGAAAGTTTTTGGACTGAAGTAATATTTCTCAATATATTTTCAAAATATGCTCTGAAACGTCCGAATCAATTTTGATGAAACTTTCAGGGATCATTGAAAATTTGTTTTTTTTACGTCTCCTAACGTTTTTATACGGACGAAGCCTTGACCAGTGTCTCGTTTTCAAGAACCCTCGGAACCCTCAGAACTAATAACTCGACTCACACTTGATCACATCGTTGTACCAACTGAAAGTTCACCTGAGGCAGAATTAAGAGTTTCAGTAACAAACAAACTTCCTAACAAGCTTTACCTAGTTCTTATACTTTGAGCGCAGCACTTCTCGTAACTACCTAATAAATGTACTTTTTACTTTCATACAAATTGTCAGGCTTCCGCTCATGGTTTCGCCAGTGAAATTGTTTACTAACACAATTTTTAGTAATGAAAAAGTTCATGATTTGAATTTCGAAAAACATAGTTTCGTTCTAGTTTTGGCAGTTTCAGAACGATTCAGCATAGGCTACGCAAAAATTTATGAAAGTAATCCGACAAACCACACTTAGAGGCTTTTCCATCTAAATATACCTCAACACAACTGGCCACTCGTTAGGTATAGCCTCACAAATACCATCGGTCCTACATACACTTGCAATGGGTACCCTGGAACTGTAACATGGTTTCGGGGACTGTAAGACAACACGCGAAGAAAGAAAAAAAAAATGTGTAATTTTTCATTATTTATTTCTTGGATGGACATCTTATAGCCTAGGGTAAGAATTCTAAATCAGACTCTGGCGATGATGAATCAATCGTGATATTACTTTCCATTCGGTCGCAAAACAAATATCTACAACAAGTACATTTTGTGTAAATTCAAATTTATTTCAGAATAACTAGTTCTGACGGACTGAAAATTAGGTCATGATTGTATAACTGCACAGACCCCGACTTCACACGTATGGTTCACACACAAGACACATTCGCACGTGTCGGGAGATAATTTAACAACTAGGTTGCGGCATTACAAGTTTGCTCTCCGGACCTTTGCTTTATATAAACACACAGTAGTCATTTTACTTTACTTTACAAGCTATAAAGGGGCGGGGGAGGGTTTCTACAATCTCTTACATACATACTTACATATAAAAGTAAGATCTTGAGTGTAATTTGACAGCTTGTTTATTCATTGAACCATTTCCTAAACTAAATCCTGAATTTTGACTAAAATGTTTGTGTGAAATAAGGTCAAAATTACTAAGCTAATTTTACTACAATTCTCGGATTAGGTCATGCCTTCTGTTTCAATTAACAGCAGTGAATAAGCAATATTGTTGTATACTTACTGCTTAATTGAAATCACGCCATACAGGATTTCAGTTAATTTACAAAATCTGAAAGAATTAACAACTCAGTGATATTTTTCTTCTATACATTTTTTTTTATTAATATAAAAACCTTAAATCAAATGTAAAGATTAAAAATAACTAAATAAACTACGTCCGCGTGGCAAGAATACTGGCTGCATTTCCCCGCTGAATCGCGATGCTGATTCGTTGAGCGAGGAAGGAGCCAGCCCTGAAGAGATTATCAGTCGAGGGGATACATCTTTAATAAAATTTTTGGCATTTGAACCCTACGGACCTAGAGTTTCTACACCAAACGGCACAAATTTGTAGTTTTCAATAATTGAATTATATTTATTTATATTCTATACATAATAACATGTCCTGATTGATTCATCATCGCTGTCGAAAAAGGCCTCTAGTTGCTTATTTAATCTCCCAAAAATAAAAAAGTTAGAAGTTTGATTTAGATATGGCTATACATTACAACTGTCAAGTAAAGGTCATCTTCTATTTGGGACGCGGACGGTGGGAATAAAACACAATGAAATGTCATTCAAAGTAGAGATTATATTTTTGAAATAATTTAAGCCTGAAAATGTGGGCGAATGACTTAGAAGTTATTTATCAATTCTCTTTGTAACAACCTTCATAGATTATCAAGCAAGTGCTTTTTGGACTTTTTAGGGTTCAGTACATCTTCAATGAAAAGCGGAAACCCTTATAGAATCACTCATGTGTCCAGCTTATTTTCTCCGAATCTAATTTTCATGATTATTTTTATATTAAGTAAGGTTTACATATAAGTTGGTTCCATTTAAATTTGGTGAAGATCGCATATTGTTTAGTAACCATTATAAAAATTTAAAATAAGAAATTTTATTTTTTATGACAAGACTTCCAAGTTCAATCAACTTATTATTTTATAAAAAGAAAACTTATATGTTACATATAATAACATTAATCAAGTGTAACATAGTAATTAGGTTTGGACATTGATGAATGCTCCTCATTCATATCAAAGAATATAAATCAATCTGACTTTTCTTTTTCATATAACTTACCAAACAAAGTATCTCGAAGTCTTTTTACAAAACCGATAGTTCTTCTTCGTAATTTATGCTATAGTGTTTGGTAGCTATGACGTCTGATATTAACAAGACAGACCACAGGTTCGATCCCGGATCCCGGCCATATACCAATAGGTTTTCATAATTAAAAACTTATGTACATAAGCCGACAAACCTCACTCAACAGAACAGACTACTCGTTAGGTATAGCCTCACAAACACCATCGGCTAAAAGAAGGAGACTTGGTCTTTCTCTGGGTACCCTGGTACCGTAAGACGGTTTCGGGAGCTGTAAGGCAACCCGTGTAGAAAGAAAGATAAAATAATGATAACAACTTTTATGAATTCTTATATATTATTTACAGCATTAACTACTACTTTTACAGGAGTCACAGCATCCGCTATTGGTTTCAGAGATTTTAGTGTATTGTGATCATCGAAAACTGCTTTTATGTGAAAGTTACTAATATAATATTTGGTTATATGTTTTTTAGTCTTCTATTCATATTATTTACCAAAGAAAGCATCTCGAAATCTTTCTGCAAAACCGATAGTTCTTCTTTGTAATTTGTTAAGAAAAACAACAGGTCCTGCTATTACGTTTGGTATATATACAATTTTATCACCAGTGTTGCCAGCTCCCACACCATTTATACCAGAATTGATACCAACTTTGACACCGTTAATGTATTCTTGTAAATTATTTACAATTTTTACAGGATTAACAGCATCCGCTATTGGTTTCAAGAATTGTAGTCTGTTATGGTCATCGAAGTCAGCTTTTATGTGAAGAATACTAATGTATTTTGTTCTAGGGTTTTCTGATAATTCTTCTTTGGTGTATGTAGTATTTGATATGTCTATAGTATTGTTGTTTGAGAAAATATGTGAGGCATTATTCAAAGGTACAGCTAACATAAAATTGATATCTATAGGTAATTTTGTAATGTTATTAGCTGTGTCTATTATGTTTTCAGTTATTTCATATTTGGCGTCAGCATTTTCAGTTTCTTCATTTAATGTTGAATTAGAGTCATATTGTTCGTAGTCTTGTTCTATATCAACATCATCACATAATATAATGCTGATGTTTATGATCTGAAATAAATTATATTTTAATTATACGTCTATGGCAAATACATTGACGTGTTCATCTGCAACTTTATCTATTTAGGATAATTATATTATCATCTTCTTATATAATAAAAATGAATTGACGTTTGTTAGTCTCGCAAAAACTCGAGAACGTTTTGTTCGTTATAATAGTGGTTTAGAAGAAAAAAAAAGTCGGAAAAACCCTAAAGTTCAGCTGAAAAATCGAAAATTAAAAATAGATAATTTTGGATGGGAATCGCTACTTAATCTCGCTGAAAGTAGTGGTAGTGGTTGGGGTAATGGTAGTGGTAGGAGTAGGGTTAGTAGTAGTAGTGGTAGGGGTATATCGTAATAGGATAGGGGTTGGAGTAGGGGTAGATGTAGTGGTAGGGATTGGCGTAGGGGTATGGGCAGTGGGAGTGGTAGGAGTAGAGGTAGGGGTAGTGGTAGTTGTTTTCCACTGACAAAGGAAAGGCAACGTTTGGGCAGGACAACGTCTGCGGGGTCCGCTAGTATATTTATAAATGTCTTTAGAATAATGCCTCTTTGTCTCTCTACTAGTTGTCTAGAATAGGCACCAAAACGCCTGATAAGGTTTTGATGAAATTTTAAGCGATATATATTATATTATTGTGTATAGATAAATTAGGCCATGAGCAGCATCTTGAAAAGTACTCTCATTCTAGTTGCAAGTTTGTAACTTAAGTTTAGAAAATATCATTGAAATTGATGAAATATTAATTCTAGCTTTACTATTACGTACGAAAGCAGTCTATCACGACAATAGGATTGTATGACAATAGATGTTAATTTACTTAGATGTTAATATTGAATTAAACGCCTGCGTATTTCTCCATAGCTACCAGTTACACAATTTAATAATCTGAACAGAACAATCCATTTCAGTTGCAAACTACCTAACTAACTAATTGTCTACAATTCTAGACTAATAATGACATATACTCTCTGAAACATGACGTATTTTTGAAGAATATCCTGAAGATCCCTACCATGTACCAATGGGTTTTTTTTATAATTAAAACTTATGTACATTATCCGACAAACCACATCTATCTAAATATACCTCAACAGAACTGGCCACTCGTTAGGTATAGCCTCACAAAAGAAGGAGACTTGGGAAATTTGGATATGATATTTAATTTAGACACTAAAGCTGTATTCAAAAATCCTATCTGTCTGTCTGTCCATCCCAATGTTTAGCCAGAAGGTTCTGAAACCTTTCAAATTTTTATGAAATTTTCAGATGTAATAGTGGTTATATGGACTGAAAATTTCCTTTTGTTTTATTTATAGTTATGAAAATAATAAGTGTACGAGTGAAATTAGAAATGTTAATAAATATAGAAAAATAATACTCACAAAGAAGAAAAGTATAACTTGTAAAATAAACATATTTTCTTTAATATTCAAGAGAAATGATGTAGACGTATATTTTTCAGTAATTTCATGTGTGTACTAAGACAAACAGAGAGAGCTCGAACTAAAATTTGGTTGTAACATGCGGGCGGTGAAAACAAAGTAATAAATCAAGATTTCTCTTTTTCTTTTCATACAATTATTGCACAAGTATTCAAAAACCTAGATAGCTTCCCTAAGTAAAATACTAAATAGTAATAAGTAGTAAATTGTAAAATGTTACTTTTATAATGAAATTGTTTTTTATGTGTAATATCTTTCCTCTTGCTTTCCTGCAATCTGTGGGAGTGATTTCGTGAAAAGGGACGGAAGTGTGTAGCAGGAAGCCGGGGAAGCGCGCGCTATTTGATTTGACCAATGAGCGCGCGCGGTGGTAGAGTTGGCTGTCAGAGTTTGGTACTGTCAGCAGGGCAGCCAACAGTGTGTGCGTGTCTGTGACGAGAAAGAGAAAGGGAAATAGAGAAAGAGCCCGCATCAGCTGTGCGCTTAACCTACAGTGTTGTGTATAAAATGTTAATGTTTTCAGGATATATTGTGTTGCTTATTACCAAGGTGAGATGTCAGATGTTACACATCATATCCGACTACTGTAAGGCTCGCTCGTTTTTTTAAATCTAAATTACGGATCTAATTTGTACACGCAGCCGGAAGGTAGCAACAGGAACTTTGTAAAGAAACGTCGTAACCCCATCGAGTTTGGGCTCATTTGGTTTCTGCAAGTATGCCTTACTGACAAATTAAAATAGTTTATCAAACTTCTTCATTATTGATATTTTCTTTCTAATCATCACATTTTTTTACCCTTGTCCGTGGAAATTTAGGAAACGTGACATAAGACAGAATTTATCCTGAAATTTCCGGGATAAAACGTAACCTTTGTACAGCCCTCCCAACTCTGTGATCTGTTTGTCTTGAAAAAAGGATAAACAAAGAAATATTTTTAACCGACTTCCAAAAAAAGAAGGAGAAGGTTCTCAATTCAGACCGTATTTTTTTTAATGTATGTATGTACATCGATAACTCCGCCAGTTGTGAACCGATTTTGATGGTTTCTTTTTAATCGGCAGATAATTCTTCCGGATTGGTCCCATTTTTATCTCATAAAAATTGGTTAATTAGTTTTCAGAAATTTTGAAAAAACTGACTTTATAAGTACATTTTTCTTGATATCTCGATAAAATAAGTACCGATTTTGACGACTTATTTTTTTAAGACATAATAATTTCTCGACACTAATTAATTTCTGTTTACGGTTGCTATTGACACAAAGTTGTCAATTTTTGTGACAATGGTCTAGCGTTTAAATGTAATGGGGTGCAGCGCAGGATGCACAAGCACATGGTTTAAATCACATCCACAGCGGTATTTTTCTTTAATTTTCCATCAAATTTTTTTAGTTGCGTTATTATTTGTCTCTCAAGGCAGCAAAATCACTTAAAAGGGTAAAATAAACCTTTTAAAAAAAGTGCACCGACTTCAAACATTTGCACTGAAAAGTAAGAAATAATAAATATTTCGTCGTAGAATTTGAAGACGGTTGGTGCCAAATTAGAAACAACTTAGTTCCCAAATTCACTAATCTAGACAATTCATTAGGAACCTACGATCATCAGTACAAACATAGATAATATTGAACAGACCTTTATCTTCTTAGATATTTACTTAGTTTTGTATCCTAATTTGGCACCAACCGTCTTCAAATTCTACGACGAAATATTTATTATTTCTTACTTTTCAATGCAAATTTTTGAAGTCGGTGCACTTTTTTTTATTTCTAAATTGTCATAAAACACAAGCAAAGTAGTGAGTAAACCGTATGCTATCCAAATGAGTGCATCTTAACGTAATTGACCCAAAAACCTCTACGCGTATTCATCTCACAGTAATTAAGTGGAAAACTTGTAAAGGGTTTTACGACGTTCTTAACTACCTTACATATATAAACTAGGTCATTTTAACATTTATTTTGTTTTAACTATTAGTTTAATATGCATCATGTACCTACATAATCCATGGAAGTAAGATTGATGCAGTGAAGTGCATCGGGTAAGTTTGAAAGATGTATCTAATAATAGAACAGTGTGGACTACATAATGATGTAGTTACTAAGATAGAGAATAAGATGTTTAGAATATATGGAAATAGTGGCTGATAAGAGACTTACGAAAGGTATATATATAGAAAAGATGTGAATGGAAGAGTTGATCGAAGGAGCCCCAGAAAGTAATTCACTGATCAAATTAGTGACTTTTAAGGAGCCTCATAACTTTTGTCAAGTATTGTACAAAACTTATTAAAAATAGCAAGTTCTAGTTAATGAATCCTTAAATTATATGAAATTATCTATACTTAATATGTAAAAAATATGTTAATATCAGCTACACCTAAGTTTCATGAAGCCCTGAAAGTAATCAATTTCACGCATATTTTCAACCGACTTTGCGACTCTAGTTCTGTTAATATACTTACTATGTAATTTTTTTTACATATGGAGTAAAACTAATTTCACATACTTTATGATCCATTAAATAGAACTTGCTATTTCTAATATTTTTTGTAAAATACTTGAATTGCTGAAGTTTTAATAGAAAAATAATTTCTGAAGTCCGTTTTGTGTATTTTATTGTACCGATTTAGTTTGGAAAATTTCTTTCTCTATTTATTTCTTTCGCTCGGATATTGGGTGAAAGAGATGAAACATTTTCGAACAAGTGCTTTTTTTAGTTGGTTACGCGACCAAGAGAGCTCTATAAGAACAGGGGAAATAAAAAGCATTCAAAATTGAAAAACATTAAAGGCAAGCAGTCTTTGGTATCTGCCTATCCGAAGGGAAATACTGCATGAGCATTATATTATAAAGATAGAGTGGGAATTTTGTGAGTGTTTGTATCTATTTGGAGGGTAATCTCCAGAACCACTACACCTATTTGAAAAATTCTTTCAATATTTGAAAGGTACATTACTACATATGTTTGTTTATATTGTGTAAATTAGCTAAAGTTATCGTCAACCAAGTCGGAAAAAAGTGGTGCCTCTTGAGAGCTTCTACGGCGTGCACTGCATCAATGGTTAAAGTTACACGAAAATAATGTATGGCTGAATTGTTCCTCTTGAATAGTTCTAAAAGAAAGTCCGCGACAGTATATGTCTATCTTCTAAGGATAACTCACAGTAACCATTTTCATCTTTTAAATTTTGATTATTTACGAAGCTGTTTAAATTTTTTTTTAATATTTTAAGTATTTAATTTAGAACATTTTGCTGTTTACATTATACAATTTAAATTAATATCTCAGGAATTATCGCAAAAAGCACTATATTTTATTTTGTTCTATAATATCCACGGGCGAAGCTGGGGGCGGAAGGCTAGTGTATATATATGAAGCAAGTATCATACTAAATCTATGGAAGCAAGAGATATAATAGTAGTTTATGATACGGGATCATAATATGAGTAATTAATACACAAGTGGAATTTTTAATAGCATCCACGAGTGTTTTAATTTCAAGTTATGTGCCGGTTCACACTACTTTATCTAATCCCATGCAATAGTACAAAACAAATTGAACAAAGATATTTTTCTTAATCGTCAAATTGGTGGCAAACCGCGGTTACCTGCCTATTGTGCATGCGAGTTAACTGTCAAGTGACTCGGACTTGCGCGTATCGATATTTTCATAGAGTTTAATGTGGCTGTATAAGACAAATCCTCTGCCGTTTCTGCATTAAAAAAAAAACAAAACATTACGATATCGTTTTTGTATGAAAACAAAGTTTGACATGGATTCCACGACACACCTTGGTGGAAAGCGCACGCGCCGCGAAGACGTGTTGGGGAATCCAGTTTAATCCCGTCCGTGCTGTGATGGTTGTGATTAGTCAGTGATTAATAGGACATATCGCGGCCGGCGGGAGCATTCTACCTACCGATTATCGGCTTATTGTTACTGTGACGTCTATAATACTTGACATTGGCGGAATCATCAAAACCCTGATGGAGCCATTTTGAAAAAAAATTGAATAGAATAGAAAGTTTGACATATTACAGACGCGTGTAAATAAAATATATCATTATGAAGTATAATTAGATTTTGTAATAGAGACTTTCCGATATAAAAGTAGATAAAGTACATTTTGTAATTTCTGCCCTCTCTTATATAAAATACTTGAAATTTTTTTGGGAGTAAGTACCTATAAAAAAAGGACTAACCTAACCAGATAACCAGGCATTTTACTTGTTTAAATACTATTTATAAGTTGTGTCATGTAAAAAGAGCGCTACTTACCTGGGAAACATGGTAAAACTACCGTGATTAGAAATAAATGTATCATAATGAAATACCAGCAACGACATATAAGAACAGGTTCCAAGTGATCGACCTCTGAGAAGATACAATTTTGGAATCTTTATACCATATAACTGGACATTCACTTATGTGTAAACTATACTGCCCAACAATGTTGTGACTAAAATGAAGAAGTTTTAGTTTGACTTTGGACGTAAAGGATGAAGTTTACTAAAAGGATGAAAAAGGGCAATGTCACTAATATAAAAGCGAAAGAGGTATGGTAGGATCGTAGGAAATGGCATTCGATTGTCTCTGTCTACCCCTTATGACAAAAAGAGCTGAAGTGAAAAACTTCAACTTCAAAAATTTACACTGAAAAGTAAGAAATAATAAATATTTCGTCGCAGAATTTGAAGACGGTTGGTGCCAAATTAGGATACAAAATTAAGTAAACATCTAAGAAGATGTGTTCAATATTATCTATGTTTGTTTGTACTGATGATCGTAGGTTCCTAATTAATTGTCTAGATTAGTGGATTTGGGTAGGTACGAAGTTATTTCTAATTGGGCAATCGTGATTAAAAAAATGTATAGATACATAACGATCCAATAGATTATTTTAATTGAAAATACCTGAATTTATGACATACCTACCCTTTAGGACAAAAAAGTCCAATATATCTATACGCTATAATATATCAATTAAATATATATATTTATCCCGTTTCCTGCATAATATAATAATATACATGAAATTTACTTGAGAGACTGGTCGACGAACGGACCGCTCGTCCTTAATTGTGATCTATGTAGAGATGTTTATACCACCATTATTAATACTACTTTTTATTTAATTCGTTAGGTAAATTAAACACTCCATAATGACTCTTTGCTCAAGATGTTTCCTTACCCAAGAAACCAACACATTCTCAAAATGTCCACTTTCTCATAATTACCAAGTACCAAGTAAATACAAGTGACGAAATGGTAGCTCAAATGCAATAGTGGTAGTAGATACCTACTTAAATTTATCATAATATTTCATTATTATAAAATCCATCACGTTTTTTATCCAAAGAGGGGTGGGCAGAGACAATCGAATACCATTTGTTACGATCCTGACATTTTTTTGTTACGATCTTTCACTTCGTTTATATTCATCATATCTTTCATACATGCTCGGCGATTGTGTGTACTTTTAATATTTCATCGATCAATACGTTTTTTATATGTTTAATAGAAGTACACCTAGGTCGTCCTATGCCAGCATTTCTTTTCACTTCCATTGAAACCATTTTAGTCAAAAAAAGAAAAGGCTATAATATAAATGGTAGGAAATCTGGAAATTTTTAGTACAGAGCAGCTCTATATAATTATCTAAGACTAAAGTTCCAAAGGAGGTAGTATAGAGGTCAGTATCCTCGCAGCCTCCTCTAAACCAGTACCACAGACCTGCGCGTGCGCATCGCTCGTACTGACTGTTCACACCTCGTATCAAGCTGGTGTCATACCAAGTGACAAAGGATTGACATTTTTTTACTTCATGGGAACACTGAAAAGGTAGGTTTATTTTTATTTATTTTTCTTAATTTTTGATGTGTAATTAGCTCTCGCTATGTGGCATAAATTTGTAGGGAGTAATTTCCTGAAATGGGACGGAAATGTGTAACCGAAAGTAAAGAAATTCAAATTTGAATTCTATGAATATTCGAATTATGAAATGTTACACTGGCGATTACTGTAAGTTTTTAGGGTTCCGTATATCCGATGAAAAAGCGGAACCCTGAAAGAAAATTATGTCTTAAAAACGGAATGGCAAGGAACACGGAACCGACTTGCTTTTGGACATTTTTTTTCTTTTCGCCCCGATTTTTTTTTGCCAGCAGAGAAAGAGTTTTTTCGTCAGTTTCAGAAATTACCTGAAACAGACAACTACACAAACTTTTGTATTATTTAACACATACTAGCTCCTTGTTTCCATTTTGGCCGTTTTTTTAATGTGAAAAACGCTTTTAGTTACAAACATTTAGGTACCTTACGGTTCCTAAACATTTTCAAAATAAAACAGATATAGGACCACTAGAATATTGCAGCAATTCGAAACAGTATTTCAAGGCTTTTTGGCTTGTGTGGCAATCGAACCAGTAAACCTCTACTTTCAAGTCCAAGTTTGAAATAACTGCGTTTCATCCCTTGAAGAAAAAAAAGCAATTGGAATAAAATTTCAGACTGTAAAAGACTTTTATCGCATTTCCTATTGAATGCAGATGATACTTCTTTGCTGTGAAAGTGTGTTTGTTTGTTTGTTGTTTTATATGTCAGAACAGAGCAACGGATTGACGTGATTTTTACTTTACAGAGAATGTAGGGCTGGATAGTTTTATCCCGGAATTTCTTCGAGATAAATTATTGTGTCACTTTTCCAAAACGTTGACGTAATTTTTTGCACAGAAATAGTTGGAGGAACGGAAAGTGATATTTAAAATTGTACCTAGAATACTTAACAAAATACAACACAACTTGTTGTCTTAGTAAAACATTTTCTAAATTTAGCTAACATTTAATTTGAAGGGAACTTGTAAACGAGTCCAAAAGGGACCTCCGAGAGGGACCTTAATTCCTTTTAAGATGTCTACTAAAATCGTATTTGATGTTCAAAGTTTAGCATTTAACCCGTAAAAAGGTCATTTACATATTGTTAAACAAATATAAGAAAACCATTAAAATATTTACGATAGCTTCTTTTGCTTCACAAACTTACAATAGAAAAATACTATGAGTTATTTTTTATATATTAACACTAGCAATCCACTCCTGCTTCGCACAGGTAGATCATGTTGTATCAAAGAGATAAAAATCGCCTGTATTATTCTCCGGCCTACTACGGCTGTACAAAATATCACATCGATCCATTGGTCCGTATTGACGTCAAAGAAGGTCAAATAAACATAAAAAGAAGTAAACAAACACACTTTACGCAGTACATTTTTTTCTTTTTTGCTTTGTAGCTCCCGAAGACGTGTTACGATTCCAGGGTACCCAGCGTAAGACTAAGTCTCCCTCTTTTAGCCGATGGTATTTGTGAGTCTATACCTACCTAACGAGTGGCCAGTTCTGTTAAGGTATATTTAGATGGAAAAGCCTCTAATTGTGGTTTGTCGTATTATGTATAAGTTTTTAATTAAAAAATTGGTACATGGCCGGGATCGAACCTGTGGTCTGCCTAATTAATACCAGACGTCTTAACCATTCGGCCACCGACGCACCTTACGCGCAGTACATATCAAGTTCATATTGTCTGTCTGTTTGTTCATAATATAATAAGCTCCGAAATGCCTGCATTGATTTTGAGATCAAAAGGTGCGTCGGTGGTCAAGTGGGTATAAACCTGCGCAGACCATGCTTCTATCCCAAGCTATGTATAGCAAGTTCCTTATAATTAAAAACTTATGTAGATAATCCGCTAAACCACTATCTCAACAGAACTGGCCTTTCGTTGGGTATAGCCTTACTAATATTAAAATAGCACAAGCTCAGCTGGGGCCAGCATCTAGTTAATGTTTCTTATATATCATCTAAGTAACTGTTTGAATACATTAGGTATTTGTGTACCAAAATAATGTATGGGATTCCTTTTTATTTTTACCTGAACCAACCCGAAAGGTTACCAGCGTTCAAATTCACTTAAATAGTGTATATATAGTATGTACCTATGACACCTACCTTTACGCCCTTAGTTTTCTTCGAATTTTCGATTGCGAAAAATAACATTTTATTTACAGACTAGCTTTCAGCCCCCGGCTTCGCCCGTGGATATTCGTGAAATATTTTTTAGAATCGGTTCAGTGGTTTGAGAGATTACTCCCTACATCCAAAATTACAAATTTTACCCCTTTATATTGTTAGTACCTATATATTCAAGGCAGTATATAATATATTATCATGTTACTTCTACTTTATTTATAATTTTCTGTGATATATAGCACAGATTACATATTAACAGGGTAGACAGAGCACCTCCTACCAATTATTTTATTGCGAAATACTTTTGACTATCCATGATATCACTTCAGGATATTTCAGTCCATTCCTTGATTATAGGTTTTTAACTATAAATAAAAAATTAATGGCGCATCACTTGAGATTCTTGAGAATGACTGGACCGATTTTGCTATTTTTTGTATTATTTAGTCTGGTAAAGGGTTCTAGGGAAAGGATTCTTTTTTCTATGGATTTTTGTATGAACTCAAGAACATAGGGGATGGAAATCTAATATTTAATAAGTGTTGTAAGAAGACAGTCAATTGATTAGTAGTTACGTCTTTTGCCCGCCAGGTGGCAGAAAGAGAGGTGCGTTGGCCAGCAAATGAAATGGTCGCTTTGTTTTAACTGTGTAATATTTTAATTCTGTTTAATTGTTTAATTGTGTCCAAAGTGGAAATTAAAGACAGTAATTAGTAAAGACGTTAATTTTATTCAATCCATCATCGTCTCTTTACAAGTGGCGCCCAACGTGGGGCCAATAAAAGTTTCGAACCAAAATAACGAATTTTTACGAACTCTTAAATTTTGTTTCTAAAATATATTCAGTTTTCAACAAGCATCTTGCTGGTTTTATGTGTGACTGTCTCAATCTTCGAGGTGTTAAGTGAAAGTGAAAATGCCAAGAAGAAAAAGTGCGCAAAGTAGCCACGAGGCGGACTTCGAGGTGGAGTCGCGCATGTCAGCGATGTTCGCGTCCTTTGCTAGGGCTCAAGCTGAGTCTAACAGAGAGTTAATATCAGCTATCCTAGCTTCCAAGGATTCCAACAGTGACAGCGGCGCTCCAAGCCTGTCTCCGACATCACACATCGCACCGCCCTCCGCGCTTATGGGAAACTTCGCTAACTGTACAGCGCGTTTCAGCGGGAGAGCTCATCAAGATCCACGTGTCGTGGATGCTTTTATTGATACAATCATAGTATACAAAGAGTGTACAAATATAAGTGACGAGCATGCGCTCCGCGGCCTGCCAATATTACTAGAGGCAGATGCTGCTGTTTGGTACAAGGGAGTAAAGGGCTCCATTTCTTCGTGGACAGAGGCAATACAACGTTTGCGATCCATGTATGGTGCGCCGAAACCTCCCTACAAAATATTTCGTGGCGTGTTCAGTGCAGATCAAGGACACGAGCGTGCCGATATTTATATCAGCCGTCAACGCGCGGAACTCGCGAGTCTACCGTATGTTCTTGATGAACGAATTATATTAGACCTTCTTTACGGCTTGCTAAACATCAATATTCGAAAGCGAATACCTCGTGACCTGGTTAATAGTGTCGACGAGCTCATCGAGCGCGCCAGACAGGTGGAGGACGAGTTCGACGAAGCAGCGTCGGTGCCTGTTCAGGGACAACGGGAGCTTCGTGCCGGCCGGCATGAGCCGCGCTCTACGGCGGCGCCTGCGCCGAGCACCTCACTCCGGTCACCTGTGTTTCACGGGTCAACGACTGCTCGTAACTCGGTCGAGACTCCGCTTCGGTCTTCGACGTGTGAAGTTCCTCGGGCGACACAGTGTAACCAAGTAATTCAACCTCTTCAAGGTAACAAAAGTTATTGTGTTTATTGTCGTAAAAGTGGTCACGCTCGCTCTGAGTGTCCGCGACTTAAAATTAAAAGTGATAGTGAAATCAAGTGTTATGGTTGTGGTGCTAAGGGCATCATTCGTTCTAAGTGTGCTAATTGTAATGCTGGGGACAGTAAACCTAAAGACACTAGTAATACATTTTATTCTTGTAATTTTCATTCTTTGGACAAGTCTTTGAGCGATGATACCTACCCATTTACAGATCTTAGTCATGAACCTAATGTTATAAATCGTAGTAACGATCGTAGTTGTACATGTTGTAACAATATGTCTGTAAATCGTAGCAATCGTAGCCCAAAGAAGAGTCCGTTTTCGTTTAATACAAATTTGTCAAAGATTAAGCAAGGTCATCTGTCAAAGATCACCGAGTTGTGTACTAACACTTTTGTACCTAATGGGAGTTTGCCTCTCAGAGGCAAGTCGCCTATTCAAAATTGTAACAAGCTACCATTAATGAAGGTTGCCTTTGCGTCTGACTCCAACAGTAACGGCACCAGTAACCGACCTATTCTCAATGTCGAGATTAATGGGGTTCGTGGTACCGGTTTAGTGGACACAGCGGCCAAACGATGTATAGCTGGTTATAGTTTGTATACGTTGCTACGCGATCAAGGTCACCCGTTTCGTAAAAGTAAATTTCGTGTAAAATTTGCAGACGGGATTGTGCGCGATATGAATGTCAAACTTGTTGACGTCGACGTTAAACTTGAGGGTAAGGTTGTACCAACTACCTTCATAGTTTTACCTAACGCCGTAAATAATGAAACACTTTTTGGTATCGATTTTTTATGTAGTGCTCGTATTGTTCTTAACTTACACGCGAACTCATGGTTTATGACTGATCACCCGCAGGCTGTGTATCCTTTGCAAGGCGAGAAGTCAAGCGTCAAGGTGAGTTGTGCAGCTGCAGACGTGATTCGACCTGATGAGGGGGCGATGCTGTCGTCAATGGAGCGAACTGCATTGTCAACCTTAGTTCACGAGTACGAGGACATCTTTGGTGAAGGGGGAGGAGCGACACCTTTCGCCGAGCATACCATCGATACAGGTAACCATTTTCCTAAAACTACTAAAGACGAGACCCGTCGTGTGGGGGAAGACTATTCACCTGGTGACCTAATCCTTCTACGTAGCCATGTTTTGAGTAATGCCGGTAAGGGTATAACCTCGAAACTCGTCCCAAGAAGAGATGGGCCCTACTGTATAAAAATGAAGGTGAGTCCCACCACTTACTTAATTTCGCATCGTGAAGCTCCTGATGAATCGATCGGTAAGTATCACGTGTCCGATCTTACTCGCTACCATGCACGTGAGTGTGAGGGTGATCAGTCCAAGCCACGACCCGTCAACCCAAAACGGAAACGCGGTCGACCTCTTAAACTATTAGATTATGTTTAAGTTCCTTGTTCTAATTGTTTTTTGTTATTGTTAATTGTTCTTACTGACTTTCTCTTTGTGTTACTTTTGTGTTTGTTTGACCAAACTGGTGGTCCTATATTTGGTCAAAAGGGGGAGTATGTAAGAAGACAGTCAATTGATTAGTAGTTACGTCTTTTGCCCGCCAGGTGGCAGAAAGAGAGGTGCGTTGGCCAGCAAATGAAATGGTCGCTTTGTTTTAACTGTGTAATATTTTAATTCTGTTTAATTGTTTAATTGTGTCCAAAGTGGAAATTAAAGACAGTAATTAGTAAAGAATTTTATTCAATCCATCATCGTCTCTTTACAGTGTTTTAATAGTTTCAGGACTGAATGATGTTACGACACGGGTTGCTGTTGGTGTTACTTTACACATTTACTGAACACCTGGTAAGTTTATTTGTATTTTTTTTATTATTATTTAAGAGCTAGGAGCAATCACCATTATTCTCTATTTTCTAACAGAATCTGAAAATTTTGAAAAGAGGGAATATAGAAACTGGGCCGCATTTTGTCATGATTGTGACGAGTGGATATTTTTGATCTCTTAATACCTACCCTATGTATAATAGACAATTATGTATGAATTACTACTGAAAAATAATCTTCTATTTAGAATATATACCTACAAACTAGCGACCTCCCCACCGGCTTCACACGGGTACAATATTGGTTTACAACAATTTGAATAAGTACCTACATAAATTTGTAGATTTTTTGTAGATCATTTTAATCTACATTTCCTACATCATTTAGTTATATCTCTGATGGATTAGACAGCATACGCCATGAAAACTTGCTGCGGCTAACTTTTTTCCAGACTTCATCCACTTATATTTTTAATGCTCAGCTCCTAAACACGATACTCCATGTTTCATACTCGTAAACTTTCCCGATGAATGAACCTATCTAATAGTGAAACAAAACCTGTCCAGTAGTTTTTGCGTGAGGCAGTCACAGACAGAGAGATAATAATGTAGTATGATGATGTCTGTAATGATATAAAGAGAAAGTACGAGTTTGTGTTTGTAGGAAGTCAACTTCAAAACTACTGCATTGATTTTAAAAATTCGTTTACTGTTATAATAGTAGTTTATGATACGGGATCATAAAAGGGGTAATTAGGGGGAATTTTTTAATAGCATCCACGAGTGTTTTTATTCCAAGTTATGTGCCCGTTCATACACTACTTTATCTAATCCCATGCAACTCGGACATGCGCGTGTGGACATTTTCATAGAGTTTAATGTGGCTGTAAAAAAATCCTCTGCCCTTTCTGCATTTAAAAAAAAACAAAACATACGATATCGTATTCGTATATCATTTTGTATGAAAACTTCGGTACTATAATACATTATAGTGTCGAAGTTTGACATATTACAGACGCGTGTAAATAAAATATATCATTATGAAGTATAATTCGATTCTGTAATAGAGACTAGGATATAAGAGTAGATAAAACTATATTATTCCACCAGGATATCTGTTATTTAAACGCCGGAGGAATTTCGGACGAAACCGTGTCGAAAAGCTAATATTAAATAAAGAAATATGCAAATATGTAAAAACTAATTATTAGATGTTTGTAGAAAGTTTTGTTTAAAATAAGTCCAAAGCAACCATTGTCATCGCAAATAAGAGTTTCTTAAAAACGAAAGTACGAATAGGTAGGTAGGTATATACCGTCCACAACTGAATTATTCATACAATTTTGTTTGTTTGTAAGGATTCTTCACAAAATTTTCTGTTTACGACTTTTCTTTAACGAAATTATAGGAGGTCTTATATTGTTTCTTAAAATTACCTTATGAAATAGAGGTAGTATAAAATATATATATTATTAGAAAGATAGACTTTCTAAATAAAAATCTTTTCCGTGATAGTCCGAATAAGGTTTTTACGGTATAATCTTATATATTAAATTCTCGTCTTATATATATATATTATGGATATAAAAGAAGCGAAAGGGGTATGTCAGGATCGTAACAAATGGCATTTGATTGTCTCTGCCTACCCCTCTTGGGATAAAATATATATTAAATGTATTATATTATCTAGTCAAGTGTCAAATTGATTCCAATATATTATGTATATCCTTTAAATTTTCAGATCTCATGCAAGAAACAAGAACTATCATTGTCAGATTCCTACTTACCTGTTACCATGCAGATAATCGCACACTTAACTGATCAGATGGCATATGAAGTTAAAGATGATCCTAATATGAAACCAACTACAAAACCTACAAACACACCATTCAAACCGACAAATCGGCCAACTTCAGCCCCAAATCGGCCAACTTCAGCCCCAAATCGGCCAACGTTAGCCCCAAATCGACCAACTTTAGCCCCAAATCGGCCAACATCGGCTGTAAATAAGCCAACCTCATTCCCAAGTTGGCCTACCATACAAAATAAACCAACGTACTCTACATGGAAACCAACGAATGGCTGGCACATGACATATACAACACCAAGGTAATGTTATATCGATATTACAATTAAACGTGCTTCGGGGAACAGGTAAAGCAACATAAACAGCAACAATGCGATGTCGGTGCTGTCAAATTGCTATTGAAATTGGTTCGACACTGCTAGATCAACTGTTCTTGGGGTTCCCTATTTTTTTAAATACCTTTCCTCAAAAATGACATCGGCTGTTGTCTTCCAAGAATGGTATTCTGCTGGGGTACCCTGGGGAGAGCAACGTGGTTTCAAAGCTATAAGGCAACCTCTGAAGATAAGAAATAAAATATATAAACAAAATATCGCTACTAGGGCGGTCTTTTGAGTATCTCACGTTCACTATACGTGGTTCAGTGCTAAGCATTTTTATCTCAAGCAAGAATTGAACCTCGGACCTCCAGTTTGAAATCATTCGAATTGTAAATGTAAACTTAACTTTATATTATTCACTAACGCCTGAGATTTTATAGCCTAACTCTTTGATATCATAAAAAAAGGAAATAGTGAGCCGCCAGACCAGCAAATTCTAAATTTACTATTGGAAAAAGGTGGCATCAAAAATGTCGATTAGGCAGATCGAGCGAAAAATTCCATAAATATTTAATGACTTAACCCAATTCACTTAATGGATACAAAATATTGGCTAAAAATAAGTACTGTGCCACCAATATAAAATGAACATTACGTATAAATTTTTTTTTAATTCTGTACGGGTTGCCTTACAGCTCCCGGGAACCGTTTCCAGCCCCAGGGTACCCAGTGGAAGACAAAGTCTTCCTCATTTAGACAATGATTTTGAGGCTATACCTAACGAGTGGGCAGCTCTGTTGAGGTATATAGATGGAAAAGCCTCTTAGTACGGTTTGTCGGATAATGTACATAGATTTTTGACCTGTAAGGCAACTGGTAAAGAACAAGAACATTCGTACTATGACATCCTTCCATAATCATAATACATCAACAGGATTGGACATTTTCCTTAACATTTATACGAGGAAAACTTATCTTGTGTTGGATACCCTGAAGCCGGTAAAACAGATCCTTGTTAGGTTAGTCTAACAAACCGGTAAACTGTAAAGTTGTATGAAAAATGTGAATTCTCTACAAATTCAATTACTTCCTACAATAATCTTAACAAGGCAAAATATACTACCAATAACGTTTTTATGTTTCATTACAGAATTGATGATACCACACCTTTCCATAAACCTGGGATATACGCTCCTCTACCACCAAAAGGAGGTGACAGATTATTGCCTAAAGAACATTATGTTCTATTACCCTTCGACCATAATTCTCAATACACAGTTATTGAACCGCATGGTCAACCAACTTCAGATTCACTCCTCTCTCCAGAAAATCATGGGGAAGTCAAACCAATAGTTGAACCGAAACCGGATTCAGAACCCTTACTACCTTTCGAAGAAACAATTCCAGTGCCCAGAACTGATGATGGAATCTCAATTGATGATGAGGAATTTAGTGATGAAAATCTGCAGTACTTAGCTCCTGAATTGAGAGCTATAATAAAACTGGCCAATGACCCTACTGAAGAACGAGCTATAGATATTTGGGGAGATGATGTTAATAGAAAAGCTTACATACAGCAATCACAAACTAAAGGGAAATTGAGTTCATCTAACCTTAGACTTATGTTATTGTACGATCTATTGAGCAGAGAAGCAAAAAGGCAGAAACTGTCTGATTATAGTGTAAGTATATATTTTTACAATATTTAGCAGCAACAGATAATTGTGATATGAGAGTTGACTCTATAAGGCAGATTCTCTCATTTCATTTATCTGTACACATAACTTTCTAACAATTATTACCAACATTTACTTTCCTTAATTGTGATTGTAATAAAGCTGCTTGAGAGTGTGATTAGCCTTGTTGGTATGTAGAAGAAATACTGTAAAAACAGTGTGGACTAAAAGATGATGTAGTAAGAATGATGGTGAAAGATAATTAAGTTTAGTCGTATAGAAAGAATGCACAAGAGATTTACAAAATGCGATTGGAAGAGTTGATTGATAAGGTTATAATGTATTTTTTAAAGAGAACCTAGAAAAGCATCCGAAATCTAACGTTTAAAAGAGAATCTAATTTGATTCGTTAGAGTGATATATAGGTTATGTCAATATTGCCTTTTATAACATGCACGAGTTTGAGTTTATCAATCAGTGATATTGGAGCTTGCAGTTTCAGAGTTTATGAATGGTGTCTAACGGCACTACAAATAGGTTATTCCGTTTTATGACGTCATAAACTCTAAGGACATAATAAAGTAAATATTGTGTGTCGTTAAATTTATGATTTACGTACATATATGGGTGGAAGTGACATGGAGAATCAAAGGGTGACCATGAACCTTGGTGTTGCTAAAACTGCTCTAAATTAGGGCTAATATCAACAAGAAGTTGGTTTGTCCGGGGTGACTCTGACATTAATTTATGTACCCTATACAATGCGTTAAAAACTTAACACACATCTTCACGGCATTTGTACCTTGCAGTGTGGCCAGCCATAGACACCAGTAACTTTGTCCACTTTTTGACAGTTGTCCATATTACGCAGAACAGATGGTAACCCTGTTGCTGCACTTAATGGACCTAGATGTGTTACTTCTTTAACAGACTTATCTGTTATTTCGATTAAAACACATACTCTCAAATAAACTTATTACTTAAGAGTTTTGACACGAGTGAGGTAGTCCAACGGTCTACTCCTAAAATAAAAAATAAAATGAAACAAAGTCATGGGACCTGCCGACAGAAGTGAAAAGTATATATAACGTATAGTAACGCCATCTAGCGATCATTTCACAATGCATCTGTGTCCGGACCGTATAATTTCCGGCCAGAAATGCTCAACCCGACCCAGGCATACGAATTTCTGCCCGGACATTCTCGGACCTGGCATCCATGGTCTTGTGCCAAAGACATGTCGTGAATCCATAAAATTTCCCCCTATCAAAAATAGCTAAACTCGCCTAAAATACAATTCCCATAACAGTACATTCCGCTTGAACCTTGAAGAAACTTAAAAAAATACGTTTGCATGAGTCAGCAGTCAGCAAGCCCAAAGTAATAGAGTTTTGTTGTCACGTAATGGACTAGTTCACTTATCTATATCCCAACGGACAGACAGCTGATAGACAATACCTTTAATGGCCTGTCTAAGGTTTATAACACCAAAATATACTCACGCCTTAATCCCAGTGGGGTAGAAAGGAAGCCAGGATTTAAAGGTGATATAGAATGCCGACGGAGGGATTTTTTGGGTCATTGAAAGCAATGTAAAGATGTAGATACCGTAATCTTAAATACTAACTCAGCATTGCTAACTTCTACGGCACGTAAAGCCGGCGTTTGTTAAAGAAATGCTTAGGTTCATTAAGTGCAGCAGTGGTTCTGTTTAATATGGACAACTGACGTCAAATGGACACTGTTTCGTGTCTCTGGCCACACCCCAAGGTGTATGAGCCGTGAAGATGTGGGGATGTTTATATTTATTTATTTATATTTAAAACTACAACAAGTAGGCTACAAAATGAGGCTATTTTTCTGAGTTTGAGTTGAGTTTTAAAGCTCAAAGACAGCGGTAGCCTCACCACCTATCATAAGACACGCAAATCGAATACCTTTATTATATACTAGCTGCGTACTGCGGTTGCACCCGCGTTAATAGTTACTGCTCTGGCTTTATTATTAGTATAGGTTTTGTTCCCAGGACTTTTGTTCTTTGAAAGAGCCCTATCTAAGAGCCTTTTAGTGGAAAACAGTATCATATAATGCACTTGTCTAGTTTGAAGCTCGAAGACAACACCCTTAATGGTCTCTCAAAGGTTTTGTGATAGACTCTAGGGAACTTTATTCAGGAATACTTAGAATTTAAGTAAATAAAATATGTCAGTCATTTTTAGGGTAAAAACGGAAACCCTATTACTAAAGCTCCGCTGTCCGTTTGTCCGTCCGTCTGTCTGTCTGTCACCAGGCTGTATCTCATGAACCGTGATAGTTAGACAGTTGAAATTTTCACAGATGATGTATTTCTGTTGCCGCTATAACAACAAATACTAAAAAAACAGAACAAAATAAATATTTAAGGGGCTCCCATACAACAAACGTGATTTTTTTTGCTCGTTTTTGCTCGATATTGATAACGGCAACAGGTAGACGCTTGAAATATTCACAGAATATTGTTTTATAAAATAATTAAATTAAAATAAAATTAATATTTAAGGGGGGCTCCCATACAACAAACGAGATTTTTTTGTAGTTTTTTTATAGATGATTGTACGAAAACCTTTGTGCGCGAGTCCGACTCATTTGTTACTTTCAGTGTAATTTTTCAGACAGAGTAATTTGGGATTAGGTTCTTTAATTTAAATTTCCCGTAATATGTGGTTACTGAAGTTGTTCTAATGAAGTACGATCGACGACAGGTTCGATGGGGAAAGTCCTTCATGCTTTTCTTCTCAAATTGCTTTTAAACAAGTGTCGATCTTTTTTCCTGCAGTGAATTCGGAGAAAATAAGCTATGACAGATATAAGGCTATAAGGAGCTATAAGGGCTTTCGTTTTTTAATCGGAAATGTACGGAAATAAAAAAATGCCAGTTCAGAATAGGCTACGTAACAGTTTAATGGATTTTCATGAACCCTAGACTTAGAATCCGTAGATAAATATTTTTTTCTACACGGGTTGCCTTACAGCTCTCGAAACCGTGTTACGGTTCCAGGGTACCCAGCAGAAGACCAAGTCTCCCTCGTTTAGCCGATGGCATGTGAGGCTATACCTAACGAGTGGCTAGTTCTGTTGAGGTATATTTAGATGAAAAAGCCTCTAAGTGTGGTTTGTCAGATTATGTACATAAGTTTTTAATTAAAAAACACATTGATATATGGCCGGGATCCGGAATCAAACCCGGGGTCTGCCTAGTTAATAGATATTTTCCACTGGCAAGGCGGGGGCGAAAAATTAAATAATAAAACAAAGCAAGACGGCGTGTCTGTCTCCCTGTACTCGAAACTACTGAACCGATTTTATTCTGGTTTCAATATTACATAGATTGCTTCAAGATGGTTAGTAGGTACATACATTACCTTATTCGTTTCATCTAATCCGTTAGAGGTATAAACCTTTTAAAAAAAAGTGTACCGACTTCAAAAATTTGCACTGAAAAGTAAGAAATAATAAAAATTTCGTCGTAGAATTTGAAGACGGTTGGTGCCAAATTAGGATACAAAATTAAGTAAACATCTAGGGACATAAAGATCTGTTCAATATTATCTGTGTTTGTACTGATGATCGTAGCTTCCTAATGAATTATCTAGATTAGTGAATTTGGGTACTAAATTATTTCTAATTTGGCACCAACCGTCTTCAAATTCTACGACGAAATTTTTATTATTTCTTACTTTTCAGTGCAAATTTTTGAAGCCGGTACACTTTTTTTTAAAAGGTTTATTTTTCCCTTTTAAGTGATTTTGTTGCCCTGAGAAATAAATAATAACGCAACTAAAAAAAAATGATGGAAAATTAAAAAAAATACTGCGGTGGATGGGATTTGAACCTCGAGCAATGTGCACCCTGCGCTGCATCCCATACCTTTAGCCGCTAGACCACCGTCGATACGAAAATTGACAACTTCGTGTCAATAGCAACCGTTGCTAAGGCTTTTCTCTGATATAATTTTCAGCAGTAAACAGAGACAAATTACTGAATTTCTGAAAAATTACTGAACCGATTTTCGTCATATGACTGTGAGATAATGTCAAGAAATTATTATATCCTTAAAAAAATAAGTCGTCAAAATCGGTACATATTTCATCGAGATATTACGAAAAATTGACTTACAAGGTCAGTTTTTTCAAAATTTCTGAAAAACTAAAGAACCAATTTTTATGAGATAAAAATGGGACCAATCCGGAAGAATTATCTGTCGATTAAAAAAGAAACCATCAAAATCGGTTCACAACTGGCGGAGTAATCGATGTACATACATACAAAAAAAAAAATACGGTCCGAATTGAGAACCTTCTCCTTCTTTTTTTTTCGAAGTCGGTTAAAAATAATATACAAGAGTCGGCAATTTATTTCTCCTAAAGAATCCAAATTTTGCGACACTCTACAATATAATGTACAAGATAAATTCATAACGCGAACATCTTTACAGCAAACTGTAAAATATTTATAATACTGAAGATACGTGCTAGCTATATGTTTGATTTTATTATTGTTAGGTACTTTTCAATCATCGAAAATTGTAGGTTTTTCATAGAAATGTCAGCTGATTTATGTTTGTTTTTTAGAATTATATTATTTATTGGTTTATTTATACAAGACTCCGATAAGAAATTTCGCGAAGTAATTGGATTCCCAAGATCAAAGTACCCAGATCTCTCTGTGCAAAAAAATTACCTCGATCCGCAATGCGCAAATTACGATTGACTGAAAATTGACCTTCCAATTGCACTAAGAAAGAATTTTTCGAAAATCAACCCCTAAGAAGGTGAAATGGATTCATATCTTTGGTAACGGTTGCCCACCACGTGGTAATCAGCCGACCTTTGCCCTTCTTTTTTTCTGGAATGGCCAAAGCTTTATGACAGACTTGACAAATATACTAACATGTTACTTCTACTCTTTTTTATAATGTTCTGTGATAATAAAGTAATATTCAGTACCACAAACCACAATTCGTATCTCATTTACATGTAACTTTGACATACAGTTCAGTACTGTGTCGCTTGTCCCTTTTGTGGTCTAAACTGGGAACTTTACATGTGTGAAATTGTTCTACATTCACGGTTCAAATATTATTAGGGGTGGGTGATCATTTGGGGTAGAAACCTGAAGAGAATAAGGACTTTCACATGCCACAAGACATGTAATCTATTTTATGGATCCTATATCCATAATTTGTATGGGGCATAAACTATTCCCAATTTCTCTGTAAATAACCTGTGTCACTGTAATTATCATATTGTATAAAATTATTATTATTTTGAATTTTCAATAAGCTACAAAAAACACGATGTATATAATGTATATATATTTTAAATAATTAATTAATAAATAATAAAAATAAATAAATAATAAATAAAAAAATAATTAAAAATATTTTAAAAAAAAATTAAAAAAAAATATATTTAAAGAAATTTAAGAGTATTGTGATATAGATTTTATGAAAGAGAAAACGGGGGCAAAGTTTAACCACCCATATTTCATATTCAATAAAACCCTTTGAAAAAATAACAGCTATTGAATAAGTAACTATATGCTACATTACAGGTGACACAGGTGGATTATTCACAGAGAAATTGGGAATAGTTCAATATATTCGCGTCCTTTATATTTTGCGGGGTGACCAGACATCAGTAACAGTGTCTACTTGACGCCAGTTGTCCAATATTAAACAGAATCAAGGACAAGTCATCTAGGTAGATGTGGCACATTTTTAACAAACGATACATGAAGTGCCCTCCGAAGAACAAGAAGTCGATTAAAGCACATATTATTTATGGCTCGAGTAAGATTTGAACCAGTTTACGTAATTATAAATACTATTTACTTTTTTTCAGGGGTATTCAGCATCAGTCATGAAAGAACTGGCTGACTCTGCCAGTGGAGGTGCGAGGAATCAACTAAGTTTCGTTTTATCAAAAATGTTGGACAGAAAGGATTGTCAGCACGACTATGCGAATAATAGAGCTAAGGAGATGATCGTGGAACTTGGGAAAGACGAATCTACACTTTCAGCTGAAATTAGATATTTACAGCCATTATTTTATAGCCTTTAGTTATAAGAATAATATTAAAATAGAGTTCATTATTATAAGGAAAATTAAAGTTATTTTTATAAGTAAAGAGAAGTTATTTATTTATATTTATCTGTGCCCTTTTCATGCAAAAACTACATGAACGTATTTTGTTGCCATAAAGAGAAATTTTGGGGGACAGATCATTCTGTGGCATTGAATTGTGTAATAATATGATCAACAAAATGTCCTAGGCAACATTAACTTCTTTTAAGTATATCTCCGATGGAAAAACGGAAACTCTTGTGTCTGTCTGTCTGTCACAGCTTGTTTTCTCCAAATCTACTGGACGAAAAAAGTTGAAATTTGGTACATTTGTAGAGTTTGATGACCCAATCACTGCCTTATAGCGTAAATAATCGAATTTCGATTATGGGGTTAATTTAATGATTTTTTTAATTTAATGCATCGACCGAGAACTAAAATGAAAGAACAAACTTTTTTGCGCGTGCATTTCCTAACAAGTAATAAACTCTTAAGACCACGCCAAGGACTTCATTTTATAATATACAAATAGTATATTCGAGGACAAAGGTGTATAATATTTATATAAATGTCTGAAATAAATATTATGACAAGATAAGTTATATTGAGTGTATGTTGACATTATACGTGACAATCATGTAGTAAGATGATACTTACTAAAACTAATTTATATCATCTGATGAATTTTTTCATTCTTTTAGCTGATGGTATTTGTGAGGCTATACCTAACGAGTGGCCAGTTCTGTTGAGGTATATTTAGATGGAAAAGCCTCTAAGTGTGGTTTGTCGGATTATGTACATAAGTTTTTAATTAAAACATGACCGGGATCCGGGATCAAACCATGGTCTGCCTGAAATTAAATAATTTAAAGCTTTTCTTTAGCGCAGTGTCATGTTTGTCGGATTAAGCCATATAGCAATTTTATAAATACAAAAGCAACTCTGTCTGTCTGTGAATGATTTCACGGCTAAACCACTGAACACATTTTGATGAAATTTGATACGAAAAAAGTATGAATGGTATGATGAATATATAAATTAACTTTAAAAAAAAAGTGTACAAAATTTTGCACTGAAAAGTAAGAAATAATAAATATTTCGTCGTAGAATTTGAAGACGGTTGGTACACTTTTTTTTTAAGTTAATAATTTTTTTATTAGTGATTACAAATATAAATAATCGAAATCGGCTTGGCACTTCATCGAGTTATGACAAAAATTGACTTAAAAATCAGTTTTTATTCAAAACTACTCAACAAATTTTCACTAAAAAAATGGGACCACACGGGAAGCACCAGCTTTCAAATAAAAAAAGAATCATCACAATCGGGAGATCCGAGGTAACAAACATAAAAAAAATACAGTCGAATTGAGAACGAAAGAGGTATGTCAGGATCGTAACAGATGACATTCGATTGTCTATGCCTACCCCTCTTGAGATAAAAGGCGTGATGATAGATGGGCTCCACGGGCTAACAGATAGTTACCTAGTTTGCAATAAAAAAAACACATTTGGATAAAAAAATCCTGCGATATAAAATTATAAATATTTTTACTCACTAGCTGTGCCCTGCGGTTGCATATAAAGCAAGAATTGGGCAATCAAATGCACTGGTAGTTCCAGAGATTGGTAGGACGGTGGACTTGAAACCGGAGGTCCCGGGTTCGATTCCTACTCGCTGCTAAAATGCTAAGCACCAACTTTCTTTAAGAATATGTGCTTAAATCGACTCCTCGTGCTTCGGAGGGCACGTAAAGCCGGCGTCCGGTCACCCGCCCGCCTGCCAAGCGTGGTGACTATGGCAATTCCTCTCAATGAGCACCACTAAAAATGGTGCGCTAAATAGGTATAGAGATGGAGACAGAAAGTGGTTGCAAAATTCTTTAAAAAAAACCAAAAATATATATATAAAAAAACTGCAGGGAGTAAATTGGCAGAAAATATTTTTCATACAACCGAGAGGTCCTCCCCCCACAAATGTTGTTCACTCATTTACTGCCAGCTGGTAGGAGGTTTTTTTTAATGATTTTTTTCTAAATCGGCAACAAGCGCTGGACCCCTACTAATAACTCGTCTACAAGAATTTGTAGAGGGGGCTCACACTACACGAAAAAGAGGTTTTCTGCCGGCAGGTGCTTACAACCACTTTCTGTCTCCATCTCTCTAACTAAGAGGGAGACCATAATCATCAAAATACATTTAGCCGTTTCGGAGCATATTCTAGACAATCATTGGGACACACAGACATAGAATTTAACATTAATTCTGTGTATTGTTAAATTGCGTGTATTCAATGCGTGGTTGATTCACATATCAGTCTACAAAATAAAACTTGGAAAATTTAGTAAAAGTTGAAACATACATAAAATACAAATTGTCATTACATAGGTATTGGTTAGGTCCAACAATGTAGACGTCTAGCTTTTATTGATACCTAGATAGTCTAGATTGAGGTTTAGATATTCGTTGTAACATATATTGGAATTTACATAGGTAGGTACTAAAACTTTTATGCAAAGACAATTTAACGGGTATTGACTAGAATTGATCGTAATAGAAACTTCGTTTTTCACTGGGTACCGTAAAGCTGGCGTCCGCACTCCTTCTAATCAATATGTTCAATATGGACATACTAGCGTCAAGTAAAATATTTTAAAGTTATTATTTGATCCAATAATTGTCCAGAATAACCTTCAAAACGGCTGTGGGAATTTTCATAGATAAATCTTGATGATAACAGCCGAACCCGTGAGCATTTATCTAGTCTTCTAGATCCTAGAGACAATAGTACCTAGGTATTATGCAATGTATAAAGCCTATATTTCTCCCAAGAGAGTTGTACAATGAATAATCATCGATATAGTATTGAATGACAGGACGGTTCATTGAGTAACCTGCTCACGGTGTGATGGGTAAAGGCCAAACTCTGTACAGTAGGGTGACCATCTTCTTGTAATGTCTTACAATACCATTGAGTTAGGATTTTTAAAGAATGCATCGCACTTGCCAAAACTACATATATATACAATACATACATATTATAAAACAAAGTCCCCCTGCCTCGTCCGTCTGTCTGTTTGTCGGATTTTGTTGCTGTTTTCACAGTTAAATAAAAAAACAAGTTTTAATGGCGTATGCTGTCTAATCCGTCAGATACATAACAAAATGATGTCGGTAAGTATTGTGTAGAATAAAATTATCTACAAAAACTCCGCGGTAGCATATATCTATCATAATTATAAACGTGTTTATGTAGGTATTCAAATTGTTTTAACGAAGCACGAATACTCCTCTTAGCGCCAAAATGTTCTGAATTCAAAATGTACTGACACTACTGACCAAGAAATACACTGTGATCTAAATTTACACCCGATGACGACCTTAAAACATTTTCATATTTCATATGTCTAGCTTTGTCTCTATGGCAATCATTGAAAACGTAAAAGTTCTAAAAAGACACGTTTGACAGATGAAACCGGCGACAGTGTATTTTGGTTGTAAAGAAATAATATTTTGAAAATGAACTTTAAAAGTATAATTTAGAAAAATTAAGAAATAAGGTGCCACAATATATATCAATATAAATAATATATATCTTTCTCTTTACGCTATATCTATCTTCTCTCTCATGTAACGAAATGTGCCTAAACGTGACTGAAATTTCACTCTCAATTCTCGTCCAATAAATCGTCGCCTAAGAAGTTTTACTACAAAAAACAGATAATTACGTTTGTTAAAGAAGTTACACATTAGTTCATTAGGCTTGCCACCCATTCTATTTATTATGGACACTGTTTAATACACAGTCCCATTAATTTACCAAACGATGGTCCCCCTACCAATACACAGGGCCAGTGTCGCCCGTAACCAATTCGCGGTCGCAGATCGTGTTTGATGAGCGCCCGAGACACCTGACTATACTTTAAAGTTTAAACTGAAATATTTCACGAGATTCTGAAATATATTCCGCTGAAATGCAAGCAGTCGTTTTAACGTGTCTTCTTTTGGTGAGTACCTATTTTTTTACAACCGTACGGCCCTAGGGTAGACTAATAAACGTTTTATAAAGGTTATGCAATGTTTTATAAATTCCTCTTACATTGTATAAATTTCTTCAAAATTTTCAGGCACATAATAGAGTTCCCGACATAATCTATCTTTATTAAAAAAATGCAATTACCTTATAGTTTCATGAAAATTTCAAATATGTATCGGTTACAAATAAAGATCAAATATTTTACTCTAGCTGGGTCTCGAATCCTAGACTGGTTTCGTGGATACGATTGCATACTATTATACCAATTGAAGTAAAATTTATGATATAGTCGCTAAACTAAGCTTTTCCAAGGAAGATTTTGTCTGTTAGTCATTGCCAATCTTATCTATGCATATTTGGTAAACTATATAACAAACAAACTTAATGGTTTTAGCGCAACGTTAAAAAAAAATTTATGGAAATTACAATAAGAATTTTCCCGGGATAACAGAGTGAAAGATGATGTTATGACTGAAATGAAGAAAAGTAATTTATACGTTTTAACAGGTACCTAGTCGATAGCCTAATTGGTAGGACGGTGGACTTGAAACCGGAGGTCCAGGGTTCGATTCCTACTCGCTGCCAAAATACTAAGCACCAATTTTCTATAAGAGGCACGTAAAGCCGGCGTCCGATCACCAACCCCCCTGCCAAGCATGGTGACTATGGCAATTCCTCTAAATGAGCACCACTAAAAATGGTGCGCTAGAGGGAGACCATGATCCAGCAGTGGATCTTAAAAGGTTGATGATGATGATGATGATGAATTTACACGTTGAAAGAATGAAGGATGAAAGATTGATTAAAAAGGTTTGTATGGCAGTAGTGAAAGGAAATGTTGGCAGAGGATGACCTAGGTGTACTTTTATTGAACATGATGTATATAAAATAAGCGAAAGAGGTATGTCAAGATCGTAGCAAATGGCATTCGATTGTCTCTGCCTATCCCTCCTTGGATAAAAGGCGTGACGATAGATTGATATATATTTTGGCACGAGCGTTGTACTATTTAGAAACGGAAAAGCCTAATAAAAAGATTTTTGACTTAACTAAGCATTGAATCCGACCCTCCAGTTCCCATAACTATGAAGCTATAAGGTACCAACGATAGTAAACAATACGCACATTAGAGCTAAACAGGAAAACAAAGCTCAAGCAAAGTAGGACGAGATGCGCTGTCGTCCTTGGTGACAATGTCTTGGATCCTTGCACGCGTCACGTACTAACTACGTCTTCAGGAGTTGGTGCGTCATACTTGATCATCATGGCTTTTATAATTTGTGGTGTAGATACACCAGTAACAATGTCCATTTGACGCCAGTAAACAGAACAGGTGGCAAGTCTGTTGCTTCACTTGTATCTGTTATTTGTAGATTAGCATTTTTGTCACGGGTGAGGTTAGAACCCCTAGGTCCTTCGATGAGTCCAATGCTCTACTAATAAACATATAAACATTATCAGTCTGAAGTAAATGCCATAAGCCATTTAGGAGATAATCGCTTATCGTACTGATTTATATTCTTAATCTTTTTAATCAAATAAATATGTTAAACAAAGTATATAGCACCGTCAGTTAAAAACATAAATTAGTCTAATTTTAAAAGAATTATTTTATATTTATTTATTCTTCGTCATTAGAGGGGAAATAATGTTCAAAATGGCGTATCGGACATTAATTTTGATGAAGTATTAAAGGAGATATGGCGTACCGACAAAAAAACACTCTTGAGGAATAATAATAGAAATCAGAGACGGATGCAAAGAAGACCATGCTCAAGCGCTGTAAATATTCCATAACTATGAACTTCGAATATACGATTACTCTACAGTCGGCTGAAAGTAAAGTTTATAAATAAACTTGGACACCATCTTTGATTTTATTTTTCTTCAAGGGTTGCCTTACGGCTCCCGAAACCGGTCTCCGTCTTTTAGCCGATGGTATTTATGAGGCTGCCTAACGAGTGGCCAGTTTTGTTGCGGTATATTTATATGGGAAATCCTCTAAGTGAGGATTGTCGGATTATGTACCTACATAAGTTTTTAATTATAAAAAATATATTGGTACATGGCCAGGGTCGAAACCTCCTTTGATTTGGACACCAAACTGGGTTGGCTCTCATTAACATTATTTGAAAACCAAGTTGTTAAGACAGGTACATGGTTGGTTCACAAAACACTGATTCATTGAGACAGGTAAGAGCCAGTCCCAAATTATATGTCATGCATACATACATACATACCTTCACGCCTGTTTCCCCAAGGGGTATGCAGAGAGTATGGAGCGCCACTTCTCTTGCTTCATCCACATCCATACATCGTTTCTTACATTAGAATCTTAAATCAAATCTAAAGATTAAAAATAACTAAATAAACCAGGTCCGCGTGGAATAGTGGCAAGAATACTGGCTGCATTTCCCCGCTGAATCGCGATGCTGATTGAGCGAGGAAGGGGTCAGCCTTCTTGTCACCAGAAGAGATGATCAGTCGAGGGGATACACCTTTAATAATTTTTTTGGCATTTGAACCCCACGGACCTAGAGTTTCTACACCAAACGGCACAAATTTGTAGTTTTCAATAATTGAACTATATTTGCGCTGTTTGTTAGACTCTGCGATTTCCGCCGCAGCTCCCGCTTTGATTGCTGTTTCCTTGAGATGAGACGGGGCTAATGTGTCCACGCACGTAGCATCCCATAAAAGGGCCCGACCTCGCTCCCAGGTCTTTTTTTCTTTTTTTCTTTCTTACATGCACGTCTACTTTTAGTACTGCGTACTTGAATTCTTCGTTATTATAACTACTTATCCATTAGAGATTTTGTAGATTATTTCATTCTACACATTTCTTCTCTACATCATTTTGTTAATTATCTCTGACGGATTAGACAGCATATGCCATGAAAACTTACTAGGGTCAATTTTTTCCCCGACTTGATTCACTTACACTGTTAATGCTCAGCTCCTAAACATGATATGTCCATGTTTAATACTCATAGACTTTCTCGTTAAATCAACCTATCTATTAGCATCAAAATCTGTTCAGTAGTTCTTGCGTGAAAAGGTCACAAACAGACAGACAGGGATCTTATAACTGATGTCTTTTATCTGTCGTACAGAGCCTGTATTTAATCTATGTATAATTCTTCAGACTTCAAGTAGTTACGCAGCTTTCTTTACTTTACTTTCTTACAAAACCAAATTTTATATTTTTCACCAGTAGAAAATATTGTGGAATGGCTCACGACCCATATCATTAAAGACATAATTTAGGGTAAAATAATGTTCTGCGTTTCATTACCCTCATTGGACCTCTAGGCTTGAAGATCTTATGATATGTGTATTTCTGTCATTACAAAATTAATATGTAGCAATATATAAATGGAAATATACTTAATGTTTTTGGATTTCTTATCTCTGTATCTATCTCAATGTTTGTCCATAACGACTAAGTATATTTTGATGAAACTTCAAGGGATCATAATGGGTTAAATATGAATGATTTACTTTTTGTTTCGTCTTGATATCAAATAGGGTTCCCCACTTATGACTTACTTAATGAGAATAGCGATATCAAAATAATTCGGGCAAATTATTGTTCCAGATAACTTCGACCTGTTACGCTAGAAGTTTAGTAGAAGAAGATGAATCTGTCGTTAGCGTCTACACCACGTTACCAACTACCATCAAGACTTACAAGCCGCTTGACGTTTACCAGCAAATAGCAACCAATATTGGAGAACGAATAACGTCACCTATATACAGATTTCTAGGCATCGATAAAAATAATTCTGAATCTACAACGAAGAAAACTTGGGAAACTGTAGAATTATTAGACGAAACTTCTGTAGAAGAAGAAGAACCTATGGATAATAATATTGATACTGGAAGAGATGTGGAAGAACTGTCTGTTGATGCTTTGAATAAAAGCACTAAGAAACCTGAAAAGATAGTACTCTACTCTAGTAACTTGCCTGTAAAGAATGGAAAACTTTCAGATAATAATACTAATGAAGTTAATAGTACCTTTGATGATGAGCCTATTGAGTTTGATGATGAAAAAGAGAAATCTAGACAAAATGGTTTTATTAAATTTTTAACGCTAGTTGGGAGTTTGGTTCAGTTAGCGTGGGGTACTTTTACTTCTTTGTTTATTACTACTCAGATTTAATTTTGATTTATTAATTTAAATACAGTACTGACTGAAATTAATTATTCACATCGGGCTTTAGAAAGAGATCTCGGTTTTGTAGAGCGTTGTCTCTGTTCTTCATTGACGCTTTAGAAAGCCGATCATGGGTGATGGTCTCTTTCTAAATTACTTTCTGCTAAAAACTATTGCTTTCTATTAAAAATACTAGAAATATACAAATGATATACCAAATACCTTGTTCTAAATATTTATGTACCTACTTTTACATTTTTAATAATTATTTGTGCCTGTATTATTATTTACCTAGTCATTCCCATCTTTCGTATTAAAATTACTTATTAGAACAAAACCATGTATATTATTGGTTATTTTTTTATTATTATTATTTGACTATTACAATAAATACAAATATTTTATTGTTACTATAGTAAATTACTGTTTATTATTAAAGAAATACTTACAAATGTTTTTATTTTATTAAAATATATTTCCTAAACTTTATCTCCTCGGTAACAAAGTTACAGATTTTTTACTTTCAAGATATGAAATTGTTTTGGTTATTAGGTATGTAGGTAAACAACCGTTTATTTTTTATTTTAATATACATTTCAACAATAATAAAAATAAAGAAAAAGCTCAAAGTCACGACAACATCTGACAATCATATTATATTTTCTTTTGTATTTTATTTTAATTTAACTATTTTCTAAGCCTTTTCTACAATAAATATTAATAAAAATCAAAGTACAATACATATACAATAAACTACAGATATTATCAATTATAAAATATACATAACGAAAGTTTTTACCCGATTTTTACCCGATGACATAACCAACATGTCATATCAAATCAAAAAAAATCAATAGTAAGAAAGTACAATGGAAACAATATTGCAATATGATAACAAGATCGAGAGCTGCACTAAGCGCACAACCAACACCTTCGGGATCGTCGCTGGGAGCTAATGGCTCTGTGGTCTCCGTGCAGGAAGTGGTGGCGCCAACACAAATACCGCCGGCAGACCCCGAACCTGCAAGTACCGCTGAGTCGTCGAGCTCCAGCGACGAGTTTTTCTCCCCACTAACATCGCCAAACAACAGACGTCGGAGAAGAAAGCCCCAGCCCCCGGCACGCATAGGACCCGCAAGACATCATGATGCCTTGCAAAAGGTCCCTGCTACCGGTGGTGCAGTGCGCCGCATGAAATGGACTAATAAAATAAATGAGAATGTCATGCGAGCGTACTATGCGGCTACAGAGGGAGGAACTAACCTCACTGCGTACCGTCTACGGATGCTTCCTCTGTTTCAGACCCTGGAACCAACTGTCAATGTTTCGGTCCAACGACTATCGGATCAAGTGCGGGCAATCCAACGCTGTCACATGCTGGATGAGCCCGTACTGGAGAGGCTGCGCGCAGAATTACGAATTAACTGCATCATCCCTGTCCCGTCACAGCCTGCGGTAAGCAGACTAACATCACGTCCTACTACACCGCAGACTGATGATGTAGACATGGATAACGCGGTTATAACAGTAAGTAGCCAGTATAATGAGCAATTGAGGAGCGTTTTGGAGGATGTGATTTTGGAGTATCGAACGACACCGCCCCTACTTAGACCGCGTTTGCCACGTTTGCCTATGCACAAAAAAAACATAAACATTGTGAGTGCCCTAGATTCACTATTATCAAACTATTTTGATAATAGTGAAAACCTCGCCGACACGCATTCGATCCTGTACTGCGCCGCGGTTACGGCTTGCCGTGTAGCAGGAGTCAAGTTTCTCAATGAAGCTACACGACCGAAACCTACCGTACCCGCGTGGCAGAGCAGGATCCAGAGGCGAATTGACGAGGCTAGGGTACTCATAGGCAAGCTTACCTGCTTCAGGAACGGAAACACTCGTCCGCGAGTGATGCGTTTTGTGCAGCGAGCCTTCTCGGGGATTGACATCAGACCCCGGGAATATATATCTCGAGTCACAGAACGTATCGACTTCCTGAAGCAGAAAATTTGTGCATGGGCAAACCGCATTCGCAGGTACAAGTTGCGAGTGGATCGATACGTCCAGAATCACATATTTCAAAACGATCAAAGGCAGGTTTATAGAGACTGGGAACAATCCAAACAGGGTGTGACTGAAGGGAGTGTACCCGATGTTAAAACCACGAATACTTTCTGGCAAAACATCTGGTCGACTCCCGTCAGTCACACCGAGAACTCTTGGATAGGGGATGTTGAGCGGGCCTGTGAGTCAGTGCCAGAGATGGAGTCTGTCATTATTGACCCCATCGATGTAGTTTGTGCAGTCCGTCCTATGGCAAATTGGAAGTCTCCAGGGCCCGACGGACTACACAACTATTGGCTAAAATGGATACGCAGCTCACACGCTCGCTTAGCAACCCAATTCCAAGAAGCCATTGAGTTTGGATCGATCCCAGAATTTATGACTACAGGCATTACTCGCCTGCTTTATAAGTCAGGTAGTACCACGGATCCTAAGAATTATAGACCCATAACATGCTTACCTACCATCTACAAGCTCCTTACATCCATTTTGAGAATCAAAATTGGTTACCATATAGATACCAATTCAATCATGTCTGCTTCTCAGAATGGATGTAGGGCTGGGTCCCGTGGTACTAAAGAACTTCTCCTCATTGACATGACCATTAGCCAACAAGTTCGACGTAACCGAAAGGATCTATCGGCATGCTGGATAAATTACAAAAAAGCTTATGACTCTGTACCACATACCTGGCTCATGAGGGTGATGGAGTTGTATAAAATCGATACAACTCTACGCACCTTCCTGAGCTCATGTATGGGGCACTGGAAAACAGTCCTTATCTATCCAGGATGTCGAAGAGCTTTCAGTGACGACGAACTAATCAGGATTAAACGGGGTATATTCCAAGGCGATAGTTTGAGTCCCTTGTGGTTCTGCTTGGCCCTAAACCCACTCAGCACACTGCTAGGGGTTTCAGGGCTAGGCTACCGTTTGCGGAGAGAGAGTCAAGTTATATCGCACTTACTTTACATGGATGATTTGAAGTTATTTGCCCAAAACAAATCACAACTGATAGATTTACTAAGGATAACTGAAAACTTTAGTAAATCTATCAGTATGGAGTTTGGTTTGGACAAATGTGCGATCATACATGTGAAGCGAGGAGTGATAACGGAATCTGAGAGTACACAACTCACAGATTCTGTAAAACTTGATTCACTCTCTGAAAACGAAACCTACAAGTATTTGGGTATGTCACAGGCAATAACAATCAATGAGACAGACATGAAACAATCTTTGAAGGAACGCTTCTATGGCCGCCTGAAAAAAGTACTGAAGAGTCTTTTATCAGGTGGAAATAAAGTGCGTGCCTTTAATGGTTGGGTCATGCCTGTATTATTGTATTCCTTTGGCATACTCAAGTGGACTCAAACTGAACTGGACGCCCTGGACAGACGAGTTCGGACACTATTCACCGCATATCGTATGCATCACCCACGCTCATCTGTAATGAGACTGTACATCCCACGGAAATGTGGAGGTCGTGGCTTTCTTAACGCTAAGACTCTCCACAATCGTGAGGTACACAGTCTCAGAGAATATTTTCTCAACAATGAGGGGGTGATGCATGGAGATGTGGTCAAGGTAGACAAGGGCTTTACCCCGTTATCCTTGGCTAAAGAGAACTGGCACAAACCTATAATACTGAGTACCAATGACCGCAAGGAGGTATGGCAGAGCAAGGAGTTACACGGAAGGTTCTACAAGGCTCTTCATGGTTCTGATGTAGACCTTTTGACTTCCGTGTCCTGGCTACGCTTCGGTGATCTCTTTGGAGAAACCGAGAGTTTTACTTGTGCAATTATGGACGAAGTTGTCAAGACAAATAACTACCGGAAATACATCATGAAGGACGGCACGGCTGACATCTGTCGAGCATGCCACCGTCCCGGAGAGTCAATCAGACATGTTATTTCCGGTTGTTCTCGTCTTGCCAACGGCGAGTACTTGCACAGGCACAACCAAGTAGCCAGGATTATACACCAACAACTTGCTTTACGATACAACCTTGTAGTCACTGAAGTACCGTATTACATGTATGTGCCTGAACCAGTTCTTGAAAATGGTCATGCCACGCTCTACTGGGATCGATCTATCATCACAGACAGAACTATTGTTGCCAATAAGCCTGATATTGTGTTGGTAGATCGATCAGCGCGCCTTGCAATGATAATCGATGTCACTATCCCACATGACGACAATCTTGTGAAAGCTGAGAAAGATAAACAATCAAAATATCTTGACTTGGCTAACGAGATTGTCGACATGTGGGATGTGAAGTCGGCGATCATTGTACCGATAGTCGTGACGGCCAATGGTCTTTTTGCTAAGAGTTTTGACCGTCACCTTAGGAGACTTGAGATTGGCAGTTGGGTCAAGGGTCAGATCCAGAAGGCAGTACTCCTCAGTACGGCCCGTATTGTGAGGAAGTTCCTCTCTCTGCAGCCCTAACCACCGGTAGTTTGGGTATTAACCTCGCTTCCGGGGGGATAAATCCTTTTTTTATATTTTTATATATTTTTGTTTTTTTTTATACCTAAATATGTAAAAATATAATTTAAAGAAATATGTGAAATAAAGAGAATAATAATAAAATTACAAAAAATCTAGTAAATCTGGAATAATCTAGAATAGGTTGGTCCATTTATGCAGAAAACACTATATGGGACTACAATTACTACCAAAGAAAGGTACTTATGTAAATAATGACCATATTATTCGGAATGTCTAATTCATTAGAAACTTCTATACTTACATATAAGGATAACTCTAATCCCATTAAGTGCAGCAGCAGGCTAAATGGTAGACATTGTTACTAGTATATCTAACCGTGATGTTTCTTAGGGTGACAACGAAAAACTCTAACTAAGGCTCCGCTGTTCGTCCGTCCGTCCGTCTGTCACAGAGCTGTATCTTTTGAACCGTTACAGGTAGACACTTGATATTTTCACAGAGTGTGTATTACTATGGCCGCTATAACAACAAATAATAGAAACAAGAAACGTTTTTAATAATGGCAATACATACAAATGTCTAACAAGTATAACTATAATGCATACTCTTAAGGGGAGGAACGAATAATTTCGATTGATTTTTGAACTGAAATTCCCGAATTTTACGAATGCTATGAACATACAATTTGGGCATCGAAAACTAGAGGATTTTATCTAGTATTGTGTAGGATGAAAACATGATTGGTGAAAATTTTCTCGATAACTTAATTTTTTGAAATTACCTCTTAAAAAACACCTTTTTAGCTACGAGTAAGTCGTAGCTTTTTAGTCATACGACCATACTCTAACTAAAGTTATTTACGTTTAAATTTTATACGAATCTGTAGGTAATTTCAGTACCAAGTATTGATTAAGAAGATCGTTTTTTAATAAATTATTTATTTGTAATGTGCCCCTTTTTTTATTTATTTATTTGAATTAAATATGGTACAGTTTACAAAAGCATCACATTCTACCGCAAGGCGGTGTTCAAATCTTTAATTTATATACAATATACCTAGTTATACAATATTTTCCAAATAAATGTCAAAGAATAGATTTACAAAATTGTCATAAGTAACAAAATTGTCAATTGTTATTTATTCCGAGAGGCGATACATTATGCCCTTCTCACTTCTGCAGCAAGAACGGACAAAGCGCCGTCGTTGTCTTGCATGACGTGATCGTTGCGCCCAAACCACGAGTTTAGGGCGTGGCTTACGATTAGAAATTTCTGAATCGTTCCTCGTCTTAAGTAAAACAACAAAATATAATCTCGCGCTAATTTGTTCCTGCGTTATACAGGGGCGTTAAACTTGTTATGATCTTAGTGCATACTATTGAGGGTACCGAATCCTTCGGAGTTTGGCTCGCACTTGACCGGTTTTTAGTTATAAAAAACCCATTGGTACATGGCCGGGATAGAACCGTGGTCCGCCTAGCCACCGACGCACCTTTAATTAATTAATAATTAACTATGTTACTATTAGGCGACCACTAAGAAAGGATTTTTCAAATTTCAAAAGTTTTCTAATTAAAACTAGTCATGAAGTTTTTTTTTTATAATATTAGAAATGAAACAGAGACATTTTTCCCACAAAATAAATGATGCGGAAATAATATCAATATAAAAGTATATCCGTGTGAGGATACACTCTAATAATTTTCACCTATTTACAAGATATAATATTATACATTGAGTTACGATACTTCACACACTGACATCCTCTTAACAATACTATACATACCTATAAGTATATAGTAGATATATTAGTAAACGACTAATAAAATGTTCATGACTAACGGCTCTTATTTCGGTCAACGAGTCTGTTGGGTACTCTCCCAGTAGATAGAGATTTACATGAAATTTTGTATTTGCATGTTTTATATATTTTTGATATGTTATGGTTTTGAGTCCATACTTTCTAACCTTTTGACACCAAAATGTTCTAAATTCTAAATTTACTGACCAATGTACATACACTTTGTTCTGAAATCTAAATTCACATACTCCGAACTCCCCGATGATGGCTACATTATAATACTTCATGTCTTCAACACAGCTACTAATAAATGCATAGTGTATTTTGTTTGTTTGTCTTTTATTCAAAAATCAAAACAGAGCCATTGATGGATCTTTTTTTTTACGTAGATAGTTGGGGGGGATAGATTATTCTAGGAATATATATCATTCGTTCATGAAAATATTTATTTGAAAAGAATTGTGTGATTCGCTAGCGATATGTGCATTGGATATGGAGGGCACGTAAAAACTCGTCAATATAAAAAGGCATTCACACATAAAGTAATGGAATGCTTAGTTATTAATATAACTTATTCAATATTTATATTTCCTGAAAAGAAACTGCTATACAATTCAATAACATAACATCTTATTAATATTATAAACTAGATACCCACCCCGTCTTTGCCCGTGGAGCCTAATGGCTGGAGAAACCAATAGAATAAAGTACTTACACTTCTTTCCGTATTTTCCAATTTTTTGGGCTATTTTTCCAATTTTTCTTTCCCTAAAAATTCAGAGAATTATAAATATTTTAAGCTAATCGGTCCAGCGGCAGCCATACTCAAGTGATGTACTTACCAACCAAATTACCAACTATCAGCATTTAATTTGCACAGAAAATGTTGAAAAAAAATAATTACGAATTTTTTCTTCATTCTTCTCTAATGTCATCGTTCCGGATGCGGTCAATACGTTTTATAATGACATTAGAGAAGAATGCGGTGTAAAAGATGATGTTGTGACTAAAATGAAGAAGAGTAGTTTAAGCTAGTTTGGACACGTTGAAAGAATGAAGGATGAAAGATTGACTAAAAAGGTTTATATGGCTGAAGTGAAAGGAAATGCTGGCAGAGGACGACCTAGTTGTATTTTTATTGAACATATAAAAAATATGTTGATCGATGGAAATATTAAAAGTACTACCTACACACAATCGCCGAGCATGTATGAAAGGTATGATGAATATAAAAGAAGCAAAAGAGATATGTCAGGATCGTAACAAATGGCATTCGATTGTCTCTGCCTACCCCTCTTGGAATGAAAGGCGTGATTATAGATAGATAGATAGAAATAGATTTTTCTTCATCCAATACTTAATTTTCTTAATTTTTGACATTTTTCTTTTTTTTTGTTTTATTTTTAATAATCTATACTTACTAATAACAAAGCTGATGAGTTTTGAACTTGCAACTACCAGTCTAATTTAAAAAAAATTGATAGAGCCACATTCTTTAAGATTATAGGCTATATAACATCACGCTACGACCTAAAGGGGTGGATCAGTAACCATTAACGCGACCGCAAGGCACAGCTAGTTTTAAAACACTCGTTAGTTCTCCTCACAAATACCATCGGCAAAAAGAGAGAGACTTGCTCTTCCGCTAGATACCCTGGGACCGTAAACGGTTTCGGGATCTGTAAGGCAACACTTGAAGAAAGAAATAAAATTTGTATCTGTAATTCCATTTTCAAAAAAGTCAGTCTTAAATATGAGAATTTCTGAAAAACTACAGAACCGATTTTCGTCATATGTCTTGTGAGATAATGTCGAGAAATTATTATATTCTTAAAACAATAATTCGTCAAAATCGGTACATTACTTACTAATAAAGACAGTTTTTTCAAAATTTCTGGAAAATTCTTATAAATGAGAAAACTTCCCAACAACAATTTTTTTTTATTTTGTGTTGTTTTGCTGAAACTGTTTTTTGATTTTCCTAGTATACGTGTAGTTACAATCGTGTGCTTTCTACTATATATACAATCTACTATATCCTGTAGGTACCTACCAACTGTGATCCGGTGTTAATCTAATAAAAAAATACAATTAAATGAAAGTATAGCATCTATAGCAACACATAAGTAATATCATAATTAATGTAAAAGGTCGAGTCTGTAAACACGCAATACTCGCTATTTCATTATTTTATTAAAGTAGGTACAAGAAGTGGAAAGATAGACAAGGAGATTGTAAGGGGAGTGAAAGCGGGAAGCAAGGTATTTGGTGGACTAAACAATGTATGCAGAAATACACAACTTACAACTAACATAATGCTGTTTTAGTTCCATCACTTACTTATGGAAGCGAGACTTGGGTAGGTATGGAATAAGAAGCATGAAAGTAAGATAAATGCAGTGGAAATGCGTTCTTTACGTAGAATGTGTAATATAAAGCGTATTGACCGCACCCAGAACGATGTCATTAGAGAAGAATGCTGAGTTAAATATGATGTTGTGACTAAAATGAAGAAAAGTAGTTGGACACGTTGAAAGAAAGGTTTATGGCAGTAGTGACAGGGAATGCTGGCAAAGTACTTTTATTGATTGAAAGCAATCGCCGAGCACATTTATATAGCTAGGTAGCAGCACATTTTCAAATCAAAGAGGTACCTACTTACATAAAATCATCATTTTGTCAAAAAATATTATTCGTGGTCAATGACTTTTTGTGCTTCTGGGCCTACCCTTATTATTTGTGGATCTTGTAGGTTGTGGTAAGACCAGAGATAGAAGTTTTATATTTATACAGAAAAAGGTTATTTAATAAAAGTTTATATAGTCTGCGATGTAAGCGACATCTATAGCTTAGATTACTTCAATGAAACTGCAATCGAGCAAGCGCGGGCTCTCATAATACTGTACGAGAGTTAGTTTACCTACTCAACTACAGATGGCGTTCTTACAAAAATAAATTTAAATTTTGCCTTCGCCTATTATGGTTGCTATGACAACATCACGTTTTATTTAGTCAACATTGTCAGTTGTGTTTTCTTATTATTCTAATGTGGTTTAATACAATATACATGAAGTAATACGTAGTAATACAGTATACATTAAATAAAATGTCTAGTCCAAAATACGACAAACGTTTAAATATGTTGAAACGAGACAATTACAAAAGTGCAGTAAATAGACCGGTTTTACCAAAAAAGGTTATATCTTCCAAAACACTACCAACTTGTATTGGAAGAAAAAATACATGCACAGGTAAAACTCAAAGTTATAAAAATCCCATATCTGCTAAACCAAAGAAATGCACCAAATCTGACTTTAATTTTAATGAAGATATAAAACAAGTAAACAAACACAGCAACAACATTGGTGACACAATCAAAATAGTGAACAATAATTACCAGTCATTAGTAAGACTACCAAAAGCCACCACTGAATCCAAGAACTCTCTTGAACAATTTTACAAAAATGAAAAATTTCAAATATCTTCTGACTCTGTACACGAAACACACACCCATATTCAGAAAAATACCCTTCTTAGCACTATCAAAGAACTACCAGAAGTCTATTCTCATACAAAGACATGCATTCAAATATCGTCTACCTCCAATTCTGAGAAATCTCAGTCAAATGCAGAAATAAACGAAGATGTTGAATTTAAAGAAATTAAAGAATTCAGAGAAAGAAACTTTTTCGAATGTCACTCAACAACATCAAGACTTAAATTGAGCGAATCTAGTGATTCTAGACGATCGGAACACTTTTGTAAATACAACTTTTATTTAAACGAAAGACTGTTCCCGATCCCAATTAAATCTGATTATAGAAATACTATCAGATGTACTGATTGTAATTTGCCTGTGGATTTTAGTAAAAGTAGTAACAGTGAAGACAATTTAAATGGGACAATACAGGCTAAAGTGTCTCTAACATCTAACGATACTAAAGAAGTTCTACTAATGCTACCTGTTAAAGAAAACTTGATCATAAAGGAGAGAAGAAGAGAGAATATAAAGAGAGATGAAGATGTTTTGTACTTTGGCATTATAAAACTAGATAGTAACGGACATTCTGCGTTTTGTAATAATTTACCAAGAGATTCTTTAGCGCTGCGGTATGAGAAAGGATATGTGAAGCATGATGATGGTGATGTGGAATGTCGGTATGAGAAGTTGAATAATAATGATATTGTTTATATATAATCATTTGGTGTTATTTTATTTTCTTCCAACTACGCTGTCATTTTCTCATTACTTGTCAATATAGTGATCAGAAAGCGCTACTTTACTGCTCTAAAGATGTAAGTTACAATGAAAATCCATAACATTAAGCTCTTGTTTTCTTTTTTAATTTTTTTCTATATGGCGCCGTACTGCTTTGTTGATATTAGTTTCTTTTTTTATTAACTTTCACGCTGAAAGCAAAGCAGATTGAGAAGATCGCTGTAAATGGCTTACTTCTTGTTGCACTTGTGTTTTTAAAACAACCTAACACTCGGGAAAAAACACAGGCTGTATGGTTAGCTCCTTCGTCTTCCGTCAAAATGAAGAAGTGTAACAAAAAAAACAATGAAATATTTTCGGTGCTAAAGACATTTTGGCGGGCTTCAGGGAAATTTTATTGTAGTTGAAACAAAGCAGATTGCGAACAAAGATAATTGCGATTTGACTGAATATTTATCGCAAACTAACACTCAGTGCAACAAGAAGTTTCTTTCTGCTCGGGTCAGTAATTTACTATTACATTACACCATGATTTACACAGAACCAAAATAATTTCAGAGTATGTTTTGTATTTGCCCATTTGATCTTCCCACTAATTCAGTTGTTGAAAAATTTAACTAATTTTACACCTGGTTGTATTTCAATTGTTAAGAAAAAGGAATTCCGACTAAATTAAGAAGATAGAGATTGTATCTATTTGTAAATCAAATAGAAACCACGTACCAATTACCATTATTTATAAAAAAAAACACGTTTGTTTTATGGGAGCCCCCTTAAATATTTATTTTATTCTGTTTTTTAGTATTTGAAATTCTGTCGTTCTAATTTCTAATAACTGTCTAACTATCACGGTTCATGAGATACAGTCTGTGACAGACGGACAGACAGACGGACGGACGGACAGCGGAATCTTAGTAATAGGGTTTCCGTTTTTACCCTTTGGGTACAAAACCCTAAAAAGCACTTTGTGGAGCGTTTCATCAACGCTGCATTTTTTACGCCTTGACCTTGCCATTTTTTTAGATTTCGCTTAAAAATCAGGTTCATATAAATAAAGTATTCGCTTGTAAATAACGCAGAAAAAATAAAAAAGTCTTTATAAATTTAATAGAAAAAATAAATCGGCAAATATTTGTATCACAACGGCATTTTTAACGTGTATGGAAAATTCTCGGTAGAATTACTGCGCGCAGAAACAAACAAAAAGCGAGTCAAGGCGGCATTCAAATTGCATAAGCAATAACATAAATATAGTGAGGGTGGGGTGGGAATCTTAGTCCACTCTAGTAAACGCAGAATCGCAGTCGGTACTCTGTGAGTTAGTCGCTTTACTAATTACTAAATTTAGTTAAAATGTTTGCGGGAACAGTAACGCAGTTCTTCATTGTTACCTTAGTCGGGTTTGTTTCAACAGAATATAGTTTGCGTGAGTATTTTTTTATATAAATCTTCACGGTTTCCTACCCAAGGGTACCCAGTATTAGCCTATGCTATTTTTCAGTTGCTAGTACACAAAAAGTTTTACTTTCCAAAACACAAAATATTTCAACCCCATTCCTCGTTCCATGTTCCTTTAAATTTTTGTCTGACAAGAAATTCAAGGTAGAAAATTGTATCAAAATTCACTCAAGCGTGACGACATACTCTAAAACTATATCATTAATTATTATGTGTAAAAAAAATTCCAGTAATAAATAAATGAATAAAAATAAATATAAATTCGTAACTGTATTCGTAATTAGTGTTCTTCGAAAGAAAGAAAAAAAATAGCAAATCCCATAAAAAAGTTTAAAATAGATGTTTGATTTGTTTTTTCTTTTTTTCTCGTGTTACGGTTCCTGGGTACCCAGCGGAATACCAAGCAAGTCTCCCTCGTTAAGCCGATGGTATTTGTGAGGCTAAGACGAGTGGCCAGTTCTGTTGATGTATATTTAGATGAAAAAGCCTCTGTGTGATTTGTCTAATTATGTCTCCTCTTCTTTTTTTTCAATATGGCGGTTCCACCAATATTAATCGGTGATTTCGCCAATGTCAAGTAGTATAGCCGTTTACGGTGATTATAGCCAATAAATCGGTATGTATGATAATCCCGCCGACCGCGATATGTCTTATTAATCACTGATTAATCACAACCATCGCAGCGCGGGCGGGATTAAACTGGATTCCCCAACACGTCTCCGCGGGAGCGTGTGCTATCCACCAAGGCGTAATTATGTCAATGATAAATTTTTTTCCTAGCGTCAATGGATTATTGTACGTTTTAATTTAAAAAAAAAATTGTTTTGACACGCCATAACGAGTATAAAATGAACTTAGATGACAGGGGCGGGGGAAAGTTGTGAAATTTATCGATTTCTAAGGTAATGACATTAAATCCCATCAACAGATCCCATATGGGGAATAGATTTGTTTTCGGAATCCTTTAATATATCAAACTGTAAAACTAAGAACCCACTCGTATGATGGACATAGGCAATAGGCAAGCCTATTGGCGTGAATTTAGAGTCTGTTACTACCTATAACTTTATGATAATCTTACATAAGTACATACTATCTTTTTTTGCCATTCGGGTTAATAATTATCCTACTGGGCCCACCTCACATGACAAATGACTGAAGTTTTATTCAACTGGCATCATAACGCTTACTTAGTACTGGAAGGGGTAAACAGGTGTAAAATAAAGTATCGATACATCGTAATAATTGACGTCAATATACATGCTAGGATCGTAAGTCGTTGAGAGATGCATTACTACAAATTGCATTATTGACATTGAGCTGAAGGACTCACAAAAGGTCGTAAGGAATATTATCAATCTATAACGATTCAAAAATCGTGTGATCACGCCTAAAGTAGGCCACACATTGGTCCGGCATCGCACCGAAAATTTCCCATACCGGCCGCCGTAAGATCTAGGCGGGCCATTTGATACAAGAATTGGACGAGTCTGTGGTCCGATTTCGGTGGACCGTACGACGGCGCGCCGGGGATTGGACGAAGGCACCTTAAATGACCTGAATCACATCGAGGTACGACAACACTATGGTGGTACCTTGGGTCCAAAAAATCCCCGTATAATACATTTTACAAGAGATAAAAGCATTACCATTGATACACCATTTCCTAAATATATATATTCTTCAACACCGTAGCTTCTCGAATCACATTTTTGGAATTCATCTAAAAGGTGTTTTGCTATTTCTGTTATAAAATTTCTGGATTAGGCTAAGTTTCAGATAATTTCAACATTTTTTTTTCATATCGCTCCTTTTAAGCCAAGGGCTCACTCAGAGTGCCTACGTCTTAAAACACAACTACCTGACCAATTTTCATAGGTATATCTTCAGCGGTTTCTGCTCAAAAAAATTTGAAAAGAGGAGAAAAGCAATAAGACTGAAAACTTCATGTAAAGAAGTCTTTAAAGCGCCAAATTCTTTTGAAAAAATAGACATAGCAGAATAACTTACAACAAGTGTTTTTCTAGCTTTTTATCTTTTGCACATAGACACCAATAACAGTACAACTTAATGAACCTAGATGTTATTTTTTTTTCTTTCTTTCTTTCTTCACGGGTTGTGTAACGGTTCCAGGGTACCCAGCGGAAGACCAGTCTCCCTCGTTTAGCCGATGGTATTTGTGAGGTTATACCTAACGAGTGGCCAGTTCAGTTGAGGTATATTTAGATGGAAAAGCCTCTAAAGTGTGGTTTGTCGGATTATGTACATAAATTTTTAATTACAAAACCCATTGGCACATGGCCGGGATCTGGATTCGAGCCCTTTACGTGTCCTACGAAGCACATCTTCTCGGTTTCAATTCTAACGCGACTAGTCCAGTTACATAATCTAACCACACCACAAGTTCTAAAAGCCGTGATAGTCAGTAGATATTTTCCATGTGGTGTCACATGTCCTTTCATCATCTACATTTCTTTCTCATGTTAAAATAGTTTCAAGCATGTTTCAACACGGTGTTGAGTGTTGACGACCTTCGTGTGTACACATTAAGTAACGGTGAAGGTGTACAGTAATCATATACATGGGTAGGTACTTTACAAGGATTTTGGGATGATCCGTGCCTACAAATATAAGATAAAGATGTATGAAACATTGAATGGATGAAAAGTATAATAATGTATGAATCGAGAGAAAGATCTCTTTGTTAGCTAGGTCTACAGGTTCTCTAAACATACTTAGATAAGTTGCTTGAAGAGTTGCTCCAAGAGAAAATATCTAAGATTGATTTGTCTTCTGCTGGGTACCCTGAGGACTGAAGTGTAAAATGGAAGGATATTATCTTAAAGTAGCTTAAAAAATAGAAGCAATAGGCTTGCCAACTGTTCTGTTCAATACTTTGAGTATATGTTATCAAATGTAATCAATGTTAATCTAAGTGAAACCATAGCATATCACTAGAGTACAGTATAAGTTTATTACATAATGGTAACAACTCTTTCCTACTGTAACTTCCGGTAACTACCGCGGTAATCCTTATAGGGACACGTTTATACTCGATAACTTAATTATCGATAGTTACGATGAAAATATTAATACAAGAACTAAAACATTATTTAGGTTCGGGTTTGTTTTATGGTAAGGTTTGTAAGTTTGGATGTAATCTAATGGGGGTAATCTCTCAAACAACTGAACCGATTCTAAAAATTTGTTCACGTATAAAAAGCTAGGATATCCTTAAGTTTTATTTTGTTCAAATGGGGCGGTAAGCTAGTTTACATATAAAAAAGGATTTAAAATTGCAGGATGTTGGACATTGGACTCGTGCCTAAAATGTTAAGCCCCAATTTTAAAATATCAGATACTTTTTACGTCTGTTAATGAACTTTTACGTTTGTTCTATTTAATGTCCACATTTAGCGTCAAGTGTCTCTGGTCACACAGCAAGGTATAAAAGCCGTGAAGAAGGTGAAATCATGTCCGCGTAAACAAAACACTTGAGAGTTATTTTAAATTTAGTTCAATTATTTATTTCAAAAATAGACCAAACTGTCAAATTGAGATTGGAGTCGGTTGATCTCGTAGGTTGGTTTGGTGACAAGTTGGATTCAACCGATAGTTATAACGATAGGGACAATGTAGCTTCATCATATTTTCTTCTCCTTCTAAAGTGAAAAAGACAATTTTGGTCTATTATTATTTATGTGTATAGTTGTACATTTCATTTATAACTTTCATCTAATAAAAATGAAATGTTCATCGTTGGTAAGCGCATGACTTGAGGACGGCTGGACCAATAAATTGAAAAAAAAATTCTATGGGTTTTTTGTATGAACACAAGATCATAACTGGCGAAGTTAGTTGGAAAATAAAGTCTCGATCTTTGTCGGCCCAAAAAAAAGACAACAAAATATGTTTTTGTTAATTTACCAAGACTTGATCTCTAAATAAACACATCATTAATTCAATTTCCTAAATAGAATCTATAAATAAAACTCCAACCTCCCACGTTTGCATAAATAAATCGTACATTCTGACGCACGTGTTGCGTCACAAGTGTCAGTAAGCTTAAAGTTAAGTTAAACTTGACACTCGGAAACTTACCCAAACAACAATTCAAAATAATCTCGTCGATGTATCAACAGTCAACAGTCAACACTAGCCTTGACCGAGTGACGCCGCTTGCCCGCTTCATCCCAACTTATCGATACATTTCTCCGCGCGGACCGGCGACCGCTAGTTACACAATCCACTTTCGACATTACGCTAGCACAACACTGTTTAGTCACACTTTTGTAACTCGATCGTAGACAAAGAATGCAAAGTGTTTTCGCTAATTGTATTGATTACCGTGAAGTATCCGGATTGTAACCTCGACGTAATGTCAATTATCTAGTTAATTGTTATCGGATACTGTTTGGTCATGGTGCGTGTTACCAACAGTGATGTGATAACAATCGAAAAGGAAATTTTAATAATTACTGCTTCATAACATAAAGTAAGTAAGTAATCAAACCAAAATACTAAGCCTGCGGAGGGCACGTTACGTTAAATCTACATGAAATAAAATTAAATAGAAGATTTTTGGTAATTATCTTATTGACATAAGATTACTGGTGATAAGGGAGCTCATAGGAGGTTTGTGCACGTAGACAAACGATTGGCCGATACCAGCAATGTAGTGCAAAGTGATGGTGAATTTTAGTTTGTTATTTTTATTACTTTTTAATTACCTTGCGGTGTGAGCAGACACACCAGTAACAGGTGGCAAGACTGTTGCTGTATTTAATGAACCTAGAAATGTCAAAACAACAAAGTATTCCACCCAAAAGTTACAACAATTTTATATTTCTGACTCCTTTAAACGTTTTGCAAATAAACCATATTTTTAACTGCGAGATAAATTTGTGAGTTTGTACAGTGTATAATGTGTAACCGCATCGTGGCGCCTCACAACGCGAGAACTATAAAACGAAATGCATACATTATTACACATCACAACATTTTGTAATGATTGCTAACTCGATATTCATTAAAGTAAACGATTACAAATGTCCAAACTTATGTACAAACTCTCAGTGTCTAGCACTAGTAGACATAAGTCTATGTGGACATAAGCCGACTTCGTATGCACGTCTTGATGCAACTAGAGAAGACCTACTAAATTGTAACACAACTCTCTGCTTTTAATTATATATATTGGTATATCTTACCGAACCCTAACTTTTAAAGAAGCCATAATTAAATATTTCAAGCCATAATTGTTTAGTTTTAAGTGTTCTCCTTGTGGCATGGTGCCCAAGATGCTGGCGACATTACCTCGCTGCACAGCTATACTAATTCTTAAAGCGAAGTAAGCACCAGCTTTTATTGCACTAAATTGCATGTAGCGGTCCGACTTAAATGCCAGGGTACTAATGTTACTCCATCATGTATCTTGCCTTCATCTCTATATAGCCCATTAGGCTCAAGAGATGGAGCAGACGAGATGATCATTAAGTGTGGCGATAGCTGCGTCCTGGTCCGTGGAAATGGTCCACAATCTGCATCAATGGAGCTCGCAAACTTTAGCTCCTAATCGGAGTTCCACAGCGATGCGTAATGTGACCGGGTCTAAAATTGTCCCGAAATTCCTTGAGGGAAGAGCATGTAGCCAATGATCCGATTCCTTTTCTGAGACTGCGAGAAGACGAGCTCGGTCTGTGGTATATATCATTGATCTAACAGTCCTTTACGTAGATTTCTTCTTTTTCTTCTTCTTCTTCTCAGTCGTAGTGCTCTTGACAGAGCAGTCGTGGTCAATCATGGCGGTCCACAGCGCGACGTTGACTCGCCATGGTTAACTTTCGTGGGGAGAATAGGTTTCCCCTTGCCTTTTGCACCAGACATTTTAAGACTATTTAGGTCTTTAGGCTCGCTATAGCCTCTTCCAGCCAGTTGCCTAGCTAGGTGTATGGTTATACCGCCATATAGGTACTTTTTAAACTTATGTAGATTTAATGTGGGGCAAATCCCATTCATTTTCGGAAATATATTATTTCTTACTTCTACTTAGGTAATATTTTCAAACTTCCAATGATGTGCTTTGCAATAATAATTGTTCTCGTCAGTCTATTGAAACATATATTACTTGATATTTTCAGCGGAGGAGTTCACAAGATGTAAACAGAAGGATACAAAATTTAACGAGTGTTTACGGAGTGCTATACCTGATGCTCTGAGAAGGATGAAGAAAGGTGGGTACATGTAGAATAGATAAGGTTTATATATTCACCACCAACGTCTAGGGAGGTACCACCGCTAATTGTTGCAAATGCCGTGTATCGCGTTTCGGTTCAGATGATGAGTATCTAGTGAATAACCGACATTTACATACCCCGAGTTGAACATCGTTAAGTGGCTGATTTAACCATTTGGCGGCGACATATATACAAACTCTCATCTATATTATTAGCTACTTTTTCTATGAAATTTTCGAATAAGATTTTTCTCGAGGAAATGAGATTATACTCTATAGCTTATGAAAAATAAACCTAATTTTCAATAATGTTTCAGGAATCCCAAGTCTTTCAGTATCCTCATTAGAACCTCTACAAGTATCATCTATACATGTAGCTTCAGGTGCTGGACCTGTCACTATCGCTCAAGATTACAGAAATATTAAAATAAATGGACTCACGGATTCTAATCTCACTACATATAAGTATGACTATTTTCTCTAAACAATTATTTAAAAATATATCTATATATATCTATCTATCGTCACGCCTTTTTTTCCCAAGAGGGGTAGGCAGACATACCTCTTTCGCTTCTTTTATATTCATCATACCTTTCATACTGCTCGGCGATTGTGTGTACTTTTAACATTGCTTTCGATCAATAATTTTCATTTCCTTTAACTTCAGCCTTACACTTCACAATATTATCACTTATTGAAAAACGAGCGAGCCTTACAGTAGTCGCATATGATGTGTGACATCTGATATCTCACCTTGCTACACGCACACATTGTTGGCTGACAGTACCAACCTCTCGAAAAATGGGTTGGTACCATCTGACAGCCAACTTTACCACCACGCGCGCTCATTGGTCAAATCAAATTCCTGTTACACACTTTCGTCCCTTTTGACGAAATCACTCCTACAGATTGCAGGAAAGTGAGAGGAAATATGTTACACATCAAAAAACCATTACTGTAATGAACATTTTTCAATATATTTTCAAAATCACTTGTGTCAATTGCTGAGCATCCACCTGCTTTTTTTAATTTGCATTTATTTTTAGAGCTGATTTAAAACGATATCGATTAAGAACCGACTCCATAACTCCCAAGATGGAGTTCATAGCTGACTACGTGATGAAGGGAAGAGTGCTCGTGTTACCTATACAGGGGAAAGGTATCGCTAACATTACTTTGGGTATGTATAATTTGGACATCATTACATTATTATATAACAAAGTCTGTTTGTCTGTGACCACCTGAACGGATAACTTGATTTACTAGGAAGAAATTTGAGTATTAAACATGGATCTATCATGTTTAGGAGCTGAACATTAACACTATAAGTGAATCAAGTCGGGAAAAAAGTTAGCCCCAGCGAGTTTTCATGCTGTCTAATCGCTCCTAAATCAATATTTTTTCTGGGACAAACCATTCCCAATTTCTCTGTAAATAACCCACCTGTGTCACTGTAATTTAGCATATAGTTACTTATTGAACATATCTAAATGAAATAGCTGTTATTTTTTCAATGGGTCTTATTGAATAGGAAATATGGGTGGTTAAACTTTGCCCCCGTTTTCTCTTTCATAATCTATCACAAAGCTTCACAATCCTTTATTTTACCACCCATATTTCCTATTCAATAACTCCAATTAAAAAAATAACAGCAATTTCACTTAGATATATTGAATAAGTAACTATATGCTAAATTACAGTGACACAGGTGGATTATTTACAGAGAAATACCAATTATGGATATAGGCTCTTAACAAAATGATGTAGGAAAGACTTGTATGTAATAATTTGATCCAGGATCGAACATCAGACGTCTTAACCACTCTTCCATTTCAGTGAACTTGATGGTAAAGCATGACTTAATAGGAGAAGCTGTCGAAAATGATGGCAACACTTACATGCACATCAGGGACTACAGAGTCAAGTTCAACCCTCAGAGAGTATACTTGTACTTCACTAATCTGTTTAACGGAGACAAACTGCTGGGCGACCAGATGAACAAGTAAGTTCTTTATAAGTGGAACGAACTGTCGACGTCGGTATTTCCTGCATCTTTAGGTAGTGTAGGATTGGATCCTTCAAACGATGCAGCTCTACCTAAAGTACAGAAGACCTGGGTATAAAATGAAAACTTTATAGGATATTCAATTCACGGTCACCCATCTTTGATCTGATTTTAATATAAGTAGGTACGCTGTTTAACCGCTGTCACCCGTCTCAATTACAAAGCCACTAGATCTTTACAAATGTTACATTATCTTTACATTATTCATATTGCCCTTCATAGATGCACAAGGATTCGTATAAGTAGTGCTTCGAACTAATTGATCTCTTATTTTTCAGGTTTTTAAATGATAATTCAGAACTAGTATTCAACGAACTGAAGGAATCTTATGAGAAGAGTTTGAGTTTAGTTTTCAAAGACCTCACAAACCAGATATTTGACAAAGTACCTATGAACAAAATATTTTTGGAAAATTAACACACTTAATTGATTTAATTATAAGAAAAGAGACTTTTAAGTTTTGTGATAATGATTATGGGGTGTAGTGAGATCAGTAAATTTATATTTATTGAAATTGCTTTAATTAGTTACAATAATAAATAATAGTTCGTTACAAAATAAAAATAATTATAAAAAAAACATTTTTTTTTAATAAATACCACCAGCGCCATCTAGTATCAAAGAGATAAAGTTATATTTGCAGGCGACATCTATAATTGAGTAGTGGAACTAAAAATATGTTACAAAATAATATGCACCTGGCGCCATCTATTGGTCAATAGCAACTGAAAATAAACTTAGCTCTTAGAAAACAGTATTTTTACAGCGTGTAAAATATGCTTGAAATAATTTTCAAATATTCTAAACAACATTTTCATAATAGACAGTTCTATGAAACTTATCCATTCGAGGTTCTTTAGTTACAATAACATTATCGTTGCTCGTTTTGCTCGATTTTTTGTTCGTTTTTGATTCATTTTTGTTGCACTCTATTACTCTTTGTGGCACGTACTTTAGACAAAGTGGCTTACAGACTGCTTGATTGAATATTATCACTGAAAACATATTTATTAATACTTAGTAAGTAAGTGTATGTACCTACTAGTTATTTCCAGGGATAACATTTCCATACAAATCTGTTCATCCCTTAAACCTACAAACTATTATTTCTTATTAAAAATACAACAATACATATAAATTTAATCTAAAAAAAACTTTAAAACTCAAAAAAGGAATCTAGCTCTGAAGAAAGTCCAACCGTGCCAAGAACACTTGCTGCGTTACCCCTTTGAATCTCCAAGGTTATGCGGCGAATGAAAAACTCTTAGCTCGGTGATTCGGGTGGACTTTGCGATAAGAACTAATTTAATTTACCAATTTTATCAGCAATTTTATTCTTAGAGTCAGATGACCACGGGCCAAGTGTCTCAATCGCAAAAGCAAGAAACTCAAAGTGATCTAGCTGCGAGGAATACTTTTTTAAATGTGTCGCCTCAGAAGCTGCGGCACCTGAGAGCTGGAGGAGGCGGCGACATGTCTTGGAGCCAACAAGTCTACCTACAAACTTAAACCTTATTACTATAAGTACTATACTATACTATCTATCATCACGCCTTTCATGCCAAGAGGGGTAGGCAGAGACAATCGATTGCCATTTGTTACGATCCTGACATACCTTTTTTCCCTTCTTTTATATTCATCATACCTTACATACATGCTCGGCGATTGTGTGTACTTTTAATTATTATTATACTTATTAATATGTAACTCTAAATTCACGGGCACATTGACCGGTCCTTTGTAAGGCTTGCATGGGGACATAGGTCCAACACGTAGAGGCCCTTTAGAGTGTTGTAACTAGCACCCGTCGGGACCTATCTCTGAATGCATCAAAGACAATGCGGGGAGATAATCGTTTATTGATTGAGAGTGCGGTAACCAGAAACGTAAAATTGGCAGGTGGTGACTCGACTAAATGGGCCTTCTAAAAGAACCACCGTTTTTAAGCATTTCTGCCGGCAGTAAGACAGGCAACATTGGTGTAAGCTGGGTGTCGAGAGGTGTGACAACGGTTTCACATATAGCTTCCCCGTTATTACGCCTTTAGACACTTCCAAAACCTATATACCTATTATATATTATTGTAATAATTACTTACAGATAGCAATAATTATTATGTACAAAGTTAGAGCTACGAGGGCTGAATACAAGTCCATGTTATATTACTTTGTTTTAGTTTATCTTCGTAATCAACTGAAGAATTGTATAATAATATAAATTTATATTTCAACGGTGTTTAAAGTATACAACATTGACATTTGAGTGACATTTGACAGTTATTGTTTTATGGTAAACAGATTTAAAGACTACATTTCAGGGGGCTTAAGACAATGTAGACAACTAAACGAATAGAATAGGACCTCAAATAGGACCGACTGAAATACAACCACGTGGTCTAATAAAACTGTCCTTCAGTCAGACGAAACCAAGAAGTTTATATACTTAGGTATTGTATACAAACTCCTTAAATTATAAACTCCTTGTAGAAAACGAATGACGTAATTTATCTTCAATTAGCGTCCGTGGCATCGCTCCTGCGCATGGAGGGCCTCTCAGAGAAGACAAAATATGTTTCTTATATCTTTTTTATTATTTGTTGTTATATAAAATTACAAATGTTCAAAATACAAACGGATGGACGGACAGCGGAGCCTTAGCCCTAAAATACAAATCGGTCCAGGCGTTCTCAAGTGATGCGCTTACCAACGAACAGCATTTCATTTTTATTTGTAAGAAGATTAGGAAGTAACCTTCACTTTTTGAACGTTCTTTCATCTTCATTTTCAAATAACTTTTTGTATCAAATATTTCAATTAAATTTTTTTCTTCATGGGTTGTCTTACAGCTCCTGAAACCGTGTTATCGTTCCCCTAGGGTACCTAGCGGAAGATCAAGTCTCCCTCTTTTAGCCAATGGCATTGGTGAGGCTATACCTAACGAGTGGCCAGTTTTGTTAAGGTATATTTAAATTAATATATAGGAACATTGCAAAATTAAAAGGCAAATAATAATATTATATGTATTTACTGATACAGTATGTATAACAAAAACTCTATGGCATAGTCACTGGTAACATTAAGTCAAAGTTTAGTAGAACAAATATTATAGAAGAGGCAAACTATACTACTTAGTCGCCTTACAATCTTATACCTCTAAATAACTAACTATCATCTCCACAATTAATAACTTAGCTCCGGTAAATACCGTTGGTGAACCAAATGTTAAAGGAGGTAGGGCAAAATATTTGATAAAACGTTTTTATTTTATATACTATTCGAAATTGAAAACACTTCGCCGCCGGTTCAAAATTCAGCAAGTATAATTGTATGAATTAGATATTTTAAAAACACTAACGCAAAAGTTATCCATAATGCAGGAAACTCTTAATACATAATACACAGTGTATGTAAATATGGAGTTACGAGCTCGCGGACAACACTAAGTAAGTTTTCATTTTATAACGTCTTATTTTTTGTAAATTTTATGGCTGAAACATTTGAAAAGTCGCTCTTATATATATATAATATGATGGGTATAGAGCGCTCTTTGTCAATAATTAACATAATATGTAAAGTAGGCCACGCACTGGTCCGGTATCTCACAGAAAATTTTCGGTCAGGCCGCCGTATGATCGAGATTGAACACAGGCCACACATTAGCAATGTAAATCATACGATCTAGATCACATGCAATTCACTCACGCACACAGACACACAAGATTCGATTAAACAAAGGCGTGTGGATGTGTGTGTGTGACAGATCGTTCCGGCCATCGAAATCAACCACAAATACAACGATTTGAAAACGGATGGTGGGCCGCGCGTACAAGAATTGGACGAGTCTGTGGTCGATGTCGGTGGACTGAATGGCGTCGCGCTGGCGATTGGACCAATGAGTGGGCACCTTTAATGGGACTTGTGGTATTTAGCAGGTAGATAATAGCGATAACAATATGTTTATTTAAAAAACAAAAAATAAAGTTCAAAATGGACGGGTCCTAAAGGAGTATGAATTAAAAAATTGTGGACGATTTTGGAAAACTATTACTAATCGAAAATGTAAATGTTTTGAAAAATATTTCTTTTATCATAATTTATTGAGGTATTTTTAATGGATGATTTTTACTTCTCATATATCGCTATGTTAAATTCTAATCTAAGTAATTTACTTATACAATACAGTCCACTAACATATTTTGTTGGATATCTAGTCCCATTGGCTCTAAACCCACTCACAACCTAACTCATGATTACAAAAACACTGAGATTTCTATATGAAAATCAAATAAAATGAATAAATTGCCAAAACCCGGCGCTTATTTTGGAATGAATTAATTTCAATTAAATGCAATTTCAACTGCACATACCAAAATTGAATACAAAACTTAATATAAAAATTAACATACTTAATTCTTAAAATAAAAATGTTAGGTACTTATATTAAAATAAAATTGTCATATAATCTACAGAACATAAGTTTAGAGAAATGTGACAACCTATGAAATAATCAAAGTCATTAAATTATAAACTATTACCAAATAAATTGTTAGGAATTCATCACTTTAGCACCATTCACAATATCCAACAATTTCTAGTTATATTTTGTTACCTTATAAAATCTAGAAAAAAACTTTTATCTAGGTACATATTATAGATTGAAATAGAATATTCTAATCTAATCTAATACATGAAATCTAAAATAAAATGTAATGATTTTGAATGAAGATATTTTAAATACACATGTGAGCGTGGTTAAATATTTTATAGTATAATAGTTAATATATAGTAAAAAAACTAGATGAATTTAATGTCTAACTACATTTGGAAAGGATATAGAAAAATTGTTATAAAAGTTTCTAGACTGTCTAAATATCTACAACTACAGTAAGATATAATAATATTCTACCAAACTTGGTACAATCGTTCGTTTTATTATTTTATAATAATCTAAGCAGTTTATAAACCAATATAAAGATATGATAAAATCTATAAATATACTTTTATATATTATCGAATAATCCCATCTTTGTGCAATTATGATACCTAAACTACGAATTATGACAGATTTTCAAAAACTCTAACAGATAACTATATTGTCTTGATCTATTTATTTATTGCCAAAGTTAGGCCTGTGTACAACCATTACGAATATTTTTAAATCTTTTAATAATCGTATGTTACTGTCTAGAAAATCCTTCACTCCAGGAATCATGTCATTGGAATTGTGTAGTAGAGCTTGACCTCTTGCAGCCTACTGTTACAGGTGCCGGGATCCTGGAAGAGCCAACCCTCGGATCTTTTCTCGGAGCTGCCAGTTGTCTCGTACTCGCTGATCTTTCCAGTTTTCCATCAGACATAACCCAAGCCGAAGTAAAATCAGCGTAATCTGAATCTTTAGAGCTAGACCTGGAAATGGAATCGTCAGTTTTGGAGTAACTTCGAATGATATTCTTTACTTTCTCCAGTACTGTAGCGTCATCTTTAGCGTATTTTGTAGATTGCAAGATCTGTTCTAGTAATGGTGTCAACGGCTTCTGTCCAGGCGGTGATCTTAAAGTGACACTGCTAGCTCGGAGCGGAGAGTTCCTCTTAAAAGCTTCCGAAGTTGGTGTTATATTGTTCGGTCTCAATTTTGGTGATTTGTTAGGGTTTTCAAATGTGTCTGCACCGACTGTTGCTCGAATTTTACCTCTCGCTTGGTACGGAGCTGTTCGCCCGTTCCATGTGTTTCTAGACGTAGGTGGTAATTTAGGGGTGGATTTTGGAGAAGTTGTGGGGTTTGGTGTGTGTTTAGGGCTTGGTGTGTTTGCCCGAGATGGTGTTCTGGTACGAACTGGCGAATGAGGAATCCGACTGGCAGGTCTAGCTCTGACAGCTTTGGTGGGAGACTGGTTAGTTTCCCTAGAAGATCTCAGACTTAAGCTTGGAGAGTCGTTATGTTCGGTAATGACTCGTTCTGGACTGGCTCTGTTGGATTTGTTCTGTTGTTCGGCAAGAGTTGGCTTCTTTGCTCCGTAAAACGTTCCAGAAAAATCCGTTTTACGTAATCCAGTAGTTAGACTAACGTTGTTGTCTACACGATCATTGCTTCTATCAGCGATGTGACAGCCATCATCTTGTTCGAGACGCTCTGTAAATAATTTAGAGTATATTAATATGAATATTGTTTTAATATTACAGTCAAAAATATGGAGGTATACAAGTACTTAGTTACCTACTGCCAAGTAGAAGCAAAACATATGTATGTTTAAAACGAAAGGATTATTTTCTTTATTTACGTTTATTTTCAATCTTTAACTAATATGGTAGGCAGGTAATATTTCAATGACTTCATCAAGGTTTATATTATATCTGATTTATAATAAAAAAAACGTGATGAAAAATAAAGGTATGTGTATGTAACATACTCAAACAAATTAGAGTCAACGACCAACAATGGTCTGGACGTGAAATTATTTCTAAACAAGAAGTGCCACGGTTCGTTGAAATATTTGCACAATGCGACACATTTGTGTTTGGTCTCGCGAAACTCACATAAACCACATACATTATTATTCCAGATGGAACAAAACCTAAACTTAACGACATTATTGTTTACGAATGTCCTCACATAATATATATATATAAGGTTCAGTATTTAGAATATATATAATTAATATAAAAATGTTCATTATAAACAATTTTGACATAATTTTTTACAAAGTTATTAAGTCTGTTATACTTCAAATTCAAAAAAATCGTATATCTATCAAAAATACAAATGAAGTAGGTACATATGCAGTGAAACCAAGAGAATAACATAAAATAAAAGGTGTAACTAATATAGACTACATTCCTTACCATAGTTACCATGGAAAATCTATTTCTGATGATAATTAAAGTAGTCTAACGATCTAACCTGCACATATATGGCACTAACACTTCTATTGAGTTGTTATGAATTTTAAATTCGAATGAACTGTATATGGAGAGGTCGTATCAAGGCAAAATAAGGGCAACGTGCAGCCGCTCTGTCGATGTTCATCTTAAAAAGGGCATCTGACTATAAAATAGGGAAGGAAATGTGTGAGTCATGAATGATTGATGTTGAGATGCAAGACGCTCCTAGAACATTATCATCGTTCATAAATCATGTAATGACCGAATGAATTCTAGATATTTCCAATACCTAATTATAATAATTTGGATGAAGAATTTAGAAATGAATTAGCTAAGCTGACATTTTAAAATAATGAGAGAGTAACAACATTAAAATAAATAGTTTTGATTACAAACAATAATATGGGAACCGCCATCAGTGTTCACGCATCGATTGTCATCAATGCAAGGTAAATTGTGTAGACAGAAGCTACGGCCGGCAAAAACGATGTATCATTATCTGTAATTGATGTTGCAAATATTGCCGTAACAAATGAGGATGTTGCGTAAATATGAAGAGAAACCAACCTGATGGCGGAGTGGGTGGAACTCGATGCAGCCTAAACTATTACATTGAACAAAAATAGAATGAGGGAAACTGTTTTAAAAATGTCTGTCTATAAAAATACAACGAGAAATTATATTTAGCTTTTTGTGATTTAGGAAAGTCTGGGAAGTGGAAATATCCTATTTAAAATTACACAAGGGTGTAAATATCTTAGTAAAATAAAGAAACAAACTCACACGCAACGTAAACGGGTTCCATTCCTACATCTGGGTTACCAATGGGTTTTTTATAATAAAAAATCTATGTAAGTACAAAGTACATTATCCGACAAACCGTACAAAGAGGCTTTTCCATCTATATACCTCAACAGAGCTGGCCAGTCGTTAGGTATAGCCTCAAAAATCATTGGCTAAATATTTGTCTTCCACTAGGTACCCTGGGGCCGGCAACGGTGAAGAATAAGAGAAAAAAAAACAAACTCACCACTATAATCTGCGTCTTCTATAGAATTCTGGCTGTTCAGAGAATATCGATTAATAATCCCAACTTTAGTTGTCGACGGTGATCCTTGAGTCGATCCTGCGACCACTCCCATACTTCTGTATCCTTCATCTGACACTTCTGATCCATTATCAGAAGCGCTTTCAGTAGTCGGCGGTGGTGAGCTAGGTCTTGGGCTCTTATTTCTAATCGCATGCGGTGTAGGCACCAAGTGATTGGATACAACCACACCCTTTGCCCTTCTGTCTGGTGAAGCAGATTTTCTACCTGGACTCAATGTTCGTGGAGCTAAATATTTCCTGTTTGGAGATACTGCTCTATGATCCGTTTCTCCCAAATAAGGAAGACTTGTCGGTTGTTCGTTCAGTCTAGAATTGGAGTGATATTGCAAGGACGCTGGCTGGTCGTTGTAGAACGGCCTGTTGTACTGTAGTGACATTGGTTGGTTTTCGTAAGTTTTGTAAGGCAAAGATGTCGGGCCGGACTGTTCTGGTCTTTCATAAGTCACTGTAGCTCCAACGAGGTCGTGTTTAGGTCGAGCCAAGCGAGCTGAGAGCGAGGTACGATGTTGAGCTTTGCATCGACAAGGATCATGTTTGTCCAAATAATGTGCTAATGTGTCCCAGCCTCCACCGACACGCACCATGACGTGAGAACGAAGAATCTGAAATTAGTAAATAACACAATTAATATACAAAGAGCCTAATTGGTAGAGCGTTGTCCTGAAACCTGAAAATTCCCACTCGTTCCAAAAAAAATGCTAAGCACCAATTTTCTTTAAGAATATGTATTTTATTCAACTCCTCGTGCTTCGGAGGGCATTTAAAGTTGGCGTCCGCACTTCTTCTAAAAGTAACAGATATTTACATCTGTTAAAGTGACACATCTAGGTCCATTAAGTGCAGCAACAGGCTTGCCACCTGGTCTGTTCAACATGGACAACTGGCGTGAAGTGGACACTGTTACTGGTGTCTCTGGCCAATAAAAAACTTTATTTAATTCGGAACACAGGATTTTTTAAATTAAATATAGGGTTCCAGGGTTCCTCCTAGCGGAATACAAGTCTTCCTCATTTAGCTGATGACATTTTTGAGACCATACCTACCTAATGGGTGGCCAGTTTGATGTATTTTGAGATCTTATCTGACGGGTCACACGAGTCTGCGCAGCGCATATATTAAATTGTTAGTCATAATATATACATTTATGTACATAGATATGCCAACAGTCTATAGTACTTTTAAGGAAATTGTAAACGTACCTACAAAATTTGTATTCAATTGTATCTCATGACATTTTCATGGCCAAATCGTTTCCTTTCATAATATTTATAATAGAAAATAATGAACTTCCGATGGCGACCATATATGAAAGGTCAGTCGGTCCGTCCGTCTGTCACCCCATATTTAGGGTCTGCAAGGTCACCTAATCTCCAGATAAGCACTGCGAGGCCGCACAACATGTGCAGAAACTGGCAAGGTTAGGGAGACAGTACATAGTGCCCTTTACTCAATTTATTATTTGCCTTCAAAATAAACCATTCCAAAAAGCTATGATCCTTACTATAATAGATCAGATTTAAAAAAAAGCTTAATTAATTTAACTTACCCTAACAAAAATCAGGATTTTCGTGTCGCCAATTCTATATTTTCCCTCAGATACTCTGATCATGGGGAACTGTGTTGGGCAGGAGCACCTCTCTAGCAAATCGCGGACTCGTTCATCCAAACTTCTCAAATCGTTTGTCACCAGTTGTGGTTGAGGCCCTAAGGGTACCAGTCCTAACGCGGAGTCATCTGGTCTTAACTCTTCGCCAGCCAACTCTCTTTCTATTTGTTTTTCCATTTGAACCAGTAAAGGAGCAGGCATCCCAAGTACTGAACCCTTCCTTGCAACTTCTAGCAGGCAGAGCACGACATGTTTCTCATTTTTTCTTAGACATAAATCATCAGACTCAAATAGTAAGCACTCGAGGATGCCTAGAGAGCTGCGACACCAGGTTATGAAGTTGGAAACATTATCACGAGCGAAGAAAGTGCCAGCTTTAGCCGCCTGGAGCATATTGACCGGGGCTTTCGCACGAAGAGCTCTAGCCAAAGTGATGGCATCGTCCGCTTCTGAGAGCGACTCCAGAATAAGTTTGGCTGATTCTCGGACTGCATTGGCGTGCTGGAACAATGATATACTTTTTGTTAGACTAGATGTAATATACTCCTTTATTCCTACCAATATTATAAATGTGAAGGAAGTTGTTCTATATTGCTCAATCACGTCTTAACGGAAAAAAATTCGATGAAACTTGGAGTATAAAATGAATCTATATCCTGGATTTGATATTCCAGAACATCCCTTCTTCTGCTCATTTTAGTCCCAAAGTTCTAGTGTGCTGCCAGCCTTATGGTTGCAAAGTAAATAAGTGATAAAAGTTTATATAAATAAAAGTTGCTAGTCGTTGCAAACTGCCTCATAAGTAGATACAACACTTTGGTCATTTCAGATTTGTCACAAGCTATTTCTAAACCATTAAAGCCTTCATATGCAAAAATATGCTAATCTCAAATATAAACCTGTGTCCCAACACTTAGGTCTTAGGTTAGCTTACAGAGCATTAAGCAACACCAGGGTGTCCATGCTTTATTAGAAAATCAGGCATGAGACTGACCAATAGACTGATTATTTCAATTGGAAGTCAAGAAATCTAGAGATCTATATAGGAGTGAATATTTTTTTAATTACTAAAGATAATTAATTTTTTTTACTAAAATTCGTTATTATGAACATAATGACAACTGTCATACGTAAAATAAGCAAAAATATAATTGAATATAGTATGAATAACGAATTCGTAGAATATTAATGCGCTCCGAATACTGTTTATATGTAACTGATAATAGAAATACGCCTAAATAACTTAGTAGATAAATTGGAGCAAGTTATTCAGAACTTGCAAACTATTCGATTTGGCCGGTTTATACTTATAGGTAATTATGGACATGAATTATTGTAACTATGACAGATGTTGTCAAACATTTAAATTGCATGTTCTTTGTTACGTTCCATTCTATTAATTTTTTTATATTATGGCTCCATCAGGGTTTTGATGATTCCGCCAATGTCAAGTAGTTATAGTTTTAGTACCTATTCTAAATGTTCCCGCCGACTGTGATAATATTTATAATAATAATTAATCACAACTATCACAGCGTGGACGGGATTAAACTGGTTTTCCCATCATGTCACGACGGAACGCGTGCGTTGGTCGCCATGACATGACGTAGAATCGTTACGTTCTATATTTTAAAAAAATAGCCTTGATCCAAGAAAATTGTTACAACTTCCTAAATGTTTGTTTATAAACTATCTTCTCTTTTCCCCCGAGGTATAATATCGTTTTAAGTTTCATCGCATGGATTAGATTATTTTCGATCTAATGACATTCCTTTATAATTCTGATAAGTGATAAGACAAAATGTTACTCTCAAAATAAAAAAGTTATTATTAAAATATACTTTCAATTTTGTTTACATCGCTAAGACATTTATTGAGGACGATGTGCTACCTTGAACTCTTCGATATTCGTTCGTCATTCCGGTTTACAGTGCGGCACTGACTATTTACAGCGAAAAGTTGAATTACAAGAACATGACGATAATTATCATGATAAAATATTCATAATTATATACCTATACATTTATTTTAACATCAAATGTTCCTAGTATATCAGACATGCTGACAATAGAAAAAATTTATGCAGTATCTTAAAATAATATCTACCAAGGACGAAACCTGCACCTTCATTGAACTTGAATGACTCGAGTTTATTATCTCCAGCTTAACTCAATTAATGTTTAATGTCGAGGCGTGTTAAGATAACACGGATATGATGACCATGGTTCATAAAGTAATGTAGGATAATGATCTTTCTTTTATGTTCGCACCTCACGCAGGTCCAGAACAAGGCAAACTTTTCAAAATCGTTTCGCTGAATTTAATTTTGATAATGAAACGTAGAAACATATTAAAATTGGTGAGTCCGATAGAGGTGGTTCAATTGCCTAATTCATTTGGCCATTCTTATTTTAAAATGGCTCCATCAATGTTAATCGATGATTTGCCAATGTCAAGTATTATAGACGTCACAGTAACAATAGCCGTTTAATCGGTAGTAAAAATGTTCTCGCCGACTGTGACATGTCCTATTAATCACTGACTAATCACAACCATCACAGCGCGGACGGGATTAAACTGGATTCTCCGTCACGTCACGGCGTCATTTCTTAAACCACTAATACACAGAAGTATTCTTTTTTTAAGAAGTACGGACACTAGCTTTACATTCCTTACGAAGAACGAGAAGCACATAATTATTTTGTGACTATAGAATTCCGAAGTTAAACACACTTTATGCAAAACAACATTGTCAACTAGGATTAACATAAGTTACGAAAACCTACTAAACTTCACAGATCAAATTGCAAGTATGTAATTATATTTATTTAAAAATATATTTAATGGTTTCTGGAGATATGAATCGATAATGTTATTTTGCATTACCTGTGATTAAAATGTTGTTTTGTTTACACAGTGTTTGTTAATATTTAATTTTATAGTATCGCAATATATTCAGATTATTTTTTACTCAGAATTTCAATTGAATATCGCTGGTTTTGTCCACATATTGTTGAGGATTCCATGGAGATCTTTGGCATAAACATAAAATAGAATAGAATGTGGAGAATGTTGTTGAATTACTAAGCTAACAATGCTTTTTATTATGACAATAATATGAAATGATATCATTATTTATTAAATACATGCTCTGTTTACGATAATGGAAACAAGACAATAAATAAACTAATATTTACAATTCATCAAAAGGACGTGCTTCTCAAGTAAGGTCAAAATATTCGTGAATTTGACATTGTGAGCAAAACGTAATGTTTCGGGAATAAGATGTGTAGGCCGTCCAACCTTGATCTAATTATCCCAATTCGTTACAATCGACAAGATTGCACCGATACTATCAACATCGCTTGTAGTAGGCGTGGTGTCGTAACCCTGTTTCTGAACGATTGTTTTGTACATGCACATGAATCATCTTCAGATCATACTAAACTAGACAAAGAAATATGAGCTTTCAGTTCAGAGCTTTAAAGTCTTCAATAAGGTCTCATGTTGTCTTGTGTTAAGTTTGTTTATGGTCCAACCTTGTACTATTCCATAATATAAATGACTTCGGATATCCACTTCACATGGATGACTCGACAAGTATTCTCGATATGCATTTTATTGCTATAATATCAATATTTAACATGTAATTTATGTTATTTACAGACGAGTACATTAATGTACTTTATGAGGAAACTTCTAGAACTCAAGATTTAATGTGTATAAAGAAAGAAGGGTCAAATCAAAGTGCTGAGATGAATCTACGGCCACTAAAGTTAAAATTATAAGTAATACTCGATTAAACGCTGACAAGAATTGTTCATAATTTTTAATGTACCGAAGCCGCATTATTCTTTTTAAAAGTCGGTGATTTAGTATCATTATCAAGTTTTCGGACGTAAAATTTGATTGACAGGTTTGAAATAGCCCGCAGTTTCCGAACGGTGTGTTATTAGCATGCATTAAGGCAAACTTTATTGATTACTAATTGTCTGTTATTAAGAGAACTTGACCCATGACATTCATCTTTGAGCCGAGACCTCTCATTAACAAAATATATACACATTAATGGAAAGAAATTGAGTGGTTTCGAATGGTACAAGAGGGCATGTATCGCCAGTTCGTATCGGACATAATTAATGTCGGTGGAACATCTTAATAATCGAATTCACTGATTACACGACGCGACGGTACGGACACAAAATTATTAATGATGTTTTCAAGTTAATTAAAGGTCAAATAAATTTTGCGTGCCCTTAAAATAACTAATTTATTTATGAAACTAGATACGTTGTCAGACGGAATGTTATTTATTACCAATAAGTACAATTACTTACAATTGCTTATGATCTACAGACAAGATTAGTTGTGAAATTGTCGCACCTCTCCAGCTTTGTTAAATTCATAGTTCGTGTTCATGGTGACCTATGAATATAATCTTGTGAAATATGAACGTTATCAGTGCGTCCTAAATCATATAACCTCCCTTTCTCGATGTTAGTATTATTACATCTTTCGTTATCAGATCTTAGTCTATTTTTTACACAATTTTAAACAACGATATTTTGTATATTTCTTGATTTCTAACAAAAGCTTTAGAAATTACTACAAAATTTGGATTAAACTCAAAGGCAAAATCTATTCAGCCGTTTCCAAAACTTGTTCAAATTTACTTTATACGCTTATGTTATTGTAATTAAATACCTAGTTAAAATATACTACATATCAGCTGTAACTATATCCGCTTAATCTTATTGTCATATATTTAAACTAAGAGTCGAGGTCAGTTGTAAACAATTGCAGAAAATTGTTAACCTCCATCAAATTGCTTCTGCCCTAAACCAAAGACAACATCAATACAATTATAAGATCCAGGATATGTCTGCTTCGTACACTAACCACTAGACCATACTGCGCAGTTGCAGTTCCGTTTTCGCGCTACGTGAATGTGTCTGAATCAATTTAACCTTTCAATACGAGCCAGTTAGTTACAATCTGTCAAACGGTCACACAGTCGATCATCGTACCAATGTCAACAGTGGTCATGTTTCCGGCAATCGTTGACAGCTCGGTTTTGGTTAAATTAATTTAAACTTAAACACTTATAAATTACTTATAAATTACTCTTTTACTAGAGCTCGAGACTTCGTACTTCATTTATTGGTTCAGTATTTTTCGTTATTAATTTTATTGTGTTTCATTTTTGACGTCTCTCGTAAGTTGGTCTCTCATTATCTTCCTTCATCAATTATCCTTCTATCGGATGCGATAGGGTGCCTCGTGACTATTATAGTGAGTGTTGTCCAGGTTACCACCAGATCATCCTTGTGATCTCTTCCACCTTGCTCGTTATCACAAGCTATTCCAGCTTATTCTCCATTCTTCGTGCTGTGTCATACATACGATATTATATTACATATTACCAGAGCAAGAAGGTTCTGAAAAAATGCCATTTAGCAAAAAGGAGTAGATTTCTAGGGGCATCAATGAGAGTCAACTTTAGAAACACAAGTATCAATTGAAGTATAGATTTGTGTTGTGCCCCCACCACTGTCAAACCCCTCGATCCATGTCTCCAATTATACTTAGATTTAGATTTCCAAGTATAAGTAAGATATTTTCGCCATAACGTACGAAGTGGCCAGCACTCCCCCATATAAGGGCCGGGAGTGCGGCCGGTGGACGAGGTCGCTCTCAGACAAGGTCGTATAGCTTCCTGCTACAGTGAGGACTGACTCACAACCGTTATTACGGTGCATACACTTTGGGATTTTTTGGATTCTTACTCAGTTTTAAAACGTAATTATTCAATAATAGTGAGTCACTACGCCCCGGCTTCGCTTGCACTGGTAAATATAAAATAAATTCAATTTTCTCGATGGAATGCGAGCGATATTTTCCCTGCATAAAAAGTAGCCTATTTCGCTCTCGATTTATAATATTAGTTAGAATCAGAATAACTTTGACTTTTAATATCTATAGCATTTCACAATTATTTGTATCTATGATTGTATATACTTACATACATGCTAACCTAACCTATCTATAAATCTATTTTTTGTTTAGACCAGGGTTGAATTCTAGCCACTTGTTGCGAGTAAATTATAAAAGTTACTTATGTGAAAAAATATACTGTTAATGTCCAGCTCCTAAACATGATAGGTCCATGTTTAATACTCGTAAACCTCTCAGGTGAATCAACTTATCTAATAGTGAAAACAGCAATGATTTTATAATCAGTATTTTTTGCGTGAAAAGATCGCAGCCAGACAGACAGACGCGACAGGGACTTCGTTTTATATATTGACAAACTTTACAATATTTAGCACAACGGTGCACCGATGGGACTAGAAAGTAGGGATCCAATTTTTTTTAAGAAATCTATATTGGAATTAATATTCGATTTTTTTAGATCCTTCAGATAATTGGCACTTGTGTGACGCGCACGAGTATAGAATCTATAAAAAGCATGGTCACCCCAGCACCTAGTGCGACCGTACAACATTCATGAAGGGATTATTGTGGCGCCGGTTAAGGCTCTACAATGTATGCGATGACAAAATGTTTCTGAAGAAATTACATGTCTCGGTCGGTGCATGTGTAATGTGCATATACGCTTCCTTATTTACCATTTTTGGTTTTTTATTGTACCTATTTGTTATAGTAAAAATTGTGTTGTTTTACCCAAAGTGCCATCTTTGGTAAAAAATCATCCATCTGTTTTCTGAACGCTGCAATGTAAAAAAATTAAATAGACCAAATATATCGCTCAATTTTCGTACATTTTCTTCATTTGTGTCACATTCAACTTTTTAATTTTTCCTCCAAAATGAACCCCTAAAATCGGAATTATCTTAAATTAGCTACGCTATACGTCCGTGATTGGGTCATCAAACTCTGCATAATGTGCCAAATTTCAACATTTTTAGTCCAAGTAGATTCGGAGAAAATAAGCTGTGACAGACGAACAGACAGACACCACACAAGAGTGATCCTATCCTATCAGGGTTCCGTTTTTAGATCGGATATACGAAACCCTTATAAAATTAGCCTGAAAATAGGGTCTTACAAAGACGCGGGACTGTACCAATTTAGTCTGAAAAGTTGAATCATTCCACAAAATATATTTGTTCTATTTTTGGGTTACAAGTATACTTCAGGAGAAATTCTGAAAATTTGCTGAAATCATTATTATATATTACAGCGCATATGTGTGTTACGCGGGTACGCCATAGAGTACTAAGCCTATGGAGGGGCCATAGACGGGCTCCCCTTTCGCCAATTTTTTCCCCTTTGACCAGTTAAATTGACCAGGTGCGCAGTAATAAGTTACCTTAGATTTCTTTGGTATCGTTTTGTGTCGCGAGACAGAGCTCTAGGAAAATAGTTAATTGTGTTGTTTTAAATGGGAAAGGCGATCTAGGACGTCAAACTTGCGGGAACATAGGGTACGCCTACTTACTACTTGTATTGTTATTTATAATGTTCCGTGATATTCATCTATTCCACTATAATAATGTTCCTATAGTAACAACATTTTTGTTAAACAAATATTTAAAATGGTTGGTTGAGGTCAAATTTAGTACTTACATTTTATCAACTATTTTTACAAAATGTCACAATGAATAAAAATTTAAATATATCAAAACTGTAGTGTTCGTCACCTTGTGTCTACATTTTGAAAAAAATGTTTGTACAAAGTAAAGTTTTATATGTCAATCATACCGACCTCAAACATTCCGTACTTGGAAAGGTGAAGGATTATTAACTAAATTGGGAAATTTCAAATTTCTTTCACTTTTGCAGTTTATTATATTAATATCTGTCACTTCTAAGCATCTGTATGTTTTGAGCTTGTTTCTTGTCACTACTTTGCCTCAAGCTATTACAAATCTATACTAAAGAGGTAAAGTTTGTAAGTTTGTAAGTTTTGATGTAGCGGGTTATCTCTTAAACTACTGAACCGACTCTAAAAATATTTCACGAATAGAAAGCTACGATATTTTATTTTGTTCAAAAATATCCACGTCCGAAGTCGGGAGCGGAAATAAGTTAATAAAGTTACGACGTAATGTGGTAATAGTTTACAAACATTTGGTAATAAAAAAAATAAAGTAAGATAAAATCTTAAATTATATACTGTGTAATTATAAAAAACTATCTAAAAGAAAAATAATATAAAAAAACAAATCTGCGATGGCCGGGAATCGAACCCGGATCAACTGCTTGGAAGGCAACTATGCTGACCATTACACCACCATCGCAGCTGTGCATCGCGTTGAAAATTCACTACTAATGATAAAACATTATTAAACATTCTAAAATTCGCAAGAAAAGATGACAACATCACGCTTGTAATAGCACTGGTATAGACAGTGTTTGGATAAATAAAAACTATAGATATCTAATATATAACAATTCTTGAGAAATGTTATAGGCTATATCACGCTATATACCTACCCAAGGGGGTGAATTGTATTCCTAATACAACGCGTATTATGGATGATGATATATCTGAGATTGACTAAAAACTACTGGTTCGATTTTGATACTGTTTTCACTATTATATAGACTGATTAAAAAAAAGGTTTATGTAAATAAAACATCACGGTACGTGTTTTGGGGGCGGAGCAGTAACCAATAATGTCGGCGAATTGTGTCAACGGGATTTTTTTTGTGTGTTTCAGTTAGTTTTTGATGTTTTCAGAATAGATATAAACATCTGGGAGTCAAACCCGGGACCGTAAGTATATTAATTAATCTTTGAGAAGTATTCTGTATGTGGCGCCACAATGTAATAAAACATATCTACCACATTATTAGCAAAACCGCCACAAAGTAGCTGTGGAACAAAGACACATATGAAGATAATGGTATGAAAGAGAAGGACAAATAGTGTTGTACCGCAACCTCTTTGTAGATCGCCGGCTCGGGTCGATCGTGATTAGAAATTGTAGGGTGACCATAAATATTATATACTAATATTTTTAATGCGAATGTGTTTGTTTGTTTGTCCAAAATGGAGCAACGGATAAACGTGAATTTATGAACGAATTTTTATTCCTGAAAAAAATTTAATGGATTATTTGATAAAAAATTGTCTTACCGTGCCAAGCTGGGGCGAGTCGCTAACTTTAAACATATTTTTCTAATATCAAAGTTACTTAAAATCCTTTTTCTAGACTTTGTCTTCTTTAAAGAAGTTGTCATTTAAAATTCTTAAAAGACTCGTCTTAATTTTACTTATTAATTATAATTAATTAATTTTACAATAACAGACATGTGCAGAAATAAAGGATTTATTTACTTTACCGGCCGTGACTCATTTAACTATTTGACATTCAAGATGCAGTACAAGAGCGTCAAAAGCTCAAGTTATTTGGCAGGTTTTATATTTAAGGGCCCTATCCCCATAATTTTTCTGGTATAAACTATTCCCAATTTCTCTGTAAATAATCCACCTGTGTCACTGTAATTTAGCATATAGATACTTATTGAATATATGTAAGTAAAATAGTTGTTATTATCTCAATGTTTTTTTTGAAATACGAAATTTGGGTGGTTAAACTTTGCCCCTGATTTCTCTTTCATAATATATCACAAAGCTCTTAATTTTTTTTAAAGCACTGTTATACCATTTCCCTTCAATTAAACGTCTTGGGTTTTTTTGTAGCTTATTAAAAATTCAAAATAATAATAATAATTTTATTATTTTTGACCAATTAAAAAATCATAAAATATTTTTTATTTTGAATTTTCAATAAACTACTAAAAAACGCAAGACGTTTAATTGAAGGGTAATGGTTAAACCGCGCTTTAAAAAAATTAAGAGGTTTGTGATAGATTATGGTAGAGAAAACAGGGGCAAAATATTCCTATATTTTACTACTCATATTTCCTATTCAAAAACACCAATTGAAAAAATAACGACTATTTCACTTAGATATATTGAATAAGTAACTATATGCTAAATTACAGTGACACAGGTGGATTATTTACAGAGAAATTGGGAATAATAATATCCCTATACAAATTATATATATAGGATAGGGCCCTTAAGTAAATATTTCCTCCTAAATACAAAGAAGGGAAATACAAAATAAAATACATTATCATTTATTAAATATCGTTTAGGTATTTGCGAAACGGATTCATTCGGAATGTAATCTTTACGATTATATTGTTTTGTTTTTAATAAACGTATAATGTACTTAAGTTTTATCTAAAATTTCACTGTAATCTAATCAAAGATGGCGATAAACAATATAAAAGCAATAAAACTACTTATAAGCAATGCATTTATCACCATTCATAAAATATTGTTATATTCTGAATTATGTTTAGAAGAAACAATCGCAATATTAATATAGCTTGTCAAATACCTGTTCATCATACGCCAGACTTTTAAATGTTTATGATTTTCTAAAACCCAAAACAAATATTGAATTATTGCTATTTTAAAGTTTAGACTAAAGATTTTATGAAAAGTACCTCAATCCTTACCTTATTTACATCCACTGATACCTGCACTGCATTGAGAATCCATGCACAACTCAGACTAATAATCATTTAAAACAATAAACGGAATGGGTCAGACTTGAGAGCTGCAGACAAACAAAACTAGCTCTACCATCTCCAAACTCTCGACTAACACAAATACTAATAAACCTAAAAAGGAACCACTTCAGACTAATTTCACAAGTCATCACAGGACATGGGCCTATGCAGAGCTTACATGGAGACTGAAGAAACAGTCACCCACATCCTACTGGAATGTGTAGGTTTGACAGAATACAGGGCTGCTCATCTCGGTGCCCCGAGGACCCTTCCTTTAGGAGCTGGGATGGCAGGAGTAACAGAATTCCCGCCTCACGCAAAATAGACGCTAAAACGTTGAGTTGCGGAAACCGAGCCCTATAACCAGAACCAGAACCAGACCTCATTTACAGTTACCGTACACCTCATGGTTTATCACTGTGACATACTGATGTATTGTATGTATGTATTCTATAGTATAACACACTAATTATATTTTACAGAAACAACGTCATTCCGTGTGATGTCATGATAGCGGAATATGAAGTGAGAGATGTCCCACCACACATGACAGAGGGCGCCACTAGCCACAGTCTAATTATTTTTGTATCTCGTATTTTTTATCTTCATTCCTTCCCAACCCCAAGTCAGCTTGTCAGATTATATATTTGCTTTCCAAAATCCATACCCAACTACAATCTTAAGAGGATCGTGTAGCTCAGCGTACGCAGTGAAATAGGTATTTAGAAAATCATATTCTGTCTCAAGCGCGCTCTTCCCACGGGCATCAGTGCGACAGAGAACACTGCAGCTCGTGAGTGTTCGTAGGTATGTTCTTCGTTGAAAATTGCGTTTTGGGGAAAACGATTTACACCTACTAAACTATAACGAAACCTTATAATTTTGGTGTCAAACGTTTTAGCAGATTATTACGTACGTTTTGCTTTTTTTGAAATTTTGCTTTGTTTCTCAAATACAGACGGTTTATTACGAGCAAGTTATGAACCAAAAAAACCCAGATTTGAGGGGCTTATAACTTTTGACCTATTACGAATTTTGAAAAAAGGAAAAAATACGTACGTAGTTTTTCATTATGTCAGTAACATATTACAAAATCGTTAAAATTAAATGATATTTAGGGGTAGTAAAACGTTTTCTCCGTTTGTATGGACATGGACGCGGTACACTACACTCTTAATAAAAACTCTATTGTTAACGGTACTGACTTGTGGTTGTACAAAAACCATAGTCACCCTACCACCTCGCTTGTCAAATATGCGCAAGATTGCGATAATCCCGCGACCCTGCCGTAATTGGCCACAACAGCACAACAGCAAAGAGTTTTGGTACCCAACGATCACGGCGACGACATTCTGTACTGCTCCCACGTTAATAAGGCACTATACCATATAGGATAATGGTTGTAGACCTCACCTAGCCCTTTTTCCCCTTTAGGTTTTAGCTCTCTATTGTTGACGGAAGTGTACTTTGCGAAACACATACTAAGGTCAGGTCAATTAACATATATTATATTTACTACAAGCGACTTGCCCTGACTTCGCTTGTGAATATTATTGAAATAATTTATCATTCCCGAATGATAACTATCTCTGTGCAAAAAATCGCGTCGTACCGTTGCTCCGTTTTGGCCTAAAACAAATAAACACAGTAATACTCGCTGTCGACTTTTCTAGAACGAAACCATTTTCCAATCATTTTCAATAGGCTGGCGCAACTTCAAAACAAAAAAATTGGGGTAGGAAAAATCAGCCAATATTAATGGCGTCGTATCGCCATCTCTTTCACGTCATATACAGATGACAGAGATAGCAGTACGATGTTGTTAGGTTGGCACTTGGCAGTACCTTTCAGCCCTAAGTTTGATTTCATTTTAATGTATGGCAGTCCCGACTCTTATTAAAGAACATAATTATTGCTACTTACTCTATAATTTTCAACCCCTACAAATTGCCTACAAATATCATCCTAATAAATGTATTATAGCTCGTCTATTGGGTCAGAATTTACTATTTCCTGAAATATCATCAGCTAAATTTGGAAACCTTATCTTCCGCTGAGGCCGACACATGTGAAGGTATAAAAAAGTACCAAAATAAATTGTCTACTAAATACATGAGTCAACAATAAAATTTTGCCCAAAGCTACTCTCCCACACTCAAGTGAGTCAGTATATAACTGTACTAAAACAACAAACTATATCATTAAAAATCGGTCAAGTGCGAGTCGGACTTGTACGTCTAAAGGTAGATGTACGTAAAATCTTGAATTTCTGAAAATCTGCAGCTTTCACAGACTTGGAAATATTTTTGCTGTTTTGTAAGTAGTATGTAGGAGGTTATCTCTCAAACTAATGAACCGATTCTAAAAAATATTTCAGAATAGAAAGCTACGATATCCCTATAGGCTATATTTTATTTTGTTCGTAAATATCCACGGGCGAAGCCGGGGGGCGGAAAGCTAGTCATGTTCTGACTATTATGTATTTTTTGTTTATTAGTTTTTTTAGAGTTTCGCTGTAATATAAAATATGGTACACCAAAAATACTCTCCTAATAGAATAAGATTCCTATTTTGGAAAATGAGGCTAGTAGGTGTGAATATGAATGAAGATATTGAACATTGAACTTTCGTTCATGGTTTCATTGGTTAGAGAAGTCTTTGTACAAATAATGAACTCTGCTCGACTCTTATTTTCCTATTTATAAGTCGTGAAGATATAGATAAATTGATATTATATTGATTCAGAAATATAGTGGGTGTGTCTACACAACAGTTAGCTCCATTAGTAGGTAACCTGACAAATGTCCTAAAGGACTAAGATTTATATACACAAAACCACAGAATAGATAATACGCAAAACTTTAATAATAGTTGAGGCTCACACTGTAAGCGTTAAGAAATAAATTAAGGCTTTAATATCTGTCAATAACCTTGACGATTTGACCTCTATATTTTGAATAGAAAATACTCGGGATTATTTATAGTGCGACGGAGCCGCGGATAATCTTCATTTTAGATAAAAAAAATAAAATTTACAAGTAAAATGCGGACTAAAAACAAAAGTCTCAATTAAGAATATCAATATTTTTAAGACCTTGTTTTGTGTGTAAAAACTAACTAAAGAACTTGTGCCGTTTTGGATAAATTTTGCAAATCATGACTACAATAAATTAAAATAATTAATTGGATCGTTATGTAATATTAGATATTTACTTAGTTTTATCACAGATTGATTTAATAGTTCTTTGGATATTTTGACTTAAATATCGAATAATTTAGGGATTTTACCTCTGTCAAAGCCTTGAGTAACGAAATAAATCTTAGTCCGTTTGTACTTTTTCACCTCTGAATAAAAAAATATATGCATAAATTCTTCAAACTGACGCTAAAAATAATACACTGAAATAGAGTTGTTGTATTTCTTGATAAAAAGGCAATAATAAGAAAAAATAAGTTCTTGTTTTTACCAGTGAACAATATTTATATTCCAAACTTGTTTTAGATTGCAAGCACTAAGTATCTAAAACTTGAAACCCTGAGGTCTCGCGTTCAATTCTCGCTTTAAACTATAATGGCTTTAGCAAGACTGGCTAAATGTTTCACGCCACATGATATTGCTTCCAGTGTACGCTTGACCGATAGTTGTTACAACAATTTATCAAAGTTTTCCAGTTTTCGATATTAGCAACAGTCAGATGTCCATAGAATAATAATATTTCATTAGGCTAGGTGTCGTTTATCAAAAGACCTATTCTAGACTTCAAGCTAGTTGACCTACAATCGTGTGATTTAAATACTAAAATATATTTTCACAAGACATTTCACAACCATTAAAATATGTGCAAGAAATAAAATAAAGTTATGTAGGTAAATTAGCTGTACAACATCTACATGTAGTTATATTATTGTTTATTAAAAAGTCCATTTAACCGCGGGAATGAGGTAGGTATTTTCCCGGGATAAAAAATAGCTAAAAAATCACGTCGATTCGTAGGACTTGACAAATAGACAAAAAGACAGTATTTGTATGTAATTCAAGTAGTGGAATCCATGCATGTAAGTTTTATGATATACAAGGTTCTGTCCGCGGTTTCACCCGCGTGGAAATAGATCCAAAAAGAAATAATCCCGTGGCTGTAATTTGCCCCTCCCCCGCCCGCTTTCGTGTTATAAAAAGTAGTATATGTCATTCCCTGACCCCTAAACTAGCACTATGCAAAAAATCATGTCGATCCCAAGAAAAACAAAAACAAATCTATCCCATGGGAACCATACATTTTTCCGGGATAAAAAGTAGCCTATGTGCTATTCCAGACTATAATCTATTTGATCCAGATCCGTTCAGCAGATACATCCATTCAAACGATATTAGTGTTACAATGTAGTACCTACACATTAATTATGTAGTAGTACGTGTGAGTGCAGTGTGGCGCCGGCGCCGAGCGATGCGGTTTTATGTAGCGTCAGCAACATTGTTATAGATATGCAAAGATTGTTTGAAATAAATAATGTAGGTGTGCAAAAACTTCTGTTATTATTAGAAAAAATCTAAATACTTTTGTAAATGATCGGGAGCTGTAAGCCAACCCCTGAAGAATTAAAAAAATTAAGAAATCGTAAGACCTGAAAATAATTAAAAAAAACCAACTACGCACAAAACATTGCCATGACCCGTGTTGTTCCTGCATATAACTACTTCAGCGGGATTGACATTATTTTGGATTCCAGAGACATATTTAGGAGGCATGTACCTAAATATGATAATGAAGAAAAAGAAATAAGTGGTTGAGTGAGGTAAAATTTGACTGACACACCCATGAACACCCCCCCCCCCCCTCCCACACACACACACACATTACACACATTAAAATCTAGGTACTTGATTGGTAACTTGTAATATAATGAATAGTTAAGTTATGGTGATCTGTTATCGGCTGATGATTTTTGTCACAATGTTTTTGTCTTTATATTTGTCTTTATAGTTGTTGAATAATAAATAAATAAATAAATAATATCTGCATTTTCAGCCCCGACTTCGCCTGTGGTTTTTTTTAAATGTGGAATATATTATATCCTACGCACAATATATTTCTGTGCAAAAATAATGAAGTCGTTCCATTGCTCTGCTAGGATTGGATATATATTAGACCATTTATAGTCGATCAGGGCAAAGGCTAATTATAAAACTAAGTTGACAGGAAATAATTAGTGCATTTTTAACCTCTGACCTGTGTTTGCTATCGCTTCTTGAGGTATACAATACTGGATTATTGTATTGAAAAATCATTCTGTAAGGAATTCTACCTTTTTTAAGGTGATAATAATAGAGAATTTAGGTTAAGAAACTAAGCGATTGTTTTTTAGGATTCCTTAGCCACATTATGAAAACGACCATCTGTATGTAACATTGTAACCTAACAGGATTTATATATTACTAGCGGACTCGGCAGACGTTGTCCTGCCCAAACGTTGGCTTGCCTGCTATTTACTTTCCTTCTAAAACAACTACTCCTACCCCTACCTCTACCCCTACCCCTACCCCTACCCCTACCCCTACCCCTACCCCTACCCCTACCCCTACCCCTACCCCTACCCCTACCCCTACCCCTACCCCTACCCCTACCCCTACCCCTACCCTACCCCTAACCCTACCCCTACCCCTACCCCTACCCCTACCCCTACCCTACCCCTACCCCTACCTTTACCACTACCACTACCCCTACCTCTACTCCTACAATTCTACTCCTGCGATTTCCATACAAAATTACCTATTTATTATTTTTTATTTTTCAGCTGAACTTTAAGGTTTTTCCAATTTTTTTTTCTTCTAAAACCACCCCTGTGTTGCAACGAACAAAACAAAAAAAGAATTAGCCAAATCGGTCAAGCCGTTTTCATGTTATGTCGTGACAACGGAAAACGGGTTTCATTTTTATATATATATAGAACCTATTTATTATTTTTTATTTTTCAGCTGAACTTTAAGGTTTTCCAATTTTTTTTTCTTCTAAAACCACCCTTGTGTTGTAACGAACAAAACAAAAAAAGAATTAGCCAAATCGGTCAAGCCGTTTTCATGTTATGTCGTGACAACGGAAAACGGGTTTCATTTTTATATATATAGATTTATTATCTCGGACATATTTCCAGATATATATACATATATATATTATATTCCAGAGTCTCTGGAAATATGTCCGAAATAATAAATCTATATATATAAAAATGAAACCCGTATATATATATATATATATATATATATATATATAAAAGTACACACAATCGCCGAGCATGTATGAAAGATAAGATGAATATAAAAGAAGAAAAAGAGATATGTCAGGATCGTAACAAATGGCATTCGATTGTCTCTGCCTACCCCTCTTGGGATGAAAGGCGTGATGATAGATAGATAGATAGATAGATAGATATATATATATATATTCATAATTTACAGAACGATGTTTTAAGAGAAAGGTCTGACTTAAAATTATGAAAATTTGGTTGCCTTACAGTTATAGCTCACGAAACCGTGTAATCTCACTCTTTCAGCCGATTGTGAGGCTATACCAGCTCTGTTAAGGTATGTTAAATGGAAAAGCCTATAAGTGTGGTTTGTCGGATTATGTACCTACATAAGTTTTTAATTATAAAAAACCTATCGAACTAGATGTCTCAACTACCTACTCTATTGTTTTATCTATGAGATAAAAACTATTAAAAATTACCAAGGTATTCATATAAAAAAACGTGTCACGTGCAGCGAGATACCTGTCTGTCTGTATGACATAAGTTTATGGTCAAACTCCTGTCAAGGTAGGGTTTTTGTAATTCTTATTTTCTGGTTAATTAAATACATGGCCTCTGTGTTCATCCTCAGAACAAAACAATGTTTTTCTGTGACACTGTCTGCCTTGTTTAATTTTAATAATTTCATTTTCTTACGTAATTTATAATGTTTGAAAACTGTTCCAAGTTCAAACTTTCAGTGTAAGCAAAGGCTGCATATCATAATTTTAAAAGTAAAGGTTTTGTACAAAAACCATTTTCTATCAATCCGTGCAAAGTAATATTACAAATATTTACCACAAAAATATAAAGTGTTAATATTTATCTAGTAATAATCAAAAACCTTGGTTGACTGGCCTACTTATGGACACTTGTGACACGATCACACGACGTCGAGGGAACCATACTATTGTGAATAGAAACTGTCAATGTATTATGCAAATATAGACATTGTTGTGTTCAGAGACTTCTGTTTTCTACCTTTCATGGGTCCGTAAACATTTACCAAACATACTGTTATGGCTTGATACATCCTGTTTTCTATGTCCCTTTCCATTTAACCAATCCAATGTCCACAAACCCACGACGGCGAGCGACCAACCAATCACCGCCTGTGACGTCGTCGTATGAACCGAGTGCATTAGAAAACCTACTCATTGAAAAAAACTGAAAAGCCAACTCGACCGTGTACATGTGTCTCGAGAATTAAAATTAAATCAATTCAATCAAAGTAATAAAAGCGAATTAAACAACGAAACTACACTTGTGGTGCGTCGAAGGACGAACGTGTTAATAAAGTGCAAGCGAGGCGGTGTTTCTATCCCAGGTGAGTCCTTCTCCCACTGTATTGACCTAACAAATCTCTCTGCCGATCTCTTCGAGGGCGACGGATCAGGATATTGCAGCTTCCCTCAGGTTCCTGGATTCGGTTAGCCATCAGAGTTGAGTAGGAGAACCGTTCCTACCTCCCGCATCACATAACACATACCAAGCTTTATGTTTAACATCTTTCCTCTCGCATTACTGCAATCTGTGGGAGTGATTTCATGAAAAGGGACGGAAGTGTGTGACAGGATACCGGGGAAGCGCGCGCTATTTGATTTGACCAATGACCACGCGCGGTGTTAGAGTTGGTCGTCAAATGGTACCAATCCATTTTCCGAGAGGTTGGTACTGTCAGCCAGCAGATATAGACATTGTGACGAGAAAGAGAAAGGGAAATAGAGAAGGAGAACGCATCAGCTGTGCGCTTAACCTACAGTGTTGTGTATAAAGTGTTAATGTTGCTTATTACCAAGGTGAGATGTCAGATGTTACACATCATTATGCGACTACTGCCCGCTCGTTTTTTTAAAATAATCTTACACTAAAGTAACTAAGTATCATAGAACCACTATTTAACTTAATTTTATAGTTTGCGCAAAATATTCAAATAATTTACTTTTGAGACCAATATAACTTGTTTTATGTGTTTAGCCCCCAGGCCCAGGTTAGACAAATATCGGTTTGTTAGCGACTTGACAACAAAAATAAATTACTCTAAAACTATAGTAAATCGATCGACTGCAATTAAGTATTCTGTTTGCCCTTGCATAGAAAAATTTGGAGGGCCGGAGTGACGTAGGCTATTTTTTATCCTGAAAATCGTTCGGAAAAAACTCTTGTCTTATTTCAAATAATTCCACGGGCGAAGTACCTGTGTACCTTACGGCTCCCAGGACTGTTACGTGTCTCAGGATACTCAGACTTATCTCACATTCTTTTTGAGAATCTGTCTTACGCGAACAAAGTAAAATATCTGTATCAAGCAATATCAACTCTTCCACATTTACTATGATATTTTTGAAGCTAAAATAAAAAGAATAAATGGAGATTCTTTCTGGAGAGTCTTTTTAGGGTTCCGTACCCAAGGGTAAAAAAACGGAAACCCTATTACTAAGGCTCCGCTGTCCGTCCGTCTGTCTGTCCGTCTGTCACCAGGCTGTATCTCATGAACCGTGATAGTTAGACAGTTGAATTTTTCACAGATGATGTATTTCTGTTGCCGCTATAACAACAAATACTAAAAAACAGAATAAAATAAATATTTAAGGGGGCTCCCATACAACATTTTTTTTTGCCGTTTTTATAGATAATGGTACGGAATCCTTCACGCGCGAGTCCGACTCGCACTTGGCCGGTTTTTTATTATAACATTTGCAATTCCACTCGACCATCGACGCACTCCGTCCGTCCGAACACGAATCTTTTCTTATAGCTCACAATCTCACATAGGTATGGAATCTGTCTTTATTACGAGATTTTTCGTCCACTCCGGTATTTTCTGCATAAAAGATGTTTCAGTCGCGTCCACTATGCCTAAGAGTCCTAAGACAGATTCCATACCTATGTGTTGTTTTAACGGAGATATCCTCTTATGTAGGTTGTTAGTTGTTGGGGCTAGAGTAGGCGTGTACACTGTACAGTTATATGCCACTTGTCTGTCCGTCTTGTTAGTAACCGAATATGGTAAGGAAAAAGATCTTGTTCGACCATACACGACAACCCATTAATACTTTGACCTGGTTCTTAGATTGATGCCATTCTATGGAGGAATTAGGAGGATCCAGGGTACATCTCTGGCCTCGCCGCGCCGCAAGCATATTGTTAAAAAAAATTGTTATAAAATATATTTTAAGGGACCTATTAAACCCAAAATGTTATGCGTCTTTTTATAACAAAAAGCTGTCAAAATGAATGACGTCTAGGGGTGCCCTTGTTGCCCTTTTCTTAGACCTCCGCAGGGCGCAGAGATGTGGCAGAGATGTGTTCCTACAAAAAGTACCACAAAAATAACCTTTTGTTCTCGACGTCATGCTCGCCTTACCCGCCTTAGGTAGTGTTGCCACACATATTTTATTTTGAATGACAAGAATTCGATAGGATTATATTTTATAGCTATGCCTCGTGGGCAAAAAATTAAAGATTTAAATATGTATTCAAAAAACCGTTTTTATTTTTATAAAAGGTTGTAGCATCACTTGAGAGGTTGAGGTTGTGAGAACTTCATAACCTTTTGATAGTTCGCAAACACCTACCAAATTAGATATTTAGTGTAAACTGTATTTCGAAGTGGGATAAATCTGTTCTACTCATTTGCATAATCTACACCTTCCACAATTCTATCTACCTACTATATATACATTGCAAACAGAGAAAATCTTTTGCGAAAGTTTAGATATGTGTGTTACTTATATGCCCTAATCGACTTCTGGTGCTGCGGAAGGCACGTGAAGGGGATTCTTCACACTTCTTCAAAAATAACAGAAGTCATTAATTGCTGCCACTCTTGCCAACTGAATACAAATGTAACGGAGCACAATGCCCCAAAAATGGTGGTCAATAAAAAAATAATTATAAACTTATTGAATAGGTAATGAATTTATAATGAATGCAGGCTGTAGTGATTGAAATCGGTGCGTGCAAAAACGAGTGAGTCAGTCGAGGGTCACGTGTGCTCTGTATTCTGTGTCCGCGGTCAGTCAACATCGTACTATAGGTACCTATACGGTGAGTTTCTTTTTCTTTCTTCACGGGTTATCTTACAGCTCCCGGGAACCGTTGCCGGCCCCATGGTACCCAGTCTTCCTCATTTAGCCGATGATAGGTGAGTTTCTTTTTCTTTCTTCACGGGTTATCTTACAGCTCCCGGGAACCGTTGCCGGCCCCATGGTACCCAGTCTTCCTCATTTAGCCGATGATAGGTGAGTTTCTTTTTCTTTCTTCACGGGTTATCTTACAGCTCCCGGGAACCGTTGCCGGCCCCATGGTACCCAGTCTTCCTCATTTAGCCGATGATAGGTGAGTTTCTTTTTCTTTCTTCACGGGTTATCTTACAGCTCCCGGGAACCGTTGCCGGCCCCATGGTACCCAGTCTTCCTCATTTAGCCGATGATAGGTGAGTTTCTTTTTCTTTCTTCACGGGTTATCTTACAGCTCCCGGGAACCGTTGCCGGCCCCATGGTACCCAGTCTTCCTCATTTAGCCGATGATAGGTGAGTTTCTTTTTCTTTCTTCACGGGTTATCTTACAGCTCCCGGGAACCGTTGCCGGCCCCATGGTACCCAGTCTTCCTCATTTAGCCGATGATAGGTGAGTTTCTTTAAAGATATCGTGTCGTAAAGTTGGTATTATAGAACTGCATTTGGTGAAAATTATATATTATAATAAAATATTAAATTAAAGCAATGAGAATTAACTTATATAGGTACAATAGAATTGAAAAAGAATGCTGAATCGGTGATTTGCCAATGTCAAGTATTATATCACAGGGCGGACAGGATTAAACTGGATTCCCTATCACATCTCGGCGGGCGCGTGCGTTGTGAACAAAGTGTGTGTGTGTGCGTTCAAGGCATGTTTGTGTTATTTGTTTGTTTGTTTGTTTGTCCATCTATCACGTCAAAACAGAGCAACGGGTCCACGTGATTTTTTGCAAAAAATATAGTTTAAGAGCCAGAGGTAGGTACTACTTTTATCCCGGGAAAATGGCATGGCATTTTTTATAACTAGTATGTAACAACTTTAAATAGTTATTATAGAAATTCCCCATTTCACACCCATCAAAAAAAAATCAGTGATACCAACATTACAACGAAGCGAATTTCATGAAACGCACTCTAGAACTATGGCAATAAATTGCAAAGTTGTACATTGAGGATTGTTAAAGTATTGTATTTGGTAATAATTAATGATAATTGTCTCCGAGATACCTTATTCGTTGTCATTGTGGACATTGCGGCCGCTATAAATTTATATTCGGAGACGATCCGTCCGGTAGCCTTCGGGCAGTTCTTTATTGTTGTAGCAGGGCTTACACTTTTTTGTGAACAGACAAATATTAAGTAACATGACGGAATCATGAGTTTATTAAATACTAGACTTTCCGCCCCCGGCTCCGCCCGTGGATGTATTCGAACAATATAAAATATAACCTAAGTATGTCACTCAGGGATATCGTAGCTGTATATATGTGAAATATTTTTTTAAATCGGTTCAGTATTTTTTGAGTTTATTCATTACAAACAAAAAATCAAATCCTCTTTAAAATAGTGTATTTCATGCAAATGCATTCAACCGTTTGAGTGTAAAAAATGCAGACAAACAAACGAGTAATGTATAATTTCAGATACAAATGTATTGCATTAAAATCGTGTTACTTAGCAAATATTTCTATTGAAATATGTCGATAGATACTACCAAAAAAATCGGTTCACAAGTCTGGCGGAGATATAAAAAATACGCGCCGAATTAAGAAGCTCTTCTTTCAATTCTTTGAAGTTGGTTAAAAAAATTGTTTTAATTTAATTTTAATTTCTCAAAAGATGGAAACCCTGTGATCAGTTCCGCTAGGTTGTTTATACAGTCGCATCAGCGGCGCCACGGTGGTCGCTGACATGGAGGACACGATAAAAAACCTTAAATCTTTTTTCTATATTTTGGCGCGTGAATCGAGCCGCCAAGATGGCGGGTAAATTGTACGCTGTCAGTTTAGCGGCAAAGATATAAAACAGAACCGCGATGCAGCCCATGCATCCAATATTAAATAACACATGTTTACTCACAGTTTGCCGTCAAGCTTACAAAAATTACAAGGCTTACCTGTAACGGAAAAGAAAAACAATTATTAAAAATTCATTCAACATTGTTGATTTATACTCAATTAAATTAATACTCCACAGATTTGGATGACATTTGGTATATATATCCTGGAATAACATGAGTAGTATGAGTACATTTACTTTTTAAAACAGTGGCCACTTGAACCATCGAATCGATGACTTGAACATATCCCTTCCATTTTTCAACCTAGTAAAGGCTAGTAAAAGTGACAATCAAATATCCCCCAGGAGGACCCCCTTCGCGATTGCACTTGTGAATTGCAAAACTTGTAGATTGGAATTTAAAGACCAGTATTACAATATTAATAAGGTAGTTAGGAAAACTGTAGCATGTAGCACCGGTTGTCTTACAACATAACGCCTACGTACAAGTGAGGTGGCCAGCACCCACACTATGTGGTCGACCTTCGTGATATATTTTGTTATTATACTTTTTTGTATTGTGCAAAAAAGGTATAATCTTTATTAAGTTTGAGGTTAAGTTAATGATGTAATTTGTTTCGGTTTAGATCACGGTCTTTAGGGTTCCGTTGTCAATGTTTTCAAACAAAAGGCATGAAGATACATAATAATTAAACGAAAAATGAGTGGGGATGGATGTTGGGAGTAATCCTTCAAACTACGAACCGACTCTAAAAATTCTTACACGAATAGAAAGCTACAATATCCCTTAGTAATATTGGCTATTGGCTATATTTTATTTTGTTCGAAAATATCCACAGGCGAAGCGAGGGGCGGATAAAATTGTGCAAAATATATTTTTATTTAAAATCAAAAATAAACGCACTGCAGATTGAATCAGAAAATGTTAGAAAAAAGACAAAAGCAGTCATGGGGACTGTTGACAGAAGTAAAAACTATACCTAACGTATAATAACACCATCTAGCGATAATTTCACTATGTATCTGTGTCCTTACCGAATAATTGCCGGCCAGAAATGCGCAGCCAAAAATGCCCGACATAGGCATACGTGGAAGCCAGTACACGAATTCCTGCCCGGACATTATCGGACCGGCAATCCATGGTCTTGTGCCGAAAACATCTCGCGAATGTATAAAATTTCCTTGATGACTACGGAACCCCATCATAAGCATGTGATGTTCACATTTTTCCAAAAACGACAAGCGGCTTTGTTTGTCCTCCGAAAGCACGAGAAATTACATCCATTGAGTGCTTAGCCTTTTTAGCTGGAATGATCTAGATATGATGAATCAGTTAGGTTAGGACAATGTAATAATGTCGTGAGCGTGTGTGAGAGAGAGAAAGAGACAATGTAACGACAACAATTTGTCGCTAAAATATCACTATAGTCAACCTGTTGACCCGCTACGAAAGTGCAATGATGCACGATAACAAGCGGTAATGCTTACACGACCAAATACATTGCGATTATATAACTAGCGCCTCCAACTTCATAAATGCGCTTATAACTACTTATCTGTTAGAGATAGAGATATATGCTACTAGGTCACTTTTTTGTAGATCATTTTATTGTACATAATTCTTTCCTACAACATTTTGTTTTATATCTCTGACGGATTTGACAGCAACTATTTCCCCAAATTGATTCACTCCTAAACATGATGAGTATATATTTAATATTCGCAAACCTTCCTCTTGAATCAAATATTATGGAAGTACTTTTAAATTATATCTGTAACATTTATTATACCTAATAAAATAATTAGAAAATTTTATATTTTGTATTTTCATTTAAATAATGTAAAAAAAAATTCCAATTCCCGGGAATACGATGATGACGTCACATCTTGCAGACCAACAATAGGAAGGTCACAGATTAGATAAAATAACAATATAATATAGTTAATATTTATTTTGTCTACTGTTATTAGCTATTGACCGCTAAATTCGTTAGTAGTCTGTGGTTATTTATTTGAAATTTAGATGGAAGCGACGTCACTTCCCGTTTACGATCACGTGACCGGAAGAATGGATTTAAGATTTTTCATTTAGACTTTTTATTATTATTTACCTATATTAAAAAAATACGAAGGATCTAACATTGAGCAAAAAATCATATGAAAATCGAGCACGTTCTTATTTTTTCATAAAATGCTGTATGAAGAGATTAGAAACAAGAAAAAGCCTATACATTTAAATCACCCACTCAGCTTTTCGGCGCATCAAACATAGTAATATTTAAAGTATCGCACCCAAATTGTGTGCACACATTTTAAGTACAGTGAAAGTGACGACAGGTTCAAGCGACGATCTCTGTATCGAATACCATACATCGATTAGATTCGTTACGGCTCGTAATAACCGATTATTCGATTGGACGAACGACCAATTGATCGATATCATTGCGTTTTCATTCCGATATGAACCCGTAATTTTTAACTTTCCAATGATAAACGTTTATTAACGACCTTTTTGTTATGTTGACGCTCTTTTAGTTATAAAAGAGGTTTGCCTCTATGTTTTCAAAACTTCTTAGATATAAAGGCTGAAAAATATCTTTTCTTTACTGAAAATTATTGGTTTTAAGTTCAGTAGATATTATGTCATTAGGCTTTTTAAGTGAAAATTGTAGATGTTTACAAAAAGTAAATTTTCAAAACAGGTTATTTTAAAACCTCAGAATACATAATAAACCAGAATACGCTAAAAATTTTCAAACTGAGGCTACATAATATAATAAATAATAATATTTTTTGATGTGTAACAACTTTCCTCTCGCTTTCCTGAGCGAATGACCAATGAGCGCGCGCGGATTTTCCGAGAGGTTGGTACTGTCAGCCAACAGTGTGTGCGTGTGTGTGACGAGAAAGAGAAATAGAGGAGGTAAAAGCATCAGATGTGCACTTAACCACAGTGTTGTGTATAAAGTGTTAATGTTTTCAGGATATAAGTAATGTTAATGTTGCTTATTAATATTGTTATGTTGCATTGTTGCGCGCGCGTATACCTAAGATCTATGCTCTTGATAATAAGAAATTACGGATGGGTAAAACCGCGAATATTTTGGACACCCGAAGCTTTTATCTATACCGTGCCCATGCGTATTCTGGTTTGTTTTGTATTCTGAGTCTAAAACCTAACTCTAGGTAGAGATACATAAATGGTAATATTTCTGGGATTATTTGTTAATATGGCAACGCGTTCGATACCCACATCGCTCACGCAGTAATGTTTTTTTAATAAGAAACTACGTATGTATAGGTAGTTATATAATCAAACAAATTGTGCTCTGATCTGAGTGGACTTTCGATCTCATAAAATACCTGTCATTGGCTAATTAACAAAAACTTGTCTTCCCTATGGCAAGGCACACGGTTTTGGGAGCAGTAAGAAAATAATATTTATTGATCTTAAACGGGAGGCATTGGCATCATTTCATGCAGCCTACTGGTATTTAAATTATAATGAATAATTTTATATAATATATATCTACAAACAAAGTTTAAATACAATAAAAATTAAAAATTAAACACAGGAACCCCATGAGTGGCTCTCTAATCATGAATATGTAGTGATACATACTCATAAGTAGAAAACTTTCTCGAAATCACTGTCCTGCGGTAAAGTGCCAAGAAGGTTAGCAGCGTTTCCTCGCTGTATAGCTATGCTTTGTGTAGTTAATGTGTGGAAACTTTATTGGTAAATATGTATTATTAATGTTATGTCTGAAATTTTGTTATTTTATATACTGTTTGTTTCCCTAATATAAATAAATAAAAAAAATAAAAATACGTTTTTATTAAAATTAAAAATTAAAAAATAATCTTAAACTAATTTTCGCCCTGGTTTCGCCCGTGGAGCCGATATTTACTTTCATTCCCTATTATGGTCTTGAGTTCAGGTAAAAATCCCAAAAAATTTTTTTTTCCTGAATTTTTAAATTTTTCTGGAAACTCTTTTTCTTCAGACTTCAGACGAACTTTTAAAAAATTAACAAATAGTGACGCACTTACCAACGAACAGCATTTATTTTTTATTTAAATATCGATAGGGAACACAAATAAAATTACATTTCACAAAATCGTCCAACTGTCATAAGGGACGTCAAGTGTGATGCGACGCGTTATGAATTATTATGGACATTTCCTTCCGGTAACAATAACTAGGTAGGTACTTAATAGTACTCGATAAACACTGTATAATATACATACTTGAAGACGCAACATAATTATATAAGCTGGGTGCTATGGGAGAACACGTCATAACTTTTGTCCCAGACAAAACGGACTTGAGCAAAATTGCAAGTTCTAGTTAATGGAACCTATATATCTGAAATTTATCTATACTCTAAATATAAGAAATATGTCAATATCACTTAGTTATATTTACTATTTTTTAACTAAGGATAATTTCAGGATCTATTAACTAGAACTTGCTAATACTAATATTTTTTGTACAATACTTGACTTGCTGAAGTCCGTTTTGTGGATTTTGTTGTACTACCGATTTTGTTTGGAAATTTTCTTTTTCTATTTACGCGTAGCCTAGGTACGAATGGTGAAAGAGACGCAAAATTTTCGAACACGTGCGTTTTTTAGTTGGTTACGCGACCAAGAGAGCTCTTAGATATCCTATCATCACTAAATTATGAACGATATATCGGGGGAAAAACTTGCTGCCAAATTAGGAGCATGTATGTTACCAACATAGTGTCCGTTTGGTGTGATGTGGTCTGGTAACCTAGGGCCGTGGGGTTCAAATTCCAAAAAGTGTATTAAATATACAATGTAAACTCTTCATTACGTCCTTCTTTATAACTAAAACTCCCTATAACGTAAGACTTTAGTTCAGTTTGGTTGGTTTACATTAATACTCCCTTTATAACGTAACAGCCATTCTCAATAACGACAAATACATATTTATTTATGGTATTGTGATCTTTGTTATCGGCTTACAAAAGGCTCTGGCTAAGTCTAAACTAAGTAAGACACTAAAGGTCATAAACCTTTGTTTATTGTTGATTGCCTATAACAAAATACAAAATTAATACTGGCATAGCAAAAAACGGCAGGCAAAGTTAATATAGCATGAATTATTTTAACTATAGTCTATATTTAGAATAATTTATGACGTTATATATTTACAGATAACTGTAGAAATTAACATTTATTAAATCATCTACCTATTGTTGCGAATATTAAAAATTGTTATTTGTGAAATTCGGTTTTTCTTTCTTCTCGCCATACAACGACTCTCTATAGCGCACGCGGTCCCTTGAATTTCGTTATAAAGAGTTTACACTGTATATTCCCACAACAGCCCCCGTATTACGTATCTCGGTTAGTAACAAAAAGCGATTCAGAAGGGAAATGAAGGCATTCTTGCCACAAATAAACGCGGAACTGTTGTATTTAGTTAATTTTAATGTTTGGATGTTTTTTATATAATTGTAATAAAATACTTATCAGAGATATCTATGAAAACGTCAGAAGTAACTATAAGCCCCATAATCCATGTGCCATTTTTTTATTAGATTCTAAATGCATTCCATATCACATGAATAAATAGTACAATATACACAATCACTACTTCCGGCCATTGTTAAGTACTAATCATATACAAACATAACTGACCATGCATGATAGGATATCGATAGTTTTTGGGGTACTGTAGTTTTCGGTATTTTGATATAGCTGCATTGATACATTGTTTACGGAACCTTGATGGAAACAAAGACCAGATTTTAAGTCTTTTTTTTTTTTTTTTTTTTTTTTCACGGGTTCAGCTCCCGAAATCGTGTTACGGTTCCAGGGTACCCAGCGGAAGACTAAGTCTCCCTCGTTTAGCCGATGGTATTTGTGAGGCTATACCTAACGAGTGGCTAGTTCTGTTGAGATATATATTTAGATGGAAAAGCCTCTAAGTGTGGTTTGTCGGATTATGTACATAAGTTTTTAATTAAAAAAACCCATTGGTACATGGCCGGGATCTGGGATCGAACCCGGGGTCTGTCTAGATAACACCAGACGTCTTATCCACTCGGCCACCGACGCACCTTTTTTTAACAAGTATTAAAAAAACAGATAATGTATGCTCGACTAATTGTCTTCTGGTGACAAGAGGGCTGGCTCCTTCCTCGCTCAACGAATCAGCATCGCGAGTATTCTTGCTACTATTCTATGCGGACCTGGTTTATTTAGTTATTTTTAATGTTTAGATTAGACTTAAGGTTTATATTGTTATGTGTATATTTGATAAAAAATGTAATTATATAAGTATAAAAAAAATGCTTAGGTATTATATCCATTATCCTGTAAATATAATATCCCATATTTTTGAATCTATACTATTATTATAAAGAGGTAAAGTTTGTAAGTTTGTAAACTACTGATCCGATTGTGAAATGTTTTTCAGTAATAGAAAGCTACATTATCCCTGAGTGCTATAGGTTATGTTTTATTTTGTTCATAAATATCCACGGACGAAGCCGAGAGCAGAAATATCTAAAGTGAAAGAACAAACTCAATTTGTTACTATAGGCAATCTCCTTAATGCAACAAAAAAGTATTTTTTAACCTTTCAGCCTCAAGACATTTAAATTCAACAGTTTTATTGAACCCAGGTTTTATTGAATTCATGGGTACCCAGCCCTATTCTAAACCCATTATTTATATGAACTATATCCAGGTATGTAGGGTAAACGTTCCAGCTATTGGCTATACGACCGTAAAGTACGAACAATGCATCATTTCAACTGTTATGGACATAGGTAGAGATTTGAATGTCTATTTTCACGCCTTTTAACTTTCGAGCGTAACTTTGAATGCATTTGTTAGTGAGTGGACATTTCTCAGGTTTCTACTCTTTTCTACTAAGTTACCATAAACACTTAGTAAGAAACAAAATTTCAATACAAACTGAAGATGAAGATCTATCTATCCATCTATCATCACGCCTTTCATCTCAAGAGGGGTAGGCAAAGACAATCGAATGCAATTTGTTACGATCCTGACATACCTCTTTCACTTCTTTTATATTTATCATACCTTTCATACATGCTCGGCGATTGTGTGTACTTTTAATATTTCCATCGATCAATATATTTTTTATGTTCAATAAAAGCACACATAGATCGTCCTCTGCCTGTATTTCATTTCACTTCAGCCACATAAACCTTTTTAGTCAATCTTTCATCATTCATTCTTTCGACGTGTCCAAACCAGCGTAAGACTTCTCTCCATTTTAGTCACAACATAATCTTTCACTCCGCATTCTTCTCTGATGACATCGTTCCGATGAAATGAAGATGAAGAATAGATTTTTATTTTTGTTGAACTAAAATATAAGGCCATGATAACGAGGTTTAGCAGAATGAAAATATGTCCAATATTTTCTATATTAAAATTTGTAATTAGATTCAAAAGTTAAGTTTGTATAATAATATAGAAAATAAAAATTGATTATAAATTGTTTGAAAATGTAAAAAAATGTTGAAAAGCAAAATATAATAATATAAAAATGAAATAACTTAAAAACGTTGGATGAGTAAAATATTGCAAGACTAATAATTAATGTTAACAAGTATAATTAATTAGAGTGTTGTGTTGCCAATCGTGCTAATTAATTAAATCCGTTCACACGATTGTTCTGGTGCTTATGTGTCATGTCATATATTTTTTCAAGTTACATCTTTTCCTATTTTATTTTTTAATTAAAACCATTGTTAGAGAGTTCAAAATACTGTTAGTTATCACAAAAAATAGCATAAACATTTTAATCTCTCGTTATAATTCTTATAAATCGTATCAATGGGCATACAAAGTTATGGCTCCTATATCCATATTTTTTTCTGGGATAAACTATTCCCAATTTCTCTGTAAATAATTCCCATACCAATATTTCCTATTTAACCAATTGAAAAAATAACGACTATTTCACTTAGATAAATATTAAATAAGCTAAATTACAGTGACACAGGTGGATTATTTACAGAGAAATTGGGAATAGTAATATAATATCCCCATACAAATTATGGATATAGGGCTTGTTTGTCATTCTCTCGCGTCAAACAGCAAACAGTATTTCAATCCTTAGGAAAAATATTATTAGAATTCTGGCTTAACGTTAGTCATGTATCAAAAAATACATTATTATGTCTCCCTGCTGACAGCGCGGTCTACGAGAGCAGTAAGGTAATAATTGGTGTATTTACCCTTTATTTATTTGTCAGAATGCGTGAGAAGATTACAATAATTACCAATAAGTCTATAATTATAATTGACATAAAATATTTGGTAAATAAGTGATCCTTGAATCTCAAGAATAATTGAAATCACAGAGCATTTCAATTCTTAACATATTTTTGTGTTTTTCGGTAATCGCCAGTTCCGGCCTTGCTTGTGACGAATCGCAAAGTGTTATTACTCTTTCTTATACAATTGTAGCCACGAAGAATGTCGGTCAAATTATAACTTAAATTATTTGAAAGAAGGCCAATGTGCAATTATTTGACCAAAACAATGCCAACTATGGTAGCAACGACAATTCATTATGTTTTAATTTTTTTTTAAATGGCATTATAAAAATTTAATACAAAAATACTTTAACATAACTTTATATGCAGGTAACTGAAGTATTTGTAGATATGTTATAACAAAACAGCATTTCATCAACCTATTATGCAAACAAAGCGTGAAATTTTCTACCTGGATATTTCTGATAGAGCGTGACCGTATCAAATTAGATATTAAATTATATTATACTAGGAGTTGCCCGCGACTTCGTACTTATTAGGAATACAACGTTTACACCCCATTTCAACTCCTTAGGGTGGATTTTTGAACGCTACACAGTACACCTCTAAGATATACTGTGCGTTGATTGTCAGTCAGTCAGCGACAGGACAGTTTTAAACTAAGGATAGTGCAGAACTCTGAGAAATCTGGACATTGTTACCAGCATTACTGGCCACTCCACAAGTTATAATAGTCGTGATAATATTGAAATTGAATGTTCCGTAGTAAGACATACCAAAACATTTAGTTTAATAAATAATTTGGTAAACGAAGAAACATTTTAATCGATGACATTATTAAAATTTGATAAATTGCACTCCGGTGTACTTAAAGTGAACTTTAATATTGATAAATTATATTGCACAACATCTTTATGATTCTAGAATAATAATAATGGTCTTGTGGCATTTTAATCTATACTAAATTACTAATATTATAAAGTGGTAAAGTGTGTACGTTTGTAAATTTGGATATTAGGGGTAATCTCTCAAATTACTAAACCGATTCTAAAAATTCTTTCACGAATTGAAAGCTACCTAGTGACATTAGACATTTTATTTTGTTTGAAAATGTCTACGAGCGAAGTCGGGGGCGGAAAGCTCGTTTATTATATTTATTCAAATTCACACGTTTGTTAGGAAAAAAATGTATAGAGTGTGTTTCACTGAAAACGCAAGAATGTGTTCAGATTCAGAAGTCGCAGGTTCGATCCGCACATTGGTAATAATAAAAAAATCTATACATTATGCGACTAACCGTACAAAGTGGTATACTTTAACAGAGCCGGCCATTCGTTAGATACCTATAGCCTCTAAAAATCATCGGCTAAATGAGAAAGACTTTGTCTTCAGCTGGGTACCCTAGGGCCGACAACGGTTCCCGGGAGCTGTAAAGTGACCCGTGAAGAAAAAAAAAAAGAAAAATACACAAAAAAATAGGACAAATAATACCATTTTACAAATCTTAACTAAAAATTAAAAATATCTACATCCAATCTACCCCTCTTGGGATAAAAGACGTGATGATACATAGATAGATAGATTTATTTTAGGTCACTGTATGTCATTTTGTGTAAATTGTGTATGCATACGATGCGATTACAGCCAAAAAATGAAACAATCCACAATCAATTAAAATTTAAAGTATCAATAAGAAAACATCGGCAACCTTCTGTTCAGCGACAAAACTTTTTGTTCCTTCCCTTGTACCCACTAATTAACACAAAAGAGCCGTAATGATGCTACTTTACCTGTCTTAATTGTCTCGTGAGATGTTTATTAACACTCTAATTGCTAATAAATGTGCATTTATTCTTTAACAAGTTAAATAAATCGCCATGAATGAGGTTCACCCAAAATTTTCTATATATATGGCTTCATAAGAAAGTTTTTTGATTTATTAATTAATGTTATATAATTAATTGTTATTAATGCCAGGGTTTCGTTTTCATTATGGTTGTTTTAATTACTTTTAATTAACTTCTGTAAATGATCACACGTGAAGGTCGTAAATAATGATAAAATTGGTGTCAGACATTTTCTTTTAATACTTCTTTAAAGTTATTATAAGATTTTCAGTGGTGCGAGCTTGTGTATATGTAGGTATAAGAAGTAAACTGAAAAGTAATGAACCGATTTAAAAAAATATCTATATACTAATAATAAGCTTTTGTTTAAAGAGATTGTTTGTTTTATTGGAACTGCCAGTAATTTATAGCTCAATTCTTAAAGAAGCTACTAACCATAAAAAAGCTACATTATTTTAGGCATAGTTTTATTTAGCATTATAGCACTCATAAATACCTAATGTAAGTTCATATTAGTGAAAAAAAAATCAGAAACTTACCAACTTTTTATTTGTTTTTTGTTACTTATAACTTTAGATGTAAGGGGTTATTTCTCAAACTACTGAACCAATTCTAAAAATTTCTAAAAATGTTTTCACCTATAGAAAGCTACGATATCCATGAGTACCTAATATAAGCTATATTTTATTTTGTTCGATAATATCCACGGGCGAAGCCGGATGCAGAAAACTAGTATTAGTATATATTTGAAGCTAGGTTTTATTTGCTTGTCAAAATGTTACCCGATGTTTTAATAAGTATGGCCATGTAAATGTCATGACGCAAATTATATTAAACAATAGCTTGCTTACGTCCACAGGATACACACGACTTGCTTAGAATATTAAGTTTGTAGTTCTTTAGTTAGATACAATTCCTAATGATATGTCCTAGAGCTAATATTTAATTGTGGTACAAATGATGATTGAAATATGATGATACTTAAAACGGGCATAGAGTAAAACATTAAGGATTAATGTACTGTGGGTGGATTGGTATAGAAATATTAGCTATCTCTGTCATCTGTATATGGAGTGAAAGAGACACCATTAGTATTTATTAGCCCTATTTTTTTGTTCAAAGTTGCGCCAGCCTGGGATTCCGTACCAACCACCTTACAATAAAAATAGTTGAAAAATTTGCGCGACTCCGACTCAAATTTGGCCGGTTTATTTGTATGTATTGCCATTTTTAAGATCGAGCAAAAAACGCCGTTTCTTGTATGTAAAAATAGGACATCCTTTTATTTTAACTTAATTTTATTTTTATTATTTGCTGTGATAGCGGATATAGTAATACACACTCTGTGAAAATTTCAAGTGTCTACCTGTTACGGTTCAAAGGATATAGCCCTGACAGACAGCAGAGCCTTAGTAATAGGGCTTCCGTTGGCACACAAAAATTCTGTAATTAGGAGTTCATGAAAAATATAAGTTATCAGATACTTAGTTCAAATTAATTAGATATTGAAAGCTTGCATACCACATTATACAAATCGTTTTCCACTTACCAATCAACTTTTGAATACCAACAACTAACTTCATTATCCCTTAAATGTTTCTATAGTAAAAAACCAATTTAAAAGAGAAAACTTTGTCTAGAATTTTGTAGTGACAGCTAACATGTCGGCCATTATTTAAAATGGCGGAAAAAGGCGGGAAAGTTAACACATGATGTGTTACGTTCGGAAACTTGAATACTATTAGTAGAACAGTTTCTTTTTCTGTAATCAAGATTAATGGTGTATTTATCATAAATTGAAGGATTTATGATACTCCGCTTAGATGAATGCGTCTGGTTTTAGAAAAAAATAAGATTTTTAATTTATATTTAAACGTGGACCATTCTATTTTAAGCAGAATAGTAGAACTTAGCACGTAGAACACTTATACTGTTAATGCTTAGCTCCTAAACATGATAGGTCCATTTTATTCTGTTTTTTAGTATTTGTTGTTATAGCGGCAACAGAAATACATCATCTGTTAAAATTTCAACTGTCTAACTGTCACGGTTCATGAGATACAGCCAGGTGACAGACGGAGGGTTTCCGTTTTTACCCTTTGCCAAAAGGCCTTTAGGAACCCTAAAGTCAGCATAAATCAGCGCCTTAACGCGTTATCTCTGAATTATTTCAACATTAATTGTTATCATTAAAATGGGAAATGTTAAAAATACCGAAGTTTATCAACCTTTTATAGCTAAATTCGTAAAGTTCAAAGTCACCATATTAAATGCCACTTGTAAATAAATCATTGATTATTTCGCGCCTATAACTACATACCTATACATTCACGGCTACTCCATTATAAGGTGTCCAGTAAAGGTCGTCGGTATATTGACCTGGTGTTGCAATTCATGTTTGTTATTTATTAAATTGTAAAAGTCACACGAAAGGGCGATGGGATCAGGTGCAGTTCTGCCTTGAAACACCGAACTTATTAACCCATGCCATATTCATTATTTTAAATGCTGGATATATTCGAAAAAAAATTAAATATAGTAAATTTCTATTGGTGAAAGAATTTTTAGAATCGGTTCAGTAGGTAGTTTGAGAGATTACCCAAACTCTAAATAATATCAGTACCTATAGATAAATAAACGATCTAGAAAATTAGGGAAATAAAAATGGCCGCATTTAATTGACAGTTATTTTTTAAATCAAACAAAATTCTTATTGGCCAGTACACAAAACAGTTACAAAGAAAAGAGGTCATAGTTTATAGTGTAACGGGTTAACTCTAAATAGATGTTTATCAAGAGAAGGTTCGCGAATGACAAGTGCAATAACGGACATCGATTGTTTGCATTCATGCGATGTAATCTAAGGTACATGTCGTGAGAACATTCCTATTCTAAATAGAACAATATTTACATGGTAGGTTTTAAATTGCAACATTTCATATACTAACAACCGCTCTATGTTTTGGTCATAGGTTCATTTAGCAGAGCAAGAAACTATCTCAAGCGTGTTTTGCATAGAATACTAAGCCGATGGAGGGGCCATAGACGAGCTCCCCCTTTCGCCAATTTTTTCCCCTTTGAGTAATAAGTTACCTTAGATTTCGTTGGTATCGTTTTGTGTCGCAAGACAGAGCTCTAGGAAAATAGTTAATGGTGATGTTTTAAATGGGAAAGGCGATCTAGGACGTCAAACTTGCGGGAACATAGTGTTTCCAATCATTAGTTATAATTATTATGTTGTATTTTAACATAATCATCATATAACGTAAAATCCGTTGCGACAATAAAACGACAGAAAAATACAGTAGTACAGGGGCTAGTACTAGACGTTTGTTGTTCGGTGATTTACACGCTACACAAAGGTGTTTTGTTGTCGTGTAGTATGCTGGCGCATACGTCATGAAAACTCGCTGGGGCTAATTTTTCCCCCGACTTGATTCACTTATACTGTTAATGCCTAGCTCCTAAACATGATAGGTCAATATTCCTGGTGAATCAGCTTATCATAAGTAAAAACTGCAATAAAATCCATTCAATAGTTTTTGCATAAGGCAGGCACAGACAGAGAGACACACGCGGCTGGGGATTTGTTTTATAATATGTAGTGATAGGATGTCTGTTTGTCCCTTATAGACTCAAAAACTACTGGTTCGATTTTCATACGGTTTTTATTAATAGATAGACTGATTCACAAGGAAGGTTTATGTGTATAAAACATCACGCTAGGTCTTTTGGGAGCGGAGCAGCAATCAATAATGTCAATATTAGTGATTTTTCCATAGAAATAGTTCCATAGGGCCGGGGATTTTTCATCCGGAAAATCCTTAGGGATAAATTCTTCTGCCACATTACAAAGTTTCCACGGACGAAGCCGGAGCAGAGAGCTAGTATTATATAGTTTATCATACATTTTATTGTAACCTTGCAAATGGCAATCTTAGTATCGGTAATTATATTCGATATAACGTGGCTTGAGACGATTGTGTGGGGGCGAAGTTCTAACTTTATTACTATGATTCTAGTATGAAGTTCTAAGTTATTATTACTTAGGTATAAATATAATTATAAACTAACTTTTGGCCACGGATTCGCCCGTGTCTTTTTTTAATGTTACATATGAATCTCAATGGATTTCCGGGATATAAAGTAGTCTTGTCAATATGTCACTGACCGGTCATCAAACTTGTTGCTGCTTCATCGGTGGATGTTAGGATGCCTATACCCTGACACACCTCTTTCGCTTCTTTTATATTCATCATACCTTTCATACATGCTCGGCGATTGTGTGTACTTTTAATATTGCCATCGATCAATACATTTATGTTCAATAAAAGTACACCTAGGTCGTCCTCTAGCAACATTTCCTTTCACTTCAGCCATATAAACCTTTTTAGTCAATCTTTCATCTTTCATTCTTTCAACGTGTCCAAACCAGAGTAAACTACTTTTTTCATTATAGTCACAACATCATCTTTCACTCATTCTATGACATTGTTGCATTGCCACTGCATTTACCTTACTGTCATGCTTCTTATTCCATACACAAGTCTGGCTTCCATAAGTAAGTGATAGAACTAAAACAGCATTATGTATATTAATTTTACTTTTAGTTGTAAGTTGTGTATTGCTGCATACATTGTCCACCGCTTTCATACTTCTTTCAATTTCCTTGTCTATATTTCCACTTCTTGTAAACATACTACCTAAATAAACAAATTCATTCACTTCCTCTAATTTACATCCTTTCACACAAAATGTTACACTCCGTCCTTTCATCATCCTTTTCAAACACTTATTAATTAATTTTTATTTATTTTTTAAGTTTTGAAGTTATTTTTTAACGATGAACAGACAGACAAAGTCGTAGAAAATGTGTAGTTAATTTATAAGAAGGTTGAAGCAGGCGCCTCCGCCCAAACAGTAATGTAGAGATTAAACATAATGTATTGTTATTATGGAACTATGGCGATAATTGCTGTCATTTGCGTTTTGACAAATTATAGAGAGGCTGTGTATTGAATCTATTAACTTTACAACCTTGGAGCACCTTGGAGCACCTTGGAGGCTTCAAGTTTCATACAGAAATTGCAAATATTAGTGAAAGGATTATTATATTGATTTAAATAGAAGCATTTCGATTTATTTTTCTCACTTGACCTAAGTTTAAAACTCAAAATACAAAAATAAATCAGAATCCTCATAAATTCTTCAAACTGAGACTAAAAATAGTACCTACACTAAAATAGAGTACCTGAATGTTTAATCTATAATATATCTATCATTACGCCTTTTATCCCAAGAGGGGTGGGCAGAGACTATCGAACGCCATTTGCTACAATCCTGACATACCTCTTTCGCTTCTTTTATATTCATCATATAAAATAATATTGCCGTCGATCAACAATAAAAGCACACCTAGGTAGTCCTCTGCCAGCATTTCCTTTCGCTTCAGCTATATAAACCTTTTTAGTCAATCTTTCATTCTTTCAACGTGTCCAAACCAGCGTAAACTACTTTTCTTAATTTTAGTCACAACATCGTCTTTCACTCCGCATTTTTCTCTAATGGTTGTTGTATTTTTTGATATATATACACAATATAAGAAAAATTAAAAAGAACATAGAATAGGTGTTATTTTTTATATTTATTAAAGATATTATCCCCTCGACTGATCGTCTCTTCTGGTGACAAGAGGGCTGGCTCCTTTCTCGCTCAACGAATCAGCATTGCGATTCAGCGGGGAAATGCAGCCAGTATTCTTGCCACTATTCCACGCGGACCTGGTTTATTTAGTTAATTTTTTATATTTAGATTAGATTTAAGGTTTTATATTGTTAGAAATTATCCCAAAATTGGTAAATCGTGGCGAGAAGTATCATGAAGTATTTTTTGGACACATGATCCTTTTATACTATTTAGTGCGCCTACGTATTTTGGTTTGTTCAATATTCTGAGATTTGAACAAGCATTTGATAAATTTGTTTGTACCTAAGTTTCAAAATCTGTAAAATATTCGTAATTTTATATTTTGTCCTTTCCCGTATTCCTCTCTTTTTTGGAACTGCATGCCATATTTTAAATATGAGCAGAATGCAGAATTCTTAAAAACTAGTTACAGCTCTGCAAATGTACGGTCACGCGTTGATGCATTATTCAAAAGGTTTAACATAAATTTAATTCTGTTCATAAAAGAAATAGCTTCGGGGAACATCCAAAGATTAGATTTCATTTTAAATATTTAGTTGTATACTAGTAGATTGCTCTGGTTTTGTGTGAAGTTGGTTTCAGAAGATAATTTTATTATTGCAGAAATATATGCAATCGTTAAATTGATGTTTTATGAAATTTGATAGGTATATTTTGTTCTCCAGAACGATTATTTTTTGCACAAAATATTTTAGATACCTAACATAATATAATGAAAATAACTTTGAAATGTTCATTAAAATAGAATAAAAGTCCTAAAAAACAATACCTACCTAAAAACCAAAATAACTAAATAATTAATTACTTTTTCCTGTTTTAAGCTGTTTACCTATTTATTTCCTCAAATTATCCTAAAATGTTTGCGTTATAGCAGACACACTGCGGTAATGATGTCTACATTTAGCGATCTCCTGCTTTATGTGTCCTACGAAACTTATTCCTGAAGAAAATTGCTAAGTACAAGAATTGAACCCAAGGACCTCCTCTTGATTGATTAAGACTTTGACAGTCCAGCCTATACCCATAGGTTAGAAGCGTGATAGTATGTGTATTGAAGTGGGTCAAGTGTTTATTTTCGTAATGATAAAACGCGATAAAGGAGTGTCTATGATAAAAAATACCAAATAACTGTGCTATGGGTAATTGCATGAACTCATGAAATGAAACATATTTATACCACAAATGTTCTGACTCATATAATCCTTTCATAATATTGTAACGATTTCAGCCTAATTATGTCATAATTTACAGGAAAGTCCTGAATAGTTCGCAATCTCGATGGTATTTGTGAGGTTATACCTAACAAGTGGCCAGTTCTGTTGAGGTATATTTAGATGGAAATGCCTTTTATAGCAAAAATTACTTATTAAAAGTACATACATAGATTGGGAAGTATGAAAATTAAATCCGTTTTCCTGCAATAATAATTGAGTCATATAGTTATTTATTGTTACTTTAGATAATACTTGTTTACATTGCTCATAATAATATGTGTCAGGATTAGAGAATTAATTCTTGCTTTTCAGTTGAAGTCGGTATACTTTTTTTAAAGTTAATTTAAGGAAAACTCTGCATACAATTCTTCAAGTTGATTAAAAAGGAAACCATCAAAATCGGTTCCCAATTGGCGGTTAAGCAGACCATAGGATCCTGGCCATGTACCAATCAAGCACGTAGCCAGGATTTTCCGCCGGGGGGGGGGGGGTCCAACCACTAACCAAGCCATTATTATGAAAAAATAAAACACATAGTACGACTTTCCCTTTTATTACATCTTTTCTGCAATTTCGGAGGGGGTCCGGACCCACTGGACCCTCCCCCTGGCTACGTGCTTGATACCAATGGATTTTATAACTAAAACTTAGGTATATAATCCAACAAACCACACTTAGAAGCTTTTCCATCTAAATATACCTCAACAGAACTGGTCACTCGTTAGGTATAAATAACCTTACTAGGAAATTAGGTCTTCACGCATAAAGAGGGGGGACGCTCCAAAACTGTTGAACCGATTTGTTTCAAATAGTAGTATTTTCGAGTAGGTATATTTTAAATGAAAAGCCATTGCCTATATTGGGAATTTTTCTGGGATAAACTATTCCCAATTTCTCTGTAAATAATCCACCTGTATCACTGTAATTTAGCATATAGTTACTTATTGAATATATCTAAGTGAAATAGGTCTTATTTTTTCAATGGGTTTTTTTGAATTGGAAATATGGGTAGTTTAACTCTGCCCCTGCTGTCTCTTTCATAATCTATCACAAAACTCTAATTTTTTTTAAAAGCGCTGTTATACCATTACTCTTCAATTATATATGTCGAATTTTTCGGTAGCTTATTGAAAATTTAAAATAATAATTATTTTATTATTTTTGCCAAATTAAAAAATCATAATATATTTTGTTTTAGAATTTTTAATAAGCGACAAAAAAAAGCGATATATATAATTGAAGAATAATGGTATAAGAGCGCTTTAAAAAAAATTTAGAGTTTTGTGATAGATTATGAAAGATACAGAAGGGGCAGAATAATCTTTTATACTACCACCCATATTTCCTATTAAATAAAACCAATTGAAAAAATAACGACTATTTCACTTAGATATATTGAATAAGTAACTATATGCTAAATTACAGTGACACAGGTGGAGTATTTACAGATAAATTGGGAATAGTAATATCTCCATACAAATTCCCAGTATAGGACCCTTTATTAACAGTCACTTTACCTATTGTAGAAGTTAACCTCGAAATCTTCTGCAACTGTACGATTTGGAAACTTGCAGTATTTCGTTTCTCTAACCATTTTCTACCTGTCGCAATATGACCCCCAAAATATGCATTAGCTACCTTCGGAAGTATTTCATATAAAATGTACACTTTCGAGTAATAATTACTTTTTGAAGAGAAAACTTCTATAGATGCATTGAGCGATTTTTGGTAGGGGGAAATCTTATGGATTCGCGACCTGTGTTCGCGACATGTTTTCGCAACAAGACCATGAATTGTCCGGCCGAGTATGTCCGGGTAGGAACTCGTGTACTAACTTCGGCACAAGACCATGGATTGCCCGGCCCGAGTATGCTCGATCTGAGAATTTCCGGGCAGGAATTCGTGTACTGGCTTCCACGTATGCCTGGGTCGGGTATATTTGGCTGCGCATTTCTGGCCGGCAACTGAGATTTTTTTTTTTAAAACCACTGTTATTCATAGTTTTAAGTTTTCACTTCTGTCGGCTGTCCCCATGATTGTCTATGCCTTTTTTTTCAAAACATTTTTTACAAATATACTAGCGACCCCTTCCTATATAAATACCTACGCTTATAACCGAGCAACGGATCGATGTGATTTTTTGCACAGAGCTAGTTGGAAGACTAAAGATTAATTCTACCCGAGCGAAGCCCCATCAGGTTTCCAGTTTTAATTTCAGCCAAATTTCAATTATCTATAACTAATTTGAGTTGACAGTAACAAAACGCACGTCGGATTATCATAATAATTTATCAAATGACATTTTCTGTAACCCGTTCGCAGACTTGTTGCGAAAATATACTTGTAAACCATGACAGCCAGAATTACAAAGCGACTTCGTGAACTATGCCTCAATTACGTTGGGATAGACAGAGGCTAAACAATCTAGAAGGTCTAAAAAATAATTTAAATATTCGCAAACTCTTTGATGTTTCAAATTGGTCCAGTATTTTTCGAGTTTATTTCCTACTGATATTTTTATGATTTACTAGCAGTTTTCATATCCGACTGGTAGTTCCAGAATAGCGCGTTTAAAGCTTTATTATTAGTACCTACCTACCTATAGATATAGATTCTAACAATACTTAATTTAGACAATATTTTTATTTAAAAAAAACCTTGAAAATAAATTATTGTAGATAGAATGAGACAAACATCCGCGTGGAAGTGATTTTACAAGATTTCAAAATATCATGGATTACCTACTTCTGAAAATAGAGACTACAGGAAATTGATATAAATAGATCTTGTATTAACACATGCGAGACATCGTCCTGAAAAAAAGGGGGATGATTTTTATACAATACTTTATTATAAACAATATCGGTTATACAAATTGTAATACCAACACAAATACGCTTCTTACAACTTATCTATTAGAGGTAGATATATGCTGCCGCGAACTTTTTTGTAGACAATTTTATTCCATACCTTTCGTTCCTACATTATTTTGTTATATCTCTGACGGATTAGACAGCATACGCCATAAAAACACGCAGTAGCTAACTTTCTCCCCGACTTGATTCACTTATACTATTTTTGCTCAGCTCCTTAACATGATAGGTCCATGTTCAATAATCGTAAACCTTCATCACGAATCAACCTGTCTAATAGTGAAATCCGCAATAAAATTGGTTCAGTAGTTTTTGCGTGACAGACAGACAGACAGACGAGGCGGGGGACTTATACTTATAATATGTAGTCAAGTCATAGTTATGGTGATGATGAATTAAAAGAGAATTCAGTTTCAAGTTTAGAATGAGATTAGTGTTGTGGACAGTACATAACTACAGTAGTTGTGAATTTAGCAACCACAAGTTTATATCTTAAGGGTCCTGTACTGGGAATTTGTATGGAGATATTACTATTCCCAATTTCTCTGTAAATACTCCACCTGTGTCACTGTAATTTAGCATATAGTTACTTATTCAATATATCTAAGTGAAATAGTCGTTATTTTTTCAATTGGTTTTATTTAATAGGAAATATGGGTGGTAGAATAAAGGATTATTCTGCCCCTTCGGTCTCTTTCATAATCTATCACAAAACTCTAAATTTTTTTTAAAGCGCTCTTATACCATTATTCTTCAATTATATATATCGCTTTTTTTGTAGCTTATTGAAAATTCAAAAAAAATATATTTTATGATTTTTTTAATTTGGCAAAAATAATAAAATAATTATTATTTTAAATTTTCAATAAGCTACCAAAAAATTCGACATATATAATTGAAGGGTAATGGTATAGCAGTGCTTTTAAAAAAATTTAGAGTTTTGTGATAGATTATGAAAGAGACAGCAGGGGCAAAGTTAAACTACCCATATTTCCTATTCAGTAAAACCCATTGAAAAAATAAGAGCTATTTCACTTAGATATATTCAATAAGTAACTATGTGCTAAATTACAGTGACACAAGTGGATTATTTACAGAGAAATTGGGAATAGTTTATCCCAGAAAAATTCCCAATATAGGACCCTTAATTAAAATAACTAGAAATTGTACGTTTATTTGTTAAACAGGATTGTGTGACAGTTGTCAGTCATGTTGTCTGTGAAAGTGCGAGTGACAGTGAAATTAATTGAAATCTTGTTAACTATTTAACTAGCAGATTTAACTAATTGACACTGACTGTCTATTTGCGTCACTTCAAGATAGTAATCTTCAGCTTACGTAATCACTACATATTATATACCCCAGCGCGTCTGTCTGTCTGTCTGTGCTTTTGATTTTCACTATGAGATAGGTAGGATTCATTGGGAAGGTTTACTATTAAACATGAACCTATCATGTTTAGGAGCTGAGCATTAACAGTATGAAGTCGGGAAAAGTTAGACCCAGCAAGTTTTCATGGCGTATCTGGCCGGTCTGATCCGTCAGAGATAACAAAATGATGTAAGAAAGAATTGTGTAAAATAAAATTATCTACAAAAAAGTTTCTAGTAGCATATACTATATCTCTATCTAATAGATAAGTAGTTATATACATAAGTTTAACTTGTCAAAGAGCAAAAAATTTACGAAAGGGGGAGCCCGTCTATGACCCCTCCTTATGTATAGATAGAATGATGTCAACTAATCATAAATTAAACAAACCTATAACCGTGCCCTATGTTACCTACTGAAATATCACTTCTGAAAACTAGGCTATCAGAGACCAAATATATCTATCATCACGCCTTTTATCCCAAAAGGGGTAGGCGGAGACAATCGAATGCCATTTGCTACGATCCCGACATACCTCTTTCGCTTCTTTTATATTCATCATACCTTCGATCAATTTTTTTTATATGTTCAATAAAAGTACACCTAGGTCGTCCTCTGCCAGCATTTCCTTTCACTTCAGTCAATGAAACAATGAAAGTTTTCGTATATTTTCTTTAATATATAATTTAAACTAATGCATTTTAAATTTATAAAAAAATATATTTGTATTGCTCAAACGAACCCCTTCATTTGATATGTCACATGATGCACATAAAAAATATTATTATTTACGTTTTAAATTTTCCCCCAAAATCGAAATTCGATTATTTAATTAACTCTATATATGAACCAAGTTACAACTTTTTTACAATAATTAAGTGTCATACGGACGGATTCATGAGATCTAGAATCTTGGAAGACCTGATGATGGACTCTATGAACTAGTATAGACAGATACTAAAAGTGCTAAATCTGCAGATTCCCTAACATTATGTTCATATTTGCATATCAGTCAACACAGTCAAGTATATATCTCTCAGAGATAGAGTGAGAAATGATGATGTACGTGAAACCTGTGGAGTGACTGATAGTGTGTGATGAAAGAATGACTAAACAAATATTATAAAGCTATAGTACCGAAAGGAATAACAAGGAAAGGACGACCAAGACGAACTTTCATTGATCAAATTTCTGATGTCCTTAAAAAAGATCAAATTCGTAGTACTAATAAACCTTTTAAAAAAAAGTGCACCGACTTCAAAAATTTGCACTGAAAAGTAAGAAATAATAAATATTTCGTCGTAGAATTTGAAGACGGTTGGTGCCAAATTAGGATACAAAACTAAGTAAATATCTAAGAAGATAAAGATCTGTTCAATATTATCTATGTTTGTATGTACCTACTAATGATCGTAGGTTCCTAATGAATTGTCTATATTAGTGAATTTGGGAACTAAGTTGTTTCTAATTTGGCACCAACCGTCTTCAAATTCTACGACGAAATATTTATTATTTCTTACTTTTCAGTGCAAATGTTTGAAGTCGGTGCACTTTTTTTAAAAGGTTTATTTTACCCTTTTAAGTGATTTTGCTGCCTTGAGAGACAAATAATAACGCAACTAAAAAAATATTGATGGAAAATTAAAAAAAAATACCCCTGTGGATGTGATTTGAACCATGTAATGTGCTTGTGCATCCTATGCACATTTAACCGCTAGACCATCGTCACGAAAATTGACAACTTCGTGTCAATAGCAACCGTTGCTAAGGCTTTTTCTGATACATAATTTTCAGCCGTAAACAGAAATTAATTACTGAATTCCTGAAAAACTACTGAACCGATTTTCGTCATATGTCTGTGAGATAATGTCGAGAAATTATTATATCTTGAAAAAAATAAGTGGTCAAAATCGGTACATATTTTATCGAGATATCAAGAAAAATGTACTTATAAAGTCAGTTTTTTCAAAATTTCTGAAAAACTAATGAACCAATTTTTATGAGATAAAAATGGGACCAATCCGGAAGAATTATCTGACGATTAAAAAAGAAACCATCAAAATCGGTTCACAATTGGCGGAGTTATCGACGTACATACATACATAAAAAAAAAAAAAAAAAAAAAAAAAAAAATACGGTCCGAATTGAGAACCTTCTCCTTCTTTTTTTGGAAGTCGGTTAAAATCGGTACATATTTTATCGAGATATCAAGAAAAATGTACTTATAAAGTCAGTTTTTTCAAAATTTCTGAAAAACTTATGAACCAATTTTTATGAGATAAAAATGGGACCAATCCGGAAGAATTATCTGACGATTAAAAAAGAAACCATCAAAATCGGTTCACAATTGGCGGAGTTATCGACGTACATACATACATAAAAAAAAAAAAAAAAAAAAAAAAAAATACGGTCCGAATTGAGAACCTTCTCCTTCTTTTTTTGGAAGTCGGTTAAAAATAGACGTGCATGTATAAAACGATGTATGGATGTGGATGATGCAAGAAAAGTGGCGCTCCATACTCTCTGACTACCCTTTTGGGAATCAGGCGTGAAGGTATTACCCTAAATTATTCGATATTTAAGTCAAAATATCCAAAGAGATATTAAATCATTCTGTGATAAAAAAATACGAATAGATACAATGTATTACGATCCAATAGATTATTTTTATTGACAATAAATTAATTTTTGACATACCCTTTTTAAACAAAAAAAAACCCCAACCCTATTGTCGTAATGATTTACAAAATATCTCCAAAACGGCACAAGCACTTTATTTAGTTTTTACACACAAAATAAGGTTCCAAGCGTTCTCTACACAAAATATAGAGGACAAATCGCCGAAAATTGAGATGCGCCACGCAGTTGATGCAGTAAACGCATTCAGGCTATTATAGAATGTCAAAATAGAAACAAAAATACCTTACCTTACACAACACGACGCCAGTGTCCAATCTGTCCATGAAGTTTTCAGCATTGATTCTTATTTCTGGGTACAAAACATTCATCCACTCAGCAAGATCTTCTTTCATGGCGAACAGGTATTCTTCAGAAGACCTGAAAGGCCTGAACGGCCTCGCCTCCAATAAGACTGCACCTACTGACGCCATTGTAAGTATTTTCCTTTATGTGCCAGTTAGACCATTACGAAGTTTACAGGATCTGAAACAAAATATTATGTTAGTAAAGAAGCATGAAAGTAAGATAAATGCAGTGAAAATGCGGTTTAAAAAAATATTGACATTTATGAAAAGTATGATGAATTTAAAAAACGAGAGAGGTATGTCAGGATCGTAGCAAATGGCATTCGATTGTCTCTGCCTCCCCTCTAGACAGCGAATATATTTTCTTTCTTTTTTTCTAACTCCTCAACCTACATACTGGCCGTATGTTCTGGCTACCCTGGGCCAGGATTATGGATAACAAATAATTCAGATGTACTTTTTATCAGAAGAAATCCGGAAACATAGATGTTGACACCTCACAAATTTTTAAGTTTTAATACATTCCTTACAATAATTTATAGCAGCAATACCAGAGCAGGAAGTCCTAAAATGGAATCATCGCGTTGGATAACAGATAAATCTTAATAATTGGTGACATGTCTAGACAATAACGGCTTCATAATTAGATAAGGTGGCTAGGGTAGATACGTTTTGATTTCCTGGTATCAAATTAAAACTGACGGGTTCGAATTTATTAAAATAACCGATTTGACCATGATAGTCTAAAGAACGATGGCATTAGATAAGATTCATTTTGGAAAAATGGCGCCCAACATAAGCTTATAACTTTCGTTTCTATAAGTTTTAGAGAAAAGCTGTTTATCTAAAAGTTGTAAAGGGTAAAATCGAAGGAAACCCACTTTATATCATTTAATAGGGTAGGAAATGCAGAATAAGTAACTTTGTTTGTATGCAGGAGAAGCCGTGCGCAAATTTCTTAATCATGTAAAAATAGAAGCAGCTATGTCATCCCTGAGTGCTATATTTTATATTGTCCAAAAATATCCACGGGCGAAGCCGGGGGCGGAAATAGTGAATATAGTGGAGAAACGAGTTGATGTAAGGATTACTTTCTGTTTCTTTATGGCATGACCCTTGGGTGGGTGACTAACGACACCGACGAACCCGAGTGCTCCAGAGAGTATGTCGAGGCAGACCCCATTGCTAGACCTATATGACTCTCGCTCCTGGCTTGCCTTAATTGGATGTTTGTCTAAAGGCGTAATAACGGGGAAGCTATATGTGAAAGTGGTGTCACACCTCTCGACACCCCCAGCCGCTTACACCAATGTTGTCTATCTTACTACCGGCAGAAATGCTTAAAAAGGTGGTTGATTTATGAGGCCCATTTAATAAACGGCGAGTCACCACCTGCCAATTTTACGTTTCATGAGAGGAATGTTACCATCAGGTAACCGAAGTCTCAACCAATAACCTTGATATACCAACTCATTTAACGCCCCAAAACAATATCGCAATTTTTTTTATCTCAGTAATAGTCCAGGCACGTCCTGACGGGGCCTGTCTGTGAGCGCTTTGTCTCTGATGCATTCAGAGATAGGTCTCGACGAGTCCTATTCACAACAGTTTAGCTTAAACACTCTCTACTCTCTCTCTTTTCCACAATAAGATAATCAATGATTTTCATCGTTTTGGTGTCATATTATGCAAATAGTCCAGCGCGTTTCTCAATATTGTTACAAGTAATTTTTCTGAGGTACAACTTTGACGTTAGCGGTGGTTCAGCTGACACGGTGCTTCAGGAGGTCTTGGCGGGGTTGGCTTGAGGGAATAGGCGACACAGACGGCTAGATGCTGGCGCGTGCGGAGAAGAACCAGTCCGTTATAATATGCTAGCATTATATCACCATTTTTCACCAAAGCGACATAAAAGGCAAAGAAATCTAAAAAAGTCAATCGCAATGATCTGTACTTATAAGAAATAAAAAATAAGTTTCCTGCCAATTGTCAAATGTTTATTACTGCAGTTTTTGGTTACCAATTGAAATTCAAAGAGATTCAACTCAGCTCTTGAAATTATATGAAAAGCAGTACGTATTCAGTAAAAATCCATGAAAAAGCAATACAATATAATTCATTTCTAAACAAAACCATTTGATGTCATTTAAAGAGGCGACTGTTGTAATTGCAGTTCTAGAAATGTTGATATACGGGGCAGAAGGTCTACATATAATATTAATGATGCTTGTATCTAATACCATGGATCCAAGATGGACAGGCAGCAGCGAGGATAGCAGAATAGCTATATTTCGAGCTAAAGAAACGCTAAATATCATATTTTTCGTAAGCTTGGTGGTGACTTTCATGGGTGTAATATTTTCAGTATTGCTGTTACATGGTGTTTACAGAGATAAACCAGATTTATTATTATTCTATATTATTTACACTGGAGTCTCCATATTGTTGTGTTTTGTGAATGTGTTCTCAATTTACGCTATATGTTTTAGTATGGTTCAAATATTTTTTATGGTTATCGTTTGGTTATGTTATGTGGAAATGGCATAGAATTATTAATATCTATATAATTAATTACGAATGTAATCTACTGTATATAAAATCATCTTAGATATTGCACTTAATCAAAGAAAGTTTCATTAATATTTTTTCCCTATCCCTGACTCCGATCTATGTTCATCATAGAGCTAATACTGCAATTAAAAGTATCCGAGCGAAGCAGAAATTAAATTATTCAATAGTAAATCTACATATTTTTGTATCATAAAGTAAAATATTATTATATCTTGAAAATATACTAGCTAATCTATACAATGATGAACCTAGTAAAAATACTGTAATATTCATGATTCTTTCCGTTTCAGAGGGTTGTCATGAAAAATCCCAATGAGTCAGCGTAACAACCAACAAAAATAAAACTTGTGACTTCGTTAATACGTTTCAAAGTAACCGTCCGCCTGTTTCGGGCTTTGGTGAAATACTCAATATAATTGCTAAAAGTTTCATCAAAATATTTCAGCCGTTTCGGAGCCACAACCAGAGAAAAATTTTTAAACCATTTATCCAAATCAGATATTAGTATTATAAGGTATGTTTGAAAGACATGTGATAATAGACGAGTGTGCGGACTAAAAGATGATGTAGTACCTAAGACAGAAAAAGGAAGATGGTTTAAGAAACTTATGGAATATATAGAACAGATGTGACTAGAAGAGTTGATTGAGTCCCAGAAATAAATTCACTGATTGATGACAGCACCCGAAATCGATAACCATACATGAAAAGGTGTATGAGCCGAACGGAATTTATTTGAGCATGTAGATATCTGTGTTAATTTTGAAATAACAAACATATTTCACTCTATGTCTTTTAAATAGAAGGCAAGACCTTATAAATGAAGATCATAGAGTATAGTAAGTTTATGTTTGTTATGAGGTCATTACCCGTACACGCCGTACAGCCACCACGCTCCATCGAATATAAATGATTGTTCAAAGTTAATGAACCAGTTAGCGATACTCATTTCTGGGGCTTTCTACCTGTTGTTTAGGGAAGTAATTTTTTTTAATTATGCGCATTCGTTGGATTTTAGGCTTCCGTACCTAAAGGGTGCAAACGGAAACCCTATTGCTAAGGCTCCGCCGTCTGTCAGGGCTGTATCTTTTGAACCGTAATAGGTAGACACTTGACATTTTCACAGATTTTCTTTAAAGGGACTTAAATTTTTGTAGATCATTTTATTCCACAAAATCTCTCCTGCATTATTTTGTTATAACTGTTATAAGTATATATCTGACGGATTAGACAGCACATGAAAACTCGCTGGGGCTAACTTTGTCCCCGACTTGATTCACTTATACTGTTAATGCTCAGCTCCTAAACATGATAGGTCCATGTTTAATCCTCGTAAACCTTTTAACCTATCTAATAGTGAAAACCGCAACAAAATCTTTTCAGTATAATTAGCGTGAGGCGATATTGTTTTATAATATCTAGTGATGATTTAGCCAATATTCAGTCAAATATTAATAGACATACATCCGTCCGTCAATCAATCCAAAAGCATGGATCTAAGGCATATTATTCTGAGGCTCGGCCTTACATCGCATGTACACAATTAAAAATACGCTGTCAAATTGATATCCCTTTCAAAAAATTCACAGCTTTTAATTTTCAAATTCTAATAAAGTGTAATAAAACAGAATTTAGTGATGGCTATAGATCTTACTCTTTCAATTTTGATTGGTATCGATTTGATAACGTATTGTATAAGACTTGCCCAACTTATTAACGTAATTAGAATTATCAATAAATTCGAAGATGATACTTGGACCCCTCCTGGTGAAGAACCGGTCAGAATTATTAAATGGACAGGCAAAACAATTTTACGTGCGATAGTTATTGTTAATATGGTTGTAGATGTACTTGGTATCATTTTCTGTCTGATAGCTTTAATAGGAAACAATTCATTGGGTTGCCTGATAGCATATATAATATTTTCAATTATCGCTTTATTAACTTTTTATATAAATAATATTTTTAATACGTGCGCTATACTTTATGCAGTGTTAGAGTCTATTATTCTTCTGGCTTTTACGTTTGTAATTGTTATCAAAGTTGTACATTATAGGTAATGCAACAATTTACGGGTTGTCTTAAGAATTTAGAAGAAGAAAAGAACAAAATAAAAAGAATTGTAAGAGTATAATGTAAAGTGTATTTTTTCTTGTCTTTTTTTTAAATAAGAAGCGACTGTTGTAATTGCAGTTCTAGAAATGTTGATATACGGGGCACAAGGTCTACATATAATATTAATGATGCTTGTATCTAATACCATGGATCCAAGATGGACAGGCAGCAGCGAAGAAAGCAGAATAGCTAAAGAAACGCTAAATATCATATTTTTCGTAAGCTTGCTGGTTATTTTTATGGGTGTTATATTTTCAGCTGTTAGGTGTAGGTACTACATATACGCCATGAAATCTCCGGGCGACTTTGTTTTATAATATCTAGTAATTGAAGAACCTTCTTAGAACTTTGAGTATTTAAGACTCTTAGAACATACATCCGTCCGTCAATCAAACCAAAATCATGGATCAAAGGCATATTAAAAAAACGCTGTCAAAATGATATTTTCAATAATGTTAGAGCTTTTTATAACTAAAGTCTAATAAACCAGAAATTAGTGATGGATTCGCTAACCGATGTAAATTTCTATATAGAGTATTTGAATAAACTTCTATTTATTTTGCTTTGTATTGATTTGATAACGTATTGTATAAGACTTGTCCAACTCATTATGCTAATTAGAGTTTTCAATAACCTCGAAGATGGCACCTGGACCCTTCCTGGTGAAGAACCGGACAGAATGATTAAATGGACAGGCAAAACAATTTTACGTGTGGTAGCTATTGCTAATATGGTTGTAGATGTACTTGGTATAATTTTCTCTCTGATGGTTGTATTGCAGATATCATATGGTTGGGCCATAGCTTATACAGTATTTACAATTTTCGCTTTATTAACTTTTTGTATAAATAATGTTTTTAATACGTACGCTATATTTTATGCAGCGATAGAGTGTTTTATTCTTCTGAATGTTCTGTCTGCGCAAATTTATAATAGATATATATTTAATAAAATTACATACCTAATTTTAAATTAATTTTTCGGAGTTTTCATTAATTTTACATTATAAACTCGAAATTTATAAGGACAATCAGTTCTTCGGGTAGAGATTTTTAATTTATATGTTCATAACGTCATCTAGCGATCATTTCACGTACAAATGTGTGTCCGGAACGAAAATACGCTATGTAAAGTTTACTTGAAAAAACGAATTCCACCAAAAACATAAATGTGAAAATGGAAGCCAATTGCAATATTATGATAATTATGGTGTGGTTGTTGGCTTCACCTTTGAGATCTAAATCGGTGCCAAGTTCTGTAGACAATCCTGAAATTTATTTATAAGAACATATAACATTCGTAAATATATAACACAATTTCTTGTTTTTTTAGCTAAAAATGAAAGGGCTCGTTTTAAGGAATACAAATATATATTTTTTTATAATTATAAAATGCATAGTTTAAACTATTTTAAAGGAAATATACGAAAGTCCTGTTATAAACTTCTTAAATTATAATCTATTGTTATATGTACAGTCGAACCTGGGTAAGCGAGAATTCTAGGGACCCGAATATTATTCTCGCTCATAGAGTTTTCTAACTAACATGGTTTGTCACTTGCAAAGATTTGGAAGTAGTTACTCTCATTTATAGAGTTTAAAAATAATCGAGCATAAACTTGGTGCTAGAGCGTTTAGAAATAGGTAATAAGTATATAACCAAATGAGTACCATGAGCAGTGTGCTGCAGATGTCTTGTAAATTTGTAATTCCATCAAAAACAATGACGCTTTGGATTTCTTTATTTACAATTTATTTGGCTTTGATTCGACTTGTGTAGTAAAAAATAGTCTTGCTTACAGAGATCTAGAGTAAGAAACTGTCACTTACGTCTAGAAGTGAAAAATTACTCTCTCTAAAAGAGGTTCTTACACTGTCACTCATAGAGGTTTTTGGGGCTAAAAATGACAGGACTACTATTTTTGTCGCTTTTTTGTTTGCTTATCCAGTTTTCGCTTATTCAGGTTCGACTGTATTGTGTCGCTAAATTATGAATGTCCTTTATTGAATTGTGTCCGCTTGACCCCAGTTGCCTGTAGAAGGCAAACATATTATTATTTGTCTAACTACATATGTTTGAATGTATCACTTTAAATACCAAATATAAAATAAACTATCTAAAAGATATATTTTTGTATATTTACTTAAACACAGCAATCTACGAAAGACAAATAAGGATACAGGAAGTGAGTGTTGAGTCGAGTTGTGGTTAATAACCAAATATGGTCACAAAACGTGCATCAGATTTCAAATAGACAACGGTTTGTTGCGATCACGTTTATAACAATGTGACAAGAGATGACCATTTCACACAGGGGTAGACAGATTTCTCATGTAATTAAAAACAAATTTTGTATCATAAATCCATGAATAACGAGATATGAGCAAACAGCCAACAAATATTTTTCAACTTTCTTCATTTCTCGGCATTTAAAAACAATGTCTTTCAATATTGTTTCAATCATAGATTTAGTATTCTAGATTGGCAATGCAAAAGAGAAAACGCATAGATACGCGTATGTTAAAGCGAGACAGATAGACAAGACCGATTTTTGATAACTTAACAGCCTGTAACAGCCTTGCGTCATTAATTTCTATTATTTTTGTAAAATATCCTGTTTTAAAGTATAATTTAGTGTTTAGTATACGTGATAAATTATGGTTATGTGTGCAGTGCCTGGATGTAAGTCATCTTAGATGAATAATGACTTAATTTTTTGGTCTCGTTCTAATCGCGACATTAGCAATCTACTTGAGCGTAAGCATACTACATCTATGGTTTCAATCAAGCTGTGTAATTCAATTACTTTGCCGTGTCAAGTTAAAACAAAATATGACAAACGTCACAACACCAAAAATTTACCTTTATTCCAAATTTATTCGGATTTTTAATAGAAAAATGTCTTTCGACCCTTGCTTTGGTGTTATATCCATTTGGCAAGCATCTCTTATCATAGGGGTCATACAAGTGGGAATATATACTGGTCTAAGTTTATATTATATATTGTTACGAGCTAGGGTTCGAAGAGATTTAAAATACCGATTAAATAGACAAACTTTACTTTAACACCACAAAAATACAGTTAAATAATTAAACACTATAGAATAACACTTAGTCGCACTAAATTCCACTTCACTGTTTCGCTTTGGTCGCTCTGATTCGCACTGTGTCCTCCCGGCGACGATCCTCTGTTTATATTGCCCTCCGAACATTCGAGAAACGCCGAGATTGTTGTATAAAGTTGTAGACGCGGCTCGATGCGACTCGGCGCCAAATACCTACACACAGACCGCGCCCGATTTTGGTACCTATGGCTAGGCACATACGGTCCATTTTCGTTTGTACTTGATTCTCTCTGGATGTTTCTAGAGACGTCTATCGACCTTGATGTGTTTAGGTATTTATTTGTGCGATTTAAGTACCTATTCGTTACACTGCCCCCCGCTTAGACTTGCTCGTCCCGAGCAATATTCGAGCCTTTGTAAGGAGCCAGTCGATCAATATGGACAACCTTTAACTGTCCACGCGGGCATCGTTGGATCCGATAGGTCACGTCATTGATCCTCGTGATGACCTTATACGGGCCTTCCCAGCGGTTCTGCAGCTTGGGAGATTTGCCTTTTCGGCGTTTCGGGTTGTGCAGCCACACCAACGATCCCTCGTCAAAACCGTTACTATTGAAGTTTCTATCGTACCTGGTCTTCATCTTTGTACTGGCCACAAGACTGCTCTGACGAATCTGGTCATGTATGTCGCACATCTTGTTTTTCAGGTTCGATACGTAGTCACTTACAGGTTGCGGCGCATCCGGAGGTCCGCCGGTCAGGAGATCAACTGGTAGTCGGAGTTCTCTCCCAAAGTTGGCATAAGCAGGAGTCACCTTTATGCTTTCATGCTCTGCGGATCGATATGAGAGCAAGAACAAGGGAATATATCGGTCCCAGTCCCTCTGGTGATCCTCAACCAGTTTCGCTAAATGAGTCTCCAAAGTGCGGTTGAACCTTTCAACCATTCCGTCGGACTGTGGGTGATACGCCGTAGTCCTCGTTTTATTTATTCCCAGGAGACGGCATACTTCCTGGAACAACTGCGACTCAAAGTTACGCCCTTGATCAGAATGTATCTCCAATGGTAGCCCGAACCTGCAGAATACTTCGTTGACCAACTTAGTCGCCACTGTTGTCGCTTCCTGGTTGGGAATTGCGAAGACCTCCGGCCACTTCGTGAAGTAGTCCATCACGACCATGAAGTACTTGTTCCCGTCTTCAGTGACCGGGAACGGTCCAGCAACGTCCACCGCAATTCGTTCCCATGGAGCGCCAACATTGTACAGCTGCATACGTCCCCTCGTACGTGTCGTAGGTCCTTTCACGGCCGCACATACTGTGCACTTACGACACCAATCCTCGACATCTTGCCGGCAATGAACCCAATAAAATCGTTTCCTGATTTTCGCCAGGGTTCGATTCATGCCCAGATGTCCTCCCGAGGATCCATCGTGCACGGACTCAAGCACTGCGCGCACCTTTGACCTAGGCACGACCAGCTGCATCAATGTCTCCTGTCCACTTGGCGACTCCCACTTGCGGTACAGCAACCCGTTGTGCAGCACTAGACTTTCCCACTGAGCCCAGTAGCTTTTCGTGGTGGAACTCATGGCGGATACAACATTCCAGCCGGGCCTTGGAACATTCTGCGTCTTCCATTCCATTATCGGCGCCAAGTTGTTATCCTTGAGTTGCTCGTCTCTCGTTCTCTCATTCGCCCATTCGTCACTAAGGTTGTTAGTCGTAATCACTTTGATGACAGAATCGCTGATTTCACGCCTCGAGCAGTGTTTACAATCTTCAGGGCACGGCCTGCGTGACAGTGCGTCAGCGTTGCCATGCGTCCGTCCTCGTCGATGTTCGATCGTGAAATCGAATTCTTGTAACTGCTCGATCCACCGAGCGACTTGTCCTTCAGGATCCTTGAATTGAAGTAACCATTTCAACGCCGCATGGTCTGTCCGTAGCTTGAACTTCCTTCCGATGAGATACTTGTTGAAGTGTCGTAACGTCTTCACTACGGCCAGAAGTTCGCGTCTGGTTACACAGTAGTTCCTTTCTGGTTTCGACAGAGCCTTACTGAAATACGCTATCACAACTTCCTTGTCCCCCTTCCGTTGTGACAGCACACCTCCAATGGCGATGTTGCTTGCGTCTGTGTCCACCACAAACTCGCCGTCTTGGTCCGGGTAGCCCAAAACAGGTGTTTCACACAGCCGTTGTTTCAGTTCCTGGAACGATTTCTCACAGTCCTCAGTCCACTGAAACGAACGCTTGTCCTCCGTCAGCCGATGTAGGGGCTTGGCTACTCCCGCGAAGTCGTTAACGAAGCGGCGGTAGTATGAGCACAGACCAAGAAACGCCCGAACATCTGTTTTGTTCCGCGGGGTGGGCCATTCTCGTACAGCTACTGTCTTTACAGGGTCGGTTTCTACGCCATCCTTTGTAATTACATGCCCGAGGTAATTTACACGTTTCTTGAAGAAGCTACACTTCTTGGCATGCAATTTCAGGTTCGCGAGCTTCAACTTGGCAAACACTCTTTCTAAATTCCCCAGGTGCTCGTTGAAGTCGCGTCCCATGATGATGACGTCATCCAGGTAGACTAGGCAAGCTTTTCCAACGAGATCCGCAAGCACAACTTCCATCAGCCTTTCGAACGTAGCGGGAGCATTGCATAACCCGAAAGGCATGACGTTGAACTGCCACAGTCCATTTCCGGTCGAGAAAGCAGTCTTTTCCTTGTCCTTGGGATCGATCTCCACTTGCCAGTATCCACTCTTCAAATCCAGTGTTGAGAACCATTGGTTCCCACTCAACTTGTCCAAGGTGTCGTCAATCCGGGGTAGAGGGTAGCTGTCCTTTCTGGTTACGTCGTTCAGTCGACGATAATCCACACAGAAGCGAGTGCTGCCATCCTTCTTCTTAACTAGCACAACCGGAGAACACCATGGGCTCAAAGAAGGTTCGATGACATTAGCCTTCTTCATGTCTTCCAGCATGCACTGTACTTCGGCTTCTCTTCCTACTGGGATTCGTCGAGCACGTTGACGTATAGGTAACTCGTTGCCTGTGTTGATGGTGTGTTTCACCAATGACGTCCTGCCGAGATGCCCATCTCTGTCACTAAAGATGTCAATGTAACGAGTGAGCATCTCCTTCGCTCGTTTGTACTCGGAGATTGACAAGTCCTTCTTCGAAATGTCGACGAGTTCCAAGGGGTTTGCACTGTTATTTTTCATCGCCGACAGCTTCCCCTGGGTGCAGCTCCGCATCCAATTCGCCTCGTCGCACTTCGCCACGACTTGATCCTTATTAAGAGTGACAGGAGCGTCATTGAAGTTGGTCACCCTTACTACAGCTCGTCCACTCTGGCTGTTTACTAAAGTTGGAGTGAGTAACCAGCCTTTATGTTTAGAACGTTCCAGGTGGTCGATGATAGAGCACCTCGTATTAGAGGGATCCCCATTAGTTGGTAACTCCACATCGACAAGCGTCTCTGAGTATGGGTTCAGTTTGACGCCCTTGGCACAGCGCACATAGCCAGCATAACCGCCTTTCAAAAATACCTGTTCCTGGCCGCACTGCAGTACACCGTTGCGCAAGTCGATGCCAAACTGGAACCGCTTCATAAAGTCGAGTCCGAGAATGCAGTCGTCTATAATGTCGGCCACGATGACGGTGTGTGAATACTCCCCGTCACCCACCTTGAGTGTCACCGGCAGCTCGTCGTATGCGGGTATTGGCTGACCGGTTGCCGTGAAGAGTTTCAGACAGGAAGATGAACGTCTGGTTCTTTTCGTAGATCGTCCCAACAACTGAGGTCTCACAACCGTACGCGTTGCTCCTGTGTCGATCGTCATCTCACATGGCGTCCCGTTGACCTCGCCGGCGATCACCAGACTGTTCCCGTCAAAAACTTGTCGGATGGTAACTTTTGGGGCTGTGTCACGATCAGCCAGTACCCGCCCCGCGGCTCTGGCTGTTACTCGTTTCCCGGAAGCTCCGTAGTTACGGCACGGACATCAGCTTCGACGTCCCGTTTCGGCACTCGTTGATCCGTGCCTTGTCGTTTAAGCGCCGGGCAGCTTGCTTTAAGGTGCCCTAGCTTGTGGCAGTAGAAGCAGCGGGGTAAGTAGCTACGCCTCTCTGCTACAGGTGTCGTTGTTGGAGTAGCCTCCTCCGCCACTTGTCTCAATCGCTGAGAACGAGGCTCCTGTCTCACGGCTTCCACCTCTAGAGCATGGGCCAGTGCATCTTTCAGGGCGCTGTGGTGGCCCAGTCGAACTGCAGCTCTGACCTCCATGTTGCGGATGCCGTCGATGAATGCTTGAACGAGGTTCGCAGCAATGAACTCTTGTCCGGCAGATGGGTACGCCTTCCTCACGATCTTCTCGATCTCCAGAGCCCATTGTTGCAGATTCTCACCAGCATGTTGCGTCCTGTCCCTCAGCTGCGCTCGGTAGACGTGCTCCAGGTGTTTGTCGCCGTACCTGGAGTCCATTGCCTCGATCAGGTTCCCGTACGTGGTGCAGCTGTCTGGAGAGGCCTCCAGAACCGATAGTGCACGGCCCCTTAAAGCCACTGTCAAGGCGGTCAGAGATTGCTCGTCTGTCCAGCCGTTGGCAGAGGCGACCGTTTGGAACTGCAATTTGTACGCTGTCCAGGACGTAGTCCCGTCGTACGGCGGCACCTTGACTCGGGGGCCGGAGGCGACGACGCCTCCAGAAACAGGAGCGGACAGCTTCAGTTTCCTTACTTCATTCTGGAGCCCCTTGCATTGGCTGTCAAGTCGTGCCTCCAACTCTCCGTAGCGGTCGTCAAGTCTTGCATCCAGTTCTCTGCTCATCCTAGTCTGTATTTCCTTGCAATGCTGTTGGAGGTCTTCATAACGAATGTCGAGGTCTTCGATTCTCTCCTCGTGCATGTCTGTAACCCTCTGTAGCTGCTTCACGTCCATAGTCACCTTTCCCAGTGATTCTGAAAGCAGCTCCTTAAGGTTAGCAGACTGCTCCTTTAACAGCCGGCAAGTCTGCTCCTCCCGAAGTCTGGCCTCCTCCTCTTGTCGCCGGGCCTGCTCCTCCTGACGTCGGGCCTGTTCCTCAAATAGGTGTCGAGTCTGCTCCTCCTGACGTCTGGCCTCCTCCTCCTGTCGTCTGGCCTGCTCCTCCTGACGCCGGGCCTGCTCCTCTTGACGCCTGGCCTGCTCCTCCAATAGCTGCCGAGTCTGCTCCTCCCGAAGTCTGGCCTCCTCCTCTTGTCGTCTGGCCTGCTCCTCCTGTCGTCGGGTCTGCTCCTCCTGTCGTCGGGCCTGCTCCTCCTGACGTCGGGCCTGCTCCTCCATCAGCCGAAACAGCATCCCCATATCGAATGCCTGAGGAGCACCCGCAGAACCCGCAGCACCCGTATCAACTCCAGCAGCAGCTCCAGCACCAACAGCAGCAGTCCCAGCAGCACCAGCAGCGGCTCCAGCAGCAGCTCCGGCACCACCAGCAGCATTCCCAGCAGCACCAGCAGCGGCTCCAGCAGCAGCACCCTCGTCGACCTCCTCGCCGTGATGTCCAGCAGTAGTTTGTCGTGTTTTGGGTCGCCGTGATAACGACGAGTCACGTGGTGTAATCGGCATTTTTGAATCCCACACTCCTGACACCAATTTGTTACGAGCTAGGGTTCGAAGAGATTTAAAATACCGATTAAATAGACAAACTTTACTTTAACACCACAAAAATACAGTTAAATAATTAAACACTATAGAATAACACTTAGTCGCACTAAATTCCACTTCACTGTTTCGCTTTGGTCGCTCTGATTCGCACTGTGTCCTCCCGGCGACGATCCTCTGTTTATATTGCCCTCCGAACATTCGAGAAACGCCGAGATTGTTGTATAAAGTTGTAGACGCGGCTCGATGCGACTCGGCGCCAAATACCTACACACAGACCGCGCCCGATTTTGGTACCTATGGCTAGGCACATACGGTCCATTTTCGTTTGTACTTGATTCTCTCTGGATGTTTCTAGAGACGTCTATCGACCTTGATGTGTTTAGGTATTTATTTGTGCGATTTAAGTACCTATTCGTTACAATATCAATGCTCATATTAGCGAAGTCTGTTAAGAAACCGTTGGATGAAGACGATCTGCATCTTGCAAAAAAAACCATGAAAGCCTACAAAGTACTGAAAGTGATACTTACGATGAATACGATTGTTTCTATAGTTGGGATATTAATGGCAGTGTTATTAATATGTGGATTATTGAACGATAAGCCATGTCTAGTGTTCGCTAATATAGTCTTTATAGCATCGACGATTCCTATCTGTTTTCTTAACGTTTTTCAGACATATGCGACGTGTTTTACAGCTTTTCAAGTGTACTTTATTATTGTTATTTTCAATTACTACGTAGAAACGCAAGGGATTAAATGATGTTGTTTAAGTGATTACATTTTATTAATTTACTAACTTTTGTCTATAAATTTTTTTTCGTGATAAAAAGTAGTCTATGTGCTATTCCAGACTATAATCTATCTCTGTGCCAAATTTCATCCAGGCGTGATTGAGTAAAAGCTCTGGGTATACTAGCAAAGGTTTTGTTGTATCAATGAACGTTATTTTTTATGGTTTCCTGACAAAAATGCTCGATTTACAAGTCGTTAAATGCAAGGATTTTCTATGAAGAAAATTATTCGTAAAACTTGTGAATGATATCATTGGCTTATTCTTAATTTTTCAAATCCCGAAGTCTTTCTTCTCCTGTGATGAGGATATACCCTAGCTAGGAGATCTGTGTGGACAAAAAAATCAACATGAACTTCCTAGGAAATTTCAGCGAGATTAGATCACTAATTAAAATTCGTATATTTGATGATCAAGGAACTTTGAATTGGAATTACTTGTGAATAAGGATTGTAGCGAAATTGAAGCCAAAAGTTGGATACAAACAAGGATATATCCTATACTAATAACTATTATAAAGAGGTAAATGTAAGATTCTAAAAATGTCTATTAATTAATTGAAGATTAATATAATTATATAAAAAAAAAACTAAATATACCTCAACAACCAAACACAAATACCATCGGCTAAACGAGGGAGACTTGGTCTTCCGCTGGGTACCCAGGAACCGTTACACGGTTTCGGGAGCTGTAAGGCAAACCCGTGAAAAAAATAAATACATAATGCTGTTTTAGTTCCATACTTATGGAAGCGAAACTTGGGTATGGAATAAGAAGCAAGAAAGTAAGATAAATTCAGTGGAAATGCGTTCTTTATTGACCGCATCCGGAACGATGTCATTAGAGAAAAATGCGGAGTGAAAGATGATGTTGTCACTAAAATAAAGAAAAGTAGTTTACGCTGGGGTGGACACGTTAAAAAAAAAGGTTTATATGGCTGAAGTGAAAAGAAATGCTAGCAGAGGACGACCTAGGTGTAATTTTATTGAACATATAAAAACCTATTGATAGAATGCAATACTAAAAGTACCTACACATAATCGCCAAGCATGTATGAAAGGTATGATGAATATAAAAGGAGCGAAAGAGGTATGTCAGGATCGTAACAAAATTGCATTCGATTCTCTCTGCCTACCACTCTTAGGATAAAAGTAGTAATGATAAACAGATAGATGATTCTAAAAAATATTTCACTAATAGGAAGCTACATTAGGCAAAATTTTGTTCGAAAATATCCACGGGCGAGAAGCTAGTCACTGTGTAACAAATGGCAGTACCCTTATGCCATGCTACTAAACCGTGACCCTAGCATGGAGACAATAGAATGAAGTACAAGTTACCTACATAACAATACAAGTAAGTAACAATAAAAAATTACATAACCTAGCTACCGAGTACCGACTAGCAAGCACGGTGAGGTGAGGCGCTTCCGTCGCGCGTTTAGTAGCGACAGAAAAATAATACCTAAACTCGAAGTAGCGACGTAGTAACTAAACTGTATTTCGTCTCCGTCTATCATAATGAATTGCAGATTTGTTAGACGGAGACGAAATACAGTTTAGTTACTACGTCGCTACTTCGAGTTTATTAATAAGAGTGATAAAGTTTTACTATGAGTAAGAAGTATGAAAACGTTGTAAGCCTCCATCGGGGCGCAGTATGCTGGGCAAAGGGTTGGATTTATTTAGGCGTCTGGTACACCGTTTTTAGGTGTGTTTTGGTAAGAGGATGTCAGTTTTTAGGGTCCCGTATCCATAGGGTAAAAACGGAAACGCTATTACGGCTCTGCTGTCCGTCTGTCACCAGGCTGTATCTCATGAACCGTGATAGTTAGACAGTTGAAATTTTCACAGACAACAAACGTGATTTTTTTGTTCGTTTTTGCTCGATATTGATAACGGCAACAGGTAGACGCTTGAAATATTCACAGAATATTGAGTTATATTATTCATTTTAAAAATAAATTATGATTTTAACTATTAGATAGGTTGATGTTTATCTATCACGTTTAGAATCTGATCTGAATCAAGTAAGGGAAAAGGTTAGCCCCAACGAGTTTTTATGGCGTATGCTGTCTAATCCAGAGATATAACAAAATGATGTAGGAAAGAATTGTGTAGACAATAGATAAGTAGAAATAATTGTATTCAGGTAAATATTTAAATTGTTGTAAACCAGTTTTATATCCTCTTTTATGAAATTTCCTATATCAAGCTCTAGGTATATAGGTTAGGCAGTGACAGTTAGCTATAGTCTAATATTTTTTTGTGAATATTGTGACTAAATGTAGACAGTGTTACACGCCGCAGGTCATAAATCCCTTATTATAATAAACGATGTCATTAAAGAAGAATGCGGAGTGAAAGATGATGTTGTAACTAAAATTAATAAAAGTAATTTACGCTGGTTTGGACACGTTGAAAGAATGAAGGATGAAAGATTGACTAAAAAGGTTTATAAGGCTGAAGTGAAAGGAAATGCTGGCAGAGTACGATCTGGCTAGGTGTACTTTTATTGAATTTATAAAAAAAATATTGAAGGTATGATAAATATAAAAGAAGCGAAAGAGGTATATATACCTCGTAACAAATAACATTCGATTGTATCTGCCTACCCCTCTTGGGATAAAAGGCGTGATGATAGATACATATAAAAACATGTGTTATTTTGCCGACCGTCCCTATAGCACGCGCTCCGTTTGTAGGCTAATCTGTTCACAGCGCATCACCCGCAGAGCTCACGACTCGCATATTTATTTTTGTATATGTTGCTCCTGCAGTCTGCCCTCTCTCCTTCTTAATTAAATTAATATCTAATCTAATCTAATCGAAGATTCGATACTCAGATGGAGCAAAATTAAAAATACAAGCAAGCTGTCAAGTGACAAATTATGTTGGAATTATTTGTAGAGATTGTATAATCTCTAAAACTACTGATCTGATTTTGAAAATTATTTCATTAGGAAGCTACATTATCTATGAGTGCTATATTTTATTTTGTTCGAAAATATCCACGGGCGAAGCCGGGAGCGGAAGGCTAGTCCTGTAAATAAAACGCGCATTTGTTATTTATTTATTTCTGTTTTTATATCTTTTAGGAAACCTAGACTAAACTAAAATTTTGTCGCAAATATATATCAAGTCCTTGAATATTTTTTTCATTTCTCAATTTATACTCCCTTTAAACCCTAAAATCAAATTTTTATATTTTTATTTAGTTTTTAGTTTAAATGTTTATTAAGTTAGCTACTTATTTTTAATTTAATACATTAAACTAATGAGCACATTTTTATTTCAAATTATAATACCTGGTATAGATTTTGGCCTCTGGCTTCGCCCGTGGATATTTGCGAACAAAATAAAATATAGCCTATAGAACTCAGGGATAATGTAGCTTACAAACAGATTGGTAAGTATAGATTTAATTGAATAATTTCAGTGAAAATTGCTAATGACAGACGGATACCGAATTCTAATTATTTCAAATTAAATCTAATTTTAGCACTAAATAATTTACAATTAGGACGATTAAATTAAAAAATTAAGAAGGATAAACACTGTCGTCGCTACTTTGTCCAAACAATGACGTTGTTAATTATTTAATATAGATTATAATAAGTCCTTTATATTGATTAATATATTATCTCGTTTTCCGCAATAATGATAAATATGTTGTCAACAACACTAAGTATTTTATATTGATTTGGCTCCAAAATTATACCAAACACCACAATTCGTTCGTAAATCGTAACAGCCTTGACCTACCTGCATTTTTTTGCTGAATATTTATCCCGAATTCTCAACCGACCCATCCGAAACTCGATAGTAATTAATATATAAATTCCTTTACAGTATCTAGGTATAAAAATAATAATGAGCACTTTTTATTATCTCGATCTAACCTAACCTAACTACTGTTGGTTTCACTCTTCTGATCTGCATTGCTGTAATAAAAGTTGGCATAGAAGCTAAGCATGAGTATTTATGAATCAAGACTGAAAAACAAGTTTGCCATTAGCGCACTTTCGTGATATATGCTGTAATTTTTATATCTTACTATCACATATTATCATTTTATTGTCTTTACCCAATTTGGGTACTTTTTAACCGACTTCAAAAAAAGAAGGATTACTTAAAGACGCCTGGACCGATTTGGATTTTTTTTTTGTTTAATCGGGTATACTTTCCAGGTGGTCCCACGGTTATCAGGTTAGGATCTGATAATGGGATCCTGGAGAAATCGAGAACTTTTCAAATTTTATAGGCACGCTTGAAGCGATTTGGGTTTTTTTTAATAGTGACTTGTGCATTTGCTTTCGGAAAGCACACTTTTCAGTACATAATATTTGAAGTCGGTACACTTTTCTTTAAAAGGCAATAAGTATTAAAAAATATTGGCTCAGAAGGCTAAGAAGTTCACATTCCATTTTCAAACTCCTTACAATCTACACAATCCAAATCGTAATAAAAATAACACAAGTTTTTTTTTCAACTCAAGTAGTACACTAATATAAAAATAAAATAAAAAATAATACAGATGAAATGTATGAGGAACTGAAAATAATGTTCCAACTCCTTTTTTAAAGAAGAGAACTTGCTGTTGAAAATGTCGACTTGGCTAGTTCTAGGCTAATTTAAATTCTGTTATAGATATAACTTACGTCTGCAGTATTAAACTGCTAAACCTATGCTATTGCTTGTAGTTTCAGGTTTCAGGATTTTCAAAATAACCACTCAAAATCCACGCCTGAATCTAATTAGAATAGACAGCAACTAATTATTGTTTCCATATAATTATCGAGTGATTTCAGTATAGGTTATGTGGAAATACAGGATTTCTTACAGGAAACTTAAGTAAATAAGTTGTTACATCCAATCATAAAATTATGTCATTTGATAATATCAGATAAATAATTAATTAAAAAATATTATAATAAAAAAATTACTAACCAATCTCAAAGATCGTCCCGCTAAGCACATTCAACAACCAAAATAAAATAAGAACACTACACCGATATAACAGACGAAAATTCCGCGATATATTCACGAAGCAAGAAACGTGTCCACAAGACACCACGCTCACGAGTCAACTGAAGGAAAGTACGAACGAATTGAAAATTGAATGCGTGCGACACGATACCAACATGCGTATGCGCACTCAACAAGGACAACGGGTAGTTATTCGACTTCTTGTGCTTCGGAGGGCACAACACGATGTCTATTACCTTGTTTCCTACCCCGTTTTGAAACGATAGGAAAATATTTTTTGTTCTAGGACATTTAGGACTATAGTTCGCAAGGGGTTGAGTGCGAAACCCCTTTGAAAACCGTGGATATTTTTTTTTTCAGCCACTCGTTTATTTTTATGATATTTCAGTACCTAGTCAACAATTTTTTTTTACCAATTTCAATAAATAAAATATCTCGAATCCTGAAGGTAGTTCGATGGTGGAAAAAAAGGGCGGTGGTTAGACATCTTGTGCTGCATTTGTTTTTTCAAGTTTCGCGTGGACTAGGAATTTCCAAAAGCAGTCCAGCAGTTCCAGACGTTGTCTTCAAACAAAACTTCTTTAGGCGCGTTTAGCGATTTTTTGATAGGGATTATGGATTCGCGACCTGTGTTCGGGATATGTTTTTGGAACAATACCATGGATTGCCCGCCGAGTTTACTCGACCCGAGAATCTCCATGCAGGAATACCGGCTTCCACGTATGCCTGGGTCGGGCATTTGTCCTTCTGACGGTAGACCCCATGGCTTAGGTATACCTCACAAATACCATCGGCTAAAAGAGATAGACAAAGCTGGGTACCCTGAAACTGTAACATGGTTTCGGGAGCTGTAAAGCAACCCGTGAAAAAAAAAATTAAGTAGAATAATATTGAAAAAAAAAACAATTAACTCGACTTGAAAAAAAGACGAGTATATGAAGGAACAATATGACTAGGGTTGCCATGTATTTTTTCAGAAATTCGGGACTTGTACTTAAATTGAGTAAAAAAATCGGGACAAAGCATTTTGACGCGGGACACAAAAAAGCGAATAAAATTAAAAGAAAGTATATTTGAAGAATTGTTTTATTAATATTTTTTATTTGTCATATTTTAATTCGTTTTTCGTTCACTCACTGCAAATTCAGAGTGCTTTTTACTATACGATATAGAGTATTTAAACTATACGATACGTGCAAAAAATTTAAGATAAAAACATAAATTCGGTTAAAAGTAATAGTTTCTTTGTTTTATTTTTTGTCTAACTGATAAAATATTAAAGCGGGACATCTACCTGTTCCGGCGGGACATTTAAAAAATCGGTTGTTTCGCGGGACACCTGGCAACGCTAAATATGACTTAAACCTCATGCCTTACTTACGTTCTTCAATTAGCCGATTATATATTGAGGTATTTTTTTATTAGATTTCACCAGTCGTAAGCTCGCGTCACACAATAGGTAAAAGTATTCAATTCAATATTAGAAATTATTATAAGTAATATGGGAACTTTAAGACAATATACTTCTTTAAGTAACAATAGATTTTATGTAAGATTGGCTTTTTTAAACCATATATCTTCTTAATTGTATAATTATGAGACTGTATATTATGGCATAATGTGAGTACCTACTCAGGTATATGACTAGGGATGTTACGGAGCTTCGACTTCCGATTGATTTTACACCTCCGACTTCGGTTCCGACACTTTTAAATCGGATTATATCGAAGGTAGCAAATCAGTCAAAAACGTAACGTAACAGGATGAAGCCAAAAACAAGTATAAAACTTGTGAGAAAATATATTCAAGAAAAGGATGTCGTTAAAGAGTCATGCTTTTGACTCCGATTCCGATAAATCAAATTTTCACCTCTCAGTGCGTAAAAACTCGCAGCAAAATCGCTTTTTGATGCGAGCGTGAGTAAAAGAGATTCGAATTTAAAACACAGCCCTTTTAATGTTTTATGAGGGTTTGTTAGCTATAATAAACATACTTATTGTTAAATATTGTCTTACCTATAACACTTTTCTCGTTGGTAGAGGTGAAAAGTTGTATGTTTCACACGAGATCAATTTTTTTATGTATCGTGCCTTTAAATCACTCACTGTGCTCAGTAGTCTATATTATCTACGCTCGCAACGCTCGTGATTCAATTTTAGACTACTTCGCTAGTTCGTGATTTAAAGTCAGACCTCGCAGCAAAAAATAACTTTGCTCACTTGTTGAACAAATAACTATTAAAACCTCCGACTATAGACTAAATAAATAAACTTAAACATATAAAGTAGGGTAAACTGTCCCACAAAGTACCACTTTTGGTATTGAGGAGGCTTATTATTTCTTCAATGTGATAATTGCTTTAAAAACATGCTAAACGGAAACCATATTATTTTGCTGTTTCCTGTGTGATCATTTGAATTTAATTAAAAAAATCTCTGAATGGTTCACTGTGCACGCTGTCTGTACCAAGCCCTTAAAAAGAATTACTAATATTACAAATAGGTAAAGTTTGTAAATTTAGATCGTCTCTAAAACTACTAATCCGATTCTGAAAATATTTTCACTAATAGAAAGCTACATTATCCCTGAGTTATTTCGTTCGAAAATATCCACGGGCGAAACCGGGGGCAGAAAGCTAGTAAATAATAAAATTTAAATATTTTATATTTAAATATATGACGACTATAAAAAAAATTACATCCGGAACGAGAAGAATGCGGAGTGAAAGATGATGTTATGACTAAAATTAACAAAATTAATTTACGCTGGTTTGGACACTTTGAAAGAATGAAGGATGAAAGATTGACTAAAAAGGTTTATATGGCTGAAGTGAAAGGAAATGCTGGCAGAGGACGACCTAGGTGTACTTTTATTGAACATATAAAACACACAATCGCCGAGTATGTATGAAAGGTATGATGAATATAAAAGAATCGAATGAAGTATGTCAGGATCGTAGCAAATAGCTTTCGATTGCCTCTGCCTACCACTCTTGGGACAAAAGGCGTGATGATAGATACAAAAAAAACTAGTAGGTACATGTCTAATGTACCAGTATATAACAATATGTACCTGTTTACTGTATAATATTATAAGAAGTATATTTCCTATATACTTGTGAATATAATTTTGAAGAGCTGTCGACAAACACCTATTGTCTTCCGTCAGACATCTTTCAAACATTGTATAATAAATTATACTTCTTAAAAAATATGTTATAATAGACTATATTTCTGCTCCGATTTCAGATCAACATTGTTGATTTAAGTAGCCTATGTCATTCCCTATGGTTCAAACATAGACAGAGTTACTTTCGCATGATATTAGTATGGATTGTTAGAGTAAGTTATGTAAAATATTAAATTATGACAGGAAAAGTTATTATTTCCGATACAAACTTTTAGGGGTTGAATTTGAGGGTGATAAAACACAAAAATCGGCCAAGTGCGAGTTTGTTGTATGGGAGCCCCCCCCCCCCTTAAATATTAATTTTATTTTAATTATTTATTTTTAAAATGAATATATAACTAAATATTCTGTGAATATTTGAAGCGTCTACCTGTTGCCGTTATCAATATCGAGCAAATAAAAAATCACGTCTGTTGTATGGGAGCCCCCTTAAATATTTATTTTATTCTGTTTTTTAGTATTTGTTGTTATAGCGGCAACCGAAATACATCATCTGTGAAAATTTCAACTATCTAACTATCACGGTTCATGAGATACAGCCTGGTGACAGACAGACGGACGGACGAACGGACTGACGGACGGACAGCGGAGCCTTAGGAATAGGGTTTCCGTTTTTTTACCCTTTAGGTACGGAACCCTAAAAATACGCTACAAAGGTTTCAGATCAACAAAAACAAATCAAGTTTATTTTATTCTACACAAGCTTCTGTCCGCGGTTTCACTCGCGTGGAAATAGATCCAAAAAGAAATAATCCCGTGGCTGTAATTTGCCCCTCCCGCGCCCGCTTTCGCTTTACAAAAAGTACTATATGTCATTCTCTGACCCCTAAACTACCACTATGCAAAAAATCATGTCGATCCCATTTTCCCGGGATATAAAGTAGCCTATGTGTTATTCCAGATTATAATCTCTGTGCCAACTTTCATCCAAATCCGTTCAGCCGTTCTGGCGTGATTGGGATTGGAATATTATAATAACGAAACATCTAAAATAAACCACGCTCTTGACTCTTCCATTCCATCTGTTATGAATTGACCACTTTGCCTCACAAAAACCATCAGCTAAAAGAAGGAGATTTGGTCTTCCGCTGGACACCGACAACACGGTTTCAGGAGCTGTAAAGCAACCCGTGAAAGAAAAAAACTGTATCAAACCTGTAACTGTAACGATCATAGATGCTTGTAACAATGTCCACAAATGTTTCTAACTACCCATAGGTTTCTAATCTGAGACCTAGGGTATTTTAAAGGCCTAATAATAATAATTCAGTTCAGTTCTCTAATGAATCCGTCACAGCTAACCGACAAGCGTTCTATATTTACTCGAGGGAAATATTAGAAAGCAACTAATTGAAGATTGTGCAAGAATGCGTTCAGAGTTCCTTTGAGGTGACGCTGGCGATTTGCCAACTGTAGCACTGGTCACATATGATCTCACTAAGTTACCGCCCTCGGCTTTTCCTGTGGAAATCTTTGGAATGTGAATCTCTATAACCCTTCACTGGGAAGGTTTACGACTAATAAACATGGACCTATCATGTTTAGGAGCTGAGCAATAAAAGTATAAGTGAATCAAGTCATGATAAAGGTTAGCCCCAGCGAGTTTTCATGGCGTATGCTGTCTAATCCGTCACAGATATAACAAAATGATCTAAGAAAAATGTGTAGAATAAAATTATCTACCAAAAAGTCCGCGGTAGCATATATCTATCATTAATAGATAAGTAGTTATAAGGGTATTTATGTAGGTATTCAAATTGTTGTTAACCCATATTGTTCCAGTGCGAAGCTTTTCTAAATCTTTATATGAAAAGGTGACAATTGTGATTCTCGTTGCAGTAATTTCCTTCATTCATAGAATCACCACTTTATCTCAATACCTAGCTAGCAATAAAAAATACAGTTTTAGGTTTAAGGTCCTGAAAATATACGTAGGATATGTGGACGTAGCTACCTTCTGAATGCACTGACCTGTCCTCATGACAGGTGCTTCTAAGAATCATTTCTACTTGCTTGCGAATTTCTACTAAATTCTTTTACACCTTTTTGGATACCCCTAGCGAATATATTTTACTCTATACTGCTCCTCTCCTGTGGGTCATAGCGTGATGTTATATAGCCTTAGTTCTTGAAATTAGCGCGTTCATACTACAAACTCTTCTAATCTATCTCTGTGCCAAATTTCATCCAGATCCGTTCAGCGAGGTGCCAGTGTTTTGGGAACCATGCCATGGGAGGGTTTCTGGAAGAGGTATTCTTTGTATAATTTGTATATATATGTTGTATTGTATATTGTATAAAAACTATACAAAAGATAAAAAATGTATGGACATAGAAATATATATAGGTACCTAAAAAAATCCCAACTAGAATGTCACTATGCAAATTGCATGAGAGATGGCATTGCTCATGTCTGCATTTAGAAACAAACTAGAAAAATATTGAAATTATATATTTTTTTAAACCAAAAGACCTTCGTTTTCAATTGAATTAGAAATACTTTTTGATGCAACACACATCTTAAGTGTTTTTTTTACTTGCTTATTTGGTAAACAAACTTTGCATGCTATGCTTAATAATCAGGCGGTGACAAGGTCACATGTCGTCTTCTCTATAAAAAAAGTATGATAAGTCAATAGTTGTATACCAAAGGAGCCATAGACAATATTTGTACATAATACCAAAACTTCACTGAAATGCATCCAGTATTTTCTGGTCTCAGAAACAGTCTAAATAGTTATATAACAGTTATATAAGCTTGTCAAGTTATCAAATGAATTGTAACACTTTGACCTGTGCAAAGACCTCATATGATGGATTTATCTCATTGATGTTACCGCCGATTGATATATACTTTCACGGGTACCTTACTGTTCCAGGAACCGCGTTACCAACCCAAGGGTACCCAGCTGAAGACAATATTTCTTCATATAGCTGAAAAATTTTTGACGAGAGAGAGTCTCCTTCTAATAATAACAGATTTTTACGTCTCTTAAGTAGCTCACGCACTGGTCCGATATCTCACAGAAAATGTTCAGTCCGGCCGCCGTATGATCGAGATTGAACACAGGCCACATATCATACGATCTAGATCACAAGCAATTCACTCACCCACACAGACACACAAGATTCGATTGAACAAAGGCGTGTGGATGTGTGTGTGTGACAGATCGTTCCGGCCATCGACATCAACCACAAATACAACGATTTGAAAACGGATGGTGGGCCGCGCGATAAGAATTGGACGTGTCTGTGGTCGATTTCGGTGAGTGGGCACCTTTACAGAAGTGATACTTCTAAGTAGGTCCAGTGCAGCAACAGATTTAATTGACAAGAAGTGGACACTATTACTGGTGTCTCTGGCTACACCGCAAGATATAAAGACCGTGGAGATGTGTGTGTGTTTGTGTCAAAGCACGAGAAGTCGAAAGAAAATTTGGTGCTTGTTATTTTTGATAATTTTCTATAAAATCCCCATTGGTCATGACCGATGTGGTACATTTTTGGTCCCTATTGGTATCATTTTGGGACCAAAAGAGATGCAATCAATATATTATTTCAAAGTGATTCATTAAGTGAGTTAACAATTAATTTCAATGACTATTTTATGATACCACTGCTGATTCAGATTTTAGATTAATAGGTTCGTTTCATACTGTTAGATAATGTAATCAGTATTCATATTTTAGGCAGTAGCGTAGCTTAGGGGGTGGGCAGGGGCGGGGGAAGGAAGTAAGGTGACAGCTGTAGGGGGGCCCCGGGCGGCAGATTTCATGGGTGGCCGAATAAATATCTACAATTTTTGAAAATGCGCGCACGTGATTTTTTTCCCTGGACAGTAGTTTTTACCGTGCATTTACGAAACTTCTTATCTGACCTTTTTGCCAGCATGCAAAAATAGAGACGGGGTGCGACCTCGGGCGGCAGAAAACCAAGGTATCTGAAAGTGGAGTAATCTCGGATCGTCGGTATTTCTAGTGACCTTCCTTCAAAGAAAGGTGAAAAGACTAAACATACAGGCCTCTCGTACTATGTAAGAAAAGATTGCTAATCTGTTTAAAAATATTTACATTTTAAATTATAATTCACTGAATGATGTTTGTAGTGCCAATTTTCATTGTGTACTAACTAAATTGTACTCGGGCGAATATTAACTTTCATACCCTCTTATTATGGTCTTGAATTCATATAAAAATCATATTGAAAAAAGCTCTTTCAGTTTTTCCTGAATTTACCAGGTTCCAATTTTTCTGTCCCTAAAAACCTTAGGGATTTTCTACATCTATACTAATATTATAAAGACGTAATGTTTGTAAGTTTGGTTGTAGAAAGTAATACCTATCCAAAACTAATCATCCGAATAAAAAAATTCTTTCACTAATATTTAGAATTATGGCGCTAAAATAAAAGGTATTTTCGTGGAGACCAATTTTATATGATGTAAAAAAGCTCTTATTTTCGCTTTCGCTTATTACGGTAAGTACCTATATTTTATTTTCAAGCTGGTGAAACCGTGGGCCAAAGCTGCTATTTTATACAATGATTTCCTACATCATTTTGTTATATCTCTGTCGGAATAGACAGCATACGCCATGAAATCACGCTGATGCTAAAAATTCCCCCGTGGTAAAGACTGACAGACAGATGCGGCATGGGACTATGTTTTATAATATCTAGTGATGTAATGAAGTGATGAAAGATTTGGTTACAGTTTAGTCAATGCCATTTCATTGACATGAGCTCTATAAAGTTATATCTCTCTAAACATTCTGTGTTCTAAACAATAACAGTAAACTCTACCGGAAACTGTCAAAGTTCTCATAAACTTCCTAATTGAGACGCAAACAGTACAAATTGTCACATTATTATGAAAACACAAAAAGAAAGCTGCACTCGGTTAATGACCGACTTTGAAAAATATAGGTTACTAGCTGATTGCCCTCGTTGTATTAGGAATACAATTTACCTCCTTGGGTAGGTAGCGTTATGTTAAAAATCTATAACCTTCCCCGAGAATTGGGCTATCAAATGCAAAAAGAATTATTCAAATCGGGCCCGTAGTTTTTGAGTCTTTATACGTAATGTTTTGTAATGTAACATAGTTGTTTCTAAAAAGTACATACATATGCTCACGTCTTATTTACCTTCGGGTAGGCAGAGACCAAAGATATCAACTTGTCATGATCTCACTTTCGCCTAAGTCAAATTCATGCATCTTATAATTTTCTTAGATTTCGGATGCTTAACTATTTTATAGCTAAATACATTATTCCAGATCCAATACAAGGCCGACTCAATTTTTTTTTTAGGGATCCGTACCCAAAGGGTAAAAACGGAAACCCTATTTCTAAGATTCCGCTGTCCGTCCGTCTGTCTGTCCGTCTGTCACCAGGCTGTATCTCATGAACCGTGATAGTTAGACAGTTGAAATTTTCACAGATGATGTATTTCTGTTGCCGCTATAACAACAAATACTAAAAAATAGAATAAAATAAATATTTAAGGGGGCTCCCATACAACAAACGTGTTTTTTTTTTGCCGTTATTATAGATAATGGTACGGAAACCTTCGTGCGCGAGTCCGACTCGCACTTGGCCGGTTTTTTTATTATCTAACAATAATTAGGTCGCGGTCATGTTTAATCACAAAATAGTTATTTTCAACACACGATATCAGTAAATGCGAAAAATGTTTCATCTAAATATACCTCAGCAGAACTGGCCACTCTTTAGGTATAGCCTTACAAATACCATCAGCTAAACGAGGGAGACTTGGTCTTCGGCTAGGTACCCTGGAACCTATAACCCTATAACACGGTTTCGGGACTTAAATGATCAGAACATCTATTATGCGATTGGAAAGTTTATCCCTTACAAATGACAAATCCTACTAATATTATGTTTGTTACTCAATCACGCCAGAACGGCTGAACGGATCTGGATGAAATTTGGATACCTTTTTATCCCGGAAAAATGTATGGTTCCCGTGGGATAGATTTGTTTTTGTTTTTTACGACATGATTTTTTTGAGCCACAGAATTATTTCTTTCTGGATCTATTTACACGCGGGTGAAACCGCGGACAGAAGCTTGTAATACATATAATAATACTAACTAAATGTATATTTATCAACATTAGTTACGATTGTTAAACCAATTTGCATAAGTCTATCATATTTTAAGTCTATTAAGTATATAATTTGAGTTTATTTTCATTTGATTTGAAGACCGTGTAAAAGTTCAAGGATCTATTTTAAAATTATCTATTGGAGATAGATATATATGCTACCGCGAATTTCTTACTATGTACTGTGATGATACGACCTTATTTTCCTGGCCGCTTACAAGCTGGCCATCATATATAACATTTATTTTGATTTTAGAACACGATATTGTTCATTTTAATTCAATAGAACATTGTATGTTATTTTCAAATATCCGATGTGTGGAACCTAAATTAAAATTTTACTCATTCCTTCACAAACTGTTGACATAGGCAGTACTCTGCCAATTGTAAAATTTATTATATTTCTATTTTATCAACTAAGTAAATAACTATATAAAATGTATTGAATCAATATTCAAGAACTAATATCTATGTTAATATAAAAGGAGCGCAAATAAGTATTGTAAGTATTTTTATCATACTTTGTATTGTGTTACTTCAATAGCTTAAGAGGATCGTGTAGCTCAGCGTACGCAGCGAAATAGGTATTTAGAAAATCATATTCTGTCTCAAGCGCGCTCTTCCCCCGGGCATCAGTGCGACAGAGAACACTGCAGCTCGTGAGTGTTCGTAGGTATGTTCTTCGTTGAAAATTGCGTTTTGGGGGAAAACGATTTACACCTACTAAACTATAACGAAACCTTATAATTTTGGTGTCAAACGTTTTAGCAGATTATAATCTACGTACGTACGTTTTGCTTTTTTTGAAATTTTGCTTTGTTTCTCAAATACAGACGGTTTATTACGAGCAAGTTATGAACCAAAAAAACCGAGATTTGAGGGGCTTATAACTTTTGACCTATTACGAATTTTGAAAAAAGGAAAAAATACGTACGTAGTTTTTCATTATGTCAGTAACATATTACAAAATCGTTAAAATTAAATAATATTTAGGGGTAGTAAAACGTTTTCTCCGTTTGTATGGACATGGACGCGGTACACTACACTCTTAACGCCCTGTAGTAATGTGTAGTTCATTTTTATTACAGTGCGCTCCTTCTCCTCCTTTCTCCTTCTCCTTTCTCCTTTGACGGCTCCTTGGCTCCTTACGGATCCTTTTACTGGTTGTTCTTTTGCTGCTCCTGCTTGTTCCTTGTTAAACCAAAGACTGTCTATATATGTCTCCAAATAATACCTACAACATACCTTCAAGAACGTTGGTTCACACAATTAGTGTCATAGACTCACATCAGTACAACAGTTTTTCGAATAAAGATAACCGTATCCTGGATTTATTGTTTTCTAATGAGGTCTGCTATGTGTCACACCCTGATGTTGTGCTTTCTAAGGTTGATAGTCACCACCCGCCCTTTCAGTGCTACTTAGAAATAAGTCATCAACATACCCTGCAAGTAACATCTAGTGAGGCTCCCCTATATAATTATTTTAGGGCTGATTATAGTGTAATTAACAAAGAACTAAGTATTGTAAATTGGGACGAGCAACTTTTGGAGTTGGGTGTTAAAGATTGTGTTGATAGATTCTACAATATATTCAAATAATCGACAAACACATTCCAAAAAAGCGGAAGAAAAGTACTAAATAACGTTGAACTATCTCTGAAGTCGAACAACAAGTTTTTCTGGCAATATGTCCACTCCTTGAGGAAATCAAATAATGGCTACCCAAGTACAATGTACTATAACAACGAACCCTCTAATGACCCTAAGGAGATAGCTTGCTTGTTTTCTAAGTTCTTTTCGTCAGTATTTGAGCTTTCTTCCGTTGTCAATATTTCAGAACTCAATGACTTTCAGGCTTCGTACGCATCTCCTTCAATACCTGATTTGGTTGTAACTCCTCTTATTACACGTAACGTGTTGAGACGCCTAGACGTTACAAAGGGAGCTGGCCCTGACCGTATCAGTCCTGTCTTTCTTCAGAGGACTGCCTTTTCACTGTGTCATCCGTTGTGTACAGTATTCAATAAGTGCTTGGAGGCGGGAACTTTTCCCGATTCCTGGAAGCTAGCGCATGTCACTCCTATATTTAAATCAGGCACCAAGAGTCAGGTGGTTAACTATAGGCCTATCTCAGTGCTGTCTACTATTCCAAAGGTATTTGAAACCATTGTAAAGAACTATATCTACAGATATTTGGAGCCAGGCATACTCCCACAACAACATGGATTCATGAAGAATAAGTCAACTACTACTAATCTTCTTATGTACTCCGACTTTTTACTTAATGCAATGGATAAACGTCAACAGGTGGATACTGTATACACAGACTTTATGAAAGCCTTCGATAAAGTTGATCACCTACTTTTACTAAAAAAGCTCGCATTTAACGGGATAAAAGGCAATCTGTTGCGATGGTTTGCTTCTTATTTAAGCAACCGCACTCAGGCGGTTGTTATCAATGGGTACTTTTCTAATATTGAACCGGTTACGTCTGGTGTGGTCCAAGGTTCCATCCTTGGGCCATTACAATATACTATATTCATTAATGATATATCACAATGCTTTCTTAACAGCAACATTCTAATGTTTGCCGACGATCTCAAAATATTCAAGATTATTCAAAATTCTAATGATTGTATTCTCCTACAACAGGATTTGGATAGGTTTTGTTTGTACTGTGGGGCTAACAGGTTGCATCTGGCTCTTGAGAAGTGCAAAGTGTTATCATTCACACGCAATCATACTAAATTGACTTATGATTACAGTCTTAATGATCAACTCCTAACTAGGGTGACCAGTATACGAGACTTGGGTGTCATGTTTGACTGTAGGTTGTTGTTCGACCAGCACATCGACAGTATATGCAGTAAGGCGTGCCAAATGTTAGGCTTTGTGTTGCGGTCAACTAAGCATTTTAGGTGTCCTGACTCATATATATTACTGTACACTAGTCTTGTTAGATCACATCTTGAGTATGCTTCGGTGGTATGGAATCCTTACTATAAAGTATATCGAGATAAAATTGAGTTGACACAAAAGAAGTTTCTGCGCTCAATGCACTACAGAGTGGCCAACTCAAAGCTACATTATACCGAACTACTCGAAATGTATAACATGTGCTCACTGGCTGACAGACGCTCCTTGCTGGATGCATGTGCACTGTACAACATTTGTAACAGCGTGTACAATTGCCCGGACCTGCTGGAATGTATTCAGTTAAGAGTTCCTGGCTATGCGTCGCGACTACAACAATTATTTGCGACCAGAAAGACACGCACCAACGCTGGCCTGCGTGCTCCGCTCACCAGGATTTGTGACAATCACAACAAGAGCTACCTCTCGGTCGACATTTTTTGTAGTAGTAAGAGTCTTTTTAAAACACATGTAAAAAATATATTAATGGCTAAACTAGATTAATTTGTTTGTACCTACTTATTGTTTACTGTTTTTCTTTATCTTTTTGTTGTTTTTGGGACTAATAATGTACCTATAACTTTGAGAGAATGTAGAGGTGGTGGGCAGAACTTATTTTTTTTTAAACTACTTTATGTACCTATATAATGTATGTCTGTCTACTGCTGTTATTTCTCCTTAATAAATAAATAAATAAATTCGACCAATAAACGAATGGTAAAAGTTTACTACGAGTTTTCCTGCTATACCTACCCGGCCTGGCTACCCCACAACCCGACAGTACATAGTACATATATTCAATTTCTACATTCTGGGTTGGTTGTACGAATGTACGTAGCCGTTTGGATGTTTGTATGGTTGTATGTGTGGATGTTTATTACTCAATCACGCCACAACGGCTGAACGGATCTGGGTGAAATTTGGCACAGATATAGATTATAGTCTTATGTATGGTTCCCGTGGGATAGATTTGTTTTGTTGTTCACAGGATCGACATGATTTTTTTGCATAGTGGTAGTTTAGGGGTCAGAGAATGACATATAATACTACTTTTTATATAGCGAAAGCGGGCGGGGGAAGGGGCAAATTACAGCCACGGGATTATTTCTTTTTGGATATATTACCACGCGGGTGAAACCACGGACAGAAGCTTGTGGTAAATAAACAGTGAAATTGTTATCTAATAAATAAAATTTATTGTTGAATTAAATCAACACACATTTTCATCGAAATATTATGAAAAATACAGTTTTTTCAAAATTTCTGAATAACTAGTGAAACAAACTTTAATGAAAAAAGGGACCAATCCTGAAGAATTCTCTGTTAAATAAAAATAATTCAGTATACAAAAAATACGCACCTAATTGAGAATCACCTCAATTTTTTTAAGTCGATTAAAAATAAACATACACACGTTTCTCTAATAAAAACTACTAACAACTCAAACATAGTTTTTATACAACTCTTTTAGTTTATGAACTAATACGTACATACAAATTATCACTTCTTATTTAAAACCTCAATGATGTCACAGATGATCACGCTTATTTATAAGTTACATCATTTGTACAATTAATTTGAATTCAACACGTTTTTAGTGGTTCACAGCATGGCTTTGAAAAAAAACTTGGATCGTCAAGCTAATAATCAAATCACAGGTAAATAAATATATTCATTCCTTGGCCACTAATTTCTCAATGAAAAATTCTAAAATAATGTTTGGGTGCATTACGGACGTCTTCTCTCTTCAGTGTTATTCTTGCAATTCTGCAATTACATCTTGTATCTATTATTATAATATTCTACACTAATGTTATAAAGTTTGGACGTAGAAAGTATTCTCTGAAACTCCTTATCCGATTTCAAAAAATATTTCACCCATATTTAGAATGGACCTTGAGGGTGGACATAGGCTAAGACATATATATTACCCTTAAGGGGGGTATAATAGGGGATGAAAGTTAGTATGGACCCCACGTCTTCTCTCTTCAGTGTTATTCTTGCAATTCTGCAATTACATCTTGTATCTATTATTATAATATTCTACACTAATGTTATAAAGTTTGGACGTAGAAAGTATTCTCTGAAACTCCTTATCCGATTTCAAAAAATATTTCACCCATATTTAGAATGGACATTGAGGGTGGACATAGGCTAAGACATATATATTACCCTTAAGGGGGGTATAATAGGGGATGAAAGTTAGTATGGACCCCACGGGCCAGGAAGCCAGGGTGAACAGCTATCTATATATCTTCTATCTCTAGAACCAAAACAAATCTGATTTGAAAAAATATTGTTGCATTTGATAGCCCAATTCTTGGGGAAGGCTAAATAACATCACGCTATGACCCAAAGGAGCTGCAACCGCAAGTCACAGCTAAACGGAGAGCATGAGTTTGTTTTTAAAGACGTACTCGAAAACTACTGAACCGATTAGAAAGATTCTTTCACTGTTATAAAGCTTATTCCAGGCTATATATTATTTAAAAAAGTTAGGGTTCCGTAGCAATATTGCAGGGTAAAAAGCTATGTATAAAATGTTCTACAACAAATTCTGAGAAACTAAAGCGTAGTTCTATTTGATTGACTCTTGCAGTAATTGCGTGTATATTTATAGAACCAATTAAGTCCGGAATTGGAATAAGATAATTAATATCTCGATAACGAACACATACTAGAGTAGATATATGTATGCACTATACATAGTTTAAAAGTTCACGGAACCTTAGACCACTTCAAGGATGTACTAGCTATCAGAGAAATTAATTCTCGTATACGGTATATACCAAAATATTTTATGATTACACACATGTGCTACAATTTTAGGGTTCCGTAGTAAAACAAGGAACCGTTCTAGGTTGAGGTGAAAAAAAATTTTAACCCCAACCAATTGAGGTATTTTGAAATGATTTTTTAATATTAATTTTTGTTTACGAGATATTAAGCTTCAAAGTGGTCTGCAAAGCGCTTTTCCTCTGTAACTTTTTAAATAAAGCTATACTAAAAATCTGAAAACGTCTGAAATTATAGCGGGCACCGAGACAAATGAACATTTTTAAATAAAAAATAAATACTATGACGATCTTACAACGTTTACAACAAACACATCTTCACCAGATGAAGCTTATAGTGATGAGCAGGGTGGAAAGAGTCCTAGAGGACGAAGCCCCAGACGATGGTCCAAAAACCTGGACACCTCTATTACCACAGCCCTTCATCAGGCATAGGACCGCAGACGATGGAGGAAGATATTTGAGGAAAAGCTGATGTATCGGAGTCACGCTCCTCCGTAATTAGGCACGGACTTTGGAGGAGGAGTGGCCAGGACACCAATAACAGTGTCTCCTTGACGCCAGTTGTCCATTTTGAACAGAACAGGTGGCAAGTTTGTGTCACTTCTTTTAACAGACATAAATATCTGTTTATTTTTAGAAGAGTGTGGACGCATTAGATGTATTACGCCCTACGAAACACGATTAAGGAACGTATATTCTCAAAGATTTTAGGTTTTTTATAACCACACTTAGAGGCTTTTCCATCTAAATATACCTCAACAGAACTAGCCACTTGTTAGGATGAGCCTCACAAATACCATCGGCTAAAAGAGAAATACTTGGTCTTCCGCTGGGTATCCTGGGACCGACACAATTTCGAGAACTGTAAGTCAACTCGTGAAAAAAGAACTAGACTATCGACTAGCCTATTAACTTGCAATCCTAAAGTATTTCACAGAAACACATTACAAAACCAAAGACACTGGTCCTGGAAGCTGCAGTCTAGTTTCATACATGACTCATACAAAATCTAACACATCGAATACCGAACCATGTATGGAGCTAATCCATCCAGATCGTTTAAACTTTGACACCATTTTTTGTATGAATTATCCATGCAATTTGTAGCAATACATCGCCTTATGCTTTGTTATATCATCTATATCTGTAAGTTTAGGTTTGGATGTAGGGAGTAATCTCTGAAACTAATCCGATTCTGAAAATTGAAATAACATACATTATCCCTGACTTTTTTTTTTGTTTTTGTTTTTTTTAACTAGAATAATCACGGGCGATAGCCAGACATGAATAAACACTTAAAATTGAATTGTCTATGTCTGATTTCAAAATAATAGACATGGATAATGGGAAATAACTACACGATGCTGAAATACAATGATTTTAGAATTATTTTCGTCTCTCTGTCGTCCCAATGTTCGTCTAGAACATGCTTTGTATGGCACGACGAGACTATCGCCGCGATTTTCCGCTCGTGGCGACGGCCCCTTAGGGTAGGTAGCGTGATGCTAAATAGCCTATAATCTTCCTAAGAATTGGGCTATCAAATGCAAAAATATTTTTTTAAATCCGACTGGTCACCGAGTCGTTTATATCACAATTGCACTACGGATACTCGAATGTTATCACCCTGACTATGCACTCATGCTAAAATCCACTTATTCCACTAATCAGCGGTCCCTTCGGGGGCTTCGAGCTGTCCGGACTGTCTGTATGGCAGCACGGAGTTGCAGCTCTGAATTGTCGGTGATGGACCACGAAGCGTATAACCATATTAGCGCCGCGTGGTCCGAAAGGAGGAGGTTTTAGTCGGTAGGTCTGTCGTTTTTATGACAGGAGTCCGACACTACCAGGGCTCAACTTTCCTGGTGTGCATGAGCATTTCCCCCGCCTCCCAATTAGCGCGTTAAAACAAACTCTGCAGCTTTATTATTAGTAAAGATTTCACCTAAAGTCTGTAAATATTTTACAATATGCTTATAAAATACGGGAGTAAAAAGCATACTAAATGTCTAAATCACGGATCATTAAATTGTTTCCAACATTATGAACACACTTTGGGCGCAACGTCGCAAGTAGGGAACAAAGAGCTTTTATGAGCTTCCGAAAGCGTGTGTTTTAAAACAAACAAGAATACCACTACTGACACCACTGACACCACCCTGCGGTAGGTCATTCAACTTGTGCATTAAATTAGTCACACCGACATTATGTAGATAATGGTAGGTACTAGATAGCGATGCCAGACTATTTAAAAAAAAGTTATTTTATTTGTTTAATATCTAAATAAATAAAAAAACTTTTTTTTAAATAGTCTGGCATCGCTATCTAGTACCTAGTTTTTTTTTTATTGTTTTACTTACAGCTATTATATTAATGTATTTCTAAACAATTTTCAACACACAGTTCAATAAGTTCGTAGGTAACCCTAGTGAAAAGAAAATTGAAGATGTTTGGATCACCATAATTAAGACTGGCTCTTTCCTTCCTCTATCAATCACGATCCAGTATGGGGAAATGCATATAACTATAATGCATGAATCCAAATGAATCAAAATGTTTTACTTTTAATGCATAATTTGAAGTTTATTAGAGAAACCCTCGACTTGTCATTTTGGTGGACGAATTTCTGACGATTTATTATTTATTTACAGAAAATTATGAACATAGACAATTCATGTAAAAAAGGCAAGGCAATTTTTTCTTTTCTGAAAGTTCTGTTCTTTTCCGCATATTTTTTGAAGAAGTGTCATTATTTGAACCTTAAAGTAGTACCTAAACACGTATTTTGGCTCATGGTATTCATAGTACTATCTATGAATCTGAGGAAAGAATAAAACTAAATATTGAATAATGGCAGCACTACCTACTGCATCAAGTCATCTAGTTACGCTCTCAATATTTGTATGAAACTCTGAGAAATGATAACACACTGATAATACATATTTGACAAATAATAATGTTACAGTGGAGTACCTACACCACATACAAGTAGACTACCAGGCTTGGCTTTAACTACCTGAAATTATCCATGAAAACAAAATATCAATATGTTGGTATATACTTTATCCAGCTCTGCAGGTGCCGAAGCTTCTGAGGCGGCACATTTAAAAATTCAAAAATATTCCTCGCTGCTAGATCACTTTGAATTTCTTGCTTTTGCGGTTGAGACTCTTGGTCCGTGGTCATCAGACTCCAAGAAGTTTGCTGATAAAATTGGTAAACTTCTCATCGAAAAGTCTGGTGATCACCGAGCTAAGAGTTTTTTCATTCGCCGCATAAGCTTGGAGATTCAAAGGGGTAACGCAGCGAGTGTTCTTGGCACGATTGGATTGTCTTCAGAGCTGGAGGAGGTATTCTATCTTTGATTCCTCCATCCTTTTTCTTTTTATTTTTAGTTTTAAGGTATTTAAGATATTTAAGGTTTTTAAGATTTTTAATGTATATTTTAGATTTTTGTTTGTAGTGTGAATAAAAATACAGATCTTTATAGAAAATATCAGTTATACAGACAGACAGAAATACAAATTTATTCAGAATAGGTTCCGAAACTGCTAAAGGAAAATTTAAACTTTCAGCGGTCACAGTTCATTACTTTTTTTGTATCGAAAAAATAATGTTTTGCTATTATATGGCAACTTATGTATATAATCCGACAAACCACACTTAGAGGCTTTTCCATCTAAATATACCTCAACAGACCTGGCCACACGTTAGGTATAGCCTCACAAATACCATCGGCTAAAAGAGGTAGACTTGTTCTTCCGCTGCGTACCCTGGGACTGGTAACACGGCTTCGGGAGCTGTAAGGCAACCGTGAAGAAAAAAAAAGTAATATCAAAGCAAGATGTCAAACGTACTTGACCGATTTTACTACTATAATAGCTAGGTTAAATCACACGAATGCAGACAAAGCCGTGAGCCACAGCTAGTAAAAAAATAGGAGGGGAGCATGCGTGTGAGTGTGGATTCTGTGTAAATAGGTCACATGTGTGACTTATCTAATCTAGACCCGGTGTGAACGTACTCTGAATTTAAAAAAACTTATGCTTTATGTTCACTAGTATTTTCGCCCCGGCTTCGTCTGTGTTATTGTAGAAAAGATTTTAGACGCATCTTATTGGCAACTTTCATGCGTCCAATAGCCATCACACGCATTTTTAGGGTTCCCCGTACCCAAAGGGTGACAACGGAAACCCTATTACTAAGGATCCGTTGTCCGTCCGTCCGTCACAGGACTGTATCTTTGGCACCGTAATAGGTATATACACTTGAAATTATTATTATTAGTAATACCTATAGCCGCTATAACATCAATGAATTGTTAAATTAAAGGGGGTCGCCATATACAAGATACGTTTTTTTGCTAGATTTTAATAATAGCAATAGGTAGATAGATTTTAAATAATTTGTTATTGCGCCATATTACAGGGGCGTCAAACTTGGTCCTACTTTAGTGCATACCATTGAGTGTACGAGTCCAACTCGCACTTGGCCAGTTTTTTTTATTTATGTATGCCCACTATATGATCGCTTCATCAAAATATATTCAGCAATTTAGGAGTATAGGCTCCGTATAGGAGTATTATTATTCTAGACACAATGGTACAGACAGTCAAATAGATATAAATTAAGTATCATATAATATTACTTGGGATTCCACATCCGGTCATGGCGCCGACCGGACGCGTTCTCGTCGTGGCGTGATGTGGAATCCGGTTTAATCCCGGCCGCGCTGTGATGGTTGTGATTAGTCAGTGATCAATAAGACATGTCACAGTCGGCGGGATAATCTTAGCTACCGATTTATCGGCTTACTATTCTCAGATCATTAATTGATCTGAGTTACTATTGCACAAGATTAAACACTGGAGTCTGGCAGAAATTGCGACGAAAGTCAGCCCTGTTGCCAAAAAGAAGTAGAAGAATATTACTTGACACATAAATATTTGTATTAATTTTGAAATTCTGACACTTCAATTTCGTTTATTTGTAGAGTGATTAGCGTCTACTGAAAAATTGACAACTTATATAAAAATTTATTTTGTTTATCTGTTATTTACCAAAATACAAAACTAACTCGAACGATGCGTCGGGGCGCCTAGTAGTAACCCGGCCATGTACCAATGCGTTTTTATAATGAAAAATGTTTCCATCTAAATATACCTCAACAGAACTAGCCACTCGTTAGGTATAGCCTCACAAGTAACATAGGCTAAAAGAGGGAGACTTGGTCTTCCGCTGGGTACCTTGTAAGACCGATAACACGGTTTCGGGAGCGTGGGTTTATTTATACAACATTTCCTCAGCACACAGTTGATTATTATTTTTAATTAGATTAAGCCATATTTTCATTATTAAGAGTTCTAAATAGCCATAATTTCCAAAACGGAAAGGCACTGCTCGTATCGAAAACTACGGCTCTTTAGAACCCTAAATAATAAAAATATGGCTCAATCCAATTTCAAATAATAACTATCAATGTGTGGTGAGGAAATGTTGTATAAATAAACTTAGATTTGCCATATTTTTGACAGATACAAGATGACTGAGAGCCAAGGGTCCTTAAGCAAAGAACTTGGAATCGAGCGTGAAAATCTTGTAGAAAAACTGAATGATCAGGCGATGCGAAGTCGTGCATGTCAATTGTCAACAATGATGCCCTTCTATTAACAAGACATACTGTGAATGCACGAATGGTTTAACTGGAGAGCTATTCGGAAGCTTCCTTTTAAATTAGGCACGTAAAGCCGGTGGCCGTAGTTTTAAAACTAATAGATGCATCTACTTATTATCCCACTAATATGATAAACGCGAAAGTTTGTATGTGTGGATGTTTACTCAATCACGCCAGAATGGATGAACGTATCTGGATGATATATTTGGCACAGAAATAGATTATAGTCTGGAATAGCACATAGACTACTTTTTATCCCGGAAAAAATTATGGTTCCTGTGGGATAGCTTTGTTTTCTCTATATTATATTCTTGGATATGGCAGAAGAAGTATGATAGTAAGATTAATACTGTTGAGGAAAGATGTGTAATATATCTCTCAGAGATAGAGAGAGAGATGATAATGAACGTAAAACATGTGGAGTGACTGATAGTGTTGTATATACAATTGAAAAGAGAATACTGAGATGGTTTGGACATGTTGAACAAATGCCTTATGAAAGAATGACTAAACAAATATTATTAAGAACAACAAGGAAAGGACGACCAAGACGAACTTTCATTGATCAAATATCTGATGATCGATGATCTGATGTTCTTAAAAAAGGTCAAATACGTAGTACCTACTAAAAATAAACAATATTTGGCCTTTGAACCTTAGAGTCCAGGATTCCATTTTTGGGGGACTGGGCTTCATCTCAAGGATAAGTTAGGAAGTATTATTCTCAGTTGTAATGTTAGAGAATGGTCCTCCAATTTAGTAACGGGTGCTAGGATGCCTGGATGGCGACTCACAGCGATCTACGATAGCCTAGGTCAGGGTTTATCTAGAATTCTAGATGACCTTAAATAGGTAATAGAAAAATAGAAATTCTTTTGCATAATGGTAGTTTAGGGGTCAGAAAATGACATATACTTACTGCTTTTTATACCGCGAAAGCGGGCGGGGGAGGGGCAAATTAAATTATTTCTTTTTGGATCTATTTACACGCGGGTGAAACCGCGGACAGAAGCTTATATAAAATATTTGAGTATTGTGTTTATGATACCAAAAAATATACTCCAAAATAAATGGCATTATTTTTATACACCTTCATGGTAACAAAGTCCAGTTTTAGCCAGGAATATGTGGTAAGCCTAAAGCTTTCTTTAATGGATCTAGGAACTGTCATTACGTGCCCTCTGGACCACCTTCCATCTCTCTACCAATACTCAATACCAATACTTAATGCAGAAATTTGTGGAAGGCACCTCTATAACAAGCTTGCCATCTATACGGGCTAAAAGTGGACACTGTTACTGTTTGTTTGTTTGTTTTAGTTAATCCCACTAAAGTCCCTACTATTCGACGTGATTTTTCACACACTGAGTGAGTTTTCATTCCGGGAAAATATCTTACCCCATTTTTTTTATAAACAAGTTTTCTAACCGGTCGCTAGTTCAAGATAATGGTGAATTTAATGTTTTAGAGAAAGTAGGTAATTTTATTAAAACAAACAATGATCAACCCATATAAGGTCCTAATAGGATCCGACAGCGCTGTCTTTGTTAAGTAGCCCACGCACTGCAATGGTCCGTTATCTCAGAGATAATTTTCGGTCCGGCCGCCGTATGATCAAGATTGAAGACAGGCCACACATTGTAAATCATACGATCTAGATCACATGCAATTCACTCACCCACACAGACACACAAGATTCGATTAAACAAAGGCGTGTGGATGTGTGTGTGTGTGTGACAGATTGTTCCGGCCATCGAAATTCAACCACAAATGCAGGGGTAGGCAGAGACAATCGAATGCCATTTGTTACGATCCTGACATAGCTCTTTCGCTTCTTTTATATTCATCATACCTTTCATACATGCTCGGCGATTGTGTGTACCTACTTTTAATATAGTCATTGATCAAACATTTTTATATGTTCAATAAAAGTACACCTATGTCGTCCTCTGCCAGCATTTCCTTTCACTTCAGCCATATAAACCTTTTTAGTCAATCGTTCATCCTTCATTCTTTCAACGTGTCCAAACCAGCTTCAACAAATTTTCCTCATTTTAGTCACAACAACATCTTTCACTCCGCATTCTTCTCTAATGACATCGTTCCGAATACGGTCAATACGCTTTATATCACACATTCTACGTAAAGACCGCATTTCCATTGCATTTATCTTACTTTCATGCTTCTTATTCCATATCCAATTTAAGTCTCGCTTCCATTCAACGGATTAGACTATACAAAGCTTTTCCCCGACTTGACTGACTAATACTGTTAATACTCAGCTCCTAAACATGATAGGATAGGGCTATGTTTAACACTTGTAAACCTTTCTCGTGAAACAATCTCGATTAGACATCTTAAAGCACCAACAGACAAAAATAGCTGAAATTAAATAATTTAAATCAATGACGATTGTGAAACGATATTTAACAGTTTAGTTGCAGTTAGATTATCTTGAAGTTTACTGACGCATTGTGAAACATGCCCTAACAATTTAGAATCTCATAATGTACTCACACACACACACACTATCAACAATCTGTATTGCAAAAGCGGGTCACATGCGAAATTACACAGAAATAAACCTAGATTTTTTATAGTTTAAAGTGCGTAGCTACCTACATCGATGTAAAGCATAGCTATTTATTATAGACAACACGCAAAATGGCAATATGAAAAGACACAGAAGACTTGGTCTTCCGCTGGGTGGGTATCCCACGGTTTGCGGGAGCAGTTGAAGAAAAAAAAACGAAGTTTGTCACTTTCAGAAATCATCTTTATTTCGTAGAAGCTTCTGTCCGCGGATTCACCCGCGGGGAAATAGATCCACAAAGAAATAATCCCGTGGCTGTAATTTGCCCCTCCCCCGCCTGCTTTCGCGGTATAAAAAATAGTATATCTTATATATAAAATTCTCGTGTAACGGTGTACGTAATTGAACTCCTCTGAAACGGCTCGACCGATTTTCGTGAATTTTAGTGTGCATATCCGTTATAGGGGTGAATCGGACAACATCTATTTTTCATCCCCCTAAATGTTAAGGGTGGTCCATCCCTAATTTTTTTTTTATAGGTAGGGTAGGGGTAGGGGTAGGGGTAGGGGTAGGGGTAGGGGTAGGGGTAGGGGTAGGGGTAGGGGTAGGGGTAGTGCGGGCAAGTCAACGTTTGGGCAGGACAACGTCTGCCGGGTCCGCTAGTATTATTATGTGATTCTCTGACCCCTAAACTACCACTATGCAAAAAATCATGTCGATCCCGTGAAAAACAAGAACAAATCATACAATTTTCCGGGATAAAAAGTAGTCTATGTGCTATTCCAGACTATAATCTATATTTGTGCCAAATTTCATCTAGATCCGTTCAGCCGTTCTGACGTGATTGAGTAAGAAACATACATAAAAGAATGGAATTAAAAAAATAATTTTTCAGCCAAAAATATATTGATCGCCGAGCGGCTGTGTGAAGTTGGCACCCCCAAATTCGATTTTTCAGTTTTTTTTCATCAGGTTCGTTTGTCCACCGTTAGTCCACGTTTGTTCACCAAAAATTTTTTTTTGTCCACCTCTCAAAAAAAAATTATTCAAAAAATAAAAAATGGGGGTGGAAGTTGGCACCCCCAAACGCGAAATTCTATTTTTTTTTCATCCCGTTCGTTTATGCATCATTAGTCCACGTTTGTCCACCAAAAATTTTTTTTTGTCCACCCTTAAAAAAAAAGTTATTTAAAAAAAAACTAAAATTGAGGTGGAAGTTGGCACCCCCAAATGCGAATTTTGAACTTTTTTTGATCAGGTTCGTTTGTACATCGTTAGTCCACAATTGTCCACCAAAAAATTTTTTTTGTCCACCCTTCAAAAAAAAGTTATTCAAATAAACATTTTTTATGAAAAAAACGATAGAAACTGAATTTCTGGGTACGTTCAAACTACACTAAAGGTTTGAAAATCAAGTTTATAAAGTGGGCAAACGATCCAACCCCTCAGAGAAGAGAATCCACCCCTAGGAAGCTAGAGATCCCCCGTCAAAGTGAAAATACTTAGATATATACTGAATTAACTCGCGCATAACTACGTCTCTAAGGGTGGACAAACGAAAATATGTGGTGGACAAATGAGTTTCTGAAGTGGACAAACAGACCTACCCCTCAGAGAAGCAAATCCACCCCTAGGAAGTTGGAGATCCCACGACAAAGTTAAAATCCTTAGATACATACTTATATCACGCATAACTATATCTCTATGGGTGGACAAACGACAATATGTAGTGGATAAACTAGTTTCCGAGGTGGACAAACAAACCAAAACCTCAAAGAAGCAATATCACCCCTAGGAAGCTAGAGATCCTCCGTCAAAGTTAAAATCGTTAGCTATATAATTAACTCACGTATAGCTATATCTCTAAGGGTGGACAAACGACAATATATGGTGGACAAATGAGCTTCTGAGGTGGAAGAATAGACCTACCCCTCAGAGAAGCTAATCCACCCCTAGAAAACTAGAAATCCTCCGTCAAAGTTAAAATCCTTAGATATATAATTAACTCGCGTATAACTATATCTCTAAGGGTGGACAAACGACAATATATGGTGGACAAATGAGCTTCTGAGGTGGAAAAACAGACCTACCCCTCAGAGAAGCTAATCCACCCCTAGGAAACTAGAAATCCTGCGTCAAAGTTAAAATACTTAGATATATACTTAATTAACTCACGCATAACTATACCCCTGAGGGTGGAAAAACGACAGTATGTGGTGGACAAATAAGTTTCCGAGGTGGACAAACAGACCTACCCCTGAGAGAAGCAAATCCACCCCTAGGAAGCTAGAGATCCCCTGTCAGAGTGAAAATCCTTAGATATATACTTAATTAACTCACGTATAACTATATCTCTAAGGGTGGACAAACGACAGTATGTGGTGGACAAATAAGTTTCCGAGGTGTACAAACAGACCTACCCCTCAGATAAGCAAATCCACCCCTAGGAAGTTGGAGATCCCACGACAAAGTTAAAATCATCAGATATATACTTATCTCACGCATAACTATATCTCTAAGGGTGGACAAATGAAAATATGTGGTGGACAAACGAGTTTCTGAAGTGGACAAACAAACCTACCCCTCAGAAAAGCAAATCCACCCCTAGAAAGCTAGATATCCTCCGTCAAAGTTAAATTCAGGGCTTTTGTCTTTAAAAATGTTTATTTGAATAAGTTTTTTTTGAAGGGTGGACAAAAAAAAATTTTTGGTGGACAAACGTGGACTAACGATGTACAAACGAACCTGATGAAAAAAAGTTGAAAATTCGCATTTGGGGGTGCCAACTTCCACCTCATTTTTAGTTTTTTTTAAATAACTTTTTTTTGGAGGGTGGACAAAAAATATTTTTTGGTGGACAAACGTGGACTAACGATGGATAAACAAACGTGATGAAAAAAAAATGGAAATTCGCATTTGAGGGTGCCAACTTCCACCCCAATTTTATTTTTTTGAATAACTTTTTTTTGAGAGGTGGACAAAAAAAAATTTTTGGTGGACAAACGTGGACTAACGATGGACAAACGAACCTGATGAAAAAAAACTGAAAAATCGAATTTGGGGGTGCCAACTTCACAGAGCCTCGCCGAGCATGTAGAAAGGTATGATGAATATAAAAGAAGCGAAAGAGGTATGTTAGGATCGTAACACTGCGTACCCCTCTTGGGATAAAAGGCGTGATGGTAGATAGATAGAAACATTAAAACCATGATTTTGATCAATAAAATCCTTTCCGCGACAGTATATATATAAAAAAATAAACAATGTCCCTCTGTGTGTATCACTAAATTATATAACTTTATTCGAACTCCATATAGGGAGACTCGTAAAACACCTACACTCTATATTGTAAGGCCAACAAAGGATCAATGTGCTAAAATATTTTGTATTTTTAGTTTAATACTTTATGTATTGCTAAATATATTATGCTTGTGAGCCCCTTCGCATCCTACACTTTACTATGCCGGTTCGGAAGAAATGAAAGATGCGGTTTTGCGGTAATCTTCCTGTCGGGTACTTGCTTCGGTGTTGGTCACTGGTTAGCGTGCTGTGTTCTTGATCTTGACCCCGATTGTGCCCTTCCGCGCGCCCGTTTATATAGGGGTACGTGCGCGCACTTAGACCTATGTCAACCGGGCGCGCGGAGGCGATACTATTGACCAATCACCGCAAGCAAGCACCGTCGTGGCAATTGTTTATTGTCTCTCTCTACATTATTATTGTAATCAATAATAACAAGTCTATCTCATTCTTTCTTTTTTTTTCTTTACGGGTTGCCTTACAGCTCCTGAAACCGTACATACGATTATAACTACATATCTATTAGATATTGATATATTCTACCTCGGACTATTTTGTAGAATATTTTATTCTACACGATTCTTTTCTACATCATTTTGTTATATCTCTGACGGATTAGACAGCATACTCCATGAAAACTCGCTGTAGCATATTTTTTCCAGACTTAATTCATTGTTATTGTTCAGCTCCTAAACATGAATGAATAGTGATAACCACAACTAAATCCATTCAATAGACTTTGTTTTATAATATGTAGTGACACGGAATTTTAGAAATATCTTACAGGACCTTAAAAAAATAAAAACATTTATGTTGACCCGGAAAACAATAAATTAAAATATATAACTACATTGAATATTCAAAATGTGTAAACATGGCAGGACACCTTACTTACCACTTATCCTAAAATTGGTCAAAAATAATAAAAATATACTCGTGTGATGTTATTAAGAAACAAGAACTATATAGCAACACTTTGTGAAGGTGTTAATTTTATTTTGAGGTCAATATCATTAAAAATTTAATTAATTCTGACCTATACAGCGACTAATTTTATTTGGCACATTTTTATAAAAAGACTAGCAGTTGCTTTTCTAAAAATCCTTTTGTTAATGTACCTCTACACCCTCTAAAGTAGTCCAAGCACTGGTCCGGCCGCCGTATGATCGAGATTGAAGACAGGCCACACATTAGCAATGTAAATCATACGATCTAGCTAGATCATATGCAATTCACTCACTTATACAGACACACAAGATTCGATTAAACAAAGGCGTGTGGATGGTGTGTGTGTGACAGATCGTTCCGAAATCAACCACAAATACAACGATTTGAAAACGGATGGTGGGCCGCGCGATAAGAATTGGACGAGTCTGTGGTCGGTTTCGGTGGACCGTATTTCGGCGCGCCGGCGATTGGACGAATCTTAAGGAATATACCTCTTGTATCTGTCAAAAATACCTCTTGTATCTGTCAAAAATAATTATAGTTTATTTATACAACATTTCCTTACCACACAGTTGATAGTTATTATTTTAAATTGGATTGAGTCATATTTTTATTATTTAAGGTTCTAAATAGCCGTAGTTTCCAAAACGAGAATTTGCCTTTGCGTTTTGGATGGCTATTTAGGATTAACTGAGATTTTCCATATTTTTGACAGATACAAGATGACTGAGAGCAACGGTCCTTAAATTTTCAAGTTTATATGTTCAGTGGTTTAGGCTGTGCGTTGATTGTGAATTGTCAGTTTTATATATTGTACATTTAGATTTGACCATTCAAGCGAAGCTGCGAACAAAAATGGTATTAATCCATTGTTGCGTACTGGACATTGGCGAAATTATTATTATTTTGATGAAGTCCGTTGGCATAATAATTATAATTGTTTGTTTGTTTCATTTCAACACAGAGCTACAGATCGACGTGATTTTTTTTACAAAGATAGTTCGAGAGTGATATAGGCATTTTTTTGGCCGGAATTCCTTTGGGACTAATTCTGGTCACAATTCAACACTTTCCAAGGGCGAATCCTGAAACTTATAAACCCATTTGCATTTTTTCAGAATAATGTTATTCGTTAAAAGTCGGGAGATAAGTTTGCCGCTATTTAAAAAGCATTGTGGAATCTATTTTAATAATAAAGCTGAAAAGGTTATCGCGTCTCGTCTTTAAAATTTGATAGTCTAATTCTTGAGAAAGGCTACATATAACATCACGCTACGACCCAAAGGAGTGGAGCAGTAAGTATTAACACGGGCGTGCATTACATATATACAAGGAAAAATTACGTATCGAAAATGAATGGCAGCTTATTTATTTTAGCAAGATATTTGTTTGATTACAATAATAAAGACAATAAAATCAGTGGGAACCATTAATTTTCACACATAACAACATTAAGTTTCGTATTTACATAACAAAATCAATTTGGGTCCCAGTGGCCAGTCCCACGATCCAAATTGTCAACGGAATGTGACTGTTACATCGCGAACTTCATTTTATATTCAACAAGCTTCTGTCCGCGGTTTCACCCGCGTGGAAATACATCCAAAAATAAATAATCCCGTGGCTAGTATTTGCCCCTCCCCCGCCTTCTTTCGCGGTATAAAAAGTAGTATATGTCATTCTCTGACCCTTAAACTACCACTATGCAAATATCATGTCGATCCCGTGAAAAACAAAAACAAATACATTTTTCCGGGATATAAAGTAGGCTATGTGCTGTGCTATTCCAGACTATATTATCTCTGTGTCAAATTTCATTCAGATCCGTTGAGCCGTTCTGGCGTGATTGAGTAACAATTACTTCAGATTTCTTGTTCTCAACTGACGATAATATTGTATGTAGTTCTCAGTCTAGTGACCCGCCATGACTTTACTAAAAATATCATTACGGGTGCCTCGAAACCCGTTTTTTTGTTCTTTCTTCACAGGTGTTACGGTTCCAGGGCACCCAGCAGATCAAGTCTCCCTTGTTTAGCCGATGGTATTTGTAAGGCTATACCTAACGAGTGGCCAGTTCTGTTGAGGTATATTTAGATGGAAAAGCGTCTAAGTGTGGTCGGATTATGTACCTACATTAATTAAAAAACCCATGTAGGCCAGGATCCGGGATCACACCCATGGTCTGCCTAATTATTATTATTTTTTATATATAGGTACATATATATAAATTTAATCACACGAATTTCACGTCCAGCCCTTGGTTAATAATAGAAGGTATGGTCTCCGTCTTTTAGCCGAAGGTATTTGTGAGGCTATACCTAAAAGTGGCCCGAAGTTCAGGTATAATAAGAAGGAAAATCCTCCTACTGTGGTTGTTTGTGAAAACCCCCATAACAAAAACAAACACACAAACATACTTAATTATAACATGAATATCATTATGTAGTAGGTACACATATACATACGTTATCTCACGGTTACTTTCGTGGTTGGTCGGGTAAACTTGATTTTGTGAAAGTATATCTTACAGCCTTCAGAAAGCTCGCTTCAGCTAAAAATTGTCGATTTGAAAAAATATTTTTGCATTTGATAGCCCAATTCCGTGTCGCCTTTGAAATGTGTCAAAACTATTATATATTTTGTGCAAATCACATCGACTTATTTTTGACTATTTATTTATCGATGTTGTTGCGGTTTTCAATAATAATATAGGTTAATTAGCCAGGAATGTATACGAGTATTAAACATTGACCTATCATGCTTAGGAGCTGAGCATTAACAGTAGGTATATAAGTGAATCAAGTCGGAGAAAAAGTTAGCCCCAACTAGTTTTAATGACGTATGCTGTCTAATCCGTCAGAGATATAATAAAATGATGTAGGAAAGAATTGTATAGAATAAAATTCTCTACAAAAAAGTTGAAGGTAGCATATATTTATCTCTAATAGATAAGTAGTTATAAGTGTATTTACGTAGGTATTCAAATTGTTATAAACCCATTGTTTGTGCTTATGTAGGTATGTTATATGATATAGAAGTATGTTATGAGTCTAACTAAACACATAATTCTCATCTCACCTCATCCTACCTTTTTGCCGTAAGCAGGTAAAACTTGCGACATTTAAGACTGCGCAATTGTAACAGTACGACTATAAACGTGAGGAGGTGTGGGCAGGGCCCGCAAAAACTACGTGTGGGTTGGAAATTGAAGAATTTTGATACCTCTCGCAGACAACTGCGTAAAACTAAGATCATACATTATAGAACCAAGAATTAATAGAATAAAAGTTTTTTTTATAAATAGTATGACATGTGACTCGCCATCCACTTGATGGAAACTGGCTATGGCAGTCCATTGAAGGTGACAAACAAGAGTGCATATAGTCCTATTTTTAACAATGTTGCAAGATTTTTATATGTTTATGCTATCATTAAATTGTTCTATCACTTATAGAAACTAATCATTAACGGTAAACCAATTCAAAGGAAAATTTTGCCGCCAATGCACTCTCATATATATAAGCCGGCAAAGAAACACACACAAGGGGCGTTGGTAGTTGAGTAGGAAAGACGTCGGCTCACAAATGAGAAGTCGCGAGTTCGATCCCACATCCAACCATGTACCAATCGATTTTTATAATAAAAAAATATATCTTCATTATCCGACAAACCGTACAAAAAGGCTTTTCCATCTACATACCTCAACAGAGCTGGCAACTCGTTAGGTAGGTATAACCTCAAAAAAAACATCAGCTAAATGAAGAAGACTTGTCTTCCACTGGGTAGAAGAAAGAAAAAAAATCTTGTAAATACCAATTCCAGGAAGTATGCGAAAAAACATTTAACAGAATATACCTAATTTAAAGACGTAAAAGCTCGCGGTGTAGGTATGCATAACACCATCCTTTAATTACACCGATTTAACTTCGATTCAAATTAGTACAAATTGTAATTTTGATTAATCGTATGTGTCAACGACAACTGAAATACCCTCTTCCTTGTTAGATCTTTGTCTACCTATGTTTTATATACTGTCTATGATCAGCTCCTAAACATGATAGGTCCAGGTGAATCTAATAGTGAAAACCGCAACATATAAGTAGACTTAGGAACTTACAGAATCCATCAGATCTATCCTAAAATCTTTCTGAATTAAAAAGTTAATCAACCTGTGACAAGAACACATATATACCAGCTGCCAGTATTAAGAGTACTAGAATAGAATCTTCTATGAATTCTGCAAGGTATGAACTAAGCAACGGTATGAAAAAATTCAAACGTTATTGGTACCTAACGCAATAATATAGCTGCAGATATCGCGCTGTTTACCCATTTCTATGGATAAACCTTAGAGTTCATCATCAGGCCTTCCAAGTCTCTACATCTTCATAATATTCATCATCATCCGAAAATACGTGAATAGATTTTCAGGCAACATTTGTCTAAGCGGTAGTAACTGGCTAAAAAATCAATTACACTTCGCAGAGATAAAGATGCTCATGTGGGCAGGTGGTGTAACTAGGCTGGATCATGTCAGAAACACACACATAAGAGGCACCTTCAAAGTGAGACCTATCCCAGATAAACTACAGGAGAGCCGTCTGCGGTGGTACGGACACGTTATGAGGCGACCATCCGACCACGTGACCAGAAAAGTGCTAGACATCAAAACTAAACCCCGAGGACGAGGAAGACCCCGAATCACATGGAGTACATCCGTAGTAAATAAAAACCTCAAAGAAGCCCAAGTCAACAAAGAGACGACCCAGGACCGAGCTACCTGGAGACGCATGATACGGAGGACCGACCCCAAATAAAATAATCCACCACATTTTCCATCTAACATACTATATACCGAATATAACTATATGTCATATAACTAACATACCGAATGGCATTGTAACCACATTACCACACAAAGCATGGCATGTGATCCATAACATTCCATAATGTCCCTCAGGGAGCCACTATATCAATTATTCCAATAATAGTTAGCGGGTGCCGAGTTACAATCATATAACTCACAATTAACATCAGACAAGTGCATTTAACAATAACTATACTACGACTTAAAGTGCCCACTCATTCGTCCAATCGCCGGCGCGCCGCCATACGCTCCACCGAAATCGACCACAGACTCGTCCAATTCTTGTATGCACGGCCCACCATCCGTTTTCAAATCGTCGTATTTGTTCTTCTTCTTCTTCTTTTCTATTATGGCTCCACCAATGTTCATCGGTGATTTGCCAATGTCAAGTATTATAGTGTATATAGTCGATAAATCGGTATTTAAGATTATCCCGCCGACTGTGATATGTCTTATTAATCACTGATTAATCACAACCATCACAGCGCGAACAGGATTAAACTGGAAAGTCGTATTTGTTGTTGATTTCGATGGCCGGAACGATCTGTCACACACACACATCCACACGCCTTTGTTTAATCGAATATTGTGTGTCTGTGTGGGTGAGTGAATTGCATGTGATCTAGATCATACGATTTACATTGCTAATGTGTGGCCTGTGTTCAATCTTGATCACACGGCGGGCGGACCGAAAATTTTCTGTGAGATACCGGACCAGTGCGTAGGCTACTTTAACCGCTTGTTTTAAATTATTATTTTATTTGTCACTTTTCTTGATGCTTCATTAAATCAAAATAAAATGGTAGTCGTTAGTTTTCATTATGATATAGGTTGATTCACCGGGAAGGTTTACAAATATTAAACATGGACCTATCATGTTTAGGAGCTGAGCATGAACAGTATAAATGATTCAAGTCGGGAGAAAAAGTTAGCCCCAGCGAGTTTTCATGGCGTATGCTGTCTAATCCGTCAGAGATATAACAAAATGATGTAGGATAGAATTGCGTATAATAAAATGATCTACAAAATGGTCCGCGGTAGCATATATCTATCTCTAAAAGATAAGTAGTTATAAGCGTATTTATGTAGGTATTACAATTTTTATAAACCGATATTGTACCCGTGCGAAGAAGACCGGTTAAATAAATCCAGGCATAATTTTAGTCGGGGACTATAGTCGTTAAAGCCGACTAATCGGCCACTTTTATAGTCGGCGACTAGTCCGTAATTTTGGGGTCAATTAGTCGGCCAAATCAATAGTCGGTAATCACTAAAAATAATTAATCTAAGTCTATCCAATATACAATGATATTCATGTATATGTATTAGGCAGTGAATACATTAGGTCACATATATAATTAATTAAGTAGTTCAAAAGTAGGTATGGTAAATGCAGGTGTATTATCGCAATATTAACTTGTATTTGCATAACTTGAATCTTATCGATAACTGCACAGTACGGATAGCAAAATAAAATCATCTTAAAACATTTTAGTCTAAGAATATCGTTATATATGTACCTATATACTATATTTCGTCAAAATCGGTTCAGTGATTTAGCATGTTTGAAAGGCAGACAGATAGTAACTCTACTTTGTGTTTGGTAGGTAAATGCGATAGTGTGTTTGTTTGTCAGGTTTGTTAGGTCAAAACAGAGCAACGGATCGACGTGATTTTTTGGACAGAAATAGTTGGAGGTTAGTAAGTGAACATAGGCTACATTATATCGCGGAAATCCTTCGAGATAAATTCTTATGTCACTTATAAAAATCCATAAAAAATTCAACGATCGAAATGCTAGTATTATACTTTGTTCTCTAAACCAATAGTTATACTTTGTTCTCTAAACCAATAGTTATACTTTGTTCTCTAAACCAAAAGTTATACTTTGTTCTATAAACCAATAGTTATACTTTGTTCTATAAACCAATAGTTTGTCGCTTAGTGGGAAACTAGCCACAATAATAAATAATTATTTTACTCATAATGTTTTATTTTCAATTTTAATGAAGAGGTTACAGAGGAGTAAAAAGAGCACGCTGAAAAATAAAAATATAATAAATAAGTAAATGAATTACAGGATATGATAGAATCTAAACATAATACAACATAAATAATAGGTACTTACAAATATCATGCTCTTTTATAATATATTTTAACAGCTGGTTGGATTTTGTTCACAGTATTACATTATTGATTTTATAAAATAGATGTGCTCTTTATCAAAGCTAAAACGGAATTGACTAAAAATGGTAGAAAATAAACAAATAGAAGACACTGTTCCAAATTCAGATTATTTTGAAAAATTTCTAATTTATATGTAGTCAGTAACTTATTTTGTAAGGAGGTTAACAACTATTTTTGCAAGGAGGTTAGCAACTATTCAAACCTTTTTAAGAAAAAGTGGTCTCATTTATTTACTAAATGAGCACAACGTTACAAGTTATACTTTGTTCTATAAACCAATAGTTATACTTTGTTCTATAAACCAATAGTTATACTTTGTTCTCTAAACCAATAGTTATACTTTGTTCTATAAACCAATAGTTATACTTTGTTCTCTAAACCAATAGTTATACTTTGTTATCTAAACCAATAGTTATACTTTGTTCTCTAAACCAATAGCTATACTTTGATCTCTAAATCAATAGTTATACTTTGTTCTCTAAACCAATAGTTAATTTCTTGGAAGATACCTCCTCAAATAAAAGGAGTATACAAATACTGCAGAGAGGATAATAAACGCCACATACACACACTCACACTTCTCTAGGTTCATCGTAATTTTTATTAGTTCGCCTTAGATGACTTCTCATTCCACTATGGCTTGATATTATCAATATCGATAGCAAAATGGTTTGGCATTCTAAAGAGTGAAATCTGTCATAATTTAGTCGTGATTATTTTTCCGACAGTACATTGAGTGTATTTAATTATGCAGCTATGCACTCTGTATTTTTGATAACGTAGTAGCGTCAACAATATAACATTAATCTAATGCAAGTGTATATCAATTCTTATCTTAAAGATATGGAATGCAACTACTTGCTACTAGAACCAATAAATAACTATTTTATTTACTTAACGCCTTAGCTTCGCCCGTGGTTATTTTTTAAATCGCGGTAGAACTAACTTTTCCCCGACTTGATTTACTTATATTGTTAATGCTCAGCTCCTAAACATGATAGGTCCGTGTTTAATACTCGCAACCCTTCCTCGTGAATTAACTTATCTAAAACAAACGCGGGAATATGTACTGTAAAGTGATGGTAGTAAAGCTTTGAGTAGGTGTGAAGCGGTAAATCACCGAACAATTTTTTCTGCCACTTTTGGCGGGAGGGGAAGTAGACGCCTAGTACTAACTCCTGTACCACTGTATTTTTCTGTCGTTTTATTGTCGCAACGGATTTAACGTTATGATTATTACATACAATTAGAAACATAATAATTATAATTAATGATAGGAAACACTATGTTCCCGCAAGTCCATTTAAAACTATTTTTCTAGAGCTCTGTCTCCAAGGTAACTTATCACTGCGCACCGGTCAGTTTTTGGTCAAAGAGCAGAAAATTGGCGAAAGGGAGCCCGTCTATGGCCCCTCCTTAGGCTTAGTACTCTATGTCTATGTAGTGAAGCGATGAACATAGACTGTCTTTATAATATTTCACTGACTCAAGTTATAGAAGTTATATGCAAAGAGGAAGGATTTTTTTTTTCACGGGTCATATCTCCCGAAACCGTTTTTCCAAGGGTATCCAGAGGAAGAGCAAGTCTCCCTCGTTTAGCCGATGGTATTTGTGAGGCTATACCTAACGAGTGGCTAGTTCTGTTGAGATATAATTAGATGGACAAGCCTCTAAAGGTGGCCACTCATTCGTCGAATCGCCGGCTCGCCGCCATATGGGCGATCTGTCACATATGTCCTTATGTAAGTACATATAAAAAACCCATTGGTACATGGCCGGATCGATAAATGTATAAATAAAGGAACGATAATGTATTTCGTAATTACAAAAAATGCAGCATGATATTAACTGCTAGCTAGACGGCAATAAAAATGTACACAATATAAACATTTCTCCCCAATGAGTCGTGCAGCTCACAGCTAACAGCTCACAGAAATAAACTGCAGCATCTGTGAGGGAGCTATTGTAACTTGATATTTTGTATTAGGGGTGTCAATGTGGGAGGGGATATACTCCGCGACAGACAGACAGACGACTAATAATAAAACTGAAGAATTTGTTTGTTACTGAACTACCAGTTGGATTAGAAAAAATAATTATTATACTATTCAACAACAACGCTACCTACGCGAAAGTTTGTATGGATGTATGTTTGTTATTCAATCACGCAAGAACGGCTGAACGGATCTGGATGAAAGGCACATGAATAGATTATAGTCTGGAATAACACACAGGCTACTTTTTGTCCCGAAATAATGTATGGTTCCCGTGGGATAGGTTTGTTTTTGTTTTTCACGAGATCGACATGATTTTTTGCATAGCGGTAGTTTAGGGATCAGAGATCATATACTACTTTTTATACAGCGTAAGCGGGCGGGGGAGGGGCAAATTACAGCCACGGAATTATCTCTTTTTGTATCTATTTCCACGCGAGTGAAACCGCGCACAGAAGCTTGTAATATTATAAAGAGGTAAAGTTTGTATATTTTGATGTAGAGGTAATCTTTGAACAGTAGGTTCCCATTCTGAAAATTATTTCACTAATAGGATCCTCGAATGCTATATTATAAGCTATTTTATTTTGTTAGAAAATATCCATGGGCAAATTGTTGTATGTCTGTTTGTCCCAATGTTTGTTCAGAATTAGAATAGTTTTCGAAACGGCTTAATGAATTTGTAATGAAATTTTCAGTGATCATAATTAATTTGTTCTGTGTTTCCTCACAGTGCAACAGTTTTACGTGCGACTTATTTTGTCCTTATCTCTTTAAAAACGTAACCGAGATGGACTACGATTAAAATCTCGATACGATAACCAAGGATAAGATAAGATAAGATAGACTAACATTCACGTATCAGAAACATGAGGAAGTACAATTTCGCATCAAAATCGGTCTTGGAAAAATACAAGTTGTATTAAAGTATGTGAAATTTTCTATATATCATGGTAACGATAAAATTATTTTAGGACTTTCAGGGCTTCATAAAACTTAGATGTACGTAAAACATAGTCTAACTACAGTAAAACTAAGTCTTTGCCTCCTCTCTGCCGCCGCTATCTACTCCCTTGTGTGTGCGTAGCGCGTATACTATATAGTTGCTTATCCGTGTGTGTGTACTGCGTGTACCTCTCTATGTAACTACAATATACTTGACGCTATTTTAATATGGAACACAAACCCAAAAAAAATGTATGAAACAAACGTTTTGTTCATTGTATTACAATATTAGTATCTATGTCAAAAGTCTTTAAATATTTGTCTATCTGTCTGTATTAAATTAATTTAAAAAATAATAAAATTACTGTTGTTATTACAAACCTTATGTAAGTTCTAGAAAGTATCCTTGACTTCATTGTAACTTAGATTCTGTCTACACTTCTAGTCTTATCTGTTTCTACGCTACAGCCCTAAACCAAAGCTACCATGTGCGGTATGTAAGAATAAACACAAAGTACATAATGTAAACAAACCAAATATAGAGATAGTTTAAACTGTTTATTTTTATGGTTTTATTAACAAACATGAACATCATAACCCAATATATCAAAGAATGTTTGTTTTTATATGTTTTACTAGTTTTCCGCATCCGACTTCGCCCGTGGATATTTGCTATCAAAATAAAATATAACCTATATAATTATAGCAGGGATAATGTAGCTTCCTATTAGTAAAAGAATTTTCAGAACCGGTTCTGTGGTTTCAGAGATTAAAACTTACAAACTTCACCTCTTTGTAATATTAGTATAGATAAGAAAAACACACTATCACGGACGTCATGCCTTGCGACGTGGTCAAAGTTTCAAATACAGTAACAAAGGAGTCTGAACTGACCACAATATTAAAAAAACTGAAGGTCAGGGAACGAAATTTCAGAATTGTATGTTTTTGAAGTGTAACATCTTAGTTCTGCGGCATTTGGTAGGGAGTTATTTCGTGAAATTGGACGGATATATGTGACCGGAAGAATTTGTCTTTTTTTATTAAATTTTTTGTCTTTGCGTATCTTTTTTTTTACATTTGCAGAATTAATAAATACATTTTTTTTAAACAGATATTAAAAAAACCAAAAGGACCCAAAAGGATTTGTTCACCAAATAAGACAACTACAGAAAAACTAACTTTAGCTTATAATATATGACTGGACACTGGGAATTGGGTTCCAAAATAAAAAATACTGCTGATGCTGAAAATGAGATTCTGATTCTGGAGCCACTGTCGTGCGAATCCGGGGCTGATCGCCAGTACAAAATACAGTATATTCTGGTTGCGCAACTTGAGTTCCTTGAGTGATGCATGCGTGACAAACTAGATACGGACATCGTAAACTATATCATACATCCGTTACACAATTTTTCATTACATTTTTTTCAATGAAATTCAAAAGAATTATGAAAAATTTAGTCAAAAACCCGGGCATTTACGACGCCGTCCCGTAACACTCAATTCAGAGCAAGTTTGACGCAGGAACTAAATTAGTAGAGTCGGACTCCCCGACTCACACTTGGTCGGTTTTTATAATTTGTTGCATTATAGTTAGACGTTTGTATGTACTGCTATTATTAAGATCGAGCAAAAAACACCGAAAAAGAACGTTTCTTTAAAAATTAACTTTTTAAACTTTTTTAATTATTTATTGTTATAGCGGCCATAGTAATCTGTGAAAATTTCAAGTGTCTACCTATTCAGGTTCGAAAGATACAGCCTGTGACATACAGACGGACGGACAGCGGAGACTTAGTTATTGCTAACCCTATTGGGTTTCCGTTGGCACCCTTTGGGTACCTACGGAACCCTATAAATGAGTGTGCCGGTGAGATGACAGAAGCGATACATAATATAACTCATAATGATGCCACTTTGTCATCTGTCAGCAAAACTGAAAATTTATTATAAAAAAACTACTGCATATGGAATAAAAAAAATCAAAAATTACTTTAGTTTTTAATTTACATATGTACCGAATTGCTATGCCGCCTGTAAAGGTGCTTTTTCATGTTTAGCTGTTTTGAAGCTGTAACATGGAGTCATGGAGGAAGGTAGATGTTAGTAAATTAAACACTGTAGCTTAAGCAATGTATCTTATGTAAAAAGAAAACAAACTAAGGATATGGTTTCGCTTGAAGTGCTTAAACATAATCTCCCAGCTGTCCATCAACAATAGTAAAAGCACTTTATTACTTAGTTGTTATGTTTTTATTACAAACTGGAGATCGTGTCGACTCATTAAACTTAAGCCAATGTGCTACATCCCTATGAAACCATAGTGATGTGCTAATCTTCCGAAAGTCTTTATCGATATCGATATAATTTGATAACAAAACAGAGGTTACGCAAAATAATAAATTTTATTGTTATTGCAACCAATAAACACGAACATGCTGCTGGGCAAAGTCCACCACTAAAAAGAGTATGTCCAGTTAAATGGATGAAAATTAAAAAGTGTTTAGAAAGTGGCTTTTCCCGCATCATGAAATATATTCAAGATCAATTTTTGTAATAACGGGATAAATTCTTATTTTATATATTTAAAAAAAACACGGGCGTAATCGGGGCGGAAAGCTTTCATTTTAAAGACATACTGTGAACCCTTTGTATTTACTAATATAAGTCTGGATTTGTCACATGGGAATATATCACATTAGTATGATCTTTTCTGAGTTTCCTAAGAAACCAGTCCTCGTGTCAACCAATTCCACTCCACTAACACACTTGACATTAATCCGATACTGTTATCTTGACGTAGGTGTCAATAGGACTTCCAGTTAGGCTCCCAATAAAACTATTACAACTTCTATTACTTTTACGCACAACGTCTCTTTATTTTGTTGCATAGTCATAGAAAGGCATTTTCTTAGAACCATTCTACTCGAGCCGAGTGGCTGTCCAGTAAGAATTTATGCTGATATAAATAAATAAATACTCAATGATGATCAGCATAAATATAAATAAGGTTAGATTAATCCTTAGAGTGGGTAAGACGTCTGGTATTAACTAGGCAGACCACGGGTTCGATCCCGGATCTCGGTCATGTACCAATGGGATTTTTATAATTAAAACAGTATAAGTCGGTCAGTTCAAAACTATATACATATATACCGACAAACCACACTTTATCCATCTAAATTTACCATAACAAAAAAGGACTTCTGGGACCGTAACACGGGCAACCCGTGAAGAGAGAAAAAAAGATTAATCCTATAAATTGCGTTTGTATGTTTATTTGTCCTTCTTTTACGTCAATACAGAGTAACTAGTTAGAATGCCCACCCATTCGTCCAATCGCCGGCCGGCGCGCCGCCGTAATCGAGCACAGACTCGTCCAATTCTTGTAACAAATGGTCCGTCTAGAATCCTAGATCGTCTGGCGGCCGGAATGGCAAATGTTCGGTGTGATGCCGGACCAATGTGTGGCTTACTTTAGGCTCTTGATATGTCACATTAAAAAATGTCTACGGACGAAGCCGGGGCAAAAAGCTAGTACAAAATAATTTTGATTCTAGACATTCTTAATTATCATATTGGAAAAGAGTGATTATTTTGTGTTTCCTACAAAATAATGAGGTTAAGACTTTAGTATATGTAATTGTTTTCACTGGAGACCTGACTGACAGATCTGAAGTGTGGGCGTTGATGAGCTGAGACATCATTGTTACTGTTACTATAAACAAGTAGTGGGATGTATTTTTACGTTTTACTTACCTAGATAAATCTGATTACTATTCTATTTTTTGTCAATTTGTTTTGAGGTACGTAGGTTGAACTTTTATAGAGTGATATAAATAGAATGCAGCCTTTACGGGTTGCCGCCTTATTCATCCCGGAACCGTCTTATAGGTCCCACCCCTTTGAGTATGTCCCACCCAGAGTACCCATCGGAAGACCAAGTGTTCCTCTCGATGGTATTTGTGAGGCTATACAGTTCTGTTGAGGTAAAGTGTGGTTTGTCGGATGGGATTATGTACGTAAGTTTTTAATTACAAAAACCCCATTGTAATGTAAGTTGCTATGTAAGCCGGGATCCGGGATTGAACAATTTAATGGGATCACGAGACGACTGGGAAATATATTAGTAGGTGCCATTTATTTATGTGGAGTTTATCTTAAGGAGCTAAAATATATTGTTACAGTATTGTCGTTTTAGTAGTTTTCTAGATTACTTAGTAGTTTTATTAAAATTAACAAAACCTCTTGAACTGGGTGTACCAATATAAGTAGTGTTTTTTTACCTCAAGACGCATCTGGATCTATATTGTGTGTTAAAGTTTGTATAGATTCTACTTTGTTTTAATCCTTTCACCATTATTTTAAAGTAATTAATTTCGTATGTTTAGAAAGATAGAAGTGTTAACGACATCTGTAAGGCAAGTACAATAAAATTAGAACAGGTAAGAAATTTGGAAACATGTTAGTGAAATGTTGTCGTTTTTGTATTGCAAAAAGTATCAAATCGTTTTTATAGTGATAGCAAATAACTTGCTTTGTTATATTTAAAGTAAGCTAGTCAAGTGTTTTCGTCACTTTAATTCTGTACAAACTATAAAATATTATTAACAGTTTTAGTGTATATTGGAGTTTAGGACAGCAACACTGGATCGTTAATTCAGATTCAGATAAACAAATCAATCGAGGTTGAATAAAATGCAACAAAAATCCTTTATCTCGTCCCACATCTCTAATGATACACAATCAAGTCGGTCGACTACTCCCACGTACTACTTGACACTGTTGTGACATCGAATTCATCGAATACTTTCCAGTGAGAATGTCGTGGAGGTACCCCCCTTGAGATCTCAAGTTCACAGAGGACCACTGCTCGCGGAATTAGGTAAGTACGGTTAACACAACTAATTACACTGCCCATATTATATTGTATTCTATGATGGCGTAGAAATAATCTCTCAAAATGTCAGTTAGAAAGAGAAACATATCGCGGAAATCGATCCTTTTGTCTTGCATCTCTATGGGACGTTATCTCCTTTATCTCTTTCTAACATTGAGATTCTGTCAACGTGTCTACATGGTCATGCTTGCACGGGACTTGTGTAAAGAGAGACTAAAGATTTGTAAACTATATGAAAAATAAGATTTGCTGAGATCATTTGTTTTTACACGAAGACAAAAATAGTTTTTATTGCATACAAATTTTAACACCACCAAATTTAGTGAATTTTGCAATTGTAGTATACAAAGTAAGTACATACAATATTATTTTGTGAACAGTACCAAATACCCATTTTCAACGGTTGTCAATCTTCAAAGTGTCACACATGAGTTATTGAGAACATGTATATTACATATAATGAATAGTAAACACATACATATTTCTAAGGTAACCAAGCGTTATACTTTTAAAAGACTACAATGAAAATATTATACTTATACGTATCTCTTAAAATAATTTTACTTTTGTTTAAAAGTAAGAAATCAAAACTGTAAATCTTATTAATTTTGACATACCTACCTACTCTGAAAATTATTATTATTATTTCCCGATTATCATGTAAAGTGTGGTGACCGCAACAATTACAGTAGATAGATTACTTAGTTAGCATTGGTAGGATATCTACCATCACGCCTTTTATCCCAAGAGGGGTAGGATAAAGTAGTAAATGTCGCCGTCGTTTGTTTGTCTTTAAAAAAACACACCATCACGGCAAGGTATGTTGTGGCTAGAGACACCAGTAACAATGTACACTTTTAGCCAGTTGTCCATATTAAACAGAACAAGTAGCAAGCCACTAAAATGGATCTAGATTTGTGCGGACGACGCTTTTCTTTCAGTTCAGCAATTCATAGTAAATTGTAATATACTAGCGACCCCGCCCCCGGCTTCACACGGGTACAAAGGGTTTACAACAATTGTAATACCTACATAAATACTCTTATAACTACTTATGTATTACAGCTATATATATGCCATGGCGGACTTTTTCTACACAATTATTTTCTACATCATTTTGTTATATCTCTGACGGATTAGACAGCATACGCCATATAAAGCCCGTTTTGATTTACTTATACTGTAAATGCTCAGCTCCTAAACATGATAGGTTCATATGTAATACCCGGTGAATCAACCTACCTAATAGTCAAAACCTTAACAAAATCCGTTCAGTATACCTAGTTTTTGTTTTATAATATGTAGTGATGAAGATATGAAAATAAAAATAATTGAAAAGGCACCAATGACATTGTGACAGTGTGTCCTATTATTAATGTTTAAAAATATCGATAGATTTTCTCGAATGTTAGACATCACTAAAGCAATCCTGCCACCGACGATAATGAACTTGTTAGTTTAATGTGAAAATAGAATAGTACGTTCCGCTTCCTTCCTTCCAACACGTTTACTTTATGTACCAACCAACTTCTATCTGATACAAACTGATTTTACTGACGCTGATGTGAGTTTTATTTGAACATAAAGACCACACACGCTATTTGACGTGGCCAGAGAGCGACACCGGTAACGATGTACATATTAAGCACATAGCCCAACCTATCGAGAATATCATTTTCAGAACAAGTGCGGAAGAGCTTTCCGTGCCCTCCAAAGCACGAGAAGTCGATATATACCGAATGGCTTCCGTAGCGTAAATTAGATTTTTATTTCGCTCGTGGTTTCTGATTGATTGACATTTTTAGTTACTGCTCCGCTTCTTTGGGTTCTAGCGTGATGTTATATAGCCTATAATTTTCTCAATAAACAGGTTAGTTAACGCAAAAATATTTTTTCATATCGGACTACGCATGAATCCCACAGAGACTAAGGACATCCATATGACCACCGACCTAAAGTATAGGTCGGTGCATATGACGTTATAATTCAACCAAAACAAAAGGGTATGACGAGATCTTTATCTTGTTTCAAAAACGATTTGGTGGAGAAAGCAGTGACTTAGTAAAATTTGTAAAAAATCATATATGTGAGGTGAAGCACGTAGCCTATATTATTATCACTTCGCAATTCGTTACGCATACCATTAAAAATTGTATTGATTATTCATAGATAATTACAAAAATATAGATAACACTACTTATGATGACAATACCGATCTATGTTCACTTCACTTGATGTTAAGCGGAAACAGAAGATCAACGTTACCTAATTAAATAGTTCAAATCTCACTCATGCCAAAAATAGCATAACTCGTGTAATTAGATTTTGGTGGGTTTTTTTTTTGAGAAAGAAAAATAAAGAGACACATAATCTCTGTTGTGTGTAAGTTGTTTGTGTGTACAAGCAAACAAACAAACATAACTTAATTGAACATAACGAAGTAAACAGCAGCTGTCAGAACTACGTCCCCACAACATTTGTTTAAATAAGAACATCAATTAAACTCAACATTACAAGCGACGTATTCATTATTTAATTGAAAACGCACTAATAAATTGATTGAACAAAGTACTTAAACAGTCGCTACTAATAATAAGGGCCGATTGAATTGAACGATGAATGACAAACTTCCGCTTAGGGTTGTATCAGTTACAACACTATGCGTGAAAGTATCGACTCGACAAACTAAATATATACTCTGTTCAACATATGATAGATTGTTCTTAGTATGATAGTGTCCGTGACAGGTAACAAACAATGAATGAACAAATGAATGAATTTCAATATTGATTATTTTCATCTACTTATATCTAATTAGTTAAATTGGTAAAAAAATATTTTAGTCAACCCATTAATAATGAACAGACAGAGTGTACTAACTTATAAGAATAACGTACATTACCTGTTATATTTTTTGTAGCGTATCAGAAAGAGAACCGTTCGACGGTCTCATTTTTTGCATACATCTTCTATTTTTCCTATCGGCGAAAGGCGAAAAGTTAAGGCGAAGGCGAATAATAAGGATCGTTTTCAGCAAAGAGACTCACTTCTCATTATTTTTCAATTAGAAAATCAAAACAATATGTACTAAAATGTAAATAACTAAATTTCAGGAAAAAGACGTGGTAACTGTTATGTGTTCCGTTATTTTGTATGACAGATATATGACTCATACAATTTTGGGTCCTATAATATAAGCCAAAAGCATCAGTCACTCTGCGATTCATAGTAATAAGTAGGGTCAGTTTTTCTATTCTTGTCGTATTTGGTAAACAAACTATGCATGTCTTTTTTAAATAAGTTGTCATTATTAAGAGACGTTTATAATCATATTTTTTTATTGTTATTTAGAAATTTAAGAATAAAAAGACATGCAAAGTTTGTTTACGAATAGAGACAACTGGTCTAAAAAAATACTTTAATTAGGTACTTTCACTCATTGCTTCACGACTAGAGACTAGAGACAATTAAAAATATAAAAAAATCTATCGATATATCAAGCGACTCTATAATTCCCATCTCTAAACCAATCAATAGTTTCGTCTGCTGCAGAGGAAATGCATCTGAATCCATTACGCGGATTTTGGAGTGTGGGAGAGCTCAGAGCCCTCGTGATGTAGAACTATACAGAGTAAACACATTGTTGAACCGCAATGAAAGTTCAGCTATCACCTACTCTAAAAGTCCTATACAATATGCATTTAGAATCTATTTTGATATTCTTTGCTTGATTGAGACATTTAGATATTTTTTTATAGAGAAGACGACATGTGACCTTGCCACCGCCTGTTTATAAAGGTTCCGGTATCTTATCGAAAAAATCCTGTCCGGCCGCCGTATGATCGAGATTTTAACACAGGCCACACATTAGCGATGTAAATCATATGATCTAGATCACATGCAATTCACTCACTCACACAGACACACAATATTCGATTAAACATGTAAAATGTGGATGTGTGTGTGTGTGTGTGAATGTGACAGATCGTTCCGGCCATCGAAATTAACCATAAAACACCACGAGTCTGGTTATTTTATTTTGTTCTAAAATATTCACGGGCGAAGCCAAGGGCAGAAAGTTAGTCTATTACATGAAACTATCTGCTTCCTTCCTCCATATTTCCAACCTCACTTCATCTTAGATGCTACACTATGTAACTAGTAAACCTCTAATTTCTTCTGATAAATAAAAAATATTTTTATTTAACGTCCCGCTACCTTAAGTACAACGCGTACGAAGTCACGGGTAAAACTGCTACAGGTATCTAATACAGTACCACTAGAAATCGATTTGAAAATAAGGGTGGCAGATATGAGACGGTAACAATCGTCATTGTATAAGTTGTATAGGTATTTAGGTATCTAACGTAGTCTAGACGTAACCGTACGTACCTACCTAGAACTAGAATAAACAAGTTTTCAAATTGCGTTTAACACGCAATGCGGGAATTTCCACAGGCAATAGTTATGTTGGTTTTCAGGGGCATTTTGTCGATGTTGGGCCAAATCAACCCTTCATTACGAGTCTATTTCACAATGTGTAGATAAACCAATTACAATAAATCACATTGTCTCACAATCGTCGTCAATCAATATGTATGTTAATACCTACCTAGGTACCTTCTAGATTAAACTGCCTTGTATTAAGTTATACAATGTTTTTTTTCCCTCTAACCAATCTGTCATTTACTATGATAGAGGGAGACAAAACGCACCTACCTAGTTAACTAGATACCTACATATAGATTGTGAAACTGGCGCTAAATCAATCAAAGGTTTTGGTTTCGCCAGTTATTTCTTGTCTTTACTGTATTTTTTGGCTTCTACGAACTTGCCACCCTGTACTGTAGCCCTCTATATGTCCTACAGTTTACTAAAGTAGTTATCTCTGTCCTCACTACTCTACAGTCTATGTTCACGGGTTGCCTTATAGCTCCCGGGAACTGTTGCCGGCCCCAGGGTACCCAGCTGAAGACAAATTTCTAAATATACCTAAACGTAAAAAGACAAAATTGTAGGTAGGTAGTAGCTAAGTAAGGTAAGGTATATTTAGAAATTTGTCTTCAGCTGGGTACCCTGGGGCCGACGAATGCAAAATAAAAACTCGCAAATTTGTTCATTGGCATCATCTGTATTATTATTATTATTACATTGACTTTTGACATTTGTAAATTGAAAAATTTCAAGATTCCACATCCGGTCATGGCGACATACGCACGCGTTTTCGTCGTGGCGTGATGTGGAATCCAGTTTAATCCTGTTCGCGCTGTGATGGTTGTGATTAATCAGTGATTAATAAGACATATCACGGTCGGCGGGATTATCTTAGATACCGATTTACCGGCTATATACACTATAAAGGCTATAATACTTGACATTGGCAAATCACCGATGAACATTGGTGGAGCCATAATAAAAAAGAAGAAGAAGAAGAAGAAAAATTTCAAGTAGCAAGTAGGTACTTACCTAGAAGTCAGGAATAACTAACATAACCTAACTAAGATAGATAAAATCATCATTATTTTGTGTTTTGTTTGTCTTATTTGAAAGAAATTAATAAGTATATAACCTAGGTAGGTACTTGGTACATTTTTTCTATAAACATTGCTACCTATGCTTTCCAAGCGTTTATTTTATTATTTCACTTTACAAAAGCCTTAGATAATAATTTAAACGTCACCTCCACTTACCTTTAAAATCCATTAGATCCTAGACCTTTGATTCACAGCTTAAATATCACAACACAAATACACACACTTGTTTTGTAAAAACAACTAAATAATACAAAATAACATCTTAAACTATATTGTTAAACAAAATAATAATATAAATAGGACCCGGTGTTGAGGGTCGCAGTAGACAGCTGACTGGGTATTTCATGGGGTAGTTATTCGCACATGCGCACTAAATTATTTATTTATTTCGCATTTGTAACCCTCTGCAATGGTTGCCAATTGCCACCAAATTTAAAACATAGGGGATGATAATGAACGTTGGAGGAATTTATTATCGAGATTTTTTTACTTTAGAGATGGACTGGTTTTGCAAAAAAAATATTGCATAAAGGATAGATTGAAATTTTTGTTTGAGCTTCATCACAACTTGGCTTTGAATCGGCATCAGCCATCAGAACCCAACCCAAATCAAACACGTGAGGGATAAGATAAGTCCGTCTGGACTGGACTGATGTAATTTATGTAAATTTTATTTATTACTCCCGTAGTTGCCCCGTGAAATTTTGTAGTAGGTACGTCCCCCGTGAAAATCTTTGCAATGCGAAACAATAATTCAAGTTTATCCGACCTAAAATACCTACATCTTCTCCCATACAAACTTCAACACCCCGTTGCACCCTTTCTTATAATTAATTACGTGTTTATACTATACCATGTTTCAAGTTGATTCCACACAGGGATACAATTTTCCTGCAAACGTTTACATCCCTTAGGGTTATAGATTTCATTCTTCCTTCCAATTTTCATATTTTTATATATTCAGTGGTTTAGGCTGTCAGTCAGTCAGTCAGTCAATTTGATACTTGCTTGTGCAAAAAAAGTAGGCGTTGTGATGCTTAGCCACTTTTCTTATTTCATATTTTAGTTTTTATGTGTAAAAAAGTCAAGCACTTTAAAAAAAGGAGGTTCTCAATTCGGACCGTATATAGCGAATTCTGGTAATAAATAAACGAGACTCAGCATATTAGAGTAGAACAAAATATACTTCATATACCTACTTAGTGAATATTGAATCGGACCAAATAAAACTATTATTAATTTTAATAACTTTAATATTACTTACATAAACCATAATACAAACCTACCGCGGACATTGTGCATGTATAATCATACTTTACAGTTCTAAACTAGTTATAAATACTAAACACCGGCCATTCGCATCCGGAGACCCGGATAATCTGGGGCGTTGGCGTCTTGGCTCTACGGGGCTCTTCCCTCGAGGTCAGAGCCTCAACCAGTCCCCGAGGAGTACATTGCTCGTGTTTCGCAGCCCGAGTAGCCTAAAGAGCGCTACCTCAGCGTAACAAAATTCTTCATCATCATCACGGGGGATATTACGTAGATTTATTCATATTGTAGACGTAAAATTATGAAGGAAACTACAGCCAAACAAGAGCTGTGGATTCTTAAATTAATACACATTTACATACATTTCTTTAACCTAATATATTAAATATTTTGATTGTAGAAATGATACCAAATATCTATTTTATAAAAAAGTGCAGCTCATATATGGCCCGAGGCGACATAACTCGCATACATTACATTGGAACACCATCAACATGGAGTCTTTGGAAAATCTCTGCACTGGCTATGTCTCAAGTTGCCCTTCGGTTTCCAGGAATTGGATGTCAATTTGTGGTGTCATCTGATGGCATGTGATGAAAAGTCCATTAGGTGTAAGTATTCCAACAATTATTTCCTAAAGAAACTATTTGACAGAAGAAATGTTTCTACCGCAATCCTATAGTCTCTAATAACGTTCCATACTAACGTAATTATAGATAATTTTATTCTACACAATTTTCTTCTACATACATCATTTTGTTATATCTCTGACGTATTAGACATTAGGTATTGAAAACTCGCTGGGCTAACTTTTTTTCCGACTTGATTCACTCAATTCAATTCAATTCAATTCACTTGTTAGGTCCATGTTTAATACTCGTAACCTTTCTATAATCAACCTAGATATAATCGTGAAAAGCGTTACAAAATACAAAACAAAAGCTGAGGACTTTTGTTTTATAATATGATGAAGTGATTTTGCTAGCGCTACTAGCGAATTTAGTCGAGAAATTGGCATGGCAACGAATAGACTAGAATTTAAGTTTTAATATGGCATGCCACCAGATGTCGCTAAACATATCAGTAGTGGGTTTTGGAGAGAGCTGGACCAGGTATAGACCTTTTTTCCTAGAAATGTCCTTTTTTTTTTTTTTTTTTTTTTGCTCATCAATCGGCAATTTCGGTGTAAGCCAAGAAAAAATTTCTAAAAAAAAAAAAAAAAAAAAATTTACACTTTTTAGAATCGCGTTTTTTCAAGCTTTTCAAATATCTAATTAATTTTTTCATAGCTCATCGTTTTACAAAGTTAGAAATTTGTACTCGGTACTATTGTCCGCAATCTTCTTTAGAATTAAAATGGGTTATCTCTAACAAATATTCACAATACAATCCCTTATATTTTATCTATAGACGAGTCGCTATTGTAGTATGTGGACAATGCCAGAGATATCGATAACAGTGTGCACTTTTAAAGAAACAAATGTTCGCTTTATGAATCCTTCAAAACAATACACACATGCACACATCTTCATACATTGCCAGATATACTGGTAACAATGTCCACTTTAGATAAAATTATAAAAGGCAATGACTAAGGGAAGCCGAAAGAAGTGTCTCACAGTGACTAATGAATGAGAAATTGTTAAGTAAATAGCAATTGCAATAGACCAAAGGAAGTAATAAGATAACTAAAATTCATTAGATAAACCTCGCAACGCTCGGCTCACGTGTGAGTCATGTTCAAAGACCTTTATTTGCTTTGTTGGCTTGTTTTAACATGTTCAAACCATGCCGGATGCCCCCCCCCCCCCCCCACTTATACCGTAGGCTTATATAACAAAATTTTATCGTATTCAATACTCACTTGATTTCGTACGTTCGCGCAGTGTGTGATACTCAACCAGTTAATTTGTTTGTGTTTTATGTTTATAACTTTCGAGTTTTATAACATTAATTGTTGTCATATCAGTGCAAAATGGAGGTGAGTTCTTTATCTTATACTTCATAATATTCGCGTGACATGTACTCTAAATTACTTTTTCATTTCATAATTGTATTCTTTCATACCCTTACGCTACGTCCATTATACAGCAGTAACAACGTCCACCTTTTGTCAGTTATTTATAAAAACCCAAAAATAATGACAGCTTTGTCACATACCATATGAATACTAAACATTTGGATGAAATTATGAGATATTTACATGTCTTATTACGATCAGTAATTTTTAATTAATTTCTTAGTCATTGTATGTTCATTTCAGATTTCAACAAATAACGTTACCCAAGATATAATGTCTCTAACTAGTGATGAAATAAAATCAATAGAGAAATATGTTTTGTTAAGCAGGTATCACCGCTTTATCCACATGTGGTATACAGCCAATAAACTAGATAATTCGCTGATCAACGATTGTGATATAATACCATATTTTACACCATGCCAACAACACTATTTATCTTCGGAGTCTAATGATCAAATAGATGGGGTATTACCGATGCAAGCATATTGCACAATGTGCAACAAGATTTTAAACAATTAAATTAACTTGTTCCAGTTCACTACAACCGACTTGTGTACCAACGATTACACATTAAAGCATTATTATAATGCCGGTCTTAGCGATGAGGAAGAGACTGGCATGTGCAACCCTTCATATGTGAACACGCGAAAACGGAGTAACAATATTGAAGATTTTTTTGATAAACCAAATAAAATTAAAAAACCCAAGATGATGTCTTCCTGTATAACGCGAGCATCCAAAGGTGGTGTCTCATACATTTCCACTAACCTCGATGACGCGCCGAAAGCAAGACAGCTCATAAAAATTGAGGTATATGATATGGAGAAATTAAATAAAATATCACCTACAGATCATTGGAAAAATGTCGACATCCGCTTGAGATATTACGTAAACAGTGAGACAGACAAACATTACCAAAACACACGTGATATCATATATCAAATTACAAAACAGATCGCATCCCAGAATGATTGCAAGAAATGTTTCTTTGAAAACAAATAATAGATAATTTTTTTGCTTTAATATTTTCTAATACCTAAGAAACCCCTAATTTTTTGTGAGATTAAAATATACCTATAAGTAATTTCTTTTCATTTATTTTTAATTTACTTGCTCTTTGTCTCCTATTTTAAGAAAAAGGTTCTCTTAGCAGAAGTGCACATTATCTACGTATCTATGTATTTTGTACTTAACTGTCTTCTATTGTTGTCACCTTGTAATTGCTTTCTATTTTGTTTGCGGCTTATAGGAAATAAGTTTTAAAAGGGTACTTTAAGCTCTTTTACGAGAAAAGTAATTATTACAATGTATTGTCGCTCCATTGTTACTTTAATCTTATCTCTTATTTGTAGCCTTTTGTTGCAAATGTTCTTTTAAAATCGAATATACCTTTAAGTGATATGAAATTTAGACTTTTCGTCATTTACAATTCCAACCTGACTCAACAAACACTCGAGCATCAGAGTCGTAGTACATATTTAAATAATTTTTAAAAGTTTATAAACTCAACATATTCACTAGTAATTATCAAGTGTAAATCAATATAGTCAATATGCAATCAAGTGAACAAGTTTGTGCAAGTGTATATTTTGTGACATCGTTAGAAGAGAGTGATGACTCTCTGTATAGTACAACATTTGATAGATTGTTGTATGAAGTGAGTGAGCAAATAGAGAAGTCCCTACAAATCGACTCTCAATTTGATAAGGAAATATGTGACATCTGTGAGTGTGTGGAAAAATCATTAGAGTGTCGAATAAATCAAAGTGGGGGTGGGTTGAAACGAAAGAGGGATCAAGTGGACACCACAAGTGATCAACCTGAGGCGAGCACCAGTCACCGCGATATGACCACGGGTCATGAACTCGAGGCGTCAACGTCTACATACATAGAGTGCAGACTGTGTAAGGTACGAGTAAAGAAGCAACATTTTCATAACCATGTTAGATCTAAGTTACATCTAAATAATGTTTTGAATACACAACATAAACTATCAAATGTCAATGTTATAGACTCTGCTTTTGGATGTAGAATTTTAACCTACAGAATAATATCCCCCCACAGTAAGCCACCCGAGCAATATGAAACACCTGAAATGTTTTTAAATTCAATTCGTGATACTATAATATTTTTATTTAAGGAATGCATTAGTGAACATACGATATTTAAGGTTAATTTTATATTACGTGGGGAATTCATACAGCAGTCAAAAAATATTATGAATATATTCGACTTTCAAACTTCTAACTTTTCAGTATGTTTGGGTGATGACTTAAATATAATTCTTTCATCAATTAAAGATATTATTGTCAATAAAATTAGCGAATTTGAAAAGAAAGACAGCGGATGGTCTTCGCCGCTATAATGAAAAATTTCAACCAAGTAGAGCAAGTGGGGCACTATTACCTACTCAATATTACACTATTTTTTTATGATGCCATAGGATGAAAGGCATCACAAGGAGAATCTTTTATCCCAGAAACTTTCTACCTAGACTACTCCCCGCGCCGCTATAATGAAAAATTTCAACCAAGTGGAGCAAGTGGGGCACTATTACCTACTCAATATTACACAATTTTTTTATGGTGCCATAGGATGAAAGGCATCACAAGGAGAATCTTTTATCTCAGAAACTTTCTACCTAGACTACTCCCCGCGCCGCTATAATGAAAAATTTCAACCAAGTGGAGCAAGTGGGGCACTATTACCTACTCAATATTACACTAATTTTTATGATGCCATAGGATGAAAGGCATCACAAGGAGAATCTTTTATCCCAGAAACTTTCTACCTAGACTACTCCCCGCGCCGCTATAATGAAAAATGTCAACCAAGTGGAGCAAGTGGGGCACTATTACCTACTCAATATTACACGATTTTTTTATGGTGCCATAGGATGTAAGATATATATTTTTGCATTTTCGAGCTTCGGTCGCTGATTCATATATAAAATCTTTTTTCTTAGTGCCACGTTTCCTCCTTCCTTTTTTATATATATTTTCAGATGCCAAAACCAAAAAGTGGTGCCAAGCTAAGACGTCATTTGAGACAATTAAATTTTTGTGCAAAAAATAGGTAAGTAAATATAAATTTTATTGATTTTGGTATTTTGTGAAACAAGGTAGGGAGGGGCAAGGTAGTAATTCGGGTAAGATGAACCTATTCTTAGAGAGAAAAAGAAATTATTTCTATAAACCATTTTTAGGGATTACAAGGGCGACACTGGGGAATTAACTTATTGTAGGTAGTAAGTTTCAGGTTCGATTCCCAGCTAACAGGTAATTTTTTTTTCTAGAGTACCTTTTGCTGTGTTAACTAATAATCGACGAACAGTGGTAAGTATGATACATTAATAATAAAAAGCCCCACGGACAAGATATATAAGGTATGTGAGTGGCAGCGGTCATTTACCTAGTTCATATGGTATTAGTCTATGATATGGTACTACATAATAGTACATATTTATCTTCCTACTAACTAAAAAAGGAAGGTTGATCTTATCCCCTAGTATGTATATTTGTATGTACGCGATTTTTTTAGAAACTACAGGATCGACTTTTATGATTATTTCTTTTCAGCTTTCAAGCGTTTTAGCTTGGTAACCTGTTAATTGGTGCCTCTGGCCATAAGATGTGCTTTGTTGTTTAGTAATATTGTTCGAATTGGTACCGATGCGCGATATTTCTAACCACAGGCGTCCAAAGAAAACGAGTCCAGTACGGAGGGCGGGCAAGATGTAGTGGACGTCCCCACCCCCCGCCTCATGGAGAACATACCGTTGCCCGCGACCGCTTTGCCCGACTTACCGCCGCACGTGAACAACGGACACGAGCTCACGGATCCAGTGGTGAGTAATATATACTAATATAATGTGGAAGTGTGTTTGTTTGTCCTTCACGCCAAACAGACGGTAAGTTAGTGTGTTATATGTGTATACTAGCTGTCATGGCCTTGATACAGATACTTTTTAAAGATTCATACTTTTCGGGGGGGGTATTATTTTTTAACAGTTATTTTATTTTTGTTTAGGATGATTCTTCGCTACAAATCTCCGTCGAAGAACTTTCCACTGGTGTAGAAGTTGGAAGAAGGATAGCCAATATAGGTTATCTATTTAGGCAATTTCAAAGTATAAGTGATCATGGTTCGATATTCGGATGTAATTTTAGTTGTCTTGAAATTATATCCGAATTAGTAAATGGGCTGGATTCTAAAATTACTATTAAATGCAGAATGTGTGCGGAAATTTTTACTGTAAGATTAGATGATAAAAAAGATGATCGAATGAATATTAATCATCAAGCTGTTTCGGCTATCATGTCATGTGGGTCGGGTCAGACACATCTTGAAACTTTAACGGCATCATTAGATTTACCCAGAATTTCACCAAATTTGTATATTACATTACATAACCAAGTTTGCGATTGGTGGGAAGCGGCAGCAGCACACTCTATGTCCACAGCGGCTACGGAGGAAGCAGATTATGCAATATCAATAGGAAATGTTAACGAAGATGGAGTACCACTAGTTGCTGTTGCTCTTGATGGATGCTGGTCAAAACGATCATATGGCAAAAATTATTCGGCTCTATCGGGTGCAGGAGCAATAGTTGGTTTGAAGTTTAATAAAGTGCTATATTTAGGTGTTAGAAATAAATATTGCACGGTCTGCGCACGAGCTGCTAGTAAGAAACAACTGCCTCGGGAGCACAAGTGCTTCAAGAACTATTCAGGTTCATCTTCCGGGATGGAATCGTCTATTATTGTAGAGGGGTTTAAAAATTCCGTGGCCGACCACGGAATCATATATCATCAATTTGTTGCAGACGGCGATTCTAGTACATATAAACGCATTTTAGATTCGCGACCGTATGGAAATTTAACTGTTCAAAAAATTGAATGTAAAAATCATCTTTTACGTAACTTTTGTAACGCTTTGGTAAAATTGTCACAAGACACATCTTACCCAAGCAATCTACGAAAACACCTAAAAGATAGGTATTTACGTTTAAGAAAGGGTGTAACTACCGCGATTAAACACTGGGGTGTACAAAACATAAATTTCGAAGAAAAGGTTTCAAATCTTAAAAAAGATATCCTAAATGGTCCACAACACGTATTTGGCAATCATCAAAATTGTAGTATTTATTTTTGTTTACCAGAAACTCGACGTATAGAATCAGTGGCTGTTATGTCAGATTTGATTACTTCTGGGTTGATGGTAGCAATTGAGGGTATATGTAGGAAGTTGTCCTATCATTCACGAAGTTTAGTTCATAATCATACGAGTAATATAGTTGAAAGTTTTAATGCACAGATTGCCAAGTATGTTGGAGACAAGCGAATCAATTACTCGCTGCGTGGTTCTTATGCAGGCCGTTGTGCTGCTGCTGTTATATCTTTCAATACGGGTACGCTTCATACTTTTACTCATGAATTTATTTTAGGTTCTAAACCAAATTTGATCGCGAAGGTGGAGCATCGTAGAAGACAATTTGTCCTTAATTCGGTATCGCATCCAAAAAGACTCCATCATTCTGTATCGAAAGATGCCCACTATGGTTTAAACAGTCAGCAACCCGATATGAGTCCAGAAGTGTTTGAAGAAGCCAAGGCCCATTTTCTAGATAATTTGAAAATGTCTTGTGCTGAATGCGAGGAACTTGAAAGACAAACAGTACAACAGAGAAACAGCGCAGAGTGGATGACCAGGAGGAGGAAGTTACTAACATCTTCGATTTTTGGTGAAGTTTGCAAGAGGAGAATTGCTACCAGTTGCGCTTCTCTTGTAAAAAAAATCGTATATGGTAGTAATATCTCCACAATTCCTGCTGTACGTTATGGTATAGATAACGAAGAAGTTGCAATTAAGCAACTGGAAAAACAAGAAAATGTAACTATAATAGATTGCGGTTTGTTCGTTGATAAAGAGCTTAATTTCCTTGGAACCACACCAGATGGCAAGTATACAGATGGTATAGTCGAAATTAAGTGCCCGTCTTCTTTAGCAACTCTTGCCTTAGAAGATGCTTTAAAAAAACATCCCTTTTGGAAGTTTAGTAGTAGCCAAAATGATTACATTATTAATGTAAATCATAATTGGTATTATCAAATACAAGGCCAGTTACATATTACCCGCGAAAACACATGTATGCTTGGAATCTGGTTTGGTAAAGATAGGCCCATGAAAGTCCATCTTATTTTCCGAGATGACCAATTTTGGGAGTCGAAAATGAAGAATAAGTTAGTAAAATTTTATTATGATTGTTTGCTCCCAGAATTGGTAGATCCCCGTGTCTCTCGTTCGATGGATATCAGGGATCCTGTGTACATAACACAAGCTATAGAAGAGAAGAAAAAAATAAAGACAAGCGCTTTGAATGCAGCTGCTATTTGATTGAAAGGTCGTAAAAGGCAAAGACTGTCATTTCATATGTCATTTATATATATGTCTATAACAAAGTCAAATTTGGTTTTTGCGCCACGCATTATTTTGTTTATGAGACATTATGGTAATACGTTTTTCTTATGTTTCAATATATTATATCTAATAGCTTAAACTATAGAATATTATACGAAACATGCTCACGGCTTTCATGCCTTGCGGTGTGGCCAAAGACAGTATTCAGTTGTCCATCTTATACAGAACAGGTGGCAAGCTACACTCACTTCTTATAGCTGAGTAATTATCTGTTATTTTTAGAAGAAGTGCCCGGCTTTACGTGCCGTCATACGAAGCACGAAAAGTCGATTTTTTGTAAAATTATAATAAATTGTAAAGACAGTCTTTTGAATGAATGAAGGTCACTTATATTTAGGTCTGTCCCTTCCTTCGTATTTAGCTGAGACTAATGAGTTTGCTATTATGTTCTTTAGATATTATGAGCTATTTTATACTTGTACATTACATGTGATATTTTATTCTATAATTATTCTAAAATTAACCGTCAGAAAAAATATGTACCTACTTGAATTTTTATATTTCAATAAATAAATTTGTGACTAAAATATAAATTTTAAGACAACCGTAGTATGTGCCCTGTATATCAGTTTGCCCCACCTCCCTCTGCCTAAGATAAGCTTGTATTTTTATGTAAAATAAAATTATGTTATTCACTAAGCTTTGTTTTATTTTGTAGTCCGTATTATTGTGTAGGTACTAGAGGCGAAGTGCCGATACAAGCCGATTCCATTCGGCTTCCCTTTTAGGAATTTGTCAACCTACGGATCAACGACATTTCATACTATTTTATCAATCCAAACATACTACCTACTCCATAATCCCACTTTCTTCAAACTAAACAAACGCATACATACTGATTTTCAATAAGTATAGAAATTATAAAGCTAAAAAATAAAATATACCCTAGCCCTACCCCCTCTATCATCAATAGTTTTCGCAGCGCACGCGATGTAAGGAATTTATTAGGTAATTTTTTTACACCTTGGGTTACATTATTGGAATTTTAGACAGGATCCCTATTTTTTTTTTAAATAGAATATAGGTAGCCTATGTCACTCAGGGTGAATGAAAACACAAACAAATTAACTGGTTGAGTATCACACACTGCGCGAACGTACGAAATCAAGTGAGTATTGAATACGATAAAATTTTGTTATATAAGCCTACGGTATAAGTGGGGGGGGGGGGCTTCCGGCATGGTTTGAACATGTTAAAACAAGCCAACAAAGCAAATAAAGGTCTTTGAACATGACTCACACGTGAGCCGAGCGTTGCGAGGTTTATCTAATGAATTTTAGTTATCTTATTACTTCCTTTGGTCTATTGCAATTGCTATTTACTTAACAATTTCTCATTCATTAGTCACTGTGAGACACTTCTTTCGGCTTCCCTTAGTCATTGCCTTTTATAATTTTATCTAAAGTGGACATTGTTACCAGTATATCTGGCAATGTATGAAGATGTGTGCATGTGTGTATTGTTTTGAAGGATTCATAAAGCGAACATTTGTTTCTTTAAAAGTGCACACTGTTATCGATATCTCTGGCATTGTCCACATACTACAATAGCGACTCGTCTATAGATAAAATATAAGGGATTGTATTGTGAATATTTGTTAGAGATAACCCATTTTAATTCTAAAGAAGATTGCGGACAATAGTACCGAGTACAAATTTCTAACTTTGTAAAACGATGAGCTATGAAAAAATTAATTAGATATTTGAAAAGCTTGAAAAAACGCGATTCTAAAAAGTGTAAATTTTTTTTTTTTTTTTTTTTAGAAATTTTTTCTTGGCTTACACCGAAATTGCCGATTGATGAGCAAAAAAAAAAAAAAAAAAAAGGACATTTCTAGGAAAAAAGGTCTATACCTGGTCCAGCTCTCTCCAAAACCCACTACTCATATCTTAGTAAAAACCCCTAAACCATATTTAAAAACAAAATCAACATATGGTAGATATATTTCGACCAATGCCAGGTAATGTTGCTTATACTATGTTTCATGTTATAGTCATAGATGACATATTATATGCCTCTTTATCGCTATATATAAATCGAGCGGCATCTATCGCTATTTTAAGGGCCGTTTGTCAAGGTCATCTTGTATCTGTCAAAAATATGGCAAATCTCAGTTAATCCTGGAAAGTTGAGTTTATTTATACAACATTTATCCAATTTAAAATAATACCTAGCAACTGTGTGGGATGGAAATGTTGTATATAAATAAACTCACCTTTTCAGGATTCACTGAGATTTGCTATATTTTTGACAGATACAAGATGACTGAGAGCAACGGTCCTTAAGTCCAGGTGAAAACGCTTTATTATACATTTTCACAAATAATTCATATTTGATACAGTTACAACACTCACAACGGCGCTAGGTGTCCACTATAGAAATATCTTGAAACAAGTTCTCTTCCATTTCGCTACCAAATCCTGGATGATGGCTCACAACGTACGAGCCAAACGTCTCATTGGTAGGTATTATCCTGGAAAATTAAAAACACACATGTAAGATTTTTTTATCAGCATCACTAAAGATTTTTTATCGGTGCTTGACAGACGTGACGGGCAGCGTGACGCGGACTCCATATATAGCTGTGCGAGACTCGGGTACCTTTATCTCCTTAAAAATAAAAATACCTGCTCTTCTTTACTTTGTACTTATAAAGTGTCAATAAATTTGTCATCCATTGGTTTCCCCGGAGCTATAAGGTAATACATTAAGAAGAAGATCCTTTAGGAACCCTGGAGCCGATAACATGCTTCCGGGAGCCGTAAGGCAACCTGTGACGCAACAAAAAAACTGTTTGTCTCCTAAAAAATCTGTCATTCAAGACAGTTGATCAACCAAGGTTTAAAACGTCCTATGATTGCGATACTAGCGCCATCTGTCAATTTTTTTTCAGATGAAACACTCAGCAATAAAGTTAAATTTTTAAATATTCTTTATGTCATGGCGACCGACGCACGCATTCCGTCGTGACATGATAGGGAATCCGATTTAAGGGTCCTATATTGGGAATTTTTCTGGGATAAACTATTCCCAATTTCTCTGTAAATAATCAACCTGTGTCACTGTAATTTAGCATATAGTTACTTATTGAATATATCTAAGTGAAATAGCTCTTATTTTTTCAATGGGTTTTATTGAATAGGAAATATGGGTAGTTTAACTTTGCCCCTGCTGTCTCTTTCATAATCTATCACAAAACTCTGGATTTTTTGAAAAGCGCTGTTATACCATTACCCTTCAATTATATATGTCGAATTTTTTGGTAGCTTATTGAAAATTTAAAATAATAATTATTTTATTATTTTTTCCAAATTAAAAAATCATAAATTTTTTTTTTTTTGAATTTTCAATAAGCTACAAAAACAAAACGATATATATAATTAAAGAATAATGGTATAAGAGCGCTTTAAAAAAAATTTTGAGTTTTGTGATAGATTATGAAAGAGACAGAAGGGGCAGAATAATCCTTTATTCTACCACCCATATTTCCTATTAAATAAAACCAATTGAAAAAATAACGACTATTTCACTTAGATATATTGAATAAGTAACTATATCCTAAATTACAGTGAAACAGGTGGAGTATTTACAGAGAAATCGGGAATAGTAATATCTCCATACAAATTCCCAGTATAGGACCCTTAAGCCCGTCCGCGCTGTGATAGACTAGACGGCGGGAACACCTTAGCTGCCGATTAATGATATTATAACGTCTATAATACTTGACATTGGCGGAATCATCAAAACCCTGATAGAGCCATAACACGAAAAAATAGAATAGAAATAGTACATTTTCCAAATTCATAAACATTAGACTACAAGGTGCAAAAAGAAATAAATAAGACTACATTTTAGCAAACATTTATTTGTAAACAGTGATGTTATGTACAAAAGTACATGCTAGCAACAAAAATATTTAAATACCTATAAATACATAATTATACATAAATGATAATAAAACTTAAACATATATACTAACATAATTATTCTAGCGACCCTACCCCCGGCTTCTCACGTGTATCATTTTGGGTTAACAACAATTTGAATACCTACATAAATATGCTTATAATCTATCTATCTATCATCACGCCTTTCATCCCAAGAGGGGTAGGCAGAGACAATCAAATGCCATTTGCTACGATCCTGACATATCTCTTTTGCTTCTTTTATATTCATCATACCTTTCATACATGCTCGGCGATTGTGCTTTTAATATTTCCATCGATAAACATATGCTTACAACTACTTATCTATTACAGATAGATATAATTATGCTACCGCGGACTTTTTTGTAGATCATTTTATTCTACACAATTATTTCCTACATCATTTTGTTATATATCTCTGACGGATTAGACAGCATACGCCATGAAAACTCGCTGGTGCTAACTTTTTTCCCAGACTTGATTCACTTATACTGTTAATGCTCGGCTCCTAAATATGGTAGAGCCATGTTTAAAACTCGTAAATCTTTCCGGTGAATCAACCTATCTAATAGTTAAAACCGCAACAAAACCCGTTCAGTAGTTTTTGCTTGAAAAGGTCACAGATAGACACAATACGTAATCTACCTTGCAAACTAAATAAACATAATAATAAATATTACGAATAAAATAATATAGTCATACTGTTACACCAATACTTTTTGTTCCCAATTAGAAACAAATCTAACTAAAATATGTCCACAGCCTCATTCAACACTATAGACAAATCAAATTAAAAGTACTTTATTAATTACAGAATAACCCGCGCAATATATGTTGAACCGTGACTGATCTTGTGATTAGACTTCTTCCCCACTACTAATGCTTGGCAGGGCTCAAATTATTTGACGCGACCTGGACCCGGCCGAAAGTAATACACTTCGAGCATTAGAATGAAACTATAAGGTAGGTTCGGTTTTGTAGAGCATCGTCTCTATTATCTTACACGAGTAACATGGGGTTACACAGAATTTTGTTCAGGGGGAGGCAAAGCACAGAATTTCGGACTTGGGATGGGGGGGGGGGAATACTTATTACTTATATACCTAAGTTCACATTAAATCACCCTGTAACTACAACACGGTTTCGGGAGTTTGACTCAAGATTAGGTGAGCGCTAAGAATTGATAAGATCCAGTCCGTAAGTCCCACACACCCCACAAGACGACGCACAACAATAACGAAGCTAGCCGATCAAGCCAAATTGTTAAAAGTTAAGAGTATAGTGTACCGCGTCCATGTCCATACAAACGGAGAAAACGTTTTACTACCCCTAAATATTATTTAATTTTAACGATTTTGTAATATGTAACTGACATAGTGAAAAACTACGTACGTATTTTTTCCTTTTATCAAAATTCGTGATAGGTCAAAAGTTATAAGCCCCTCAAATCTCGGTTTTTTTGGTTCATAACTTGCTCGTAATAAACCGTCTGTATTTGAAAAACCAAGCAAAATTTCAAAAAAAGCAAAACGTAAAATTATAAGGTTTCGTTATAGTTTAGCAGGTGTAAATCGTTTTCGCCCAAAACGCAATTTTCAACGAAGAACATACCTACAAACACTCACGAGCTGCAGTGCTCTCTGTCGCACTGATGCCCGGGGGATGAGCGCGCTTGAGACAGAATATGATTTTCTAAATACCTATTTCGCTGCGTACGCTGGAGCTACACGATCCTCTTAATGTTTACATGTACCCACAAATTAAAACAAAAATTGACAATAGTGACATATACAAGACTTGTCTACTCACTTACACAACTAATATTTGGCAAATATGGCATGCATATACAAAATAATAGCATCTAAATATTTATAAGAAAAATATTGTTTCACATTATGATAAAATTCGAGAAATCACAGTCATTCACACTAGTTGCAATTAACTTATTGTACATAACCAACGAGTTACTAACTAAATACGACTAAGTGGTTTACTACTGTAGTTGTACCAATGGGTTTTTATGAAGCTATATTTATTATAGCGCGTTAGGAGAAACAGATCAGAATGTGACGGAAGTTGCGGGCGCCGATGTAACACACCATGAATTTAGCAACAGATATTTTTTTTTTTCTTTTTTTAGTCGCCCCAAAGTATAACTTGTTACGTGTACGCACACGATTTTTTTTTTATTATAAACCTATGTACATAATCTGACTATCTAACGAGTGGCAAGTTCTGTTGAGGTATATTTTTAGATGGAAAAGTGTGGTTTGTCGGTTGTGTACATAAGTTTTAAATTATAAAAAAAACCCATTGGTACATGGCCGGGATCCGGGATTGAACCCAGACGTCTTAATCACTCGGCCACCTTTTGTGTGTGACATTCGTAAATAGACCTATACGCTACTTTTAAAAGAAAGGAACCAGTCCACAAAATGACGAAAAATTAGTTAGAATAGAATACTAGATAACTTTCGAATCCTAACTATTATTATAAATGCGAGTTTGTTTTGTCCTTCTTTGCAAACGTTGATAGACATGATTTTTGAAGTTATACTTCTTTAGGCACGTTATGAAAAAATTATGATAGTGAAATTTTACAATGCGCGCGCACGTTGGAAGCCTATATTTTATTACATTAAATAGACAAATTAGTAGGTATACCTATAATTTTATTCTCAATTATAATAATCCATTTTCAAAATTTAATATTTTAGCAACCGTATTTATAATCATGCAATGTTATTTCTATTAATTATTTGCGTGCTACATAAACTTATTTTTGTATTATGCCAAAAATAATAACTTCTAACGCGCGTACATAACAGTTTTTCCCACAAAGATAGTTTGAAGGCCGGAGAAGTGCTAATTTTTTACCCCTGAAATCCATCTGAATAAATTCTTGTCACACACGCGCGAAAAGTAGATAGTAATATATATTTTGAAAAAAAAAGAAACCAATCAACAACTTCTTAATTTTGAACGCACATATCTAAGTTTAACTTGTATGTAGACTGGTACCTGGTCTGCAGAACTACAGCCACCGAGTGTGGTAAAATTACTGAACCTCTTCCGCGTCATTCAACGCGTACCTCTCAGCGAAGTGAAGCAGCTCGAAGCACACCTCGACCATAATGAGAACTATGATCATCCACTCGAGTCGCACGTGATGTTTGTCGGAAGCCCATTGAGACAATATCTCCAAGAGCTCCACGCAGTGAGCTAATCTCTCATTCAATACCTGAAAATCGTTAAGTTTACAGTTAAGGCGAGGTGATGAGTGTCATTTACCTTATAGAAATGGCTACTCCCAACAACGTAGATGGAAAGTGTATGTATTTAATATTTTCTTAACGCTCCATACTATCTGCCTACATTAGGGTGATCCTTAATACGGATGTATCCAAATTTCTTTGCTCCTTGGGGCTCAAATGCTTCCAAATTCATAAAAAATAATTGCCTGAAAATTTTAGCTCTTAAGATAGTCTTTAAGATAGTCCGCGTTCCAACCTAAGTTTTTCATAGAAATAACATGGGAAAAATTTCATTTGTTCTTTAGAATTCCATAACTCTGCGACAAATTAATCAAAAGTAATTAATTGCGTCATGTTTATTGTAAATTCAACGCTCTACAAAAAAGGTCTCTTATGATTTTTCGCTAAATCTATTGGCTTAAGAGTTATTCGAGCTGAAAGTTCAATTATTATATAATTATTAATATTATCAAGTATAATTAATAAGTAAATATCTATTAATATAACAAATTTTTCTTATAACATTTTTATTTATGGTCAAAAAAAGCGAATACAATATTTGTATTTTTTGTGGCTTTATGGACTGAGTCCCTAACGCCATCTCTGATAGTATTTTTATAAAATAAATATTTACTTAATAATTATATTTGATAATATTAATAATTATATAATAATTAAACTTTCAGCTCGAATAACTCTTAAGCCAATAGATTTAGCGAAAAATCATAAGAGACCTTTTTTGTAGAGCGTTGAATTTACAATAAACATGACGCAATTAATTACTTTTGATTCATTTGTCGCAGAGTTATGGAATTCTAAAGAACATATGAAATATTTCCCATGTTATTTCTATAAGAAACTTAGGTTGGAACGCGGAGTATCTTAAAGTTAATATTATGAGCTACAATTTTCAGGCAATTATTTTTTATGAATTTGGAAGCATTTGAGCCCCAGGGAGCAAAGAAATTTGGATACATCCGTATTAAGGACCACCCTAGCCTACATATTTGGAAAACAGGCTTGAAGGTATGTATGTGTTCCTTGCCAATTTTCGTCAAAGTCAAAACATGTTTGTTGAGATGTTTTGCTCAATACATTTCCAAAAAATGAAGACTACAACATTGCAAGGAAGAGAACTATTTCATGAAACACACTAGAGTGTGTAGACACTTGTATCTCACCCTGGTCCGCCTGGGTATAGTGAAGTACGCCACAGTGTTGGAGTAGAGTCTCTCCAACTCTTCTTCCTCCCAGTAGAAGTCAGGAGTGTCCAGAAGGTCAGACTCCACGTTGAGACGATGTCGCAGGGAGAACAGCTCGCCCAGCTTGCGGACTACCTGTGGAGATATGTAATTTAAAACTAAATAATATTATAAATCCGAAAGTTTTTGTTTTTATAAAAGAAACTTATGTGCATAATCCGACAAACCACACTTAGAGGCTTTTCCATCTAAATATATCTCAACAGAACTAGCCACTCGTTAGATATAGCCTCACAAATACCATCGGCTAAAACGAGGGAGACTAGGTCTTCCGCTGGGTACCCTGGAAAACGTAACACGGTTTCGGGAGCTGTAAGGCAACCCGTGAAGAAAGAAGAAAGAAGAAGAAGAAAGAGTTTTTGTTTGTTTATGCCTCTTTCATAACAGAGCAACGGATGGACATGATTCTCTTTCACAGATATAGTTGGTGGGCCGGAGAGTGACATAGGCTATACATTCTTATCTTAGGGACAGTCTCTACGAGTGTGAGAATCGCGGCGACTGTCTCGTCATGCCATACTTCTAATATCTGAAATCACTTGCCGATCTCACAATAAAAAAATATTATTAGACTATAAATATCCTCAGGAAAATAATTATATTAAAATAGTAAAGTTTTTGAGTTATGAAGGGGTCAAAAGTGGCTCCAAATGGTTCGTGTAATATGGTGCTGCTCGCCAGTTCTGTTGGCTTGAACTTGGCTTGACACGCTGCCAACTATGATTCGTCAACTAAGATTTACTTGCATGGAGTTAAAGTTGAAATAATTTTATAAATAATGAGTTAAAGTTTGTAAGAGGGTGATCTCTCAAACTACTGAACCGATTGTAAAAAGTATTATGGCTTCGCCCCTGCGAAGAAAAGTTGTCTATTAAAAATTTAATTTTCCCATGGGAATGAAATATTTTCCCTGAATAAAAAGTAGCCCAAAGATCAGATAGCCCTCTAGCTAAAAAGTGTCGATCTGCTGGTCCGTCTTGACGTGATTGGCACATGCAATATTTGAACCCGGGTCCCTCCAGTTTTAAGTCCAATGCTTTCGCTATTACGCTATCGACTCCTTGTTACCAAAATGTACAATAGGTGCCACATAAGTTTTGAATTAACGCACCACATGGTTATAGTCGCGCAGTAGACGAAGAGACGGGACTACGGAGTGGTAATGTACATATAATAATTTCAGCAGCGGTTATACCTGGGCACAGTCCACACTGGTAACGCCCTCCTAAACTTATTTGGCACAACCTATAATTAGTAGAATTGACCACCAAGTCACACTATTGGTAGTTACCCACCACGTCGCGGTCCAGTGCGAGGTCCCCGCGCTCCATACGTCCAGTGCTGTCCCTCACGGCGGCCGCCATAGTGCCCAGACGAGCCTCCCACGCACCCAGACGAGCCGACTGGGCCATCGCGTGGCTGACAACAAAAATACACTTCGTCAAGGATATGTAATGGCGGCGTCTAAAAATAACAGATAGGTATTTACGTCTGTTAAAGAAATGACACATGCAGCAACAGGCTTGCCACCTGTTCTGTTGAATATGGACAACTGGCGTCAAGTGGACACTGTTACTGTTGTCTCTGGCCACACCTTAAAGTATGAAGGCCGTGAAGGTGTGTGTTTATCAACAGACTGATCCCAGGTCGAGCTTTTACGATGCATTTCAAATAAGAATAGACGTGATCTTGAGTCTTGACTGCCACCGATAATTACGGGTCTGCAATAATTAATGCACACCTTCATGGCTTTCATGCTTCACGGTGTGGCCAGAGACACCAGCAACAGTTATCCATATTGAACAGACCAAGTGGCAAGCGTGTTGCTGCATTTAATGGACCTAGATCACTTTTTTAACAGACAAAAATTTATTAAGTATTATTTTTGTCAATGATTATTATTTTTTATATGTTGTCTTTTTTCAAGGTCACATAGTGTATTCTCCCGAAGTATTGGGTAGTTTAGCTAAATTGGGTTGTTTATGAGCACGATTTTCTTGCATTTGGTCTTTTCATTGTTAATGGAATTTTTTTTTAATTTAGCCATTTGATTGGGAATGCAGCATGTTTTTTTCGTCAATTAACGTAATTCTAATTAGAAATTCTCATTACAATTGGTTAGGGAGATTGAAAAAATGAGACCCTTTTCTATTTTATAATGAGTTAGTTACCTGAAAGAAAACTTTTCCAAAGTGTTGTTCCTTTTTGGCACAAGGACAAAACATGATTCCTGAAGATGGCATTTCTTTCTGAAAATATACAATATACATAATATATTATTTATAAGTAACATTAAATAACAGTACCTACTAATAATGGCGCCCAATAAAATGTTTATTGATATTTAAATAAATATTTTTTTTCATTGAAAAGCTTAAGTGATAGAATAACATAGACCATAATAAACTTAGATAAAAAATAAAACAAGTGCCTGAACTAGGTTGCGCCTGTGTATCCTGACATTCTTCATGCATCTATATTGACTATATATGAAGAATTCTATTAAAAAACCTGTGAAAACAACTCACACATTATGCTGATACATATAAGGCATGATCTCTCTTTCTTTCTCAATAACATCTCTTGGGTAACTCTCCGTTTCATATCTGAAATAAAGTAACAGATCAAATGTGATTCAAAGTGGTACATATTTAATTTATCAACAAAACCTATTTAAGAGAATCGTGTATAAAATATGGCAATGAAAAAACATGTAAAAGCATGAAATTAAAAGAAACGCCATTTTAACATGCTAACAGAGAAAACATCTCATTTTATCACATTATGGCCTTATTTAAACATTATATGAATTACTATTTAAACTTTTAAAATACAGATATGATTACTGACTCTTGGACTAACTACTTATCTGTACTTTTCCATAAAAACATTACTCAATGGTCTGCAATCTGTTCCTGTTTCATTTACTACACTATAGTAAACAATATAACAACAAAATAAGAAGTCTTTGCACCACAAATGAGTACTTTCGTGAAACATCTTGGTAAAGCCTTGGCTGACTGTTGGGGCAGATCTATAAGTACAGTGATGGGATGGCTAAGATCAATAATCATTATCTCAATAATACAAGCTACAAGTATGTGCATTCGTGGTACAAGACGCAGATTCTTACCAATAGCCAAATCATTTGGCCTCGACGATGGAGCTGCCTTAATAAAATCTTTTATTTCGGACAACTATGATCCATAATTTGTTAGTATTTTTATCTTAATCTATTGTTAGTACCTAATGAAAAATAAAAGTAACACAACATTACTACATTGATCACACACTGGAGGGAGAACAGTTGTTTGTGTGCAACCGAACCCAATGCCCTAAGATGGGACAATCCCATCTGTCGGCTATCGTGTTCAGGATGGTGTTGCGGCTACCGCGGACTCGCGCAAGTAGTGACGCGCACCTCTTGCGCATGACGGCGTAGAAATCATCAATACCCGCGCAAGCGAACATGGCGGACGCGCTACAGAAACGCGGCAGCCGCAGCAGCACCCGGAGCGCGTTGTTGTATTGCACTCGCAGGGCGCTATACGCCCGCCCCGTATACTTGACCCACAGTGCACATGTATAGAAAGATTGACAAAAAGATTTAAAAAGTGTGGTCTTAACTTGATTTGTGCAACGTGCGAATCTGCGAGCTAGCATATTACACCGGACGGACAGCGCCCTACGCTCCCTCTCCAGATCCATGTTATCCGCCAAATCCTCGGTTACCCAATGGCCCAGATACTTAAATTTCGAGACTCTGTTGAGAGGCGTGCCTTCTAGCAACACTGGTGGCACAGTGTTATAGCATTTGGTGCCAGCTTTAAACACTAACAACTCACTCTTTTTTACATTATATCTGAGCCCATGAGCCGCCGCATAGGATTCACATATGGCGACTAACTTCCTTAGTGCGCTAATAGAGGGGCTCAACAGCACCATGTCGTCGGCGTAGCTAATGTTATTTATGCTCACACCGTCTATGTGACATCCGACACCTGTGCCGTTGAGCTCCCCTATCAGCTCATTCATGTATAGGTTGAAAAGTCTGGGAGATGTCAATCCTCCCTGTCTCACCCCACACTCCAACCCATACAAGTCTGACAACACTCCTGCCCATCTGACATTATTTGTTTGGTTTTTATACCAATACTTAAAAATGGACACAAGTTCATGAGGCACTGTTGTTTCACATTCTAGTTTTTTCCACAACACATTATATGACACTAAGTCGAAAGCCTTAGACAAGTCGAGGAAACACGCATATATGGGCGTGTTCCTGCCCGTATAATAATGGACAGTATGCTTGAGCGACAGAATTGCACTTTCTGTAGATAGACCAGGTCGGAAGCCAAACTGAGCGTCATGTAGATTTATATGTTTACTCAGGTGTCGATCAAGCAGACCGTCCAGTATTTTAGCCATGATCGTTGCCAATGATATAGGCCGATAGTTTGCTATGTCCGAACTATCCCCAGTCTTGTTTTTTAATATAGGTGCAACAATGGTTCTTATTAGACTCTCTGGCAGATATTGATGCCTTACACACTGAGCAAAGAGCACGGCCAAAACCCCAGGAAAGTGAATCCCTACATGCTGCAAGTGCTCGATGCTGAGGCTGTCATGCCCTGGCGACTTACCTCTGACCATGCCCCTTATAACCGAGCCTACTTCCTCAGCTGAGAAACTTATCGTGCACTCCGCATGACAGCTCTCAGCACCACGGGGACATGATTGAAGTGTCGGTGTTATCTTAAAATTGTCCTTAAATAAGTTGGCAATGTCCCTCGGCTCATGCAAACCCCCCACGCTCGCCGGACGACTCGGCCTAGGATTCAGTCTGTTCGCTGCCTTCCAGAACTTACCAAAGTCCCTGGAGGAGTGGTGTCTCACAATTTTATCCATTCTAATCTGCTGTTGATTATTCTGGCACCACTTTAGTCTCGACTTGAAGATACGTCGAGCCTCGCACATTCTATTGTAATAATAACCTGAAGTTGGCTTACCATACAATGTCCATGTCTGAAACTCAAGCCGAGCCGTCCTGTGAGCGTCCCGTACATGTTTATTCCAGCCTACTATTTGTTTGACCCCCCTATTATGTCTTTTATTAGTATGACTACATTCAGAAGCTTCACAAAGAATATTAACAATATTTTCATACAAATTGTTTAAAATTACCCTATGACTAGTATCAGAACACATCATATCACCACAGCTTTGTAACTCTATAGGAAATTCAAAGTTTCTTAATTTGCTGTCACATATTTCACTATATTTATTGATTTGAGTACTATCTCTTTCCCCCCAAATCACTTTGTTCGTGCTATTTATATCTAAATTTACTAACTTACATCTAATCATGTTCATGTTGCACACTATTTGAATTGGCATATGATCCGACCAATATGTGTCATAAAGCACTGCAGCACTAGTCACAGTACTCTTAGCAGCGTCGGTCACGATGCAATGATCGAGCCAGCGCCTGCTCCCGTGAGACTCACTCACGAATGTGTATGAGTCAACCGGTAGCCATTCCGTATCGACACATGACAAAGACTGCTCAGCACAAAAACTCAACAGTTCTTCACTAAACAGTTCCCTTGGGTGTGCATTAAAATCACCTAATGCGAATACTGTCTCTATGTTGTTACTTTCTATTATGGCTTGAATCTCACCAAGGCAGTCCGTAAACTCGATTAAATTATCTGTTGAGTCGGTAGGCATGTACACCGACACTACTAATACAGCGCGGTCCTGCAACACAGCTTTGATTGCAACGAGTCGCTTACTATTACAATCTATCACCTGGACCGATGGGAACGTACTCTTCCTCCATAATAACGCCACGCCCCCGTATGGCCGGCCTCGAAGCACACCAGCTGTAGTGTCTACTGCCGAGGTTCCAGTGAAACCAAAATTTATATCTATCTCGCTTAATCTATTTATGTCGTGCGGTAGAAGCCAGGTCTCTTGTAATGCAATAACGTCGGCCGCAAGACACAATTTCCGCACACAATCCGCTGACCTCACAATACCCTTACAGTTAAAACTTATTAATTTTGTCGTATTATACATATTTAAGCTTTTTGATCATCCACTCTTTTCACTACCTTACTCTCTCTGTCTTTCTTTTTAGTACCAAAATTTACAAAATATCTGTATGAAACTCCCTCAGGCCAGAAATTCTCATTCATAAAAATGTCTTTTTTATGTTTAGGTATAAATATTTTGTAAGCATCGTAATCTTTAGTAATTTTCATTGTGTTCTTCTCCACTGTAACCTCAGTATTTGTTTTATCCTTAATATATTTAACTATATCCGATGACTGTACTTCTTTTGACACATTATATATATATATAGGTATTTTCAGGTCTGCCGCTTTAAATCTCTCTTCCGGCTTCACAGTAGCCTTGCCCTTATTACCCATAAATCTGTTTCGTAGTCTCTTTTTCTGTATCAAAATCCATTCTTCCTTCATAGTTTGTGGCTTCCATTCACCATCACGTACAATATCTGCTAACGTTCTTTGTGTCGCGGTCGAATCTGTAGGTAGGCACGCGACAGACTCCCGCGCATCGCTTGTCCGAGGCGGCTGTGTTTGAGGCACCACCGCGGTTTCTGTGGACGGCCGGGCCTCAACGCACGACGTCGAGTAGGTACGCGCGAAACCGGTTTCCTCGCCGTTTTGAAACTGGTGCGTAACGTTTTTATTCTTACCTCCAATTTGAACGTTTTGTATGAGAGATTGTGATAGAATATCAACATCATTAATATGTATAGATTTAGCACCAGACTTGGTACTTTCTGGAGTTGGTGACTTTTCAGAGTAAACATGAGCTAGACCCATTGGGCCGCTGTCACAGCCGTAGCTGTCCAGTAAATATGCACCTCTTTTCATATTAATATTACAACTAACGAGGATTGTTGTGAGATTTTAATTTCAGAATACATTTGATTCAAATGTTCAGTCGTAGCGTAAGTTGACTTTATAGTTTTTATATCATTCTGTATGACTAGAATGTCTTTCAACAGGCGTGTCACGTCAACGTGATCGAAAGATATAGGCGGCAGCTTATGCAAATTTCTAGCCACAAATACAGGTGTATCCTCAGGATCCGTTTCTTTAAATAATGCAATCACATCATTTAGGTTCCGTAATGATTTACCAACTCGTTTTCTTATCCTCTTGCGGACATCCGTGGCAATAGAATCAAACAACAGATTCTTTGCAATTTCAATGTCCTCAGAAGAGAAAGCCGTAACACATACTCTCACCAACGATTCTTCGTCCATCACATCACACTTATTCTGGATGAAGGCTAACACTTCGCTAACCACAATGTTGCAGCTTGAACACTTTACAGTCGTTGTTGCAGTTGTCATTATGATTGTTTGATATTACTACATTTTAATTTATTTTTAAATATTTACAAATTAAAATTCAATACATAAACACGCGCGTTCGGTGCAGATGTATGCGCTCAATTACCTTACCTTACCTTACCATAATTTTTAGAATACTTATAAAATTTCGTAGTAATTGATTATTTGTTAAGATGATTTTTATAAATAAAATTCATTTTACTAAAAAAATATAACAACAAAATATAGCCGTCATGGGACGCCCACGACAATCACACGCAGAACACACACGCGCCACGCACACAAGGGAGTAGAGAGTGGCGGCGTCAGAGAGGGGGACATCAAAGAGGGGTCATGACGCCGCTTTTCGTCACGGCATACGAGTCTGTCTTACCCCCAAGGCACTCCTATTTTTTAAGGCAGCCTTATTGTACAGCCTAGGACATGATCGGTTTCTATGATACCTAAGCATACCTCTGAACAAAGTTGAGTACATTGCTAGCTTCCAAAGAAGTGCAGTTCCAGAAGACCACTGCACCTTCTTTAAAGAAGAATATCTCTCTCGGTTCACTGTCCACACTATATACTGCACTTGCTACAACTACATCATTTATTTCTGCTGCTGTTAACCTGCAATATAAGTAGTATAGTTTGTAGTCTGAGTCATCTGAGGTAAAATTTAGTTAGAAAGATGATGTTTTTATTTATTTATTTATTTATTTATTATAAATAGCCCAACAACACCTACGTCCACACTGACTGAAATGCAGAAAAGTATGCCAGTTTGACACATTGAAAGAATGAAGGATGAAAGAGTGACCAAAAAGGTTTATATGGCAGACGTGAAAGGAAATGCTGGCAGAGGACGACCTAGGTGTACTTTTATTGAACATATAAAAATATATTGATCAAAGGCAATTTTAAAAGTACATACAATCGCTGAGCATGTATAAAAGGTATGATGAATATAAAAGAAGCGAAATAGGTAAGGTATTTAGCAGGGAAACAAAGTGTAATCTAAAATTGCATCATTTTTTGTCACTTATTTTTTTTTATATAAATACGCTAATTTTACTCACGTTCCAGGCTCATATAGTTTTTGCTGCAGAAGTCCTTCCTTTATACTCTTCAAATCATATGTGTTTGCTGTTGCATAGGCTATGGCCAGAAACTGTCCTTCTTTTTGTGGTAAATCTTCTAGAGCAACTTTCTTATGCATGACTTTCTTTTTTAATGGTATTGAAGAGTTATCCAGAGCCTTTGTAGGCTCTATTGAGTCTTGCAAACAAGTATTAACAGAAAAATTACGAGTTGATACATTTATCTGAGAGGTTAGTTTAGATTCAACAATATTTGAGAGCAAGTATGTTCTATTGCACAAAGTTTTTGCACCAGTGACGGCCCTTTTAAATAAAGTGACGGACATAATTATTTTATTTTCAATTATTACTTTAAAAAATACAAAAAATAATAATACCGCAAGAAAATCGCGCAATGTTTTGGTTTGTCTTTTTTTAATTTCAAATCACTGACAGTGTCAGTCACTTGTCTTGTCTCTCCGTCAGATTCTTTACTTACTGAATGAGTGCACATTTCTTTGGCAATGGGGAACTTAAGGTATACAGCCAACCCTCATCTTTATTTTTAACAAAAAAAAATTAATAAACCCTGTAACGAGATATGGTAACGAGGAGGCTAATGAAGATATACATGTTCTCGTATTTCTTCATTAGCCTTCAAACCTCTACTCAGTTAGTTAGACCTATTGTATGCTTGGCTCCAAAATCTAATCAATGATGCCTGCAATCAGCGAAAATCCTTTTGATTGTGTTGGTTAAGCTGCATTATGAGTTAATATTAATTTAGATTCAATAACATTATTATTAGATGATTAGGTATATATTTCCATGCCACATGATGGCAAAATATGTTAATCTACAAAATCTTTAACAACTATGTACAGCTCTGTAACTATACATAATCAAATATTTGGAAATAAATAAATTATTATATAAAAAAAAATCGGTATCCACTTATTGTTTTACAAAGTGTTTTAATCTTTAATGGACTTATCGACTTGTCATCTTCTCGCTAAATGTGACCATTGTTACCAGTGTTATAATCATGCCGCAATGTATGCATGCCGTGATAATGGATCTATATTAAATGGTTACTCTCCCCAACAAGATCCAAGTGCTACAACAATGACCGCAGAGTGCTGACGTATAGGTAGAATCACGTTTTTTTATGTAGAGACTCGAGAGGGAATCGAGAGAAGCCGCGGCTAGTATATCAAATAAACAACATAAAATATCTAAATCATAATGTTTATTCACAACCTTTTAATCTTAATTTTAACAACATTTCTTAAAACTACGACGGAATAAAACAAACAGTTTATGAAATAACGTCTTGCCTGGGATAGGTGAGTAAAAGATAGTATTTCTGACTCCTGTTGTAGATGTAAGACTGAGCATAGTAGGTATAAAATAATCGTTCAATGCCCACATTGGATACATATAATAAAAAAATACAGAAAATACGTTATAATTATCTAAAAATGTTATTGTATTAGCGTCTGATTTAAAAAACGTGTCACGCTGCCCTAAATACGTCCATCGAGCACAGCTATGTGAAATGGAACAAAATATTACACACCATAACAAACATGCAACTTGAACTGTCTTGCGCTTTGAGTGTTGGGAGCCAGCTGAGAGGGTCTTCTCTTTGGACTTTGTCAGTTAAGCTAATATGAAGGTCTCAAAAAATCCATTTACAATATTAGGTTATGTGCCACAGTGACTGGAAATAATAGATAATTTAACGCCGAAAGTTCAATCGGCTATTTGACCGAAAGTCAAAATTGGACAACTTGGAAGTATATATTCTCCATATTAGGTAACAGGTAACTACTTAGAGGCGTGCCGATTGCACTAGAAATAGTAGTAGGGAAACTTGACTGAGGACACCTTAAAGTAAGTCATGATTCACATCCGTTCTAGAAGTTTGGGAAGAACTACAGTCTGATGGTACGAGCGAGGCTAGGTCCTACAACTTATGCATGGATCTTTGGTTATAAAAAGAATCAGAAGACGACGTAGCCACTCACTCAAGAACATTTGCACTGAACTAAACCAAGATCTATCAAAAGATAATAAAAGGAGGAATTGCTTTTTGGACACCTTGGGAGAGGAATATTTCTCATTTAGGATTTAGGAGTTGCTGGCTCTTGTTTCCTAAAGCTGAAAGAAATGTGGGCAATCTTACAAAACATTTATGTGCTTACGAGAGAGCATTAGCGAGTAAGACAGTATTTGACCAAGAAATGCTTACTACAATTACGAGTAATCAGGAGTTCAAGAATAATAAGACGAAGGACAAGAAAATGAGATGTACTTACTGTTCAGAAATTGGCAAAATTGGATAAAAGACGGTAGTCCACCGAAGAACATTAGCCCTTCCACATCTGCGAACATGACATCGATGTTTGTACAACCTAACCTGTACAAGCATATTCGGCGCTTTTACGGCAAAAATTGACAAGAGAAAACTGATACTGAACAAATGGAACAACAAGCCATCCTCACATGGATCTGGACCAAAGATATCGGGTATGATATGGCGAGACTCTCTCAAAGAGACCAAGAAGTTGAGAGATTAGATTATAAAATATATAATATGAAGGGTAGATTCATGGTGGTCCAAAAATCGGCATATTCGGCCATTGTGAACCCATCTTTATACATGCTTTTACATATCATTGGACCCACCATCCATTAATACAATACTAGTAGAACATAGAACTTACAGATGAGTCTAACATCACTTACGACGACGACGACGACGACCTTGACGAGAAGAGTACAGTGATGAGTTGATGACAACTAATGCGCAATAGGCAAATGCTATATATATTATTATCGAGTCAAATGTGAATGGAAAGAAATCACGTATCAATGTTACTTCTAATGTTACGTATGGTAGTCAATTCAGAATAGCCTGTTCTGTTTTAGATGCGCAAAGGAATATCCCAACTAGCAAAGTAATGATAAAAGAAAATTTATTAACACTAAATAGTGTTATAAAAGTCATTTAAAAACAACGCGGTGACTGCTTTTCTAAGCGTTGCTCCATATTGGTGTTCATAACAGTATCTAGCTGTTTTAGCTTTAACAGCCAAATCGTGATAATAAATGATGACATAAACGTTTACTCGACCGCTTTGTACAGCATATATAACAAAAATATAAAAAAGTTCTCATAACAGCGATTTAGAGCAAACATGTTGTACAACAGGTTTAAATGGTACATTTGTACAGCAAAATACATCTATTGTAGTTTCAAAGTTTCTTAATTATCGCTGGTGATATATCTGGCACGCATGGATCTAATCTGTGATATTAAAGAACACTCCGTAACTAATAAGCATCAATAACTATAAACGTGATAATGGATCTACAATAACACTAAGAAGTTGTAAATATGCTTCTGCAAGACCCTTATATCACCACGCAGTTACATATACATATTTTTTGCTACGATATAACGCTAAAAAGGCGTATAATAGCTGAAATAACTCTTCTGGGGAAAGTTAATGCTCGCTGATTTCTCGAGGAACCCTAAACTTTGGTCATGGCGGGCCTCGTGGCGGCCATAGCTGGTCAGTGATGATATATCAGTAACCGAAACACTCATTGGACATATTGTGGTGACTTCAAAATAATTCAATATTTTAAATTATTTTTAATTAATCAAATAATATAAATTCGAGGGGGGCATGAAATAAATACCTATAATGTGATATGAATTCACCAATAAAGTTGTGAGCGCAAGAGAAATTCACCGCACAAAATAAATATACCTACAGCGAAATGAAAAATAATTACTTTCCAATATTTTGTACTTATTTAAGTACTTTGTTTTTATTAATGTTTCGTCTGAAATTAATATTAATTTAAACACTATTAGTCAAGCACGTACGCAATTTGAAGTTGTGTTATGTAATAAAAGAGAATCGCAATCACCAAAATAACAACAAATAGCTGAATATAAGCGTCGCGGTAGCCATTATATCATCATTCAAGATTATCACGAATATGTAACAAAATTGTAATAACCTGTGCTAAAATACACACAATATATCATCAAACAGCTGTAAAACTGGGGCCACTTTGCAATGATAGAAACGTTTCTATCATGGATATATGACTGCTCATGTCACTAATATACAACTGCCTGATTGTTTTATTTGCTAGCTGGGATGATTCTCTTCGAAGTCAAACCAGTGCACCATGTCGATCGATGGAGTAATTAAACTTATTGGAATACATTCTTACAAGGGAAGTCTTTACAGATAACATTTAAGGAATATCCAACCAAAGATACCATTAGAAGCCTTTAAGAGGATCGTGTAGCTCAGCGTACGCAGCGAAATAGGTATTTAGAAAATCATATTCTGTCTCAATCGCACTCTTCCCCCGGTCATCAGTGCGACAGAGAGCACTGCAGCTCGTGGGTGTTCGTAGGTATGTTTTTCGTTGAAAATTGCGTTTTGGGCGAAAACGATTTACACCTACTAAACTATAACGAAACCTTATAATTTTGGTGTCAAACGTTTTAGCAGATTATAATCTACGTACGTACGTTTTGCTTATTTTGAAATTTTGCTTTGTTTCTCAAATACAGACGGTTTATTACCAGCAAGTTATGAACCAAAAAAACCGAGATTTGAGGGGCTTATAACTTTTGACCTATTACGAATTTTGAAAAAAGGAAAAAATACGTACGTAGTTTTTCATTATAACAGTAACATATTACAAAATCGTTAAAATTAATTAATATTTAGGGGTAGTAAAACGTTTTCTCCGTTTGTATGGACATGGACGCGGTACACTACACTCTTAAGACAACAACGACCAAATTATATCACGCGAGACTAGGCCATCTAAATAATGATGTAAACTTTATCAGTCCTAGCATAATATAATGAACAGAGTGTAATAAAATTGTTAGTTTTTGTACATTACGTCAGTCATATTCTATTGATTCAGTCAGTCTAACAAAATATTCCCATCACTAGCAGTGAACAACAATTTGAGTTTTCTCGCAAATTCTGGACCCACACGGCGCGCCCTCGCCCCCGGTACTGCAGCGCGAGTCACTCCGATATTCGCTATGGTTGTCACACCGTCTGGCGACTCGAGAACCTGCAAGCAATATTCTATGTTAGAGTCATTTCACGACATAGTACGTACTAGTGTCCTCTTTCTACGGTACGTACCCTTTGTTGTCATTATGTTGGTAGCACAGAATGTGCAACAAAAATATTCCGATTGGTCCGATTCCGATGGATCATCTCAAAAAAACAAAGTGGAAACAAACAAACAAATCCCTCATTCCTGAAAAGCATGCTGACCTTGACATTATGGGGGTGACAAATATAAATATTATATAAGTACATTGATAGATACCTATAGCAGTAAACCGCACTGAACAAATTAAACATGTATTGAATGGTTAAAAAGAAACAGCACGAAATTAAATATTCTCTGAATTAATTATTGTGCACGTTATAGAATGTCTTTTCAAGTATAAAAGGCTTGAATGGGTTCCGTTAGAGACCTGCTTAGATAATTCACAAATTTTATTGGAAAATTACATTAAAAAAAATTTTTTTTTGGGATGAAATGCAGCTTATGTTTTAATATCTAAACATCCAAACGTCCAAACATCAAATCTTCCGCTTGTATAATATTCGTAAGATGAAAACCTGGCAGTGCCTGGCATGGACAGTGAATTTGTCTGTCGACATTATTACTTCTCCATTATCAGTGTATTCAATGTATAATTTAAGTAAGTAAATTTTATTAAAATAGAGCCTCGAAGCAGTCCAAATAAATTGGCAGATTGAAAAGCCGTCAACTTATACAGGATTTCTAAAGGTGTTAATAAACATTTCCCGAAGAACCCCAATTAAAACACTATGCTGTTTGCAAAATTCCTCCCCCTATTCTATAATGTAAAGTAAAGTCCCTATAAAATCCGTAAACTAACTGATAGGGCACATCATTGTTAAAAAGGTTATCAAAATGATAAAAAGACTACTCACAAAATTGGAAGACCCAAGCAAGCCATTATTAGGTCCTAACATATGGATTTTAAAATTTATTAGCCACATTCCGAATAACAACAAATTTATTGACATGATCAACATATGCAATAAACTCCTACTAAACGTACTTATATTGTCTCAACTTATAGATCTTTGCCTTTTAGCCATCGGTGACGGAGCAGGACCCAAAGACATGAACCATCTTTTGACCAACTTAAAATATACTCTGATGGCTTTTATAACAATTGTCAAAGGGAACACTTTCTTATATTGGCAGAAGAAATGGGTAGCCATATTCGAGTACACGACTGCGGCTGATCTGCATGCGAGACGTAACGCTGATGACTACCAGAAGAATATCATCAAAAGCTACACTAAATACAGCCACACTCTGACATATGCGTATCATGTCGTGACGGTTGCATCTGCATCTATCATGATTCTAACTTCTGTGATAAAAGCTACCTGCATACCATACTACAGAGATGGTGTAAAGAACGGAACGGAGCCATTCCCTCACTCAATGAGTGTTTGGGTACCTTTCGATAAAAACGCGTCCCCTGGTTGCTGGTTCCTAGTCTTTTGGCATTTGAATGTGTCAGGGTACGGTGGTTGCGTGTTGGCTGGTTACGACTCCAGCGTTTTGGTACTGATGAAGTTTTTTGAAAAATATTTGGAACTGTTGCAGAGGGATTGTTCTATGATATACAGGTCAAATAAAACAATGACGGATGAAGAGTTTCGTGCAAGGATCAAAGATTGTCATACAAGACACAATCTTTTCTTAAAGTAAGGCAAATAGCTTTATGATAGAGAGATAATTGTATAATAAAATACCCTTTAAAATACTCTAAGAACATTGAAGGAGACCGCAGTAGATATTTTAATACTTCAAAATGAGGATCAAATCATTTGACATACTTATTTTCAGATACTCCAACCTATTCAACTCAATATTATCACCAGTGATGTTTGTTTATGTTCTTGTGTGCTCGCTGGGCCTCTGTTCTTTCGCTATTCAGTTGGGGGTAAGACTAAAATTATTGATCGAAGGCAATATTAAAAGTACACGCAATCGCCGAAAATGTATGAAAGGTATGATGAATATAAAAGAAGCGAAAGAAGTATGTCAGAATCGTAGCAAATTACATTCGATTGTCTCTGCCTACGCCCCTTGGGATAAAAGGTGTGATGATAGATAGATAGATATTGCCGTCTGGTTGTTAGTTGCAAATTTTTTGTTGATAACGTTGCAGCAATGTACTAAGAGAGTTTGTTATGCAGGAGGTGATGACCACAGCAGACAAGACAGTGAATGTGGAGTTTCTGATGATGTGTTTGATACAATTGGGTGCTTATTGTCTGCACAGCAACAACGTCTATTTTAAGGTAACTAGTATTTACATTAGTAATTTTTTTACCAATTTTGGTAACGAATCATTAATATTTCTTTCTTTGACGATTCACACACAGGGCGCCATTGTCGCAATTCTGTTTAATTCTTTCAACGTGACTGCTAAACGCAGTTATTAGTATTATGGGTAATTATCATGTGAAGTTTGTTAAAAGATGGTCCTGTTGTCATGAATTTCTTAAAAAATATTTTTACGCCGTAAATTGCAAATGCATTTAAACCTTCTATCAATATAAAAGAAGTAGATCTAAGCGCTTTTCCATACAAACACGCATGACACCGTGCGAAAGAGACAAAAGCGGGGAAAGAGGAAGAGTGTATGCTACGTGACACGCTGAGCGGTTGTGTCACTCCGTCTATTTGTTTCATATCGTTCAAAGATTCAAACATAAACAAAATGGCTTGACAGAAAGAGGTTTCTTTATTAAGCGTCTTTTTGCTTAGTAGGTTAGTAATCGTTTGTTTAGTCTAAAAAGATAGGATTCCAATGTTGAAGACCACGACCGGCGACTGCTCCAGTAGCAGTTTCCTGAACTTTTCTTCATTATAATTTAAATAGCGTTTTATCAGTGTTTAAAATCAACTCTTATCTTGTCGCGATCTGTAGATAGAGTCGATTTTCACTCTTTTTTCAGAAAGCAAGGCCAACAAAATGAGTGTATCATTTTCTTATTCTTCCAATAACTGCTGTATAACTCTAGCACACAACCGTTTACAATAAAACTACGGGAAGACTGGCGATCGGTCGCGGTCGCTGACATTTATTTATTTATTTATTCACACATAAAAAATCCACAAAATAAGAAACATTAGCAGGTGTACCTAAACCCTATCGGGTTTGTATGTACACCTGAATTACATTCGTCACATAAATACTAATACACAATAAAATCAAACAATCAATATAACAACCTCACAAGAACCATCGGCTAAACGAGGGAGACTTGGTCTTCCGCTGGGTACCCTGGAACCGTTAACTAGTAAACTTAAATCATTATACAAGTGTTATAATCTTGTAAATCTTTTTAACGAGCCTACTAGAATTACATCCACATCGGCAACTTGTATTGACAATATTTTTGCCAGTGTTGAACCCATTGACAAGTCAATAATAAATAAATTAGCATCGGATCATTGTGGACAATTGGCCAGTTTTAATATTCATGTTAAAACATATATTAAAAGAAATATTAAATATGTACCTATTAATGAGAATCGGTTAAATTTGTATAGAACTAATGTAATGTCAAAATTGTCTAATTTGGAATATTGTGAGAATTCGAACGAGTTATACAACACCTTATTTAACTTCACTAAATCTGAATTTGATACTGTATTTAAGTCCAAAACCATAAAAGTTAATGACTCCTTAATGTTTAGTGATTGGGCAACTGTGGGAATACATGTAAGTAGACGAAGGCTGTATGAACTCTATGATGAAAAATCTTTTAATAATAGTGTCAGTTTTGCTGAATATGTTAGGAAATACTCTAAAATATTTAAACGTGTCTGTGTCGTAGCTAAGTCAAAATTTATAAAAAACAAAATTTTGCAAAGCGAAAATATGATGAAAACTACTTGGCAAATAGTAAACAGCGACACCGGAAGAGTCAAATTTCACAACCGTGACTTTCAATTAAAAATAGATGATAGACTTTTAGATACTGATGCTGAAATTGCTAAAGCCTTCGAGAAATTCTTTACCGAAATTCCGATCTCTACTACCAGGTCTCTCAATTCGTCTCCCACTATAGCTGAATCTTTTCTGAAACAAAATGTTAAGGAGTGCAAAGTGGATTTCAAATTTCATCATGTTAATCCTGAAGACATTCTTAAAGCATTCAAATATATTGATCTGAAAAAGACTGCCGACCTTCATGGCCTCTCAGTTAAAGTCATTAATTCTATAATTGATTGCATATCACTTCATTTAGCTACTATTTTTAATAAATGTATTGATGGTGGGAAATTTCCTGACTTAATGAAAGAAAGTAAAATCATTCCCTTGTTTAAAGCCGGTAGTACCACTGACCCCACTAACTTTAGACCCATATCAATACTGCCGACTCTCAGTAAAATATTTGAAAAAATAATTTTAAATCAATTGCTTCTTCATTTCACTTGTAATAAGCTAATAAATTCGCAGCAGTTTGGGTTTACCCGGGGTCGCTCAACAACTGATGCTGGTGTTGAGCTTCTTCAACATATTTTTGGGGCCTGGGAGGACTCACGAGACGCCGTTGGCATCTTCTGTGATTTGTCCAAGGCCTTCGATTGTGTGCAACATGATACTCTAGTTAGGAAACTTCATCACTACGGTATAAAAGACCTTGCACTCTCCCTTCTTATATCTTACCTAAGCAACAGAGTTCAGAGGGTTGATGTAAATGGAAAGATGTCGTCAGGGTCGGCAGTCCGCATGGGAGTCCCACAGGGCTCGATTCTTGGACCTTTCCTATTTCTAATTTATATTAATGACCTACCTAATGTTGTCAATGACAAGCACGGGATAGTTTTGTTCGCTGATGATACTTCTTTACTATTTAAAGTTGAAAGACAACAATTAGCTTTGGACGATGTGAACAATGCTATAGCCAAAGTAGTGGAATGGTTCAGGGCCAACAACCTACTCCTCAATGCAAAAAAAACAAAGTGTTTAAAATTTTCATTACCTAACGTCAGACAGGTATCTAGTAATATATTCGTGGGAGATGAAAAATTAGAACCTGTGGATTCCACTGTATTCCTAGGCATGACTTTGGATGCCAGGCTTCAGTGGGGTCCACATATTGACAAGTTGGCGAAGAGGCTTAGTTCCGCAGCGTACGCAGTAAAAAAAATTAGAAACTTTACAGATGTAGACACCGCGAGATTAGTTTACTTCAGCTACTTCCATAGCCTGATGACATATGGCATCCTGCTATGGGGGAACGCTGCTGACATAAATAAAATATTTGTTCTGCAGAAGCGTGCAATTCGCGCAATATATGGACTGGGACCTAGGGTGTCCCTTAAAGATAGGTTTAAGGAAATTGGTATATTGACACTGGCGTCTCAGTATATATATGAAAACCTTGTGTATGTAAAAAAGAATATTCATTTGTTTAAGTTGAATAGGGACAACCACAGTGTCAATACAAGAAACAAAAACAAACTTGCCATACATATCAGTCGTCTCCACAAAGTTACTAACTCATTTGTGGGGCAATGTATACGTTTTTATAATAAGGTCCCTGTCGACATTCAAATGTTGCCTCTTGACAAGTTTAAAGCAACTATAAAACAAAACTATGTACAAAGGGTTATTATAGAATATTAGATTATATAGAAGAAAAAAATCCATGGATGTAGAATTAATATATTATGTGACATTGGCTCAATTTTATCTACTTTGTGACATTTTGTTTGTATTTTTTATTTACATGTATATGAGTCTGCTTTTTATTTTTTTCAGACAAAGATTATATAATATTGTATTTTTTGTATTCAGACACAAATTGCACATTTTATATTATTTCAGACATAATTGTACCTAATATTTAATTTTTTTATTATTTCAGACATAATTGTAATATTTTATTTTATTTTTTATTATTTCAGACATGAATTGTCTATTTGATGTTTTATTATTGACTATTCAAAAGCGTATAAAAATGAAATGTAGGAAATATATTAATTAATTGTATTTTTTATTGACTATTTCACGTGTACTACTAATATTGTACCTACGAAATAAAATGTCTTTTGAATTTGAATTTGAATTTGAATTTAACACGATTTCGGGAGCTGAACCCGTGAAGAAAGAAAAAAAAAAAAAAAAAAAAAAGCAGGTGTACCTAAACCCTATCGGGTTTGTATGTACACCTGAATTACATTCGTCACATAAATACTAATACACAATAAAATCAAACAATCAATATAACAACAAAACAAATCGAACCTAGGTATATCTAACCTATACAATGTGGGTAGTCACACATTTGCTGCAATATTTTTTTTTAATACATAATACCACAGACTGAATGTCAGATACAGCATGCTCCAATATAAATTTCTAAATATTCACGGTTTATATAACAATCTGTATTGTATTATTTGACTAATTGTAATATGACTAATTTATATAATTTACTAGCGGACCCGGCAGACGTTGTCCTGCCCAAACGTTGGCTTGTCTGCACTACCCCTACCCCTACCCCTACCCCCTACCCCTACCCCTACCCTACCCCTACACCTACCCCTACTCCTACCCCTACTCCTACTCCTACCCCTACCCCTACTCCTACCCCTACTCCTACCCCTACCCCTACCCCTACCCCTACCCCTACCCATTAGATTCTCCAACACGCACGCGAATTTTAAATTTGTGCGGTGACATTAGGAACACATCTACATTGCATAGACAACAATGAGTGCTTTTAATTTAAAATTAACTTTATTGAATAGCAATAAGGTTCAAATTGACTCTGTTATTATGAGAAAAAGAAAAGGGCTGTTTTTAGGGGTTTTTCGGCAATTATTCGAATTGTCTCACCTTTAAAACCTTCCCTGGATATCTAGGAATATTTTAAGACTAAAATCAGCCAAATCGGTTCAGCCGTTTTCATGTTATGTCGTGACAACGGAAAACGGGTTTCATTTTTATATATATAGATTATAGATTTTCATGAATATATATATTTTTTTATTAATTAAATGAAAATAATAATTTAATTTATGTCAGGTTAATATTCTGATAAATAATGCTGTTTCAATTTGAGCTTTATGTTTTTTGTGCTAATTTCTTTTTTTGTGTCGATAGGCAACTCATTGAGTAACGATGGAATTATGTATCTTAAAGTACGCTGGCCGTAAACATTCCTGTATTTAGGGATGATTAGTAGCGGGTTCTTTGCGCTCCTTGTATTTTTTATGTAGACTGTTTTCTGTTGCAGTTTATCATTAAAGTATTGTTCCTGCAACAGCGCATACTTTATTTTTGTATGAATGGGCATTACTCCACAATAGGAAAACAGATTTGAATAATCATCCTTGTTTTTCTTTCTGATCTTAGTGGGTACAATTACTTTGAGTATTCTAGTTTGTAATTGGAATATCTGGTTGAGGTGAGTCCTATATGTCCTTCCGTAACTACTCAGACCATAGGATACCAACGATTCACACAGAGCCTTGTAAAGGGATAGGCGAATGCTGTAGGGAATTTTATTTTTTATTATGGTAAATTTAGCTAAAATTGCTCTGAGTTTTTAACACAAGTCATTAATGTGCTCTTTCCAATTCATTCTACTGTCAATTGTGAGTCCTAAGTATTTGTGGTGGTCCACCATTTTAATAGGTTCACACCAACATGTAGACCCTTTCGGGGAATGAAGACAATTGTGGTCGTGGGCTATTAAGTCGACACATTGTAACTTCCTGTTGCGACTAGAACTAATGTACATTAATTTTGATTTGTCTGGATTTAGCACCAGTCCTACATCATATGACCACCGTGCCAGCGCAGTAAAATCAGCCTGTAAGTGATCTAGGGCCATGTCTATACTTTCACTTGCTGCAACCAAACAAGTGTCATCAGCGAACTGGTACATGTCACAGTACTCAATGAGCTTTGTCAGGCCATTGACATATGTAAGGTAGTGTAGTGTAGAGGGCCCAAGACTGATCCCTGTGCCGTGCCCCCAGTAACCGAAATTTTTTCACTAACAAAACTTTCAATTTTAACATAGTGAGATCTATCTGAAAGGTAATCAATACACCATTTCAACAGTGGACCCTTGATGCCACATTCTTCCATGTTTTGTATTAGTATATTATGTCTCAATGTGTCAAAGGCTTTGCTATAGTCAACAAATACCACCAGGACATGTTTTTTATCATCTAGGTGTTTATTTATTTTGTCAGTGAAATTGCTAAGTAGTTGGGTAGTGTTTTTGTGCGGCTGGAAGCCATATTGTTTGTCTGTTAATATTTTGTGGTTCTTGTAAAAAATGTGTAGTTGATTGCTGATATATTTTTCCACAATTTTGTCGATAATAGGTAGTATAGTGATTTGGTCTATAGTTTTCATACTGTTTTTTACATCCTTTTTTATGAATGGGTCTTATTATACCCGTTTTCAATTCCTTTGGATATATACCTGTTTTTACACTACTGTTTATTAGATTTACTATGACAGAAGCGATGTTCTTACTTAAATGCAGAATATCAATTGCTCTAATATTGTCATAACCAGGCGCCTTGTTACAATTTAGTGATTTTATTATTTTAATTATACTTTGCTCGCTGGCTTTTTGGAAGCGAATACTCACGATTGACGATTTTTTGTAAGAATTACTATTACATGGAAATGCTACTGGTGGTTAGGTGACAGGCGACCTGGCCCCGTATACAGTTACTAACAAAAAGCCAAGTTTACCATCCACAGATTAGTAATGTACGTTAAACAGAGAGCAAGCTTGCACGGTACTCTTACTTTCACTCTTGTTATATTTACTAATCTGTGGACGGTAATCTTGGCTTTTTGTTAGTAACTGAGATACGTAATACGGCGGCTGGGTCGCGGTTGCCGGTCGGCCTGGTCGCCAACATCGGAATGCTATGCTATAAGGAAGTGGAACAGTCTACCTTCCCTCGTGTTCCTAGCCTCATACAACATAGAGTCCTTCAAGCATTTCCACAGTGCCTTCATTCATAGACTCCCTATTTTTGCTCAACACCAGGCGATGGTAGTCATATCTTGCAATAAAAAAATCTAACCCCCACAGAGTCACGAGATGTTCTACGGCGTGTACGAGTGTGACTGGTGGGCGCTCGACATTAGCAAACAACGATCTCTGCACCTCCTGGCAGGCAAACTACGACGGACAGTCGTCTACAACGCCGGACCGTTAACCTCACTCACATTATCTACATTCATCACGGTACTGTATCTACTAATACTGAAGGAAACCAACAAAGCGTAAAAAAAATATACCTCCAACATCGTCCGTGGATATTTTCGAACAAAATAAAATATAGCACTCAGGAAAATTGTAGCTTCCTTAGTTGTGAAAGACTGTGAAAGATTAGTGAAAGAATTTTCAGAAACGCACAGTAGTTTCAGAAATAAACTTTACCTCTTAATAATATTAGTAGGTATAAATTTGTTGTTCCCCTAGCTGGAGGGGAAGATGATTTAATTGCTGCAGCACGGTGGCCGAATGGTTAAAACGTCTGGTGTTAACTATATAGGCAGACCACGGGTTCGATCCCGGATCCCGGCCATGTACCAATAGGTTTTTACATATAAAAAACTTATGTACATAATCCGACAAACCACACTAAATAGGTATACATCAACAGAACTGGCCACTCGTTAGCTATGGCCTTACAAATACCATCGCTAAGAGGGAGACTTGGTTTTCCACTGGGTGCCCTGGGACCGTAACACGGTTTGGGGAGCTGTAAGGCAAACTATGAAGAAAGTAAGTACCATAACTACATTGTCATCAGAACCAAATCCAATTTCACTTACTTCATACAGCATTTCGAACAAAAGAATATAATTGAAAAAAGTTAAAATTCTAATATAATTATGTTTCAGATCCTCAGAGGTGCTTACAGCTATTACACACTGTTAGGCAATAAATGAAAAATATTAGTGATAGTGAAATTATAGTGAAAAGTGAAACATAGTGTAGAAGTAACAAATGTATTTCGGTAGCGAAATACATATATATTCAGGCCTTTAGCGGATAAAACGAAACTTAATATCGAGCAAACAGAATATATATTATGGATGTTTTAAAATTATTGTTTTTGTAACATAATCGATAAACATCTATACAACAACAAACACATCTTTACGGCCTTTATACTGTAACGAGTAGGTACTTAAATCGCACAAATAAATACCTAAACACATCAAGGTCGATAGACGTCTCTAGAAACATCCAGAGAGAATCAAGTACAAACGAAAATGGACCGTATGTGCCTAGCCATAGGTACCAAAATCGGCCGCGGTCGGTGTGTAGGTATTTGGCACCGAGCCGCATCGAGACGAGTCTACAACTTTGTACAACAATCTCGGCGTTTCTCGAATGTTCGGTAGGCAATATAAACAGAGGATCGTCGCCGGGAGAACACAGTGCGATTAAGAGCGATCAAAGCGAAACAGTGAAGTGAAATTTAGTGCGACTAAGTGTTATTCTATAGTGTTTAATTATTTAACTGTATTTTTGTGGTGTTAAAGTAAAGTTTGTTTATTTAATCGGTATTTTAAAAATCTCTTCGAACCCTAGCTCGTAACAAATTGGTGTCAGGAGTGTGGGATTAAAAAAATGCCGATTACACCACGTGACTCGTCGTCATCACGGCGACCCAAAACACGACAAACTACTGCTGGACATCACGAAGAGGAGGTTGACGAGACTGCTGCTGTAGCCGCTGCTGGTGCTGCTGGGAATGCTGCTGGTGGTGCCGGAGCTGCTGCTGGAGCCGCTGCTGGTGCTGCTGGGACTGCTGCTGTTGGTGCTGGAGCTTCTGCTGGAGTTGATACGGGTGCTGCGGGTTCTGCGGGTGCTCCCCAGGCAACCGACATGGGAATGCTGATTTGGCTGATGGAGGAGCAGACCCGACGTCAGGAGGAGCAGGCCCGACGTCAGGAGCAGCAGGCCCGACGACAGGAGGAGCAGACTCGGCACCTATTGGAGGAGCAGGCAAGACGTCAGGAGGAGCAGGCAAGGCGTCAGGAGGAGCAGGCCAGGCGTCAGGAGGAGCAGACTCGGCAGCTATTGGAGGAGCAGGCCCGACGTCAAGAGGAGCAGTCTGCTAGCCTAAAGGAGCTGCTTTCAGAATCACTGGGAAAGGTGACTATGGAGGTGAAGCAGCTACAGAGGGTTACAGACATGCACGAGGAGAGAATCGAAGACCTCGACATCCGGTACGAAGACCTCCAACAGCACTATAAGAATCTCCATAAGGAAATACAGACAAGGATGAGCGGAGAACAGGATACAAGACTTAACGACCGCTACGGAGAGTTGGAGGCACGACTTGACAGCCAATGCGAGAGGCTTCAGAATGAAGTGAGAAAACTGAAGCTGACCGCTCCTGTTTCTGGAGGCGCCATCGTCTCCGGCCCCCGAGTCAAGGTGCCGCCGTATGACGGGACTACGTCCTGGACAGCGTACAAATTGCAGTTCCAAACGGTCGCCTCTGCCAATGGCTGGACAGACGAGCAATCCTGACCGCCTTGACAGTGGCTTTAAGAGGCCGCGCACTGTCTGTTCTGGAAGCCTCTCCAGACAGCTGCACCACGTACGGGAGCCTGATCGAGGCAATGGACTCCAGGTTCGGCGACAAACACCTGGAGCACGTCTACCGAGCCCAGCTGAGGGACAGGACGCAACATGCTGGTGAGAATCTGCAACAATGGGCTCTGGAGATTGAGAAGATCGTGAGGAAGGCGTACCCATCTGCCGGACAAGAGTTCATTGCTGCGAACCTCGTTCAAGCATTCATCGACGGCATCCGCAGCATGGAGGTCAGAGCTGCAGTTAGACTGGGCCACCACAGCGCCCTGAAGGATGCACTGGCCCATGCTCTAGAGGTGGAAGCCGTGAGACAGGAGCCTCGTTCTCAGCGATTGCGACAAGAGGCGGAGGAGGCTACTCCAACAACGACACCTGTAGCAGAGAGGCGTAGCTACTTACCCCGCTGCTTCTACTGCCACAAGCTGGGGCACCTTAAAGCAAGCTGCCCGGCGCTTAAACGACAAGGCACGGATCAACGAGTGCCGAAACGGGACGTCAGAGCTGATGTCCGTGCCGTAACTACGGAGCCTCCGGGAAACGAGTAACAGCCAGAGCCGCGGGGCGGGTACTGGCTGATCGTGACACAGCCCCAAAAGTTACCATCCGACAAGTTTGTGACGGGAACAGTCTGGTGATCGCCGGCAAGGTCAACAGGACGCCATGTGAGATGACGATCGAACATCGACGAGGACGGACGCATGGCAACGCTGACGCACTGTCACGCAGGCCGTGCCCTGAAGGTTGTAAACACTGCTGGAGGCGTGAAATCAGTGATTCTGTTATCAAAGTGATTACGACTAACAATCTTAATGACGAATGGGCGAACGAGAGGACGAGAGACGAGCAACTCAAGGATAACAACTTGGCGCCGATAATGGAATGGAAGACGCAGAATGTTCCAAGGCCCGGCTGGAATGTTGTATCAGCCATGTTCCACCACGAAAAGTTACTGGGCTCAGTGGGAAAGTTTAGTGCTGCACAACGGGTTGCTGTACCGCATGTGGGAGTCGCCCAGTGGACAGGAGACATTGATGCAGCTGGTCGTGCCTAGGTCAAAGGTGCGCGCAGTGCTTGAGTCCGTGCACGATGGATCCTCGGGAGGACATCTAGGCATGAATCGAACCCTGGCGAAAATCAGGAAACGATTTTATTGGGTTCATTGCCGGCAAGATGTCGAGGATTGGTGTCGCAAGTGCACAGTATGTGCGGCCGTGAAGGGACCTATGACACGTACGAGAGGACGTATGCAGCTGTACAATGTTGGCGCTCCATGGGAACGAATTGCGGTGGACGTTGCTGGACCGTTCCCGGCCACTGAAGACGGGAACAAGTACTTCATGGTCGTGATGGACTACTTCACGAAGTGGCCGGAGGTCTTCGCAATTCCCAACCAGGAAGCGACAACAGTGGCGACTAAGTTGGTCAACGACGTATTCTGCAGGTTCGGGCTACCAATGGAGATACATTCTGATCAAGGGCGTAACTTTGAGTCGCAGTTGTTCCAGGAAGTATGCCGTCTCCTGGGAATAAATAAAATGAGGACTACGGCGTATCACCCACAGTCCGACGGAATGGTTGAAAGGTTCAACCGCACTTTGGAGACTCATTTGGCGAAACTGGTTGAGGATCACCAGAGGGACTGGGACCGATATATTCCCTTGTTCTTGGTCTCATATCGATCCGCAGAGCATGAAAGCATAAAGGTGACTCCTGCTTATGCCAACTTTGGGAGAGAGCTCCGACTACCAGTTGATCTCTTGACCGGCGGACCTCCGGATGCGCCGCAACCTGTAAGTGACTACGTATCGAACCTGGAAAACAAGATGTGCGACATACATGACCATATTCGTCAGAGCAGTCTTGTGGCCAGTACAAAGATGAAGACCAGGTACGATAGGAACTTCAATAGTAACGGTTTTGACGAGGGATCGTTGGTGTGGCTGCACAACCCGAAACGCCGAAAAGGCAAATCTCCCAAGCTGCAGAACCGCTGGGAAGGTCCGTATAAGGTCATCACGAGGATCAATGACGTGACCTATCGGATCCAACGATGCCCGCGTGGGCAGTTAAAGGTTGTCCACATTGATCGACTGGCTCCTTACAAAGGCTCGAATATTGCTCGGGACGAGCAAGTCTAAGCGGGGGGCAGTGTAACGAGTAGGTACTTAAATCGCACAAATAAATACCCAAACACATCAAGGTCGATAGACGTCTCTAGAAACATCCAGAGAGAATCAAGTACAAACGAAAATGGACCGTATGTGCCTAGCCATAGGTACCAAAATCGGCCGCGGTCGGTGTGTAGGTATTTGGCACCGAGCCGCATCGAGACGAGTCAACAACTTTGTACAACAATCTCGGCGTTTCTCGAATGTTCGGTGGGCAATATAAACAGAGGATCGTCGCCGGGAGAACACAGTGCAATTAAGGCCCTCACTGCTTGTGCAAAAAAATCAGTAGAGGGGGTGAGGCGGAGTGATGCAAGCTTCGATTTGCGGGGAGATGCGGCGCGCCTACTATGAACATACCGAGACCGCGACATCACAATCTAGGAACATAGGAATAATCGGACTGAAATAATTAATTTTCGTTTTGCCAGCGACTTAGCATGTATGAGTTTTAACTGTGCCTAATAATAGTAATGTTTTACATCCAATGCGTAAGTGTAATATAAGTTAATCATTCTCTAAAATTAAATTAAAATAAAAAAAAAAAAAAAAAATATTATACCGCTACCGCTGCCTTTTTGTAGACCAATTCTTATCAATAACTCTGAAACTCGAAAGTCGCGTCCTTGGAGACTTTTGCTCAGAATTACGAAACGAATCTATTCTCAAAATTGCGTGAAATTTGACCGAAAGTCATTTCCATATAAAAATTTCTTTAATTTGTACTTTTATTTCTACCCACCTAATTATTATAGGTGCCTAACTATAAAAGAAACTAGAAATTGCGTAATCGACACTTTGCTTTGCCAACTCTTGACATCGATTTGCGGCATCCCTTTGCCTTTGGCGGTTTCTCCTGGCGGCCGGTCGATTAGCCGCGGCGCGAGCCACACGGCATCAAAGGACTTAGCGACTATCTTTTTACATTCACAGGATGTTTCTTGTGTTTATTATTGTTACAGTAAAAATATTTCAAACATCTATGTTGAATTATAGATAGTTATAAGGTTTTTATCAAGTATTTACTCAATAAAAAGGTTCAGTTTGTGTCTGAAGTTGTTTGTTCGAAAGGAATAGGTATAAAAACTTATTCCATTGTAATGATGTTACATCTAGAACAATTATTATAACCAATGTGTGAATTTAAAATCACTATTTCATTTTGTTTATTTATACTTTAGAAGCTTTATTTTTATTTGTTAGAAAAAATCTTTTAAAATTTACTGAGTGAAATTTTAAGTATTAAATTAATTTAAATTAAAAGTTGCATGATGTATTTTTCTTCTTTATCACAATCACAAGCCAATAAACACTGCCTCTTCTTCAAACGTCCTATTTTGTTTAGAGTAGTAAGTAAACTGTGGATTTCGAGTGCGTGGCCAATAGTAGGTACCAAATCTATATTTTATTCAGAGATAATTTAAGAAGAAATAAAATATCAAATAAAGTAATATAATTTAAAATAAACATTGTATTTCAGTGTGTTATTTTATTAGAATCAGAAAATATTATAAAAACTAGTACGTAATAATTATCGGTATTATGGAAGATATATACCGGAATATTGATAATCAGAATATTGAGATTATTACATGCCCTTACTAGTGTAGGTAGATACATCCTACTAAAAATATTTTTTCATTGGTCTATAAAACTTTGTGAGGGAGAGAAATATCAAACACGCTGTATTCATAAAATGATGCACGCGCGAACATATCCCGCGCGACTATTTCGCGTCACAGCCGTTGACTTGAGACGTCTAGAAAGTGCACGTTCCTCTCATATCGTGTAAATTTGTTGATAAAATCTCGTTACACAATTTATTTTTATTTTGTATTTTTTTGTGATTATATTATAGTTTATTTTATTAAGTATTAACTAATAAGTAGTAATTTATAGTTTAGTGTAAATAATGGGTAATAAAAGGAATAAAGAACTACGTAAGATTTGTATTAGAAAACGACGTAAGAAGAATATAAAAAAACATACTTTTGACTCTGAGTAAGTATAATATTTGAAATTATAATACAAAATCCTTATTATTCAATATCTTCAATCAATGTAAAAAGAAAAGATGGAGTAATACAACCGCTCAGCGTGCCTGCCACGTAGCATACGCTCTGCCTATACACTACTCCTCGTCCCGGTGTTCCTCTTTTCTTATTTTGTATTAGCACTACGGCCGAATACTACAAAACAGTGAGAGTACAGAAATTAAGCTTACGTATGTACATAACCTTTTATACTTACACTCGGCCACAGTAAATATATCTAAACAGTACCGAAACATATGGTAGTCTATCAAAAACTAAGTAGATATAAAGTTACCTATTTACACAGGCAAAGGCGGGTAAAAGCTTAGTCCATTGAGACCTAAGTATGTATAAAACACCACATTTACACAGGCAAAACCGAGACATATGGTAGTCTATCAAAAACTTAGTAGGTATAAAGTTACCTATTTACATAGGCAAAACCGGGTAAAAGCCTAGTCCATTAAGACCTAAGTAGGTATAAAGGCAGACATTTACACAGGCAAAACAGAGACATATGGTAGTCTATCAAAAACTAAGTAGGTATAAAGTTACCTATTTACACAGGCAAAGCCGGATAAAAGCCTAGTCCATTAAGACCTAAGTAGGTATAAAGTCAGACATTTACACAGGCAAAACCGAGACATATGGTAGTCTATCAAAAACTAAGTAGGTATAAAGTTACCTATTTACATAGGCAAAACCGGGTAAAAGCCTAGTCCATCAAGACCTAAGTAGGTATAAAGTCAGATATTTACACAGGCAAAGCCGAGACATAGGGTAGTCTATGAAAAACTAAGTAGGTATAAGTTACCTATTTACATAGACAAAGCCGGGTAAAACCCTAGTCCATCAATACCTAAGTAGGTATAAAGTCAGATATTTACACAGGCAAAGCCGGGAAAAACCTAGTCCATCAAGACCTAAGTAGGTATAAAGTAAAATATTTACACAGGCAAAGCCGAGACATTAGGGTAGTCTATGAAAAACTTAGTAGGTATAAGTTACCTATTTACATAGGTAAAGCCGGGAAAAGCCTAGTCCATCAAGACCTAAGTAGGTATAAATTCAGATATTTACACAGGCAAAACCGATACATATGGTAGTTTATTAAAAACTAAGTAGTATTAGTATGTATAGAAAGCCCGCTGTTTCTAATAAGATAGCTAGAGCGGGATAGTGGTAGACGTTTAAGTTCGGGTGTGAAAGGGACAGACAATAGGATTACGAGAAAAACATCGCTAATTTATAATCAGGCGAGTTCACCAGAGCGTCCGGGACACGTCCGCTGCCGGCGGTATCTGTCCGCCATCTGCCGATATTTACGGAATTTCGGGCTTTTCAATTAATTAAAAAATAAACACGCTATTAATTTGCCATTTTTTAAGCAATGTCTTTAGTACATTGATTTTCCTACAATATAGTTTTTTTTTAACGTTAGTTGTCGCTCAAAATATTGAGAATTTTGAGAGCAAAAATTATTTTCGTGCTGTAACTTGCGATTTTTTTTTTAAAGATACTACAAAGATTTAATAATATTTTATTATTTATATATTTTCTTTATATATTTCACTATTCACAAATTTTTTTTCGGACTTGTAAAATGGCTTGATATGTCCACATTTAGCGACAAAAAAATAGACGTTTCAGAGAAAATGTACGGAGACGTCGCCTTAAGAGCGATCAAAGCGAAACAGTGAAGTGGAATTTAGTGCGACTAAGTGTTATTCTATAGTGTTTAATTATTTAACTGTATTTTTGTGGTGTTAAAGTAAAGTTTGTTTATTTAATCGGTATTTTAAAAATCTCTTCGAACCCTAGCTCGTAACAATACCCTTGCGTTGTGGCCGAGACACTAGAAACAGTAACTTTTTGCCAGTTGTCCATATTGAACTGCAGAACAGGTGGCAAGCCTGTCGGGTATAACCTGCTCAGACCACTTGCTCCAATCCATCCAATGGGTTTTTTATTAGAGAGGCTTTTCCATCTAAATATCAATACCTCAACAGACCTGGGTCACCCATTAGGTATAGCCTCACAAATAATCGGCTATATATAAACCTTTTAAAAAAAAGTGCACCGACTTCAAAAATTTGCACTGAAAAGTAAGAAATAATAAATATTTCGTCGTAGAATTTGAAGACGGTTGGTGCCAAATTAGGATACAAAACTAAGTAAATATCTAAGAAGATCTGTTCAATATTATCTATGTTTGTATGTACGATCGTAGGTTCCTAATGAATTGTCTAGATTAGTGAATTTGGGAACTAAGTTGTTTCTAATTTGGCACCAACCGTCTTCAAATTCTACGACGAAATATTTATTATTTCTTACTTTTCAGTGCAAATTTTTGAAGTCGGTGCACTTTTTTTTAAAAGGTTTATTTTACCCTTTTAAGTGATTTTGCTGCCTTGAGAGACAAATAAAACAACTAAAAAAATATTGATGGAAAATTTAAAAAAAATACCGCTGTGGATGTGATTTGAACCATGTGATTGTGCATCCTATGCACCCCATTACATTTAACCGCTACACCATCGTCACGAAAATTGACAACTTCGTGTCAATAGCAACCGTTGCTAAGGCTTTTTCTGATACATAATTTTCAGCCGTAAACAGAAATTAATTACTGAGTTTCTGAAAAACTACTGAACCGTTTGTCGTCATATGTCTGTGAGATAATGTCGAGAAATTATGATGTCTTAAAAAAAAATAAGTCGTCAAAATCGGTACATATTTTATCGAGATATCAAGAAAAATGTACTTATAAAGTCAGTTTTTTCAAAATTTCTGAAAAACTAATGAACCAATTTTTATGAGATAAAAATGGGACCAATCCGGAAGAGTTATCTGTCGATTAAAAAAGAAACCATCAAAATCGGTTCACAATTCGCGGAGTTATCGACGTACATACATACATATAAAAAAAAAAAAAAAAAAAAAAAAAAAAAATACGGTCCGAATTGAGAACCTTCTCCTTCTTTTTTTGGAAGTCGGTTAAAAAGAGGAACACTTTGTCTTTCGCTGGGTACCCTAGGACCGACACAAGTTTAGAAACTGTTCACTGTACCTCGTATAACGTTTGCGGGGAAGGACACTCGACCGCCACAGCCCTCGACACCTCCAAACTGGACTGCGGCAACACTGCCAGCATCTGTTGCCAAACGCGACTCATGCCGTTACCTGACACAAACAAAAACATGCTGAAGTTTTAGCTTGTTGAAGTGACACATCTATTGACGCGCCTTAGAGGTAAGACCGACTCGTATATGTCGTGAGGGCAAACGGAATGTTTTATTTATGCCGTCATGCCCCTCTCTACGCTCTCTACTGCCTTGTGTGTGCGTAGCGCATATTTATTTATTAGTTTTCTTTAATTATAAAGTTGGATGTCTCAAAAATCGTTTGAAAAACGCATAATCTCTATGGGGCATTAAGCAAGAGCTTTTTGTAACATTTGTCTTGCTACACCTGGTAGACAAACTCTTCCGCGTCATGCTAACCAGGCTGATACATAACGAGTTAGCGATTGTTGATATGTGACTTTACGCCATTCATGTTCATGGACGCTTTATAGTGTGTAATTCTCATCAGTGTATTACTATTTGTACTGCAACCAGTGGCGGCCCTGGGGTAGAGGGAGAGGAGCGGCCACTCTACGCGCCATGTGGGAAAAGGTGCCAAAATCCGATCATCAACCTTTCTTTTTTGACCCACACGCAACGCAACGGGGGCGGGCGATGGACCGATATTTTTACATTTTTATTACCAGAAACTAGATTATAATTGATCAAAGGGCGCCGAAAGACAATCTCGCTTATAAAATGCCTTCCACACGGTCGGACAGCCGACTCAACCGACGTGACCTAACCAATAGAAAGTCTTCTACAATCCCCTCTACTGTGGCTACGAAAGTTTTTGATGGTTCGAACCGACTTGACCTTGGTGCGCGGAACGCCTTTTTTCAATCCCCTTTACTCGCCCATAGCACACCCATAGAGACGTACCGCAACCAGGGTTCCCAACTTAGGGGTTTTTCCCACAAATTTAGGGGGTAAATAAATGTGATGGCGTTTTTAAGGGCCTTTACGAGTACAGGCCCTGGGATAACTTAAAATAATTTAATATACAAATATATGATTTTAAAAAGTCAGAAACGAAATTATATTTGAAATATTAAATAATTTATAAATGAAGAATATTATAAAAAATGTTAAGGGGGATTTCAATGTAATTTTGGTGATTTTAGGGGTGTTTGACTTTAGCAAAATAAAAAAAATATATATACAGGGTGTCCAGTAAGTAATGGATAACCTTGCAACCAGAGATAGTCCAGGTCAGGAGCATCACGTCATGAAAATTTGACCTTAATAAAAGTCGCATGGTTTTCAAGATTTTTGCAATTTTAAAAATTCTAGGAAAATCACACCCTTTGACCAGTTTTTTACTTGCCCTGACTACAAATAAACCTTAATTTCCTTCTGTTTTTTGCAGTGTGCTCTTGAATAATGTTATTATTAACTTACATCATAATTTCTCTAGTAACATTGAGGGTTCCGTAGGAAAAAAAAATTTTTTCCTCAAGTTAAGACTACCAAGTTGATATTACACGATTTCAACCTCGCATTATGAAAAAAAAATGTACTTAGCAATGAGTGGCCACTCATCCTAAAAAGTTGCTTAATTTGTCCAGATTCTAAGCCGGTATTACATACCGCGTTTACATTTATAAAAATAAAGATATTGCTAATTTAACGGGAAAGGAGCTAATTTTCAATAAACTGATTTACTTCAAAATTATTTCAATCTAATAAATTAATACAAAATCTATTGTAACAAGCATTTGGATACATACCTAATGAAAGATAATTGAGAATTAAAAAAAAAAACAACAATAAAAAAACAAAAACAAAAAGTGTACCGACTTCAAAACTGAAAAGTGTGCTTTCCGAAAGCAAATGCACATTGCACATGTCACTATAAAAAAATACCCAAATCGCTTCAAGTGTGCCTATAAAATTTGAAGAGTTCTCCATTTCTTCAGGATCACATCATCAGATCCAGACCTGATGACCATGGGACCACCTGGACAGTATACCCTTTCAAACAAAAAAAAAATTTCCTAATCGGTCCAGGTGTCTTCAAGTAATCGGGGAACATACATAAAAAAAAAATTCGACTAATTGAGAACCTCCTCCTTCTTTTTTGAAGTTCGGTTAAAAACGGTTATCTAATTTTTAAACTGACAACAAAACGGCCACGGCTTAGTGTGAATTTCCGAGAAACAGACACAAAAGTAAGAAAGAAAGAGATAACGATTGGTGGGAGAATAAAATTAATTAATTTACGCATACGTACGCTTATCAAAACTATTTTTTTTACTTTTGGATTTCTCTGATTAACGACGACTGTTTGCTTATGTGGTGTTAACTTTGTGTTGCTTAACGCTTTGGACATTATTGTATGGTGATCTACGAGGACTTGGCGCTTCTCTGGACTTATGGTTTTGTGCTGTGACTCTACGACGTTGCTTCGGGCTGCAAAATGTCTTTGTTCGAACACTTGTCGTGAAAATAAAAATATTAACAAAATGTTGTTTTCTTTTTAATTCTCAATTCTCTTTCATTGGGTATGTATCCAAATGCTTCTTACAATAGATTTTGTATCAATTTATTAAATTGAAATTAAAATTAAAATAATTTTGAAGTAAATCAGTTTATTGAAAATTAGCTCCTTTCCCGTTAAATTAGCAATATCTTTATTTTTATAAATGTAGACGCGGTATGTAATACCGGCTTAGAATCTGGACAAATCAGGCAACTTTTCAGGATGTGTGGCCACTCATTGCTAAGAACATTTTTTTTCATAATGCGAGGTTGAAATCGTGTGAACTTGGTAGTCTTAACTTGAGTAAAAAAAATATTTTTCCGACGGAACCCTCTAAGTTACTGAAAAAATTATGATGTAAGTTAATAATAACATTATTCAAGAGTACACTGCAAAAAACAGAATGGAAATTAAGGTTTATTTGTAGTCAGGGCAAGCAAAATACTGGTCAAAGGGTGTGATTTTCTTAGAATTTTTAAAATTGCAATAATCTTGAAAACCATGCGACTTTTATTAAGGTCAAATTTTCATGACGTCATGCTCCTGACCTGGTCTATCTCTGGTTGCAAGGTTATCCATTACTTACTGGACACCCTATATAAAATAAAGTTATATTTTTTTTGGAGTTGGAAACATTGCTCGCAACAAAGGACGGTTCGAGGCAAAGTCGTGGCAAGTCGTCGGTCGTGGTGGGTGGTTTTCTGAACTGTCACTTCGGTTGAGTCGGCTGTCGGACAGTGTAGCAGCTGGCAACAGCACCTACTAGGTCTAGAATCTAGACATCATCAAAGCCGTCTGCATTATCTTTATACTGTGATATTATAGTGCTATACACATCGATGGCTATACATAAAACAAAGTCCCCCGCCGCGTCTGTTTCTGATATTTTCACGCAAAAACTACTGAACGGATTTTGATGCGATTTTCACGAGTAGATAGGTTAATTCACGAGGAAGGTTTACCAGCATTAAACATGAACCTATCATGTTTAGGAGCTGAGCATGAACAGTTAGATATAAATGAATCAATCGGAGGAAAAGTTAGCCCCAGCGAGTTTTCATGGCGTATGCTGTCTAATCCGTCAGACATATAACAAAATGATGTAGGAAAGAATTGTGTAGAATAAAATGATCTACAAAAACGTCCTCGGTAGCATATATCTATATACCTCTAACCGATAAGTAGGTATAAGCTTATTCATATATTGTACTCGTGCCAAGCCGGGGGCGGGATCGCTATAATACAGTAATTATTATTATACCATGTTCATCAACAGCCACACAGTTCTTGTTATCGCCTCTCATGAAGAACTCGACTTGATCATCGGTGGCATACTTTGCTTCTCTGAAAAAAATATTACCGCCATAAATTATTATTCTACAGACAAAAACTATTATCTAACCTAGCAGTATTAGGCAATATCCTCGACGGATTTTAGACATGATGTCCATCACAGGTGGCTTGCGGCTCCCGGGTCAGGGCACTCAGCGGATGACAACTCATGTTGCCTATAGCTATGCAATAAATGTCGTGTCGCTGAATGACTGACAATCTAAACCACTGAACATATAATTATGAAAATTGGAGGTATATTCCTTAGGGGGTGTAGAGGTGCACTAAGAAATGTTTTTTCTAAAATTTATACCTAAGGAGGTTAAATATGGTGTAAACGTAGTATGCCTAATACAACTGCTAGTACATTTAATACCTATCGGACAAGTGACAAGCTCTATAAAACCGAAGTCTCTTTCTAAAGGCTGAATAAGTTTCATTTAAAAACTCATTAGTACCTATGGCCATGGACGTAAAAAAGTAGAGGACGGATCGCCGTTAAGACAAAAGTGAAGCACCAAGCATGCATGTGTGCTACCGATTTTATTTATATCTTTAAATTGTAGAATAAGTGGTAAATCCACAACATTTCAAAATTTTAACACCCTAATTTTATTAGCTTATATGAAAGTAGGTGAAAAATTAAGGTACCCGTATTTTTTGATTTTCTAAAATTTTAACTTTAACACTCTTAAATTAATTTTTAAATATTGCATTTTTAGAAAAAGTCGATAACGGCTAAAAGTATCAGGTGTCTATGCGTATTCTGTATAAAAAAAAAGAAATGACATGAGCTGCGTGCGTTCGTTCGTTTCATTCGTTCAATAGTTCGTTCATGGTTCTTTTGTTTCATTCATTATTGTTTATTTTTGATTTTTTTAATTTAAAATTAAATTTAATTCACTTTCATCAACAAAGATGGGTAGAGAAGCACGTAAATTAAATTCCCTTGTATCTATTCTATTCTATTTTTTCGTGTTATGGCTCCATCAGTAGTCCCCTTGTATCCTGTTTTGTTTTTACAACTACAACTAATACTTTTTAATGCCAGTTTCCCAGAGAGTATAGTAGCTTTGAGCGGTACTCGTTACACAGTGTAGTTTTTTCAAAATATCTCTTAAACCACTGAATAAAAAAATAATTTAATATGTTTATCGTGTTAAGCAAAGGAAGATCTCCAAACGGATTTTTAATTTTGGTACTTAACGAAAAATGAAATGTTGTGAATTACTTACTTACCTATGAAATGTGATTCCTTGAGATTTTTTATAAGTAATGGAGTTGTTTTTGCATAATTCAAGACGGCATTCTTTTTTATTTTCTTAATGGCGGCTGATCAGCTTAACCGAATGAGAATGTGTGCGTGAGGCTCGTATTTACAATAAAACTGGCATAACTTGGTTGCTTCACTTTTGTCTTAGCGGCGATCCGTCCTCTCTTTTTTTACGTCCATGCCTATGGCTTGTTATTTTAAACAAATCACTACATATTACATTAAAGAGTCCCCCGCCAGTTTACGAGTATTAAACATGGACTGGTTTAGGAGCTGAAGTCGGGGGGAAAGTTAGCCCCAGCGAGTTTTCATGGCGTATGCTGTCTAATCCGTCAGAGATATAACAAAATGATGTCGCAAAAGATTGTGTAGAATAAAAATTGTTGTAAAAGCATAATGTACCAGGACGCTAGTAAATAATAAATGTAATATCGATAAGTAAAAGTAAATATCAACTCACTTAAATGGCTTCTCAGCAATAGATTTGGTGAACTGAACTATAAGTCGAGCCAATTCATTTGGAGTATTCACCAGCATGGAGTCACACCCGGTGCTCACCAATATATCTACAAAATATACCTATACTAAGTATGTGCTTAAATCGACTCCTCGTGCTTCGGAGGGCAAGTAAAGGGCGTCCGCACTTCTTCTATAAATAACAGATTTCTACGCAATAGGCTTGCCACCTGTTCTGTTCAATATGGACAACTGGCGTCAAGTGGACGGTTTGTCATAACGGTTAAATCGATGATATTTTAGATGATGGGCTGTTTACGTATTCCTGGGCGATGATTTCAGATAAATAATTATTAACTCAACTCCCTAATAGCGTAGATAAGTTGCGACTGAGACTCTAAAGAATACATTAGTGAAAATGTCATCCAAATCGGGTGAGTGGTTCTTGAGTTTTTTTTTACAATTTTGTGTTTTACTTCACAACTCCTGTGATAGCGTGATGATGACAATAATATATATAGCTTATTTACTAATAGTCCTTTGAGTATATACCAAAGGAGACGTGTAGCGTGTAAATCACCGATCAATTTTTTCTGCCACTTTTGGCGGGGGGAGGTAAACGCCTAGTACTAGCCCCTGTACCACTGTATTTTTCTGTCGTGTTATTATCGCAACGGATTTTACGTAATATGATGATTATGTTAAAATACAAACATAATAATTATAATTAATGATTGGAAACACTTTTGTTTGACGTCCTAGATCGCTTTTCCCATTTAAAACATCACAATTAACTATATTCCTAGAGCTCTGTCTCGCGACACTAAACGATACCAACGAAACCTGAGGTAACTTATTACTGCGCACCTGGTCACTTTAACTGGTCAAAGGGGAAAAAATTGGCGATAGGGAAGCCCGTCTATGGCCCCTCCATAGGCTTAGTACTCTATGTAATAGTCATAAAACATTACCAGTGAATGCCATTTCCAGTTGTAATTCTGACAAGGAGTCACTGGGGGCCTTCTTGAGATTTTTTCTGAAAAAATCATTGAGTTAATAAACAAACAATTACAAAATATACATAGGTGATAAGGGTATGTAAAAAACTGTGTGAAAGCGAGTGCTCCGTGAATTTCTCAAACATCATCGGCTAAAGATGAAGACTTTGTCATCCAGTACCCTGGGACCGTCAAATAAGGCTACTTTTTATCCCGGAAAATGTATATTTCCCGTGGGATAGATTTGTTTTGTTTTTCACGGGATCGACATGTTTTTTTGCATAGTGGTAGTTTAAGGGTCAAAGAATGACATAAATATACTACTTTTTATACCGCGAAAGCGGGCGGAGGGGAAAATTACAGCACGGGATTATTTCTTTTTGGATCTATTTCCACGCGGGTAAAACCGCGGACAGAAGCTTGTAAGGCTTTAAAGCCAAATCTGATGTCACTTTAATATAAGCCTTTGAAGCCAAGTGTGCATTGTATTTTATCAATAAGGCTATTATTCAAAGTGTTTCCAAAGAACTGTCAACACTCCTATTCAATCACTAGCAATAAACCTAATTAAATATCGTGTCAACCAACTTATATAAATTAAAATATCCAGGTGTGAGCATGACGGTGTAGAATCTCAGGTACCTACGTAGACAAAATTTCATTTAGAAAGAGAAAGAGATAATGTCCCATAGAGATAAAGCAAGAGCAAAAGGACCGGTTTCCGCGACGCTTCTCCTCACATCTGAGATTTTGTCTTCGTGCCCGAGATTATTTGTACGCCGCTATAAGTTACTCTATGGTTATCTGGCCTTACTTGACATAATCCTTGGCTCCAATCAATACTAGTGTCGTGCTGCACCCCGTCATAGATACGACGGTGGTCAAGTGTTGTGACAGCACCTCACTGTGCATCATCGACAACAGCTCGTGCCCGGTCATCACTAACAGACATCTGTCGCAGTGCTCTCGTTCTGGGCCCAATATTACCTAAAATAAACGTCTATATGTTTTTCTATATTCTAACCACCTCCACAGTCGGTTCCTCACTGCTGAGGATCGTGACTACGACTCAAGTTTCTCCTCATTTTATTTTCCTCCGTCGACTGCGGTCCTCTGCCTGATTTAGGGCTGTGGTGGTAATATAGAGGGGTCCAGGTTTACGGACACTTGATCGGACCATTGTTTGGGGCTTCGTCCTCGAGGTATATTTCCCTCCACCCTGCTTATTATCACAAGCTTATCCAGCTTGTTGCCCTCTCTTCGTGCAATATGTCCGAAATACTGCAGAACTCGTCTCATGCACACAGTGCAGAGCAGTGGCTTTGACCTAATGTTCAGCTCTGACAGTATTTGTGCGACGTGCGATCCAAGATATATCAGCATATGGCGATAACACCACATTTCAAATGCATCAATTCTCTGTCGGATGCATTTGAGATGTTGTTGTTACTGTGACGTCTATAATACTTGACATTGGCGGAATCATCAAAGCTCTAAGGGAGCCATATACGAAAATGGAAAAGACCAGTGTGCACCAAATGCACTTTTGTGCGCTTCGAGATGTTGCTGTCTCTCCAAATTTTGTTCAGCTGGGTCATCGCAGTTTTTGCTATTTATTTATTTATTTATTATAAATAGCCCAACAACACCTACGTCCACACATATGTATAGGAGTGATAGGTATTCTCTGGTATGAGTTGTGGTTAGGAGTTATGCAATGATAAACTTACAGTTTCTCCGTTTGATACTCGTATATTGCACATACAGTTCACTCACTATTTATGTTCATTGAAGGAGTATGTCCTTACATTAAGACAGTTATCATTAGTTAACTACGCAATTATTAGTTAGGGTAGTAGCTTGAACAATTTCAACACAGAATGTAAACGATGTATAGGTCTTGCGCGGTAGGTCGCGGCTGCGAGACTGCTGCGTCGGCGGGTCGACGTCAGCGCTCGAACAAAAGAGGTAGGTCGAGAGTGCGCGTTTCCATTACGCGTCGAGCTGATATTTATATTATTTTATTTGTCGTGTTGTAGTGAATGTGTGTATGTTTTGTGTGTTAATGTAGGATTGTAGATGATGATCCTACATCACTCCCCTCCAGAGACCTGGCTAAGGGCGATAATAATCTGGGAATTTTACTCTTCTACCAGAACGGGTTGTTGTCGTACCTTTATTTAAATTTTCTTGAACAGGGTTCTGGTGTTGGTGTTGTGAGTCTGTCAGTACATAGGCCGGTTTTAGTCGGTCTATAGATACTGAGACTGGTTTACCTTTTACGAGCAACTTGAATACTTTGTCGCTTCTATGTATTACTTCATATGGACCGGTATAAGCTGGTTGTAATGAACCGTGTATTGAGTCGTCTCTTAGAAAAACATGACTAGTGGTTGATAATTCCTTGTAGACGAAAAATTTGCTTTTGCGGTGGCGAGAAGCGGGAACTGGCTGTAAGTTGTTGGCAAACATACGTAGGCGTGCTGTGAAATCTGTGACATCAGTAGTGACGTCAACAGATTTTTCAAAGAAATCACCAGGGAGTCTTAAGGGTTCGCCGTACACTAATTCCGCGGAAGATGTTTGTAAGTCCTCCTTGAAAGCACTTCGTATGCCAAGTAATACTAGTGGTAATGACTCTGTCCAGTTGTTGTTAGCGTGACATATAATAGATGCTTTAAGCTGTCTATGAAAGCGTTCTACTAAACCGTTACAAGCAGGATGGTAAGCGGTAGTTCTCTTATGTCGAAAACCTGCTATTTTCGATAAGTATTGAAATAGGGCTGATTCGAACTGTCGGCCTCGGTCCGTTACAATGTCTGTGGGACATCCAAAACGGGCTATCCAGCCAGATAACAATGCTTTCCCGACGGTTTCTGCAGTCATATCAGCAATAGGTATGACTTCTGGCCATCTAGAAAAGCGGTCTATGGCTGTCAAACAGTAATATTGTATATTTTTATGACTTAGTAGACCAATGCGACGACGAATTTCAGTCTCGCAGCCGCAGCCGCCCCTGTTACTGATGACTGAGCCCAAGTATTAGAATTACTCCACGGTGGCAAAGTCTCTGAGTACATCGGAATGCGAGACCGAAATGAATCTGTGGCGATCTTATTCAGGCCACATCTACGCAGCAAAGTACCTACCAGCGATCATATATATTTATACAGTACATTAATTAGGCCGCCACTGTAATATGGAATCCACATTATCAAAAGTACGTTCACCAGATTAAAGCAGGTCAGAGTAATTTTTTTAAATCATCACGGCGCGCGATCACACATATTGAAGTCGAAAAGGTACCCTAATAATCGCCGTTCGTACGATTTAATCGCGCGACTAAAATGTTTGAAATCTATTCGCGCGAACTTAGTTCGTACGAACGCACTATCAAAAGTCCTAATGTATTAAAATGCATAATATGTAATCAAAGCCGTGGTCTGTAGTTACCACCAACAATATAAGTTACAAGTAAAAAATCAAAGTTAGAAATGATTCTACGTCATGTCATGGCGGACAACGCACGCTCCCCGTCGTGACATGATGAGGAATCCAGTTTAATCCTGTCCGCGGTGTGATGATGGCTATTGTTACTGTGACGTCTATATAATACTTGACATCGAGGCGGAATCATCAAAATCCTTATGGCGCCATTACGTAAAAAATAGAATAGAATAGAAAGTTAGAAATACCTTCCCATCGACAACTCGTAAAGCTTGGTTGGACCGTCGACTCCACATGACAATATTGTCATTACATAGTTCCGGGGTTGGTTTAATTTGAGCTCCAGTAGCGCACACTTCTGCAGCAATGTCGGCAGTGTACCACAACTTTAAGAAATCTGGATGTATCTCGACATACATATGCTGTGGACAGGATATTATAATTTATATTTGTTGCCTTTGGATAGGACTACAGTCTTTGAGTATTTACCAAAGGAGACGTGAAGGGTATAAATCATCGAACAAATTTTTCTACCACTTTTGGCGGGGGGGAGGTAAAGGCCTAGTACTAGCCCCTGTACCACTGTATTTTTCTGTCGTTTTATTGTCGCAACGGATTTTACGTTATATGATGATTATGTTAAAATACAAACATAATAATTATAATTAATGATTGGAATCACTAAGTTTGACGCCCTAGATCGCCTTTCCCGTTTAAAACATCACAATTAACTATTTTCTTAAGAGTTCTGTCTCGCGACACAAAACGATACCAACGAAATCTAAGGTAACTTATTACTGCGCACCTGGTCAGTATAACTGGTCAAAGGGGGAAAAATTGGCGAAAGGGGGAGCCCGTCTATGACCCCTCCATAGGCTTAGTACTCTATAACTACAGTACCTACATAAGTATAATAGGCATGATGACAAAAAAATTCTAATTAGTCCGTCAGTTAGATTATCAGAAAATATTGGACATGTATCTTTTCTTTTGTCAATTAAACAAAAAATGATGACGATATAGCCCGCTAAAGTTCCGCGTGACGTCACGCCGTAGTATAATTTTTTGCAAGGCGTGACATCACCAGCCCCCACTCCCAAACTTTGACGCGCTTTATCTCTGTCATTTTTTGTTTGATTGACAAAAGAAAAAATACGTGTCCAATATTTTTTGATAATCTAAATGACGGACTAAATAATATTTTGTTTACCCTGACATCTACCCTATTTTTGCTTGTAAAAAATACCAGACCATGCTGAGACCTTTAAATCTTTACTTTATCACTTTTTGATTTATCAATATAATATTCTTTACGTTAATTAGTCAGATATATGTGATGGTTCAATTGTCGAATGTATATATTGTACGCTTTTCAATCTTTTATAAAGGAGATCTTCATGCTAGGGGGAATGGTCGCGCCAGATATACACAATATAACCAACACCAACAATTTCCCGCCCTACCCCCTCTCAACCTCAACTGTCACTGCTGCAAGTTAACGAGAGACGCACGCGACGCATCTAATTAAAGAAATAATAGCAAAGCTGACGCAGATTACAATCAGAGATTGGGAGAATCAAACCAGCCTAATCAATAATACAGTCCACTACAAATTAAATCAAAGATCTCGCAGTAGGTACCTCCCTTTTTACCTCCAATACTAACTCTTTAGAGTATGTTTGTTTGAACGCGCTAATCTCTGGAACTAACAGTGGTGTTTGAAAAATTATTAAACATAGAAAAGCCGAAGTCCTAATATACCGATGTTGTTGAGAAATCGTACTTTCTCATGTGTCTGGTACGTGAATATTGGTCTATCTTATCTTATCCTTAGTTACCTTATCGATTTTAATAGTAGTCCATCTCGCTCACATTTTTCTAAAGAGATATGGACAAAATAAGCCGCGCGTGAAACTGAGTTCGTTGCGCTGTGATGATTATAAAGAGGAAAGATTTGTATTTTTGTATGTTTGTATGTTTGTTACGAATAAACTCAAAAACTACTGGATGGATTTTGATCATTCTTTCACCATTGGAATGCTACATTATCCCTGAGTAACATAGGCTATATACCATGACGGCATGACAACGGGAACGGGGTGGGCAGAGGTGAACATGACAAAAGCTATGTATGAAGTGTATGTTTGCCAACATTCTGAAATAGTCACATACAAGGTCGTGGGAAACAGCTATACTTAGTAATTATATAATTTAATACTTATTTAAAATTAAAAAAAATATATACACCTATTTGTATTTCCTATAACGAGCCCTTTCATTTGATGTCATATGATGACTATGAAAAAAAAAAATTTCCCCCAAAATTAAAATTCGATTATTTACGCTATACGTCGGAAACTCGAATTAGCGACGTAGTAACTAAACTGTATTTCGTCTCCGTCTATCATAATGAATTGCAGATTTGTTAGACGGAGACGAAATACAGTTTAGTTACTACGTCGCTAATTCGAGTTTATTAATAAGAGTGTATATGTACCAAGTTTCAAGCTTTTTCATCCAGTAGAGTCGGAGAAAATAAGCTGTGACAGATGGACAGACAGACACATGAGTGATCCTATAAGGGTTTCAGTTTTTTTGGATGTTTGGAACCCTAAAAACACACTTTAGCATTTATTAAATATTAGTTAAGAATAGGATAATGGATTTTTTCGAACCCTGGTGTTGGTCGGCATAGGTGGATCAGCAGACAAAGACTAGTAGTGGAGTATGTGAAACATTTTGATCGAAAATTTTGGAAAATGTTTGTTCTGGTGAATAAAACAAAAGTCTAAAATTTCTACTAAAGCCATTTTTTTTACGAACTTCACCTAAATCTGTCCAAAATAGCGAGAAAAAAAGGGGTTGCGGTCAATTTCGGAAGTAGAAATTTTAGATTTTTGTTTTATTCACCAGAACAAACATTTTCCATGGGGTTGCATTAAATCATTAAAAAATTGGCGATATCACTTATTTTTTGGTTTCACATACTGCACTATAGTGTAACAATGAAATAAACAGAAAACTGTACCTTCATACATTCCCCAGGTTTGTACATACTATCAACAGCCTTCTGGGCCATCTTTGCAGCCTTCTGAGCGATTGTTGCAGCCTTATCTTCACTCTTACCCTCTCTAGCTCCCAGCTTTCTTCTCTTTTCTATTAATTACATCATAATATATTGACATCATTTAGAGCCCCGGTAGACTACAGATTATTAGTTTAATGTCCCCATAAATAACCATGTTCTGATCCCCCTTATATCTAAATGCCCTCCCCAGATTGAGAATCAAAGGTTAAGTAAAAGATGTGATCCATTAGAGGGATTATCTGTCATGGAAAAGAGGAAAAGTCAAAACAGTCAATGGATCCAGCACCTTTTCCCCGCAATGTAAAAGCTGACTCAAGTTATTTAGTGTGGATTATGTACTCAAAAATGTTTTTATTAAATAGAGATAGAAGCACATAATGACACAGGTGGCAAGAGACAAGGGCTACTGGATGGAATTGGAAGAGACCTATGCCAAAAGGCACACTGAGCTTAGGGACATAAACAAATACATTATATTATTAAATTACATTAGATATTAAAGAACTGGGATATGAAGATTACATGATACTGTAGCATAAATATAACAAATAACCTTTTTGGCTGTTTGTCTGTTCATCATACCATACTGAACCATTTATATTCATCATACCCTTCATAAATGCTCTGCGATTGTGTGTACTTTTAATCAATACATTTTACCAATAGTTTGTATGTAGGTAGGTGTACATAACTACTGTTTCACATTATGTAGGGCTCCAAACCTCCATTAGTTTTCACTTTACTCTAGCAGGCTACTCTAGGCGTTACAACAATTTAAGCCTAGTAGGTATGAATGTTAGTACTTACATAATTTAAAATTATTTTACCTCTATTTTGTGAACGAAGCTTTGGTATTGCACAGATTTCTGCATCGTTACCAGAATCAGAACAGCTGCTCATTATGTTTAACAGTGAGTGTTTATCTTTTTGCCAAGAAATTATGTTATGTTATGTTAGTTATTAGTGTTATGAATACTACGAACTCAAAATAAGCACACTCTGATTAATAATTTGATGTACATTCATGAGATTCTGACTTCTGATTTAAATAATGAATAAATACATGAATACTCTAAAATATTCGGTTAAATTATTTGTAAATAAACGGCCACAGCAAAAACCCAAATCCGTCATATATAGTAGTCCTAGTCCTAGTCTGTGCTGTTGTGTTGTGACCCAAATCAAAACAAACAACTGTCAAATGTCAGTCAACTCAACTGTCAACAAAATTATAAAAATGCCGGTAGGCAAAGCAAATTAAACCTTACAGCCTAATAATTTGAATATCTTACGAGCAAGGTTTACGTATAATATGCATAAATTGTTATGTAGGTTGTCAATCTTATAAAATAACAAAAGTTTTATTCAATAAGTAAACTAACTATTACAGAAATAGATATAAATATTAACTCTACTTTTTATTTAGGTACTTACTTACAAGTTACATAAATACATATTTTATATTTATTTACTTTAGCAACACACACCTTCACGGCCTTTATAGCTTGTGGTGTGGCCGAGACACCAGTAACCTTGTCTACTTTTTACCAGTTGTCCATATTGAACAAAATATAAGCAATAAGCCTGTTGCTGCACTTAATGGACATTGTCACTTCTTTTTTAACAGACTCTCGTTACAATTTACAAACTAAATATTATATAATATATATCTACATACAAAGTTTAAATATAATAAAAATTAAACACAGGGAACCCCATGAGTGGCTCTCTAATCATGAATATGTAGTGATACATACTCATAAGTAGAAAACCTTCTCGAATTTACTGTCCTGCGGTAAAGTGCCAAGAAGGCTAGCAGCGTTTCCTCGCTGTATAGCTATGCTAATACGTTGCCCAAGGTATGCTCCAGCCCTCTTGTGACCTGAAATGTTAGACGAGATGATAGTTCCTTATATAATTTCTTTGCTCCGAGGCCCCACGAACCCATGGTTTCAACCCCAAACGGTGCAAATAAATAATCTTGTGCAAGGTTTGCGTACTTACGCCGTTTGAGGCTTTCAGCTGTTGTTGCTGCTGCACCAGCGTTATTAGATGTAGCCTGGACGTGAGAAGCCGCCAATGTATCGACGTAGCGTTCCACACTAATGGTCTTCCCTGCGTCCAGGGCACGAGTGTCATACCGTCGGGCCTTTTTCCATCATCACGTGCCATACCAGGCGGCTCTAATATAGCTGGCACGTGGACAGTGGCAAGGGCCCTACGGATGACATCATGGCGTGGCGTGGTATTCTACCAGCACTTTTCGTACATGATAGTCCGTGATGTCCCAGAGAATCGACATTTTGACCGCAGCGACATTGATGGTTCATTAATTTTGATACCGAGTCGTAAGCACACAGAAAGACGAAAAGTAATGTTATCTAATTGAGTACCAATTTTAGAATTTGGAATAGATTGAAGGCAGTATCCTGACTCCCGTTCTGTCACAGCAAGGAGACGACCACGTTCGTGCTTTAGTACTTGCGTCTTGTAATAATATTATTTGTACATTTTTGCAGAGCGGCTCGTCCCATTGCTTCTGTAAATTTGTATTTATAGGTAAATTTTGATTTGGACAGGCCAATTTCCAGGCATTTATTGCCTCCTCCATACACGACACGTTGAAACCGTCCGAAGACGTATGTAAAATTTTATTTATTAAGGTGTGCGTGCTGTGGATGGAAGATAAAAATGCCGGTAATGAGACATGTGAATTTGATGAAACAAGATGAAAAAAAAATGAAGCCTCTGTTATTTTTAGAAGAAGCGGGACGCCGGCTTTACGTGCCATCCGAAGCACGAAGACTCGATCAAAGCACATATTCTTACAGAAAATTGGTGCTTAGCATTGTTTTTAGCAGTTTCAAGACAACACTCTACCAATTTAGGCTATGGACTCCTTTACTATTTATTTAAAAAATTTACAATCGGTTCAGTAGTTTAAGAGATTACCCCCCTACATCCAAACTTCCAAATTGTACGCCTAAACTACCACCTGCTGTCGTCAGCTTAATTTAGCTATGAGAAGTTGTCACGCGAAACAAGCCAGACGCCACGCCACCTTCTGTTATTGATTTCCCATAAAGCGGCATAAATCATTCCGCAGCAACTCAGCGCTTTCACTCCGTCCTACGACGCTTTTCCAAACTTCTAAACTAGGGTTTTAGAAAAAAATCTACAATTACTGTGTGGTCACCGGACGCTATAGTTTTTGCAAATAAAATCGGGAAAATACTTCTAACGGAGACCGGCGATCCACGCTCCAAAGCCTTTTTCATACAACGCATAGCGCTAGAAATTCAAAAGGGTAACGCGCTATGACATGTGTTCTAGGCACTATGGCAGCGGATTCGGACTCTCTGGAAGAAATTTTTAATTTGTAGTTTTGAGATTTTTTTAATTATTAAGTTATATTATTATTGTTTAAATTTATTGTGTATTAAAAAAAAAATCTACAATGTATATACCTATTATATAAAGCTAAAGAGTTTGTTTGTATGCATGTTTGAATGCTACTAAACCAATTTTATTCTAAAATGTATTTTTAATCACTCCTCAACGGCTAATCGGGTTTTGAAACTTGGAGGGCAAAATAGTTTATGTTCTGTAAAATTTTTTATCCCGAAAAATCTGAAGACTTGTAATACCTGATGATGATGGAAAACAAGTCCAAAGGGGGTTTTTTAACTATCAGCTATGGTGGGAAAGTTTTACATATTTTGTTTTATTTCCATGCGAGTGAAAACGCTGACGGAAGCAGCATAAGTAGATAATATCTACTGCTGTCTCTGGCCACATTTTGTATATTTTACACTAGACTTTCCGCCCCCTGCTCCGCCCGTGGATATATTCGAACAACATAAAATATATCCTATGTCACTCAGGGATATACCTATATCGTAGCTATCTATTAGTTAAAGAACTTTTGAATCGGTTCAGATAAAATCAAATATTACCTAGATAACGAAGTATGGCTAAAATTAAAAGTCAATGTTGTCCTGAAGAAAGTAGGTATAATATGAATTAGGTATATAGCTAGGTAATTAATTTCAGGATATGCCAAGAAGTAAGCGTGTGTGTGAATATTTACTTACTTCAAAGAAGCCATAAGATATGTTTCAGAAGCATTTTTTACATTAAAATGTTTCGGACGGGAAAGCAATTAATTCAAGCCCTTCGCAGGCTTCGTAGCTCGCATGTAGACTAAACGTAAACAGATGTGCAATTCTATTTCACCTAAAAATAATCTGAATACCTTATATCTTACGGTGAATGCTGGCGGTCTACTAGATTGGTAAAGTCGCGATAGAACGAGACCAAAAAATTTATACATCAGTGTGCGTGACGACAAGTGTGTTTTACATCTTAGATGACTTACATACAGGCACTGCTCCATGATCACGTCAACTAAACACTAAGTTATACTTTAAAACAGGATATTTTACTACAAATAAGCGAAATTACTACTGACGCTAGGCTTTTACAGTATTCAAAAAACGGTCTCGTCTATCTATCTCGCTTCAACATACGCGTATCTAAGCGCTTTCTCTTTTGTATTGCCAATCTAGTAGAACGCCCGAGCGACTATACTCAATCTATGGTGGTAACATTGTCCACTTGTGTCCATAAACCTAAATGTGATGTAAGTATCTGTTATTTCTCCTGCCATCATTAACTCGATTCCAATTTCTTATAACAATAAAATTGACTGTCCTATATAGATTCATGAATGAAATTATTCTTTGTCCATGGCTTCGTTTATAACTTACACAGAAATAAAACTAATTTGTATATATCTGTGATTTAAATTCTATTGGTACGAACAAATCAATCTACTAAATACCTACAATTAAATAAATCAGTTAGGCACAATGTTATTATTTGTAGGTTTGTTGCCCTCTCTTGTACAACTCGATTTATTCTTTGACGGACGGAGGGACGACCCTATGACTGTAATGTAACCCTCCTGACTCCTCAGTTGCGCTTTGTTTACAGGCTGTACGGCCGTGGTCTTGGCTAAACGCCTGCTATTTTTTTTCTACATAATATTTTACGTGACGTCTATAAAAATAAAAATTTAATTAGTATATGAATTTGAAAACATATTTGAACAAAAAAAACAAACGCCTAATTTAAAAAAATGGATTGGCGGGAAAAACTCTTTGGCAAACTTCTTGTCAGATGCGACTCTGCAGGAACTGAATCTGATCAATTTAGTGTCATACCCACCTTAGAAGCCTTGAAAGAATGCGTGGAAGAAGAAGATGCTATACCTGTTTGTGGGATATATTTTTCTTTTGCAAATATTAGTGAGACTAGTGATGATTTTGGTTTAAGACTTGAAGAAGTGTATAAGAAAGTGCATCCTCGTTTGGTAGTTGTCCAGGTGGTGTTATGGGCCCACGTTGGTACTCCTGAAGGTCCTGTTGAGAGAGAAGCAGGGTTCCGTACAAGTTTGACGGGGAAACCATGGTATGCTGTGCCGTTTCACGATGTCGATACTAAGGTAATTATATTTTTGTAAATGATAATTGTTTAATTGAATTAGTAGAATAGGTAAACCTACAAAATAACCTATTGATTTATCTACATACCGAAAACAAAGTTATTGCTTTGTCCTTGAACAGTACAAGCCAGACGCCTTGCAGACAGCAGACGGCCACCAGCCAGAGACCAGACGAAACCGAGCTATAATACCATAGTCGGAGACTTCGTGGCCGGCCTTGCCAAGCGCATGTTTTATCGCGCCGACAATGGCCGGCATGAACATCTCCGGGGCTTCGCCCCCCTGCATTCAAGGCCACCAGACGGCCGTCCTCTGCCAAGAGAGCTGGCACTATCTCCCAATTAGGTAGTCAGCGTAGGATAGCTTAGGCCTCTTAGTTAGTTAGCCTAGGGTATCCTATAGTTAATAAGTTAATTAGACGGATTCCCAACGAGAAAACGACCATGGGCAGGCTGCCAATCAACCTGCCCTGGCACCCTCAGTGCCAGAACAGATCCCGGTGGGGTTAAGGCCCCACATGTCATACCGACGCGACGAGGCCATGCCTCTGCGTCTAGCCTCCGGGCGGGGGTAGTGGAGGGGTGGGTTATTCCCAGCCTCACCGCCACCACCACCGCATTAGCCGGGGATGGAAACCAAGATCGCTATAATACCGTCTCGTCTCTGATACCGTCATTCATATTGTTTGACCTTGCAAAATATAAACTATATAAGAATGATATAGTAGTACGTACGTACTACGATAAAGTAAGGTACGTATTATTACGTATAGATATTTTGGTATCTATCACCTATATAAAACGAAAAACTGACTGATATAGATGTAAAGGTAAGGTAGGTTTAAAAGGACGGGAAAAATAAATAACCGCCGCAAAGTCAACTATAGACTGAATGATACCTTTAATATAGAGACTATCATCTATGGCAAATCTATGGTATCATTCAGTTTATAGGTTAGTTAACAAAAGCAGGCGTGAACAAATATTTAAATATCAAACGTGCCAACTCTTGTAAATCGACCTTTACACGGCCTTTACGACACGGACCAACGCAATCGACGCGGGCAACTCTGCGGGCGTTTTATCAGGGTCGTTTATCGCGGGAAAGAGAGAGAGACATACTAGATGCGTACCAGATTTGAGGAGGGAAGGAGCGCGGACATAATGCTCGTGCGGAGTCGTGCGTGAGGCGGTCACGCGGTCCGAGCTTCTCCGAAGTCAAACCAGACGAGCAAGACGGATTTGCGCGCCATATTTGCTCTTGTAATTAAAAATAACAAATGTGTGACGTGGATTTACGTTTTTGGAGCCGAGAATTAACTATAGAAGTCATTGAAAGATACAAGTCAATGCCTTGCCTGTGGAAAGTGAAGTGCGACGAATATAAAAACAAATCTAAAAAGGAAGAAGGCTACAGAAAATTGGTGGAGTTTTTTAAAAAACGCGGTTTCCCCAGTGCTGACAAGGAATTCGTGAAAAAAAAGTTACAAAGCGTCCGCAGTGGTTTTAGGAAAGAACATAGAAAAGTTGTGAAATATAGGAGTAAGGGTGTCAAATACGTCCCTGTGTTATGGTATTATGAGTTAATGACATTTGTTAAGGACCAGGATGTGGACATATCCGCCGAAAATATATCGACCATTGAAGAATATGACGAAGACTTCAGTAGTGACCCGCTAAATGTTACTAATGATATACAAAATGATGAAGTTAAAGTTGAAGAACTACAAGAACAAGAGGTGAGTTGCCTTTTTTTTAATTTAGATAAATATTTGGCAGAGGATATACCTACGTAAGTCCAAGTTCTTGATTGACAGTTGCATTTCACGCTTCGCTTAAAAAGGGTCCTAAGTTGTACGTAGCAGGAAATAGGTAGACCTACCCCCTACGAATAAAGAAAGCGGAAAGCCTACCTCCATTTCATTTTATTGACAAGGGTTGATTAAATAAATAACGATAGTGCCAGGTAACACAACTACTTAGGTAAAGCAGGTACCTACTTATAAGACTAAGTTTTTTAGGGCTTAAAACGTGATAAATACCGTCATTTTATTCATATTACAGTTGTTTTTTGGGTCGGCTTATTAGCAAAAAACCGCAGTGAAAATGGAAAAGTAAGAGTTAAGCCCACATTCATGCTCCCTCAAACTACCCAGGTGGTAAGGTAATCTAAACCAAGCCAAGTTCGCAAAGGAGCGACGGACCATAACTCTTTTGTTGATAACAATTCCGAGTTTATAGCCCAAAATTAAAGATATTTTTAGAGAAACGGCCAAAATTAAAAATAAAAATTAATTAATTACGATACTAAAATAGGTAGACTTTAATGAAACAAATTATTACAATTAATTGCTTTAAAGTAACTCAAAAATGAAGTCACGCTTTATAACACTACAACATTTCTTCTAGGTTCAACCGTTTATCAAAAGGAAAGCCACAACCACTACTCAAGAAGATCATGAAACATCTACACCAGTTAAATCAAATACAAGCGCACTAACAGAATTCGAGATAGCCGGAATGAATGTTGCCAAGAAATTGTCTAGAATGACCCCCACACAAGCTATATATGCGGAATCTCTGATAAGCACTGTTTTAAGGAAAGGACTTTTAAACAAATTGGATGATGACACGGAACTTTCTGATAGGAAACTAAATATAAACTGAAAGATTAAGTAGTCATGCGTTAGCTTTTCTGTTTCACAATGTGTAGATACTGTCAAAATAATTCACTTACACAATTGTGCATTTTATATGGGTTTACTGGGATAAGGCACCAAGGACCGTACACAAATACGCTTATAACTACTTATCTATAAAAGATAGATATATATGCTACCGCGGACTTTTCTGTAGATCATTTTATTCTACATTGTGTAATTTCCTATATAATTTATACGCCCCGACTTAATTCACTTATACTGCTCCAAACGTGATAGGTCCATCAACCACTCGTAACAATTTTGAAAACCGCAACAAAATCTGCATGCGATGAGTGCAGCGTTAGTGGCTACTCCTAGACTGCTCCTAGGCCATAAATGTAAGCTTGACAACCTAGCATCAAAGAGTCTTCATAGGCTTTGCACACAAGCCATGGCCCGAGACAAATACTTGCATTTTTCAAATATTTTGTTCGGCGGATTTGAATTGCTCGACATGGTCAAGTCCGTTACATGCTCCATGATCTTGCACGACCGCTAGATCAAATTTGTCTTTATTTGTCATACCAGGGCAGAACAGATTGTTGATTTTATTTTAGAGGATATCATGAAAAACGCAGCCCTATGATGAATATTTTTCATCAGGGAAAATAAATAAATAACTTATTTTTGATATTTTTTTATTTAAATAACCCTGGTTCAATCGACTTCTCTTTCTTCGGAGGGCACGCAAAACATCCACACTTCTAAAAATAACCGACATCACTTGATACTCTGTTCAACATAGACAAGTGGACATTGTTACTGAGTTGGTGTTTCTGGTCATACCGCAAGGTATAAATCCGTGAAGATGTGTTGTTGTGAAAAAAGTTGCCGTCATTCATGGACTCGTCAAAATAGAGACAGAAACTTAAACAGAGTCTTCAGCGCCAAGTGCGTCATTAAGCTGGAGGGCTGCGTCAGTCAATGCCCCGTATATTACCCTAAATTACTTTCCACCCTCCCTCAGTCGTACGGGGATATTTTTCATTACACACACAGTGGAATTCGCCTTGATTTTCCTGCTACGCAACTGGATAATTATTTTTAAAACCCCTTTTGTGGTAAAAAAAAATAAAACACATTTCGCCGACAGCTTTGCAAATGATGTAGAGTTATTGATATGTGAAACAGAACGGGTGGCAAGCATGTAGCGATTTGCTGCACTAATGGAAGCTTCGTTTTCACGTGCCCTCTGAAGCACGAGCAACTGCTATTTTTTTATTTATATTAAATATAACAATAAAAAATGTCAGAAGTGAGTAAATTTAAGAAAAAACAGCACTATCCAAATATTATACCTTTTGACTTTTTTTGAGGAAAGAAAGTATCTATACTGAAAGAAAACTAAGTACTAACTTAAAAAAAGATGATTTTTTTAATTTAAATACAAATAATTGGCCAAGTTGCAAGTACGCTTAGGGTTCCGTACCCTTTTTTCGGTCGTAACTTTAAGACAAGATTTTCGTTTAGGTTTTACTTTAAACTATAAAAAAGGCCCTATATTCCATATGCATTTAAAAATTATAAAAAATAAATATATTTGTATTCCTTTTTTACGTTTTAATTTTTTCCACCAAAATCGAAATTTGATTATTTATGGCGCTATACCATCGATGCGTCCATATTTCTATAGAGTCAAGTTTCAACCTTTTTCGTCAAGTAGATTCGGAATAAGCTGTGAGTCTGTGACAGACAGACAGACAAATGAGTGTTCCTATAAGGGCAAATACAAATATATAATAAGGTACTAGCTGTGCGTTACTGGTTACTGCTCTGTTTCTTTGGGTCGTAGCGTGATGTTATAATAATGGGTCTCCTACAATATCTCTAAAATGTTCTGATATAATTTTAGAATATATAGGTACATAAGATATAACATTACATTCTATAATTATTCATTTGCTATAATTTTTTTTAAACCTAAAATCGATTTCTATAATTTTCAAAATCACTATTATCAAAATATATAAAATTAAGTTCTATAATTATTAATTTGCTATAATTTTTTTTTACCCTAAAATAGATTTCTGTAATTTTCAAAATCACTATTATCAAAATATATAAAATTACATTCAATAATTATTTATTTGCTACAATTTTTCTTTTGTCTAAAATCGATATCCGTAATTTTCAAAATCACTATTATCAAAATATATAACATTAAATGATCTAATTTATAATTTGCTATAATTTTCGTTTTATCTAAAGATGTTTTCTATAATTTTCAAGATGTCTAAATTATCAAAAGGTACAACATTTAATTATCTAATGATTAATTTGCTATATTTTTTCCAGTTTATTTGCGAAATATTTATTAATATATAAAAATCTTCCTTTCTTATTATAAATAATATGTATATAGGTATCATATCCGTTATCAACAAGTGATGGTTGTTTAGGTATTTATGAGTTTCTGGCGCTTCGCCGTCCGCTCCGCGGAACGCTCGCTTCGCTCGCTCGTCTCGCGCTCTGTTTTAGCACTATTCGAACCACGCTCGTCGCTTCGCTCCTCGCTAACCTATTTTTATTCACAAATTAGGGGAATAGGAATCGAAAATTACTGCAACAGACATTAACAAAATCTACTGTAAATTTTAATAATAGTACTTATTTAAATTGATTACATTATAGAAAATTATTTTTTATGATTATATATTTGTAAAGGTAAATAGAATGAAGTTATACGTTTAAAAATATAGTGAGTACACTTATTTTAACAATCCATTAGAGCAAATGATATTATAGATTAATAAATTTATAGAAATTGAATTTATATATTTAGAAAATTATAATAACTGCAATTATAGAAAAGTAACCATTAGTGCAACTGAAATTAGAGATTATAAAAATTATAAGACTTGAGAATATATATTTTCAAAATTATAGTAACAGCAATTATAGAAAAGTAGCCATTAGTGCAATTGAAAATAGACATTATAAAAATTATAGGACTTGAAATTATAGATTTTGAAAATTGTGGCAACTGCAATTATAGAAAACAATACGTTATAGGAATTAATATTATAGATTTAAAAAAATATATCAAACAAATTTATAGATTTTTAAAATTACAGGACCAAAATTTATAGAAAATGAATATTTATAGCAACTAAAAGTATAGCTTCTGAAATTATATATTTTATTTTAGAGCATTTGAGAGGATACCTATAATAATATATCCTATAATAAGATTTTTCCAATCCGACTGGTAGTTCCAGCGATTAGCGCATACAAACAAATTCTTCACCTTTATTATTATTTATGTTACTCTAAATTCACAGGCATAATACCTGGTCCTTTGTAAGGCTTGCATGGGGACATAGGTCCAACACGTGTTTAATCTAAAGTGTTGTGACTAACACCCGTCGGGACCTATCTCTGAATGCATCAAATACAATGCACCCCGTCAGGTGCCTGGACTATTGCTGAGATTAAATTAAATTAAAATCGGGTTATTGTTTTTGGTTTATCAAGTTTATTGCTTGAGACTACGGTCACCTGCCGGTATCATTCATCATCATGAAACGTAAAATTGGCAGGTGGTGACTCGCCGTTTACTAAATGGGCCTCCTAAAACAACCACCATTTTTGAGCATTTCTGCCGGTAGTAAGACAGGCAACATTAGTGTAAGCGGCTGGGGGTGTCGAGAGGTGTGACACCGGTTTCACATATAGCTTCTCCGTTATTACGCCTTTAGACACTTTCACCCCAAAATATCAACTGTGATGTGGTAAGAAAATTTTATATAAATAAACTCACCTTTCCAGGATTAACTGAGATTTGCCATATTTTTGGCAGATACAAGATGACTTAGAGCAACATAAATAAGATAACGACATAGTCGACATACCTACCTGAAGAGTAACCTATATATATTCGTAGATATATCAGATTCCTGCATACCATCAAAAATGCATGCCATGCTATGCTTTGTGCAAACATGCACCAACCAAAACAAAGAGAGTTATCATACAAAAATACATACACGTATCTTGTATGTACGTAGGTGAACAGTGCACAGAGCGTGTCCTATTGCTAACAATGGGGAATTGGAGAACAATACGACTTTATATCGAATACCTATACATATGGAGCCAACGGCTGCGTCTGTTCACTAGCGACTCGCCCGGCTTTGCACGATTTCTCAATCTATCTAATTGTGAAAACGGGAACAAAATCCATTGAGTGGTTACGGAGAAATACGGACACAAACAGGTGGAAAACAAACTGGTTTCAACTCTGGATGCAAAAAAGAGAAGTGTTATAATCTATCTATATCTAACATCACGCCTTTTATCCCAGCCGGGGTAGGCAGAAACAATCGAATGCCATTCTTAGTATGTTTATTTGAAATTCTAAAGAAAATTAAAATACAAAACGATGGGACGGTCACGCACAAGCCAATATAAGTCTAATTGCATTCAGATAAGGTTCACTTAGTGTTAACGGTTTAATTACATAATCGTGTTTTGTTTCTGGCCATACATTTTTCACACTGAATGGGCAGAGTGAGAGGTGTAGATAGTTAAGTATATATGAGATTAGAACCCAGTACTTCCGTAAATGCCCTAGTTTAACCACTAAGCTGCCGCACCCTTCTAATTAAAGGAGATTCACATGTAATCCTATTCACCCTCCTAAATTGTGCTACAATACAATACGTAAGGTGACAGTAGAATGATATTTGGTTTTGTCTAGGTTACTAAACAAAGAAACAGTGTCCACTTTTTGTCAATATTGAAAAGAACAGGTGACAAATATGGAACTCACGTGCCGACTGAAGAATTTTATAAAACAGCAGCATTATAAATTGGTCTATCTCTCTCTCTTTCTATCATATTGAATGACAGCTTTGTTAAAGGGAGACAAAACATTGTAACTTAAACTACATACTAACAAACTAATGAAATGCGAGACAAAACAAAGCATCCCACAGTTTTTTTATAAGTTTTGTTTTTTCTTTAAACTATATACTAATTATTTTTAATTTTTTTTTTTTGTATTAGTTTAAATATTTACATCATAACTTAAATGTAATGGTAATAAATAAATAATATATTTAAAAACTATATATACAAATTATAAAATGAATACCTCTTCCAGAACCCCTCCCTGTGGCATGGTTCCCAAAACACTGGCTGCGTTACCTCGCTGAATGGTTAAACTGATCCTTTGAGCGAGGTAAGAGCCAGCCTTTAGGTCACATGTTTATTAAGGAAATGTTTAGTTTTTATGAATCATATTTCAGTTACATTTTATTTCATCCTATTATAACTAATCTTAAAATAAAATAGTACTTATAGAATTCCTTTTTTTATTTGACCTTATTTTACGTCAAAACTTCAAAACATATCGACATTCGACGTGATTATGCACATAGATAGTTGGAGGGCCGTAGAAGACCCCATTTCGCCCCCTTAAGAGTTGATTGAAATTAAAACCTTTCTTAGTGCACCTCTACACCCCCTAAACAATATACCTTCCAATTTTCATATTTATATCTTCAGTGGTTTTTTATATATATTTAGATTCCACTTTATAGGCTATTTTTTATCCCATCACATTTAAAAAAAACAGGCGTAGCCGGGGCGGAAAACTATATTGAATCTACCATATTTTTAATAAATTTGAAAAAAGCAATGCCCACAGAACTCTAAAAACCCCTACGCAACCCACCCTCCTCTTAGCTACATTGTGAAGATGTTGCAAAACACGGGGCAGGTACTTGTAGCAGGTAGTGGAGACTGGAGGGCTCTTTGACACAGCTTCAATGCACTCTCTTTCACGTCATATTTTACAGCTCGCATTAAAAAAAAGCATAACCGCTGAAAAAAGGAAACGCTTTTAAAATATATTCCCTCATTTTTATGGAAAATGGTAAATTTTAGCTTCACCATTTACTCTTTCTTTGCACTTTTGCAGGAGAAATACGATTCACTTTTAAGTTTAAAGGCTAAACAAATCACAGCTGCTTCGGAGAGACTTATTAGTCTCTCGCGAAATCTATTCAAGATCTCTGACCACGACGTATGGTATAAATACCGTGTTTGTCTGCTTGATTGTTTGATCCTGCGTATCATTATGCTAACTTTAAAGTTAGAGGAGAGGGTAGCAGAGAGTCGGGCCCGAAAGAAGTACCCCGTACATATAAGTACTAATCTATGAAGAATTAAGTCTATTGCACTTTTTTTTTTATTATTTAAGCTGTCAAACATTTTAAGCAGTAATTGTTGTATATTAGTTGGATTTCATTAAAGCCAAGAAGATATATTCCCATTCTGCACTTTTTTGACAATTACAGAAATGACAGCTGTATGCAATAGACTTAATTCTTTTTTTCTTTTTTTTTTAAAAGAATTGTCATTGATAAGATCCCCTCGACTGATCATACTTACTATCCCTAAAAGCGTTTTAAAACATTTAGTACGGCAAAATAGTTTTGTAAATATAAATAGAATACGTTGGTGATGATAAGTAAAGAACAGAAATAGCGACCGACCGACCGACACACACCGGATGTGATACAAACATACAAACACAGCGACACAACGACACAGAGCTAATTGTTATTTTTAAAATGAACTTTTATAACTTCGGTTAACTCTCACTTATTTGAATTTCGCGACGTGCAATGCAAGACGTTTAGGGCTTTCACAAGTTCACTGAAAAGCAAGAAATAATTAAATATTTCGATTCGTCGTTGTATTTGAAGACGGTTGGTGCCAAACACAGGTGCCAAATTAGAATTTCACTAATCTATATAATTAATTACAAACATAAATAACATTGAACAGATCTTCTTTAGAATCTTATTTAATTCTGTAAGCCTAATTTGGCACCAACCGACTTCAAATTCAACGGCGAAACCAAATATATAATTATTTCTTGCTTTTCAGTGAACAATGCTTGAAGTCGGTATGTACTTTTAAAAAAAAGTTATCATACATTTCATACAGGAACGGGTTTTAAATATCACATTTAATCCGACAAATTGTACTAAGAAAGTGCCTCTCATCTCAATATTAGACCTGCCCCCGTATTCAGTTACTAACAAAAAGCCAAAGTTACCACAGATTAGTAATGTTGGTACGTTAAACAGAGAGCGAGCTTGCACGGTACACTCACTCTGACTCTGTTAAATTAACCTTGGCTTTTTGTTAGTAACTGAGATACGTAACGTAATACGGTGGCTGGAAACTTTACAGCAACCCCTGAACATATAAAACACAAGATAGTACGACATAATGTGACAATGGCACTAGACTGTAGGTACCTAGGAGGCATCAAAGAGGGCGGCATGAGGAAGCTTTTAGACAAATTACCCCATGTGTGTCTTGAAATAGAGCACTCTCATCACATCTCACCTGTTTCCAGGAAAATGTGGGGAATAACCTGCTAAATGTGGACTAGTTTGCCTACTATATAGTTTGAAGTTTTCAGTGTTTTACTGAACTTTGCTCGAATTAATTTATAAGGGGAACCAATTTAATTTTTCAATTTTATTGTTATCGCTCTCGCCATCATAATTGTAAGATTCGGCCGCAAACTTAAAGAAGGGCTAAAACAGCAGATTCATATTGACTATTAAAAGTTTTTCATATTGAACTGAACGAGTTCTGAACGGAATTTAAAGTTTGTTTAGACAGAGATGACTTTTCACACGTAAATTTTTATGCATTCCTGGGGGCCCATCTACAAAGAAGAACCCTAAAGGCCCATCTACAAAGAAGGATATATGACGTCACAAGGACTTGGGCCTCCAAAAATCATGAAATTACGGATGGCCACTCTTGATAGTAAATGAAACAATATTAAATATTTTCAAATTATTTCAGCGTCGTCTAACTCAAAAATACAGTATAGCTGTTGGGGTACCAACATTAGTGATCCGAGGAAGACCTGTCAGAGATGCCCTCCTCGGGGACCCCTGTGGAGAAAGGTTCCCCTGGCCCCCGCCGCCTTTACGGGACGTTTTGAGGTCTGTGCCTTTAAAGGGGACACAAACACCTCAGATCCTGTACGACAATTTGCCTGAAGATGCTCTCAGACTTTTTTATTTTGCTGCACATTGGGTAAGATTTATTTTTTACTGTTTAGTAGGTACTACTTAGTCCTACTAGTATAACTAACTCAGTGGGACAATCAGCAAAATGTTTTTGGATATTTTTATATAAATACAGCTGCTCCGCTCCTTTGGGTTGTAGCGTAATGTTATACGCCTATAACCTCCCTCAACAATTGGACTATCAAAAATATGACTGGTAGTTCCAGAGATTAGTGCAACAAACTCTTCAGCTATCAGTATCTAATAGATATGTGTTTATAACACACATCCTCATCATCACGGTATTTATACCTTTGCGGTGTGGCCAAAATGAACCCGAATCCTCCCTGCCTCCCTTTACCAATTAGGCTATAGAATCCCTTTTTCCTAACGAATGGATTATAAATATTATGCTGGGTTGGTTCCTCTTTTCTTTCTGCCTACCATTGACGCAACGCCTCCTATCCTGCTCCAGTCGGTTTCCAAGTTGTTTCTTAGAGAAATATTATAATAATAAAAAATGTGGCCGGCATGTGAACCATCGAAATTATACTGAGTACACACACTCACATAGAGAAGCAACGAAGTTATATAGTATACGTACCATGCACACACAAGAGAGTAGAGATCTGTGGCTGAGAGGGCATGACGCCTTTACCGTCACGGCATATGAGTCAGTCTTACCCCCAAGGCGCGTCATTAGATGTTTCACATCAAAAGGTACTGATATTCTCCACCTCAAATTCCAGGATTCATTCACATCCCAACAGATCCCACTAAGCAATATCAAGAATCAGATATTCTTTCTTCTTTCCAGTGTCCACCATGCAGATCATTTTCACCAACTTTGTGTGCAGCTCTTAGCGCACTCCGTAAACGTCGTCCTAAGTACGCCAACACCCATCTGATCCTGGTTTCTAGTGACAGGTATGTTCAATAGACCTTACGCCCTATACCTTACTATGTGGCCAGAAATGTTCAGAAGAAGTGCGGACGACGCTTTGGGTTTTCTGCCCTCCGAAGCACGAAAAGGATTTATTAAAAAAGCTAATTTTTAAATTCCTGAACTAAATCTTTTCTATTGTATTTTATGGATTTTCTTTGTTTATTTTCTTCTTCACTCCCTCTTTTAGCCGATGGTATTTGTGAGGCTATACCTGACGAGTGACCAGTTCTGTTTTTTGTTAAAATACTATTAATACATGATGACAAAATTTTGTACCCCTTTTTAGCCATTGCGCGTCACCGAGGAGTATGAGATTTGGCATAATTAAAGTGGAGAAGGTGTGCAGAAATAGTAGTGTGTAGTTGCATCGCGCACAAGTGACGTATTGTTGCATCGAGTGTTAGTTTGGAGCCCGAGCGGAGCGATAAAAAACGCCAGAGGTAGGGTAGGAACCCTGCTCCCTGTTCTACCATTATCACAATAAATAACATCAAGTTATAACATTTATCAGCGTCATGGCGGTGAGCGCTTCCTCCCTAAATATTCGTTTACAATTTCCCTCCCGTTGCACTTGCATATTTTATTAAAGCACCTGATGCCTTATAATGGATTCAAAACAATACGCTGATTTTCTCAAAAGGGGTCGGCAGCGTGTAGACTATAGAGATATATAAAATTGTAGAGCGCATTTCACGAAAGAATTCTCTTTGTTCTTGTATAGTATCACTAATTTATGAAGAACAATTCTGCTTCATTAACATTAAAATGTGCCCTCCTTGATTTCTTCGTTGTATAAATAGAGAACGTGAATTTTAAAACAGCGTCTACAATTGAATTAGGCTGATAACGAAGTAAGCACCTAAAACTCCCCTCGAGTTTTCCCGCCGCCATCTTGCCCATAAAATTTCCCGCTCTTTTTACGCGCTAGGTACTTCAAGTTTTTATTTTGCACCAAAGAGTTTCAACAACTTTTAGGTTGTTATGAATTTTGATAAGAATTTCAAGCTGGTACAAGCTACCTACCTCACTTTATTTTGAGTACCTAGAGGCTTTTCCATCTAAATATACCTCAAGAGAACTGGCCACAAAATAGGGAAAATAGGGTAACCTGGTTCCGTAACGGTTTCGGGAGCTGTAAGGCAACCCGTAAATAAATAAGAAAAAAAGCCTACGGGTCAAGGTCATCTTGTAACTATCAAAAATATGGCAAATCTGAGAGCAACGGTCCTTAATTTTGGTGTATTGAACTCGTGCTATGATGAAATATTTCAATAGAGATTGACAATCAAAGAAAATAAATACAACAATAATTTTATTTTATTTAATCTGTGACCATCATGCGTCAATGTGACGTTATTTTCACGGGAATTTTATAATTTTTTTGAAATAAATACAATTATTATAAGTATTATGTTTTTTTTTAAGTTTTTCCAAAAATTGTCAACACAATAGATGTTATATTTATTGCAATAATAGCAGTTTCAAAATACCCGTAGCTACAATTTCACAGTGTTTTTATTCGTGCGCTACATAAGCTATCCTGTGCATAAAGATAAGGCACAAAACACCCCTCTATCAATGTGTACCTCTTAACAACAAGTGTAAGGGGAGGAAACTAATTATTTTTAATAGCTTACATGAAGAAACCGTATTTCCTTTCTCTCCTACGCTGATGTTTGTGGTCATTGAACACAGTTAGTTTTAGGGTTATGAGTAGGGTAAAGGGAAACCATTAATGAAATTACTTTGCTGGACCTTCAAAAACATGTACAGGTAGGTGTCTGACAGAAAAACTTACATATCTACGGATACAGGGGAAAGGAGGGGTTTGGCCAATTCATAACATCGCATTTTTAAGGCATCTGCATCAAATCAAAGTATTACATAGATAACAAAATTAAATTCAAAATTTTACATTACTTACCTATATATTTATTAACAATTTTACATAAGTAATAATTATAATTTTTAACCTATTTTACATTTTGCAGAACTAATAATCCTATTTAATTTGTTATTTAAATACGGTCCGAATTGAAAACCTTTTCCTTCTGTTTTCGAAGTCAGTTAATAAGACAAATCTTAAAAAAATGTCTTTAGAAATGATGCATCACCACTTCCCTTATGGATCCTCACATACCTTATCTATCTTGCTCTATGTTTAATATTCATATGATTCTCTCGGGATCTGAAAAGCAGCATCTGTTCCCTAATTCGCTTGCAATTCACAACATTTCATTTTTCGTTAAGTACCAAAATTAAAAATCCGTTTGGAGATCTTCCTTTGCTTAACACGATACACATATTTATTTATTTTTTTATTCAGTGGTTTAAGAGATATTTTGAAAAAACTACACTTTGTAACAAGTACGGCTCAAAGCTACTATACTCTCTGCCTACAAAGGTAACTGGTAATAAAAAGTATTAGTTGTAGTTGTAAAAACAAAACAGGATACAAGGGGACTACTGATGGAGCCATAACACGAAAAAATAGAATAGAATACCCATCTTTGTTGATGAAAGTGAATAAAATTTAATTTTAAATTAATAAACTAAAAATAAACAATAATGAATGAAACAAAAGAACCATGAACGAACTATTGAACGAATGAAACGAACGAAAGCACGCAGCTCATGTCATTTCTTTTTTTTTAATACAGAATACGCATAGACACCTGATACTTTTAGCCGTTATCGGCTTTTTCTAAAAATGCAATATTTAAAAATTAATTTAAGAGTGTTAAAGTAAAAATTTTAGAATTTAAAAGCAAAAAATACGGGTACCTTAATTTTTCACCTACTTTCATATAGGCTAATAAAATTAGGGTGTTAAAATTTTGAAATGTTGTGGATTCCCACAACCTTTTTGAAAAATACTATACAACAATAAGGTGCCATGAGTATAGAATGCGTGCATTGTAACATTAAAGACAGGTAACGACCACCACCCCCTGTAGGGCAACGTCTGGGGGTGGCGGAGTAGCACAAAGAGACTTACCAAGAAAATAAAAGTATGCCCCTAAGTGCAGGAGGTGGGCAGAAAGCGATAATAAAAAGGGGAGCAAATTTTTTTTGGAACTAAGTTCCTTATCGCACGTTACACTCCAGACACTTGGCGAATGAGAGCTAGACCGTAAAAAGTGTAAGACTGCGACCGTCACGACACTTCAGCTATAGTACCTACGTTACAACCTAACAGGCTATAGGCAACGTGAAGAAAGAAGTAGAGAAAATTCATATTCGAACCAAGTCTCCCTCGTTTAGCCGATGGTATATGTGAGGCTATACCTAACGAGTGGCCAGTTTTATTGAGATATATTTAGATGGGAAAAGCCTCAAGTGTGGTTTGTCGGATTATGTACACATAAGTTTTTAAAAACCTCATTTGCACATGGCCGGTATCCGGGATCGAACCCGTGGTCTGCCTAGTTAATACCACTCGGCCACTGACGCAAAAAAAATTGCCTATCCTCCAACATCCGTACGAAGTCAGAGTAGAAAATAACGTCATCGCTTCAATAATATTGCGTCGTAAACGCAGCTCATAAAATTCACATCTCGAGCAATATATTTCGGTATACCCGGCTGTACCCAGTTAATGACCGTACCGGGACGAATAACATTTCACCCGGATTACGTTTCTGCCTGATAAGCCGGTTACCCGGAATCTTTATGAGCTTATTTACCCGGATGTGCCATTGCCCGGGTGCGCTTTTACTCGGTTATTCACCCGGAACGCTCGTTGCCGCTGAAAACTGAGTGGCTTACAGCTAAAGTGTTTTCCAATTTACATTTTGATTGAATTTTTATTTACGTCCGTTCATTAAGTATGCTTTATTTACGCTTTACATTTAACTCCAAAACAAACAAACACAAAAAATACACCTTCGTACATACAGGCACCTTGGTGTCCACTTGTAGGTACATATATTATTTTAGAAGAAGTACGTTACGTGCCCTCCGAAGCACGAGAATATTGGTGCTTATCATTTTTGACACGAGTGAGGTTTTATTGAACCCGAGTCCCACCGGTTTCAAACCCAATACGATACGATACGTACATTTACCTAATATAAATAAATTGTGCCCGCCTCATGCAAAAACTACAAAACGGATTTTGTTACGGTTTCCACTATTAGACAGATTGATTCACCGGCAAGGTTTATAATCATGTTTAGAAGCTGAGCATTCACAGCAATCAAGTCGGGGGAAAAGTTAGCCGAGTTTTCATGGCGTATGCTGTCTAATCTGTCAAGAGATATAACAAAATTGTGTAGAATAAAATTATCTACGAAACAGTCTGCGGTAGCATAATATATCTATCTATACTAATATTTTAAAGAGGAAAGATTTGTATTTTTGTGTGTATGTTTGTAATGAATAAACTCAAAAACTACTGTGCCGATTTCAAAAATTCTTTCACCATTGGAAAGCTACATTCACCCTGAGTGACATAGGCTATATTCTATTTTCAAAAAATTAGAGATCCTTACTAAAACTCCAATAATGTAACCCAAGGTGTAAAAAAATTATCTAAGAAATTCCTTACATCGCGTGCGTTGCGAAAACTATTGATGATATAGAGCAGAGGTTCTCAAACTTATTTAAATAAAATAAAATAAATTATTTTTCAGCGCCCCCAATTTTTTTTTACTTTACCACATCTTAAAAATTACAAAGACATTAATTATTTCTGGGCCCCTTACCGCTCCCCTCTAGGCCTCCAGCGCCCACAAGGGGGCGTTATCGCCCACTTTGAGAAGGACTGATATAGAGGTAGTGGTAGTGGTAGAGGGTAGGGCTAGGGGGTAGAAGTAGAAGTAGGGGTAGGGGTACGGGTAGGGGTAGGGGTAGAGGTAGGGGTAGGGGTAGGTATAGGGTATATTTTATTTTGTTCGTAATATCCATGAGCGAAGCCGGGGGCGGAATGCTAGTCTCTAATAGATACGTAGTTTTAAGCATATTTCAGGTAGGTATTCAAATTGTTTTATACCCATAGTGCGAAGCCGCTGGCAATATAATTCCTAAATCCAAGCGGTGTCCAAGTGGCAATTTTCTAGAACCTACGTTGGCGGGAAAATTAATACTTTCTCATCAGGATTAATCTATATCAATATGATCACGGCCGGCGACCCGCATGACACGAAAGGCTACCGTTTGGGGATTATGGGATAAGTTATGTCATAAAAATACCTCTCAAACTTTATTGTCGCACGTGCTGCAAAGTGCTACACTTTATGGCCCAATATATACGAAGTAAACACGGAATTAATAGGATAGGGCTCTAAATTACACTTTATTATGTGATTAGCTGTTTGCTCGTGGGACACACACTAATTTTCATCGCCTATTATACCCTCTTAGGCGAGTGGATCCTTCCCTAGAGTTCAAACTCTCTCGGAATCGTCTCAGTGGTTTAGCCGTGAAAGCAAAACAGACAGAGTTACTTTCGCATTTATAATATTAATATCGATTAGAACCGTACAACCGAACAAACATCCATTCTTACAAGATCACATGTCTGTATGTCTGTATGTCTGTCTGCCAGTCTATCACAGTCGATTTTCTCAGAAGTTCAAATTAGGTAGGTACTATCTTATATGTGGGTAAAGTTGGCACGCCCGAAGCGAATTTTCAGGTTTTTTTTTATTAGGTTCATTTGTCCATAGTTAGTCTACCCCTGTCAAATAAGTATGATAGGATGGTCTACTATAGCCAAAGAATAATAATAATAATATTTAGGAGGCCCATTTAGTAAACGGCTGCCAATTTATACGTTTAATGAGATTAATGATACCGGCAGGTGACCGTAGTCTCAACCAAAAACTTGATAAACCAAACCATTTAGGTAACACCTCAAAACAATAACCCGATTTTAATTTAATCTTATATCAGCAATAGTCCAGACTCCAGGCACCTGACGGGGCCTGTCTGTGAGCGCATTGTATTTGATGCATTCAAAAATAGGTCCTGACGGGTGCTAGTCTACGTGTTGGACCTATGTCCCCATGCAAGCCTTACAAAAGACCAGCGGGGTTAGCATATATTTTGACAGCGACACTTTCGTTTCGGTCGAATGGCCTTGAACAGGCCAAAACGTTCATGTCCAATAAGGACCGGCCAGAGATAGCCCGGGGCCGAGAGGTCCGGCCCAACAATGTGCGGGAAAATTCTGTGTACTTGTCTTTGTCCGGCCAATCAAATTGCTCGGCATTCTTGTGCAGGACATGCCCGGTCCGAGAATGTCCGGCCCAACAATGTGCGGGCAAATTCTGTGTACTTGTCTTTGCCCGGCATAGCAAATTTGCACGCACATTGTTGGGCCGGACCTCTCGGCCCCGGGCTATCTCTGGCCGGTCCTTGTTAGACATGAACGTTTTGGCCTGTTCAAGGCCATTCGACCGAAACGAAAGTGTCGCTGTCAAAATATATGCTAACCCAGCGGGTATTATACCCGTGAATTTAGAGATTTAGCTGAAAAGTGTCACGTGCTGGTTAAACTGCGCTACATACTATTTGTATAAGCGTCCTCCCACTAGAGTGGCTCTCAATATGGCTCAAGTTATTTGACATGTAAATTATATTAATTTCCAGAAGTGAACAATCATACAGCCGCACAGTTCAGTCAGTATCGAGTGTGGGCGGTCTCGTGGTACCCTGGGAGGCTAGTGAAGCTCGACAGGCGCTGTCTGTAGCTCTGGGGGTGGCTGGTATACCGGCTCTGGTCATCATTGATTCGCAGGGGAAGATCATAACAGCTAACGGCAGGCAACATCTAGCTGCTGATCCTTTGGCTCTTGTAAGTATATTCTAGGATGCCAAGTGCAACCGTTACGATTATCTTCCGTCAGTCCCCTGGGGGATTCATTTTGATTTTTATAACATAACAAAAAAACTCTTAGATATCTAGGTTTTATAATTATTTCAATAGATCTAGCGTTTTATGTAACAAATTAAATTAATCGTAATCGTATATTGTGGCAATAGATTTGGGAAGCTCTCAGCCAATCTTTTGAGGTTTATTTGGTGAGGATTCTGTTGGTCAACGTAACTTTAACTAGGTACAGAAGTTCTGTGCTAGGTACCGACAGCGCTCTTTTTACGTGACCCAACCTATATCTACCAAAAAATTTAGGTATACTATTTTATCTTTGCAGAATTTCCCATGGTCCCGTCGTGCAGTAACAGTATTGACTGATCAGGCGCTACTGAAGATGTCTACACACCCAAGTGTGGTACTTTTTGTTGGTATGTTAAAGTCGCTGAAGATATCATGCCTTTAGGTTTTAAGAAGCTGAAGACATGATACAATTTAATGACACATGATCATGTTGTTGAGGATCTGTCGAGTAGGTGCAGGCAGTCAGTTTTGTTGAGGTATACCTAGTGAGATCGAAAGTCAGTTTGTTTAAATATACGTTTTGATATACTTTACCAGCAACTTCTTTCTAAAATCCTAATGGGAAAACGCTAGATACCTATATAGAAGAACATTGTTTGACCTCCCGAATTCTTTATGATACAAGTGTCCATTATATACAAGCGGTAACATGACGTTCTCAGTTGCGTCAGTTTGTCTATTTATGACATTTGTCACGTGATCTCTAGAAGACAACTTCTCTAGAGATCACTTGGTCCCAAGTCCAATGTATCAGGTAGAGTCTGTCTAATGAATCGTGTCATTTGGTTATTTTTTAAAGTTTTAGTATGACAACACTGTCACTTTTATAGTTACATACTCTTTATATGAGGAATTATTAGGTTTGATACTTTCGTTGATTTTGGTAAATTCTATAATTATGTTTAAGAACCTGTGTGTATGTATTAAACATTCACCTGTATGTTTGTATTGTATTGTAATTTGTTATGCAGATTTATGAAGTTTGTTATGTCTATCAGACAATTATAATGTTTACAGTTTTGAAACGAATTTAAATTTTATAGTGTAGAGTAAATATGATATAATAATAATCCTTTTATCAGAAAATTTTAACGTACCTTACATACTTATATTCAAAAAATGTTAACTTCAAACAATCGAAAAACAATAGACTAAAAAATATGGTCTATGGCATTTATATGATTGCCTGTGGTTGACTGGCAAGCTAAGTTGTCTTTGTATGGTCTCTTATATTAATAAAACCTCTTTTGTATTTTAATCAAGTATCATCATAAAAATTGAAAGTATCAAGTCTAGCAATTCCGTGAAAGTCAGTGTTTACAGCTTAAGATTTTTTAAATTTGCCGCTCTTTTGAAATGACACGATTCACTGGATAGACTATATCTGCAAGCCACCTTGGCGCCCAAAGAAGACACCGGAGGGTCGTCGCCCCACGAGACAATTCCGGCGCGAAGAGGGAAACCTCGTCACAAATGTCATAAATAGACAAACTTATAGATTTTGTCTACCCCATGTAGATTTTATCTATATACGCGGTCATGCTCGTAGTCTCGCACGACATATTCCGTGTCTTATATCCTTATATCTTTCACATGACATTGACAAAATCGTTTCATTTTTGAATCGACGTCCAAAAGCATTAAGGCAATAAGGATTTATACCTAGGTACCATAAATAAATATTTTTTTATTCTCAGATGACGAAGACTCCGAAATGGAATTCGCCGAGTCAGTCCTAACACCGATAGCACAATCCTACTACGAAGAATGCAGCATCCAACACCCAGGGTTCTGTCCAAATCGCAGCTCTTCAGACGACGAAACCATAGATTTCGACTACCACACACCGAAAAATAGAAAAAAGAAACATTTTAAACACCTCATGTTTTACATAGGAGTTGACGGCACAGACACTGCTGACATGCTAAGGGAACACGTTAACATAGATGATGCTGTGCCTCTACTGACAGCAATAGATTTCTCAAGACAAAGAATGGTCACTATGAAGTATGGGGCTGAAATTACTACTGATTCGGTTCAGAATTTTATTGATAGTTACCTTAGCGGCAATGCTGATTTTAGGTCTATTAAGCCGTATAGTGAAAGGTGTTAAAATTAGATAATAGAATTACGTAGATCTGTAAGGTAGCTTGGAATACTTTTAATTCAATCGCAACATTGAAAATATTTTTTTCTCATTTACTCCAGTATTTTTATATAATAGCCAGCATTTGCCAACATAGAAATGACGCACAAAAGTCTATTTAACTTTTCCAGGACACCTGTGAAACCTAGGTACCAGGTATTTGTGATCATTCCCAGTTAATTAAATAGCAATAATGCTCATTTTTAATAGGTACTAAATTATTAAGTTAATGATAGATGTAAACGTGGTTTCACCTAAGTACTTACTTAGTTTCAAAACTATCGACTTACAAAAGCTGCCACCAAATAATAATGATGTAGTGTAAGTAAAGTACCTACTAGAAATAAATAGGTAGGTACTTAGGTACAAAATTAAATAGGTAAGTACAGTAGGCCTAACGATACAGAAACCCCTGTTTCCCACACAGAAAACTGAAAACTTTCACCAATTATTTCCCACAGTAGGTATAGAACTATAGAACACTTTGAGATAGAACATTATAAAATAAAAAGTTTAAAAAAAATGAGTTTTATTGACCGCCAGCCGTTCCTTAGCTTAGGGTCCTGTTTTTTTGTTGTTATGTGCCTGGGCACTTTTTCACTTCGTATTAAATTTTTCAGCTCTGCCTTGGTTTGCTTATTAACTAAGTAAGTAATAAATAACTGTGCCACAATAAAATAAAAAGTATTTCATTGTAAAAAACCATGGTCGGGATCGAACTTTATCTAATATATTATTGGACTGGGAAGATTATTCGTCTTCTATCCAATGCACTGACGTCATCCCCAGCCAGTGGTCAGTACGGCACGATGGGCTACAATATAAATATAAAAGTTTGTCTTTCTGCTTAGCATAGACAGACAAAATGGCACTTGCACATATTCTTGTGCAAGTAAAAAAGCTGTTGTAGCTTCAACTACTACCCACCCTGATTTTTTTCGCAAAATCTAAGTCAGCATTACGGCAAGCCTACCACACTGTACCACACGCACAAACATCCCCACAGATGGCTTGCGCAAACTTTTCTCGTCAAATAAGACTGAACACGGACGTGCTACCACACGGCACAAGTAAGTACGCGCAAGCCACATTCTTATCGAAATCGTCGGCGCGGAAACAATGTTTCCTAATGAAGAACTATTTCTTATGCTAGTATTTTTCAAGTGTTTGCTAATGAAAAAAAAGAGAATGCAAAAGTCAAAGCGTAAACGATCAAAGTAGACAATCGCTTATATCTTCGCATATTCCCTTTCCTACATCCATTCAAAGCCTGTTGTCTACTAATGATATTGTAATTTATAAGGCTCTTTCATGCTTCATACTTTCTAACAATCTAAAGCTATGATGTTTTTATTAATTTTGTTGTGCTTAGTAATATTAGTAGTACCTAGCCACTAGTAACATGGACTTAACTAGTAAGCAGTATTTTATGTTATTTATATTATTATTGTATATAGTTAAGAGTGAGTAAGTACTTATGTTTTTGGTTCATCTTAGTTAAAGCTTGTAAAGTTAATTTAATTTTAGTTGTATTCCTTGGTTTTAATATTTTGGTTTACATGATTTCCTACTTTCCTGATATCCTTCCAAATTCCGTATCCTGTGTAATTAAAATATGTTTCCCTACCTTTACTTGTATGTGGCATAATGCACAATCCGTGCCACGCCAAATAAAAAAAAAATAAAAAAGAAATGGCTGTTGAATAGAAAAAAATATTCACTCATAAATCTACTCAAAGATTTAAGCGATGATCCAAACGATTGGCGGAATTATTTTCGGATGGATGAAAATGGCTATAGTGAATTGTTAATCTTCGTAGGCATCGCTTTTTTATTCCGGTCAGAATATTCCTTGGATTTAATTTTCCACAGTGCAGGAGTGCAGGCAGAGATTTGTACAAATTTATAAATTCCGTCATAATCTCGCGATTACAACTGCGTAAATCTGCCATTTTTGAGTGACGGACAGAGAACCTCGTTCAAGGACGACTAGCCTCGACTGTGGCTGGCTTGAATACTTAACGCCCAACCACACGCACAAGCCAAGTTTGCGCAAGCCGGGCTTGTCAAGTAAAATTTCAAACAAGTCGAAAAAGCGCAAGCCGCACCGTGGGGTTTGCGCAAGGTTTGCGCGGTATACAGTTTTACCAACCACACGCTCAGTTTGCGCAAGCAAAACTGTGGGGATGCTTGAGCGTGTGGTAAGGCCATTAGTCTCAGCATCAGCAGCATTATTATTCTTTTTTTCTCATGCGTAACGGGATATTTTATTTTCACGCGGGCAAAAACTAGTATAATAATATTAAAATGCCTTCCACACGGTGGGACAGCCGGCTCAACCGACGTGACCTAACCAATAGAAAGTCTTCTACAATCCCCTCTACTGTGGCTACGAAAGTTTTTGATGATGCGAACCCGAGGTGCGAACCGACTTGGTGCTTGCTCTGTGTGTGGGAACGCCTTTTTTTTTATTTTTTTTTTATTTTATTGATTGGCAATTGTACTAAGATAAGTACATTTCTGCCAGTGTCACGTCGTTATTCAGTTACATATAACTGTTCCCCTTTACTCGCCCATAGAGACGTACCGCAACCAGGGATCCCAACTTCGGGCTTTTTTCCCTAAATTTAGGGGGTAAATAAATGTGATGGGATGTTTAAGGGGCTTTTTGATTTACGAGTACAGGCCCTGGGATAACTAAAAATAATTTAATATTCAAATGTATAATTTAAAAAGTCAGAACCAGAAGAAACGAAATTATATTTGAAATATTAAATAATTTATAAATGAAGAATATTATAAAAAATGTTAAGGGGGATTTCAATGTAATTTTGGTGATTTTAGGGGTTTTTGACTTAAAAAAAATTAAAAATAAAAATTATATATATTTATAATAAAGGTATTTTTTTTTGGAGTGGGAAACATTGCTCGCAACAAACCTTCGGTTCAACTTGGCCTTGAACGGTCGTGGTGGGTGGTTTTCTGAACCATCACTTTGGTTGAGTCGGCGGTCGGACAGTGTAGCAGTCGTTTAATGAATACTATAAATACTTATTCTGCCATTTATTTATTTTTTTGAAATTATATTTTATTTGGAGTGTACAATAGCTGTATGACAAATGGTCCTTTCACCCTATCAATCCACCGTCCGAACAGTTTTAAAAAGCAAACATCTTGACTGATCAGTGATGATCACTGGCTGAACTGCTGAAGTGACTGATGACGCCATTATTGACGCCATCGTAAAATAACGTGCCGAAAATATTTTCATTTCATATAAATTACATTTAGTTAGTTTGAATTAAATAAAAAAATCGCTATGGCGGACAACGATGACCTTCTGGACTACGAAGACGAGGAGCAGTCGTACCAGCAGACGACGGACGGCGCGACAGAAGCGGCGCCCAAAAAGGAGGTTAAGGGCTCGTACGTGTCGATCCACAGCTCGGGCTTCCGCGACTTCCTGCTCAAGCCGGAGATCCTGCGGGCCATCGCAGACTGCGGCTTCGAACATCCATCTGAGGTGCAGCACGAGTGCATACCGCAGGCCGTGCTGGGTATGGACATCTTGTGTCAGGCCAAGTCCGGTATGGGCAAGACGGCCGTGTTCGTGCTGGCTACCTTGCAGCAGCTGGAGCACGCCGACGACCATGTGTACGTGCTGGTTATGTGTCACACACGCGAGCTGGCCTTCCAAATCAGTAAAGAGTACGAGCGGTTCTCTAAGTACATGTCCGGCGTGCGTGTGTCGGTGTTCTTCGGTGGTATGCCCGTGCAAAAGGACGAGGAAACGCTACGCACCAGCTGTCCCCACATTGTGGTGGGGACGCCTGGTCGCGTGCTGGCGCTCGTCAACAGTAAGAAGCTTAACCTGAAGCACCTCAAACACTTTATCCTGGACGAGTGCGACAAAATGCTGGAGTCTCTCGACATGCGACGTGACGTGCAGGAGATCTTCAGGAACACTCCCCACGGCAAGCAGGTCATGATGTTCTCCGCTACACTTAGTAAGGAGATCCGACCAGTCTGCAAGAAGTTTATGCAGGATCCTATGGAAGTGTATGTGGACGAAGCAAAGTTGACGCTGCACGGTCTGCAACAACACTACGTCAAGCTCAGTGAGAATGAAAAGAACAAGAAGCTGTTCGAGCTCCTGGATGTGCTGGAATTTAATCAAGTAGTCATATTTGTAAAGTCTGTGCAACGCTGTATTGCATTAGCACAATTGTTAACGGACCAGAACTTCCCTGCCATTGGAATTCATCGCAGCATGTCCCAAGAAGAGAGACTGTCCCGCTACCAACAGTTCAAAGACTTCCAGAAGAGGATGTTGGTGGCCACAAACTTGTTTGGACGAGGGATGGATATCGAGAGAGTCAATATAGTGTTCAATTATGACATGCCAGAAGATTCAGATACTTATCTACACAGGGTGGCGAGAGCTGGAAGATTTGGTACCAAAGGTCTGGCCATCACCATGGTCTCTGATGAGAATGATGCTAAAATCTTAAATGAAGTACAAGAGAGGTTTGATGTTAATATAACTCAATTACCAGAAGAAATAGAGTTGTCAACCTACATAGAAGGACGATAGACTGTCTATCCTACCTAAGTAATAATTATATAGTTTTCTCCCATTTTTCATGTGGATCTCTAGTTTGTAAGGTTTGTCTCCAGTTGACAGGATAGTTTCTAAGTTTATAATTAAAAATGACCTGAATTAACCCATTACAGTCTATTATTTATCAATCATTCATTTGGAGAGTACTTCTAGGAAAAAAAATTTTTTTACTTGTCTTATTTGGTGTAATTTGCATGTCTTTTTATTGTAATTTTTTTAATAATTGTTTTAAAAATATTATAATTAGTTCTGCAAATATAAAATAACTTAAAACAATTAATTATGTAAAATTATTAATATAACGCTTTTAAGAATTTTAAATGACAACTTATTTAAAGTTTACCAAACAAGGCAAGTAAAAAAATACACTACAGATAAATGGGCTACATGTCATGTATTCTCTATAAAAAAAATAAAGTAAAATATGAATTTACTTTAAAAATTCCTCTATTCATAAGTGGATATTTAAATGAAATACAATACATAGTTTAAGTAAATACCTTTTATTATTGAGCTATAAAAATAAGTTGAAGAATTTCTCCACAAGTAGATTTTTTAAATGATATGGGAGACTTCCTAACATTATAAAATGTGTTTGTGTCTTCTTTCACATTACATAGGCGAACTCCTTTGGGATACATTTTTGTCACATTGAATAAAACAAATACCATACCATTTATTATTTATTGATTGAGCTATAAAAATAATTTACCAACATTAACGGAAAGTTTTCTCATGAGTAAATCTGGTGATCAGATCAAACGCCCACTCAGGCTGGTCTGCAGGCACCATGTGTCCAGCATTCCTCACCATTATCTCCACCAGCCGTCCTGCCTGCTTCACATACCCTGCTACTTCATCCTTTACCTTCCAAATGTACCTCTTTGCAGTTTTATACTCGCCGGCTCCAGTAAAGTTTAGATTTTTTAAGTAATTCACTGTTAACGGATAAGCCACAATCACATCCAACTGTCCATTGTAAATGACAACATAGTAATGATCAAGAAGTTCAGACACCAATGGTGCGACGGACTGCATCATGTCTAGTTGCATGTGCTGTTCTACTATGGAGCCACTGTTGTATGGCAGGTCTCCTACATGAATATCCTTCCTCACAGCTCCTTTCTGCAGCATACTACCAAAGTCTTCATCTATATAATTTTTGGTATGAAGGTAGTTGAAATAAAAATCATAGCCAGTCATGTTATAGAACATGCTCTTCTGCGGAGCTATCAGATCCCCGTTCAGTAACAAATCGAATATAGTGAAAGCTTCCTTGTATTGTTTAGCTTTAATATACCCCAGGGCTTGACTCTCGTAACCTGCGAAGATTTTCTGTTGGTTACTATCTAGCAGACCTATTTGATACAAGTACTTGCTATATATAAGTTGATGTTCCGGGTCGCTCAATCCGTTACCAATAGCAATTCCCTTAAGATTAATTTTGGTTTTAGCTGTAGGATTCTTCTTATGAATGGTATAAGCCAGTGCTGGAACATATTTACCAGCATATGACTCTCCAGTTACGAAAAATTTATTGTTTTGTAATTCCGGAAATAATTGGAAGAATTGTGAGAGAGTGGAGTACAGTTGTTCACCAACCTGCTCCTCGCCCGAGCAGTATCCTCTGTCATCTTTGGTGAAACTGAACCCAGTGCCCACCGGATTGTCTATATAAATCATGTGATGATTTTGGGCCCAGTGACATTTTCTTCTTCTAAATTTCCCATCTCTGACATACAGTGGACCGTTCTCAGTGAACAGGCCGAAGAGAGAGGATGCACCGGGACCTCCCTGCAGCCAGAGTACTACCGGTGCGTCTTTAGGCTGCGTCATGGCAGGAAAGTACCACAGAAACTGGTTGGAGTCGTAAGTCTTATTGACAGTGAAGAACCCGGCATAACTTTTGACAGATAGACCCTCAGTGAAAGGTACTCGGGCGAGTCTGCGGGCCTCCTCTACTTGTCCAGAAGAGATGTACGGAGACAGGAACAGTGGACGACCGGCATCATCCCCATCGCGTAGGTTTCCGTTTATGTGCGGGTAGCGGAAACAGAACGCCGGCAGGGCCGCAGACAAGACGAGCAACGTGCGCAACATGTCGACACTGTCTGCAATTTTTTATTTATGTATTATCTACGGCAGGGGGCGGGGGCGGGCACTGCTCCGGCGAATCTCAGTGAATAAATAGCTAGGCTATCTCGAATTCTCGACCGCCACTCGCTCCCGAGTTATCAGTGCGACCTTTTAGATATTGGAGTTATTTCATATTATTATTTGCAAATTGTAACAATCTTCACACATGTCTCAGTCGATACGAACGAAGTCACCAAGCCAAAACATCTGTGTAAATTAATTAAACAAACAGTTCATCGGTATCAAGGAATATAAGTTTTTGTTTACCTATTTTATTTATTGTTTATATTTACTTCCGGTTTGGTGTCACTTGACAGGAAGAGATTGCGCGCGGGAGAAATTAAAATTTCTCTATGTTTTTTGTTATGACAACAATGCTTTGAGAGCTGCCAGCCAAGCCAAGCCAATATTAATATGAAAAATCTGTTGATATGTAGTTTACTTTGCTGGGTCACTGATAACGTTCACAGTGGATTCTTCACGTTCGTGTACCCACGCATAAAGCTGGATGGGAGCTCTGATGCTGGCAGTCCTCTCATGTTGACGCCGTACATAGAGCGGGGAGCCGTCGCCATCGCTAGGAAACTGTCCAGGGTCGAGTTCACACAAAATCTGGGGATACGGAGTCACGCCGGCTTCCTCACTGTCAACAAACGGTACGACTCCAACCATTACATTTGGTACTTCCCTGCTGTCAGCAAAGCTGCACACGCGCCGCTTTTATTGTGGCTGCAGGGAGGTCCGGGAGGGTCCTCGCTGTTCGGGCTGTTCACAGAAATAGGACCCATAGTCGCCACGGAGGAGGGGTTCAAAGTCCGGGACTTACATTGGGCACAGAACTACCACCTGCTGTTTGTGGACAACCCGGTCGGTACGGGGTTCAGCTACACTTCCCGCGACGACGGTTACTGCGAGGATGAGCTGTGTGTCGCTAGAGATCTCTACAGCGGTCTGCTGCAGTTCTACCGACTGTTTCCAAACTTGGTGCACTCCAACTTCTACATAACGGGCGAATCTTACGCGGGAAAATATATCCCCGCTCTCGCCATGAAAATACACGAGGAAAACGAAGCGCAAGGTTTCAAAATTAATTTAAAAGGTATGGCGATGGGGAACGCCTACTGCGATCCTATAAACCAGATGGACTACGGCAGCTACCTGTACCAACTCGGTCTTCTGGATCAGCCCCAGAAGGAAATATTCCTTAATTTACAAAACCAAGTTAAGGAGAAAATACGCCTAGAACATTGGATGGAGGCAAATCTGCTGCTGGACAAACTGATGTATGGAGATACAAGCGATTCCTCCTATTTTAAAATGTTTACAGGCTATCAAACTTTTTACGACTACCGTCAAACGCATTCAAACGAATCTGACAGCGTTATTTTCGCAAATTTACTGAAGAGGAATGATATTCGTAAACAAGTTCACGTGGGAAGCCTACCGTTTCATTCTGGAGAAGAGGTGATGCTGCGCTTAATTAATGATTTATTGAAATCTGTCTCTTCTCAAGTAGCCAAGCTGTTGTCGTACTACAAAATAATGTTGTATAACGGTCAATTAGACATAGTAGTGGCGTATCCGTTGACTGAGGAATTTGTCAAAAACTTGAATTTTTCTTCAAGTGAGGATTACAAAAAGAGTTCTCGCCACGTGTGGTACGTAGATGAAGAGGTTGCAGGCTATGTTAAAGTGGCCGGCAACTTGACTGAGGTTCTAGTGAGAAATGCTGGACACATGGTGCCGCATGATCAGCCAAAGGTGGCTCTCGACATGATATCTAGATTTGTAGAAGGAAAACCATTTTGGAACTAGAAATATGTACCGTGCAACAAGAAATAAATGGTCTGCTAAAATTAATTTCTTTACACGAAAATAATTTATATTTCAGTATATGTATTCTGTTAGTATAAAAATAAATCTACATTCATATTGGATCATATTTATTCAAATAATTAATAAATAATTACAACTAAGTTCAGTTCATTGGAAAATTTACATTTAAAATATTAACAGACTTATGGGCTTGTAAGTGACGACAATATAGGAAATGACAAACACACAAATATTCATGGCCTTTATGCCTTATGGTGTGATCAGAGACACCAGTAACAGTGTCCACTTGTTGCCAGTAGTCCATATTGAACAGAACAGGTGGCAAGCCTGTTGCTGCACTTAATGGACCTAGATGTGTCACTTTCATCGCTTGGACGTACAGTTATATACTCGGCAAGTAAACAAAACCAAATCTGTATTTTTGCCCCCTCATACCTCACCTCAAATGTTTCTAACATTAGCTTCTAATCATAAACATCCATTTCATGATATGGCCAAATAAAATCTGACATATCGTTGGCTTATTTATTTTACGTTCTTATACAGCGTGGTCTGACAAATTGACAAACTTTAATTATTCAACAATATGGCTAACGAATAGCCATATAATGAAATGGCCGAATTCTACGATCGGCCCACGACACATACAGGGAACAGACAAAGTGATAGAGTTACAACTGTTGCAATTAAGTAAGAAATTTTGAATCAACATGTAGTCTTTTGTACTAATAAACATAGTTGATATCCTGTTTAGGTATCTGTTTGATCACTCTCTAACAACATGTTAGAGGGAGAAAAAACATTGTATAATTAAACAGTTGTTTAACAACGTTTATTGGTAAGGTCCTTAATCTATATTATTAGGTATTGTTTATTACTTAATTTAATAATGTATTCCTTACAACACACCTTTGAACATCCACAACTCGAAATTCGGTATGTAAAGTAAAAACCAGCCAAGTGCGAGTCAGACTCGCGCACGAAGGGTTCCGTCCATTCAATAGTTAAGGTCAGACCAACTTTGACGCCCCTGTATGGCGCAGGAACAAATTAGCGCGACTCCGACTCACACTTGGCCGGTTTTATTATTTGTTGTTTTACTTTACTTTGTTGTTATAGCGGCCATAGTAATACACACTCTGTGAAAATTTCAAGTGTCTACCTATTACGGTTCAAAAGATACAGCCCTATGACAGACGGACGGACAGCGGAGCCTTAAGAGGATGTATAGAGCTAAATGCGAGTTTTATGATGCGTAAAAGTACATGATCCACTGCAGTGACCATAATCAAAAAAATATATGATATTCTTGAGGTTATACGTTATTAAGATACTGTGTTCAAAACATAATACAACTATATTGATTCGATAGAAAAAAATCACGAATGTACCTCTAAAAAATTATTATACTGTCTAGAAACAGTACTAAAATGCATGCAATGATTCTGTTTTTTTGACAGATTTTTTATCTAGCAATTTACTATCGTAATACTGTTCTATTTTTTAATCAACATTTCAGCAAGTTCCTTTATTCTCATTTTCGAGATTTTATGTACGCACTGCACGCGTGTGTGCGTAAGCGCTCGTGTACCGACAGTACCGGCTGCAGCCTGATGCTATATTATTAGTGGCAGCCACGTCGTTTGGTGTGTATGTGTGTACCCGCGTGGGGGCGGTGCCATCTCTCAAGGTCATTGGCTCTATTCAGCGTCTTAATAGGCTACCGTTGGCACCGTTTGGGTACGAAATCCATTTGTTTTCTATGCAGTAATTGTTTTATAATAAATTGTCAAGTTTTGCCAAGTAGCGTTTTTGTAAAGTACCGTTTCTGTATCGTGGTACTACTCGTTTGTGATAATAGTAGTAAAAACAAATGTGTTAAGAAATGGTAGAATGACTTTTACCTAAGTGAAAAAAAGTACGGGCCGGATTTATCCTTAGTGCCGCCCTGGGGCACCGTGAAAAAAAAAATAAACCGTGAATAAATAAAATTAATCAGTTATTCTTTTTATTATAAATGGTATAAATAAACGTTAAATGTGCAAATGTTCTCAATACAATCACACTTTTTAAAGCATTTTCGTCCGAATTTTGCCGCCCTAACCACTGGCCCCTATGGCCCCTAGTGTAAATTCAGGCCTGACTGAATAGGCATCAAAAATATTTAATTAAACTGCTTCAAATAACCCAGTCTTTGAAATAAAAATATAATAAACATACCGTAGTTTTTGCTTTACATACCGAATCGCAGGTTAGATAAAAAAATCCTCTAATAAATAAATCAAATAATTAAAGCAATAAAACGCAGTTTGTTTGCAAGTTGTATGTCCATCATTAAACAAACAAAGATAAAGGTAACATTACACAAACCTGTTCAAAATCATTCCTAACTTAACTAAAAATATACAATTACATTTAAAAATCTCTTACATTTCAGTAGTTCTATATAAATAATGCACATGGGACAGTCTATTATATTAGTTGTATATAACGTGTACAGCCCATTTCACCCCCTTAGGGGTTGATTTTCCAAAAATCCTTGCTTAGCGACACCGCGGTTTTATAGATTTAAAAATGCGTCAACAGAGCTGACCAGCCACTCTTGTTAAATGTCATTGGTTAAGGACGTATTTACGAAAACTGCTAAAATGTCGAGATACACTAATCTTTATCTATAGAATGTGCAATAAACTGATAGGTAGGTATTTCCTTACTCTCATCCCGCGAAAACAATGAAACTGGTGCGAGTTTCAGTACAAATATAACTACATAACTTTCATTAATGATAAAATAACATGATACATTAAATAATTATATTCAATATTTTATGTTCTTGAAATACTTATATATATAAAAATGAATTAACTGGTTAGTCTCGCTAAAACTCGAGAACGGCTGAACCGATTTGAATAATTCTTTTTTTGTTTTGTTCGTTATAATACAGGGGTGGGTGGTGTAGAAGAAAAAAAAGTTGGAAAAACCCTAAAGTTCAGCTGAAAAATCAAAAAATAATAAATAGGTAATTTTGTATGGGAATCGCAGGAGTAGAATTGTAGGAGTAGGGGTAGCGGTAGGTGCAAGTCTCGGAATCTTTTTCAATAATTTTGTACCATTTCTCTAATTTACGCAATAAGGTTTAAATTAATTTGATAAGTTTGTCAGTCTGTGAGCTGTGTACTTTTAGTAGTTGTCTCAATATCTAGTATTGAAGAGCGTCATTTCGTAAACACGTGCTTAAATGAGCTGAATTAATGGAAATAAATGATTTTATGGACATTTTACATGAAAGTCCAAACGGTACCAAGGACTCAGAACTTCTGAAATGTAAGAAAAATATCAATTCCAACATATTTTATAACTGTACAATTTAAAACTGAATTATTAATTACATTGTCTTAACCAACTTATCACTAAACCACACTTGGACACTTCTTATTCCTACATCGTTTTATTCTAATGACCAGTGGAGTTAACATACCGAAATCTTACGTTTTCGTTTTGACTCGAACGAATCCGGGCAAATCCGTGTACTGTCTTTGCCCGACCCAGTAAATTACTCGGCATTCTAGTGTTAGACATTCTCAAGTCAAAACGGCCCCCACGGCCGGCACTATTTAATATTTATATTCTATGGAAACTATCAAATCGGTATAAGAACGAGATAGTATTAGATTGTTCACCAAGGAATAAAAGTGGTTGGCTTAGGCTCGAGCCTTAGGGGAGTTGGGAATCGCACATACAAACTACACCTACAAGGAAAATACAATAAATTATCAGTTTTAACAAAGCAACACGCGCGCCATTTTTACTTACATTAAAGACTGTATTCACCTCTGCCTTTTCAAGTGAAATTTATAGAACAAAATGTCAAACAGCACGTTGTTAAAATCAATGTCGAATGTTACAGAGCGGGGTGAAAGTATTTTCATATTTATATGACTTTTTGATTGTAAAACGAGCAGGTGTAATATAAAACTTATTTGTTAAAATTTAACATTTAACTTGTAAATGATCCATCCAATATAATTCCAATTTTATATATTCTATATAATTATTGTGGTGTATTTCCCCGTATTTACATATTTGACAATTACCTTAGACATAAACATAAGTCACTGGGTCTACTTTCACTCGGATCCTTGTACAGTACCCGGCAACAAATAGTACCCGTCGAGCTTAAGAAAGAGACTTCCATTTTGTAGATCATCGTCTTTGTCACTCTAACCCGACGTACCAATATACAGTGCAAAATATTGTGACAGTTGTGAAGTTAGCCGCAAATGCCAACGCAATGACTAATTTTAATTTAAGAAATATAGGTATACTTTGACCGAGAGAATTAGAATTAGAACCGGCTCTGTTTTCAATAATATTGATATTGACTAAATTCCGACTAACTTCACTCTACCGCCACAATATAAAATTTGTACTGTAATTAATATATGACGTTGCGCGACAAAGACGACGCTCTACAGAACGGAAGTCTCTTTCTAAAGCCTGATGGGTATTATCACTATACCTATATTATTTCTTAAGGGGCCATCTTATAACTGTAAAAAATATGGCAATTTTCAGGATTAACTGAGATTTGCCATATTTTTGACATTTATAAGATGACCTTGACCAACGGCCTTTATTACTTCATCAATACCAAGATAACCTTCACCGCTAATGGTGAAATATAAAAAAATCAAATTGTAAAAAGCCCCATCTATAGACCACAGGCAAACTATCACACATCGATGTCAATAGGTGGCGCTTAATGTTATGATCGCACGGGCCAACTAGTTGTTTGCGTAGTACTGTACTGTATCCTTAAGATATGTACTAGCTAGGACAACAGATGCGTGAGGGCATCCAGGAACTGTGCGCGCTGAGCCGTGGGCAGCGTCACTACACTCCCGTCGAGGTACTCCAGGGAGACGGTGCAGCCACACCGGCTCGCGGCCTGCTCGAACGCAGCACCGAATAAACTGAAAATGTTGATCAAATTATTACCAATTAGCTTTTAATAGAACAAAGAAAAAATACAAGTTAATATATTTATCACCGTCGACAGATGTCGCATCGCGTCGATAGATGTCGCGTCGCTACTGTCTCACAATACTGTAACAGGAGTGTAACTATACAACTTGTTGGAAATACTTTATAATTTGTAAAGATTAAATAGAGATTTATTATATCTGTAATAAATATATAATTAAATCTGTAACATTTATTATACCTAATAAAATAATTAGAAAATTTTATACTATTGTATTTACATTTAAAAAATCATGTATGTATTTTATTTTTCAAAAAAAAAAAGTAGTTCCAGTTACGCATTTCACGAAATTGCTCAATAGAAGTATATGCCACATAGAGAGAGCTTAAGATGTTTCACATCAAAAATAACATACTTATAGAACGACGGGTCCGCACCAAGGAATGCTTGGCCCGAGAATGTCCGAGACTAAAATTCCGAGCAAATTGCTGGACATTCTAGGGTTAGACCCGTCGTTTTTTAGCCTTCAGGTCGAAACGAAAGATGTTGCGGTAACCCCACCGATCCTCAGTAGTCATCAATGTATAAATTCTAACTTCAGTAACCTTTTATATCACAAATCATTTTTTTTTTCTATTCTAAAAAGTTTTATTTGCCAATGTATTTAATAATTTGATTACCGCGTATAGGCACCATAGTGTTGTGATGATACGACCTTATTTTCCTGGCCGCTTATAAGCTGGCCATCATAAATAGCATTTATTTTAATTTTAGAACAAGGTGTTGTTCATTTTTATTCAATAGAACATTGTATTTTATTTTCAAATATTCAATGTGTAGAACCTAATTAAAATTTTACTCATTCCTTCACAAACTTTTGACTTCTAGGCAGTCACTCTGCCAATTGTAAAATGTATTATATATCTATTTGATCAACTAAGTAAACAACTAAATAAAATGTATTGAGTCAGTATTCAAGAACAATCATCTATGTTTATATAAAACGAGCGCAAATAAGTATTGTAAGTATTTTTATCATATTTTGTATTGTGTTCCTTCCATAGCTGTGTAGTTCATTTTTATTACAGTGCGCTCCTTTCTTCAGCTCCTTCCTTCAGCTTCCTTATTACTACCATGCTAACTCGACCTTCTTCTACTTGGAAACCACAATAAACGAATGGTAAAAGTTTACAACGAGTTTTCCTGATAGTCCTGCCTACCTACCCGGCCATCCTGGCTACCCTACCCACGACAGTGTTCCCAAATACGTAGTTGGTACTAAAAATAGACGTGCATGTATGAAACGATGTATGGATGTGGATGAATCGGCTGAAATATGCAAAGATCGATAGAAACGGCACTCCATTTTGGGAAACAATCATGACGGTATCTATGTAATGTATGTATATAAATTTTGAAAATAAAAATTTGGCATTGTAGCTTCACGGGTTGCGCGCAGCAAGTTGGGCAGTGGGGCGCGTCTCTTGAGTTCGTTTCGCCGCGTTTTACCGTAGCGAAAAAAAAAACAGACCTATTTATTGGTGTGCACAAAATAAAATAAATGAGAGGTTCCGTACTTGCGCGGCTCCTGGTCGTATCTGGGCGGCACTCCCAGCACGAGACAGGTGGTGCCCTCTAGCGGGGAGCTGGCCACCACCGGCCTGCCAGCGCCGGCCGCACTCGCCATCCAGCGGGCACAAACTCCTAGCCAGAGTGGGCCGCGGACCATGCTCGCTTCGGGGATACCCTGCACGCGATGCAATGAGGTTAAAATCATTCATTCGCTTTTAAAATGTTATTAGTACAAGCTTTTGCCCGCTTTCTTTTTCGTCTGACAAATAGAAATTCTAAATTTCTTGACATTGCTATAAAATATTTAGTAGGCGCATCCTAAAAACCAAAACATCCTTTTTTTCCGGAATAGAAAGTAGTTGTGTTTTAATTCAGGACATAAACTATTTATCCTCCAAGTATCATCCAAATCCGGTCACCTCGGTTAGGCGTGATTGGGCAATTATATTATTAGTAGGACTATTTGGAAATGTCGCGTTACCCACCTCTTGGACAATAAAGTAGCAGAACGGCCCAGCCAGCAGAAGCGTGCGCGAGGCCAACGTTGAGTGCACGATCCGCGCGATGCCCGCCAGGTGTCGTTGAGCAGTCTCCACCCCCCGGCGACGGTTCTCTTCCTCACCCCCCGACACAGACAGGGTGGACAACGCTCGCTGGAAGCCCTCCGCAGGGGACATGGAATCCTGATATGATGTGGAATATGTGTGGTGGTTTCGACTTTTATCTCCCTCAATTCGACAGTTAAGGGTCCTTGGCCATCTTACTTCTATCAAAAATATGGCAAATTTCAATTAATTATTAAGAGTTCTAAATTGCCATAGTTTAAAAAACGCAATAGCAATGCTTGTTTAAAAACTACGGCTATTTAGAACCCTAAATAATAAAAATATGCCTTAATGTCATTTAAAATAATAACTATCAACAATTTTAATTTGAAAATGTTGTATAAATATTTTTCTAGGGTTAATTGAGAATGGACAACATTTCATTTTTCGTAAGGTACCAAAATTCGAAAACCGTTTGGAGATTACATGCTAGAAAGCTTATTTTTCATTTTTTTTATTTTTTATATCCTTTAATTTTCGAGTTATTTTAAAAATACTGAAATATTGAAAATTAAGGATTAACAGGTGCCCTAATCTGTGCTAACCCTCTAATTTAAAAATACTAATGTCTGTTGGCAGAGTTGTTAGTTATTGAACTCAGGTGTTGCCTTCTATTAATTTTACCTATTTTTATTCCATTTGAAGCTAAATTAATAATTATACTTTAAATATAATTATAAAAATACTTCTTTTATATAATATTTTTTGGAAGTTTTGCTATTTTCGAATAGGCTATTACAGGAAATATATTTACGAGTGAAACCGCGGACAAAAGCTAGTATTATTATATACATTATGAATAATGTTGTAGGCGATTTGAGTTCCGGCTACGGCAACACCTATTTGGAACACGGTATATTATACTCTTTGCATTTCTATAACGTATACTCTGTGGCTTGACTGACACTATCAGTCACTTTCTTTGGGTGACAGTTTATATTTCTTAATTTTAGTCCTAGCTAAGGTTTTTAGTTTATAAGTCCTCAGAATTTATAAAAATTCATAATTAAATTAAAAATATAAAAACTCAACCAAAAATAAAATATAAAAATACGTGTAACTTATTTTTTAATATATTTTTAATTAAAGTAACAAAAATGGGTGATTAAAAAAATGAAATGTTGTCCATTGCCATAGTTTTGACAGAAGTAAGCCAGACAGCCAAGGACCCTTAAGTACGCCAATGGGCCCGGTGACTATCACTTATCGTTAGTAACCGAGATATATAATAGCAGCCGAGTTAGCATACATTTTGACAGCGACACTTTCGTTTCGGTCGAATGGCCTTGAACAGGCCAAAACGTTCATGTCCAACAATGACCGGCCAGGGATAGCCCGGGGCCGAGAGGTCCGGCCCAACAATGTGCGTGCAAATTTGCTATGCCGGGCAAAGACAAGTACACAGAATTTGCCCGCACATTGTTGGGCCGGACATTCTCGGACCGGGTATGTCCTGCACAAGAATGCCGAGCAATTTGCTGGCCGGACAAAGATAAGTACACGGAATTTGCCCGCACATTGTTGGGCCGGACCTCTCGGCCCCGGGCTATCTCTGGCCGGTCCTTGTTGGACAAGAACGTTTTGGCCTGTTCAAGGCCATTCGACCGAAACGAAAGTGTCGCTGTCAAAATCTGTGCTAACTCCCCAGGGCGGCATTCCGTATTTTCCCTGATCTGAGGCTAAATTTTATTTTGTTCGAAAATATCCGAAGCCGAGGTCGGAAAGTTATTAGATATATTAAAATATCAATAAATATATCCAAGGGGGTAGAAACAAGTAACTACCGTACTAACATTCTCTAGTAGCGCCATAACGGCGTACACGACGTCGTGTGCGGCCAGAGTGGGCGAGAAGGCCCGCCGCAGCAGGAAGGCGGCGCGCGTCGGTAGCGGCAGTTTGTACTTGGTTGCGGCAGACTCGAGCGCCGGCAGCAACTCGTTACGTAGTGCTACATCCATTGACCGGTACGCTTGGCGCGCCTGTTGTAGAGGAAACCTGAGGAAAAGGTTATGAACCGGTTATGAGCTAAAACTCCTTAACTACTGTCAAAAACTGATAACAATGTTCGGCTGTTAAAAAGTAAGGATAAAAAAATAAGGTAGTTAAGTAATGAAAATAAAAAAAAAATCAATAATCTATACAATAAAATTGAAAAACCAATAAACAAAAAAAAACGAGACAGAGTGGGATGGCGCTCTACGAAACTTTATAGGAATGTGTATGTATTTCGATGCAAAATAAAATCGCAAGTTCGAAAATCGAGCCAAAAGAAAGCGAATCCATTGTCTATGCCAGTGCTGTCGTTTGAAAAAGTCGTCACATTTCTTTGGTTGGTTTCGAGATTTAAGACCGATTTACACAATATATTCTTTGGTTGGTATCGCGATTTAAGGTCGATTTACACAATAGGAACTTATGCACAATAGATTCTACGCGGGCGGTCGCTAGTCTGTTTATAAACTCCTAATCCTAACTAATATTGTAAATGCAAAAGTGTGTTGTGTGTTTGTCCTTCTTTCTCGTCAATACAGAGCTTGAGAAATCATTCGAGATAATTTTTTATCACATTTGACCAAAATTCACGAGCGAAGTCGGGGCGGAAAGCTAGTTTTAAATATATGGGTCACATGGCATGTAGAAAAAGGCTCTGGATCAGAAGCCTGATATAAAACTTGATCTAATTTGGCCGGACAAGTGTTCAAAAATGCTAACCATGTCAAGCTTTATCTGGACGTCTGGCAACCTTAGATTGAACGTCGTAAGTAGGCTGGTGCTACGTGAGGAAGCTGGGCGGTGAGCGAGAAAAAAAATTCCACTAATAGGATTGCGAGGCTATGAAAATGAAGCAATACTATTGGTGGATATTTTCATAAATGTGCACGAGCAAATCTCGTTATATTATATAGTAAAGTGGACTCACCCCATATCTGCCATGAGTTGCCGGACGCGCGTCTCGCCGCCCAGCGAGTGCAGCTTGAGGTGGGGCGCAAGTGTGGGCGCGTGACGCACAGCGCCCTCTAACGACCACATCCGGTACAGCGGCAACCACGCGTCCTTCTCCAGCACTACACGACAGCCACCCTGGACAAACCAAGTGAAGCTATATGTATGAAGAATGGGTGTAGCCAGGATTTTTTTCAGGTTCTTCAAAAGCAAGGAAACTTTTGATTCCGGGTATTGAAGTATGGCAAAGTTAGAAAAAGCATCTGACATACAGAATAACAGAAATCCCACATGTCGGTCGGGGTCACCTAAATTGGCAATATTTACACAATGCGAACCAAGATACGAACGATTCAAAAAGGGAAGGCTTCCCAATGGATATCTTAATACAGGTCAATCCATTGGTAAGGCATTATTCAAGGCAATGGCACGTCAAGCCGATGTTGGAATTTGGTACTTTCATGAGGTTTGGGGGTGGCTAAATAGGGGTTAATTTAATTGAAATCGGATGGCATTGATACACACCATTATTTGTACTTAGGACAGTATAAATTTCGAATGCCATCCGATTTGAACAATTTTTATTATTTTTTTTTAATTATAATAATTGTTGAAACAATCGAAAAAAAGTGTTTTTCGGCGACTTTGAGGGGTTGTTTCTCCGAAACTGCCCATCAGGATCGGATGGCAATTTTTTCCCAACGTTTGGTGGTGTCAATAAGTATGCTCACTAATTTTGAAGCGGTTGCCTTTTCACTTTTTTTTTTTTTTTTTTGTACTCGCTAGTGCAAGAACGGCCCGCGTGTTTCGGCTGGCAAAAAAAAAAATTATATAATTAGGGTATTTCCTTTAATGCTACCGCATTTTTATCCGGTTAGGTACCTTTTCAAAAAATTTTCGATTTTGCCCCTACCCCATATCGCCGAACCTGTCCATTTGGGGTCACTGGCCGCTACCAGGGGACTCTGTACCACTCAAAGGCCCAGATTACCACTCGCCATCCGGTTGCCTGTCCAACATCGGCTTGACGTGCCATTGCCTTGAATACATTACCATACTATGATTGACCAAACAAAAGTAGTAATTTGGGTTATTTATGGATAATATGCGTCTTTTAAATTAAAATAATGTAATCAACTACTACATACTTTAAGCCAATCACTGGACTTATTTACATCTCCAGGGTCACCTTAATTAGGCTACTGTGTTACCGATCCAACTTTATTTCTTTTACAAGTTAACTTTTCAAATCAAACATTTCCATACCTGATTCGTATCATCAGCGGCATGCAACCCGGTAGCGACGTGTCGCTGCAGATCGTCCGCGTCCAAGATAAGAGTGGCGGGCGCGCGGGAATGTAGTGCTGCAGCGCTTGACCAGGCCACGCATGACGCCCAGAGCGCACCGCGCGACACCCGAGACAGCCGCCATGACACCTCCATGGCTATGCAAGCACTCTGGAATATAATATGTGGTCTTATATACGTGATTGAAGAACTTCTTTGGTTATAATGTTTTCTCTCTGTCTAGCAATATATACATACATCTTCACAGCCTTTATACCTTGTGGGGTGGCCAGAGACACCAGTAACAGTGTTCTCTCGACACCAGTTTTCCATATTAAACAAAACAGGCTGCTGCACTTAATGGACCTGGTTGTGGCACTTCTTTGACAGACGTGGGTATCTGTTATTTTAAAAAGTGTGAAGGCCAGCTTTACATGTCCTCTGAAGCATGAGAAGTTGAGTAAAGCACACACTTTGAAAGAGCTCTTTGGTGGTGAGATTTGATTTGTTTGTCCTTCCTTCACGACAATATGACGTGTTTTTGAAGTGAAAGCTTTTTAGGTGAGTTGAGGGATTTTTGATAGGGAGGAATCCTATGGATTCGCGACAGCCTCTCGGTACAAATGCCGACCATGGATGGCCAGGCCCGAGTATGCTGAACCCGAGAATCTCCGGGTAGGAATTCGGGCATTTTTGGCTACGCATTTCTGGACGGAAATTCTCGGTCCGGACCGAGATCTTATGGATTCGCGACATGCTCTCGGCACAAATGCCGACCATGTTAGGCCCGGCCCGAGTGTGCTGAACCCGAGAATCTCCAGGCAGGAATTCGGGTATTTTTGGCTACGCATTTCTGGACGGCAATTCTCGGTCCGGACAGAGATCTTATGGATTCGCGACATGCTCTCGGCACAAATGCCGACCATGTTAGGCCCGGCCCGAGTATGCTGAACCCGAGAATCTCCGGGCAGAAATTCGGGCATTTTGGCTACGCATTTCTGGACGGCAATTTTCGGTCCGGACAGAGATTTTTTTAAATTGAAAACTTCTTTGAGCGCGCGCTAGATATGGCGTTATTATACGCTATCTATACTCGTAATAAAGCTGAAGAGTTTGTTGTTTGTTTGAACGCGCTAATCTCTGGAACTACCAGTCGGAATTGAAAAAATATTTTTGCATTTGAAAGCCCAATTCTTATATTATATATATTATATGCTATATAATATCACGCTACGACCCAAAGGAGTGGAGCAGTAACCATTAACGCGGGTGCAACCGCAAGGTACAGATAGTATCAATAGTAGCTAGAAGTAACAATGTCCACAACTCACCGGTTTCCCAAAGTAAGAGAACTGGGTGTAGTTGAACATGAGAGTATTCCGTCGATCCTCCCAGGCTCGTCTCTCACGACGTTTGTTCACCACACTCTCCAAATCCTCACGGACGTCTGAGCTCTCTTCTTCCTGGATAAATTTATTATGTAATTTGATACCTCATTACTGATGATTTATTATGAGCTTTTACTTATTTTATTGTAAATCTACAAAGCGGATACAAAATGTTGTTATTCTTCACAAAGACTAATCAGTTACATAAAAAATCTAAAATAGTGTGGGAGATCTGCACTATTTATTGGTTTATTTCTAGAATCTTCAAAAGCAGGACATACTTAAATGTTAAACATTCTAAAACTATAATTTGCAAAAAACAGTGAGCACAATTTAATTACCTCATCTTCATCATCTCTGAATATATCCTCAAAGTTTGGTATATTTTCATCTTCATCTTTCCAAACTAGCCTCACCTGTCAAGCACATAAAAATGTCATTAAATTAAAAACACTTTGTACAAAAATGTCAAAGCACAAAATGCATTAAAGCCTTGCCACACATCAAATAAAGTCATAATATGGCATGATAAGCCAAGTTTTTAAAATGAAGCCAAGCCCTTGACAAAATAATATGAGTTGTTTCTGTTACATATCCAATATTCTAATAAACCATCATTTGTCATGCCAAGTCTTACAATTTGATGTGTCGCAAACACCTGCCAGAAGATGTATAACATAAGATAACTTTGCAATTAGTAACTAAGAAAGAGAAAGAGAAAGGGATGATTAGATGGTTTGGTCATATGGAAAGAATCAATGATAAGAGATGTATATACAGAGTTTTATATTGAGGCATCCCAGAAAGAATTTCACTGATCAAATTAGTGATATTTAAAAAAAATATGGAACATAAAAAATACTGGACATCAAAGAATGTTTTTTAATGAAACAAAAGAGGTGTGTCAAGATCATGACCAGTGGATACCTTTGGCCTCTGCCTACCCTAAGATAAATAAGTAACTATGTATGTATAAAAACATTGAAATTAGAAATATTATTACCTGTCCATCACTGTACACATTGCATACATCACTAGGTTTATGCGAGTCCAGCACATAGAACACCACATCTTCTCTGGGCTGCAGTACATCCACCAAGTCTAAAGTTCCCCCACAGTTAACAAGCAGAACATATCTCACTTCCTCCTGATGCTCATCATAAGCAGCTTTCAACTCGGAGATGCTGTTTATAGGTACCAGTGTGTACAAAATATTGTCACAGTGGAATAGTGACTGAAGTATACTGCATGTACACACTGCATCTACATCACAATGCACCAAGAGCAACACTCTCTATAAAAATATTTAATATTCATTTAATAATAATATTTCTAGCAATTACATTATTAAGTTAATTTCTCTATGTATTCTTAATTATGTAAGGACCTCTAGGCTGTTATTTCATGTGGAAACCATGCATATTTGTTGTGTTAACTGTGGTTTACACTGTTCAACATTATACTTTTGAGTCGTTATATATTATGATTAATGTAGCAAAGAAGAGATACTTACTACCACATTGGACTGGCCTTTTAAGACCCCAGTTAATTCAGAAAAAATTAAAGAAACCTATTGTAATTCGACACTGCTTTAACAAAACCTAGGTTAACAATAGATATTTACAACTTACATTTCCGAGTAATACATTATAGAAATCATTCTTGATGTCCTCAACGAACATTGTATATATTAATAACTTCAGAAAGTCGTGAAATAAAGTATAAACTCCATTTTTATCATAATAAACACCAACAAAACTCCCGCACAGCTGTCGTCACGTTACTTTTTTGACGGTTACTTTTTTTCAGTTTCCCGCGAAAAAACTATTTTTTAATCTGTGTAGGCATGGAATTTCTCGAATCATAAAACAAGTTTGAGTTTCATTATTATCCAGTGTGCGCATGCAATGTGCATCATTGCACACATTTTACAATAATACCAACAAAATACCCGTCCCGCGCACTTTCACTTTACTTTTATTAACACTTTATTAAATCTAATGATGTGGTCAAAGATTATTGAATCTTGGAGTCTTTTTTATTCAATTACCCGCGAAATTTAAATAAAATCTTCACACTTGTTTCACACATAAGTACTCACATTTTCCTATTCCTTCCATATTATGATATCCTCTTTCTACAGTTATATTACAATTATTAAACTGATTCGATCAGTCATCATTGGCCAAGAGTAGAAACATATTTCTATTCTATTCTATTTTTTTTTCAAAATGGCTCCATCAGGGTTTTGCTTTGAGTATTTAAGGGGTTTTGATGATTCCGCCAATGTCAAGTATTATAGACGTCACAGTAACAATAAGCCGATAATCGGTAGGTAGAATGCTCCCGCCGGCCGCGATATGTCCTATTAATCACTGACTTATTACAACTATTACAGCGCGGGCGGGATTAAACTGGATTCTACTCTAATCTATGACTGGATTCCCCATGACGTTCTGGTGGACGCGTGCGTTTATCACAAACATTGTTTAATTTTGTATTATATGGCTCTGTTAAAAAAAAAGAGTTCAAGCAAAAGTATAAAAGAAATCACCAAAACTAGGAAAGTGGTTTTTTTTTATGTTTAAATTAATTGTAGTAAGAGTATCAAACATAAAAATTTCATAACATTTATAAATAAACTACTATATTATGACAATTACATTGGTGAGACTCGCTGACCTCTTTAATTTCTCTTTAAATCCTTCTTTCCTAGCCTGTTCAACAAGTTCAAATGTAAAATTAAAAATAAAAATACAAAAAAAATAAATTATATAATGTATTTGTTGTTAGAATAATACCTCAAGTTTCAACAGAGCTCCCACTGTTTCTAAAACTAGTTGCATGATGATGAGCAATTTTGTAGGCTATGGTATTTGGCCTCAACAGATTTCCAGACAATGCATTGAAATATGATTTCAATAGAGACATATCTGTTTCTTCTGGATACAAATACTCTTTCAAATCATAACATAATTCTTCTTCTGCGCAATCCAGAGCACGGAGACAACCTGCATACTCTGACCATAAAAGCTTCCTCCACTTTATATCATGTTTATGTGCCAATGGTACTAAAACACAAGATGCAAAATTAGAATCTCCATAGCTAACGGATTGAAACTGTTCTAAAAACTGTGTGTAAAAATCTTGAAAGTTACTCAATCCAGTTAATGGTTTGCTAAAATTGAATCCATGCTCCTTTTCTAATTTAAATAATATCTGAATACATTCCTTCAATAAAGGTTTGACTTTTTCATTCAGGAACAATGAATTGTCACATAAGAACACACACATTATTCTGCATAGTTTATCAGTTATGTCAATATCAGTGAGAAGATCTGGGAAGCAATGTTCATTGAAGATGATCCACTGCAGACTACTACATATTACAGAAGTTTTCTCCAGGTCTTGTTGTATTGCCACTTTTTTTGCATGTTCACCAATTACTTTTGGATCTTCCATTGTATCTTGACTTTTGCTGTACAGATTCAGAATAGGCAAATAAATCCAATCTCGAGGCAGTATTGGCTCCTGCCATTTCTTCAAAACAATATTAGAACTAGTTTCCTCATCATCCGCATTTATTATCTTGGAGTATAAACTTTTGATTTCATTAACTGAAAATGTGGCCACTGATATATTGCTTTGAGATAAAGAAATAGTTTTCATTAAACGCTCAGCAGAAATGAAGTCTTTGTTAAAGATAATGTTACCAAATAAGAAATCAAGATGATTTTTCTTATCAATTCTCAAAATGTAACAAAGCTTATTGGACACAGTATACAACAAATCCTTGTCAAATTCATTCAAATCTTTTTTCAGATATGCTAATTTAATTATTGAGAATAGGAAATCAACTTCAATTCTTGTGAACCAGTTATCGCACAGACGTGGTGTTTTACATTTGATTTGCTCCAAATACTCCCACATGCTTCTTGCATAGATATCAGTTAGTGAACTATCATTAATGTATTCTAATAATTTAAAGAGTGATCCGAAGAAAGGAATTGGTGAATCTTTGTTTAGAATAGGTAAAAGTTTTATAGACGAGTCGACTATAGATGATGCAAGGTTGACTAAGTTCTTATTTGTATGGAAATGCTTCTGTTCTATTCCAGATAGAATATTTGATGAATGCAGCAGTTGGCTTAGCATTAACTTGTATCCTGAAGATGTAGAAAAAGCTTTCAATGATGGAACAATATGTTGTATCATAATTGGTTCATTTTGAATAACATTTATGTAATAGTCTGTTATAGAACGAAGTAGCCTGAAATTAGCAAGTGTGAGTACATCTACAGCTGATATTTGACTAAACCACTTTTTGAATCCTTCTAGGAGCGGTGGATTTAAGTGCATTTTCATATTATGTAACTGCACATTGTCCACTTTTTGACAGAGTCTAGTTATTAGTTGTATTACCACTACAGCATGAGTGGAAGACAAAACAGTACCGTGTATATGATTGTAAAGAGCGGTTACAATTATTGGGAAGAGTGCCATTGTTGTATTTTTTCCATAGCCATATTGTAACAAGTTTGATAAAATACAATAAGCTTCGATCTGAATTCTTAATCCATATGTTCCATTAACAGAACAACTTATATATGCATTGATTGGTTTTAACACCTCATGTTTATGTACCAAAATATTACAAAATTCTTGAGATTGCAATGATAACACCCTTATGAGCTTCACTGCAGCCAAAACTGGTGTATTGTTGTAAACTGCTTGTGGTTGAAGTGACAAGTTTATATCATTAATAGGGATAAAGTTTTGTACTATTGTGCTCATTAAGTGTTCATTTTCAATCATTGTAGCAGCCATGTTAACAGAATCTCTGGCCAGTCTTATTAAAATTTGCATTGAGTAGTGCACACAGTTAAATGAAGGTTTTAACACATTCAATATGTAATATATCCTTTGAATTATATCTGTTCTATATGCTGCAGTTATTAAGTCAATTTCAGCCAAGTGGAAGTCCTTCAATTCTGACTCATTAGTATCCAGTTCATAAATTTCACTTTTATCATTCTCCAAACATGGTTGCTGAGCACCATCCTCAAAACCAACAAGAGCATCCAATGAAGCTTCATCAGTTCTATTGTAGAAGAGGTTCCTTAAAGCCTTTAAAGCTGGTTCAAGAACAATTATTATGTTCTCATCTAAAGCAAACCGAAGCACAAAAAATAATTTACTTAGAGGGAGATCTATTATATCTTTGTATGCCCCTGCCATATAGTACTCTAATATTCCAGCCAATGTGTTTAATGACGTAACTCTTTGCTGAGTTACTTTTGACCTTGTCAGTTCAAACAGTTCTGATAGTGTGTAACCTGGTCGATGTGGCTCATCTCCGTGATGAAATAAAGTTTTTGTCCTTTCTGTGTATTCTACAGTGTAAGGCATTAAATAACCTTCAAAGTTAAATCTAGCTTCATAAGGTTTCTCTGGATCATTTGTTTGACTGTCAGCAAGACCTTTGATCCAGGCCAGTTTGTCTTTCTCAAAATCGTTAAAATTAAGCCATTTGTGTATTTGTGGGTTAGATAGAACATCATTGTCCCACAATGAGTCATCTACATTATGGCTATCACCAGCTGCTTGTATGTTTTCTTCAATAATTTGTGTTGGTTTTACATGAGAACTCTTTAGTCTTTTAGTTTTCAAAAATGAAATAACCTGTGGGTTTAAATTTGAAAGTATATTTTGTTGTACTTCCAATATTTGTTGTTTTGACATAGCACTCAATTTATTCAAATTCTCTTTATGTATCTGATCAGAATCTGTTGAATTTAGTACATGACTCTTGGGTGGGATGTTCAATGAATGCTGTACAGTTGATTGTTGCGCGCTATGACCGGGAGTGGGATCAATATCCATGTGTGATGTTCCCATTCCTAATGGATTGTCTTGCTTATTTACATGTTGTGAATATATACTTTTTGTTCCTGGATCAATATTAGTGTCATGTTTAACCACAGATGGAAAGCCACTCATTGGCATAGGTTTGACATCACTATTACTACCGTGGTCTACATTTCGTTCAACTATATTTCCCAAAAGAGATGGTATAACTGATGGATAATAAACATTATCATCATTTTTATTAGTGTCTTCAGATGGCGTCAAACTTTCTGTATTTTTTTCTATTACTTCACCAACCAATGACACAGGATTATCTGAAGTTTTTGGGGAGTCTGTTTTTAATCCCTTAGCTTGAGCATATTTTGATACTTTAACCTTTTCTGGTGGCATTTCTGCTGCTTGTCGTTTAGGTCCAAAAGTAGTAACTGATGCCGCAGGTAAAAAGCTTTTAGAGCTCTTTTCCTTATTGTATTCTTCTTGCATACGGAGTATATCTTCCTCATTTTCGCCAGGTTTAGGACGGTTGTACATTGTTGTTAATAATTGTGATTTTCAAAATAAACAAATATTGAGCCCACCACAAAGAGTAAACTGTACATATAATAGTCTGTGGCGCACACCACAGAGCAAGTAAAAGCGCACACCACAGAGCTCAGATGAATCCACAGAGCAAGTAAAACGCCAAAGAGAGAGGAATAATAAGCCACAGATAATTGATTTTATTGAGTCCGCAGACTATTTGAGGGTTCCGCACATCTCCAATGAAAAAACGGAAACCCTTATACTATAGGATCACTCTTGTGTCTGTTAAAGCTTATTTTCTCCGAATCTACTGAACGAAAAATAAATAAATAAATAAATAAATAAAAAATTTGACATTTGATACACACAGCCACTTTCATTGGTATACCTAGAAAGAGATAAAGATTTAACGTTTTCAATACGAATATTATTGACGAATGATGTTTGATGAAGATGTGTTTTTACGAATAGAAATTTTATGAAGATCCCTGAGCAAGGAATATACTACTCTCTGCCGAGAGTCCCTGAGTGACATAACATAGGCAATATTTCATTTTGTTCGAAAATATCCACGGGCGGAAAGCTAGTTTAAAATATATGTAAGTTAGGTCGAAAAAAAAAACTTTTTCTATGCTTAAATTTTTATTTAATATCTGGTGTAGTCGCCATTGTTATCTATAACAAACCTTTAACATTTCATTCTATTTATTAAATTCCAACATAAATATAACTAGCTGCCTCAAGTTCTCATTATTTGTGACGTCACTAGGATGAGTAGACACAACAACTGAACAACACACCTTCACGGCCTTTACACCTTGCGTTGCCAAGGCCGTAGTCACGGAGGGATCACAAGAGATTGCCGAATTGCCTTGCATTGTTATTTTGAAGTAGTTTCTCAAGTGTTTTCGTCACTTTTATTTCTGCAAACCACTGAACCGATTTTGATGAACTCTGATACTGTTAAAGCTTGAACCTTAAAGAAGTACATAATTAGCTACTTATTTATAAATCTAGCCCCTTAAGGGAGCACAATAGGGGATGAAAGTTAGCTTTGGCCCCATAGGCGAAGCCAGTGGCGGAAAGATGGTATTAAAAATCGCTTGTCTGTAAAGTCGGTTTACTGACGATAGTTGAACGTGACAACGTCATAAGAAAATACTGATGGAATGGTTACATTTTTCGAAAATTTTAATTTTATTTGTTTGATAGATATTTTGTATGGATATAGAGAAGGAGGTAAATGGAAATCACATTTACATTTATTTGTACGCATAAATACAATTATGTCAATTTTTATTTATTTTTTTTACAATGTACATAGTTCTTACAAGTATGAATGAACATATATTTAATATCGAAAGAATCATTACAATTATCGCCGCAATTATCGTTGCTATAAACAATTGACACCACATTCACTTTTCACTGCACTTCATACTTGACGAAAACATGTAAATGTATTTTTGTATAGCAGCTGTCCACGCGGACGCATCGCTCACTCAAGTAGGAGAGAGACAGATGTCGAACGCTGCCGAACGCGGAGGCCGATTGTGCCTCTTTGTCGCTCGTTCCGCGCTCTCGCTTGCACTTCAAGCCTTAAATGGAACGCCTCAGAGCGAGGTAACGCCGCATGAGTCATGTTTTTCGTGCGTGCAGCCGGTTTCATTGAATTATAAGACGTTGTCACGTCAATAAAAACTAAACTAAAAAAAATCAGTTCTTACACATTTTTACAAAAAAAAAGAATTACTATACATATTGTAAAGCTGAAGAGTTTGTATATATGTTACTAATCTCATGAAGTTCAGGAACTACAAGTCGAATTAAAAAAAATGTTTCCCGTTTATTGGGGAAGGTTATTTAAGAACACGCTAGAGCTAGAACCCAAAGCGTCAACGACCATAAACATAAATCAAATATTTCCACGGGCGAAGCCGAAGCAGAACGCTAGTTTATATATTTAAAAAATATGTTTACAATAAATCCCCCAAAAATTTTTTTCTAGCTACGGCCTTGCCTGTTGCTTCACTTATGGACCTAGATGTGTCACTTCTTTAACAGACGTAAAAATAAGTAGACTCACAAAAACTATAACACTGATGATGGAGCCATAATAAAATAAGAAGAAGAACATTATGACAGATACCATAATTTTATTATGTGAGATCGAAAGCATTATTAAAAGTACACACAATCGCCGAGCATGTATGAAAGGTATGATGAATATAAAAGAATCAAATTTAAGAATCGCAGCAAATTGTATTTGCCTACCCCTCTTGGGATAGAAGGCGTGATGATAGATAGACTTTAATTTGATATATATCAATATTTATTATTTAAAAATCTCGTAAATATTAATAAATTTTAAATATGGATTATGTTTACAAAGTAGCAGCGGGGAACGGGTGTTGCGTAGATGTAAGGGACGAGGAAAGTGTATCTTTTTCTCCTTGTATGTATACTTTGAGAGTGGCTGTGTGTATAATATAGAGTTTGATGATCAAATCACGGACGTATAACCAGCGCCCAGCAGGGACGAATTGATATTAAGAAGGGTTAATTTTGGGGATAAAATAAAAAGTAAAAAAATATAGGGCCTCGGGCCTCTCTTATACTTAGTTTACAGAAAAACATAAACGAAAATCTTTTTTTAAATTTCTGACTGAAAAATGGTACGGAACCCTCAGCGTGCGAGTCGTGCTCGCAACTGGCAACTTATTTATATATCCAATATCCATAGAGTAATAACACTAAAACTCACTCATACATATTTGACTTTGATGTTTGTTTTTTTAGAGAAAGTATATAAAACGTAGAAAGAGGAATATAAAACCTTTTTAGTATATTATTTAACGCTTCGGGTACTATATTGCAATCAAACACAATTGATAAAAGTAACCATTGTGTAGAGAAACTTGAGCGAAACATTCTATTAAAAAAGTGACATTTAGTGCAGCAATAGGCTTGCCACTTCTGATCAATATGACACTGTTACTGGTGAAAGGCCGTGAAGGTGTGATCGTTGTGTTTTGTTTAATTTATAGAGCAAAACACCAATCTGTGACTTGACTGAGATCTATCTTGAAAAAGGTACTCTTTGATCTACACACAGGCAAGTAAAAGATCCTCAGAAAAGATCTATAATTTTACACCTTTACTTGCTCTGGTCTACAAGACGTCTCTACACGGACGGACACCTAGACGTAGACTGACCTCGGAGAAAGAGGTATCGACTGATTTCCTCGGAAAGAAGACTACAAAAAAACAAAAGTATTGACTGACAGTAGTATATTCCTTGCACTTGCTCTGTGTTAAAATATTACTTGCTGTCGTTGCTGTCTGTGGTTCACAGACTATTATTAAAATTCGCGCAATTTGTACTAGCACGTGTTTATTTTGGTTATTTAATTATTTGTTTATGTTAAAATTGTTGAATTCTGTAATTTATTACTCTAATATATAATATGAATATACCTTGAATTTATTTAGAAAAATATAAAATATGCCCAACGTAAAGAATCTTTCGAAAACCCAGTTGGATAAACTTAAACATCCAAACAGCAGAAAGTCATTGTCTCTCATAAAGAAAGCTAAGAAATCTGAGAAGAAAGATCAACACAAGATAGGGACACAAATAAAACATAATATAGTTGGTGAGAAACTAGTGTGGTTTAAGGAGAGACTCCCAGACGTAGATAAGTTAACTAAAGAAGATGTGGCACAGCTTATAGAAACATATTTATCTAGATTTGATGAGGAACTGGAGCAAATTGCACTCAAAAATTCTGTTGGTCAAAGGAAGAATCGCCAACACGCCAGCCGCGAAGACATTATAAACATGACTAAGAAGAAGGAAACGGAAGAATTCAATACTTGTGGAATAGAAATGCCAGACTTGGTGGATCATCAACAGCTGTCTACACTAAGAAATTGGAATGGGGAACTTAGATTCTTACAACATTTCAAATTGAAACGAATTGCAAGGAAGCATTTAGTGTAAAGAGACAAATATAATTATAACCAATAAACATATTGTACATAGTCATACTATATTTTTACACCCAAAAACTATTTATACTTTTCCTGCAATGATGGACTGAATGCATCTATTACCCCAACCCATTCCTCAACATTTTACTATGTAATTTACACACTTGATCAAAGTAGAATGACACAATATAAAAGCTGTAGTACACAAGTTATGACCCATTAGATATTTTGGTTGTGTAATGTTATTTGTACACGTGTCATTCATCTGTGGGATTAGCATACTTAGGACAGTTTGTTTCAACTTGAAGGCCAAAAACGACAGGTCCACACTGAGCTAGCCAAGGAATGCCAAGCAAATTGCTGGGTTGGCCAAAGACAGTGCATGGATTTGCCCCAACATTCTTGGGCCATACATTGGCTGGTTGGTGGCCCTGAGTTGACGATGTCACGGCCCAAAGTTTGCTAACCCCACACTGGTAAACCAATCATGGTTATGCACAGTTTATTTAACTCCCCAAGGTTCAGATGGGGGCCGTGGCGGGGTAGCTAAGATCCAGAGAACCTGCCTCCCCTTACATATGCCCAATATAAATGAAGTTGTCTAATTATATAAAAACAAACCACTACTTAATACTAGTAATTTTATTATCATTAATATTTACAATATTGAAAGGTAAAATAAATAAGAATGTAAAATTGGCTAAATGTTCAAACTGAGTACATAAATTATAAGTCAGTCCAAGCTGCAACAATAGATACATAAAATCAATAACTAAAAGACAAATACAAAAATAAACTTATCTTAACCCTATACTCTATAAACATTATTTACAGTCATTAAACAACCCAAACTGAACAATACATTATTTAGAGATAATTGGAGATTTCAATTTAGAATTTATATAATGGATGGACACATTAAGTAATTATTAATTATAAACACAATTACACAATCATTACCAAACTAACAGATTTCCCATTACTATTTTATGTCATACAAATAATCTTTATTATAATATAATTCTTCTGTATGTGTGTATGTCACACTCCTCCTAAACAGCTGGACCAATTTTGTTGATTTTTTTAATGTGTTTGTTTGTGTCCCTGGACGGTTTAGATTCACAATTGGACCCGGTAGGTGGCGCTGCAATCAGGTTTTAGGATTTTTTTTATTTGAAAATATCCACAGGCGAAGCCCCCGCCTAGTATGAAATATAATTTAAAAAGTGACATAATTTATTTACCAACAATGCTTGGATATATAATATTGTATGAGTAACATTATCATTAAAATTTAGAAATCCTGCAGATGTAATATGGTTCAAGTTCATACAGATACGAAGGTGACGTCATGTTTGGCAAGAACAGTTAAATTGCAGTAATAATTTGTTATCATATCATATAATGTCTATATGACTTTGTTCTTCCATTATAGTTTTAAGACAGTTTTACAAGATAGGCAGTTATATATAATATGTTAATATCTATAGTAAAAAACACCAATTAGTTATGATCAAAATATATAAAACATTGATAACACAATAAGCATTATATCTCCATCTACTTACATTAATTAACAAACTACAAAATTTAATCAGTTTTTCTTTCTAGAAGAGTTCTAAGGTTTAACCTACTAACTAAACAATTCCTGTTCATTTTAACTCAAATAGTTATTGATGGGTAAATTATAAATAAAATAATTAAAAAAAATGATTTGTAACACTCAAAATAACCAATTTTTAGATCTTTACATAATATATAACCTATAACAATCCATTAAAACTAAAAGTTGCCACAGCAGCTAAATGATGCATATAAATGCAGGGATAGAGAGCTCAAACATTCTTAACAATCTTCTAGAGATTACTTTTTGTCCCTCCGACAGACAACACAATAACAGTTGACAGTTAAGAGGCCAGCTTAAAAAGGACAATTATGTTTCTTTGATGTTGTCTTTAAATAACTTACAACATGTAATTTAAATATAAAATGACTAGAAGCACTTAATAATTTCTCTCTCCCTCATTGCTAGTAAAGAAGACAAAAAAATATTTGGAAGAAAATGATACATGTTTGATAATAGAACCTTCATTATCTTAACAGAATTGTTAGTACAGAATAAACACATTATCCTTTCAAGCCTAAACATAATCCACAGAAATAAACCATCACTTAAATTTATATAAAGTCATGTAAACAACGGAAGATGATAGAAGTCATAACCTCGTTGTCCACGAGCAGCTAACCATATGTACACCACATGGTAAGCGCCGGGAACAAAACAGATCATGCCAGCAACAAAAAATACAGCTCCCTGGAGTCCATTTTCAGGTTCAGCCACAGCAAATGCTCCCATGCCCAAAAGACCCATTCCCACTATAAGTAGTATGACTGCAGCGGCCACGGTCTTCCAGTTCTCTCTAACTTTGGGATGGTTCCAGCAGTACTGGCTCTGGGAAGCTTCCACATACTCATGGATCAGAGAGTCCGAGTCTCTGGAGGTTGTATCTTCTTGGGGTTTATAAGTTTTGCTGTAAAAAAGTTTAGTATTGTTGAATTTGTTTGTCATTAATTTGAGAATGTAGGTTGGATTTCAATGGAAAATGATTGATTGAGGGATCAAAGTTAAAATAAGAATCTTAATTATGAAACTTTTTTTTTAAATATATCACTAATTTCCAAATAACACTGTTAATAATGATGTGATGCAAGCCATTTCTAAATATTTTTCCAAACAGTTTCAAAAAGTTGCTAACAATTTTTGAAACTGTTTGGAAAAATAATAAGATTATTATGAAAGTGTGTATTAGCAGATTCTTAATATTTTATTAGAACATTATAGTATGAGATAATAACAAGCTTCCTGTTGCACTTTCATAAATTCCAACAAGAATCATTGAGATAAGGTCATAGAATACAAAAGTCACTGATCCAGTTCAATTATCACGGTTGACCGTCAGTTCAAGCTCCTACCAGCGCCATTGCCCCACTTTTATGGTGACTCACAAAGGTCACTGATCACTGCTCACTTCCTGGTACAGGGAAGCCCCACTTCTAACGCAATATACAAAGTAATGATGATGAGTGATAACAAACTGCGCACAATGCACTCACCTGGCTACGAATTCCCCACTTTTGAACTTGTTTTGTAGGGGCGAGCGGTCGCCAGTGGCGCCGTACACTCGGATGGCTTCATCGGTCTCCTCCTCGAAGGCGTCGTCGATAGAGAATCGTTTATCGCTGTGGATGAAGGGCTTCGTCATTGTGAATTTTTCCTTTTTCTAATTTTATTCCAACATCACAAAAGCAACGCACAAGCAATGTCCGAAAGAAAAAACACAGCTGTCAATTTATAATGTCAACATCCGCCATATTGTCACAGAGCAACAAAAAGGACCAACCACAGAGCAAGTTAGAGTAGTCAGCGCAAGGAATATACTACTCTCTACCGAGAAGTCAGCGCCATTCAGTAGTGACTGCAGAACAATCTCTTTTTCCTTAGTCGTAGGAACAATCCGAACAATCGGACTGTCACTGATCAGTGATCAATTAATTTTTATTTATCTGTCAGCCAGGGTTGCCAAATTGGTAGCTTTTTCCGTGATTTTGGGGGAAAATTTGATAGTTGGGGATAAATTGGGGAGACGTTATCGTAGGGGAAATTGTTGTGGAAAAAAAAACACACGGGTTCGTTTCCTAATTCGCAATTTCTTACTTACTTACTTACTAACCACGAAAATGTTACAAAAGTTTATTTCTGAAAATATATACAAAAGTGAAGCTGGAGACGAAGAGGCCGAAATTCTGTTTTGTTAAGGTGTTTTTATTATAATTTAAATAAATAAAAATAAAAATTGTGTAAGTTTTTACATTTATTTCTACCAAAAGCACTGTGGGGGGTTTTTTTTAAAAGGTATCATTTTAGGGAAAATATTTTTTCAATATGGGGAAATATAAAAAATTGCATCTGGCAACTCTGCTGTCAGTGTCACCAATATACTGTAGTCTTTGAGTGTCACAGTGTCATTGTCACGTGGTTGTGTTGTGTTGTTGAATTATATTCTCTTTGTTGTGGAACTTGTTTTGTGGATTGTGGGATAAAATGAAATCAAATAAATAAAGTAGAATAAACCAACCAAGAGTACAAATAAATTATTACAGATTTGTTAAATTAATAATTACAAAACCATGAATAAATTGTGGGAAGGCGTCCGGCCGGCCCTATGCCCCGGTGTGCTGTCGTGTGTTGCTCGTCAGGGCTTCTCTACCATGACTCCGGTACAAGCTGCCACAATCCCACTACTGCTGTCCTGCAAAGACGTGGCTGCAGAAGCGGTAACAGGCTCCGGGAAGACATTGGCGTTTGTAGTGCCGGCTATACAACTTCTACTTCGAAGACAACTAGACAGTGCTCTTAGAAAAGACTTTATTTATTGTGTCATTATATCACCAACAAGGGAGCTGGCAACACAGATATATAATGTTAGTACCGTGTAATGTAAATATCCAAATTTTTAATAGGCTCTCTATTATAATCTGTCTTTTTGTCAAACACAGCAACACATTTTGATGAACGTTGCTATATTGCACAGAGATAGTTCAAGGCCGGGAAAGTGGCACAGGCTACCTTTTATCACAGAAATCCTTTGGGATAAATTCCTATGTCCCATTTCAAACATTTTGATGTATGAAGCCGAATATAAACATCAACAGCTGCTGATAGTTATGTTTGTGTTACAGTTGTGTTTTATTACATTTAGACAATTATATTTTATAGAGGCTCCTTGTTAAGGTATTTTGAGGTCTAAAACCTATCCTTATTGGAACCTAAGTGCATAATGCTGCTTAACCTATGTTAACTAGACAATAACTGAAAGTATATTTACTACTATTTATTATTATAGCCTTTATTCATTCCTCAAGTATTATTTTTTACATTTTTAAGAAATTTAAAATTTTAAGGACCCCTTTCGGGTATAGGCCTCCTCCAGCTCGGGTTGCCAATGATCTGGCATTGTAGGGTGCATATATATATATATATATAGTTTGTGGTTTGGAATTGGAGGGTTTTGGTCAGATGCCCCAAGGTGACCAGCCGGATTGGGGCCTTGAGTTTGTTTATATGTTGTGTTAATATTTATTGCTGTCTTTATGGTTTTCTCTCCTTCTTTCTTCTGTAATGTTTTTGTTTTTTTTTTGTATTTATGTGCTTTTTGAGATGGGTTTGTTCCTTTTTTCTTGCTGTAGTCTGGTTTGCGTAAGGAGCCAGATTATTGGCGATTCGTCAGCAATTTGGTTTCTCTGTTGATGAGAAACTTCTTGTCTTACCAAGTCTATAGTCTATGATTTTTTATTTAAATTTTTCTCCAATTTAGTGTTAACGACACAAGTATAGGTCTATTTCGCCCTTCGGTTCTCAATCCAAGTCTTCTTACCATACTAATCTCCCATCGATCCCATCCTTCAATTTTAGCCTTTTCACTGACATCATTTAAAACTTTCAAAGTAAGTCCATGAATTATTATATTATTTTTTCTTGTTTCTCTCTCCAGGTAGTAAACTTTGTTTTTTAGGTCTTGTACTTGGCTTTATAATAGCATGTTTTCTTCTAATAATGGATGAAGTTTTTCATCCAAATTTGCATTTAAGTTCTCTGTGATGATCTTTGTTTGTGTTTCCAATTGGGTTATTATTTCATTTTTTAATTTTAAAAATAGTTCTTGCGTATCCATCCTTAAAGCTCACTAGATTATGGTAGAAAACTGCCAGTATGTTTGTTATTATATATTTTTATTGTTTTGTCTTTTGATGCAGCAACACTAATGGTGAGTTGTCACTTTCACAAGATTCACAATTTTTGCGCAGGATTATTTTGGCATGAAATGCTTGTAGACAGTGGAGATAACGTTTTTTGTTGTGATTTGGCACATGAACTAATGATTGCAGTGGGTTTGGGCACTGATTGCAGACTTATACACTGGTTATTAATAATTTTAAGAAGAGTGATATTTTATAGTTATGCATTGTTTGAAGGTAGACAGAAATTTATTATTATATAGTAGGTATATTAGTAACTACCAGTCGGATTTGAAAAATTCTTTTTTATTTGATAGCCCAATTATTGAGGAAGGTTAAAGGCTATTTAACATCACGCTACCTACCCTAAGGGGATGAAATGGGGTGTAAACGTTGTATTCCTAGTACAATGCGTACGAAGTCGCGGGTCACTGCTAGTAAGAAATAACCTCTTGATTGCAAAATGTTCTAAATCAAAAATGTACTGACCAAGGAATCAGAAAAAACTTTTTTTTTATCTTTGCAGGTAATAAAAAAATTTACAGAAGAACCTGACTTGTCACATCTAACATTAGCTTTACTTGTTGGTGGACGTTCCATAGAGACTGACACAGAAACTCTGAAGACAGGAGCCCATATAGTTGTGTGTACGCCGGGCAGACTTGAAGACCTCTTGTCTGAACGTAAAAATGTCAACTTGGCATCTAAATTGAAAGAATTGGTAAGGAAATAATATTGTTGCTTTTGGAATTAATTAATTTTGAAATTATTACAGTGTTATCAGGTGTAGAATTGGGCTATATTCCCATAGTACATTCAACTCAGGCCCGTAACCAGGATTTTTTTTCGGGGGGGGCTTTGAAGGTCGCATGTCTGGAAAGTTCAATTCTATCTAGTGTGAAGCCAATAAATTTCGAAATTTCGGGGGGGGCTGCAGCCCCCTAGCCCCCCCCCCCCTGGTTACGGGCCTGATTCAACTGTTCACTTTGTTTCATATCTAATGCCACCAATCACATTAGCTCAATGATCTTCTTCCTTTATTATAGCTCCAGCAATGTTCATCAGTGACAGCTCAATGATATTCAAATTGTTAACCACAACCAATTATCACATTATACCAAATCTGAGGCAAATAAATTTTTAAAAACATATTTTAAACAAAGAAAAAATTATCCTCATAAACAATATCACAATCCTTTACACCTAAGTTCTGTGAAGGATTTCATAGTATTTTCAATGGACTCGAATTCTCTTAATATATTTACTAATGTACAATCCTGTTATATCTGCTGTTCATTCCAAATAGAATATAAAATATCACATTTTCTGTATATTATCTTAATGCAGGGAGAACCCTGAGTAATCATTTGTTAAACATAACATCAGCATCAGTATAATTATCTAAACTGACACTGGGGAGGCCAAACAAAATAGAAAATAAAAACCAAATAAGTGGGATAAATCAGTGATTTATGAATGAAAATAATATTGAAGAATCTCTATCTAATTTTCAGGAGTTCCTTGTACTGGACGAGGCAGATAGACTCCTGGATCTCGGCTTCACAGCAACACTGACAACCATCTTACAATATTTGCCGCGACAGAGGAGGACGGGCTTATTCTCCGCCACACAAACAAAGGAGCTCCAGGACTTAGTCAGAGCCGGTCTCAGGAACCCTGTAGTTGTCAGTGTGAAGGAGAAGTCCACCATCAGCACACCAGTCTTGCTTGAAAATTTCTATGTTATCGTAGAACCGCAAGACAAATTTTTGTTCTTGCTAAACTTCATTAGAAACAGGAAAATGGTCAAAGGGTTGTTTTTCTTACCGACCTGCGCTTGTGTGGATTATTGGGCGGATGTGTTGCCGGGGTTCCTGCCTGATATAAAGGTGTTTGCGTTGCACGGCAAGATGAAGCAGAAGAGGTCCAGGATATTGGAGAGTTTTAGGAATGCTGAGAATACTATATTGCTGTGCACTGATTTATTGGCTAGGTGTGTATTTTTTTTATTAAATACAAAGAAATCTCTGATGGATTATTATTATTTTTTTTTATTTAGACAGAATATGCCTTGAAATATCACTAATATTGCTAATGGTCAGCTCCTAAATGTGATAGGTCTATATTAAATTTAATACCTGTTAAACATTCTACCTGAATCAGTCGTATATTATATTAGTGAAAACTTTTAAACATTACAGAGGGGTGGACATCCCGGAGGTTGAGTGGGTGGTACAATGGGAGCCACCTAGTCACCCGGCGTGGCTGGTGCACCGTGTAGGGCGTGCCGCGCGTGCTGGTGCTGCGGGGAGCTCGTTGTTGCCGCTGCTACCTAGTGAGGACTCGTACGTCCACTTCATCAAAACCAACCAGCTGGTGGAGCTGCAAGACTGGAGGCGCTCCGGGGACCACATTAAGGTGTCCGACCATTTGAGGGATAAGGTGGGTACTCTTTTTTCAAGCAAATATACGAAAATTGAGCTATTTTTTCATATGATCCTTCCATGATGAATTCTTAGCTTCTCAAATACTAAATACTGTAACGAGTAGGTACTTAAATCGCACACCTAAACACATCAAGGTACAAACGAAAATGGACCGTATGTGCTATATGTGCCATAAGTACCAAATCGGCCGCGGTCAGTGTGTGGCTCGTCTACAAATTTGTAGAGTGGTCTCGGCTTTTCTCGAGTGTTCGGTGGACTGTAAAAGCAGAGGATCGTTGCCGGGAGGACACAGTTCTAATCAGAGCGACCAAAACGAAAGAGCGAAGCGGAACTAACCCAGTGTTTTGTGCGACGTGTTATTCTATAGTGTTTATTTTTTAACTGTACTTTTGTGGTTACAAAGTAAAGTTTGTCTATTTAATCGGTATTTTGAGTCTCTTCGAACCTTAGCTCGTAACAGTACCAATACTTTGTCAACTTTCTAACTAGTCAATCTTCTTAATATTTCAGGTCCTGAAAATAATGCACAACCTACAGAAGAAAGATCGCTCCATATTAGACAAGGGACAGAAGGCGTTCGTGTCCCACATGCGGGCCTACACCAAACACGAGTGTAATCTTCTGCTGCAATTTAAGGAGCTACCTCTGGGACACATAGCCACCAGCTACGGTCTCCTCAAGCTACCTCTCATGCCAGAAATAAAACCAGAACACAAAAACCAGTTTATAGGACCCAAGCAAGACATAGATTTCAATACAATACCTTATAAAGATAAGCAAAAGGAGGCAAGTCGCCAACTAAAACTGACAGAGTTTAAGAAAACTGGAGTTTGGCCTTCTAAGAATAAGAATATGAAGAAAGTGCAGAGTCAGCCGTGGCAGCAGACTAAGGACATGAAGGAAGAAAAGAAGGCTCGGAAGAGGAAGAGGAAAGGGAATAAAGTTGATGGGGAGAGTGGGAAAGGTAACTATTGTTCAAACTGAAGCTAAAATAGTATACCCAGTTGTTTTTCTTAAGTTTTATTGTATCTGTCAAGAATATGTGAGTTTATTTATACAACATTTCCTTACCACACAGTTGAATTGGATTGAGCCATATTTTCATTATTAAGAGTTCTAAATAGCCATAGTTTCCAAACTCACCTTTCCAGGCTTAACTGAGGTTTGCCATATTTTTTTGACAGATACAACATGACCTTGACCACCGCCCCTTAATAAAAAACAATAAGAACATAGTATAGGTGTTATTTTGTACTATAATTTCCTACCACTGGATAATAAGAAATTATCCCAAATATGGTAAATCGTGGCGTGGGTGCGGAAAATTGCGTTTTTTTACACATGACACTTATTAATACCATTCAGTGGTATTCTGGTTTGTTTTGTTGACTATAATGACATAACTATTGTCTAAACTCTAAAGTAAAGGCGGGTTCCCACTGGTTTTACATGATATAATATTTACTTAGGGTCGTTCTATGTCTTTTAGGCTTACATGACGTATGGTAAGTCTGTCAAGTATGCCACGTAAGACTAAATGGCCGATAGGCAGTATATTGGAAACGGCCGTTAGAAAGCTTTGTCACTTGACCTATTTCATAGATTATATCAGATAGAACAAGTCGGAATTTACTTCAATATAAACTGCCTAAAGATGTTTTGTCTCTGTCTAATAAAGGAGATCCCTACATTTGGGCCATTTTTTTTTATCTTCGCGAACAGAACCGATAATACCCACAGTTGTTAGATATAAGATATAGAACTAAAAAATCGTGGTCTAGTATTTTTAGCTCTTGAATTAATAGTTTTCAGATTTTGATTTTGAACATCTATTTCAACATTATTTGTTGCTGGCAATAATTATTTACCTGTCACTTTTAACTTGACTGACATTGTTTGACTGATTGTTTTGTTTACCTTTTTTAGTAGGTTGTTTTATTAATTATATTTTATCTATTTATATTGAATAACATAAGAAATAACGAGAGAAATAACAAAAACCGACAAAAACAGAAGCTAGCTAGCGAACTGACAGCCTGACTGACTGACTGAACTGGCTGACGACGGCTGACTTAATTAGATACGTTCCGAAGCGTAAACATTTTATATTAGTGTTACTAGTGTTTAAAACATATAAGTAAAAATACGTGTAAAATACGGCCGCTAAAAATATAAGATTAATTTATTTTGGTTCGCCCATTTGTGACCTTTATTAATATATATATTTCATGTCGGCTCTCGGTTGGTGCCAGACATTGCCCGACACTAGCCCAACTATGTATGGGAATATGTTGATCTCCTTTGTCTTTAAATATGATAGAGAGAAGAGAGAGACAAAGTACTGTATAAGTTTGTAGGGTGTTTATAAAGTGATCATTAAATGTTTTTTTGTAGGTAAAAAGAGAAAAGGTGTCACTGAAGAAGAGTTAGAAGAATTAGCGGCAGATATAGCTCTTATGAAAAAATTAAAAAAGGGAAAAATAACACAAGAACACTTTGACAAAGTATTTGATGGTGATTAAATAATTTTGTACATAGTAACTATTCTGATTTTTTATTATACACTAGCAGTTGTCTGCGGCTTCGTACGCGTTGCATTGCTTGCTTTTACCTAAAGGGGATCCTTGTGGCCTAAATCTATACTAATATTATAAAGAGGAAAGATTTGTATGTTTGTAATGAATAAACTCAAAAACTACTGTGCCGATTTCAAAAATTCTTTCACCATTGGAAAGCTACGACATTCACCCTGACTAAAACTCCAATAATGTAACCCAAGGTGTAAAAAAATTACCTAAAAAATTCCTTACATCGCGTGCGCTGCGAAAACTATTGATGATATAGAGGTAGAGGGTAGGTATAGGGTATATTTTATTTTGTTCGTAAATTTCCACGGGCGAAGCCGGGGGCGGAATGCTAGAGATATTATAGTCAGATTACCACTGGGCCAAAGAGTAAAGCTGGTGATACACATGCTAGTTACTCGCACAAAAACATGCCAGTTACTGGTAAGAACGAGCTACTGGCATGTGTATCGAGACTCTGCCAGTAACTCACGTGCCAGTAACAGGCGTGCCAGGAGATCGCAAGACGTTTGATTTTTTCCCCTTGCGGGGAAGTGGGGAGGGACACTCGCATTCATTTTGTTATCTACTCGAATGTCACTGGCACGCGTTCTAGAAGCTGGCATTCCAGGTACTGGCATGTGTATCATTTCGACACAGGATGCCTGTAACTGGCATGCCAGCTTCAGGCATGTGTATCACGGCCTTAAAGCAGTGCTGTCACCTGTTGCTCGTTACCTGAACTAGTTTGTTTTAAAGAAGCATTCAACAGATGGCGCTAGCTGTACTATTTGAAATACAAACTTTAACTAATTTAAAAAAAAAATATTCAAAAGATGGCGCTAGCTGTATACACAAGTAGATAAATAACTTGTCCTACAAAGCAGTTACAGAAGAAACTTTCTTTTCCTTTCCACAGACAGGCAGCTTTCAATACAATTCTGCATCTGGTGTTCATTGTTCTCATTCACGACTCCCACCTGTTCACGAGAATTAAACAATGCGGTTTTATGGTAGGTAGCTTCTACTGTTGCCTGCCTATCCATACTGAAGACATACCTACTTGCATTCATCTACATACCTACTAACTTTCATCTCTATTATATCTATTTTTTTAAATAGCCTATGTCCTTCCCTAGGGTTTAAGCTTACTCCGTTTTCATCAAAATCGGCCGTGAAATCTTCGCATTTATAATATTAGTCTGGATATGTACCTAGTAGGTAGTTTAGTAGTATAATATTGCAAATAGTTGTAATACTTGGGAACACCATACCTATAGGTACCTACCTACATCGTCGCTAGTTGAGCCAGGGGGGAGCAGAAGGATAAGAAAATACAAAAATTTCAGATTTGAGAAGGTAAGCATCGAACTCGTTATTGAACAAACATAAAAAATGGGGGGGAGCTACCCTTAAATGCCCCCCCTGGCGACGTCCTTATTTTAAGTCAGCGTAGAATATCATAAATCTCACATATTTTTAAGTAATTTCTCTCAATCAACGTAAATAAGTTGTTAGATTTAGAATATTATTGGTAAAATCATTAAAAAAATATACTTTGTTGCGTTGCGAACGGTACAAAATAGCATCCAGTGACGTCACTCATTCAAAATTCGACGCTCAGAAGTTGCAACGGATTATAAGTAGGTACCTACTTCAAGGGCATTCAAGGAGATACGCCTACATCTCCGTAAAGAGGGTGAAGCCGTGTGTGTTCGCTAGTGCATAGTGCAGTATGACGTTATGACGGCAGGTGTCATTATTCCGAGGTACTGACGGTATAATTGATTGGCAACAAACAACGAAAATAAACATAGTAGCACGGAGCGGCAACGTCGCGCCAGCTTGCCCACTGCCCGGATTATACAAACTTGTTTCTCTACAGTCTACAGTTCTACACACAGAACTTCTAGATCTGTGGTTCTACACTTGTTCTACACCAAGGCAACGAAGCTCACTCCGTTTTTATATTTGATTGAAAAACACCTTCGTAAAATTATTCGTGGAAAAGTTGTTCATATAAAAATATTTATGTAGGTACATTGAGGTATAAACCTAGTACATTTTCGTTTATAAATAAGTTACAAATCGCCATAGGTATCTACCTAATTATAAACCTATCAGATGGACAGACAGATCATCTTAATTAGGTACCAATGTCTACAGATTAGATACATCATACCTAGGTCATTTCCTTTCACTTCAGCCATTAAACCTTTTTAGTCAATATTTCATCCTTAATTCTTGCAACGTGTCCAAACCAGCGTAAAGTAGTTTTCCCTCAATGTTTCCCTCATTTTAGTCACAACATCATCTTTCACTCCTCATAATACATAATCGTTCCGGATGCGGTCAAAAATGTATTGATTGATGGAAATATCGCCGAGCATGTAGGTATGAAAGGTAGGTATAATATTGATGAATACAAAAGAAGCGAAAGAGGTATGTCAGGATCGTAACAAATGGTACCTATTCGATTTTGGGATGAAAGGCCTGATGATAGATAGTATAGAATTAGATAGACCTAGATCATAGAATAAAACAGTTAGTTGTAAGTTGAGTTTAGAAGTTCTGTGTTGTGTCCAGTTGTGTCTTACAACTTCACAAGTTGAGGAATCAGGGACGAAGAATGATCCTCCTAGCTGGCCGCTCAACAGAGCACAGGCCGCTCGCTGAGCTGCCCTGCCCCTATCAGTATCAAAATCGATTTATAGCAACGAGAGTTAGGGTGGTTGAGGCGAAAAGCGACAAACACAAAATTAGAGTGTGTGACGTATCTGTACACGCTCACATCTGACGTACGTATCAGAACTAAATGTTGTCTGTATTGGCTGTTGGCTGTTGCCTCAACATTATTTAATCTAGGTATAATAATTATTACTACGTATAGACAATCAGACTGCCATGCTAACTGAAAAACTAGGTTAGATAGGTACCTATTTTAGAAAATAAAGTAGGCAGTTGTTTGGATAAATTGTATGTAGGCTACATACATAGCTAACTAATGTTTGCATTTTGCTTGCAGATTGAATACAATATGTAAGTTAGGTGCATACTGTAATATATATTAACATAATTTAAGTAACTAGGTACTTACTATATTTTATTCTTGCAAATAAAACATTTGATTTGATAGGTAGGTAGGTATATCCTGCCACACAACGGCTAACGCTAACTCTACATTCATCCAAATAGGTTCAGCAATCAGGACATCGATGAATCAGGGTTAGTTAATTAGTAGGTACTGTGTAAAAATCCTACTCCATGATGAATCAATTGCGGCCAGGTAAAATATCAATTTATTGAATTTTCTTATAAATTACAATGTGTAATGACTGAAGCCAGACGCAATAACTAGTGATGTAATATGTAATGGAGAGAGGCTTGTGGAGAGAGCGCGACGTTGCCGCTCCGTGCACGAGTTGGTCGTCTCTGCGGCTCTCGGCTCTGGGGAGGTTCAGGCCACGTCATCCCAGTTTGAAGTCGTAACATCACGGCTACAAATGAAAATGTTGTAAGCAGGCTTAGCGAAAAAAAAATTTACTTCCTCGCCATAATAATAGGTATAATAGTCAACGATTGCATGGCGTCAAACACCTATTTTTGAAGATAAAAAAAAAACAAGTTGTACCTATAAAAAAGTCTAGTAAAAGTAGGTAGGTATGTATGTAAGTAACCTATATATAATATTACCACTTCTGATGAAGAAAAAAATCCGTCTTCAAAACCAAAATGTGCTTTCCGAAAGCAAATGCACAATTATCACTATAAAAAAATTACCCAAATCGCTTCATGTGTGCCTATAAAATTTTTCTCCAGGATCCCATCATCATATCCTGACCTGATGACCATGGGACCACCTGGAAAGTATACCCTTTCAAACAAAAGAAAAACCAGGTGTCGTCAAGTAATCGGGGAACATCATAGATAATTATATATACCTAGTATACCTACCTACTTAAACAAAAGATTCTGACGAATCGAGAACCTCCTCCTTCTTTTGAAGTTCGGTTAAAAATACCGTTCACCGTTGCGTCTGTCTGCCTCACGCAAAAACTACTGAACGGATTTTGTTGCGATTTACATTATTAGATAGGTTGATTCATCGGGAAGGTTTCCGAGTATTAAACATGAACCTATCATTTTTAGGAGCTAGGCATTAACAGTATAAGTGAAGTAAGTCGGGGAAAAAGTTAGCCCCAGCGCGATATAACCGTCGATAGATATAACAAAATCATGTAGGAAAGAATAGTGTAAAATAAAATTATCTATAAAAAAAGTCCGCGGTAGCATACCTATAAGTATATACTAAGTAGGTATATTTAATTGTTGTAAACCCATATTGTTCCCGTGCGAAATCGTAGGCGAGTCGCTAGTATATTATATAAAAAATGAACAGAACTTCTAGGATCTGTGGATGGGACCAACTGATACCTACAACTCTGCGTGACCTAACGAAACCAAGGAGTTTATATAGGTATCTATACATGTACCTACTTAATAAGTAGCACTTATTGTATACAAACTCCTTGAAATAGGTATACAAACTCCTTTTACTCGACCAAGCCAAGTAGGTAGACGAATGTCAAACCTACTAAAACACGATTTAACAATATTGACATTCGTCTACTTGGCTTGGTCGAGTTAATGTCATGTTATAATGCCCCTGTAATGTTTAGATAACGCTGAAAAAAATGGCGAAGGTTTTGGTCAATCAGCTGATTTTTAAGGTTATGCCCGGTTGTTGTTTTTTTCGGATTTTGCATAAATTGAGCTTCTCTTCATATATTTTGGTTATATGATAAGATAATAGTGGCGTTCTATAGGCCCTAGCTTAGGAGATATTTTATCTCACGAAGTCGGGTTGGTTGTGATGAGTGTAGAATGTACCTGTACCTACAAACTTACATCGTGCACATTGCGTTTTTGACTTTAGCTATTTTTCTGGGTAAATATTTTTGGGAGTTGGTAACACTGTGCTCAGTATCGCCCGAGCTGTACGCCACGCCGCCGGTCTACTAGTGCTTTCGCGTCAACATTTTATTACCGAGTACCGTCAGCATGGAAAGTAAACGGAGAAAAGTTGTTCACAGTGAGGTAAGAGAATTAACATTTATTCTGCTAAGCAGTTGTGCGTCAGAGATTAATTTGTAATGTATTGTGTTTATTTTAGGGCCGTCAAATGATTGCTAGTGTGTATCATTTTCTCAAGAAAGAATATGAATTCACGGAAACTTATAAGGAGCCAAACTGTGATATATCGCATTTGCGTAATATAATGAAGCGCACTGCAGAAGCGACGGAAGTTAGTGAACGAACAGTACAAAGAATATTAAGACAAGAAAGAGATCTTCCCAGCACTTCTTCAAAATTACAGTCTCCAATAAAAAATCGAATAAAGAGAGAAAATAAAGTGGATGTTGATGGATTTACAGTTGATGTTATTCGGAATACGATACAGTCATTTCATGTCGTACATAAAGAAATTCCGACATTGGCAAAATTACGGTCAGTCTTAAATGAAAATATTGGTTTCGACGGCTGTCTAGCAACGCTTCATAATTTATTAAGAAAATTGGGATATGAATGGCGTAAAACCGATAACAAGAGAAAAGTTTTAGTTGAACGACACGATATCCAGATGTGGAGATTACAATATTTAAAAAAGATAACTGAATATCGCTGTCAAGGTCGGCCTGTTGTCTATACTGACGAAAGTTACGTTTTGACAACACATGTTCCAAATAGTACTGGCAAAGCGTCTTTAAAAAAGCATAGTTTTATTTTAGTACACGCTGGAACCGATGCCGGTTTTATTGAAAACGCATGTTTAGTCTACAAAGCCAATTCAGCAGCCGGAGATCATCATTCTAAGATGAGTTTTGAAAATTATATTAAATGGCTGAATGAAAAATTGCTGCCCAATTTGCCAGATAATTCTGTGATAGTACTAGATAATGCATCAAATCATAACACACTTGGTGGGAAATTGCCGACGATAGCTTCTAAAAAATCTGACATGCAACAATGGCTCACTGCCGAGGGCATACACTTCGACTCAAATATACGCAAAGTCGAATTATATGACATAATAAAAAATAAAAAAAACAATACGTACAAAATCGATGAGTGTATCAGAAGTAAAGGTTTTGAAGTAGTACGCCTCCCCCCTCACCATCCTGAGTTAAATGCTATTAAGAACATTTGGGGGGTTCTTAAAAATAACTTTGCTTTAAGAAACAATGAACAAAATATGACCAATACAGAACAGCTAATTCTTGAAAGTATTGAAAGTATAACTAGTGATACCTGGCGTAATACATGCAATAGTGTAATTATGAAAGAGGCTGAATACATGAAATTATTTGATATCGATTTCCAGTTTATCATGCAAGATGATAGTGATGATGGAACTGGCACTGAGGATGAGTTTAGTTATGATTCTACCTAAAGTGTATTTTTTTGACTTGTCTTATTTGGTAAACTGCCTTGGTCTTATTTAAATAAGTTGTCATTTAAAATTCTTAAAAGACGTTATATTAACAATTTTACATAATAATTAACATTTTTAATCTATTTTACATTTGCAGAACAAATAAAATTTAAAAAAAATTACAAATGAAAAGTTTGTTTACCAAGACAAGTAAAAAAAACACTTTTTGTCTTCAATATAATATAATGAAATAATTTGTAATTTCTAAGTAAATCTCTTTGATTGTAATTATAATAATAATTTTATTTCAACGCATACATAAACATAACATAAAAAATATTTAATATAAGTAATTATTTAATTATGATGAGTTTGCTAACGCTACCTGCAGTACGCACACAAGCTCGCGTGTGTATACGCGTCAGAATGTCAAGCATGGCATGGCCTACCCGCCTTCTGTGTTCGTGCTTCGTGAGATAAAACCTTTTATATCTTTGCATATACTACTGCTATGGCCCATCCAAGTGGACAGTTTCATCCAAGCCACTGATCTGAAAGTTATAAGTAGGTACATGTAAACGATGTGCATTTGTGCTTCTTTCATCAAAATTTATAATAATTTTAGTATGGACAATTGGACATGGATAGACTATTTTATATCTAGTTCCAAGATGTTGATCAATTTGGAACTCACGGACTTTCCTGCATAAAAAGTGCAGGCAGTCTTTCTCGCCACAGCTCCCTCAATGATACCATCAAAAGGGCTCTTGCGTCAATAGACGTCCCTGCTCTCCTAGAGCCAACGGGAATAATCCGGGAAGACGGCAAGAGACCCGATGGAATGACTCTGATTCCCTGGGAGCGAGGTCGGGCCCTTGTATGGGATGCTACGTGCGTGGACACATTAGCCCCGTCTCATCTCAGGGAAACAGCAATCAAATCGGGAGCTGCGGCGGAAATCGCAGAGTCTAACAAACGGCGCAAATATAGTTCAATTATTGAAAACTACAAATTTGTGCCGTTTGGTGTAGAAACTCTAGGTCCGTGGGGTTCAAATGCCAAAAATTTTATTAAAGATGTTACTGATCATCTCTTCTGGTGACAAGAGGGCTGGCTCCTTCCTCGCTCAACGAATCAGCATCGCGATTCAGCGGGGAAATGCAGCCAGTATTCTTGCCACTATTCCACGCGGACCTGGTTTATTTAGTTATTTTTAATCTTTAGATTTGATTTAAGATTCCAAACAAATAAATAAATAATAAGTTTGTTCCAAGATATTTATTTTTAGTTCATTTTTTTATCAATATAAAGCTTGTTTTTAAAATATATTTTTTTCTACTTTTTAGTAGGTATTGTATGGCAAAACATAATTCGAGCCCAAACTCGATGGGGTTACGTCGTTTCGTTACAGAGTTCCTGTAGCCACCTTCCGGTTCCATCATCAGACCAGCTATGTCACATCATTATATTACATTATCATCCGATTTACATATACATATATTATTTTATTATGTATGCAAAATTACAGCTCAATCGAACACCGGGGTGTGAGTCAAAAACTTGCAAGTTTTGAATGAAAGCTTGTAAAAATGTAGAGTTTCGATATAATTTCTCAAGTTTATGAATTACGACTCTAGCACATATATACTTATTAGTACAAGGGGTAAGGGGTATAAAACAACTTTCCTCATTTACACTCTTATTAATAAACTCGTAGTAGCGACGTAGTAACTAAACTGTGTTTCGTCTCCGTCTATCATAATGAATTGCAGATTACTTCGAGTTTATTAATAAGAGTGTAACACTCTAATTAATAAACTCGAAGTAGCGACGTAGTAACTAAACTGTATTTCGTCTCCGTCTAACAAATCTGCAATTCATTATGATAGACGGAGACGAAACACAGTTTAGTTACTACGTCGCTACTTCGAGTTTATTAATAAGAGTGTTAGGGTCCAAGCGTGACGGACAGTAAGTCTATCTAGAGCATTGATATGTTACCTATAATCTAAAGTAAATTAATTTTACAAAACTGAAATTAATAAGCCATAGAGTTGTCTGAATGTTATAGAGACGGGCTATGAGATTATGTAGGTAGGTATAATTTTAATATTTATGAAGAGTTGTAGATGAGATAGAAAGGCTCTTTGATCAAAAATTCTTGGAAGCCGTGTGGCCGAGGGCGAACTGTTTTAACAGATCTCGAAACAACCGCGGAGTTATGTTCAAAAAAGAAACCCGCAATAATTTCCTTTCTCGATGAGTAACGGTAACTTTAGCCGGCATCACTCACCCTGTGGGGCATGATGAGTGGGGCTGGGGTCTGGGGGTACTACCTCACCCCAGGTGGGAGGGGGACGGTCGACCTTCGAACAGGTCCCGGGGTATAGATCCTAATTACTGAACATCGCTCCCGGGCGACATTTTTTCAGTTACCAACGCAATTTTGTCTTCCTTGTGAGATTTTTACTCGAATTTAATGATATTGCGCTGAGTGAGGCTTTTATGTTGTAATGTAGTAGGTAGGTAGGTAGTGCAGGTAGCTGAAAGTAGGTAGGTATAGTACATTATCCCAGAGCTGCGGTATTTCGTTTACTTACTTATTTATAGAACTATCTGTTCGCCCCGGCTTCGCACGGATACAATATGGATTGACAACAATTTGATACAAAATATTGAGGGAGTAATAACATTTAAACGAGTTTTGCGCGAATGGCTGGCTGGTGGGACATTATTTATACACTGTGAATAATACTCGACAAAGAAATTTTAGAATATAATAATAGTTATGCTTGGAATGCTATAGAGTAGTGTGATGTAATGTAATATTGTGTAGCCTGTACTACATATATGTACCTACTTTTTTGCATACCCTGGTATATTTACTGTGCCCTGGTGAAAGTGTAAATACCTACATTCTGCAAATAAACTTTCTTTTTTGAATACCTACATAAACAAGCTTATAACTACTTATTTATTGGAGATAGATATATGGAGACTTAGTCTTCCGCTGGGTACCCTGGAACCGTAACACGGTTTCGGGAGCTGAACCCGTGAAGAAAAAAAAAAAAAAAAAAAAATAGATATATGCTCCAGGGAACTTTTTTGCAGATTATTTTATTCTACACATTTCTCTCCTACATCATTTTGTTATATCTCTAACAGATTAGACAGCATACACCATTAAAACTCTCTGAGGCTAACTTTTTCCCAGACTTGATTCACTATTACCAATTTAATCTATGCTATTACTGTCACACTCTTATTAATAAACTCGAAGTAGCGACGTAGTAACTAAACTGTGTTTCGTCTCCGTCTATCATAATGAATTGCAGATTTGTTAGACGGAGACGAAATACAGTTTAGTTACTACGTCGCTACTTCGAGTTTATTAATAATAATGTATATGTTTAGCTCCTAATCACTGCAAATAATGTTGTTTAATTCATGTATTTTTTATATAAAAAAGAAAAATTATAAATTGATACTTCCGGTCACGTGACCGCAAACGGAAAGTGACGTCACTATATCCTAAATATAACCACAGACTAGTAGATAACTATATTATAATAACTGCCTGTCAATCTGTCTAAGTTATTTCCTTGTTATTTTATCTAATCTGTGACTAATATTTTATTGGTTTACTGAAACGTGACGTCATCAACGTTTTCGCGGGAATTTGAAAAATAAAATTAAAAACATCATTTTTTTTATGAAAATATACAATTAAAAATAAATCTAGATACAGGTTTTATTACGTATCCCCCCCGGGGGTGCCCGCCTTGTCGGGGCGGGGGGGCTTAGTAACCGTGGTTATAGTACTCGCCACACTATCCACGGTGAAGCTAAGCGGCACCCGAGGTGGAGCCGCTGTGTAGGGGCTCTGTGGCGTCGGCAGGGCTCCCCGCATAAGCGGCTAGGTGGGAGCGGTCGTGTGGTCTCCTGTGCGGCCGTTCCGAGGTGGGGCTCTGGGGTCAGCCGTGTCGTCATGACCCGCGGCGCGGCTGACTCTAGAACAAGGTATGCCGCTCCGCTGGGCTCTGGGTGTTCCAGCAGTGGGTGTTCGACCCCGTATATAGCGGATGCGGCTATATACGAGGTCGGCTGTTCCCCATGGCAGCCGACCTGTGGAATCGGTCGCACTTTCGAGCGCGGCCTTCTCCGAGCTGGAACCGGTGGCACTTACCGGTTGGAGGTGTGTTGTTGAAGATGTGACCGGCCGTGCGGGCTTTCCGTGCGGCCGGTACTGAGGCGGGGGTCTGGGGTCTAAGTGCGCGGCACGGCCGGTCCGAGACCAAATTATATGAAGAAGTCACCGGCCGTGCGGCCTGGTTTTTGAGATGGGGTTTTGGGTCGGTCGTACTGTCTTCGCTCGCGGTGGGGCCGACTCGAGCCAAAGGATGAGGGAAGTTGTTACCTACCGGCCGTGCGGGTTTTTTCCGTGCGGCCGGTTCCGAGGTGGGGTCCGGGGTCGGTCGTGCTGCTATGTCGCGGCGCGGCCGGTCCGAGACCAAAAAGGTGTTAGAGGTGTTACGGGCCGTGCGGGTTTTCCGTGCGGCCGGTTCCGGGGTGGGGTCCGGGGTCGGTCGTGCTGCTATGTCGCGGCGCGGCCGGTCCGAGACCAAAAAGGTGTTAGAGGTGTTACGGGCCGTGCGGGTTTTCCGTGCGGCCGGTTCCGAGGTGGGGTCCGGGGTCGGTCGTGCTGCTATGTCGCGGCGCGGCCGGTCCGAGACCAAAAAGGTGTTAGAGGTGTTACGGGCCGTGCGGGTTTTCCGTGCGGCCGGTTCCGAGGTGGGGTCCGGGGTCGGACGTGCCGATTAGAGCGTTAAGAGTGTAGTGTACCGCGTCCATGTCCATACAAACGGAGAAAACGTTTTACTACCCCTAAATATTATTTAATTCTAACGATTTTGTAATATGTTACTGACATAGTGAAAAACTACGTACGTATTTTTTCATTTTTTCAAAATTCGTAATAGGTCAAAAGTTATAAGCCCCTCAAATCTCGGTTTTTTTGCTTCATAACTTGCTCGTAATAAACCGTCTGTATTTGAGAAACAAAGCAAAATTTCAAAAAAAGCAAAACGTACGTACGTAGATTATAATCTGCTAAAACGTTTGACACCAAAATTATAAGGTTTCGTTATAGTTTAGTAGGTGTAAATCGTTTTCCCCCAAAACGCAATTTTCAACGATTTTTGTAGGTATCTACAAACACTCACGAGCTGCAGTGCTCTCTGTCGCACTGATGCCCGGGGGAAGAGCGCGCTTGAGATAGAATATGATTTTCTAAATACCTATTTCGCTGCGTACGCTGAGCTACACGATCCTCTTAAGATCGCGGCACGTTTGGCCCGAGACTGAAACTGTTGCCGGTCGTGCTGCTCTGTCGCGGTGCGGCCGGTTTGAGATGGGGTCCGGGGTCGGTCGTGCTGCTCTGTCGCGGCGCGGCCGACCCGTGGCCAAATGTGGTGGAAGGTGTTACCGGTCGTGCTGCTCTGTCGCGGTGCGGCCGGTTTCGAGGTGGGTCTGGGGTCGGACGTGCCGTTATGAGCGCGGCACGGCCGACTCGGGACCAAGGTTGGCTGTAGGTGTGACCGGCCGTACGTGCCTTTTCGTGCGGTCGGTCGGGAGATGGGGTCGGCTGTGCTTCGTGGTTCAGCTGACGAGAAGAGGCAGGATAGGTCGTGCCTTCGGGTGCGGCCCTTCCGAGGCGGTCGCCGGTGGCGCAGCTTGCGCTGCCGTTCGAACCATGACCCGACTGCACTTTCCATCGCGGTCGGGTCGCCGCGGTCTCCGGTGGCGGTTGAGGGGGAAATCAGCCGCTGCTCATCCGGAGACCAAGGTGGAAAGCGCAGCAGTCTGTACTCGCTGCTGCGCCAGCTCTGGGTAAAACCAGAGCGAGATGGGGCCTTACGGCCACCTGGCGGCGGGTCGCGGAAGAATGCTAACGCGTCCCCGTGGCCCGCCGACTAACCGGCGAGATGAAGTACCGTGGGGTTTTAGTGGGTTAAAGTCCCACATAACCCGTTCCCTCACCCCCGAGGGCGCGGGTATGCATGATGCATTTCCCCACGTAAAAAAAAAAAAAAAAAGTTTTATTACGTACCTTACAGTAACAGTAACCTTACAGCTATATTTAAAAGTATTTAAAAAAATTGTCTACACCCCTATTTACATATTTATATCTTCAGTGGTTTTAGGCTTTGCGTTGATTGTCAGCCAGCCTTGTCATCGACATGACGGTTTTATATACCTATTTAGATTTGGTATTGACGCATTGCGTTATATCGACCGATATAACGCAACGCAGACGCAGTGTCGTGCGTGACTCTCATACCTACCATCATCCATTATCGAATCCTCACGAACCCAAGGTAATACCTACCTACCTAAGTAATAAATACCTTTACAAATCTCATCATATACCTACCTACTAAACTTGTGGTAAAAATGCTTTTTCATGTTCCATGAAAGTTGTATGAGGTTATGGTGGAAAAGTAAAGCAGTCCCCCTAAAAATAATAGTTTATGCTTGACACTTGATTTTCGATAAACAAAAGTTGCATGTACATTAAAATAAGTTGTCATTTAAAATTTTTAAAAGACGTATATTTAACTAATAATCATATTTTTAGACTGTTATTTTAAAAAATTAACAAAGAAGACATGCAAAGTTTGTTTACCAAATAAGACAACTTTAAAAAATGTCTCGGTAGGTATTTTTATTCGGCAAAACAAAGTAAATGTGGCAGCCAGCCAAGTAAGTTTGGTCTGCTAGCTAGTATAGTAAGATTAGTAGGTATGTATATGTGTTGTAAACGTTGTAGTCGGTACTTCCTAGTCGTAAACAAATGACACATGATCTATGTGAAACTAACATGACATGACAAATGGCGCCCAACTAAAACAAACTCCACAAGAAGACAGGAAACAGGCAGAAGAGAAGCAAATAGTGGTGGTGCTGAGCTGGTGAGTCTACGAGTGAAGCAGTGAACACAAAATATTGTTATGAATTGGTAATCACAAGTTTTTTTATTATACACAAACAAGAGTACTGCATAATATTAGTCCTGTTTACTCTACTAACTATGCTGCTTATTGTATTGATAACACAACAAACCAGTCACGATCCAAGTGTTTTGGAGAGTAGGTAGGTACAGGTCGCTGGTCGACACAGGGTTTATCTATCATCACGCCTTTTATCCCAAGAGGGGTAGGCAGAGACAATCGAATGCCATTTGATACGATCCTTACATACCTCTTTCGCTTTTTCTTTATTCATAATACCTTTCATACATGGTCGGCGACATTTTTTAAATGTTCAATAAAAGTTCACCTAGGTCGTCCTCTGCCAGCATTTTTTCAGCGTATGGATATGTAATTGTAAACGTTTGTTATACATAGTTACTTCTGTGTACTGTGGTTATAGGTATAGTTGATTCTGTTTAATTATATATCTATGTTTTTATTCATGGACTCACCATATAATGGCCTATCTACTCAAATATCTGCATACAGCTTCTGTGGCACAGCGTGTTTGCTTGATTTTATATACTTTATTATGGGGAAATTGTTTCGCAATTCAAACATTTTAAAGGAGGACTGGAATATACCCCATACATTTTCGAATTTCTGACTCATGGGGCAACTACAGGGGGTAAAAAATCTTTGCGTATTTACATAAATTACGTCTCTATTCCTAATACAACGCGTATGAAGTCTCGAGCAACTGCTAGTTTTCCGCCCCCGGTATAAACTTACTTACTTACCTATTATCTCCTTCAAATCGGCTCAGTATGGTAAGGTAGTACGTACTTCTTCTTTTATTATGGCTCCACCAATGTTGATCGGTGATTTGCCAAATGTTCAGTGTTGTTCTTTATGCTGAGATGATCCCATGTCACGAGACGCGTGCGGTGGTCGCCATGACATGACGTAGAATTTCCTTCTTCTTCTTCTTCTTTTGATATATGGCAACAGTGCTGACTTTCGTCGCAATTCTGCCAGTGTCCAGTGTTTAATCTTGTGCAATAGTAAGCCGATAAATCGGTAGCTAAGATTATCCCGCCGACTGTGATATGTCTTATTAATCACTGACTAATCACAACCATCACAGCGCGGCCGGGATTAAACCGGATTCCACATCACGCCATGACGAAAACGCGTGCGGTCGGCGCCATGACCGGATGTGGAATCTCTAGAATTCCTATAGTACTTAAAATATAGCTTGATACCCGTGCCAGCTGTCAACAAAGTCAATGGTATGACTTTATACGAGCGTTGAACAAATAACAGAACTTATTGAGCAATAGGTACCAAAAATCACTAATTTTCTTTCAATGACAATAATTATAATATTAACATAGTGCTAGATATTTATAAACGAGTAAATTAAAAGAAAACGCGTTGAGTTTGACGGCTTTTCAAGCACTTTGACAGCTGTCATCAAGGTATATTTTAAACTAGCTGTTTCCCACGACTTCGTACGTGACTATTTCAGAATGTTGGCATACATACACTTCATACATAGCTTTTGTCATGTTCACCTCTGCCCACCCCGTTCCCGTTGTCATGCCGTAATGGTATATATATAGCCTATGTTACTCAGGGATAATCTAGCATTCCAATGGTGAAAGAATGATCAAAATTCGTCCAGTAGTTTTTGAGTTTATTCGTAACAAACATACAAATCTTTCCTCTTTATAATATTAGTATAGATAGATAGGTACTATAGTCAAGGGCGTAGCAATGATATTTACGAATGTAGAGTAAATAACTTAGAATACAGAATAATGTATTGCTGACTCATCGTCGCAATTCTGCTTACTTTGTCCACTTACTTTATAGTGTACTAGCATTCCACCCCCGGCTTCGCCCGTGGACATCTACGAACAAAATAACATATACCCTATACCTACCCCTACCTACAAATAAAGAGCCTTTTCTAGCGGTGGCTTTTTAATTATTTTTTTAAAATAAAAATCACTTCTTGTGACTTAACTATAATAGTTAGACATATGCTATCGCGACACTTTTTGTAGATAATGATGTGTTCTGCAAAGTCGTAGTACATTATTTTGTTCTATCATCAATAGTTTTTGCAGCGCACGCGATGTAAGGAATTTCTTAGGTAATTTTTTTACACCTTGGGTTACATTATTGGAGTTTTAGTAAGGATCCCTATTTTTTTTGAAAATATAATATAGCCTATGTCACTCAGGGTGAATGTAGCTTTCCAATGGTGAAAGAATTTTTGAAATCGGCACAGTAGTTTTTGAGTTTATTCATTACAAATATACAAACATATACACAAACATACAAATCTTTCCTCTTTATAATATTAGTCTAGATATGCCGATTATCGGTATCTGAGATGATGAGGTATATGAGTCAGTAGACTGTGATATGCCCTATTAATCACAACTACCTATCACAGCGCGGACGGGATTAAACTGGATCCCCCATCATGTCACGGCGGGATGCGTGCGTTAGTCGCCATAACGACGTATAATAACCCTGAAGAGGTATGTCAGGATCGTAACAAATGGCATTCGATTGTCTCTGCGTACCTACCCCTCTTGGGATTAAAGGCGTGATGATAGATACAAAACAAACCAGAATACGCATGCGCACTGAATAAGATAACAGCGTCATTGTGTCAAAAAAATACGCGATTTTCGCCCGTCACACTTCTCGCCACGATTTTCCAATTTTGGGATAATCTATACCTTATTTATTACCTATAAAGAAGAAAGATTTATATTTTTGTGTATGTGTATGTTTGTAATGAATAAACTCAAAAACACCTGTGCCGATTTCAAAAATTATTTCACCATTGGAAAGCTACATTCACCCTGAGTGATATAGGCTATATTCTATTTTCAAAAAAATTAGGGATCCTTACTAAAACTCCAATAATGTAACCCAAGGTGAAAAAAAATGACCTAAGAAAGTACTTACACCGCGTGCGCTGCGAAAACTATTGATGATATAGAGGTAGTGGTAGTGGTAGAGGGTAGGAGTAGGGGTACGGGTGGGGGTAGGGTAGGGGTAGGTATAAGGGTAGGGGTAGGTATAGGGTATATTTTATTTTGTTCGTAAATATCCACGGGCGAAGCCGGGGGCGGAATGCTAGTTATTTAATATTATTAACAAGATTAGACAACATTAAAATAACATCTAAGTAGGTAGGTATTCTATGTTCTTATATCTAGGTATTGTCTTATTTATCAATAAATACACTAATCGGGTACACTATGTAGGTACCTGGTGTAGGTATGTATTACTTATTTAGTCACGGTTTGTAGAATTTAGGTACATATGTGGATTCTAGTTTATTCTGAAGAGTTTAAAAAAAAATACCTCTCTAATGATGGTAGAGTTCTAAACTGCTAGGTCTATAGTGGCATTAAATTCTAGGTGAATCCGAAGGTCTCTAAACATTACCTACAAAATAAAAAAAGGTATATAGGTACATAATCAAATTGAGAATGCTCTTTTTGAGGTCACTGAACTTCGATCAACAACACAACACTGTCACAAAATAAGAGAGGCGATGTGCAGCTGTCAAACTATAAATGATCATAACCAAAATATGTACTATCTTTGTTATTAACCAAGTTAATAATAGGTTGGTATTACTGAAGTACTTAATTAATTAATTAAAATTAAAAAACTCCGATAATTATATCTGAATTAAAAAAAATTACAACAGATTGTTTAACATATTAATAAATAATTAATTAATTCCTATGTACCAGTTATTAATGATTCCTACCTAAATAATAAAGTCTACTCTCTAGACTTGTTATTAGGGTAAGTACCTAACCTACTGCTAAAATAAAACTTCAAGAATTTATAAAAACTGAATTTTATTGTTATTACAAATCTATGGCCAATTTGTACTTACCTTTTGTAAAAAACCTAGAGTTCACGGTTGGATAAGAAAATTACAGAAACCTGAAAAAAACATTACTGTTATCTTCCTGACTGCAGGAGGAGGCTTCGCAGAATATGGCCGTTGGCACGCTGGAGAGTTGGGAATCCTGAAGATTTTCAGTTTTGTTTCGTGAAAGCTGAAGACACGGAGCTGGAAACCTTTTTGCTAAGGACGCGACCGTAACCGAGCGAGACGTGGCGGCACGAATGAACGCCCCTCTCTCTACGGACCCCCTCCTTTCCCCTTCCGCCCGCCCCGCCCTTCCTCCCGTCCCCGCTTCGTAGCCCCCTCACCCCCGTAGCGACATCGGCGCCGCCTGGCGGCCGTCGCGCGTATTAACCGCGCCGCGTACTGGCGTTACCACTCCGCATGATTTCGCTCGACATAAATTTCGACGAAAACGGTTCAATGGACTTTTTGAAAAAATACAAACGTGTATTATAACGTAACGCCATCGCTACCACCCCGGGAACTAGTAATTATCGGTGAAAAGTCACGCGGTCGTCTAAAAATTAAGTGAGTGTGTTCCAGTGAAGGAGGAGGTCCGCGGCCCTCGTGGAAGCTCCCTAGGGTCGCGCATTAACCACAGGTATGTACCCTATTACATACTATTCACCACATAACCCACGACTCTGTCTCCCTGTCGACACTTCTCGAAACCCCTAATGAACCTGTCCAGCTGCTTAGAGCACCCCTCTATCAAACAACAACCAGAAATACCATAAAAAACCAACCTTCACTCTCCCAGAAGTCCAGAACGAGGACACGTAGAGTGACACCTGACACGTGTCTTCTATAATCACAAGGTGTCAAGTTATATAAGCCTTGATAAACATCACTTGTGGCCATATAGTCGTGATATTGTCCAAAATAAGTACCAACTAAAATCCACGTCTTAAAAGTAAAAAAATCCCATATCTCAATAGGTATTATGGTCATGTCTATTACATGTTCCATATATAATGTTTGTTTCTTAATTTCTTGTAAAGACGTTGAAATAGCGGTCGACGCAGTTAGGCCTATTTGAGAGCGCCGCGCGGCACGGCCCCACTCACCAAATCTCAATTCACAACCTACTCTTATCATATCCTAAAATTCACCAAGTTATGTTGGAAATTGTAAAATTTACTTTATTACACATGTCAGAAAGAGTAATGAAAGTTTTTTTAATTATAGAGAAACTTCATGCAATAGATAGGTAGGTATAAAAAAATGAAACTAACTCAGTGCCATGCCATGCCAATAACCACAATCTTGTCCTTACTATATCACATAGTTCATATTTACCTCATTACCAATATTACTTAATTAGTGGAAAATTTGAGCCGTATTGGCAAACTTTCTTGACATTTCTTCACACAAAACAACTACCTAATTAACAATAGAAATGATCTGTAAACAAAGAGTTTGGTACGGTTTTCATATCTAGAAAAAATATTCATATTGGTTAAAGGCCCTAGGCCTACCATTTGTCATGTTAAACATTGGTGCAGTCACTGAAATAGAAAATACGTATTTTTTTATCTTCAATACCTACCAAATCAATATCAGTGATAAAATGATATAATTAATTAGTAGGTAGATATACCTAATTACTCAGCACAAAATGTGAAGGTTATTTCAATGAAATAGTTACATAATAATAATTGTGAACATTTTTGGTGACTACACAGCCATATTCATTAGTAGAGCACACTATAACTAGACCTAGCTTTATCATCTTAATTTCATACCTAGACTTCAATGTGCCACAATCCTTCTTATAAATATGCAATTTGGATACACAATAATAGAGTTTGCACTAACACTATCCCCATCAATAAATATGTATATTGTGTTTAAAATTCACACCATTCACCCCATATAGACACCACTTGAAACATTGCCTAGAACCCACAGTGCCACCATCCACCAAAAATTTCATCTACATTGGTCCAGCCATTTAGGAGTAGTTCAGTGACATACACACATGACAGAAGAATTGTAGGTATAGTATAACGATAGTCACCACCAATTGTAATTAAAAGCTATAGAGACAGCATTCTAGATATAGATATTTGATTAGCCATGGTTATACCAACTCATCCAGTGATGTTGTTATGGAGGCTAGAAACTGACTCTGAATCATTGTCAATTTCAGACACTTCACACAATGGTCCGAGGTGATTAGTGCTTTAGTCACAAAAAGTTTTGTTCCATAATTAAGTATGGTAAAAACTGGGCAATGTTAAATTATACAGGTTTTCCTTATAATATTATTGTGTTGCATGACTAATTTAGCTGTACTTCTTCCCAGTGTATGTGTGGAAAATTACAACATTAGTTTTTTCTAGTTCGTACATGTTGTATTAGGAATACAATTCACCCCCTAGTGTAGGTAACGTGATGTCAAATAGCTTATTTATAAGATAAATGACATTATTTTATACCTACATAACACCTATAATCCAATCCAGGTAACATGTTTTCAATTATTATGACTTCATTGGCCTGATGAAGAGCCATGGTCATGAAGGTAGCTGCCCCACCCTGGATCCTAAAAATATACAAAATAGCACTACATAATCAAGGGTTTTCTTGCTATTGTCCTACCTTGAAGACCCCAAACCAAATTCTGCCTACATCCATATACAGTTTCCCGACACCTTATCATTTTGTCTTTCCTAACTAAAAATGATAATTCTTAATTTTAGAAAAATATTTAAAGTATAGAGTGTTTTGTCATTAACAATTTTAGTACTTGATAAAAGTATTAATATATAATATATCTATCTTCACGCATTTTATCCTATGAAGTGTAGACAGAGAGAATATGTCTTTCCCTTAATTTTTTATATGGTCAATAAAAGTACACCTAAGTCTCTCTCTGCCAGCATTTTATTTTGCTTCTGCTGTATAAACACTAATCAGGTAGGTACATGGACACAAAATCTTTTGTCAAATCAGCTACATAGGTAGGTCCAAATAAATAATATTTCTCCAGTGTCAATGTCAATATTTCCAAAATGTCAACGTTGCTGAAAATTAAATTTCACAACTTTGTATATTTTCCCACACATTGTTTATTGATGATGAATGCAAATTGTACAAAACTTCCACGTTTCAGTTTTTCGTACTGAAGAGGGACTTGCATGGCCGCGAAACGACAAAAATAAGTCCGGGGTTCATTTGAAATATTTCCATGAGCAGAGTCGGGGGCGTAGATAGTTCGAACATCATATTATTATAAATGCGTTGAAGTGTGTTTGTTTGTCCTTTCACGTGAAAACGAAGCAACGGATCGACGTGATTTTTTGCACAGAGATAGCCGAAGAGTCACATAGGTTACTTTTAGGTACCACTATAATGATTGTATTGTACATTGTTGCAGGTGTTAGTGAGTGAGTGTGAGTCGTAGTGGTGAGCCGTGAGAGATGCGCGACCGCACCGTGCGCGCCAGCTAGCAGAGAGCGCGCCGCCTAGCCATGCGCGGTGCACCTCCGCCGACATGGCGCAGTACACACAACGGACTCAGCCAATGCACAGGTCGGTACTATAGGTATACTAGATAATGCGGTAAGAAAACGCCCAGCTGCCCTAGCCTAGCTAGAGGACAGGGTTTGTCTGGTCTGGTAGTACCTACCTAGTTCATGTACGTACAATGTATGCTATCCTATAGTACCTAACTACTTTTGATATTTCTTGACAATCATATTTTTGCGTATTTTCATGGTATGCCCTTTTCTGTTGAGGCCACTTCCGTGCGGGTAACACTTAGGTCGGCGACATCTTTCGTTTCGACTCGATAGTGCACTAATTTGCCAGGACATTGCTTGGGTGGCCATTGATCGTTTTTGTCCTTCGAGTCGAAACGGAAGATGTCGCGGTCCTATAAGTAGGTATGCTAACGCCACAGGCGCTACGTCTACTCTTACCGCACGATTTCTCGATCTAAAGGGCGTCGTCGACTATTATTCATACACATTGACCTGGCTATGTAGCCCAAGTGCTAGAGCTAACCCCATAAATACTAAATTAGGTTCGCTTTTTCTACATATTTGATGATAATGAAGTTTTAAACCTATTTTTAGGATACTAAACGATATCTGTGATAAGTAAGTACAGTAAGTATTTATCAAAATTAAAAAGATAAACGAAAATACGGAAGTCTACTTCGATTCCAAAGTCTACTTTACGTCTTGGTTTATTATCTTCTTCAACCTGTGTCCGTCAATATATATAATGGATTCTCAACATGGCACCACTTCTCCCTACCCTCCGCGGTTCTTCTCCACGCTCGACCCTGTCTCTGCACGATGTCATCACCATAGATTAAATAATAACTGACTTCTAGGTCTCCGCTCAGTAACCCTTGATGTCCAACTCTAGTTCCAATGTCCACCACTTTGGTCTTGGTTTATAGATTTATTTTTTTAGGTGGATAAAAACATTTGACGTGGATATTTTCAAACTAAATGTGATTTCCTGGGATTACGCTAGAGAGAGACAAGATATGACAGAACTAAATAGGTGCTGCTGCAGTTCTATTGTTTTCAAGTAGGTTTCTTTTTTATTGGTGTCTTGAGCACTTTTTCATGATGGGTACTTTCTGCAAGTAGATTCTCTCGCAGCAAGCTATGGGGTCACACGTGTATCGATACAGTGATATGCGCTGGCTGCACATAGATAAGTCGGTACATTGTAAAGGGGGCTAACTGCGCACTCATGTTATCTTTACGATATATAAATATATACCTATTGACCCGCCCTCTATATGTCAGAACAAACCACAGATCAATAACTAAAGGCATAGATAGAACCATAGTACCCACTGAACGTGTAGCCATTTGTAGCCGTTTAATACTATGAAATTAAAAAGTATCCGCCGTTGATGTCATCTCTCAAATTACGACGACATCTCAAATTTTGTCGTATAATGTTTACGTTGTAACTTGTAACATAGCCATAGCCATTTTACAAAATCAGATTTAATAAAAAAAATTGACACCACCTTGTAATTTGACGTTTTGTAAAAAGTCTGTCTCGTTCTAACAACAGCAAGTCTATCATATGAGTAAGTAGCATCGCTTTATATAACTTGCTTTTTTTAAATAGTCTTGATTGGTAGGTATAAAGATTTTCCAACCTTGGAGACTTTCAATAAAGTGAGTGCGTCCATGGAGACTTCTGTTTTTGGCAGTAGTTGCCTTCACTAATTGACTCAAGTGCTCGAGTGGTGAATAACAAAAAATTTAACCTACTTCAGAATCTATGAAATAAGGTTGCTCCTAAAATAAAATGGCAAAGGCTACAATAAAATAAAAATGTATATGTGTTTGGTATTTTACACAAAAATGTAATTTAGTAAAAGGCAAAGGCAACCCCTTTCAAATGACACAAAGAATCTTTTTCGTTTTCTCAATTTGCTCGCATGAAAATATTGAAATCATTAGACATAAGTGGGCATAAGGAAGTAGGCGAGAGCTAAGAATGTTACACGAAAAACAAAATAAAACAAGACGGGTCGGTTTGGACGGAACCCTAAATATATGCAGGCATCAGCTACTATAACTAGTAAGTATAAAGTAGGTATTTGATCGTGTCTGTGTGTGTGTCGCATTCCTCACTGCAACATGACAGGCGGGTGGGTGTGGGCGCGACCAGACGCGACCGGTTTTACAGTTGGGTTGGGACCACTTGTGACACCTCCGCGTGCCCAGTGCTCACTACCCACTATGCAACATGTAGCGGCCGTCTATACCTCTAGGACTGTATATTACCGTGATCATGTAGGAAATGGCCAGGGTTCCTAGTTATAATCTATCTAGGTATACCATATCCTGACTGAAAAAGACACGTAGGCAGCACCCACTAACGTAAAAATTACGTTTTTTTCTTTAAATTAAATAAATAAATAAAAATAGGGTAAAGGGGGGTTAAATGGGCAGTACAGGAAAAAATAGGATTTTGTTAGATATAATTGAAACTTGACATAAATACTCAAATAAATCATAAATGATGCGTTTTATAGTTTTTTATAAATTGTCTCATTGAGCTAAAAAATCTAGTGTGCTATTTGTCATAATTAAAAAAAGTTCACTGGAAAGCTAGTCAGCAAATGCTCTTAAACTCTGGTGGAAAGTACTTTGTGCCGAACTTAAAACTGTCAGTTTTAGGTTTCGATCAATATAAAAGGAAAAGATGGAGTAATACAACCGCTGTCACGTATAGCATACGTTTTGTCCCTTTTCGTCACGCGTGTTTGTGTGGCAAAGCTCTGAGATGCTCCATCTTTTTCTTGTTGATCGAAGGTTTTATAATAATTGGCTCTAGTTATTGCAATAATTCAAAATGGTAATATTCCTAATGTCGTTATACTCGTTTCTTATTTATGTTAATTGTGAAATCGATTAAGGAGTGGGTAATCTAGTTGTTTTCCTGTTGAGCTGGGTAGCTGCGTTTTTCTAAATTAATTTTGTTTTTTTTATCTACACATAAAATTGTTTGATAGCATTAATGATATTCCAGATATGACCATTATGACCTACACTAATGATAGCTTCTTCCAGAGCTATTTTTCTGGCTAACTCTGATCCTTTATGGGCATAAACCTGCAGCCTAATTGCGTAACTTGAAAGCGATCCAATCACTATCATTTTTTTACAGATAAAGGTCGAATTTAGCCCCGCACTTTTCGAAATGTGTATTTTCGTTAATTGTGCTACATTGTGCTGCGTTTGTGCCGTACTGTGCCGCAAAAAATAGCTCAATATCTCAAACCGTTTTTGAGAAAAAAAATAAAAACGAAAATTTCACGTTTTTAATTGTTTTTATTTTTTTTCTCAAAAACTGTTTGAGATATTGAGCTAATTTTTGCGGCACAGTACGGCACAAACGCAGCACAATGTAGCACAATTAACGAAAATACACATTTCGAAAAGTGCGGGGCTAAATTCGACCTTTATCTGTAAAAAAATGATAGTGATTGGATCACTATCAAAGTTACGCAATTGGGCTGCTGATTCACTGAATGATTTCTTTATCCAATGATGACGAAAAAGTATAATTTTGAGTAGTATTAATAGTATTGTATGTTTTCCTGAAAGTATGATTAAGCGAGGTTGTTTACTAGAACGAGGCCTGAGTCAACGACCAGGGCCCGATTTCCTCGTTAATTATGTTAAATGTTGCATTTAGTGCAGTTTCTACTGTATGTTAACTAATTTGAACTATTAAGCGGGTGTGGCATGCGAATGAGTTCATTTATTATTTGCTGGGTGGACTGCGGTCCTTACTTCTATAACATATGATGGAAGTCTCAGGCAAAATAATAACAATCAAGGCATGACTACCGGGCTAGCTTCGTTTTTGTAGTGCGTCTTCTCGGCTCGACCCGGTACGTATTATATTTTGGCACGGTTTCAACCACCACTTCGTTCCTTGATCCTTGCTCCTTGCTAGTAACAAATAAACAGCGAGTATGTTGACATCGGTAACCCGTTGGAGGTAGATCTGGCAGTGCAATGACGTAAGATGTTGATATCGCATTGTTAGCACGATAAATAGCAAATTCCGCAAACAGTAGTCGGGCGCCATCGTCGGCGTTCGGTGTTCAGTGTTCGTGTGTGAACCGGGTCGACGACACTGATATAATTTGTATTCTTAGAAATGCGCGCCAGACTCTGTACAGTTGTGCAGCGATCGGCTTTCTAATAATTCTGATGACAATTAGCTACTTTATTGTGCTTGTGCACCTTACCAAGGTCGTTGTTGTGCAACTAACTGGGCCGTCGTCACGTGCCTACATCTACCGTATAAAACACCTATCTACTAGCGATACAACTCATATGACACGACTTTGCATGGATGACGTCTTGCGTTGCCTTAAATATTACCTGAGCAAATGATTTTATAAATAGCTCAATCATCACACGGAACTATTTGGGTTTTAATTATGTTTTAACGAGTAATTTATTACGCAGTAATGACTAACTTAGATTATGCTCGAAGTCCGATCCTGAGACGCCTTTCCACTCTTCCAGACTCGCTCTTAACTATTCGCGTTGTTTATTTCGTATTTATATTGGATCGTTGTTTGCGGTAGATATTTCGTTATCGCAGCCTCGAATAATAGATGAGGTCAGTAATTGTTCGGGGTGACTCACTGTGATTACAGTCCGTGCTGGTGCGGCCAAATGTAGGCGGATACACGTTATTGCACGACGGTTTCCCAGAGGTGGCAGCAGTATATTGCGTTTTTTTTTGACTAGGATTTGCTCTGCTTTTAGGGGGAACCCGGGGTACTTGAGTTATAGGGTAATTTTAACAACTTGCCATAAACCCAACTAATGGTTACTCTAGTGGCAAATGTTGGCTTTTAATTTGGGACCAAAACTTATCTTTTTTCCTTCCTTTAATTGGGTACCTACTTGCATTAAATGATTTGTATTAGTTAGTCTTAGCATTCTCTTGTAGACGCTATTATTAGTAGAGGTATAAGATAGGGTGAAGAGAGAAATCGTTCAGATAGCGAGTTGATACGTGCATTGAGTGCACGATGCTCACGATCTGCAGTCGTCGCTAATTAGAGACAGTCACAGCGATCTGTTTTCTGAGTGCACAATGCACCAGATATGTCGGAAGCTGGCCATTTTGGTAAATCAAGTGGGTAAAAAATATTGCACGAGTGGGAGTTGGGACGGATAACGGACCCGCAGTTGCACCGTTGGAGACGCGGAGACGGCCCGATTCAATTGGCTTCGATTGCGTTTAAACTACATTATTCATTTATTTTTTTATAGTCAACCGGTATCTACGTGCAGGTAGAAGCATTTCTTTTTTGTACTATCTACTATACTAGCGGCCCCTGCCCCGGCTTTGCTCGGGTACAATATGGGTTTACAACTATTTGAATACTCCCGCTGATTTTTTTGTAGATCATTTTGTTTATCTCTAACGAATTAGACAGTATACGCCATGAAAACTCTCTGTGGCAAGTTTTTCCCCGACCGTTGTCGCACCGTTACTAACTCATTGAAACCTGTATCGCGCCATTGAAAATATTTAATAGATTGGCATATATGCAACTTTCCAGCGATGTGCGTAGGGGAGTATTCCTTTTACTCATGATCGCTGGATTGTTGTATGTAGCCATTTCTATATTGGAAATATTTTCAATGGCGCGATATAGGGTTTCAATGAGTTAGTAACGGTGCGACATCTATCGACGCGACGCGATGTGCCGCCACACACTTATTATTTACTGTTAATGCTCGTAAACCTTGCCGGTGAATCGACCTATCTAATAGTGAAAACCGCAACAGAATCCGTTCAGTAGTTTTTGCGTGAGGCGGGCACAGACAGACAGACAGACATACGTGTTTTATAATTTTGTACCTGGCAACAATTGTTGTACAATAAATATCGCTGTAAACTTTGAGCCGGATACACATTACCTACATATTTGTAAAATGCGTGGCCGTCTTCAACAGTAACTTGTTTTGTGTGTGTTACAGTTCGTTCATGTATGTGTGTAATGTGTATGGAGTAGGTATGATCTGCGCACGCGCAACCCCGACTCGCACCACTCGCACGGCGACCGCTGTCAAGGTCCTTCGGTTCAATGTTAATTCATAAATACTATCTAATTACGGCGCCATTTGCTATAAGCTATAATCTACAAACACGTGACGTCATGCTTATTTAGAGTATTTTTGGGCAATTTCAGTAATTTTCTTGGCGTGCTTCATTATCATTTATATTTTACCGTACCTATATCCAGATTGACTGGTATGTGAAAAACGAAGCAAACAGCAGATTGAGTGGTTTTTTTTAAAAGACAAGCAGTTGGCACGGCCTCTGTTACCGCTCGGCGGCCGGCGCCAGCTCGCCGCGCCAACGTGGAAGTTGCTGGCATAGTCCTAAATGTTGTGTGCCCGTTGTGCCGTCCAGCCTGAACCGCGTCACTCGTAAACATAAAACTATACTGAATAGGTAATTTTGTGAACTGCGTCACAAGTAAACAGAACACTTCATATATTGTTTTGTTCACAATCAACCTTGGTACTCTTCTATACTGCCGAAACAGCATTAGAACCTGAAATAGGTTCTATTTTTATTACAACTTTTGAAAATTCATTGTAAGTTTCGACTTTATTTACTGTAGTCTAGCCCAGTATTACTAACAAACGGCGATGGTAACCGTCCACAGATTAATAAATTTAACAGGCCGAGAGTGAGGTACCGTGCAACTGTGCAAGCTCGCTCTTCTCGGTTTATGGTACATTAATAATCTGTGGACGGTTACCATTGCTTTTTGTTAGTAACCGAGATATGTAATACACGACCAAAATTCTGGGTAGGACATACCTACCTACTTGTAATCTTTTAACTAGAATAAATAACAAAATTTAATCAAGATAAAATACCAAATAAACGTTTGTGTTCTATTTAGACACAGAACTAAGATATCTATAGAGTAGGTGTAGGTATTCACTATCTAGTTATCTTACAATAAACATTGCAGATACAAGTGTTCACTATTATATTATAAACAAGCGATTGTCTGACTTTAATACTTACATATTACTATACTACGCAGCTCTATGACATTGTAAAATTCATTGCCTAATTTCAATACAAAATTACACAAAAGAACCGCTAAAAGGTAATCCTTAATTTGGTGGTTGGGTTATATTTAGGTATATGTACTATAGGTAGGTGCAGACTATAAGTAGGTGCAGGTAGGTAAAGTGTGCGAGGCCACTATTGATTTTCAGATTAGGCTGCCCGCAGGCTATTTGTGAACACACGACGACAAATTCCACTGTTGACGTCATTCTTCTAATTATACTTAGTTGTGTTGATCAATTATTTACTTCTACAGTTCTACTACAATATATGTGTCCGTCCATATTGCATGTTTCCCGTAGGGGTAGGTGTAGATATGATAGAGTACTAACTTAACTTCTTTTGCTCTATATTCATCCATACATACAGCATTTCATACACGTTTATTTTTAGACTTGACCTTTTTAAAAGGCTTCTTTATTTAAAAATTTACGTATTCGAGCCAGGGTTGAGGGATTCTTTGAAAAAATAATTGAAAATGATTTATGAAAATAGACTCTCCTCAAGTAATACTTTAATAAAAATAATGATAGTATCATATTGCAAACAGTCTGCTGAAACACTTGTAAAACCTAGGTATATACTAAACGGTAAACGGTATTTTTCTGATATGACGTCAGAGTCTGTCAATAGTCAAAACAGGTATGTTTCCTATTATGTATTGTAAAGTAATAATCAGCTAGTTCAATTTTTTGATCGTGACATTTGTAACTTTTTGTGTAAAGAATGTATTAATTTAGTCCCGTTTTAAGTATTTCAGTGTTTCTACAATAATAATTCACATAAATGTTGTTCCCAGCTCGCAAACTATAAAAAATAGAAAAAAATAGTTACTATGATTTGATTAAAGTAAAAAAAATGTTTTTTTTCCAACACCGTTTGTAAATATTGGAGTGTATTTGTAGCCGATTTGTAGGTACGTAGGTACGTCCTTTGCTATTATTCGGTATCAATCACGTAACGACTTATATGTTTAGTCAGATTTAAATTAAATATTAGCTAATGAATTAAATTAAATATTACAATTTATTACTTTATTTATAATACTTACTATGCATTTTAATTTATATGAAAAGCAAGCACTGGAGTGGGTAAAATATATAGGATATATTATAGTAGGTTAGGTAGATAGTACAGTACAAGTGATGGTTCAACTGTGAGCAGTCTGCCTACCCCTGCAGATGCTGTGTACGACCGTGAATGATAATAATTTAATGAAACGACGGTTCATAAATATTCATAGGGTAGATGTAAAGCAGTATTATATGTATAGCTATGTGTATCTACATAACAATGTACTTGTCCGCAACAACCCAACAACAATGAAAGTCTCGCGATGTGTTCCCAGCTGATAGTCCGGCCACGTTGCCGCTCCGTGCACGACCGCCTCGCATCGCACGGTCGCGACGTTGCCGCCGTGTGCCACCTCGTGCCACCGCCTCCTACACTTACATTTTCGAAAGTTTGTTCCGAATTTTTGACATGACTTACCCCTCGGGAGCTAATTCCTTACCTTACCCTATATTTTTGGAGGACGTTGCGTAATTCGGAGTAAACATGTTTATATTTACGTTGCTAAGTCGTGAGAGAGCTTTATTATCATGAAGGTATCTTCTTTAATTACGTTGCCGTCGACCTATGTGACACATAGTTGTACCCTATACCTAGTCTCCGGTGACAGGTGCAATACCTACGTGACCTAAGGTCAAATTTATTATTTAATGCTCTAGTGATTTGAGAATCGCAGTTGCGAAAACGGCCGAAGGATATCTACCGACCGACTATGGATTTAGTCAAAAAATTACTATAAGTAAAGTTTACCTTTTCGACTTCAATTACGTGACATATTACCTTGTAAACAACAATTTGTAAACCTAAGTACGAGGTATACTGACTTGTTAAATAATAATTAGGCTCGTTTTCTGCCAGAGCTGGCGAGGAAGCTGGGAAACATCAGATAACATTGCGAGGCTATGAAAATGAAGCAATCCTATTTTGTGAAAAGTCAGCCATTATCTTGTATTTTCCATGCCTGCTTGCTTAACTGATATTATACCTAAATAGAAAAGTTTCTATCTAGTTCATTGTAACATTTTATTTGGTTGGGTACCTAACCTACCTACCGCCAGATTTGACAGTCTACAAATCTACTGAAATAAGTTATAAAAAGTACCATACAGTTGAAGTAAATAATTCTCATTGTTTATGTAGATTTTATTAGGATTCCGTACCCAAAGGGTTAAAAAGGAAACCTTATTACGTTCCGTCTGTCACCAGGCTGTATCTCATGAACCGTGATAGGTAGTTAGACACTTGAATTTTTTACAGATGATGTATAATTCTGTTGCCGCTATAACAACAAATACTAAAAAACAGAATAAAATAAATATTTAAAGGGGCTCCCATACAACAAACGTGATTGTTTTGCTCGATATTGATAACGGCAACAGAATATTGAGTTATACCTATTATTCACTTTAAAAATAAATAATCAAATTAAAATAAAATTAATATGAGGGGCTCCCATACAGTACGGAGCCCTTCGTGCGCGAGTCCGACTCGCACTTGGCCGGTTTTTATAACTAGACTTGTTTCAGTAGACTGTCACAATATGGCATTGCATACCCACGTAAGTCCTTAGACGTCCTAGATTGATTATCGACGTGTCCTAAACTTTCATTTAAGTGTAACCTGAGTTATTTTGTCCATCATGAAACAGGCCCTTAGATAAATGCATAATTGTGAATGTGTTGGACGTGTTGGTATAGTTTGACCGTGACGCGACGTGCTCATGATATTACTCAACTGAAGGTTGTTGTTCCAATATGTGCGGTTCAAGGAGGCAATCAACGCTAGATGTATGTTGTATGGTGGATTGGATGGATATTATTGGTGCCTAATATATAATTGTGAGTCTTGCGAAATTGTTTATATTGCTTCAATATATTCATCAAATCGCGCTGCTACCAGAGGGGTAGGCATGAGACCGAGGATTTCCATTTGCTACGATCCTGACATATCTCTTTCGGTTCATTCACTCTTGTCATATAAATAAAAACGACGAATCCGCACAGGGCCAGCCAAGGAATGCACGGCCCGAAAATGTCCAACATTATGCCGAGAAAATTGCTGGATCGGCACCGGACATTGTGGGGTTGGACATTCTTGGGTGGCCTAAGTATTCTAACCACCTACAATCGTTATTACAATAACAGTGAAACACAATCCTTGTTTATTCTGCCATTGACAGCTTGCCCGTTTATGTCAACTGTCTTTTTTAATGGCAATGGTACTGATTGTTTCAGGCCGTATAGTAGGTATGGAGGTACCTATACTGTCAAAAGAGGTTTGTTAGCAACCCCATCTTCATCCTGTATCACAAATCGCAGTATCAATATTCAATAGTCGAGCGACAGATTTATAAGGTGCGTCGGTGGCCGAGTGGTTGACAACAGTACGATCGCGGCCATGCACCAATGGTTTTTTACAATTAAAAACTTATGTCATAATCGGATAAACCACACTTAGAGGATTTTCCATCTAAATATACCTCAACAGAACTGGCCACTCGTTAGGTATAGCCTCACAAATACCTGAGGGACTGATATAAACACGGTTTCGGGAACCCGTGAATTATTTACAATTCCTTTATAATATGGAGGTTTTGTAGAATCTGAAAATAGGTGCCTAGATAGTACAATAATGAAAAATGAAAATCGGAGCGTTTCAAGGAAGCAGCCAGTGTGTTGCGTGTCTTACTGTGCTGTAATGTAATGTTTTGCCGACAGACTATCGATACAAGCCGAGCCATGTGGGAGGCCCCACGGCTCCCACCCCCACCTACTTTACTTAATGAATGTAGTATTCTAGATTTCTAGGTTTTATTTCATCGACAACTGGCGACCCCGCCCTCGGTTTACAACAATTTGAATACCTACTTACGTAAATACACTTATATATAACTACTTAGAGATCGATATATGCTGCCGCGGCCTTTTTTGTAGATCATATTATTCTAAACAATTATTTCCTACATCATTTTGTTTCCTATCTCTGACGGATATGAAAAATCGATGGGACTAACTTTTTCCCCGACTTGATCTCATTGCTCAGCTCGTAATCATGATAGCTGTTTAATACTTGTAAACCTTCCTGGTGAATTAATTTATCTAATAGTGAAAGAAAACCTTAACAAAATCAGTTCAGTAGCTTTGTGTGAGGCGGGGGGCGCCGGGCACAGACAGATACGGCAGGGGAGTATGTTTTATAATATGTGGTGATAGTGATATGTTGTTTGTCATTATGTTATAATTTTATTATAATTGCTTCCATCAAATTAATTACAGTAACGTCAAAAATATATTATTTTTTATTTCACTTTAGGGTTCCAAACATCTCATCATCAATGGAAACCCTTATAGGATCACTCTGTGTCTGTATGTCTGTCTGTCTGTCTGTCTGTCACACCACTCGACGAAAAATGTTGAAGCTTGGTAGGTACATAATGTGTATAGAGTTTCATGACATCGATGTTCATGACCCAATCACGGACGTATTTATAATTGAATTTCGATTTTGAGGGGGAAAATTTCAAATGAAAGGGCTCTAATTTAAAAAAAAATACAATAAAAGGACATGCAAAGTTTGTTTACTAAATAAATAATACGTCAAAAAAAAATACAATTTAGTATCGTCGTATTACTTCTTTTGTTGACGTTCATAAATTCCATCTTTGTTCATAAACAATACAATAAGTGATGTAAATAATTTTTTAATATGTAGGTATCTACTTAGTTTTAACCGACTTCCAAAAAAGGAGGCTTTCAGTTGACCTGTTTGTCAGTGTCAGCTTGCCGCCCCGCCCCGGCTTCACCCGTGGAAATTTGTATAAGTCGACAATGATTCCTGAAAGTTTTATGAAAATCCATTAGGCCGTTTCGCAGCCTACTCTGGATAAATATTGGGTCATTTTTTCAAGGGGGGTCGGATACAACATATTTGGTCGTACCTTTTTGTTTTTTCATAATCCATATTCCATACATTACAGTAGGTACCTGCAGAACAGACAGTCGTTTTATTTTGAGATCGGAGTCGAACACACGATCGTTTCATTTCTATTTCTGTGCGGGCGGTTCTCTAATGATATTTGGTCTTCCACTGAAATTGATTTTGTAATAAACACACAGATCGTTTGATTTTTGGCGCCGTTCATTGTATAGTCGGTGGCCTTAGGTACTCTTGGGTCTTCACATATTATAAATTCCAATTCAAAATCTTAAATTTAATTTCGTTTTCTTGTAGGAGGTACCTAGTCTTTTAATAGCAAATTAAAATGCGTTAATAGATTTGACAATCAAATGGTTACCTACTTTCAGTGGCGTGCGGGCGTTATTTATACATTTTATAATGAAGTCTTGAACAATTTATAAGCCTTACATGAAGTCCATTTGATGGGATTGGAACTGGATTCAGGATTGCGATTGCATCGGAATTGTAATTGCAGTCGAGAATAAGCCCCTCAGATCGTTTGATTTTGGCCCCGATGAAGCTGGAGTACGCCCACGCCTCACTCGGTCATCCATCACGCGCGCCAATGATTGATGGAGCTTGTCGATGTGGCAACGTCGCAATTACCCATTTTTTTTTACTTCCCGTCCACTTCATAAACACGATTTGTGCTTCTAACAAAGTAATCTGGCCGTGGGTAAATTTTAAGCTAAGGTCCTCTGTAATGTCTTCTGTTTTAGGCATCGATGGTTTTAGGACACATTTTTATATCTTTACTGACTCCAGAAATCTTATTGACTCGTGCTTCGGAGAGCACGTACAAAAGCTCTTTAAAAGCCCCTTTTTACCTCTGCTAAATTATTCGATATTCAAGTCAAAATATCCAAAGAACTATTAAATCAATCTGTGATAAACAAAATACGTATAGATACACATCCAATAGATTTATTTTTTATTTTAATTGAAAAGAAATGAATTTTTGACATACCTTTTTTAGACAACAAAATCCCCAATGTGTACCTATTGTCGTCATGATTTGCAAAATTTCTCCAAAACGGCACAAGCTCTTTAGTTATTTATTACACACAAAAAAAGGTCTTAAAAGTATTATTTTTTCATCTAAATTTAAGATTATTCGCGCGAGCGTGCCGGCTCTATAAGAGGTCAAATCGTCAAGCCTTATGCTCTAGGACACTCTAGCTAGGACCCATATTCTGATTTCTAAATCTGGACATTGTTATCAATGTCTCTGGCTATGCGGCCGCTTAGTTTACTTGTCATAAAATGGTCATACACAATTCTAACCTCTTGTTTCTGAATCAAAATGAGTGCATATTTGTCACTTATCCCTGTACTACTAAGTATTCTTTGTTTGTGCTTATTCAATTAGAATTCAAAACAGAAAAACCTTTGTGAAGAATGAGTTTTTCCCGCCGAGACGTCACTGAGTTGTCGTCGCTCGTAGCCGGTGACAAGTGGCATCATGGCATCCTATTCTTATTTTAATTCCTGGAGACGAGCTAACAAAACAAGTGTCAATTGAAACGTTCACCTCCCGGTGGAAAAACACTCAAAATCGTAGAAGTACACGCTGCATGTAAAAAATCGTTTACTATGTTTTTTTTGTTTGTCTGAGGTTCTATGCTCAAAATAGAAAATTTACAGTTTTCGTGGTGGAGGTCATTGACAGATGACTGAAAAAACCATCATTTCAGCATAGATAAGATGAAATAATTCACTTTTTGTTTGTACAAAAAAAATGTTTTCTTTGAAAATTACAACTTTTTTATCCTGCTATCGTCAAGCCCTATATTAGACAAGGGGTGTCCAGTCCATTATCTACTTCTAAGATCTATGTATTTATTTAGCCGTTCTGAGATGCTAGCCTAGCATCGGGTTTCTTGGTCGCCGTATCTTCAATCAATTCGGTTGTCATTTCATTTCTCATCAATTAATTAATTAAATGCTGTCGGTGGTACTTGAGAAAAGCTGGACCGCTTTGGCTAACTTTTTTTAATGTTTGTAATTATAATGGCTATAAAAGCAACTCGGATTTAGAGCTCCGGGTCTATCATGTTGTAAAAAATGTATAGCAAGTAGATTGAAGCTATATTGAAGCAGACTATTTTGTATTCGGCCTTCACGGAGCTGTGTGTGCGTGTGTGTGTGTGTTAACAACCTACCTAACAAACGTATACATTACATACCTTCACTCCTGTTTCCCAAAGGGGTAGGCAGAGAGTATGAAGCACCACTTCTCTTGATTCATCCACATCCATATATCGTTTCATACATGCACGTCTATTTTTAGTACCAAACTATATATTATGTATGTACCTAACAAACAAGCAACAAAAACTAAATTGAGAATACAGCAAATACTTGATCATTTTGGGAACATGAGCGTGTTAAAATAACCTTGTCTTTTGGACTAGCGGTTAGTAATGCCGTTACGGCTGGGCTGATTTAGATTAAATTTGGAACAAAAAATCCTCAATGAGCACAGTTGATATTGAAACATAAAACTAATTTTACAAACGCGAAAGTTTTTAACTTTGTTTGCTTAACTATCCTGAACGGCCGGACGGATGTCTATGAACTTTTGAACGGGACGTGGGAGGGGCTTTAAGTATTTCACAGACATGGAAATTTTTTCTTTGTCCGATACGTTTCTCTGTTGTGGCGTGAAGAAGAACAGACAATCGATGTATATAATGTCTGTCCTGTCCACCCTTCCCCCGATTGCAGCCGCACTGGTATAGCTGAGTACTGAGTAGTATAGTAAAGTAACATTGTTGTATTGTCGTGACGCGGCTGGAAGTGTGTCGGTGTCGGGCTTCGATAAATAATAATACGGGCACTGAGCGGCAACGTCGCCGCGGCGGCCGCTCGAGCCGGCAACGTCGCGCCCGCGATCGATGCTCCCTGTGCTATCAGCGGGCCTGATAACGACAAGGCCGGAGGGGAGGAGGGGGGCGGGAGTGGGAGTGGAAGGGAAACTGGGGGAAATGTGTTTTCTTGGTCGTTATCAACGGCTAAAAAGGATTTTGATGAAAATTCCAGGATAAATAGATTATTTCCCGGATTAAAAACGTAATGAGCTACTTTTTATCCCGGCAAACAGGGACACGTTTTAAATGCTTTTGTATCATTAGACTACTAAATATGTATTAGACGTGAAAATAAAGCTTTCAGGCGTAGGTACGGGCAAAAGCTAGTCTATGTAAATGAAAATTAAATGCTGTTCGTTGAAAGCGTATCATTTGAGAACGGCTGGTCCGATTTAATGTTCGTAATAGTCGAAATAAGGTTTTTACTGTTTTTAGGAAAAATTAGAAAATTCAGTGAAAAAGTTTTTCTCTCGATATTCTGGAATAGGGGATGAAAGTTAATATGAGCGAAGCCAGGACGGAAATCTAGTTAGTGTAAATGAAAAAAAAATTCTGAGGCGGGCATTTCTGGCCGTACATTGTTGGGTCGGACATTATCTACCCCTTTGGTAGGCCAAGTACCAATGAATTATGGACGAATTTCGATCACTGAACTATAAACATAAATCCCACTAATATTATAAACGCGAAAGTTTGTATGGATGTATGTTTGTTACTCAATCACGCCAGAACGGCTGAACGGATCTGGATGAAATTTGGCACAGATATAGATTATAGTCTGGAATAACACATACATACATAGGCTATTTTTATCCCTGAAAAATGTATGGTTCCCGTGGGATATATTTGTTTTTGTTTTTCACGAGATCGACATGTTTTTTTGCATAGTGGTAGTTTAGGGGTCAATATATGTATTACTTTTTATACCTCAAAAGCGGGCGGGGGAGGGGCAAATTTCTTTTTGGATCTATTTCCACGCGGGTGAAACCGCGGACAGAAGCTTGTGTTACATAGCTAGTTACATAATATAAATAGGTAGGTTGACATATATATTTTGAGAGTGTATTTATTATTTGGACCTTATCGATGTTGTTATCGCACGTACCTACATATACTCATTGATACAGTGTTGTGCGTAATCAATCAACATGGTGTTATAAGCAATATTATACAAACTCTATGATGTCTAATGTGTGTCATTTATACCTATATACCTACCTATCACCCCTCCCCCCATCTGGATACGGCCTTGCTGTGTAATTTAATTTATCTCATCACATACATTTTATTTTAGGGTGAAATTTCGCGCTAATTTGTTCTTGCGCCGTACAGGGGCGTCGTACATGGTCTGACCTTGAGTGTTGTTGTACGGAATCCTTCGGGTGCGAGTCCGATTCACACTTGGCCGGTTTTTTAGTAGACTACTGCGCAGATGACCTTGATAAGTCTTGGTCGGGGTCATGAAGAACCTGTCTACCACCTTCAGTTTTATTTAGTAGTGATTAGTGACGGGGGGAAATAGAGGAGGAATTAATTCATTTTATTTGTGTTTAAATTAGAATACCTACCTACTGTTGTCTGTGTTATGTATGATTGCTATGGGATAATGAACATTCATGATTTGATAATAAACCAACATGGGATTCGAATCCGAGTCTAGTTTAGCATTGTCAAAACGTCTTTTTAGATTTCTACCGTTCCGTCCGATTCGGACTTACCGTGGACATACATACATACCTCTTTCGCTTCTTTTATATTCATCATATCTGCGATTGTGTGTACTTTTAATTTATTGTCTTCGATCACCGACTCTATTTTTTTTAAGTATGTTCAATAAAAGTACACCTAGGTCGTCCTCTGCCAGCATTTTCTTTCACTTCAGCCATATAAACCTTTTTAGTCAATATTTCATCCTTCATTCTTTCAACGTGTCCAAAGCGGCGTAAACTATTTTCCTTCATTTTAGTCACAACAAAAAAATCTATGCATTTGAAATAAATTAACGGCAAATTCGAACCCGAGACTAGGCCATTTTTGACCACTTTCTAAACTGCACTATGGTTCTAATTCGTTGCACTATTATTTTGTCTCTGGCCACACCGCAATGTTTAACGGCCGTGAAGGTCTGTACCGAAACGGTACTGTATCTCACCCATCGATGATCTCACCCGACAAAGCACGTGCTCCATTTCCCCCCAAATTGTACAAAGGGGTGGTCGTAGCGTAGTAATATCGATTGCGGGCGCGACGTTGCCGCTCCGTGCACGAGCGACGTTGCCGCTTCTAGAGCTGACTGTATACATACAACAATGTATGAAGACTTGTTGCCGTTTTCGTTCCGGCCAACGGACTGGCCTATGTTCACGGACTTGATCGTTTTTAGTGTAGGCAGCGGTGAACTTGCTAGTGGGTATGAACTGGGAATATTGTTGTCAGCGGCTTCGCTTACCTACATGAAAACGCTGAAGTAGTAAAGGTTTCTAAAATTTCAGAGTCAGACATTTAAAAAAAAATGCCAAATCGGTCCAGCCAGCCGTTCTCAAGTGAACAGTTCTATTTGGGATTCGAGCCCGGGACAGTCAGCTTCGTGGTTAAAGGATCACTATAACCAGACTATTTTAGCCTTGATTAGATTACTAAGTATAGAATGTGTTTGCCAGCAACTTCACTAGCATGACATCAGATAACCACCAACCACATTTGAGGATAGCCTGGGGCCAAACTCCAAAGCCATATAACGTATTGCTGTCAACAACGTACAATTTAATGATGATTACGCTGTTACTAATGTTACAGTGTCATTTTATATCTCATTATCTATATTATGTAGATCTTGTGTGGTCTCTTTACTTACTATAGGTACCTACGTAGGATGCCTGGGTGGCATTGTGGCATTGTGGCATAGGCTTTATCTATCACCCCACTCTTGATTACCAAAAATAAAGACTGGAATGATGAGGCCAAAACCAAACGAAACAATCTTTTCTAATTAGTTTTTATAATCCACAGGCACATACATTCTTCAAACTGAGGCTAAAAATAGTACACGGTGTTGTATTTCTTGATTCAAAAGTCAATTAAAAAAAATAATAAGAACAAAGAAATTATCCCAAAATTGCCTTTTTGGGCACTTCTTTAATCTGAAGTTTTTTTACTGAACTTTTGACTCCTACTGCACAGTGCACGTAATGTCGACAGTGCCCACAAATATATGCAAAAGATAGGTAGATATTCTAGTTTCGGTCGAGTAATTTGATATTGATTGTTGATAAAAAAGTAAAACATACCTACCTAAGTACCTATTGGTGTTTTAGTTGGTTTTAAGGCCGATTTAGACGTTACGAGTGTTTAGTAGAGTGCGTAGGTGGCACTCGAATGCCAGTGCATTAGTAGGTTTCCAGTGACGTTTATACTTCTTCCAGTAGATTGCCATTTTGTAGGCCAAAACACACATAACTCTCCTTGTCAACTTGTGCAAGTTACTAAAACTGACCGTTTAGACTACAGCGAGTAGCGAGTCAGGAACGCGCGGGGGGTTGAGCGGGCGCGGGAGGGTGTCACTTGAAACAAAAATAAAAAGTGATTCTAGTTGAAAGGCGAGTGGAACGTACTAGTACGAGTACTGGAAACTACCGTTTACATGTTTCAACTAATGTACTATCCTAACGCACTCTACTAACCACTAGAACCGTCTAAATCGGCCTTTAGTCGGCCTTTAGTCGGCGAACGTAATTTAGTACCATTTATTTTTCGTTTCCTGTACCATAATAAGTGCCGACTATAAAAATGGCTGAATAATCGGCTTTTCCGACTAATCACAAACTAGTCGGTAAATCCTTAATTTTATTATGAATTGAAATTTCATATGAATTATAAAATAAAAAAAAATAATACAGTTTTTTTTTAAATAACATAGTTCACTTCACCCCTTGATTAGCGATCTCTCCTTATCTATAAGTGTATTTCTGAATAACACGTGCCGAAACTTCCGGGAGCGGGAGGGGGGCTTATTAAAAATATGGGTCACCGCCTTCACCGGTTCATAGCTCGTTTTGTGCACAAGGTCACCGATCAAAAAGTGCCTTTTTGGTCATTATATACAATCCTTTAGTTAGTGTTAGACCATTGATTTCCAAACTATAAGGAGGCGGATAGTCTTCGTCGCCCGTGCATTTTCAGTTGTTGTGGCTATAAAAACGAAGTACAGAAGCAAACTCGATATTGCTGGAGATCTACGTTGCGCAGTTTCTTCTACTCACCCAGGATTGGAAATCTCGTCAAAAATATGCTAGCTCATCCATTCATCACATTGACTACCTATGCACATTTTGTCGGTCTTTGTTATTTATTACTCCAGTTGTACTTATTTTTATTAATTTTGCTTGCGCCGAAGTTGATCCGGGGGCGTGGACATTTTGATTTTGGCAGTAGGGAGGCGTGACTAAAATAAGTTTGGGAACCTCTGAGTTAGACTAGTAAAGTCCAAGATGCGTCGGTGGCCGAGAGGTTAAGACGTCTGATATTAACGGTTCCATCCCGGATCCTGGCCATGTACCCATAGATCTAAACGTACCAATGGATTTTATAATTAAAAACTTATGTACTTACATAATCCGACAAACAACACTTAGAGGCTTTTCCACCTAAATATACCTCAACAGAACTGGCCACTCGTTCGGTAGGTATAGCCTCGTGAATTGCCAAATCTAACAATCATAAAACAGATTAAACAATAAAAACAGAATTAAAATCATGCCACTAGTTATGATTTTAAAAGTTGGTATGTATGTAGGAAACAGCTCTGGAATAAAAGCCTGTCAAATATCCACCATCTAATTTGTCCTTTATCCGGACGCCTAGCAACAGTGGCTACCCTACCCCACCAAGTTGGTATGTATGTAGGAAACAGCTCTGGAATAAAAGCCTGTCAAATATCCACCATCTAATTTGTCCTTTATCCGGACGCCTAGCAACAGTGGCTACCCTACCCCACCAAGTTGGTATGTATGTAGGAAACAGCTCTGGAATAAAAGCCTGTCAAATATCCACCATCTAATTTGTCCTTTATCCGGACGCCTAGCAACAGTGGCTACCCTACCCCACCAAGTTGGTATGTATGTAGGAAACAGCTCTGGAATAAAAGCCTGTCAAATATCCACCATCTAATTTGTCCTTTATCCGGACGCCTAGCAACAGTGGCAACCCTACCCCACCAAGTTGGTATGTATGTAGGAAACAGCTCTGGAATAAAAGCCTGTCAAATATCCACCATCTAATTTGTCCTTTATCCGGACGCCTAGCAACAGTGGCTACCCTACCCCACCAAGTTGGTATGTATGTAGGAAACAGCTCTGGAATAAAAGCCTGTCAAATATCCACCATCTAATTTGTCCTTTATCCGGACGCCTAGCAACAGTGGCAACCCTACCCCACCAAGTTGGTATGTATGTAGGAAACAGCTCTGGAATAAAAGCCTGTCAAATATCCACCATCTAATTTGTCCTTTATCCGGACGCCTAGCAACAGTGGCAACCCTACCCCACCAAGTTGGTATGTATGTAGGAAACAGCTCTGGAATAAAAGCCTGTCAAATATCCACCATCTAATTTGTCCTTTATCCGGACGCCTAGCAACAGTGGCAACCCTACCCCACCAAGTTGGTATGTATGTAGGAAACAGCTCTGGAATAAAAGCCTGTCAAATATCCACCATCTAATTTGTCCTTTATCCGGACGCCTAGCAACAGTGGCTACCCTACCCCCACCCACCCCACTCAGCGCTACCATTGCCTGTAACTGTAGTACAAGTTTACTTTACAAGAACCTTTTCCACAATTTGCCGTCGTAACAGAAGGTAGTAAAACAAACGATCGTTAAAACTTTGACACGATGCCACGAGGGAAACTTTTTAAATTTCCACTAGAAAATAAGTTTTATGCCACTGGGCACTGGCTAGTAGCTAGGTATCTCGAGAAAGTTGTGCAACAAAATCTATATCTACCTAATGCTAAGTAATTTATGGTGCAGGTTTCGCACGGGTGCAATATGATGACTTTTTTTGTAGATCATTTTATTTTACACATTTCATTCCTACATCATGTTGTTATATCTTTGACGGATTAGACTTGCATACGCCATGAAAACTCGCTGGAGCTAATTTTTTTCCCCAACAAGATTCACTTATACCTTATACATAGTGTTATTGCTCAACTCCTAAACATGATAGGTCCATGTAAGCGAAAGAGGTATGTCAGGATCGTAGCAAATGGCATTCGATTGTCTCTGCCTGCCTACCCCTCTGGGATAAAAGGCGTGATGATAGATACTCCTCTAGTCTTTTAAGCCTGGTCCAGTTTTATTAAAATTCCATAATTATGCCAAGTTTTAAATTTCCATAAAGATTTAAGAAAATGCTGCGTTGGCTTGCTCACCAAGACGCTGGTGGAAAATGCTTCCTACGCTAGTAATAAATATTAGTACGGGCGCTACAAATTCAGAATATACATCAACTTTTGTTAAATGGACACCGGCTAGCTTGCCAAAAAACTTACCACTCAACAAAAACTCGACATAGCAGTGCTGTGGGAATTTGGCTATGTAACCAAGAGTATACCTACAAACTTAGTAAGTGAAAACGGTGTCACGTGTACTTAACTGAGCTGCACTGTAAAAATGAAACTAATAAACCAATTTTAACAACATTTTTATTTAAATACTTATGTATGTACCTACTGAAATAAATAGTTCTAATAACGCCACGGTCAATAGTAGTCTTCAGAGTTCAGTCAGTAATCATCATTCGGCGACATTGGCGCCAGCTTGATCATCGGCACGTCCATGGTGTCCTGTCCCCCGGACTCGTAGCTCCTACTGACAGCTTGCTGCATCACGTTGGAGATCTGTGTCCGCGCCCACATGCGGATGTGAGGCGGCAGCTTACTCAGCTCGTCCACGAACGACAGCAGGAACAGACGCTCGCTGCTCGCTCCTGCCTCGTTGCGCTCGCCTCCGGGACTCACCCTACATCTGGGACGTTCAGGACTCCTGGCCGGGCTGCAGTCACTTTCAGGGTCAGGGTTGACTTGCGGTGGAGTCTGCTCGCGTTTCATCCGCTTGGTGACGTGTACCATTCGTACTTTGCGCAGCGCGATGGGGTCCTCTTCCTCTGGCTCGTCTGATTCGCTCGCTATGTCGCTTGAGTTTCTGTTGAATTTAAAAATTAAGTCTTGACTGGAAGATTTACCTTTATTTATCCCTCTAACCTTTGACTACCTAGTTTTTGACAAAAATATTATAGAGTCACAGATCTTAGGTAGGGTAAGGTGTCCAAATGTCGGCCGTCGCCTAAACTCGGCCACTTGCAACGTTTTATCTGGTAACTACGTTCAAATTCCGTATTAGATAAAGGTTTTGGTGCGAATCACGACTTTATAAAATCTATTATTTGCTGTGTGAAATATGGCCACTGTGCGTCATACACTCTGGTTATATCATCTGCAGTAGCCAGTGAACCGCGGAACAGACAGTGCTATTGTCGATATGGCAGGAAACTGCAGTGGAGTCCACATTTTGGGGAATGTGTTTTTGACCATATGTATAGCTTGCAATGGTGTTCTTACTCTTTTTTTATAGTAAAATATTATTAAAGAACATTTTACGTTATAATTTAAGTTTTTTTTTCATTAGTTTTAGAAAAATAAGGGGGCCGAGGTTAGGACGCTTATTTTCATAAAGAAACCGAATGTCGGCCCCTGGCAATAAGGCAAATGAAAGCAATTTTATAACATGGATTTATGATTATGTTTATTGCTGTTTTTTAGAATCGATTTTTGAAAGGCATTTTAATTCACACCATAATTTAACATCCTAAGTTCGGCCGCTTTTATCTTGTTATAATAATTTCAATTGAACTTCAAAATTCGCGGCCTACATTAGGTTACTCCTAACAACCTAAGCTCGGCCACCTATATTTGCTGGGTCATATAGAGGGGATGTTCCAAAATATAAATTTAATATAACTAGGTAGGTACTTATATTTATAATTATGTATATTACCTATGTAAATTGTAACGCAGATTCTGAACAAAAATGATGAATTTGATTTTTGAATAAATTAATAAAGAATTAAAAAAATACTTAAACAATCTAATTTTTTTTTATTTCATAACATAACTGGCTGGGTTTATTTTTTCATACCATTTACATCATCTTCTTTATACAAAATTGTTTTACCTATTTGAATTGAACTACTTAATTTTTTTTTATCATTTTAGTTGTTAAGTCATGGCCAATCCCAACCAACAACGGCCACCAAGATCTAGGGCTGACAATGGTTCAGAAAAGAAAGAAAACTTTTGCTAGTTATGACAGTCTAAAAATAAAAGAGGCTCTTAATAAATACGTAAATTGCCAATGTAACTGGAACGTGGAAACCAATATAACTGTGCAAATTTATATATATATATATACATTTTAAGAAGATTTTCTTTTGAAAAAAATTTATGTCCAAGCAATAAAAGGAGTTTTTGCTACAAATAAAAACTTACGACGTTATTCATAAACGTTTATTAGCAACGTTTTTGTTAAAATGTGTTTTGTTTCTTTCTATTATTAGTAAAGACAGGTTTGTTAGAGAGTGACAAAACATATGTTAACAAAAACGTTGCTAATAAACGTTTATGAATAAAGGCCTTAGTGTATAATTGTTTGTTTCAAATTTATAACACCCTTTACCGGCCGACATTAGGATAAAAGGGGGCCGAAGTTCGGTTAAAAATGGCCGACATTAGGAAAATTAGCACTTTGAAATTTTAAAAGCTTATAGTTTAATATTTCTTGTTTTAAGACGTCATTGAACGTTGATAACATAAAATTTAAACATTAAATAACCCTACTCGGAAAAAATATCTGTGTTTAAGTTTAGACTTCAGGCGTGGTTAAGTCTGAAAGTTGCGTTTTGTGTTAAGGGGCCGACATTTGGGCATGTTACCCTATATTTCTTTGTTCTATTTGAAGGTGGGTGAAGGGTATTACCTAAGTCAAGAAAAGGCTATTTTTAACGTTTTCTTTTGATAACTAAGAATACCTACAGCTAGAACTATTTCTATTGATAATGAATAAGGTAGATAGTTGTACGTGAAGAGTATTTTTTTATAGAGAAGACGACATGTGACCTTGCCACAGCCTGATTGTTAAGCATAGGTGGCTGGTCCATGACTGCGCGCGACTGGCAGATCGTAATACAGTATATATGATTTAGTCGACTTGGCACATTTCATTAAGGGCAACAACAGACTTGCCACCTGTTATGTTCAATATGGACAAATGGGCGTCAAGTGGACACTGTTACTGGTGTCTCTGGCCACACCGTAAAGTATAATTGCCGTGATGGTGTGTGCGTGCGTACCCTCGTGTCAAATGCTTTATTAGAAACCGTAGTCTGTTGAAGTACAAGTATGGCTTTCTGATTCTGGCGCCCGGTGGTAGTTTCCTACATCTCAGCTCGCGGTTCATTTGGTCCCTGAACGATCGCCATCGACGTTGCAGCTCCAATACTGGGAACAAAAAGAAATGTTAAATAATACAACTTTGCCGATCTCGGACTCGAAGGCCGAAAACGACGGGTCCTTTCGACGGTTTCTTTGCCCGACCCAGCAATTAGCTCGGGCATTCCTTGACTGGTCATTAGTGCGGACCCGTCGTTTTAGGACTTCGAGAAATGTCGCGATCCTAAGTATGATTGTATTATATATGTATTATAAAATGACCAACAAACACACAAATATGATTATTATGACACATTGCCAAGTAGGTATCTGACCACGCAGAAACTCATACAGGCTGTGATGGTGTGTGTATTGTGCTTTGGTTGAAAGGAATATAATTTCACTTAGTTTCACTTTTATGATTTCATGGTTCATTAAATGTACCGAAGATCCGAAATAAATATCGAACGTGCCTGCTCTAACTGCTCACCTCTATCGTAAGTCTCTCCCTTGGAGATATCCTCCCAGTCCTCGTACATGGCTGCCCCGACCTCCTTCCACAGATGGACCCTATCACTGCGCTGCGACTGTTTGTCGTACAGACCGGGTCGCTTCTTGACCTCCGCGATGAGTAGCAGCGGGTCTATATGGCGACCGTCCACCACGTCCGCGTCTTCTTGCGACATGTCGCCGAGTCGACTGACGCGACGCGACTGTGTGATGTGTGCGACTGCCGACTGCGACAAGAGGGAGAGCGCGACACGCGCGGTGGTCGATGAGTCGCTCCGCCCTGTCTTGAGTTGTGTCGATCAAACTGTGCTTTTGTATTGTTTCAGCTACACTTACGCTATTTATGTAAAGTAGGTAGTATTTATTATCCAAAAGAGTAAATTGACACATGAAATAATGTTTGGCCGCATTTAATGTGAGTGTTGACCAGTTCCGTTCTTTAGTTCACTCAATGAATGATTTTAAAATAATAATGTTTTAATGACGTTAAGCTAAATAATTTGTTATTTATAGAAATTATTAAAATAAAGATAAGAAACTACATCGCGAATGTATTTATTGCATATTGTTGAAGATTTGTATATTAAAATAATTTGTTGTAAAATAAGTCCACACAACTGCTGACACAACAATCTACTTACTATGAAATATTTATGCCACACAGACATAGGTAGGTATCTAATGTTATTTATTGCCCGTTGATCCGCGTTAGCGCGAACGTGTTGATAGTGTTTTTATAAATTTAAAATGCTGAAATTATACGAAAAATTATCCCTTTTAAAATTTTGAACAAAATAGGGAATATTGAGCCTTTCTTATAACAACAATTTTTATTTTTAATTAGTTTTTAATGTCGAGTACTAAATTATGCATACTTAAGTGCAGCCCGCTGTCAACAACCCCCCACCAACCTTTAGGACAATGTGGGCAACAGGACAGTCCTAAGGGTTGGTGGGGGGGTTGTTGGGGCGGGAGGGGGGATGGCATTGATACACACCATTATTTGTACTTAGGACAGTATAAATTTCGAATGCCATCCGATTTGAACAATTTTTATTTTACTTTTTTTTTAATTTTTGTTGAAACAATCGAAAAAAAGGGTTTTTCGGCGACTTTGAGGGGTTGTTTCTCTGAAACTGCCCATCAGGATCGGATGGCAATTTTTTCCCAACGTTTGGTGTGTCAATAAGTATGCTTACTAATTTTGAAGCGGTTACCTTTTTTTTTTACTCACTAGTGCAAGAACGGCTCGCGTGTTTCGGCTGGCGAAAAAAAAATTATTATATAATTAGGGTAATTCCGTTTTTGCCCCACCCCCATATCGCAGCCCCTGTCCATTTGGGGTCACTTTGGCCGCTACCAGGGGACTCTGTACCACTCAAAGGCCTAGATTACCACTCGCCATCCGGTTGCCTGTCCAATATCGGCTTGACGTGCCATTGCCTTGAATAATAAGATTCTGATCGACAGTTCAATTTGCCATACGGTTTGTGTCGTGTCGTGTCGTACACAAAAAGTCACAGCCGTGTCGCCTTTCATTATTTTATAACGTCTCTCCCTCTCTCTCTCTAACATAGGTGTATAAGTGATTAGGTAACCTACCTATATATATACATTAATTATTCTCCCCATTCGCTTTGACAAATTATTTTCTCAAATGTCTTCTGATGAAAAAATTAATTGCTCTAAAAATAATGACATTAGTGATGTCTACATGACCTGTTTTATTATGTTCTGTCTCAGATTATATTATGAGTAATTTGGTACAAAATATAAAAATTGATAACAGGGTGCAGGATAGGACATTCATTAATATTATTAATTTTAAGTATAATATCTAATAGAAAATGGAGCAGGAACTGGATGAACAGTATTAACCCATACCCACCTTTATCCTCTAATATTGCCCATAGAGGAAGATCAGTAGACCTTACAATTTTTTCACTTCATTTAGCAGGAATTTCATCAGTTTTAGAAGCTATTAATTACCTCAATCAAGATCTATCCGGAATTCTGGATCTAGTGTTCTGACTTTCCGATGTTTAGAGAATTGGTAGCGGTTAGAACATTCGTAAGTTAGGCAAGTACAATAAAATTTGTATAAAAATTTAGAAAATCAAAATTTAAAAAAGAAAAAATATTAAAACAATAATAATTATATTCAAAAAGTATCAAGATTGTGTATAGTTTACTTTATAGTGTCTGCTGCAGATTTACTGTCCTAATTGATTTGACTTACATTGTTATATTTCAAGTAGCTTCTCATGGGTTTTTTACACATCTTCACGGCCTTTGTACCTTGCATTGTGACCAGATACACCAGATAACAGTAACAGTGGTGACACTGCTGACGTCAGAATTGTCCATGATTAAAAAAATTTAACCTATTTTGCATTTGCAGAACTAATCAAACGCTAAAGTTTGTATGGATGTATGTATGTTTGTTACTCAATCACGCCACAACTGCTGAACGGATCTGGATGAAATTTGGCACAGAGATTATAGTCTGGAATAGCACATAGGCTACTTTTTATCCCGGAAAAATATGGTTCCCGTGGGATAGATTTGTTTTTGTTTTTCACGGGATCGACATGATTTTTTGCATAGTGATTGATAGTTTAGGGATCAGAGAATGACATATACTACTTTTTATACCGCGAAAGCGGGCTGGGGAGGGGCAAATTACAGCCACGGGATTATTCCTTTTTGGATCTATTTCCACGCGAGTGAAACCGCGGACAGAAGCTTGTATAATAATATTTTTTTAACTATTATTACCAAAATAAGAGACAAGTCACAAATACACTTGTACCCTACGTATAGGTCAGACGAGCCCGTTTTACCCGTGCGTGGTGCGTGGTGCGCGCGACGCGGCGACGTTGCCAACTCGGTCAAACAGCCACAACAGCGACGCGTTGGCACTTTATCCATTAAACATATTTATTTTAATAATAATTATTTATTTATGTTTACCTACCAGTTAGTTATGGTGATATTGTGCGCGAGTGATGATGTGATTTAAAAATAATTTGGTGTCTTTTTATTCGGGATTAACCAATAAATCCCGGCAAAAGAATGTACCAAGTGAACATGGACCTACAAAATGTATTTATGCAGGCGTTTACCGAAGCTCTCATGCGGCATCGCCGTCCACAACATCTCGCGGGTCCACGTCCACCAGCGAGGTGAGATGTCGGGCTCGTGTTTGTCTGTGTGATTGTCTATGTTTTGTGTTCGTGTCGGGAAGGGAACCTGGGACGTCTTGGTGTTTGTTGGTGGTCTTGTGCTGTGTTTCGTCTGTCGTTCTTTGAATGAAGCAGTAAGTGAGGTGCCATTTTGTTTAATAAACCATCTTGATTAATCTAGGTATTATCTAGTTTTAATCTAAACAAGAGCAGTAACGGTATCCACATTTATCTGTGAAAATCACTGACTCAATACCTACCTACCTCAAAAAGGTGTCAAAGAGTTGCACAGAATACAGAACAAACCAGAATTATGCATCATGATGTACAGGTGCACTGAATAGTAGGTAGGTAGGTTACCATCTAAATATACCTCAACAGAACTGGCCACTCGTTAGGTGTAGCCTCACAAATACCACCGGCTAAAAGAGGGAGACTTGGTCTTCCGCTGGGTACCCTGGGTCCGTAACACGGTTTCGGGAGCTGTAAGGCAACCCGTGAAGAGAGGGAAAAAAAACAAACAAAACCAGTTCTAATATACCTTCTTTTAAAAGCGAGGTGTATTTTTTTATTAAGGGTCCTATACTGGGAATTTGTATGGAGATATTACTATTCCCAATTTCTCTGTAAATACTCCACCTGTGTCACTGTAATTTAGCATATAGTTACTTATTCAATATATCTAAGTGAAATAGTCGTTATTTTTTCAATTGGTTTTATTTAATAGGAAATATGGGTGGTAGAATAAAGGATTATTCTGCCCCTTCTGTCTCTTTCATAATCTATCACAAAACTCTTTTTTTTTTTAAAAGCGCTCTTATACCATTAGTCTTCAATTATATATATCGCTTTTTTTTGTAGCTTATTGAAAATTCAAAAAAAATATATTTTATGATTTTTTAATTTGGCAAAAATAATAAAATAATTATTATTTTACATTTTCAATAAGCTACCAAAAAATTCGACATATATAATTGAAGGGTAATGGTATAACAGCGCTTTTAAAAAAAAATAGAGTTTTGTGATAGATTATGAAAGAGACAGCAGGGGCAAAGTTAAACTACCCATATTTCCTATTCAATAAAACCCATTGAAAAAATAAGAGTTATTTCACTTAGTTATATTCAATAAGTAATTATATGCTAAATTACAGTGACACAGGTGGATTATTTACAGAGAAATTGGGAATAGTTTATCCCAGAAAAAATCCCAATATAGGACCCTTAATAGGTACCTATTACCTATCTCATTTCTTTTTTCACGTGTCGCTTAACGTTTTACAGCTCCCGAATCCGTGTTACGGTTCCTAGGTAGGAAGACCATAATATTATCCTATCTCTTGATAATAAGAAATTATCTTATTGTTGTGTGTTTTTTCTGATTAATTTTTCTTATACCTAACCTACCTATTGTTTTTTATAAAGAAATACCACAACCGGGTATTCAATTTGAAGATACACCTCGTATTTAGCGGATTCTGGTTTTTATACGTAGATATTTTAATATCTCTGTTTATCATGTGTTAAAAGAAAATCAGCGGCCCTATTCACTAAGCCTCTGTCAAAATGTCTATGCCGTTTTTACTATGGTTTTCTGTTTGACAAGAAAGTTAGGATGTGGTTTCGAGGCAATTTTCGAGGTGGTATCAATGTAGAACGACATGCCATGCCATCGTATATAATAATATTTTAGATAACATTACAATGTGCGACATAGTTAACCGTGTCAATGAATTGCATATAAAATATAGTATAGTATGAAAGCGCGACGTTGCCAACTCGCGCGACCCGTGTACCGTGTACCGCTACTCAGAGTCAGCGCGACGTTGCCGCCTCGACCCACTTCCATTATAATAGCGCTTGGCCGCCTGAGCCGCCTCGCTGCTTTTTATTTTGCCCGACTCCGACTGAACACGGAATTTTGTTTATTTTTTTTTATACTCTTGTGTAATTTCCTGGAATATTTGTCATTTTTGTGTAGTATTTTTTACTATGTGCAGATAGCTTTCCGGCCCCGGCTTCACCCGTGACACTTCGAACAAAATGAAGCTTTTTATTACTCAGGGATATTTCTATTAGTGAAATATTTTTTACAATCGGTTCAGTAGTTTGAGAGATTACCCCCCTAACCCCCCCCCCCTTACATCGAACCTTTTTTTCACTCTTCACGGGTTGCTTCTTGCTTCACAGCTCCCGAAACCGTGTTACCGTTTCAGGGTACCCAGCTGAAGACCAAGTCTCCCTCTTTTAGCCGATGCTATTTGTGAAGCTATATCGAATTACCGACTCAGAATAATGATTGTTTATTTAAATTTGTTTCATTATAGATGAACTGCAATCACCAACAAAGTATATCATTGATGATCACCAACCATTATTTTAAAAAACACAAAAATATCTTCACGGTTTTCCTTACAGCTCCCGCCCTCCCGCCCTCCCGCCCTCCCGGGAACATTATCCTACTGTACGGTTCTAATTTTGAAATAGGTACCTACCTACTAAGTCTGATGCACTTGTGTAACCATAATAGGTATTGTTGTTGTAAAATATGAGGATAGGATGTGTTCGAAGAATTAGTTTTTCATTTAGAGGAAAATACAAAGGACATTCCAATATAGATAACGGGGACACTCAGTCAGGTTGATAATGTGGCCAATATTAAATTATATCTTTATGTCGACAAACAATAATAAGATAATCTGGAACGATGTCATTAGAAAAGAATGCGGAGTGAAATATGATGTTGTGACTAAAATGAAGAAAGTTAGTTTACGCTGGTTTGGACACGTTGAAAGAATGAAGGATGAAAAATTGACTAAAAAGGTTTATATGGCTGAAGTGAAAGGAAATGCTGGCAGAGGACGACCGAGGTAAAATGTATTGATCGATGGGAATCAATACATTTTTGGGAAAATTGCGTATCAAATTTTAATAAACACCCTTGAGAAAATAATATAGATTTAATTCTGCAAATGTGAAATAGAATAAAAATATTGTTGCCATATTAAAACACAATTTTTTTCAAAATTCATGCAAAGATTGTTACTAAGTCAGACATGTTTAGAAAAACGGACCTTAGGTATCTACATTTAAATTCATTTGTAAAATTAAACTGAAACATAATCTGTCATAATAATATTATACTAGGAAAATTTTACCTATTTACTGTAATTAAATATTAATATAGGTATATTCTAGACATGCAGTAGTAATGAAAATGAAATGGTAATTGAAGAACCATACAGGGGCCTCAAGGTCACCGGCTCAGTACTATACTTTAGGCATCATGTGTAGCGTTCAATCTGGCTCAAGTTAGTTTGCGAGCACTATAGCCCTCTCTACTTTACCACGAGTACCACGAGACGGATGACGGCCAGTTGGCATGAGATCGTGCCAGAGATAGGTGGCGTCAGGCGCGGCGATGCGTGCACAATGAACGTCCGGTGCATTGTGATGTACATCTTGCGAATAATGCATATTGTACCACACACATACTACACTGTCACGAAGTGACATAGGTACAGTAGAAATTCGATTATCCGAACGATGACTTAGTAACGTTGGCGCGAGAAATACATTGTTGCTCGTTGCCCCGGCGACGATTTTATAAAAAAAAGCATTCGACTTTTTTCAGGTGTTATATTTCAACGTTAATATGTACAAATAATATATATTATATATGTAATATGATCTCGTTCCAAAAAACCCACAATTCGATTATCCGAACTAGTCTCGGTCCCAATTGGTTCGGATAATCGCTGTATTTACTTAATTCTATATATTAAATATGCCGTAATTATATAATATGCTATATTTACTACCTACAATAATAGGTAATAAGTATAATATTTTAAAGTTTCCTATTACAATTACCTAATGTACCACTTGTCCTCACCTCACCCCTTAGATAAAAATTAAAACACTTCGAATAAAAAAAAATGTAATTACACCTAGTAGGTTAGGTAGGTGTAGAACTGTAGAGTGGATATCGAGTATACCTACCTACCACGTTACGTTTTATTTATCATATCATATCACATTTTGCGATAAGTCCGCCACTTGACATTTTGATAGCAGCTAGAGTGATCTACAACAGCTCGTGTGACAGTGTGTCATATCATACCTATCTTTTGTGTTTGCCACCGGGGTAGGGAGAGTCTCCTTTATTACCTACATTGTACATTTTTTTATTAGCTAGAATAAAAATGAAGCCTTGGGCAAAACTAGCAAAAACAACTTGTGTGTTATTTTGTGAGGCATTTCTCTCTACAATAGGTGCGTGGTGGTGGCGGCTAACTGTGGCCGGCGCGGCGTTGCACCGATGGGTTTTTTATAATTAAAAACTTATGTACATAATCCGACAAACCATATATCTCAACCTGGCTACTCGTTATGTAGGTAGGTATAGCCTCATAAACACCATCGGCTAAAAGAGGGACCCTGGGACTGATAAGTGATAACACGGTTTCGAGAGCCGTAAGACAAGTGACAACCCGTAAAGAGAAAAATAACATTTTCAAAGACATATATTATTATAATGTATGTTTGCTTATTCTTCCATTCGCCACTTATCTAAATACCTGTCTTTGACTGCTAAGCTAACGTTCTAAATATAAAGTCGGAATAAAAACACGGCGGATTTACGCTGAATCAGCATGCGATGTTGCCGCTCTGTGCTCCCCGTCGGGCGCCACGCTACGTTGCCAGCTCGCCACTACAGGCCGCTCACTACATTTACAATGCGTACATTCCTCGATCGACCGCCCGTATGTCCGCAGGATATGTCGCACAGTAATGCATCGCGCGGCCTCTACCGCCCACGCAACAACAACAATTTTTTCCTTGGCAATTTTTTGGCCCATTGATTATTTTAGCTGAATGTAATTACAGTGTGTTCGCTGCGATACGACCCTTTCGATCTTGTGCGAGCGGGGGTCGCCATTCGCCACTCGCCCATCGAGCAGACTAATGACGCGGAAGAGCGGCTATTCCGGCAATACTCTGCATTATATGTACCTACCTCTCTAGTCCTCTATAATATCTAGGTATATCTAATAGGAATATAGTGTAGAGTATACTTGTTAAAATACTGTTTGTAATATTACTAAGGCACGGTATAGATACAAAGTGTAGTGATGGCTCCAATGCCAGCTCCCCATAGTATAATTGATTTAAAAATCAATTTCAATTGAACCACTTCTAATCGTGCTCAATAGTCCTACCCTACCTACCTACTTGTATATTAAAGTCAAAATAGCGGGTATTCAGGGCCGGATCGCCCAAAACTTTCATCAAACCCGAACTTTTTACAACTTTTCATAGAACATTTTTAAACAATCCACCTTGTGAAGTGTACTGTATCCACCGTAATATAGAGCGCTTGTATTAGTGTTGGCAGGTGTTTAAACATATCAACTTAGTTTGCGTGTGATGATGAATATTATGGAAATGTGAGGAGACGTGGAAGATCAGAAGATATCTGCAGCGAGACTGATCACAGTTTACGTCAAAAACTTTTGATTTTTTTCATATTATGCGTGATTACCACAGATAGAGTATCTGTGGTGCTTACTGTTCATATACATACTATTTATTTAATTGTAGTAGATTCGCGGTATAAAAAGTATTTTCTCTCTGGCCCCTAAACTACCACTATCATCGATGACTACCATGCAAAAAATCTTGTCGATCCCGTGAAAAACAAAGAAACCTTTCCCACGGGAACCATACATTTTTCCGGAATAAAAAGTAGCCTATCTATGTGCTATTACAGACTATAATCTATCTCTGTGCCAAATTTCATCCAGATCCGTTCAGCCGTTCTGGCGTGATACTGCATCCGCGTAATTAGTGGGATGGGATTATCTGACAATGGAACTTTCGCAGTAAGATTTTATTCCGCCTTTCCTTTACTTAAGCCTTAGTTCATCAGCCAAATTGATTCCTCAATCACCTCGATGACGGATTATAAATAAATTTCACTTTGCTCAACATACTAATCACTAGGTAATACTAATACCTATTATAAATGTACTGCAAAGACTGGAGAATGACACAAGAAACTTTTTATCCCGGAAAAGATCTCATTCCCCGGAAAAATAACTTCACTATGTGGGGGTGGATCGCTCGCTACCTACCTAACCTACCTAATATTCTTTATGAAAGTTCATCCATGATGGTGTAGTGAGATATACGAGCCAAATGTGCGAAGAGTGGGGGTGGAGTGGGGAGACGATTTACTGCCGCTAGCTGAATAATATACCTAACTACATATACCTACCTACATTATAAAGACTCGAATGTATATATTTTGGCTGAAGTATTAATTTTTTCTCTATATTACACTTTACACTCCAAGTCATATTTTCGTAGTTTTTTTTTGTGCGACTAGACTAGCTCTATGATAGCAGTTCAAATTTATTTTGATTGACCGGTTGGAAGTCAATTACTAACGCAGTAGTTTAAAAAGAACAAACTAATTAAGTTCCATATAATCTTCATACATATCTAGATATTCCTTCCTATAGGTTGATTAACAAAAGCTGTCAGATGGACAACTGTTACAGACTGCAAGGTTTACATCTAAGAGCGGACGCCGCGTCATCTTTACGTGCCCTATGTTATTTGTATACGCTAACATGCTAACATCCGCCAGCCAGCATCGCGTACCTACTTGAAGTTTATTTCTGTAATGCGTTGTGTGTGTATTATATTTAGAATTTTCAATTCCTCCATTCATTACAATGTCTGCGTAGGTACCTATAGAGGAAATACGATGTGAATGTTGTGGGCGTTTTGTATTGGTTTCGGTGTAATAAATAAACTATGCATAGATAGATATATTTTATATTAGTCCCTTTTTAGGGTTCCGTACCCAATGAGTGACAACGGAAATCCTTAGGCTCTGCTGTTCGCACGTCCGTCCGTCTGTCACAAGGCTGTATCTTTTGAACCGTATAAATACCTAGGCAGACACTTGAAATATTCACAGAGTGTGATTAATAATAAAAATATAATTAAGTTAAAAATTAAAGAGGGTCCACATCCCCATACTATAATGCATGCATAGGTGCTCTTAACCCAAGTAACATTTTGGACCTATAACTTAGCTTTATATCACAAAAAGGTTGAGTAAACGTCGTATAAAGGTTTTTAGCGATACCTACGGGTTCTATAGAAGCGTTTCGTAAAACGTTTTTGCTCTGTAAGCTAAAGAGCCAAATTATCCTATTACCTGTCGATGTAAAGGTTTAATTCACCATTTTATAGAGCCATTATAGACTGGTGTTATAAAAGCTTCAAATATAGCCCGTACAGAGCAATATTACTCTATAGTAGTGTTTGAATTCACCTTTATGTATCTAATTTGTTCTATAAGGTTTCCCTGATTACCGTTATATATATTGCGTTATAGCAGTGATGAATATCCAACAATACAAGCATTTAGCGACATTGTGGTTCCACAAATCACTGCAATAGTGCATGGTCTTTAGTAGTGTTAACAACGCCATAATAGAGCATTTTTGCTCTATAATCGATTTTATGGACACTTCTACAGCAATTAAAAGTGTTTTATTTGTTTTTCAATATCTTTTATAGTCTTATGGCGGCAGACGTGACTATTACTCTTTTATAGTGCCAAAGACTTCTGTAATGGTTTTGGATGTTCTTTTAAAATGCAATAGCGTACATAGCTGATATTTCAACACCTTTATGGGATAAATAAGGTACATAAAGGTAGGGAACTACTACTTTTAAATGATAATTTTGACCTGTAATGGCGTATGTATCTCTTTTATATTATAACGCGTACATTAACGTAAAGCATTGTGCTAACATAAAAGTTTATACGTCATTATAATATCTATTATGGATTTAAAATCGTGGAAAGATTATAAACGCAGTGGAACGTACAGAAGAGAGGTGCAAAAACAATATCAGCAAGTAACATCATTGTCCAAAAGTAATACTAACAATCAAAGTAAAGTGCGGGCCAAACCAGCGCAATGTGGTTCCGCACAAAATTTAGTTTGTATGAATGAAGTTAATAATAAAGACCCCAGTTATGTTAGTGATTGCAGTTCAGAATCTTCAAGCTGTGATGTAATTAAGGAAAAAACAAGCAATTTCGCGACGAAATAAAAAAATGGGCTATTGATTACAATATAAGTCAACAAGCTACTAAGAGCCTAATACATTTAATAAACAACCGATTGCCGAATGTATTGCCTGCTGATCCACGGACGCTTCTCAACACACAATCAATGATTACTATATATCCTCTTTTTGTAACTGGCGGCGCAGCAGCACGCGGCAAAGGGGCAGGCAGGGGGCGGCGGCTCGGATCGTGGTGTGGAAGAGTTAAGGCGCGGCATGGATGAAATCTAATAATCTAATAATTAAAATAAATGCGACTGATTACGTGAATATTTATTACATTAATTAAACATAATCACAGTAATTACATTCATCAGAAGGATAGTGATCATAATTAGTTACTATATTGCACCCCCGACACCAGAAAAAATGAAAAATAACAATATAGCGATGTCTTTTTTGTGAATGATGAAGTGACTCGGTAAAGATGAATCGGTATGTAATCCACAGGCAAAACATTTTTTACGTAAAATAAAATGGGTTATTTCCCAAGGCCATTCCGCTACCGCAAGCAGCATAAAATCGTCACGCTTTAGAAATTTGTCAATATCCATTAGTAGGTCCATTTTTCTTATACCAACACTGAAAAGAAAACAACATCACTCAAAAACCGAAATCAAAATGTAGTACCTACCTAATTTAAAGAGTTTGCGTGACCCAACTAAAGTCTTATGGAACCCTAATTTTACTCATGATGGCGCCAGAAACTTTGTCATGAGTACTATAGTTGGCCGATAAGGGTTACGGAGTTACCATTTCTCTCTATAGTACAAAACTGCGGTACCTTTAATATTATATTAATATTTTATTTTATTCAAAACTAAAAAAACCGGAGGCGCGTTAAAAATACTAAATAAAAATAGTACTATTCTATCGGTAAAACTTTTGTCGCACGTAAATTTTGCAGTATTGAAAAATAAGATAATATAAACTTACCACTCTACAATCCTTGAAGGTTGAAATCCACACAGAATTCACTTTACACTGATAACCATGTTTTTTATACTCTGATATGAACTACCGAACGTGTGTCGCATCTGCCGATGCCGAAAGAAAAATATTTGTGATGTATCGCAATCACGGACTCTACTATAGAACAAAATAGCACTATAATGGTAACACAAACGCTACTACAGTATAAAATAACACTATAGAAGCGTTACTGTACCCCCTATGTCAATAAATTGTCATACGAGTCACCATTATATCAACTTTATAGAGCTAAAATGTCACCGCTAACACTTCTACGGTTCTACTATGTCACTTATTGATGATATAACTGCGCCAAATCGGCTTTACTCGACCTTCTTTGGCCTTTTATAGTGCCAAAAGTGGTGTTTGAGATACGTTCTATGGACTGCTATAGAACAAGAAATTGTTACTTGGGAAGTAAAACAACCAATAATAAAAACCGGCCAAGTGTGAGTCGGACTCGCGTTAATATGTTCCTGCGTCATACAGGGGTGTCGAGTGCATTAAGAGGATCGTGTAGCTCAGCGTACGCAGCGAAATAGGTATTTAGAAAATCATATTCTGTCTCAAGCGCGCTCTTCCCACGGGCATCAGTGCGACAGAGAACACTGCAGCTCGTGAGTGTTCGTAGGTATGTTCTTCGTTGAAAATTGCGTTTTGGGGGAAAACGATTTACACCTACTAAACTATAACGAAACCTTATAATTTTGGTGTCAAACGTTTTAGCAGATTATAATCTACGTACGTACGTTTTGCTTTTTTTGAAATTTTGCTTTGTTTCTCAAATACAGACGGTTTATTACGAGCAAGTTATAAACCAAAAAAACCTAGATTTGAGGGGCTTATAACTTTTGACCTATTACGAATTTTTAAAAAAGGAAAAAATACGTACGTAGTTTTTCATTATGTCAGTAACATATTACAAAATCGTTAAAATTAAATGATATTTAGGGGTAGTAAAACGTTTTCTCCGTTTGTATGGACATGGACGCGGTACACTACAATTTAATAACCGTTAAAAATGTTAATTACATAATATGTAAAATTGTTAATACCTACTTCATGTTTGAATGAATTTGCATGTTTTCTTTTTTATGTCTCATTCTTGTTTTTTCCGTATTTACTGTATCTGAAATTTTATATTTATATTGTCTTTTATACCTTCGTCTCCTTTGTGACATTGTGTTCAACGGTGCCCACTGCCCTTTTATCCTTTTTTCATTACATCTAACACCTACTTAGACACAGATCAAAACCTCAATAATGTCATCTCTCAATCCGATCTCTTCTCTAATCACGTCGTATGAAGATTACCTTTTCTATCTAAAAAACGGTCAAGTGCAACTGTGACTCGCGCTTTAAAAGGGTTCCCTTTATTGCGTAATAAGTACCTACAGAACCCTAATAATTTTAATTTGATGATTATGATTCGGACCTTTAGTTATTTAATCTATGCCTTCAGTATGAAGTGATCCTATAATATAAGGGCTCATTTTTGGTACACGTGAGGCCCGTATCACTGTCAAGTTCCATGAAGTTTTGTCATTACCTATATTTGCAAAACTGACATTACACAAACGAAATGCGCCATTTTGAAAGTAAAGTCCTTGCCCGCATTGCGAGGTCCCTGTCACAAGCAGGTGCTATAATGCTATATACATATAGTTTAGTTACTACAGCGCCCGCCCTATCTGTACCTGTCAGTCCCGACTAGGGTTGCCAGACGGCCGAATAAAGCCGCTTGTCCGGCCAAAATAGACCTGGCCTGTCCGGCTTTTGTTTTTTTTTATAGATAGCACGCCATGTGATTCTCCACGATTTGCTACGATCCCGACATACCTCTTTCGCTTCTTTTATATTCAGCAAACTTTTCATACATGCTCGGCGATTGTGTGTACTTTTAATATGCCTATACTATGTATCACTTGACGGCATTTTCAACGTAGAGCGGGTGGTACTTCCCCAGAGCCCCAGACCTACCATTAATAAGTATATTTATGATTTTTATTCCTAGCAATGGCAACCCTATTCCCGGACACTGCGGTGTTTTTAACATTATTTTTCCTTCAACCCACACGCTTCACATTTTCTTGTGTTATGTAACTACAATACCTAATATATTTTATATTACGCTCTATGTCTTCAACAGGTCATATTTGAAAATAGCTATCCGTCCTGGCTTCGCCTGTGAAATTGTTGGTAGCCATCTTTACATATAAAATTCACTCTCTGGTTTAATACTCACCTTATATTTATAATTTCAATCAAATCACAGTGGTTTTTTTTTATATATTTTATAGTTTGCGAGCTGAATATTATTTAATGAATAGTAGGTACTTACAGCATATTATTATGATGTGAATTTATTATAGTAGAAATTATTACTTGCGGTAAAATTGAGATCTTTAACAGGAATATAATACCTATGTACATGTTGATAGACTGTGGCTAAAAATCAGATAGTATAGGTTTTTATAACTGATTCAGCAGTAAGTAATAAAGAGACTCTATTTTCATTTTCTTGGTCATTTTCATTTCAATTTCAGCTTGATTTAAATCACTTGACCCCTGTATCAGATTAAAAAAATTCTAATCCCTCATGAATGCCTGCGTTTGACACCCAAGTAGGTACTATCCATGGTTATGTTATGTCAATCGTGCGTCAGTTGCCTACAAAATGTGTTTGCATTCAGAACAGTATGTTAGTAGGGTAAGGCAAATCAGATAAGATTGTACGGTCTCCTCGACTATCTAGGTAGGTAATACGTGCCTACAAAATGGTCTGCCTATCTAAAGATAACTAAAATCTATACCTACTTAATTTCTCAGACAGATTTAGATAGCATGCCGCTAATACCTAAGTTATTGAACTTAAATAATTTGCCATTGGATATGCCATGTGCTATGAAGACATGATTTCTGTTTACCTAGCTCATACCTATATGAAGTGGTGAGATCAGGTTTATTTATAAGGTAGACCAAAGCAAGTGTTTGTTTATCGATCTATCATTAAAATGGGTCATTCTAGGTCGAGTTCGAGTCTGGTCTGTCTATCCAACCAATCATAGAAATGAGAAAACATCTAGACTGGCTCAGAGTGCTGTTAGTTAGGTGCACGGTGCGGCAACGTGGCTGTGTGTGGGGGCACGAGTCGGCAACGTCGCGGTCTAGCTCCGAACAGAGTCTAGATTTTAGCTGCTCAGTGTTCGTGCCGCTTTATGGCTAAAAACACTGCTCGAATTACCTTTTTATTAGGAATTAGGCTTGGCTCGGACGGATGCTCAAAATTCAAATAGAAAAACATTCGAGACCTGTTCGAGACTAATACAGTATTGATTTTGTACTGTACAGTCAGTATATTCAAGATAATGTACCCTAAACACGAACGTAGAGGAACATCGTGTAGATTGTCTAATCATGGCCGAATGTGGCACACATCAAATAAATTGGTCTGTGATGGTGGAAGTATGCAATGGCTGAGAATGTGGATGCCTTATAATGTTGGTCAACCATGGAGATGGTTTATGCTCCCGGAACCATGTTACCGGCCCCAGGGTACCAAGATGCAGATGGACAATCAGAAAATGTGATAAATAAAACATCCCGAACAGTTAAGTAGAAACATTCTTTAGTAAGTTCCGTGTTCTATAGCCACCTATTATTACTCACCTATTTATATGTAGAACGCGGCATGAATAAAGCTCTATCGATTTCCCCGGCTCTCTAACTAACCCCGCTCCAGCGAGCAGGGTATGTGCGGGGTGTGCGCGGTTATGGAGGGACGGGGGGGATACAAATGGGAATTCTGGGAACTCGACACGGGAGAGGGTGGTGCGGGAAGGGGGGGGGGGGGGTGGCAGGACCTTGAAAGGATCTCGGTGGGAAGGGGCCTCGAATCAGCTGTTTCAATGTCGGTGCGGACTCCGGGGAGATTTGGACGTATCTGGCAGGCTGGCAGGTAGCTAGCTATTATGTATGCGGGAGATGTTGTCGAGTGGAGAGCTCTGGGAATTGGGATTGATTTTGTGCGAGGGTTTATATTGAGGACCTTGCACATACCTACATAATATAGCCTGTATAGTCTATTTGTATTAAATATAACTATAGTGTAATTAATATGCAGAGGATTTTTTTGTAATCGGTCCAGTACTTTACAAAATAAATTCACACCATTTTCTTCTTCCCCGTCATGCTCCAAGTATGTTGTATATATGTAAAAATGTTGTTGGGGTCCACTCAATTAATATAGAGACCTTTGGGAAACAATGGTCTTTGTTCCGTTGTCGATCTAGTTTCTAGTGTTTCTCCTTATCACTCCTATCTATACTAGGTATAAGATAGCAAATGCTTACAGAACTATTGAGGCATTTTCCCCGCCCATTTTTTACGTTCAATTTTATATTTGGACGTTAATGCCCTCGAGTGAGTGCGTACTGCGCAGTAGCTGTACCATAGAGGGTAGAAGCCCGCAGCGGTGGCACGCAAGCGAAACGTTCAAGGTTCGATTCTTATCGAGTAATTTACGTTTTAATGTCCGAATAATTACCTACCTACTACCTATTCTATAGTAGATTTAGATAGGTAGGGAACCGTGTCTAAACTCGCATCTTGGCTTTTATTTGTACCTCTACCTATAAGAGAATCGTTTCTTCATATAGGTACCTATACACTATTATGTGAAACTAGGGGAGAAATTTGGTATAAGTAATTTTATTTTTCATAGTTGCAAGTTGGATAAGCATATTTCTGACACCTACTAGGAATTATGTTGAAGGCCAAAAAACGACGGGTCCGCAGTCCGCCATCCAATGAATGTCCAACACTAGAATACCGAACAAATTGCTGGGTCGGACAAAGACCTGCGAACTCGTCGGTTTTGGCCTTCCCACACTGCATTCAGTCAAGTATCAAGTAGAAAGTTGCCCAAATTTTTTTCAAATTTTTCCATCACTCAATGATAATAGGTACCTTCACGGTTGACGGTTCTCAGCTGGACATAAAAATTCCCCTTCATTTGACTCCCTAACGTTAAACGCTCAGTATCGTTGACCTCTTGCCTCTGTTGTTAAATTCTAGGAATCGAACCAGACTTCTCTTTACGCTTTCAAGTACCTAAATACCTATCCTATATGCCACTTTGTCATCTATTATTATATCAATACTAGTTTCCGCTCCCGGCTTCGCACGGGGATATTTTTTGAACAAAATAAAATAGGTATGCACTCAGGGATAATGCAGCTTCCTGTTTAGTGAAATAATTTTCAGAATCGGATCGGTAGTTTCAGGCTTTATATTTTCAATTTACTTGTTTGTTTGTTTTTTGTTTTTCTTGATAGATATAATAAACACAATATAACGAGTATAATAGAATAAATAAATTAATGTTTGTTTTTATGTTTGTTACAGGTAAACATCGCAACTGACTATACAAGTTATACAACTAATGGTAAAATGTGTGTCATTGTTCAGTGTGTACTGGTACTGGTAGGCTTACTCTTGACTTTAATTTCAAATTTAAATTCTGAATTTACATTCGATGCGACCGACGACAACAGTGACAATTTTATTTAAATCGAGTAGCAAAAGAGACAGCTTATTTTAACACAATTCAATTTTAATAAAATTGTCGCCATCGCAACGAAATTAACTCGGGATTAGAATTGAAATTTACATCAAGAGTTACCTACCTGTATTTTCATTATGGCACGTCTACTCACTTCTGTATATTTAACATAAACCGATTATTCCGATACAGCTGTTAAAACTCCATTACATACAACCGCTTCTGATGCATGCTCGTGCACGACTGCCGCGCGAACTGCAAAACGGGGGGGCGGAGCGGAATAACGTCATCCTATTGGTTGACAGCTCGCGCTCGGTGATGGCCGCTCGCACTACCGACCAATGGGAGCGCAGCTGTCAAACCGAAAGTCCGGCGCGACGTTGCCACTTCTCCACAAAAAAAATACCAGATTCGACCTTCTTGGGACCCCCGGTTTTTTTTTGTTTGCGCGCGTTATCATTCGGAAACGTGTAGTTTCGGGTTGTTATCCGCGCGCTCGGGATGTGGCATGTGGCAGGTGGGACGAGGGAGTTTGTGGACCTGACATGGTCTGGTTGAAAGTTGCCACCAGGTATCATACACACATTACTCTAACTTGTACCGACTACGTTAATACAACCATCTCATGGCACCAGCATCAGTGAGGATGGTAGTTGTTGTTATGCCTCTACCACGTCCAACCCTTACGCTCCAGTGCTATCGCTCATCACCTATTCTAATTGCCTACATAGGTACCTAGGCAGCTACCTACCTAGTAAATTTGTTTGGAAAAGTGGTTGATGGAACAATGACATACTATAAAGAGGTAAAGTTTGGATTAAGGGGGAAATCCGATTCTGAACATTATTTCACTAATAGGAAGCTACATTATTCCTGAGTACTTACTTGCTTATAGTAGCTATATTTTATATTGTTCGAAAATATCCACGGGCGAAGCCGGGGGCGGATAAATGGGCCAAGTGAATGTCGAGTGTCAGCCACGCAAAGTAATTCAGTAATTTACTACCATGTTTTTAAAATCTTTTATTACTCTCCCAGTCTTATTTGGTATGTGTGGTCCCTTGTAGGTATTATTTCCTTTAGAAGCTTGATTATGTGAAGAAAAGACGGACGGACAGTCTTAGGTCGGACAGAAAGACAGACAGACAATCTTAAAAATATTCTAGGTATAGGTAGTGGTACCACAAGTAGGTAGGTATATTCTATGTAGTGAAATTTTTGCTTGCTTGCATTATTCATTTTTTTTTCAATTTAACTAAGTACAGGATATGAGTATTATTGTACATAATTTGCAGATTCGTACATAAAGCCATTTTTCTAATAGACCTGGTAACAAAATGTGTCTAAAACCGTGACTTTGACGAAAAAATTTAAAAAATAAAAATATGAACATTATACCTATTTGGTAGAAAGAAATTTTATGTATATATAAAATGTATATGTAAATAAACTCTTTTGTCTCTCTCTACGTCTTTGGGTTGCATATAATGTGTGATTTTCAAATCGCTATCTCATTTAGTTTAGAAGGTAGAGACCCGTGACAAACAGACAGACATCGTTTGTACAATTAGGTTCCTTTTTTAAAGGAACGCACGGAACCTTAAAAATGGTAAATGGTAATACATTAACTAGGAACAAACAACAGTGACCTCAATCATGTTTGTTTTCAATGAGAGTGTGTACTGTCCTACTGTTGTCTGAATAATCCCCAATCCCCAAATAGCTATGATATAATGCTCGCGAAACTACACACGCAAACTTGTTGTAGGTATTTCATGTCCCCAAAGTGAAAATACAGCCAAGTCGTAGATACATAACAGCTCCAGGGCCCCCTATCTCCTGAGTTATGGCTGTGTAGGCGGCAGTTACGGAGGCGATTACGGGCAGGCAGGGCGTCTACAAAAACAAACTCGTATATCTACCTACCTATATCTTGGAATGTTTTTCTACTGTGGGAGGTTGTTATGTTAGGTATCTACTCACTATGTAGGTCGGTCACCCTACTTCTGGGAAGGGATCACTGTTTCCGGATCGTTCTCCAGATCCAGAGTATATAGACATTATAGCTATATTTAGATATATTTTATAGGTACCTAGCTCTACAATGCCGTGAGAGCATGGCCGTGTAGAGAGAATCTCTACGTAGACAAAATCTCGGTTAGAGAGAAATAGATAATGTCCCATAGACCATAGAGATAAAGCAAGATATAAAAGACCGGTTTCCGCGACCGCTACTCTTTGTCCTGCTTTGTCACTACGGAAAATTATATCTTTCTCTTTCTAACTGAGATTTTGTCTACGTAGACGTCGTAGACTTTAGAGAGATTCTACACCGTACGGATTAGTGCATAAATATGAGGACCGACTTCCACCAATGGATTTGAGTTAAGAATAGATCAAAGATTAATAATGTGGATCTTGCCGGTCAATTTTTTTGGTCCATTTTTTTTACTCTCTCTACTCTTATTTGTAAAGGGAATGTATTGAGTACATGCTATAAAATCATTTTAATTATTATTTCAGTAATTATTTATAGTTTTTTCTAATAATAAAAGTGAGGATGAATTGTTTAATGAAAATAAAAAAGAAAAAAAGTAATAAAATCTTTTTTTAAACGACTTCAAAAAAAGGAGGAGTTTCTCAATTTGACGTAGGTATATATTTTTTTATGTGTGTTCGCGGATAACTTCGTCGTTTATGAACCGATTTTAATGATTTCTTTTTTATTCGACAGATAATTCTTCCGGATTGGTCCCATTTTTATCTCATAGAAATTGGTTCATTAGTTTTTCAGAAATTTTGATAAAACTGACCTTATAAGTCAATTTTTCTTAATATCTCGATGAAATATATACCGATTTTGACGACTTATTTTTTTAAGGATATAATAATTTCTCGACATTATCTCACAGACATATGACGAAAATCGGTTCAGTAGTTTTTCAGAAATTCAGTAATTTGCCTCTGTTTACTGCTGAAAATTATATCAGAGAAAAGCCTTAGCAACGGTTGCTATTGACACGAAGTTGATTGTTGATTTTTGTATCGATGGTGGTCTAACGGCTAAAGGTATAGGGTGCAGCGCAGGATGCACATAGTTCAAACCCTATCCACAGCAGCATTTTTTCTTTCTTTTTTTTTCTTCTTTCTTTACCAATAAGAGTAGAGGGGGCAAAAAAAATGGACCAAAAAATTGACCGGCAAGATCCACATTATTAATCTTTGACCTATTCTTAACTCAAATCCATTGGTGGAATTCGGTCCTCATATTTTGCATACTCACTTACCTCTAGCGCCTGCTCTAGATGGTAGATGATGTGCCAACACTGGCAACTGGCAAGCCAAGTCTTACCACTTAACCCCTTCTACAAGGTCGATTGAACGGCAAATCAATTTGGTTGCCAAACGGCGTTGTCCAACCATGTAGAAGGGGTTTTACATTACATGTTTCATTCAAGTACCTGCAAGTTGTCATGCCTGTTATACATAAAATTTCTAATTATAACGAGCACCTTTGACGCTCGCTACCGACCGACCATGTGAAATTGTCTCCATTTCCATTGTTGCTTTTACGAGAGGCACGTAAACGCGTCCACCAGGTGTCATGACGTACCTACTAAGCGACCTAAAGTAGCTTGGATTTAGGAATGGATGACAAGATGACAACCGAGAAAGGCATTTTTTTATACTTAGTAAACCACTACCTAGGTATTCATAGTCAGGCATGCGGACGTGGAAATGTAGAATGTTTATTATAAATTCGTCATGTGGGTGTGTTCAGTGTGTTGTGTGTTGTGTCCTAGATAAATACTCATTTTGGATGATTCACTCGGGCTGGCGCTTATTAAATAGTTTCACTTTTAAATTTATTTATAAATATGACACTATGACACGACCAAGCCGCGTGCTACTGATTAATAACGTCCTAACCTAACACAACACACACCATCATCTTCACGGTCTTTATATACCTTACGGTGTGGCCAGAGACACGTAACAGTGTCCACTTGACGCCAGTTGTCTATATTGAACAGACAGAACAGGTGCAAGCCTGGTTGCTGCATTTAATGGACCTAAATGTGTCACTTCTATAACCATTCTAAATAAAGTTAATTTTTTAGACTTGTCTTATTTGGTAAACAAACTTTGCATATTTTTTTATTGTTACATTTTTAAAAACCATTTTACAAATATGACTATTACTTCTGAAAAATGTAAATTAGGTTAAAAATGTAAATTAATATGTAACATTGTTAATATAACGTTTTTTAAATGACCACTTTTAAAAAAAGACATGCAAAGTGTGTTTAAGACTAGACTAGACAAACGTACCTTACCTTACCTAAATATCATCTATCTATCATAACGCCTTTTATCCCAAGATAGGTAGGTGGTACAGACAAACATAATTTCATAGCTTATGTAATGTCATAATGACAGAGTTTACGCCTATAATCGGTCATTAAAGCTTTACCTACCTCAAAATTAACAATTAGGTATTACAATGTCATTAACGGTGATATTGGTTATTTCGATGCATCGACATGCACCGTAAATGCCAAAAATAAGAACCACCTGTAACAATAACAAGTACGAGTATTATTTATGAGAACGTGTAGTCTGAGCCCCCCTCTACAAATTATTGTACAAGAGTAGGGGTCCAGCAATTGTGGATAAGCCGCTGAGCCGATTTAGAAGAAAAAAAATAAAAAAAACCTACCAGTTGGCAGAAAATGAGTGAACAGCATTTGTGGGGACCTCTCGGTTGTAAGATAAATATTTTCTGCCAATTTACTCCCTGCAGTTTTTTTTTATAAATACCTATTTATAAAATATTTTTCCTACAACCGAGAGGTCCCCCCCCCTCCACAAATTTTAATGCTCATTTCACTCATTTTCTGCCAGCTGGTAGAAGAGGTTTTTTTTTTAATTTTTTTTTTCTTCTAAATCGGCTCAGCGGCGTATCCACAATTGCTGGACCCCTACTCTTCTACAATAATTTGTAGAGGGGGGCTCAGACTACACGAAAAAGAGGTTTTCTGCCAGTAAGTGCTTACTACCACTTTCTGTCTCCATCTCTCTAACTATTATAGGATTTATAGTTGTTTGTTTTATACCACCGGCAACGCGACCTTGATTGCGACGCTCGACACTCGACACAGGCAGCCTGGATTATGTCGAGCGCCGACTGAAGTTTCAGAATCGATATTGGTTTTGTTCTCAGTTCATCTCTAAATGTCTGATCTAATATTAGGTATATAAAAAAAAAAAGTAGTGGAAATGCTGTCTTTACGTAGAATGTGTGATATAAAACATATTGACCGGAACGATGTCATTAGAGAAAAATGCGGAGTGAAAGATTACGTTGTGCCTAAAATGAAGAAAAGTAGTTTACGCTGGTTTAGACACGTTGAAAGTATATGGCTGAAGTGAAAGGAAATGCTAACAGAGGACGACCTAGGTGTACTTTTATTGACCATATAAAAAAAATATTGATCGAAGGCAATATTAAAAGTACACCAATCGCCAAGCATGTATGAAAGGTATGATGAATATAAAAGAAGCGAAAGAGGTATGTCAGGATTGTAGCAAATGGCATTCGATTGTCGCTGCCTACCCCTCTTGGGATAAAAGGCGTGATGATAGATAGATAAATAGACATAGTAAATAAGATATTGATATCGCATGATACATTACAACCACACAATAACACAAATTACTTTGGGTAGGTAGGTAGTGTAGGCTTGACACAAATCTGTACTTCTTGACTCAAATATATCGTTTCACCTGGGATTCGAACCAGGGACTCCTGGTCTTGTGTAGGAACACATCATTTAGATACAGACGTGTTTATATAGTTTCCCGTTAATAACAAAACAACAGTATGCGTGTGGCCCAGTTGTAGCAAGTTGTATAAACGTTAAACAAGGTGGCGCACTCGGCTTCCGTTAATGTCATTTACGTTATCGCCGCCTCTACTCGCCGGGCTATAAATAGCTCCGCTGAATCATATTGTGTTGGTGTCGGCGAGTGCCGGCCACATTGCTACCTCGTACAATATACCAACATTACCAACCATGGTAGTCGATAGCCTAATTGGTAGGACGGAGGACTTGAAACCGGAGGTCCCGGGTTCGAATCCTACCCCCTGCCAAAATGCTAAGCACCACGGAATAGACACTAAGCACCAATTTTCTTTAAGAATATGTGCTTAAATCGACTCCTCGTGCTTCGGAGAGCACGTAAAGCCGGCGTCCGATTACCAACCCGCCTGCTATGCGTGGTGACTATGGCAATTTCTCTCAATGAGCACCACTAAAAAATGGTGCACTAGAGGGAGATCATGATCCAGCAGTGGATCTTAAAAGGTTGATGATGATGATGATGACCAACCATGCCATGGGATTGAGACCTGTTACTTTCGCTTCATCACGGCTTTTGATAACCGCCGTGTTACCGGCCCGAGGGTACCCAACTGGGCTCTTAAAAGTACCATAAAAACAAATCTATAATTTATAGATCCGTAGATAGATGTAATAAATGTTACTTGAAAACGTACCAACTTGATAGTTGAGGATCCTCAGATTCTCTATGCCTATCTCTAAGTAGGATATTGAATTTATTTTGCCATTTCATTTTCTATTAGCTTTCCGCCCCGGGCTTCGCTTTCATCCCCTAGTATACTCCCTTACACTCTTATTAATAAACTCGAAGTAGCGACGTACCTAGTAACTAAACTGTATTTCGTCTCCGTCTAACAAAGACGAAATACAGTTTAGTTACTACGTCGCTAATTCGAGTTTATTAATAAGAGTGTTAGAGTTCAAGCTTTCTCCGGTCGGTTTAGTGGTTTAGCCGTGAAAGCGTATCAGACAGACAGAGTTACTTTCGCATTTATAATTTTAGTATGGATTGATATATTTCAGGTTATAATGTATCTCATAAAAAATGGTCGTAGCGCTCGTAGACTGAACATGGATTATGAGAAATTTGAAATAGGTTTATAATCATGAGAAAACATAGATATTATCTCCCATGAAAATGTTGCGATTCATCCAAATTTAATAGCAAGAATAGTAAAATATACTCGTGTACATTTGTTTGTATAGAACAGAGTGATACAGATAGTATAATGATGCCCCCCGCCCTCCCCCGCCGTCCCCCGCCCTCCCCCGCCCGCCTCGTTACCGAGACCGATGACCTGCCCGCTCTCCAACTAATTATACACCTTATGTTGCTATGTATAAAGCTCGGATTAGCGTGCTGCGTCTGAGCTACATTGTTATTGTACTCGCTGTATCGTATTTATTTTGATATGCGTCAGCCGGCGGCGCGTAAACATACCTACACTACATGGTATATTTATAAATAATTTTATATAACTTATATTGTTCGTCTTAGTTTAGGTTCGGTTCCCAGGCCGGTCTATGTAACACTTTTACTGACTGTCTGTTTGTTTATTACTATTATAAGTGCACGCGCTATGATAGAGGGCGCCACTCGCCACAGTCTAGTAATAGTCACAGACTGTAAATATAAATACTTACATGATGTAACCCCATCAGAATACATGCGATATAATAATAATTAAATATTTATTGCAAACTTAAGTGATAGAATAACATAGACTAAACTTAGGTAAAAATTAATACAAGTGCCCTAACTAGGTTGATCTGTGTTTCAGGCAATAATCACTTACAAAAATACAATTATAATGGCTAAACTTACATAATTACAAACTAAACAATCTAAATAAATCCACGGAAAAAAAAATAGGTTCGAAATTGACAAAATATTGTACTTAATGTTTTATAATGTTGGAATGAATAAAAATCTATGAATTATTGTGAATGAAGAAATACATATTTGATGAACAACAACTACACAACACACATATACACGACTGTATATAAGGTCAAGTTCGGTATCAATTTAATTAAATTTGGTCCGCTTTTTACCACTCCCATAACTTTTATCTCTCGCTACCAGTATGATCGGTAAATGTTTTCTTCATATATAGGACGTCGACCCGCTTTCAGGAAGAACACAAACACCATACGAGATATTTTTATTTGAAAGACAAGTTGGCCTCAGTAGGTTAAGTAGGTAGGTATATATCCTAAACTTTGCCAGTTTTCATAAGTTCATATCGAATATTTGACACAGTGCATCATGCCAATTTATTACTTTTGTCGATAAATCACTGTACTCACCCACATCCCACTTTGATCTAATTTAATTAAAGCATTGTTTTTGAATAACAAAACTTCTCTGTCAATTAAAAAAGAAACCATCAAAATCTGTTCATAAACAAAGAAGTTATTTTCGAACAATAATGTTCAACATACATAAAAAATATATATCTATCTATCATAACGCCTTTTATCCCAAGAAGTAGGCAGATACAATTTGTTACGATCCTGACATATCTCTTTCGCTTCTTTTATATTCATCATACCTTTCATACATGCTCGGCGATTGTGTATACTTTTAATATTTCCATCGATCAATTCAATGCATTTTTTTTATAATTATGTTCAATAAAAGTACACCTAGGTCACCCTCTGCCAGCATTTCCTTTCACTTCAGCCATATAAATCTTTTTAGTCAATCTTTCATCCTTCATTCTTTCAACGTGTCCAAACCAGCGTAAACTACTTTTCTTAATTTTAATCATAACATCATCTTTCACTCAGCATTCTTCTCTACACGACATCGTTCCTGTTTCTCACAATATCCTACATAATAGTTGACTTACGTCTGTTGACTTTATTTTGTATCATTATCCTACGTTAGACAATGCAGTGAACTATGATTGATCTATATTCTATAAATGAAATTTACATTCGTCATCTCAAAAATATCACTAGATGCAGCTATATTTTGTAAATACGCGACCATTGTTTAATTTAACACCTTTTTCATAACAACCGCCCTCGTCAACAATGAATTACAATATGCATTATCTTTAGTGAGATTCATCAATCGATACCCTCAAAGATAGCATAGCATGTTGTTACAACATCGTATGTGTATTGCTGAAAATCATACTGGCACATACCTAATATGTATGTAAAATCAGGGGGGTGAGCATATATTTGACGTGACATCTTTCGTGTCGATCGAAAGGCCAAAAACGTTTATGTCCATCAGTCCATACAAGAACCTGCCACGGAATGCACGGGCCGGACCGTCCAACCCAAAATGTGCGAGCAAATTCTGTGTACTTGTCTTTGCCCGGCCCAGCAAATTTGCCCGCACATTGTTGGGCCGGACATTCTCGGACCGGACATTATTTGGCTGGTCCTGTACCGACATAAACGTTTTTGGCCTTTCGGTCGACACGAAAGATGTCACGTGTCAAATATATGCTCACCCCACGGTAGTCGAAAACAAAAATATTAAACAGAATATAAGTATTTAAAAAAAACCACGTTTTCATGATGCTTAATGGATGGATGTATCGAGGATGATTATGCTACCGCAGACTTTTTTGTAGATACATAATTTTATACTACACATTTTTTTCCTACATCATATTGTTATGACGGATTAGACAGCATACGCCATGAAAACTAGCTCGCGTTAACTTGATTAATTTATACTGCAATGCTCAGCTCCTAAACATGATAGGTTCCACGTTTAACACTCATAAACCTTCCCGGTGAATCAACCTACCTAACCTAAAGTTCAGCGACTCCTTTATGTGAAACTTGGAAAAGCATCTTTTGTAGTGAATGGAGCCATTACGAGATCACGCAGCCATGCATTACACGAGGCACTAAATGGCATAGGCAGTCATGTGGACTGCAGAGTTATAAATAACAATGGTTTTTAATTTATCATTTCACATAATAAATGTACAGAACAATTGCCGACCAGAAATGCACAACCAAAAAGGCCCGATCCAGGCATACTTGGAGCCAGTACACGATTTCCTGCCCGGACATTCTCTGGTCGAGCATACTCGGGCCGGGCAATCTATGGTCTTGTGCTGAAAACATGTCGCGAATCCATAAGAAGCGCCTAAAGAAGTTATAGTATGTAATCTACCTACATTTCGGTTGGATTGGAATTTAGACGGAAAGGAAATAACTACTTCACTGATTACTAGTAGACACCTACATACTCGTACAAGCCTAATATAATATTAACTCTGGTACATTGGAGATTTCAAACGAACTCTTGGAAGCACGAAATAGCCCACCATATCCTGGTTGGTTTCTGGCGGAAATTGATCATACCGACTCATGCTTAAATTGTTGGAAAGTGATTCTAAATGTATTTGCCAATATCCCCCTGTTCGATTTCGATCCTTACAGATCTCGACATATTATAATATCATCACGTATTTTACATCTCATGAGGAATCTAATGCAATTTGCAATTATTTGTCCTGATATTGACATAATACATCTCTTATCCATTCACACAGTGTATCTAATATAGCATCCTTCCATTAATAAAATCAAAAGTTTGAGAATCCCTGAAACACATTTTACAAATATCCTTCACACGATTCCGCGAACTAGGGCCCGCGCTCACTTTACTTTCGTTTTCGGCTGAAGCGAGAGAGAGAGCGCGGTGGGCCGTGGGGGCAGGGGGGGCGATGGCGCGCTGTTTATAAACATACTACCTGTCTGTCTATCTATCTATAATAAGTCATATTTTAGTTGCCCTTCAGTCGGTCGGGCGGGCGGGCGGCGAGCGGCCGATTGTTGACACAGTATATAGATAATACAGTAGGACAGCGCCCTTGACACTGTCTAGAGCAGTGATTCTCAAAGTGGGCGATAACGCCTCCTTGTGGGCGCTGGAGGCCTAGAGGGGGGCGGTAAGGGGCCTAAAAAAACGAATATAGCACACTATATATAAATTAAAGTAATGAATTTCATTGTGATTTTTAAAATGTGGTAAAGTAAAAAAAAATGGGGGGGCGCTGAAAAATAATTGATTTTCAAAGTGGTCGGTAGACAAAATAAGTTTGAGAACTCTCTGGTCTACAGTAGGACATGGTTGTCAGACTATACAGTGTATGGTAATGCTGTCTAGTACTAGCCTAATATTTCTTGCCAATAATACTCAACGGTTAATTCTATTCTAACTAACATTTTGACAACAAAACAGAGCAACAGATCGACGTGATTATTAGGCTACTTTTTATCCCGGAATTAATTCGGGTGCATCATGACAATGAACCATGACCTCCCCATACCCCGCTACCCCGCTATCCCCCCTCCTTAACGCACGGTTGCTCTACCTCGGTGTATACTCTGTGACCTGTGACGCACCAACAATAAACTTAGTCACCGGATAAGACAACAATAAAGTTTTCAAAGTCAAGCATAATACCGCGGATCATGAGTCACGCAGCACGATGGTAGGACACTGTATGTCGCGGAAATTATGTACAGACTTCACGAAACTGACGGACCGGAGCGACGGATATCACATTTAGGCCGGCCGCACATTATAAGAAATTTCTAATAGATTCTCACGCGCGCCGGACGGACCGTCAGCCACCACGCACACTATCAGCTTCGGCGATTCGGCGTCAGACTGCTCCGCCACGACACACCTCTCCGTGTTTCTACGCACGCACAGCGATATTATGGATGACGACACGTTATTGTTATTGGCACTATTGTTTAGTGTAAAGAAAAAAACGTCGACATTGGGTACATCCTAGAATACAGGACAGCAAATTTTACATGAAGCACGCAAGATTGAGAGCTTACCCTGAAAAATTATATGCATTCTATCGAATAATATATCTATCTATCTATAATCTATATCTATACTTCTATATCTATACTCATATTATAAAGAGGAGAGATTTATATTTGTGTGTGTGTGTATGTTTGTAATGAATAAGCTAAAAAACTACTGTGCCGATTTCAAAAATTCTTTCACCACTGGAAAGCTACATTCACCCTGAGTGACATAGGCTATATTCTATTTTCAAAAAAATTAGGGATCCTTACTAAAACTCCAATAATATAACCCAAGGTAGTGGTAGTGGTAGAGGGTAGGGGTAGGAGTAAAAGTAGGGGTAGTGGTAGGGGTGGGGGTAGGGATAGGTATAGATAGGGTATATTTTATTTTGTTCGTAAATATCCACGGCGAAGCCGGGGGCGGAATGCTAGTTATATAATAAATAAATCATTCCATATCCCAATAGATAATGTTGCGCATATTTGCTCACAAGCTAAATCCCGATGTATTTTATTTTGGTAATTTTCATTTTCTATATTCCATATACATAGATATTCTTCTACTTCCACGATCTTAATCTTGTATATCTGTCATTTTGCAACGAGCCAACGAAGAAGGCGTGTACAGCTTCCCCGTCATATAAGTAGTCTGTGTGTACAGCGTTCGGCGCCGTCTTCCAAAATTCCAAACTGATACGAATTTCCGATAGTGTGCGGGGTCTGATACAAAATGTATTGCAAACGGGCCTCTCGAGAAAAAATTCTTGCGTCCGGTTGACGTGTAATCCATCCTCCACTTTTCACTGCAAAACAAAACACAAAACGAGCTAGAAAAAAGTTAAAATAAAAGAAAGAAAAAGCAGAAGTAAGGGTCACATGTTGGTTGTTGTTGGTTGGTCGTTATGTTTCAAATCACTGGCGACTATAATTACAGCATTTACAGCTTGATAAAATATTTAAAACATTTAAATTAGTATAATTTTTTGTAGTACCGGAATTCCCGGGAAATGGGTTTCATTTCCCGGTACTGTAGGTGATGAAATTGACTACCGGGAATTCCCGGGAGCAATCCCTAATTGTAATATTGCTGTCTCATTTTTATTGTAAACGTCCTTGTTACTCTTACTATGTAGGTACTTATTTATTTATTACTAGCTTTCAGCCCCGGCTTCGTCCCTGGTGCCCATATTAACTTTCAGCCCCTATTATAGTCTTGATTGAGTGCTTACAAAATTCCCATATAAAAAAGCACTTCAGTTTTTCTTTTCCTAAAAACCTTATTCAGACTAATACGAACATAAAAAAATTGCTAATCGGTCCGGCCGTTCTCAAGTGATGCGCTTACCAACGATCAGCATTTAATTTTTATTTAAGTATATAAGTACCTAGATTTTTTGTATTTGTCATATAACTAATTTTTTCGTTATGCCTACTTCCAACTACAATACTACTGACGGGGAGGCTAACCTTTTCTCCGAAATGCTCAGCTCCCTTATTGTGATTAGCAATTTTAAATACATAAACCCTTCCTTGATTCAGCATCCAAATCCGTTCAGTGATGATCGTGTGAGGTATATTGTGTTATTATACGTGTCAATAAAAGTATCATGTAGGTCTCAGTATGCAGCCCCAGACAATGTAATGATAATAAGTGCTTCATAGAATAAATACATCAATTATGCTATTTTGTTGCGTATTCAATTATACTATTGAGAAACTAGCAGCATAACTTTTGCATATGATTAAAGTATGTACACTCCCACTCCCAGATAACGGGGTTATCAATGAGGAAAAATATTCTTCTTAGAATACCTCTAACTAAACATGATTTTGTAACGCGATATGAAGTTATTTGTCATTTAAATTCCGCGCGATTCAGGGCAAGTGCCCTTCAACTGAGCACCCTTTTATTGCATTACAAAACCGTGCTTGTTTGAGAGGCAGTACTGCAGAAACGTAAATAAGCCACCGGGCCCGTGGTTCAAGTCCAGCTACCACGAATAGCATAATTTATTTGTGGTACAATTTAATAGATACTTAATTTGCGCCAATAAAGTTGAGCTGAAAAGTATGACTGGTTAGACTACTGCGCTCAATATTATTTATTACATCGCGGCACGCAATATATATACATACCTAGAATAATATACAAGTAGGTACATGGCGCCCACACACATTTTATAAACAACAATATTATTTGAAGCCATATTTACACTATTATGCAAGTAAATAGCTCTGGCCGTGTGACAAGATTTTTTGTCTACGTTTTTATGGGCAAGGTCCCCGTAGACTTGGCATTTCGTGTTGACTCGAAGGCTAAAAACGACGGGTACCAATGGCCACCCAAGGAATGCCTGGCCCGAGAATGTCCAAACGGATTTGCCCGGACATTCTAGTGTTGGTGTGGGTGGACCCGTCGTTTTTGGCCTTCGAGTCAAAACGAAAGATGTCGCGGTCCCCAAATATAAAGTCAAAGAGGAACACCTAGACATCGAATTAAGTGTAAGTTATGTTATTTGGTCAGAGACAGAAATTCTTTCTTTCCTTTATATATACATTTGGTGCGCAAAAGTAACCTGTCGTTTTTCGATGACTCCGCCACTGTACCTTACCGCCTCTGTTTGTCACGTTTCAGGCCCGGGCAGCCGGAACACGGCGTGCCGTACGTGGGCGGCAAGCCGGTCGGGGCGGGACCTCGCGCGCCCTACGCGCCGCAACCCTATATTATACACCAGCAGACGTACCCGCTCTCATACAGGTATGTTGTATACAGTGACGATATGGGCCGAAATTCTATCCTATTCCGAAAGTGTGTTTGTGTATTTTTGTTTCTTTCACGTCAAAACGGATCAACGGATCGACGTGATTTTTTAACGTTGGAAGTGGTTTTTAGATAGTTTCTGTAGGGGCCTATTTTTCAGTAAAAATCAACATGCCGACATCTCCGGAAGCTGTAGGTTACTATATATGGTTGTGACGAGGATAAGTTTATACTTTTTAAGATATTCAATAAAAAACAATAAACTTCATTTGACCTAGGTATGACGTCATCATCATAAGCGGTATGAAAAAAATATCTTTGCCTACCACAGATCTTTAGTATAGAAGTTCTGTGTTGCCTACAAAAAAGGATAATCGTCAATTTTTGAGTGACATCTTTATAAATTTATATTTCACGTGTGATTATTTTCTTTGTTATTAGGGCATAACGGGATAAAACACTATTTATTTGCCATTGTAAAAAACTATTAACAATTTAAATAATTTTAAACACGAGTATATAAATAAGAATGATTTTTAGGTTAGTTGACCTTGACTGACGTTTGCTTGACGTAAATTTGATTGACTGTCACTTTTTTATGTGTAGTGGCCAAGATAATAATCCTGTTCCACTTCTAGTGACGTCACGTTTACTTTTCGCAGGTAAAATTTGTAAAATTTATTAAAAATAGACGCAATGGATAAAAAACAAAAATATCGAAATTAGTTTCTTAAAATGGGCTATATTTTCAAAATAAATTATAAAAAAGTATATCATAAATATGTAGCATGGCCAATTAGTCGTATATTTCTTGAAAAATAACTAGTATCTAGTAATATTTATGATATTTTTTAAATTTAAAAAAAGGTGTTAAGGTCATCATTTAAAAGGGCCATATCTCGAAAACCACTAACCCTAGACTGCTTAGGGTTGCCAGATAGGAAAACTAAAATATATGGGTAAAATTTCAAAACGTCGGGATTGCGGGCTCAATCTGCGTGAGTGAATAGAACATTTTGTATTTTGTCGGGAATCTGGACATCATAATATGTCATGTCAGGACAATCCAGACGAATCCCGACATCTGGCAACCCTAGTTAGACTGGTCGCGTCTTTATCAAAATGAAAGGTCTCGATGAGATCTTCATTTCGGATGACAGCTGTCAAAATATACTTGCATGTTCGTCTTCTATTTTTGATACCGAAGTAATTTCCAAGGCTCTTTCAAGGTGCATCTTGACTTTTTTGCATAGATATATTGTTGGATGACTTGAAGATAAATTCTTGTATGTCTCTCAGACATTGTAGCCGTGAACATAGAGAATGTATCTCAATATCTCGCTGGGATCGTGGTTCCCAAGCGGCTCGTATTCACTTTTCACCGCAAGGCTACATGTGGGGCTTCCTATACCACCTACCGCAGTCTTATCTTAGCCATAGATTAAATGCTTTCTTTTTCTTTGTCTCGTTGGTTGTAGTGTAGCTACCTAGCTATTGCCCGTGATTTCGCATGCAAATATTTTGTGTGTTAATTTTTTTGTAGAACTTATACAATATTCCAATTGGTAGAGCAGTTACCCCTATCGACCCTACCAACAATGCTAAGCCCAATTTTCTTTAAAAATACTGCTTCGGAGGGCAATTAAAATCGGCACCCGGACTTCTAAAAATAACACATCCATTAGTGCAACAACAGGCTTGCCATCTGTTCTGTTTAATATGGACAACTGTCGTCAAGTGGAAACTAGGTTACTGCCACTGGTGTCTCTGGCGACACCGCAACGTCTAATTGCAACACGTTTCTCTAATTCTCGTGACATTTTGTGTATATTCGGTAGGTCTGAGAATAGACGCGAATTGTTAATCGCGATTTTAGTATTTTTGTATGAACAATATCCAAAGTTAGTGGTAGGGGTAGGGGGTAGTGCAGGCAGCCAGTTATAGGTGCCAGGGTGGCTTAAGACGTCTGACATTAACTAGGTTAATTTTGTTTTGATTTGTATAGTGTTTACGTCATTATTTAGTGTAGATACAAGGTTCTGAGAGTACCGCCCGCACATTAATTATTCTTAGACATGAGTGAACTTTCCTCGAAGGTTTGATCCCCATCTATCCGCAGTCCGCACTTATCAGAATCGCGTATCGTACAGGATACCATTAGATTTTTTGTGTGAAAGGATGTAAATTAGAGCAAGTGAATGAATTTGTTTATTTTAGGTAGTAAGTTTACAAGAAGTGGAAGTTGAAAGGAGAGTGAAAGCGTGAAGCAAGGTATTTGGTGGACTAAACAATGTATGCTGAAATACATACATAATGCTGTTTTAGTTCCATCACTTATGGAAGCGAGACTTGAGTATGGAATAAGATAAATGCAGTGGAAATGCAGTTTTTACGTAGAATATGTGATATAAAGAGTATTGTTGACCGCATCCGGAACGATGTCATTAGAGAAGAATGCGGAGACACGTTGAACGAATGAAGGATGAAAGATTGACTAAAAAGGTTTATATGGCTGAAGTGAAAGGAAAAGCATATGCTGGCAGAGGACAACCTAGGTGTAGGTACTTTTATTGAACATATAAAAAAATTATTGATCGATCTCAATATTAAAAGTACACACAATCGCCGAGCATATATGAAAGGTATGATGAATATATAAAAGAAGCGAAAAATGTATGTCAGGATCGTAGCAAATGGCATTCGATTGTCATTGCCTACCCCTCTTATGATAAAAGGCATGATGATAGATAGACATCATTACAGAAGGTGGAAGGCTAAAACCGGTTTATATGGCACAGTTCAGAATACTTTGGGGTTAGCATACGTGGCCATTGCTGCGGGCCCGACGTTTTTAGTCTTCTAGTCGACACGAGGTCCAAACTATCGTAACCCCACGGATGTGTGCGTGCGGACAGATGGGGATGAACGATAAACCTTTAATGGTTCACGACCTTCGATCCAAATATACACGTACTGTTGGTCAAAGGTCCATGACATTGCTTTTATCTGGTTTATGGACTGGTTCATTAGAGAGATTATCATTGAAGAAGCATTGAAGGCAATACTGGTCCCTTAGTCGCATTGTGTATCGAGTAAGACACAATAAAGTTAGCCAGCGCCAGAACAGAAATGAGGCCTACGTCGAAGAATGGCCGAGTGTTATTAAAATTTACATAAACTTTTGGACGGGATCCAACGAGGCGTCGAGTCCCGTACACACGGTACACATTTCATGAAAGGCGAAGCGAAAATACACACTAAATATACAAAATATCTCGTTGCATTTCACACGTCAAGCGAGAGCACGAGGATAACATCGCATTTTTGTTGATTGGCACCAATTGACACCCTTGGCACCGGTTACTTTAGAGTACACTAGGTTTCCGCTCCCGGCTTCCCGTTAAAACTTCGACGAAAAAATCACGTCGATACGTTGCTCTGTGAACAACACAGTTAGGATTTTACTGGGCCAGGTCAGAAGTACCCTAAACCGACGAGCATGCATGAAGAATATGATGAGAGAGAATGAAGCGAAAGAGATATCAGGATCGTAGCAAATGGAAATCCGTGGTCTCTGCCTGCCTACCCCTCTGGGAAACAGGCGTGACTGTATGTATTTTACTGGGCGTCTATTTGTTTTGGAGTCGAGCCAGGTTCCGAAGTGAATTTGAAACTGATGTTCATATTAGCAAGGTTTCATTTCCAATTCAAAACATTAAATATTATTGGATCTTTTCATGATAAGCTGACATACGTTACTCTTCAATAATAAAGGCAAGGCGAAGGCACGAACATATACATCACTTATTCCTAATATTATGTCAATGTTGGTAGAGAGAACACGGATACAATATGGGTTTAGAACAATTTGAATTAATTAACTTTAATTAACGCTTATAACTACCTATCTATTAGATATTAATATATTCTACCTCGGACTTCTTTGTACATTATTTTATTCTACACGATTATTTCCAACATCATTTTGTCATATCTCTGACGGATTAGACAGCATACGACATGAAAACTCGCTGGGGCTAACTTTTTCCCCGACTTGATTCACTTATACTATTAATGCTAAGCTCCTAAACATGATAGGTAAACAGTCCGTCACATAATCTAGAGTTATATATATATAGAGTTTCAAGACCCAATCACGGGCGTATAGCGTAAAACTTTTTTGTTTCGTGGGCTCGTTATAAAGAATACAAATATATTTTTTATTATTTTAAAATGCATAGTTTAAAATATGATAAAGAAAATATACTAAAATTGACCGGAGCCTCTTAACTCCGAAACTACTGAGTCTAAAATTTTTAAAAATATAGGGAATATAGGGCCTTTCTTATAGTTTATAAAAGAACCTAAACGAAAATCCTGTCTTTAAGTTCTGAAAAAATGGCACGGAACCCTCAGTGCGCGAGTCGTACTCGAAACTATTTAAAACCACTTTTTGTCAGATGTCCATATTGGCACGAGGAGTCGATTGTAGCACATATTCTTAAAAAAAATTGGTGCTTAGCATTTTTGGCATAAATGGTAATTGAACCCATGGCCATAACATCCCGGTTTCAAGCCAAAGCTCTATCAATTAAGATTTGGACTCCTATATATCTGTGTGTATCCGTATAATATAAGGTCTATAAATATTGTTAGAGATATTTAGAAATTGGGATATGTACCGTTTCAATTTAATATCAGTTTTACGAGTTTTACAAGCAATAAAAACTTGTCACAGCTATAGTGGTACGGTTATGAGAAAAGTTCACATTGTTCTATTGGTAAAGGTAGAGAGGAGATTTAGTAGGTAGCTATATTGTGTAACAATCACGCATCTAACATGTTACATTGCATGTTCCAGGGACGGCAGTCACGCGACCCACGTCAACGTCAACGTCAACCATGTCAACCACGTCAACCACGCAAACCACGTCAATGTCGGCCACAACAGCCACAACAGCCACAACAGCTACAACAGCGAGTACCGAGTGCCGCGCGTGGGCATTCTGCCCAACTACCTGTCGGGTGCCCCTCTCCCCTCCCCGGCGGCGGCTCCCCCTCCCCCTCCTCCCCTTCCCCCTCCCGGTACGCTGCTCAGCCAACAGGCACCGGTTCCCGCGCCGCCCCCCCCGCCGCCCTCCGCGCCGCCCCCACCACCACCGCCGCCCCCGCTACCGACTTCAGACCCGCCGCCCTTCAAGAAGATCCGGCTCGCGGCGGAACGACCGCACCCTCACCAGCTGCGTGTCGACACCAGGGTCAGTACTCCTTACTCACTACTGTACTTTGAGACACGGATTGAGGAGTATTATTGAAAAAAAATCTCTACCAGCCAAATATTACAATTGGCGCCCAACGTGTAGCCATCCTGCTACATCCAGGCATACCATGAGAATGGGGTCTATGATGTCCGAGGGCCAGGAAGGTGACATTTAAATAATGGGAACCAAGGAAGAGGCTACAGAGCTCCCTCTAAAACGTATATATACACACCGTCGAGCTATCTCCTCAAACAGTCTGTTTCACTCGGGCTGTGGCGAATACACTAAAAAATGGGTGTTACAAAGTGGCTAGCAAATCGCGATATCCACCTGATTTTAAATGTATTTACCAGTTAGGTAGTGTATAATACAATTACACTGAACACCAACAACAACAGTACAAAAGTGCAAAACTGAAAATTATTTAGTAATATATTCTCTCTTGATCTTGATCACCTGCTAAATACTAAACCCAATACCAGATTTCTTAGAGCAAGATAATCTTAATATAAAATGTGAATGTAATACGTTCCAGGAGCCGGTGAGTGGGTACAGCTCGGTGGAGGTGCTCTCTCCGAACCCGCCCTCGGAGTCCGCGCTCGACGACCAGGCGTTCCGCACCACCAAGGATGATCTATTACAACAAATATCTAAGGTACTCTATTGTTATTACTGAAATCTGATATAGTTCGCGGGAAACACAGGTGATTTACGTCAGTCAAAGCTATTCTATTCTATTTTTTTCAAAATGGCTCCATCAGGGTTTTGATGATTCCGCCAATGTCAAGTAATATAGACGTCACAGTAACAATAAGCCGATTGATCGGTAGGTAGAATGCTCCCGCCGGCCGTAATATGTCCTATTAAGGGGCAGATAACACCTATATACGATTATTTAAAGAATCTTTTAGCAAAAACAAGACAATTTCCAAGATTGAAAAAAATATATATTATTCTACAGGATATAATTGATATAATTGTCATTCTGAAAACGCGATTACACAATTTTCGCTCGATAGAAAATAATCCCAAAATGTGGTCTCTGAAAGTTTTCAAAAAAAGAAAACGGCGGTACTAGTGATTTTAGTACTATGACATTTAATTTGTTTTTGTAATATTCAATTACCCATATAATTGTCATTTGTATATTCAAATAAATTGTATAGTTATTTAAAAAATAATGATTATGTCAAATGGCGCTTACGATTTATACTCTGAGCGGAAACGCTTTAGCTCTTCTTTATTCACACTCGCCTTGTCGGCAGTGACGGCTGAATCGTGATGCTAGACGGTCGCGGCCACTCGATCGCTCACAAGTTTTTGTATTATTTGTGTATTTTTTGGCTCAAATTTAATTTATTAATGGTAAACTTTATTAATATATGACATTACCGTAGCGATTAGGCAATATTTTCATAAGGAAGTTGCTATTTGTATACTTTAGTCTAGGAGTCAGCGTTGCTTTTTGTGAGCGTAATTATATTAAATAATTAACTCCAGTATTGAAAATAAGTTAATAAACAGCAAAGTAGGTAGGTAGGTATACATAGAAAATGCGTACGGGAAACATATTGCAGAAGTCATTGCAAGGCAAATAAAATTATGATATACTAGCTTTTCCCCCGTAGAAAAATTTAAAATGTGCCAGCCCCAAGGACTTCCGAAATATAAATTAGCTCATGTCATTATCTCTGTGCAAATATCACGTCAATCCGTTGCTCCCATGTTGCTCCGTATTGATTTGAAAAAAAAGGACAAACAAACACTCTTCCGCGTTTGTAATATTTTATCCACGCACGCTTGATGGAAAACTTATGATAGACTAGGTTTTCGCCCCGGCTTCGCGCGTGGAAGTATTTGAAAAGTGACAAGCCCGAAGGATTTGTGGGATATGTCATTAAAATCAAGTCAATCCGTAGATTAATTAAAAAAAGGACAAATAAACACTCATTTGCATTTGAAACATTACCTAATAAGGAAGTTAAAATACCTACCCTTTATCCAAGCTTGATGATAAAATTACGATAAACAATGTTACATACGTATTGGTTTTACATAGACCCTCCTACTAGCTATTCGCCCCGGATCCGCCGTGGAAATATTTAAAGAGTGGCAAGCCCGAAGAATTTTTGGGATATAAAGTAGCCCATGTCATTATCTATATCTCCAACTATCTCTGTGCAAAAAATCGAGTCAAACCGTTGCTCCGTATTAATTTGAAAAAACAAACAAACACTCTTTCGCATTTGTAATATTAGTAAGGAAGTTACAATACCTACCTATTATCCATGCTTGAAGATAAAATTACGATATACTAGCTATTCGCCCCGGCTTCGCCGTGGAAATATTTAAAGAGTGGCAAGCCCGAAGAATTTTTGTGATATAAAGTAGCCTATGTCATTATCTATATCTCCAACTATCTCTGTGCAAAAAATCACGTCAATCCCTTGTTCCACAAAACGTGAAAAAAGTAAAAGAAGTAGAATTATAGAACCTCTTCTACATGGTTGGACAACGCCGCAACGCCGCTGGTCAGCCAAAATTTTTAATTCGACATTATACTAGATTTCGACTAATTTTAGGGTTCTGAATTCGAATTTGATATCGATTTCAAAATTCAATATCACGACATCTGTCAATTTCTTAAAATTCGACATTATACTAGATTTCGACTAATTTTAGGGTTCTGAATTCGAATTTGATATCGATTTCAAAATTCAATATGACGACATCTGTCAATTTCTTAAAATTCGACATTATACTAGATTTCGACTAATTTTAGGGTTCTGAATTCGAATTTGATATCGATTTCAAAATTCAATATCACGACATCTGTCAATTTCTTAAAATTCGACATATACTAGATTTCGACTAATTTTAGGGTTCTGAGTTCGAATTTGATATTGATTTCAAAATTCAATATGACGACATCTGTCAATTTCTTAAAATTCGACATTATACTAGATTTCGACTAATTTTAGGGTTCTGAATTCGAATTTGATATCGATTTCAAAATTCAATATGACGATATCTGTCAATTTCTTAAAATTCGACATTATACTAGATTTCGACTAATTTTAGGGTTCTAAATTCGAATTTGATATCGATTTCAAAATTCGATATGACGACATCTGTCAATTTCTTAAAATTCGACATTATACTAGATTTCGACTAGTTTTAGGGTTCTGAATTAGAATTTGATATCGATTTCAAAATTCAATATCACGACATCTGTCAATTTCTTAAAATTCGACATTATACTAGATTTCGACAAATTTTAGGGTTCTAAATTCGAATTTGATATCGATTTCAAAATTCAATATGACGACATCTGTCAATTTCTTAAAATTCGACATTATACTAGATTTCGCCTAATTTTAGGGTTCTGAAATCGAATTTGATATCGATTTCAAAATTCAATATGACGACATCTGTCAATTTCTTAAAATTCGACATTTTACTAGATTTGGACTAATTTTAGGGTTCTGAATTCGCATTTGCCATCGATTTCAAAATTCAATATATCTACATCTGTCATTTTCTTAAAATTCGACATTATACTAGATTTCGACAAATTTTAGAGTTCTAGACAGTGTATGTGATTAAACATTTTTTTATTATATCAGGAAGAAACAACAGTTGGACGAAAATACTACGTGTGAAATAACTGAAACGTCAGATTTTTCATTGACAGAGTAAGTTTCTTCGTACGAAAATTGAGAATTAATAGATTTACAACACACTTGTTTTTGGAGTTATTATTTTACATCCTGTACTTGTCGTGTAATGTTTATAAAAAATTTGAAATTTTACATATAACTGTAAACTTTATTACAGGTTAAACAATGTGTCACTAGCAGAAACTCAAGAAAATGTTACCCTTCTTTCTAAATCTACCGATGACGTTCCTGACCTTGACGTTATATTATAATAATAATGTAATGTAATTTAATGTATTGTAATTTAAGGTAATGTAGATCCTAGATTCACCAGAAAGCTTCAAATAAGAGAACCGATTGGAGATAAAAATATAGTATTGCAACAGCAAGACCTGAATGTAATTGCAAGACCGACAGTTGACAAAGATTTTCCCTCCAATCAACCTACATGTTCACGATATTTAAGTTTTAACAATTTCTAAATTTGTACATATTTTTATTTTGTTCATCATTTATGTTTGGATTAAAGTACTATTTGAATATTATGTTATGGGTTGAAAATGTGAACACTAACATGTCTATGCAATGTCAAATTTCGACTAAACAAGTTCAAGCCGAAGTGGCTAGGTGGGAGGCACCGCGCTGCTAAACGCTGAGGTCGCCGATTCGAATCCCATACGTTGCGAATTTTATTTTGTTTTGATTTATATTTTTACGATTTGAATAAAATGCAGGTAATTTAAAATATTCATTCACTATGGAATTTTGATGTGAGCAGCACATATTTATATGGAAATTATTGTTATTATAAAGAAAGTCACTATTTTGTGCAATATTAATGTGTTATGAATGTTAGAGGAAACCTTAAAATTCGTCGAAATTTAGTATAATGTCGAATTTAAAAAAATTACAGATGTCTTTTGAAATTAACGTCAAATTTTAAGAAGTTGACAGATGTCGTCATATTGAATTGTGAAATCGATATCAAATTCGAATTCAGAACCCTAAAACTAGTCGAAATCTAATATAACGTCGAATTTAAAGAAATTTACAGATGTCGTTATATTTAATTGTAAAATCGATATCAAATTCGAATTCAGAACCCTAAAATTAGTTGAAATCTAGTATAATGTCGAATTTTACGAAATTGACAGATGTCGTCATATTTAATTTTGAATTCGATATCAAATTCAAATTCGAATTCAGAACCCTAAAATTAGTCGAAATGTGTGTGTCGAATTTTAAGAAGTTGTCAGATGTCGTCATATTGAATTGTGAAATCGATATCAAATTCGAATTTAGAACCCTAAAACTAGTCGAAATCTAGTATCATGTCGAATTTAAAGAAAATGACAGATGTCATATTTAATTGTGAAATCGATATCATATTCGAATTCAGAACCCTAAAAATAGTCGAAATCTAGTATAATGTCGAATTTAAAGACATTGACAGATGTCGTCATATTTAATTGTGAAGTCGATATCAAATTCGAATTCAGAACCCTAAAACTAGTCGAGATCTAGTACAATGTCGAATTTAAAGAAATTTACAGATGTCGTTACATTTAATTGTAAAATCGATATCAAATTCGAATTCAGAACCCTAAAATTAGTCGAAATGTAGTATAATGTCGAATTTAAAGAAATTGACAGATGTCGTCATATTCGATTTTGAAATCGATGTCAAATTCGAATTCACAACCCTAAAATTAGTCGAAATCTGGTATAATGTCGAATTTTACGAAATTGACAGATGTCGTCATATTGAATTGCGAAATCGATATCAAATTCGAATTCAGAGTCCTAAAATTAGTCGAAATCTAGTATAATGTTGAATTTTAATAAAATATCAGAGCTCGCTTGTCACATTTCAAACATTTCCACGAGCAAAGCCGGGGCAAAAAGCATCATTTTATCATCAAGCGTGTAAATAGGTAGTTATTCCTACTTCCTTAGGTACTAATATTACAAACGTGAAAGAGTGATTGTTTGTTTGTTGATTTGTCCTTTTTAACGTCAATACGGAGCAACATCTTATAAAATATTTTTTGACAGATTACTAAACGACAACTAATCCCATACAGTATGTATGGTATTAGGAGACAAATAATCACATGCAGTCCTGTGTCAGACGACAATTACTGATCACATACAGTCTAGTATTAGACGCCAGACGGCAACTAAAAGCGTGGTCTCTCTAACTATGATAGTCTCTCGCAGGCTAGGTCGGAAAAAGGGCGTGACTTAAAACATCAAATCGTCAAGGACGCTGACGATTATCAGCCCCTTAATCACTGACTAATCACAACTATTACAGCGCGGGCGGGATTAAACTGGATTCCCCATGACGTCCTGGTGGACGCGTGCGTATATCACAAAGGCGTCACGTGGAATCTCGTCAGTCAAAGCTGTAGGATTGTTCAATATATTTTATCATAATGTTACTCTGACCACTCTCAATCAATACACCTGAATTAGATAGACTGTTACTTTAAAAAACCCACCATTAAGAAATATAATGTAAGATATTGTGCCACTATAAAAATATAATATAAGTAAATATTGTACAAACATTAAAAACAAACAAATTGACAATCTAACACAAGGATACTTCCCGTCTTCCCGGTGACCTACAATCTTGTTCTTTATTACAATTGAAGGAATAAATACAAAAATAATTAAATAAATATATTTGCGGTACAATAATTATGTAAAACTTGTCATTTTTCCCATGATATATTTTGAGATTAGCGGACGTTCTGTTAAGGGGCGGTGGTCAAGGTCATCTAGTATCTGTCAAAAATATGGCAAATCTAAGTTAATCCTGGAAACGTGAGTTTATTTATACAACATTTCCTCACCCCAAAAGGATTGTTATTATTTGAAATTGGATTGAGCCATATTTTTATTATTTAGGGTTCTAAAGAGCCTTAGTTTTCGATACGAGCAGTGCCTTTGCTTATCGAAAAGTACGGCTCTTTAGAACCTGATAAAAATAATAACAATCCTTTTGGGGTGAGGAAATGTTGTATAAATAAAGTCACGTTTCCAGGATTAACTTAGATTTGCCATGTTTTTGACAGATACAAGATGACTGAGAGCCACGAGTTCTTAAGGTTGTTCACCTTAATTGTATTATACAAATATGTTTCTTCTGCTACCAAGCAGTAACAGGTTTTGAGAGCCGTAAGGTACACAGTGAAGAAAAGAGTATTATGATCCCATTTTTTCATGAAAATCAGAAATCTTCCAGATTGTTTCGTAAATATGATGACCTATTTTTGGATTGAAAGAGTTATCTGTCGAGTCAGTTCCATATTCCATATATATTCTTAGTAAAGTCAGTTCAGTAGTTTTGGTACCGTTGCTTCTGAGTGGGTGGAGATGATTATTTAATTACTATCCGCAGGTGGACCGCGAGATGGCGCTCGCGGACGCGGCGCTCAGCAAGCTCAAGAAGAAGCAGGCGGAGCTTGTGCTGGCCGCGAGCACGAGCCGCCCGGCGCGCCCGCCCGACGTGCCCGAGGAGGCCACCACCGCGCACTGCAGTCTCGCGCACTGCATATACAAGGACAACAGGAAAAAGGTATATAACTTTCGCCAAATAAGTTAAGACGAGGAACGACTCAGAAATTCCTAATCGTAAGACACGCCCTAAACTCGTGGTTCGGGCGCAACTGATCGCGTCATGCAAGACAACGACGGCGCTTTGTCCGGTCTTGCTGCAGAAGTGAGAAGGGCATAATGTACCGCTTCTCGGAATAAATGACGTAAGCGGCACATTACAAATAAATAATTTATTAAAAAACATTCACATGCATGGAAACATCTTCTTAACAATACTAGGTACTGAAATTACCTACAGATTCGTATAAAATTTAAATGTAAATCCCTTCAGAGTATGGTCGTATGACTAAAAAGGTGTTTGAAGAGGTGATTTCAAAAATTTCATCATACACAATACTAGATAAAATCCTCTAGTTTTTAATGCCCAAATTGTATGTTCATAGCATTCGTAAAATTCGGGAATTTCATTTCAGAAACAGAAAATTATTTGTTCCTCCCCGTATCAAGTTAGACTGCGCTCTGTACTATTTGTATGGGCGTCTATTTAGTTGTCGCGCACTATACGCTGCTTGTTATTATCTCAGACCATAAACACATGTGTTGCAGGCGACATCGGCACACTCCCAACTGCTGGAGATGGGCGCGCCCGCTACGTGGCCGCTCTACAACCAGCCGCAGGACACAGAAATGTTTCACGACAACATACGGAAACACAGGTAACACGCAGTTTCAATCATTCATTTAACTTATGTTCAGTAATAGTTAATCGTCGAGATGGGGAACACTTGACGTGATATACTTAAATAGTTTAAGAGCTCTCTTGGTCGCGTAACCAACTAAAAAACTCACGTGTTTGAAAATTTTGCATCTCTTTCACCATTCGCACCCTAGGCTACGCGTAAATAGAGAAAGAAAATTTCCAAACAAAATCGGTACAATAAAACGTACTTCAGCAATTCAAGTATTGTACCAAAAAATATTAGAAATAGCAAGTGCTAGTTATTGGATCCATAAAGTATGTGAAATTATCTTTACTCTAAATGTAAAAAAATATACATTACTTATACAAAGAACGCGAGTCGCGAAGTCGGTTGAAAATATTCGTGAAATTGATGACTTTCAGGGCTTCATGAAACCTAGGTGTAGTTTATATTGACATATTTTTTACATTTAGAGTAGGTATAGATAATTTCACGTACTTTATACTTGATTTGCTGAAGTCCGTTTTTGTATGAGACAAATGTTACTTAATGTGAATGTAAGGTATTATACCATCGGCTAAACGAGGGAGACTTGGTCTTCCGCTGGGTACCCTGGAACCGTAACACGGTTTCGGGAGCTGAACCCGTGAAGAAAAAAAAAAAAAATTATAATAAAAGGGTAATCAATATACATCAATATCGAGATAATATTGAAGTCGCATTATATTATTTTTATACTTACTATTTTTGATATATGTGAGTTCTGAATTAGATTGTTAGCTCGTTTTACTTCACACCAGACCAGGCTTAGGTCCTTTACAATTCGTACTTACCTAGTATCGCCTATATTTTGCTTACTATAATAATGTTTGTCCTCACGTATACAGAGTGTTCCGTAAACGCCTGTCAGACCACGTAGTCCACCTGCGGTCGGAGCTGGAGCGTCGCGAGGAGGCGCTCGTGGCGGAGTACACACGGCGCTCGGTGGACTTCGCGCGGCGGGTGGAGCGCCTCGAGAATGGACAGAAGAGGCGGGCCAAGGAGGCGAGGAACAGGGAGTTCTTTGAAAAGGTACGGGGGTATGGTTTACATGCTGCCCCCACTGCTTGGTCACTATTGTTAGGGTTTCGTACACCCGATGAAAAAACAGAAGCATTATAGGATCACTCTCGTGTCTACTGGACGAAAACTCTTGAAATTTCGTACTTATTCAGATTAGTAAGTGCAGCAGTAGGCTTGCCATCTGTTCTGTTTAATATGGACAACTGGTATAAAGACCGAGAAAATATGTTAACATAATATCCCATGTCGGCAGGTGTTCCCCGAGCTCCGCAAGCAGCGCGAGGAGCGCGAGCGGTTTCACCGTCTGGGGGCGCGCGTGAAGTCTGAAGCCGAGCTGGAGGAGCTGGCCGACAACCTGCACGAGCAGGAGCACGAGGAGCGCAAGATGAGGGGGCTCGCGGTCGTGCCGCCGCTTTTACTAGAGCCGGTGTGCAGGCCGCGGTATTATCTCGCTGGGAACAGTCAGTATATTACATGTCATTTCTAATAAAATCCGTTGCACATAAAAAAAACTCTGGCCGCCAGTGGGAGGGATATGTTTGCGCATGGGGTATAGTCGCGCACATGTCAACTGACGAACCAATCGCGGGCCGGCAAAGTCAGGCGACGCGTGTTCCCTCCGTGGCGCCGCACCTCACACCACCAATTTGCTCTGTAATTTGGTCCTGCGCAGGTATAGGTAAACCACTGAGCAAGTAGCACTCCCATAGTTCGCGCGGGTGAGAGGGGCGGGCGTGATTCTGCCATACACGATACGAAGTTTCACGCGATATATCTGTTGTCGACGCGATCCACCTAAAAGATTTTAGGGTTCAAGCTATCCTCATACCAAATTTCATCAAAATCAAAACCTACTCGCAAAAGCCCGAGGTAAATCGCGTCGACAACAGACACATCGCGCGAAACCTCGCATCGTGTAGCAGAATCACGCCCGCCCCTCACCCCTCATGGAATGGGAGTGCTACTTTCTCAGCGGTTCACCTATAGGTCGCCCAGCAGCGGAAGCACAAACTATATCGAATCATATCACGATCGATAGATATATACGCATATCCACAATTTTTATCATAAGTGGAAGCACAAACCTGACGGCTGATATACTTATCACAACAAATAAGAATTGCGATATAAAGTGGCAACACTGGCGTTTTATCACATCAAGCTGTTAGTGTCAACTGTGAAAATGTCACGAAGAAAAAATAAATAAAAAATTCAACGAGAACTAAATAATGGAATGTTTTAATAACTAGATTACTTGCATTTAATATTTTTGTACAGAAAAATAGTTAAGAGGGCTAGCGTACTTTTTATTCACATTTTTAAATAAAATTTTTAAGCTAGTCCCGCTTTGTCCACAGTTTGTTACTCAATCACGGCTGAACGGATCTGGAAGAAATTTGGCACAGAGATAGATTATAGTCTGGAATAGCACATAAGCTGCGTTTTATCCCGGAAAAATGTATTGTTCCCGTGGAATAGATTTGTTTTTGTTTTTCACGGGATCGACATGATTTTTTGCATAGTGGTATTTTAGGGGTCAGATAATTACATAATATTTTTTTTTATATCAATGCATAATATACTACTTTTAATACCGCGATAGCTGGCGGGGGATGGACACTTTACAGCCACGGGATTATTTCTTAGATCTATTTCCACATTTTCCACGCGGGTAAAACCGCGGACAGAAGCTAGTTAATAATAATGCATTAAATACTAATTAAATAAGGAAGTAGGTAGGTATGTACCTGCTTATTACATGTTGTTTTTAGGTAGGTAGATACCTCTAAATATTGTTATAAGGTTAGACGATAGCATATCATACCCTCCCGAATATGTCGATATAATCATTTATATGTATCACATTCAAACCTCAAAAAGAGACGATATAATTATTCGTGCTCACAAAAATCGATAAAACGTTATGATATCGACTTTAGTCTATGTCCATGATATGTTTTATCAGGTAGACGCGATAGAGCATTGTTTGTGCTACGGTCGCATGATAAAAAATCTTTATTATGACATTGGTGATATGCCATTTTATCGACGTGTTATAGATCGTTTGTGCTCCCCATGCAGAGCTCTTTTTACGTGTGTCGAATTGTACATTTGGTTAGATGACAATTTAGTGGCGCCATCTGGTGGTACTTCTTTAACTATAGTATTTGATTTAGATAACATCTATTTGCCTATGGATCATATCTGTGTGATCGGAATATTTACTTGTTGTTGGTTTGGGGTCAAATGAAATAAGGAATACGTCAATTGTGGAAGTTGGACGTGATTTCATTTTGTTTCGAGACGTTTATCGCCCGTGTCGGTCAAAGCGGACTATTGAGAGAATCAGACTTATGCTTGGTTACTATAGTACAAGTAAGGCGGCTTCGGTGACTTTTATGTTACTAAAACTCCTTGTGTGGTGTTTCCTCCGTCCTTCAACCGGGATTCCTTCAAATATTAATATACTTCTTCTTCTTTTATTATGGCTCCACCCAATGTTCATCAGTAATTTGCCAATGTCAAGTATTATAGCCGTTATAGTGTTTATAGCCGATTAATCAGTATTTACGATAATCCCGCCGACCGTGATATGTCTTAATAGTCGTCGACTAATCACAACCATCACAGCACGGACAGGATTAAACTGGATTCCCCATCACGTCTTGACGGGCGCGTGCGTTATTCACAAAGGCGTGACGTGGAATCCCCAAATAATAATATTGTAGGCAGTTATCCTCCGCCTGTAGCTGTCACTTCATTATAGCTTAGATATACAAACGCTACGAAATACGATTTGTAAATAATAATATCTTTAAACAGAGTCCATACAGATTCACGATTCACAATATAGGGTATTGTAGGTAGCAGGAAAGACCGACGCCGGAAGTTCGTTCCACATTGTAATAGGACGACACAGGAACGCGTCACCAAACTCTTTCGTTCGTATACAAAAGGTGGCCCACTGCGGTGGTACTAGTTCTTATTCTGTGTCCACGGTGTGTGGAATTGGATGCAACCTTATAACCCGTGCGAGCAGTGCGGTTGCGAAAAGGGCGTCTCGGAGTTCATCACATCAGAACATTCTTTATAATGCCAGTCGATAGCTGCGTAACTTTAGTAGCTCGAGATTTCGTGTGGCCTTTGATGTGAATATATTTTTGTACTTGTGCAGGACGCGGCGTGGACATGGAGGAGGAGCATAAAGAGGAGCAAGTCCGCAATGTGTGGACATCGCCCGAGGTGGACGTCTTCCGTGAGAAGTACATGCAGCATCCCAAGAACTTTGGGCTCATAGCTTCCTTCCTGCCCAGAAAGAGTGTGCAGGACTGTGTCAGGTATTATGATACTATTGTGTGTGGTGGTTATCCCGAGTAGGGAAAATTATTATTTAGAAACTTTTTGCCAGTTTAATAATAGCGATATCTTTGGTGACGCTTTGATTTCTTTGAACGTCAAAAAAACTAGAATAGCATGTGAAAAAAAATTTGACGTTTTCAAAGCGATGACGTCACGAAACGATAGCTCAATTAGCCATGCTAAGCTATTAACCTATTATAGTGTCCTCGGCTAATTAAACGATTTATTTATAATAGGATACCTCCTTTTACGCCGTGGTTTTTTGTGAGGCTATACCTAACGAGTGGCCAATGGACAACATTTCATTTTTCGTAAGGTACCAAAATTCGAAAACCGTTTAGAGATTACATGCTAGAAAGCTTATTTTTCATTTATTTATTTTTTATATCCTTTAATTTTCGAGTTATTTTAAAAATACTGAAATATTGAAAAATAAGGATTAATAGGTGCCCTAATCTGTGCTAACCCTCTAATTTAAAAATACTAATGTCTGTTGGCTGAGTTGTTAGTTATTGAACTCAGGTGTTTCCTTCTATTAATTTTACCCATTTTTATTCTATTTGAAGCTAAATTAATAATTACTCTTTAAATATAATTATAAAAATACTTCTTTTATATAATAGTTTTGCTAGTTTCGAATGGGCTATCACAGGAAATATATTTACGAGGCGGACAAAAGCTAGTATTATTATATACATTATGAATAATGTTGTAGGCGATTTGAGTTCCGGCTACGGCAACACCTATTTGGAACACGGTATATTATACTCTTTGCATTTCTATAACGTATACTCTGTGGCTTGACTGACACTATCAGTCACTTTCTTTGGGTGACAGTTTATATTTCTTAATTTTAGTCCTAGCTAAGGTTTTTAGTTTATAAGTACTCAGAATTTATAAAAATTCATAATTAAATTAAAAATATAAAAACTCAACCAAAAATTAAATATAAAAATACGTGTAACTTATTTTTTAATATATTTATAATTAAAGCAATAAAAATGGGTGATTAAAAAAATGTAATGTTGTCCATTCTGTTGAGATATATTTAGATGGAAAAGCCTCTAAGTGTGCTTTGTCGGATTATGTACATAAGTTTTTAATTATAAAAAACCCATTCGCACATGGCCGGGATCCGGGATCGAACCCGTGGTCTGCCTAGTTAGTACCAGTCGTCTTAACCACTCGGCCACCGAGATCAAGATCTTGTGAGGCTGCGCAAGTATAATATATTTATTTATGTAAAATACCTCAACAGAACTGGCCACTCGTTAGGTATAGCCTCACAAACATCGGGTAAACGAGAGAGACTTGGTCTTCCGCTGAGTACCCTGGAACCGTGACACGGTTTCGGGAGCTGTAAGGGCATCCCGTGAAGAAAAAAAAAATGTTCTAGTTGAAAATGTACGAATTATCCTATATAATGAACCCGCTATATTCCCTACAGATACTACTACCTGTCCAAGAAGCACGAGAATTACAAGCAGCTGCTCCGGAAACCGCGACAGAGACGGTCGGCGCGCAACCCGCCCAGACCGCCGCCGGACCCGGAGCTGCCGGCCGGCGTCACCACGCGACTACAACGGTCGCAGGGCGGTAAGTACCTTGCGGCAGCCGGAAAAAACGGACAATGACATAATGTAATATCTTAGCGTCCAAGTATGTTACAATACTTAGGACCGCGACATCTTTCGTTTCCGTTTTGACTCGAATGAAGGCAAAAAACGGCGGTTCCCCACCAATGGCCAGCCAATGCCGAAAATGCCGAGTAAATTGCTATGTCGGGCAATTTCAGTACACGGGTTTGTCCGGATATTGTAGTGTTTGATATTATTGGGCCAGGCATTCCTTGGCTGCCTGTCGTTTTGGCCTTCGAGAAAACAAAAGATGTCGTGGTGCTAAGTATGCTAACCCCACGGACGATGAAGACGAAACGATTGCTAAGTAATTTAAGTAAGCTAGCCCCGCGGCGGTTCCATTAACAAAACCGATTTATACTAAATCCAACCATAGTACTAATCAAATAGTGATGTCCTAATGCGTTACATTTAATTTTGCTCAACATTTTGTATTATTTTATAAACATACCCAGGCGTTTAAATTACTATAGTGTATGTATTAAAAGAAACCATTTATGTAAAGCACTACATACTGTAAATGTATTTATTGTTTGGCAACACCAATCCGGCAAATCATAGTTAATAAATATCGATATCGATAAATATCGGAGTTTAGCACGTCGCATCACTATTGTAAAGAAAAAACGTCTCACTCGTGCTTCGGAGGACACAACTAAAAATAATATATACCTTATGTTCCCGCAGGCGTGACGGCGCGCGTACAAGACATCAAGGAGCCGTGTGACGACCTGGCGACCCTCCAGTGTATACCTATACCTCCTGACGACCCAGAGATTGAGGAGCCGGCTGATACCACACTTTCAAGGTATGTAATTTATAACAATATCGGTTTACCACAAATACGCTTATTGTATATCATTTTATTCTACACAATTCTTTCCTAGATCATATTGTTATATTTCTCACGGATTAGACGGTACACGCCGAGAAAGCGGCCGCCCTGGTTGGCCGATTCTTGCTCATTAGATATTTAGTCGAGTTAGAATTAGTCTGTACGTCAAAATATCACAAAAATATCTACTTATGAAAAGAGTTCTTACTTGGAAACGATAAAAGATGGATGTCTTAAATTTAACGTTAGACAAATTAATTATATTAAATGCGTTAATTCTCCTCTCCTCCCCATATCAAAATCCCTACAGTAGTTTCTGAGATTAGCCTGTACAGACAGACAGAAAAACGCGGCGTGCGGGGAACTTTGTTTTAACTTCTATACTAACAATGAAGCTGAAGAGTTTGTTTGCGCTAATTTCTGGATAACTCAATTCTTGAGTAAGGTTATATCATCATCATCAACCTTTTAAGATCCACTGCCGGATCATGGTCTCCCTCTAGTGCACCATTTTTAGTGGGGCTCATTAAGAGGAATTGCCATAGTCACCACGCTTGGCAGGCGGGTTGGTGACCGGACGCCGGCTTTACGTGCCTTCCGGAGCACGAGGAGTCGATTTAAGAAAATTGGTGCTTAGCATTTTGGCAAGGGGTAGGATTCGAACCCGGGATCTTCGGTTTCAAGTCCTACCAATTAGGCTGTCAACTACAAGGTTATTATAATATGCTATATATTATTATAACATCACACTATCTACCTTAAGAGGATGTATAGAGCTAAATGCGAGTTTTATGATGCGTAAAAGTACATGATCCACTGCAGTGACCATAATCAAAAAAATATATGATATTCTTGAGGTTATGCGTTATTAAGATACTGTGTTCAAAACATAATACAACTATATTGATTCGATAGAAAAAAATCACGAATGTACCTCTAAAAAAATATTTTACTCACTAGAAACAGTACTAAAATGCATGCAATGATTCTGATTTTTTGACAGATTTTTTATCTAGCAATATACTATCGTAATACCGTATACCGAGAGTACCGGCTGCAGCCTGATGCTATATTATTAGTGGCAGCCACGTCGTTTAGTGTGTATGTGTACCCGCGTGGGGGCGGTGCCATCTCTCAAGGTCGTTGGCTCTATCCAGCGTCTTAAAGGGGTGAAATGGGGTGTAAACGTTGTATTCCTAATACATACAAGGCGTACGAAGTCGCGAGCAACTGCTAGTTATATGTAGTAGAAATCCGGATTTACCAGTTTAGCCAGACATTTGGGTAAAAGGCCGGACGGACACTGTAAAAATTAAACATTTATAAATATAATTCCAATCAAATTTTTTGTAGTTGATAGTTATAAATCATAGAGTACTAAGCCTATTATAAATGTATAAACTGAACACTAGGCCGGATACAGTCTAATGTGGCCGGACTGGCGTTCAAACTGTCATGTCCGGTAAGATTAAGTTTGCTAAAATTAATGGTCAAAACGATTTTTTACACATACATCTAGCACGTTTGACATCTCTAAAGCGATACTGTATCGCTATCATTATGCATGGTAACCCCTCCGTGCTTGTTGCTATCTTACTATAGGTAACCAGGACGGTTCTTGAGCGCTCGACGAAAAAGTGGGGAATGTTTGCGCATATGTAATTCGAGTGTAATATAACTTGTATATTTATTATAATTGATTTATTGGTGTTTGTTTTTACGATTGCTTTTTACTGCTGGTAAAATTTAAATTAATACCTCATACCGTCAAGCAGACTCAAAAATAGTGCTCTGCGCATCTAACGACCACCGCTCAAGAACCGTCCCGGTACCTACACATAATATTATGTAAAAACATATTACTCATGGCCGTTAAAGGCGCTCTCGAAACTGTATCGCTATCATTATGCATGGTAACCCCTCCGTGCTTGTTGCTATTTTACTACATAATATGTAAAAAACATATTACTCATGGCCGTTAAAGGCGCTCTCGAAACTGTATCGCTATCATTATGCATGGTAACCCCTCCGTGCTTGTTGCTATCTTACTACATAATATGTAAAAAACATATTACTCATGGCCGTTAAAGGCGCTCTCGAAACTGTATCGCTATCATTATGCATGGTAACCCCTCCGTGCTTGTTGCTATCTTACTACATAATATGTAAAAAACATATTACTCATGGCCGTTAAAGGCGCTCTCGAAACTGTATCGCTATCATTATGCATGGTAACCCCTCCGTGCTTGTTGCTATCTTACTACATAATATGTAAAAAACATATTACTCATGGCCGTTAAAGGCACTGCTCAAAGGGAAAATACGCAAACATGATAGTTTTTTTTAAAGATTTAATGCAGCCCCGCGTTAGACCCACAGTTATGCTAAATTATAACTATGAATTCTTTGTTGATTAAACTTTTCTCTTTGTTCCTGTAACCCTTTGGAAGACTGGAACTTATGGTACTGTTCCATGAATACCTAAAAACAAACTTTACCTAGTTATAACATTGCCCAGGTAGATGCAGTTGTCTTGATGCAGAAGGAAGCGTTTTATTTATGTGACAGTTAAGTTACTAAAGCGCCATCTATATATTTAGAGTGGAACCCAGTCAAGTTGAGTTGATGAACCGTTAGAGGTCGCCACTCGTTACCTTACTTAGATGTTTGCTCAAAACCAATTAAAATCACTGGCTTCGATTCCCTTCATGTAAATATTGTGAATACTTTCTCTGATTAATGTTTGTGTAACAAATATTGTGACATTGACTGTTTCAATACAATCATATAATCATATTGATTTATTTTGTAGTCAACGCGCGCTGTAGGCTTGTGGACGGCATTCGCGGTAGAGGTGCGCGCTAATATCACCAAAAATACACTAGGAATTATTGATGTTTGTTTATATTTACAAATAAAAGACACTAATACGGGGCGTGACAACTGATTAAATTAAAAGTTGTATTCTTCACGGTATGTGCGCGGAAAACTGATGGAAAGAACGGGTGTTTTTTGGTAGTGGCCGTTCATAGCTTTGTTTTTCTGTACATTGCATGTTGTGTTGCACGATATCTGGACCCGTCTTAAGAGAAAATAAAGAGTATAGGAGAAAATTGACGCACAGCCAGACGTACTAGGTAGAGAGATGGCGACAGAAAGTGGTTGTAAGCACTTGCCGGCAGAAAACCTCTTTTTCGTGTAGTCTCACACTACCTACAATTTCTTATTGGCGCTTTGAAAGGAAAAAATAACCTTAAGTATAGGTACCGGGACGGTTCTTGAGCGGTGGTCGTTAGATGCGCAGAGCACTATTTTTGGGTCTGCTTGACGGTATGAGGTATTAATTTAAATTTTACCAGCAGTAAAAAGCAATTTTAAAAACAAACACCAATAAATCAATTATAATAAATATACAAGTTATATTGCACTCGAATTACATATGCGCAAACATTCCCCCACTTTTTCGTCGAGCGCTCAAGAACCGTCCCGGTACCTATAGGTATTGTACAAAACTTGTTAAAAATAGCAAGTTCTAGTCCTTCCATAGATCCTTAAAGTATTTGAATTTATCTATACTCTAAATGTAAAAATATGTCAATATCGGCTATAAGCCCTGAAAGTCATCAACTTCACGCATAATGTCAACCGACTTTGCGACTCGACTTCTCTAATGTATATTTATTTACATATCGAGTAAAAATAATTTCACATACTTTATGGCTCCATTAACTAGAACTTGCTATTTCTAATATTTTTTGTAGGTACAATACTTGAACTGCTACAAGTCCGTTTTGTGTATTTTATTGTACCGATTTTGTTTGGTTTCTTTTTTATTTATTTCTTTCGCTCGGATATTGGGTGAAAGAGATGCAAAATTTTCTAACACGTGCGTTTTTTAGTTGGTTGCGCGACCGAGAGAGCTTTTATAAGTTCATTCGCTTTTATTGTCAAATCCGTTGAGTATTCGATAAACGTATTTAATTGTAGGTTACAATACGTTTTCATGCAGTATCTTATCTTATCTTATCCTGCAAGAAAACGTGCAGTACCGTGTGAACCTAGCCGTAATATGTTTGATGTGGACGTACTGCAGTATGCATTCTGATAATATTAATTGAAATGTAACAGTAGTTGAAGTTTTAAAACAAAAAGAACAGCTCGATTGTATTTAATTAAGAGTTCGGGAGAAGAGATTGCCCTAACGAGTTAACCAACAGACGTCGAGCGCCTTCAACAATCACTCCCGATGATTGATTGTATTGTAAATGTACCTGCGTGTTGTTCACCGCGGATACATCTCGCTGTCTGCATCAAGTTTCACCAATTATAAGTCCGACTTTGATAACCGCGTGCTAAATCCAATTGAATTCGGCCAATAAAATAAATACTAAGGTATTTTTATTTCAAAGATTGTAAGCCATTTTAAAAAACGTATTTCAATGTTTTTTGTTTTCTATGCAGTAGTTTATTTACAGCAAATTTTCACACGACAAAGTGCGACATCATTTAGGTAAAGTAGCGTTTCTGTCCGGTGGTACTACACGTTTGTGATGTGCCCACAAATAAGTTGAGAAATGGGGCAGAATGTTTACTTTACCTGGATTTTTAAAACTTATTATAAAAGTCCTGGATATAAAACAAAAATATTCAAATTAAAATCTTTGAAATAAAAATACAAAAAACATACCTTAGTTTTTACTTTACATACCGAATTAAGAAATGCCTAATTATTTTTTGATTTTAAAATGAACTTGCTAGAATCATACTAGTCTTAAGTAGCGAAGTATATTCTGGAAGCAAAAATGTGCGTCTTCAAGAATATTGTAATTAGTATGCAATACATTTTTTAGTATAACTCAAGCAAAATAAGTCGAGTCTTCCCACTCTAGCGCTCAATGTGGCATGCTGGCTCGCACTGTGACTTAGTGGAGAGTCCCTAATAATAACCTGGATGAAGCCAAGAAACCGTAGTAAACTTCGTCTGTCTACCTTGCATTATATAGAGTATAGACAGTGAGCTCCATACATAATAGGTATAGAGCGCGGACTGCTCATGTTTGCTCATTCATCTCCGACTGCGGACGATTTTTTCCCTACCCTACCCTCCCCTCCTCTCCCCGCCCCTCTCCACCCCCGCATACGTTCAATTTTTCATCTCTAGATTAATCGTTTAAAATTCATTGCTCCGTTGTAATATCTCGAAGGAGAGAGGAGAGTTTCAGATATATAAGTTGTCCATTAACTTATTTGAATCACGAAGTGGGGTCTAATCTGTCTGTTACGATTTCACGTCTAAACAACAAACCGATTTTTATGAAATTTGATACGGAGAAAGCTTGAATCGTAGGGAAGGACATAGGCTACTTTTTAGGGGATGAAAGTTAATATGGGCCCCATGGGTGAAGTCAGGTTGAACATCTAGTTTAATCTTTCAAAGAAGCAAAGAATAAAAAACCCTTTTATCAGCTAAATAAAATGTCAAAAAACTAAAAATCAGTCGCGAGAAGTCAATTAGGTCGCTAATAGTAATTGGTTGCAAATTGATAACACCTAACTCAGTTGTATTCTAGTTGCTCGCAAGTACGTGTCATTTACTGTTTTATTTATGCCATTTTTAATTCCTAAGTTTCTCGCTTGGGCCGCTAGCGTCGGTTGTGAGTTAGGTAATGACAACAATTTGCGTTTTTTCAATTTGACAGGAATTGTTGTGCAATTGGTCGCAGTTGCTAGTTACGTGATAAGAACTCTGGTCATCGATAACTTTCAAAACAATGACCCAAATGTAGACATGTAGGTATATTAAATTGACGTTTATCAAATTACAAAGTGACAAAAACATAATTTGTACAGATCAAACTGAACGATTCAATTTTTTTTTAAATATATTTTGGAAGTGGGTAGTGGCAATGAGGCAATATAGAGGTAATAATAATCGTGATTCGTGCGTGTTGACAATCACTCCCGTGATTATTTGAAGAGTGGTCTCGTGGGACCCGAGCACAGCCCGAGCACCGCCCGAGCGTGCGCCTCCCTCACTGTCGATCATATTCACATTTTATTCTCGCTTTGTAATTAATTTGCTAATGTGTTTTATTTTATGGTGCTTTCTTAGAGAATTTTATATGAACGATGTGCAGACTATATTTCACGGTCTTTATAGTTTGCTGAGTGGCCAGAGACATCAGTAACAGTGTCCTTTTGACGCCTGTTGTCCATATTAAACAGTGGGCAAGCCTGTTGCTGCACTTGTTGTTTTTGAAAGAAGTGCTACTTTACGTGGCCTTTCGAAGCGCGAGAAGTTGATAAAAATTAAACACTGTATTTTCCGTTTTCCGTTAGAGAAGAGCGGGTCGGCTCTGTTTAGATTTTTACGCAAACAATCCGCAGCGCCGCGATCTACTCTAATTGCTTTAATTAAAACTGGAGCTTGCCGATATGGGGTGGCGGTGGTTGGTGGTTGGTGGTAGGGGTGAACTGTTGAAAAATACTACTCTACCGCGAATTGTGTACACTATAGCGGGGAGAATATAACTACCTATGTTGTTAAGAATTACTGTCATTTCCTTAGTCATGTTAAAAAACAACCGGCCAAGTGCGAGTCGGACTCGCGCACGAAGGGTAACCATTATCAGCTATAAAAACGGCAAAATAAAAACACGTTTGTTGTATGGGAGCCCCCCTTAAATTTTTATTTTTATTTAATTATTTATTTTTAAAATTGAAACTAAAATATATTCTGTTGCCGTTATCAATATCGAGCAAAAAAAAACACGTTTGTTGTATTTTATTCTGTTTTTTTAGTATTTGTTGTTAAAGCGGCAACAGAAATACATCATCTGTGAAAATTTCAAGTCTAACTATCACGGTTCATGAGATACAGCCTGGTGACAGACAGACGGACGGACGGAGTAATAGGGTTTCCGTTTTTACCCTTTGGGTACGGAACCCTAAAAATATTAATTTAATATATAAATAATATTATAAAGGCGAAAGTGTGTCTGATTGTTTTTGTCCGTCTAACTAAACGGAGCAACCGTCGACTTGAACTGAAGGGCCGGAGAGTTACATTTAGGCTTTAGCTTTTATACCGGGAAAATCTAAAAAAAAATCCAGACAATTTACCTACGTTTTTGTACTTTTTTATTAAAAGTATAAATTAGCGAAATGTGTGTTTCGCGTCCAACGAGTTCCCGACATCGGTTTGCTCAGCGCTAATTATCTCCCGCCTGTATTAATTGGATCGTTTTAATGATTTGCAAATACACCTTCATTTGTGATTCTGATTATGTCGACACATTTTCATTATGGCCGCCCCGTACCAAATTAATTAATTTTCCTATGCAAAATCAACAAACGTTATTTTACTAAGCACTTGGCCTATTCACAGCACTTGACGGGATCATAAAAATAATTAAAGCACTATAATTTTCCTTATTTAAAATCTTAACATAACCTATATCGTCGGTGGCCGAGTGGTAAAGATGTCTTCTATCAGCTAGGCGGATCACGGTTCGATCAATGTGTTTTTTATAATAAAAAAAATATCTTTTCTTTCTTCACAGGTTGCCCTTACAGCTCCCGAAACCGTGTTACGGTTCCAGGGTACACAGTGGAAGCCCAAGTCTCCCTCGTTTAGCCGATGTTATTTGTGAGGCTATACCTAACGAGTGGCTAGTTCTGTTGAGATAGATATATTTAGATGGAAAAACCTCTAAGTGTGGTTTGTCGGATTATGTACATAAGTTTTAATTAAAAAACTCATTAGTACATGGCCGGGATCCGGGATCGAACTTGGTGTCTGCCTTGTTAATACCAGACGTCTTAACCACTTAAAAAACTTAGGTACCTACATTATCCAACAAACCACACTTTTAAGAGACTTTTCCATAAATATACCTCAACAGAACTGACTTTGTCTACCTCTGGTTACCCTAGGACCGATAGCACGGTTTCGCGAGCCATAAGGCAACCCGTTAAAAAAAATAACAATAGATACCTACATACTATAAGATAATGCTTTTTATTTTAACTAACAATTAAAACAAAGGCATTGGTATTGCTAGCTTTCTACACAATAAAATATTTTTTTAACTCTAGAAGTTTAATTCCTGAGAGATGCTTTTTCACGTTTCGCTTGTAAAGACATGAAGAAGTCGGACCGTTCCACTTATCTATAGTACACGTCGAACCCAGGATTGTCACCTAACCACTAGACTAGAGTAACATTATTTAACAGTCGCCATATACGTGATGCGACAGGACAACTCGATTATAATTGAGAATGCAGCGGCATGATTTATGAGGGATCGCGACTGGCTGGACGCGCGAGGTTTCATTGTAAACGCTATTAGTTCAGTTCATTGTTTTAATGAGTAGACGAGGTACTATAGGTGCGTTGGGACTTCAAAGACGAAAAAAATAAAGATACCGCCTGCCACACCCCCGTTTACCTTGTTTGGAGACAAAATAGCTGTCTCTTTCCTCGTTCTACGAATCAGCATCCGGGAGTCAGCGGGAAAATGCAGCCAGTATTCCTGCCACCATTACACGCGGACCGGGATTGTTGTTTTAAACACATTGAAGGAGATTCCGCCTCCCCTCTAATATAATCTTTACAACTTCTATCATATTTCATCAACAGGAGCGAAGAACTCGAGCCCTTGCCGCCCTTGCCGACGACAGGAATCCCGACACCATGCGTCACCAGCTATATCACGACCGTGGTCTGTCCTGTGGCCACGAGCGTGGTGACGAGCGCGGAGACGAGCGTGGTGACGAGCGTGGAGACCAGCGTGGCGACGAGCGTAACGGCCAGCGTGGTGACCAGCGTGGCGACCAGCGTGGTCACCAGTGTGGTGGCCGGCGTGGTCAGCAGTACAGGACCTTCGGAGCGATCACCGCCTCCAGTAGATACGCCCGCGCCGCCACCCGCGCCCGCACCGCCGCCCGTCGACAGCAATATCGTCACCGTATGTATTACTGTTATAATGTATAGCGATTGGCTAGTTCTTTTGAGGTATTTTGAGAATGAGGAAGACTGGGACAATGACACGGTTTTCGGGAATCTTGGGGGCAACTCGTCAACATACAAAAAAATATTACATTTGTTTAGGTTTATTTTCATAGTATTTTGTTAACTATTTGTGTGTATATCGTCACATTTCAAAAACCTTTCTTTCTAGTTCACTTTGCAATCCAACCTAAGTCCTTTTTACATTTTCAGTGGTAATTTTCAATATATATTACTTATAAGTATTAACTAGTCAAATTGAATAGTTCATAAGTTCTGAATGACTTGTTTTAATTTTTGTCTACTAAGTTATTTAGCCGTATTTCTATCATTACTAACATAAACATATTTGGAACGCATTGACATGTTTACCAAACTACGTATTCGTGATTATTACTTTTTATAGTAGGGGAGCCCACGATGCTAAATGGATTTTGTAGAAAGAAAAATAGATTATGATTTTCACCGGTGGGGGAGCGTCTACAGGCTTTTAAAAATGTAAAAAAAAATGTCTTGTATATGCCTCGCGTGTCTCCGATGACAGAGGTATGTTAATCTGTCGGTTAGCATGGTGGGGGCGGCCGTACGGAAGGGTTAAAAATGGGAGAAAAAAAATACGATTCAGCTCGATGTCCTGGTCGTGCTGATCAATAATCTGACGATTATTTGGAGGGATTTTCTTAATCTGACGGTTTGAAAATTACTCTTTTTTTTTAAATCTCTGAGTGTGACAAATAAAATGCACGGAAAATAGCGCATGCTAATAAAAAAATACTTATTTTGTTGGCAAAAATTTTGTTTAAAAAAATTAACTCTTGCTAAAAAAGATTAAATTTTTCTGGACAACGCGAAACGTTAAGGAACATAATGATGGAAAAATTAGGATACAAATTCAAAAAATGCCAGAAAGGATATTACGCAAACATGGTTGTGGGAACACAATATTGTATTTGACGGAAAAAATACCAAACCTGAGCTATTTCTGATTAAAACAAATAAGCCACCGAAAATATATTTTGTGGACGTATTTTAAACAGTCATGGGTTCGAGGTTTTACGCCTGCCGCCATACCAATGCGACGTCAACCCCATAGAATACATCTGGAATATTTTAAAGCAAAGAGTGCAACATCTCACAATAAGAAAAAGACATCGATGTACTGACAAAAGAAAGAGGCCCTGCAAACTAGAGGCTGCAGATTGGACAAAAGAAGTCAATCACGTGGCAAGGTTAAGGGAAAGCTACTGGAAAAAAGGGCTAGGAAACCTTCATGAAACATGTGAATGATGATGATGAATGTGTGAATGATAAATATTAATTCAGAGAGTGACAATGAGAGCGAAAAGGTCAGACGGAGATTAAATTTGTTTTTTTATCTATGTAATTGTTTTTGCATGTCATACAAGTTTCTCGGATAAATAATAAAACTACAATTAAAATTATTATTATTAATTTTTTTTGCTAACAATATTCCTTTCGTGTGACGTCATCGAAGCTAAGTGCAGAGTTAGGTCGGTGTGCTAGTGCTGTGATCAGCTGTGATGGCTGGCGTGTGAGGACGGTGCAATAGAGAGAGATAAAGAAAGAGTGAAAGGGAGAGAGAGGCGCGGAGTGAGCTTCACTATAGCTGCACGCGATAAACTTTATTGTCAATTTTTGTTATTTCGACTTTTGGAAATCAGCAGATTATATTTTTCCCGTTATCATTGAATTATTTCCTTCAAAATAAAAATAATTCAACCGCGCTCGAGAATGTCGTTGTGACGTTTTATTTGCAAGTTTGTGACCCTCCCACTCCCGTCACGCTCAAGTCGTCAGATTATTGAAATGCACACGTTTCAGCAAGCCTTACCTTAATCTGACACGCTCGAGTCCTCGATTTCCTATCGCTATCGATTTTTTTTTACTATTCTGATCGGCTGATCGGGCTCAGATATGGTGGAGGTACTCAACAGGGTGCAAGGTATCCCCCATATGTTAATTTGCCGCGCTTGAGTAAATCCCAAAATCCCCCCTTGGGCTCCCCTACTATTAGTATATTTTTATCAAAGTGCACCATTTTGTCCCCAGAGCACAGCCAGCACGGTCAGCACGGCCAGCAGCAGCAGCTGTACACCAATGTCCGCTGTCGCCGTCGTGTGTACCAGCGGCACTAGTTTACCCGCTCCGCTCGTCGCTCAGTCTGTGACCACCACGCCCGCACTGCCCGCATTGTCCACACTTAGCGTGCTGGATAACGGTCAGTATACTATCATGTCTAAGCGTGTAGCTACCAAAAAGGTTAAATAGGTATCTATATATTGGTCCACTTTGTGTCACGAAGCATCCTCAACTGGCCTCGGTAGAAAAGGACAACGTTGTCACGATTACTATTTTGATTACTTGAATAATTTCATAATAACATCTTAAAAGCCTGTTCATTAAGATTGTCTAGAATCTAGGATGTTTTATACTGATGTGACATAGGTAGGTCTACATTAATAAGAACACTCACTTTTTGATATTTTTATTTAATCTATAGTTACAATGCTGAGATAATTAATTATTTTGTCTAAGTTAAATGGTACTATTGAGCGCTAACTGTTGCTCCACTCGTCAATAATAACAACACAAAACATCTTTGAAAGTTATTTTACAACATTTAGTTAGTTTCGAGAAGCACGAAGTATCTATCTAAGTGACGAACTCGGGCTCTCGGTCGTCCGCTTCTCCGGCGACCTGTTCTTCAGGATGGCAATGTTTACGGTGTTTGTGCACGAAGTAGTAGGAGGGAAACTTGCAGCCGCACGACTTGCACGGGTACGTGTGCGGGGGGGCCGCGCGGCGGGGAGCTCGAGCTGGCGCCGGGCCGGCTTCTCGCCACGCCGTGTTGAGCACGCGGCAGAATCGGACCGGACCGTCGCACGCGGCCACGTCCAGCACGGCCGGCGCGCCCGGGGACTCTACGCGCTCTACATCCACCACGCTCGAGGCTGATGATGGCGCGCGAGGCGGTGTGATGGCTCGCGGGGGTGCCTCCGGTATGTGAGGACGTCGGGGTACCGGCCGGTGAGCGCCCGGCGGGGGTGCCGGACGCGACACACTCGGGCCGGGACCCAACCACGCGCGGTACAGCGACAACATGGTGCGCACTGCCGCGGCCGCCTCGAGCCGCCTCCCGTCGCGTACTGACACGGAGATGCGAGTCTTCTCAATTTTGATGAATGTTTAATAGCGCCGGTCAACGAGCACACGAGTCCCCTCACTTCATTATTGTACTCGACAATTGCCCCCTAATTGGGTATAACTTGCATTTAATTGTTTATTTGCCGAATATTTCAAGTCACATCGTCTAACTCTATGGCTTATTTAGTAAGAATCGAATCTATTGATCTCCCACTTCAATTGTGGAAATCGATGTCTACAGGGACTTCTGTTGTGATATCTCGCAGGGTATCTGTCAACAATGGAATATCTCGTGTAGAACAATCCGACTCATAAATATTTCCAATTTGTGTCACAAAGTTATCAATCGACAACAAACACGTGGAATTGTTTACATTTACTATTTACATACATGAAATTGGATACTAAATTGTATTTATTTAAAACAAATACATTCACGAATCTATCGTTCTATATTCCTTCATCTTCATGTAAGTACCTACATCATTTTTATTGGTTTATAAACTAGGTAGGTACACAAAATTACTTCGATTTTCATGAAATTTCGTATAAAAACTGTTTCACAAAACATTTCGGTTTCAGACGACTTATTGTCGTCGAAATTATTCCTATTTGAAAAATATTAGACATAATATCCAGATTTAATAGACTCGTAGGTATAGTCTCACAAATACCATCGACTAAACGAGGGAGACTTGCTCTTCCGCTGGATACTCTGGAACCGTAAGGCAATCTGTGAAGAAAAAAAAATTGAATTTAGAAAAAATATATTTGAATCGGTCACCCAGCCTGTCTATAAAAAAGTGGAAGAACCTTAAAAACTGGGTATAGATCAAAATATACCATTCCATCTAGTAGTGGTAGTACTATATTTAAGAGTACCACGGCGGTCCCCACGGGACCACGGGACCACCCTCGTTAAGTGAATGGAGCGACAACTCCCGGGGCGTTTACTTACACAATGTCGTCTTTGTAAGTCTGCTAACATTGCCGCCCACTTTACATTTTCTGTACAAATTGTACTCTCAACTGGCTCGTAGCTAATTTACCGCTGGATGTTATTGTCTTATTCTTATCTTTGTTATTATGATAAAAGTTATACGCTCTTTAGGAGACTTGTCACCTATGCTCAGCTGTTGCAGAACTTCAAATTCGATCCAAAATTCGCTCAGATCCTATACCAAACGTTTAATATGTACTTATTTATAGGTAGAACATTTAAACAGTAAGAAACAATTTCAAAATAAAACTGTTATTTAATTTTATTTTAAAACTATTGTATATTTTCTCTTTCGGGCAAGTCGCAGTTTAGTAGTTGAATAAAAAAAATAGGTAAGTACACCAATTACGAAAATGGAGCTTAAATATTTACAAAGCGCTATTAAGATTCACAAAGTATATAAAATACCATCTGTAATTAAGTGAATGTTATTTGACATGGGCGGGGCCGACTGCCGAGTGTAGAAATGTACAATAATATTAAAGTAATGTAACGAGTGCGTGCATAATACATGATGATGATGCCCTCTCGTTAGCTCGCCCGGCGCCCGGCGCCCGTGTGCTCCGCCTCACACAGAATTGCATATTAGTCACATTTGTAAACATTGTCTAATTACTGAGGGGACGTCTCTTATTAAATATTTATGGCTCAGATTGGATACATTGTGCCTATTATTCAATTCATTATCTTCATTCATGATCTCGACACATTCGGGTAGTAACTACATTTGAAAGAATGAAGGATGAAAGATTAACTAAAAAGATTTATATGGCAGAAGTGAAAGGAATTTCTGACGGAGGACTACCTAGTTGTACCTACTTTTATTGGACATAATTTATATTATAAAGAAAATATTGATGGACGGCACTGTTAAAAGTACACCTATAAAAGGTATGATGAATATGTATATGTCAGGATCGTTAAAGGCGTGATGATAGACATATTTAATAGTTAACTGATATTGTCTACATGTGTGCATATGTTTCGTAATAATTGAAACTCTGCCATCGAACAGTCTCGCAAATAAACTTGTCCCAGAGGACGTTACCAAAGATAAACATATTACAGAGAGTCCCACAAACCAAACAGAGCCGTAATCCTCGCTGTTTGCTCTACACGAGGCGTGTGCGGCCGCGCGGCACACTTTAACGAGCTGCACACTAAACACGCCCCACGACCCTAACATGACAGGGGTATCTCGTCGTATTGCCACAGACTATAGAGCTGTCAGTTGGTACCATGCAGAGGTTCTATGAGATTATGTAAAATAAACAAAAAATAGAAAATTATGTAAATATACATTTTTCATGGATTTTAGTGGACGTTTTAAATTGCCTTAATTTAATTATTTTTTTCAATATGGTTCATAACAAGGACATGAAATTCAAATGTAGAATATAAATATAAATACCCCGCGCGCCCTTTGCGACCCTCGCGCTTAGCTGGCCGCCATTGTTACCTTCTAGCTTTGTACTCTTCCTTTTTTAGCGGCAAAATTTATAATTTTATTTTACTGCTGCAGTGTTATAGTTATAAGTGAGTACATTAAAAAACACAACTCTCCCGCCCCCCCGCAACCTGCTTCACCCCTCCCCCCCTTGAAAAGTGTCCCGTTTTACAGATTTTCTCAATTTTCAGGAAAACGATACAAGCTAGGACAAAATGGTCAAAGAATAAATTATTTATTAATAAATTACCTACATATAAGTTCTTACATTCATTTTGATACGAGTTATAGGTTATAAGCTATGGTGCGTCAAAGTTTACAAAAAATCTGCGCTTAGCAAAAATGAAACATTACACAGGAAACAATAATTTATGTATTATTTTTTACAAGAAATGCGTTTAATATAAACATAATATAAATTATTATTTATATATTCCAAATTCTAAAATTGATACCTACCTAATTAACATAATGAACCCCATCAATGAAACCATGGGTCCCTGAGGCCTCGGAGCAAAGAAATTATCCTGAATTGGTCTCCGCAAAAATGGACTGTTTGAAGCGTTTAGAGTGTTATCACGATATCCACGTGTCATGCTCCCATTGCAAAGGTGGAATCCCGTCGTTTCACAAAACCTTTGCCTCTAACGAAGTCTGCATTGTCCATTTTTTATATTTCACCAAATCCGTGCTGCTAAATGTGTGAGAAACACGGAATATTATAAGGAATAGTAGAACTTTACTCTGAAACTATAGCAAGCACAAAATGTATATTTGTGTGCTATGTTTCAGGGGCTATTCTGAAGATGAGCGGAAATAATATACCTATATGTGAGGTTACACGGGAACGTCCACTTACGTGTAAAGTTGCACCTATACAGTCTAGATATTTGAGCGGTAGTTAACGCAAGCTAAGACAAACGGCGCGAGTTAGCACAGGCCTTGTACAAACACCAATTAGTGAACACGAACTTGCTCTCGTTCTGTTTGTGGTGGGATGGTGGGATGGATGCACTTCTGTCTTTGTTTTATCTCGAGTCGATTGTTGCAGTTAGGACTGTTATAGGACACCATAGTATATAACGGACACCATTATAGGATCACTCTTGTGTCTGTCCGTCTGTCCGTCTGTCACAGCATAGTTTCTTCGAATGTACTGGACGAAGTTTGGTACATATGTAGAGTTTCATGACCTAGTCACGGATATGTAGCATAAATAATCGAATTTCAATTTTGGGGGAAAAAAATTAAAATGCATAGTTTTTTTTTTATTCTTCACGGGTTGCCTTACAGCTCCCGAAACCGTTGCCAGCCCCAGGGTACCCAGTGGAAGACAAAGTCTTCCTCATTTAGCCAATGATTTTTTTGAAGCTATACCTACCTAACGAGTGGCCAGCTCTGTTGAGGTATATAGATGGATAAACCTCTTCGTACGGTTTGTCATATAATGTAGGTACATAGATTTTTCATTATAAAAAACCCATTGGTAAAATGCATAGTTAAAAATAATATTAAAGAAAATATACGAAAATCGACCGTTCTACGAAAAAGTACTAAGTCAACAATTTTTTGAAACAATGGCATTCGATTATGGGATAAAAAACATGATCATTTTTCTATTACTATATTTGAAAAAACTCGATATTTTTTTTTGTTTCCCGAATTTGCAAAGATATGCCAATACCTACGCTAAAAAAATCTTTAATATTCAGTGATGGTAAATCAAGACTTTCCATATGAATAACATAAAATGAAGTTATTTTTTTTTAAGTTCTCATGTTTGATTGTACGCGCCTGGAGCTTGTTGAGTGTGGGGTGCTGCGCGGTGCACGGTGGTACGCGCGTCGCTTGTTTGCACAATTGGCCATGCTAACTTTTTGAACATGAACGAAGATCTCGAAACCGTTTCGAGATATAAGCTTTCAATACAATTTCTATTTATCAGATTTTAAATTAAGTCTATACTTTTTAAGATATTCAATAAAAAACAATAACCTTAATTTGACCGATGTATGACGTCATCATAAGCAGTATGAAAAAATAATACCTTTGCCTACAAAAAAGGGTAATCGTCAATCTTTGAATGACATCTTTATAAATTTATATTTTACGTGTAATTATTTTCTTTGTTATTAGGACATGACGGGATGAAACACTATTTACTTGCCATTGTAAAAAACTATTCAATTTAAATAATTATAAACACGAGTTTTGACACGAGTATATAAACAAGAGTAATTTTTAGGTTAGTCGACCTAGACTGACGTTTGCTTGACGTTAATTTGATTGACTGTCACTTTTTATGTGTAGTGGCCAAGATTATAATCCTGTTCCAAAATCTTGTGACGTCACGTTTACTTTTCGCGGGTAAAATTTGTAAAATATAATAAAAATAGACGCAATAGATAAAGAACAAAAATATCGAAATTAGTTTCTTAAAATGGGCTATATTTTCAAAATAAATTATAAAAAAAGTATATTAAAAATATGTAGCATGGCCAATTGATTAAAAACTATTTTATAAACGACGCCGTTTATCATCCGCACGCCGCACATACTGTTTTACTATGCTATGAAACGTTGCTAGATTTTCCATTTGACAAAAAAATATGTAGATACCGTTTATGGAATTTTTTTAAATCACTATAAGAATTTATCCTGAAGGATTTCCGGGATAAATACAAAACTACAAAATATGAGCCGATCCATTGTTCTGCTTTGACGTGAAACAAGGACAAACAAAAAATTATATTAGAGATAGATACTACCGCGGACTTCTTTGTAGATAATTGTATTCTACACAATTCATCCTACATCATTTTGATATATCTCTGACGGATTAGACTGCATGCGCCTTAAAAACTCTCTGGGGCTAACTTTTTCACAGACTTGATTCATTTATACCTACTGTTAATGCTGAGCTCCTAAACATTTCCCGGTGAATCAACCTATCTAATAGTGAAAAACGCAACAAAACCTGTTCAGTAGTTTTTACATGAAAAGTTCACAGAGAGACAGACAGACACAGCGGGGAACATGATAGACCTTCCTTAGTTTGTTCTCTACCGGTTTCGCAATTACCTGGCTCGCCATCGAGATTTTATTTCATATAAATGTATAAAACCGTCGTGTCGCTGACCGACTGACAACAATCAACACACAGCCTAAACCACTGAAGACATTATAAATATGAAAATTAGAAGGTATATTGTTTAGACGGCGTAGAAGTGCATTAAGAAAGGATTTTTTTGAAAATCAAACCCCAAATCTAAGGGGTGAAATACGTACAAAGTAGCGGGTAACTGCTAGTTTAAGTATAATGATGTATCAGTGAGTATTCAGACTCATACGTAGGTATATTGTAGATGTATTTATGTATTAGTAGTTATAGCCGACGGGCGAGACGGCGCGGGGGGCGGGCTCGTGGGGTGGGCGCTAGTTCAGATAGCGAGTTAGCGGCTAAGCCACGTCCATATTTAAACAGGCTAGAGTACAGATTGTATTCGGCTAATCCCCTCATGTTTTGGTAATTGGCTCTGATGCTGTATTTATTGTTTAGCTCTAGCACAGATTTGGTTTCATGTTTCAATTTGGAATGTTGCTTCTGTTTTCGTTTTTGGAATTCCTTGTTCATATTTTTTATTACCTTAGCTAAGTCGAACGGTTTAAATTAGAGATGTTACGGAGGTGGTTTTACCGGAACCGGAGTCGGAGGTTTTAAATTTGATTTATCGAAGTCGGAATTGGAGTCGGAGTCAAAGACAAAGGCCGAAGAGAGGTGTTAAGACTTTAAATGAACTTTAAATAACCTTGTAACGACATCCTTTTCTTGAATATATTTTCTCACAAGTTTTACACGGTGCCGTATTCGAGGTAATCACATTAAAATAGTGCCATATCTTGTTTTTGGTTTCATCTTGTTACGTTAAAAAAAATGTATAAATGTCACGTGAAAAAAGGACAAACAAACAGTTTCGTATTTATAATATTAGTATAAATAGATCCGATGTGCGTCTGGTATTAACTAGGGAGTGAGGCAGACCAATGGGTTTTTATAATTAAAAACTTATATACATAATCCGATAAATATTCTTTATGTAAATCGTAATTATTTGAACAGTTCTGGATGCTATTTTAGTACACACATGCCCCAAAATAAGTTCTCATCATGCAGCATATAATTTTGATAAATCAAACTAAAAAATAAATTTAATTCCAGGTGTAAGCAGTCCGAGCGCGGTGACCGGCGCCACAGTCAGCGCGACCATTTGTACGACGAGCGGTGCTATAGTTGGTGCTACAACAGGGACGACTATTACTGTGGCGGGAGGTGCCAGTTGTACCAGCAGCTCTAGTGGTGCCAGTGGTGCTAGTGGAGCTGGTAGTGTACCGCGGACGCGCGGTGCTCGCTGTCCGGTGATGGCGTGCAGCGGACGGCGGAACACGCGACTGCGGTACTTACCGCCGAGGTGGCACGACCTACCTGCCGCGGTTAAGGGTCCGCTGCTAGATGAACTGCGTAAGTATACTATACTTGTTTATATTAACGATCCGATCCGGCTTTGCCCGTGGAAGTCACCACTTTAGCTCAATACCAGGCGATGGATTTTCTTACAATAAAAACATATATATAATCGGTTCAGTAGTTCTACACAATTAATTAAAAACGATCTAATTATGCCAGTTATTCATAAATGTGTTTTTAACCGTGTACAATAAACTTTCAGAGGTTCCGGGCGATCTGAGCAAGTGTTGCTTGGCGTGTTTGAAGCGGATCACGCGACGTCTGGACACGCTGGGGGAGATGAGCAGCGCTGAGCCGGGGGAGGAGGAGGCGGCAAGGTTTAGGGCTCTGCTGCGAGACCACGGGACGGCCTGGGAGAGGATGGGGGCTGTCGCGGGACGGACACCCGCCAGTCTAAAGGCCTTCTACTACACCTATAGAAAGCGGTTTCAGCTAGGTCAGTATTAGATATACCTTATTATATGTATTTATTGTTTTAAGGGAATTTACAGCCTACGATTTACCTCATTAAGTATGTCATAATAATATCTACTTTTATATACATAGGCAAAGGCAATAACAAGGCAAAAAAATATCGGATATCGACATGATCAAATACAAAAGTTGTAGTTTATAATAGTTCAGGTAGAACTTTTATCAAATGTTCCAAGTCTCTACATTTTCATGAAATTCATCATCCCCTGAAAAATTATTATTATTTACATAAGGTTTATGGAACTTTTTATTCTAGAGTTTAGTAGAGTTTTGATACTTCTCGTTTATGTTCATATTGTTGTTATTCCAGACGGTGCGATACCGACGGAGCGGCAGGCGGCGACACGCGGCAGCAGTCCGTCGGAGCCGAGCGCCACCTCGTCCGGCGACACGGACACCGCGAGCGCTCCCTCCCCCCGACCCCCGCCCGCGCCGCCCGAGCCCGCCCCGCCACCGCGACGTAGAGACGAGTATGACTCCTCCGCCACAGAGACCGCCGACGAGGAGAACGACTCGCCCGCACACCGCGCGCCGCCCGCCGTCGTCTCTGTGTCCGCTCCCGTTACTACTACCGTCCCCGCCCACGCCCCCGCCCCCACACCGCTCACGGTGCGCGACGTCGTGCTCAACATGATAGAGATCAGTCTCATGAAGAACAACCAGCCGGTCCCGCCCGCCGTCAAGCAGTCACCCAAACAGCCCATTAAGCAGGCGGCGCGCGAGCCGCTCGCGACACTGAGCGTGGTCCCGCCCCGCTCCCCGCACCGCCCCGCCACCATCACCCCGCTCCAGTCGGTCGCCACCGACGGTAACAAGGACATCGTCGTGCTGCACATCAGTCCGGAGCCGCTGCTCGACCTCAGTGTGAAGCGGCCACGCATGTCTCCTGCCACCGCGGGCTCTGCACAGACACCGCCAGCTCCCGCGCGGCCCGGACGTGGTTCCATCACGCTCGGCACGGCGGGTCCGGCCGGCGACCACAAGCCGGGTTCCATCACGGCCGGAACGCCGCTGCCGCTGCACGCATCACACGACCACTACAAGCGCCGCAGCCCCGCCTACTACGCGCGACCGACGGACACGTACGCACGCAGCCCCTACGGCCTCGAGCAGCGCCAGATCATCATGGCCGACTTCATCACGTCGCAGCAGATGCACGGCGGTGCGCGCCGCAACACGCCGCCGCCCCCGCAGAATGCTCCGTCCGCCCAGTCCGCTCCGTCGTCTGTTCCCGGTGCTCGCCGCGAGTCCGTGTCCGTGATCCAGCGACACACTCCGCACCAGTACCCGCCGCCCGGACACGAGGCGTTCACCTCGCTCGTGGACGTCGCGTCCGCCGCCACCGCGCTGCCCGTCCCCGATACTCACCACGACCGCTACAAGTACCACCACCACCAGCAACACCACCATCAACAACAACAACAACAGCAGCAACAACACCAACATCACCACCAGCACCAGCAACAGCAACAACAGCATCATCAGCAGCAACAGCAGCAACATCATCAACAGCAGCAGCAACATCATCATCAACAACAACAACAGCAACACCACCAGCAACAACAACAACAACAACAACAACTCCACCATCAACAGCAGCAACACCATCATCAACAGCAGCAACATCATCATCAACAACAGCAGGCTCAACAGCAGGCCCAACATCATATGCAATACCAGGTAATTGGTTGTTCACACCATCGTAAGCCGGATTCTAGTTACATTACAGAAGAATGTATAAAATGGAGTTAGTTTTTAATATTTCTTAGTAACAGTTCCTTCTTAACTCACACATTAAGGGGCGGTGGTCAAGGTCATCTTGTATCTGTCAAAAATATGGTAAATCTAAATTAATCCTGGAAACGTGATTCTGGGTTCTAAAGAGCCGTTGTTTTCGATACGCGAAGGCACTGCTCGTATCGAAAACAACGGCTCTTTAGAACCCATGAATAATAAAAATATGGCTTAATCCAATTTCAAATAATAACAATCCTTTTGGGGTGAGGAGATTTTGTATAAATAAACTCACGTTTCCAGGATTAACTTAGATTTACCATATTTTTGACAGATACAAGATGACTGAGAGCCAAGGGTCCTTAAACGCGCGCTTCTCCACGCAATTAGTTTTTATATTAAAACTACGCTTTGATTGGTAACGTTGATCTTAAACGGTAGATACATTCAACAACTGGTGATACAAAATAATTGTGATCATAGTGAGTGAATGGTATAATATAATATGTTTGCAGGCATTAGAGCGGGAGAGGAGAGCACAGCAGGCGCAGTACGTGGAGAGAGACAGGCAGATTGCTTTACAACAGGGCAGAGAGAGGTGTGTATAATATTATCTACTTTCTTTTTTCGATTTAAACGAACATTTTGTCAGCCAATGGCAGGAGGACAAACGAAACAGCGATGCCACAGCGCCTTGGTGAATAACGCACGCGCCCGTCGAGACGTGATGGGGAATCCAGTTTAATCCTGTCCGTGCTGTGATGGTTGTGATTAGTCGACGACTAATAAGACATATCACGTTCGGCGGGATTATCTTAAATACCGATTAGTCGGCTATAAACACTATAAAGGTTGTAATACTTGAAATCACCGATGAACATTGGTGGAGCCATAATTGTCATCATCATCAACCTTTTAAGATCCACTGCTGGATCATGGTCTCCGTCTAGTGCACCATTTTTAGTAGTGCTCATTGAGAGGAATTTCCATAGTCGCCACGCTTGGCAGGCGGGTTGGGGGACCGGACGCCGGCTTTACGTGCCCTCCGGAGCACGAGGAGTCGATTTAAGCACATATTCTTTAATAAAATTGGTGCTTAGCATTTTGGCATGGGGGTAGGATTCGAACCCAGGACCTCCGGTTTCAAGTCCACCTGTCCTACCAATTAGGCTATCGACTACCTTCATAAAGGAAGAAGAGAAGAATATCGTGCGTCGGTGGCCGAGTGGGTAAGACGTCTGGTATTTACTAGCCAGACCCCGAGTTCGATCCCGGATCCCGGCCATGTACCAATGGGTTTTTTAATTAAAAACTTATGTACCTACATAATCCGACAAACCACACTTAGAGGCTTTTCCATCTAAATATATCTCAACAGAACTAGCCACTCGTTAGATATAGCCTCACAAATACCATCGGCTAAACGAGGGAGACTAGGTCTCCGCTGGGTACCCTGGAACCGTAACACGGTTTCGGGAGCTGTAAAGCAACCCGTGAAGAAAAAAAAAAAAAAAAAAAAAAGAAGAATATCATAAATGCGAAAGTTTGTTGGTTAGTCCTTTAATTTCTAAACAGATCGATGCGATTAACACCCGTTCCCGTACAAAACCAGTATATTATAACTGGTAGTTTAGTTCAATGGACAATAGATACATACGTGATAACTATGAATGTGTTGTGTTGTGACAGAGAGCGCGCGCTGGCCGCCATGCAGGAGCGCGGTCTCACTGTGGAGCAGCACGACCATCGACATCATCACGCTCAGGTAACTAACTATTCTCGTCTTGGTAGGTATAGTATAGTGCCCGTCAGGAACGATGACGATATCAAAATATACTTCTAACTACCTTCAACTCATCAATCAATATCATTGCTTAATGTACATCAAATTAAAAAAAACGGGATTACGGCCATGCTTTACAGTTTACACTGATGACAATACGACGACGCAACAAACACGTAATACTCCCCCAAAAAACTAGTGCAATGGACAACATTTAATTTTTTTAATCACCCATTTTTATTACTTTAATTAAAAATATATTAAAAAATAAGTTACACGTATTTTTATATTTTATTTTTGGTTGAGTTTTTATATTTTTAATTTAATTATGAATTTTTATAAATTCTGAGGACTTATAAACTAAAAACCTTAGCTGAGACTAAAATTAAGAAATATAAACTGTCACCCAAAGAAAGTGACAGATAGTGTCAGTCAAGCCAAAGAGTATACGTTATAGAAATGCAAAGAGTATATAATATACCGTGTTCCAAATAGGTGTTGCCGTAGCCGGAACTCAAATCGCCTACAACATATTCATAATGTATATAATAATACTAGCTTTTGTCCGCGGTTTCACTCGTAAATATATTTCCTGTGATAGCCCATTCGAAACTAGCAAAACTTCCAAAAAATATTATATAAAAGAAGTATTTTTATAATTATATGTAGCGACGGTTGACTCATACCTGGACCACCCAGGGGCGGCAGACGGTGACGTGGTAGTCAATATTGGAACCGTGCGCAACGAGATGCATTCCATACCTTATAAGTGTAGTGATTCATGAGACGCGATCGACCTCCCACCTCACCGCTGCCACCCCAGTTGTCCCGCACCCTTTGTACAGTACACACGTAACTTAAGTAGTAATTCTGGTAATATATCATTTGTGTTCCAAGTAGTATGTTTCATTGACTCCGATAGGGACAACTCTGAGCAACGCTAAAACTGGTGAACCCGACGTGATCCATTCGCGTATCCTGGAAGTACCGTAAAGCGTCCGCGCACCCGTGAAGTACCGCCGCAGCGTACTCGGGTAGAGGCGACGCGCACCGCCGGGAACAAAGACGCGATCGCTCGCACGTACCGACGCGAGTGACTGTTGCCAGTGTTTCAGGGTTTTCAAATCAAGTGTGTGTACTCAAACTCATTGTTAAAATTTAGTGAAAATAGTGTCAAAAAAGTGTACGATGGCGCAACAGCAAGGTGACCAGCACGCCCCTGGGCAGGTACCAGGCGCGCCGCCGCAGGTCCCGCTGCCTTTACAGCAGCCTGACCCTGGTGACGCGGCCATGTCTGCCATCACGGTGACCAGCAGAGTCGCCGAGTTCTGGGTAGAGCAGCCCAGGTTGTGGTTCGCCCAATTTGAAGCCGTCTTATGTAAACAAATGAAGGGATTACACGTCGAGATACCGCACACCGAGAGGCCGGCTGCAACAACAAAATGATTCACAGAAGGAGCCGACGCAAACCGTAACTTAATACACCGCCAAAAGCGGACGTACAGTCAGACCACCTGTGAGATTCTCTGACTCACTATAAGGCGACATACAAGGTCGTGACGTTTTCCACAGCTTAACGTAATGGGGAAAACACAAAGCAAAGAAGAAGTAATCATCGCATAAAGTGGCAGCGCAGTTGATGCGACCACGACAGCGAACCAAAACGCAACCATGCTCACGGTTATCATGGTCCTGCTAACGTTGACCATAACCTACATCTTTTGGAAGGCGTTCCACTCCCGCATGCTGCGTTGGATTCGGAGGGAGATGGCGAACCCGCGCACAACGTCATAGTGTAGAGTGAAAGTGAAAGTGAAAAGTGCATGGGCAATCTGTGAAGTGAAACAAAGGCGGCTCTGTAAGCGCCTAGTATTGTAACGTATATTTTTTGTGTGTAACGTGTAACTACTTTAATTTTGGTATATTGTAACGTGTAACTGTATTTTTTGTATTTTGTAACGTGTAATTTGTAACTGTAATTTTTGTGTAACGTGTAATTTTGTGACGTGTAACCTTTTTGTGTAACGTGTGTATCTAGTAATTTGTCTTGTAATGTAATTGTAGCCAACCGTCGCAACAGTAAACTAGAATACATCCACCCCCGCAGAACCCAGCCGAAGTCGAGGGATTCGGTTTTCAAGCCAGTTGTTGTAATTTTTTGTGGTGCTCACCTTTAACGTGACACCACCAAGTCTTTCCAAAGGGAGGGAAGTGATGTAGCGACGGTTGACTCATACCTGGACCACCCAGGGGCGGCAGACGGTGACGTGGTAGTCAATATTGGAACCGTGCGCAACGAGATGCATTCCATACCTTATAAGTGTAGTGATTCATGAGACGCGATCGACCTCCCACCTCACCGCTGCCACCCCAGTTGTCCCGCACCCTTTGTACAGTACACACGTAACTTAAGTAGTAATTCTGGTAATATATCATTTGTGTTCCAAGTAGTATCTTTCATTGACTCCGATAGGGACAACTCCCCTGAACCGCTGAGCAACGCTAAATATATTTAAAGAATAATTATTAATTTAGCTTCAAATGGAATAAAAATGGGTAAAATTAAGAGAAGGCAACACCTGAGTTCAATAACTAACAACTCTGCCAACAGACATTAGTATTTTTAAATTAGAGGGTTAGCACAGATTAGGGCACCTATTAATCCTTATTTTTCAATATTTCAGTATTTTTAAAATAACTCGAAAATTAAAGTATATAAAAAATAAAAAAATGAAAAATAAGCTTTCTAGCATACCAAATACCAAACGGTTTTCGAATTTTGGTACCTTACGAAAAATGAAATGTTGTCCATTCGAAAGCCATATTATAGATATAATGTTGGTGTAGATGTCGTGGGCTGATCGTAAAATTGGCCATTTCATGATATGGATAACTAAAATATGCCATATCGTTGAATTCATACAAAATTTAAAGCAAAAATTTACATGAAAAGTTGCTAATTTATTTTACATTCTTATAAAAAAATCCTTTATAAATACTCTACATACAATACAAACGTTAATCATTTTATGATATATCAGATATTAGTTGGCCATGTCATGAAATGGCCGAATTCTACGATCGGCCCACGACTTATATAATGTTGCATGTACCAAGAATATTTGTACATTGAACAGCGGGACATTACAGACGTAGCGTATTGTGTGTGTGCAGGTATCCAGCGAGGAGGCGCGCCGCTCACTCCCGCCCGCCGCCTACAGCGCCGCCAAGCTGCGTCCGGTAGTGTCGCACGTGCCGCACTCTACACACGCTCATCCGACACACGCAGCGCACACGGCGCATCTACTCGTCGACCGGAAGGATGTGTACGTATTGTAGAATGTCGACTTGGACCGGTATAAGTGGTGGGGGCATAGTATGACAGAATCTAACTATCAATCAACTAACCGCGGAATAGCCTTACCGACCGACTGGCTGACGAGCTGTTGTAGACTGCGGCTCAACCATAGCCTTACCGACCGACTGGCTGACGAGCTGTTGTAGACTGCGGCTCAACCATAGCCTTACCGACCGACTGGCTGACGAGCTGTTGTAGACTGCGGCTCAACCATAGCCTTACCGACCGACTGGCTGACGAGCTGTTGTAGACTGCGGCTCAACCATAGCCTTACCGACCGACTGGCTGACGAGCTGTTGTAGACTGCGGCTCAACCATAGCCTTACCGACCGACTGGCTGACGAGCTGTTGTAGACTGCGGCTCAACCATAGCCTTACCGACCGACTGGCTGACGAGCTGTTGTAGACTGCGGCTCAACCATAGCCTTACCGACCGACTGGCTGACGAGCTGTTGTAGACTGCGGCTCAACCATAGCCTTACCGACCGACTGGCTGACGAGCTGTTGTAGACTGCGGCTCAACCATAGCCTTACCGACCGACTGGCTGACGAGCTGTTGTAGACTGCGGCTCAACCATAGCCTTACCGACCGACTGGCTGACGAGCTGTTGTAGACTGCGGCTCAACCATAGCCTTACCGACCGACTGGCTGACGAGCTGTTGTAGACTGCGGCTCAACCATAGCCTTACCGACCGACTGGCTGACGAGCTGTTGTAGACTGCGGCTCAACCATAGCCTTACCGACCGACTGGCTGACGAGCTGTTGTAGACTGCGGCTCAACCATAAAATATAATTTCGAGAATACGGGCGATTCGTACCACGAAAAAAGTTTGATCTGCAAACGGGCCCCAAGATAAAGATTTGTATGTATTGTTACGTAAAACCTTACTATGACATTCCCGATCAATTGTTATTACGTTCATTTGACAGCTAGTTTGTCATGAAATTGCCGCGAATTTTACTACAGCCAAAATGGTAATTTACATTCTTAAATAAGAAATTTATTGTAACATACATATCTAACGGATTCATGTACATAAGCCCGATGGGGACATTTCTTCATGGGTTACCTTACAGCTCCCGAAACCGTGTTACGGTTCCAGGGTACCCAGCGGAAGTCTCCCTCGTTTAGCTGATTAGCGACACATTTTTACACACGATAAGGCGGTTTTTTTATAAATGAAAACCTACCCCGTCAAACAATGTATCTAACAGTTCAAACCAATAAAATGTGAAAAGAAACATTTGCGATAGAATAATATTGGGTAGAATAAATAAATTAATCGCCGTTCACTCAATATAGATTTTTATTTTTTTTATTTTATTAAACCTCACTATATTTTGTTGTTCTCATGTTGTTGCAGTGGACGACCGTCTACAGTGGGCGTGTCGAGCGTGGTGGCCAGCGTGGCTGCTAGTGTGGCGGCCAGCGTGGCGGCGACCGCGGCCACTGTGGCGGGCGAGGGTCGCGCGGGCACCTTGACGGCCGCCTCGCTCATAGACGCTATCATCACGCACCAGATCAGTCAGAGCGGAGTGAGCGAGCCGAGACGGTCGCCTTCTCCCGTCGCACTGCCCGCGCCCGCCCCGCCAGACCACACCGCCAGCATCAAGCTGGGAGACCTCGCCTCCAACATCATCACGAGAGACTTCTGTACTCCCGCGCACGTCGGCCACGTGACGCACGCGACACACAAGCCGCGAGAGGTGCGGGACGTGCGCGACGTGCGGTCTCCGCGCGTGCTGACAGCCTTCGACTACGTGACCAACCGCATCGTGGAGGTGATGCGCGACGCTGACAAGCCGGCCCCGACGTTCCCGGCAGGAGGGTACACGTACCCGTACTCGGCGCTGACCGTGGCGGAGGCAGGCTCGCCCCGCGCGCCCCCAGCTCCGGCAGCCGCCCCGCCCGCGCCTCATCCCCGCGCGCCCCCGCGAGAGCCCGCGCCCCTGATGTCGGCGCAGTACGAGCCGCTGTCCGACGAGGACTAGCGCTCCAGCTGTACATATGTGCATTTGTAATGATAGTGTAGTAAGCGAGTATCGGACGGTCCGCCGCGTGGTCGCGATGTTATTATGTGTCAACTCGACTGATTATTAAATAATAAATGTAGGTTGCAGGGAGGCCGCACTCCGGCGGGCCGCTCTCCACATTGTGATTTCTTTATATAAATTGTAATATTAAAGTATAATGTAAGTAGCCGGCGAAGAGAAGTAATCCCTGTATGTCCGTCATACGCAAAACAAAGTTTTTTGAGGACAAATCAATAAATATGACGCAATTCTCATTGTATTTTTATTTATTTACACCTTTATCTTACTACTTACTTTCCGTAGCTTTCTACTCGTGAAAGTTTTTTTAGAATCGGTTTAGTAGTTTGAGAGCTTACCCCTTACATACCTACAATCTTTAATATTAGTATGGGTCTAGTGTACTGCGTCCACCGTAGCTATACTAAATACTGTACACGGTGTACCATCGAGATGGGTCCTTATGGGGACCTCAAGAGATAGCTAAATGTGTTCTAAGGAACCTTGTCGTAGATTTTAGAGATAAGAAAAACTGCATTCATAGATTTAAAATAGGTAGTCGCCGATGATGTGAAACATCTAAAGAACCTTTCTAATTTGAATTTTTCCTTTTTATTTGACATTAGAAGTTGCCTGTGACTTCGTACGCGTCATATTAGGAATACAACATTTACCCTTTTCTATGTTTCACCCCCTTTTTTTAATCCTACTGGTAGTTCCAGAGAATACATTAGTAGGTATAAAAAAGAAAACGAGCGAGCCTTACTATCATGTGTAACATCTGACATCTAACCTAGTTAGTAATAAGCAACCATCTCCAATAGCAATATCCTAAAAACATTAACACTTTACAACACTGTATGTTAAGCGCACAGCTGATGCGTCCTCCTTCTCTATTTCCCTTTCTATTTTTTGTCACACACACTGTTGGCTGACATTGCTGACAGTACCAACCTCTCGGAATAACCGAGCGCGCTCATTGGTCAAACAAATAGCGCGTGCTTCCCCGGCTTCCTGTTACACATTTCCGTCCCTTTTCACGAAATCACTCCCACATATTGCAGGAGAGCGAGAGGAAAATGTATTATATAGATTAGGTACAGTCCGACAAGGATCTTTTGGTGCGCGGCAAAAAATGGAACTTATTATTTTTATTTGTGAGATTACATAGATGGTGGTGCCGCAGGTTCTTCCTCGTAGTTAGGTTAGGTTAGTTATCTATCTAAGAAGTTTGACTAACAGGATTTTTTTCCTGTAGGTCAAATCAGTTTGACAAAATAATTTGACTACGAGGAAGAACTGGGTGCCGCCGCCAAGTGCCAAATGATCCTTGTCGGAACTTGGACATTTCCGTTCCATTTCACGAAATTACTCCTTCCCTACACATATTTGTCACAGCGATAGCTACCAGGGGCACATGAGTATAGTTCCACAAACTTATCTGACCCGGTGGCCAAAAGTGGAACTAATGATACAATAAGTAAAATGTTCATGTTTTTCTACCTAAAATGAATATGGCCAAGCATTACAACGTGCATATTATATACCCACATTACATTGAAAAATCATTTTTATTGGCAAAACGTGCGACAACAGCGACGCTGTCACCGTTTGTGGAACTATAACTGGAGGGTAGCACTATTATATATTCTGTGCGGTAAGATTGATAATTCTAAAAATGTACCAGGAATACATCAGTAAAGAGGAGGTAGGAGGAAATCTAGCAATAATAGGAGACGACTTTCTCGTTTTATTTCTAATGCAACCGCGCAGATAAAGAATGGAATTTTCTATTTGTCTCTCGCTCACATACTATTGCCCTCTGAATGCTCGTGCGACGGCGCGAATTATGATTCAGAGATTATGTCCTACACCATTTGTTCTTTATCTGACACAATCAATACGCTACCTACCTACCATGTCCAGGTTAGTGTTGATATGTTACGCAGGGGCTCTCGACTCATATTTCTTTTAAGTAAGACACACAAATGACTATACTATATTCATTATATAAAGTGGTGGGTGGACACATGAGACACATACACTTGTTTCGTTAAATTGTCATTATGAAGAAATATAAATTACGAGTATTAAATATCAATTAAAATTTTTAATACTACTTATTCAAGTGTGAAACTAGTCTCCTCAGGAAAATCGTGGCATTAAGCTCCGGCCAAATTTGCGCGTCAAGCGAGCGCGACGCGGGACGCGAAGCGGGAGCGTCAGCAACGCGAAGCAAATCGTCCCGCGTTGTGGTCGCGTAGGTGTGCATGACGCCATTTGATTACATGGGAAGCGACCGCCGCGCGACTGACGCTCCCGCTTCGCAGTCGCTTTGGTCGCGCAGGTTTGGCCGGAGCTTTATACTCCTTTAAATGAAGTGCTTTTTACAAACAATGATAAGAAATAAATAAATATTTTACGTTCCTTTGCAGGCATAATTACGTGACACATAAATTAGTAATGCGACTACTGAAAAATAAATATAGTCAGTTAAAAATCGAACCTATAAAATAAATCGGACCTTGTTTACGTAAATAGCTCGTTTGTTAGTACTTAAAGCTGGTAAAATGTCGTAATGAATAATAATTTAACCATTTTGTTTATAGCATCCGTCCGTCGGCTTCAGATGAAACTGTGTGCATACACATATTTTGACATATTTTTAAAATATACCTGCATATTCCGTACCTAATTAAAATCTCAATCCGACATCATGTTAAATATAAAAAAAAATGTTTTAAGAATTAATCGATTATTGAATAAAGAGCTTTCGATTAATGTAGTGCACATCTCTAAAATATATTTTTTTTAATTGTCATCCATCCACCATATAGAATGGAGTATAGGTACTAGGTAGGTACAATTTAGTGCTGGAACGAAAAGGCTCGTAAATTTTTTCGAGGTTTGTCTGACGTATGTAGTCTACTAAGTTAGGACAGGTAGTTAATAGTAGGTAAATAATAGTAAAACAAAAAGTTAGAGAGACATAGTTTAGTTATCAAGTCGTCACACATAAAATACTTGTTACATTTTAGTTACAAGTTAAGATGGCTCAAACAGTTGTCTTCCTTTTACTGGTTAATATACATTCATACTATTTTCAAAAATTACATCAAATTAATAATGTTACATATAATCTGATAAAGACAAAGCTACAAATGTACAAAAGCGTGGTTAATTTTACGAGAAATAAATCAGAATGTGACGGAAGTTGTGGGCGCCGATGTAACACAGTCGTTATAAATATAAATTTATTTCTTTATTTTCTTATTGACGCCAAAGAAGTACAACCTACAAGTTATACGCCTTTTTATGAATTTGGAGTTACATTACAGTGCATATACAACAACAAAATGAACTCGTTGATAAATGAAGATACATACTAGAATCACAAGTAAACAGGAAGACAAACACACATGGCAAGTTCGAACAAATAATATTTAAAAATGCAACATAATAAACAACCAACAATCCTCGAGTTCTCGTATCAAACTGTATGAGTATTCACTTTGTTAAAACTTACAATACATGTCGTTACTAAATATTATTACACAAATAATAAAACTGGGTGTCCTCAAAAGTCAAGAACAGCAGAAAAGGGGTGGAAAGGGATGAAATTCTGAGACGAAAAGTCCCTTGGTGGTTTTCGATCTAAAGCACCCTTAATTAGTTATTAATTAAATAAAGTAACCAATCAGAAGTGAGCTTGTCTCGTAGATGAGCTGCTGTCAGTTTGGAAAAAGTTCTTTTGTTAAAATTCGACAATATATCGTTATTTTTCTTCTTGGATTCCGATTGGCTGCTTTATTTAATTAATAATTTTTAAATTAAGGATGTGCCCGATCAAAGACACCAAAGTCTCAGAATTTCATCCCCTACCTATCCCTTTTCTGCTGTCCTTGACTTTTGAGACACCCTATTATATATATCCTTACTAAAATGAATTTGTTTGTTAAATAATATCAAACCTCAAATTCTCTTAAATTTCTAAGAAACATAAAATATTTTAATACAAATATGAACTTTAAACTTAAACATAATAAACTTTGGTAACAAAAAATGCAATTAATATATATATTTCATGCGAGTAAAAAAAATTAAAATAACTACAAAAATCACTAATTTTTGACTTTAAGTTCTACATTCTATATAATAAACGAAGCAAATATAGCCAATAAAGGCTACAGATTAGGCCACTTAAACAACACAATTGAAACAAATATAAAGAGTATTTGTGCTTGGATGACAATACTGGCCAATGGCAGCCAAGTAAGCAACAGAAGTAAGAGCTACAAATCAGTGCTTGGATGACAATACTGGCCAATGGCAGCCAAGTAAGCAACAGAACTAAGAGCTACAAATCAGTGCTTGGATGACAATACTGGCCAATGGCAGCCAAGTAAGCAACAGAAGTAAGAGCTACAAATCAGTGCTTGGATGACAATACTGGCCAATGGCAGCCAAGTAAGCAACAGAAGTAAGAGCTACAAATCAGTGCTTGGATGACAATACTGGCCAATGGCAGCCAAGTAAGCAACAGAACTAAGAGCTACAAATCAGTGCTTGGATGACAATACTGGCCAATGGCAGCCAAGTAAGCAACAGAAGTAAGAGCTACAAATCAGTGCTTGGATGACAATACTGGCCAATGGCAGCCAAGTAAGCAACAGAAGTAAGAGCTACAAATCAGTGCTTGGATGACAATACTGGCCAATGGCAGCCAAGTAAGCAACAGAAGTAAGAGCTACAAATCAGTGCTTGGATGACAATACTGGCCAATGGCAGCCAAGTAAGCAACAGAAGTAAGAGCTACAAATCAGTGCTTGGATGACAATACTGGCCAATGGCAGCCAAGTAAGCAACAGAAGTAAGAGCTACAAATCAGTGCTTGGATGACAATACTGGCCAATGGCAGCCAAGTAAGCAACAGAAGTAAGAGCTACAAATCAGTGCTTGGATGACAATACTGGCCAATGGCAGCCAAGTAAGCAACAGAAGTAAGAGCTACAAATCAGTGCTTGGATGACAATACTGGCCAATGGCAGCCAAGTAAGCAACAGAACTAAGAGCTACAAATCACAGAACGGTCTAGTATACATATATAGACTCGCCGTCGTTGCATATAACAGTATCACATAAATCTACAGATATATCAACTTAACACTAAGGACACATCCATAGAAAGCTTCAACTTCTTTACGAGCACTGTACAACACAGCTTGTTCTTATTGACTATAAATCATTAATAATATTTTATTTGAAACACAAGCAATAATAATGTTGATATAAGCAAAACCTAATATAGGAACAAACATCAATATGTTTACTTCACACTAAGACACGGGCAGATATAATAATCAGGGGTCTTGAAGTGATTATGTAAATTTTATATGCAGTACTTGTGGCATTAACTTTGGAAAACTAACTTACTACCAAACTAAAATAACAAATTTTCTATTTAGATCATTCTGCTCAGATGGAAACTAAATGTAGGGGTGACCGGTCCAGTTACCCATATCATTTTAAATAGAATTATAACAATAAGCTGAGTACATTGAAGATAAATTTCACAAAAAACTTGACATGAGAACACCAGTAGGTTTACAATGAGTACACACTCCTCTATATTACTATAAAAAGGTTATAGGCAAAGGTTTGTCAAAAACCAGACAAAAACGACCTCTTGGGCTACAACCTGGAAAAGCTTATGGTGATGGACTGGGTGGAGGGAACAAGACCTTGAGGACGAAGCCGATAAAGTGTTCGAAAACCTGGATTCCTCTATTACCACAGCCCTTCATCAGGCAGAGGACCGCAGATGATGGAGGAAGATAATTGAGGAGCTGATGACTCAGTCACGATACTCAAGAAGAACCAACTGTGGAGAAGGACTACCAATAGAGGTTGTTTTTATATTTATATATTGGACACTGTGTCTCTAGCCACACTGCGTTTTGTGTTGGTTTCTTATACCGCAACAAAGGGGTAATGACAAAAGGGTATGGTGTGGAGCATATTACAAAAGGTACTTAAAATAATATATGTTCTAATATTCTAAGAGTGTGACTCGTAGCAGACCTACTAAGTTCCTTACCCTAATATTCCATTAAATGACATACCTACCTACATAGAATACTATATATACACTTATCGCTCTAATAAACCTAGTTGATCAACAGTTTAGTTATACAATGTTTGTCTCTCTAACAGAGATAGTCCGTTGTCGAACTAAGTTTCCTAGTACCTAAAGTCCTCAATAATTGCGATTAAAACACCTAAATGAGTTGTGCTTCAACTGAATAAACACCACGTATAACATTATTGAGCGTTCTCAGCAAAAAAATAATACAAAATTCAGATCATACACAAGAGTATATTTATATAGGTATTGAGAATATAAAACATATACAAAGTCCGCTCCTCTATAATAGTAATAATTTAATTAGAATAAAAGAACTAACCAAAACTTTAAATTTGTCACAAGTTTTATTATTATACGATACGAATTGTACGAAAGTTTACTTGAACACACGTGAACCTAGTGACGTCACAGCGCTCTATACAAGGGTGGTGTGTCTGCACACTGTGACACTGTGGCGGTGTTTAGCGCGGTGTGACGTTGAATCAGTCGCGTGGCAATGAAGGTCGCCCGGCTTGCGTTTTGGGTACATACATTTTACTTAAAACTTTGATTGTAAATTTCTCAGAAAGTTCTTGGTATTTTTTCATGGACTAAAAAGTTATATTTATGTAAAAATACTGCTAACGCGATCAGCATACTCCTGAACATAAATAAATTTTAGTCGAATAATCTATATTGTCTTATGCATTTGGTAAACAATCTTTGCATGTCCTTTATATGTAAAATTTTAAAATACCGGTTTAAAAAATATAATTATTTATTATTAGTTCGCAGCAAGAGTGTCAAGGCAAGTGACAACCTATAACTAAATAAAATTGGTGCTTAGTATGACTAATATAAAAGACATATATAAATTGTTTACTAAATAAGACAAGAGTATAGAGAAACGTACTTTGTATATAATGTTTAGCAACATGAACTCAGTTACGAATTGGTCCCAAATTGGGATGCCCCGCGCTATAGGTTCCAAAGACACATGATACAAAATAGGCATCGAATCCTGCGGCGTGTCGTGCTCAATGATCCTAGGGTACAATCTTTAAGAATAGTTTTTACTCGTTTTGTCTCACATTAGATATAACTACTGCAAATACAAATGACCATTGGACACATGTCGAAAAAACATGGCGGATCTCAAGTGACGTAGTTTTCAACATCTTGCAACAATTATAATATCTAACGTGAGATAAAACGAGTTTATCCCTTGACATAAGACATCCATCTCTATCGTTACCAAGAATTAACTCTTTTCAAAAGTAGATATTTTAGTGATATTTTGCGGTAGAGATTTCTCTAATTCGACTAAATATCGTAAGAACGAGAATCGTCCCCTGACGTTTCCAGAAATGAAGATATATATTTCAGTCTCCAGTTAATTCTTTCATTGACACAAAAATTCACAAAATACCCTCTGTTCAACATAAGATGGTATGCGTGAAAAGGTAATAATTGCAACTTTTGTGATATTTAAAAGCATAAATTACTTTAATATAAATTTATCACACCTATACCTAATTGGTTTTGTAATTTATCAGTCATACCATCATATAATGAACAGACAGAGTGTAGTTGTTTTATACATTTTAATATTCTATTATAACAAAGTTGGGCGCCATTTTGATATGAAAGAATGAATACCAACTACTAAGTTGCGATGGATCAGGAACACATAATGCAATAACGCCTTATAAGATTAATTGTTTGGTTATAATATGTTTTGTCTCCCTCTATAATATATATATCTAACAATATGATAGAGGGAAACGAACAGATGTTCAACTAGTAAAGAATATAATCAATCTGTTTTCCAAATGTACAATCATGGTCAAAAGTAACCTTATTCACAAGAAATAATAGAAAATAGTAATCTGCCATTTTCAGTCCCATTACTTATTAAATCAGTTTGTACTTTTGACACTGACTGTACAAAGAACAATTACATTAGAATTTTGGCAATCTAATATTTAAAACTGTTATATATCACAAAAGTCTTTGGCAGTTATCTAATAGTTCCGTTTCGCTCTAACATCAATACTTTAGTTCCTCCATATATAAGTTTACTTTTTAATTAAACAGACACAGCCACAATCCATGAGTGAAAGCCACTGTCACAACATATACATATGTGCCAGTCGCTTTCATCACCATTTTTCATACCATTATTAATACAAAAGACGGATCCACTTGATCAACTTATGCACTACAATGACTATACAACATTCAATTACAAAATTAGTGCAAAGTTGGTCTAACACGCCCAAAAGTGTACGCTCAGTGTAAAATAGACATATATTTTAATTTACAAAGAAACGGCATGAGATGTGAAGAAGGGCAATGGACAACATTTAATTTTTTGTTTTAATAAAAAACCAGTATTTTTAAATTTATTTACTAATATTATTCGAGAAAGATAGGCAATATAACTCAGTTACCTTGGCCAATCCTGGTCAGCATGGTAGTAAAAAGTCGATCTAAGATATGTCAAAAATCACTTTTAAAAATGGCTTGGCAAAGCTAAATCTCATTATTCCTATTATCCGTTTTTTTTAATAAGTTAAAATATAAGCTTGTCTTCCAAATATGAAATGTTGTCCATCATCTATCTCCCTCTTACAAGTTAGCACTGTTTATATCTGTTTCCGAAGACCGACAAACGAATAACATAACACCGATGCCCCATTCTGTCGCTCATCCCCACTCCGACCACGTAAATGAAAATAAATCTCTATCATACAATAAGTTGCCTACATTTAAAATGAAAGATTATAATGTATTCATTACTTGGATCACCTATTAAGGTTACCATGAGGATTTTTTCTTTAGGTGAAAACTAAGTATTAAAAATGTATAGAACTTCAACACAAGCCGTCGAAGAAGCGCCCTGCAGCGTGACGTGGCTGGCACCGGTATTACGTGCTACAAGTAACAAGAAACTTGTAGCAACCAAAGTTCATAAACTTTATTGTTCAATTTTTAAATAACCGTTTAAAAATATGATTATTAGTTCTGCAAATGTAAAATAAGTTAAAAATGTTAATTAATACGTAAAATTGTTTAAAAAACACAATATGAGGAACTTCGTTTCAATAGAACCGCGTTGTGCCGCGTCGCTCCGCTGCAGTGCAGTTCCGTCTAGCACCTGTGTCACGTCACGTCACTTGGATAAACGTCGTTTTGTCTCTCTCTGACAAATCTGTCATTAAATACATTAGAGAGAGAACAAACACAGTAGCTATCCAAAAACCCCACAGCAATAATAATTATGGAAAAAAATGCAAGACGTAAAATATGATGGGCTTGTTATATATCGGGCTGGCACTGCATTTGGTGCTCGGTGAACAGGTGGACCGGCAGAGACTCTGTACAGAACTCGCACGGTATCACGGCGTCACACTCGTCCGGGGGCGACACGCCGCTCGCCTCGTCGTACTGCTGCAGCGACGGCACACGACATTCAGACTGAAATTATATTGACATTTGATGACAACTCAAGAACATTTGCTGTATCGACAATACTGTAACATTATTTATGTAATGAATACACAATATAAAAGAGAACATATACTAAGCGTCATATAGGCCAAAAACGCGATTCCATGATATTTTAGAGATATTTGATATTATATAGAAAATAAAACCAAAGTTACCTCTAAAATTACAAATAAACTGCTGGCATTTCGAATAATGACTAAACTTACGTTTACTTAGTTATTATATGGTTTGGATTTTTAATACAATAAAAATATGACCTATTTTTTACTAACTAACATAGCGCGCATTTACTTACAAGCATCGACTTTTAACTGTCAATATTAAATACATACTTTAATATTATAAAGGCGAAAGCATGGGCGAAGGTAACTATGTATGTCTGTCTGTCACGTTACGTTAGTTAGAGCAACGGATCGACATGATTTTATTGTGACATAGGCTACTTTTTGTCACGGAAATCCTTCGGGATAAACTCTAATGTCACATTCTAAAAACTTCCACGGACAAAGCCGGGCGGGAAGGTAACCAAATAAAAGTAGAAGTAACATGATATTCACCTGATGTCTGACCAGGTCCTCTGCCACTTGCAGTTCGTCACAGAACTCGCACGGAAGCCTTATCTCAGCCGCCACCGCACCTCTGTCAAACATACAAGTTAATGAACCAACGTCTGCCACAAAAATAAAAAATCACTCGAATTCAAAGAGCCGATGGTATTGTTCGAGTCTATTTAACGAGTGGCCGGTACAGTTTGTAAGTAAATAAGAAGTCCACTCACTCAGGTGTCGGCGTGCGGGGCGGAGTCGTCGGCGGCGCATTGTAAGGCGCTGTCACCTGCAACAAATACAATTTACTAGAGTCCATGCCACCAGACAAGTCCCGGGACCATTAGCGGAACTAGTCCAAAATTAATTAAAACAACATCGGAGTTGGACGAATTGTTTCATTCATTATTGTTTATTTTTGAGTTCATTGATTTTAAATTAATTTTTTATTTACATTAATAAACAAGATGAGTAGAGAAGCACGTAAATTAGATCCCCTCGTATCCTCTTTTGTTCCTACATCTACAACTTATACTTTTTATTGCCAGGTAGCTTTTGAGGCAGAGAGTATAGTAGCTTTGAGCCATACTCCTTACACTGTGAAGTTTTCCTAAATATCTCTAAAACTACTAAATAAAAAAATGTGTATCGTGTTAAGCAAAAAAAGAACTCCAAACGGATTTTTAATTTTGGTACATTAAGTTATTTATAAATTTATTCATTAATGCTGTCAGAAGCGTTTGTTTGAGTCAAAGAAAAGAGTGGGCATTGGGTAACGTTTGTTTGAGCCATGAACTCCCAAAGACAGGTAATTTTATATAATTATTCAATTTATTAATAATAATTAATAAATAATCCAGAAAAAATAAAATTGCTATTAAAAAAAACATAGACCATATTACCATAGATTAGCATACCTACTACGAAAAGTGACATAAGTCACTTTGTTGTGTATTGTTTCGTCAAAATAATAAAACGTAAAGAACTCCCCGAGCGAAGCCGGGATTGTATCTAGTATACTAATATTTTTCATGTCAAAATAGAACAACGAATCGACGTTGATTTTTATATAGACAGTTTGAGGGAGGTAAGTGAGCGACATAATTATGCTACTTTTAAAGCCGGGACAAATTTTACTCGATTATAGAAATGGCAATATATCAATCTACTGAGAGTAAAAGGTTATACTTCCCAACGCGTGACGTTGTATATATGACAAATCTATTAAATATTCTCATTAGCGCGATACAGGATTCAGTATTGAGACAGTAGCGCCATCTATCGATGAACCGCCAGGTTAATAGATAATGAGCATAAACAGACCTTTTAAACGTCCAAGCAGTCGTTAAATATTCATTGAAAAGGATTTTCAACAATTTTTTGCAGCGTATGGAATTATTGTTATAAATAGGGGTTAATTTAATCGAAACCGGATGGCATTGATACACGCCATTATTTGTACTTAGGACAGTATAAATTTCGAATGCCATCCGATTTGAACAATTTTCGTTCGCGTGTTTCGGCTGGCAAAAAAAAATTAGGGTATTTCCTTTAATGCTACCGCATTTTTATCCGGTTGCCTTTTCAAAAAATTTTCGATTTTGCACCACACCCATATCGCCGCCCCTGTCCATTTGGGGTCACTTTGACCGCTACCAGGGGACTCTCTCTGTACCACTCAAAGGCCTAGATTACCACTCGCCATCCGGTTGACTGTCCGAAAATAGTAGTCATGTCATGCCGGCAGGTCTGGTCAAGACTGATTGTCATCAGTGGGAAGGATGCGGAGCATTGCGGGGGCGTAGATGTGGCTGGACATGCTGTGTTCAAACGGGGTCACCAATATAGAAATGGCAGTTTCAAAATATGTACTAGTGGGTCGCTATTATATAGAATGATGAAAGAAAGAAAAACTAAGTAAATTCACCTCATTGAGCCCCCGCCGCAGCCTCCTAAGCTCGCTCTTAATTTCGCTAAACCGATCGTTGCCCAAATTCAAGTTGGTCTGGTCTTCCGCAGCGCCCGTGATCTTCCGAACCTCCTCCTCATTTCCACTATCAGTATCATCATCACTGTCCCTGTTCTTCAGCTTGAGCTCCCTCATCCTCATGGCGAACTGCTCCGCAGACATCGGTAGACATTTAGTGAGAAACTCTGCGGTGGGTGGTGTGCCGTGCTCGTGTCGGGAGGAACTGGCCGTCTGCTGTATATCTGTGAACAGAATATAAAGTTAAATTATATAAAACAATTGTCCAAGTTGCGACAAGTACAAGTACGACTCGCGCGCCTAGGGTTCCGTACCATTATTTCGGTCATAACTTTAAGACAGGATTTTCGTTAAGGTATTCCTGCAGACTACAAGAAAGGACCTGCATTCCCTTTTTTTTTTAATTTTAGACTATAGTTTCGGAGAGAATGGGGGGGGGGGGGGGTTATGGTGGATTTTCGTACATTTTCTTTAATATAATTTAAACTATGCATTTTAAAATTTTATTTATTTGTATAGATTGTAATTTCCTAGGAATCGATAGAGTAAAGTAATTGCTAGAACGTTGAACGTGAATCGGAGGGAACGAAAAGCCGGCGTCCGAGCCGTGAAGATTTGTGTTATGAGTATGCAATCTCCTGAAAATTGTACCTCTCTCCTCATTGTTAACTTTCGGCCGACGAGGCTCAAGCCGTGGATCACCCCCAATCTCAGCCGCAGGACTCCTCAGTGGGCTCAGTGGTACCGCCGTCTCTAGTCCCTCTGTCGGCTCCTGTCCCCTCTCCCTGGCCCCCTCGCGCGAGTTCTGCCAAAGGGTCAGGTCGCCTGGCTGGAACAGGTTTGGCGGGGGACGTCGTAATGTGGCGCCGCGCGGTCTTCTGAAATCAATGGCACATTTAAAATTAGGAATTCGCATGGGTAAATGTGACGCACAGTAAAAGACCTGCAAGCTAACCCGTGAAGAAAAATACATGTTTCATTATGATCAAAAAAGAGCGAGTCAGTAGTCGCCAATATTACTTGCTCGTAATCTAGGTAATTATACTAATATTATAAAGAGGTACAGTATACGACCAGATAAATAATGCGCATAGAAATCTTCCGTCATACTTCGTATTTCCGACAAAAACCGAGTCACAAAACATAAGGGTCCTAAATATTGCAATTTCAATTTTAAACCTTATGTTAAAGAGATTAGGGTTCAAGGTCATTTTAAAATCACACGTTTTTGTCGGAAATACAAAGTATGGCGAAGATTTCTATATATGCGCATTATTTCTTTGATCGAACTGTAAACTGTGTAAGGATGAAGGGGGTAGTCTCTAAAACTACTGATCCGATTCTGAAAATTATTTCACTACTAAGAAGCTACATTATCCCTGAGTGATATACCAAGGCTATATTTTGTTTTGTTCGAAAATATCTATGGATGAAGCCGGGGTCGAAAAGCTAGTAGGTATTAAAAAAAACCAAATAGTATGAATTGGAGATTTTTATCAAATTAAGTTGGCACGCTAAATTAGAGAGATCTTTTAAACTTACACATTTTCATCATTAGTATCCAAAGGCAAGTCTTGTGGCACATTGCGAACATTTACGGTGTGTCGATGATTCCTGGGCAGCTGTCTTCGTAGCGGTCTCGCCTGCTGTATAATCTGATGTATGACGTTAGCGAAGTCCTCCTGGCTCCGTACGGGGGCCCCGGGGCTCCGGGCGTTCCTGATGTTGATGTACGAGTTGGTCCTACCGCTCATGTCGACGATGCCGCGACCTTTCGGGTTCTCGGGTGGCGCCTCTGTCGACAAAACTAAGTTTAAAACGCTAAGGGCCAGCGTGCATAGACGCAACCATTCTTAGGATACTGTTGGTGCTGCCCCGCACCCGGCCAAGCAGCGAGCCGCATCTCTTGCGAATCGTGGCATAGAAACAATTTACTCTCGCCTCTGCGAACATGCTCGATGCGCTTGCAAAAGCGGGGCAGGCCCATCAGTACCCTAAATGGTTATATATTTTTTGCGTAAAGAACGCCCACGCTTTTTGAAGTTTCACTAAATAGGCGGCGATTCGATAATTAATTATTAAACGAGAATTGATCGTGAAAATTCAAGGAGTCACGTTTAGGCACATTTCGTTACACTAGAGAGAAGATAGATATTGAGATGCTCTCTCTGTCTCTCACACTGAATCTCTCTTATTCTTTATCTTTTAAGAAATGTCACTTCTATCACTTCATGTTAGCTTGTCAATTTTAACCAACTTCTAATTGTCATATAGATTTAAGGTGTATATAATTAGTAGGTATGGTATGCCATGTGACAATACAATAATTTGACACCACCAAGCTGATCTGATCATGGATCCAGTTGTAAACTTCAACCATACTTCAACTGAAACTAACGTAGCTAATTTGTCCTTATTTCATAGAAATAGAGCACTGGATTGATGTATTGGAGTAACATAGGTTGGACTATTTACGCCGGAAATCCTTCAGAGTAAAATGGTGTAATGTCACATTTCAAACACGGGTCATGCCGGGCGAAAAGCTAGTATTACAGTACAGTACAATTGTCATCTATTGACGTACCCGCCACATAAACAAAAACTAATTATCAATGCTGCTAATTGTTCCAATGGTGAATTTGACCTCCTCTTTATCATGTTTATGTTCGCCCCAGGAACAACGCCTTCTCTTGTAGTACACTATGGTGATGTCATTGTTAAATTAAACTATAATTTACTGACGTTTTTAAATTTTTTTAGTTAATTAATATAAAAAATATTCCAATAAAAGTTCCTCATTTCAACCCTCTCTAAACATTGCATTTATAATAATAGAAGATTTTTTTGTCCCAACCCTTTGTTTCACATTATTGATTACTACTGCTTGACTTCTAAGAAACATAGTGTCTATTAGTGAAAACATCGATGTATAAAATCATATCAAAACGAGTCCAGTACTTTTTGAGAAGGCACAGACAGACTGACAGATATACCAATATCTTATATTATATATATATTTGTAGTAATGGTGAGAGGATGTCAATCTTAGTGCTAACTTCATTCTTTTTATTACATATACCAATTTGAGTCCTATGATAAAACATGATAGAGTACTAAGCCTAAGGAGGGGCCATAGACGGGCTCCCCCTTTTCGCCAATTTTTTGCTCTTTGACGATCTAGGACGTCTAATTTGCACAGAGAATACAGTGGTACTAGGCACTAACCACTGTATTTCCCCGCCAAAAGTGGCAGAAAAAATTGTTCGGTGATTTACATGCCTCCTTTAGTATATACTCAAAGTAAAACATAGAAAGTTACCTTTAATTCCGTTATCTATTGCCACTCTGAAGTACCAACAGACTGTACTTCCTTTTCAAGACAAAGAAAGCTTTGTGCTTGCTATCAACCCGACAGCATGTATCATTTCTATGAAAATGTTGTGTTGTATTGTGCATTATGTTATTATGTAAAAGATACAACCATTGATATATTATTTAATAGCATATAAGCATAATTTTTTTCTTCAAACAAATGTTTCACATTGGTGAGCTGAAAGGGGGCAACCAACATTGTTGGTGTTTGCAGCCTGTTTTGGTTGTCATTGTAGTACTACTTGAGTCAGTGTGAGGCACCTAAGAATAGCTTTGCTACCCATGAGTTTCTTGCCTCTTTCTTGTCTTGTCTTTTTCTATGGGAACCTTAGCTCTCAATTTTTTTGAAATCGAAATGGGCTCAAACAAAGATGAAAAAAAGTCATGTTAGCCCCTTCTAGGCCTTAGCTGTCAATCATCATACCTTTGCCAGTCCTGTACAGCGCATGCCCAGAGTCGATATGCTGCTGCCGGTGTCGCGTCATGACGTACGTGTGGCATATTCCGCACCGCTCGGTCCTCGCGCCACAGTAGGCCATGTGTGCGGGCAGCTCGCGCCGCGGCAGGCGCAGCTCGCAGTAGCGACACGAGAGCTCGGTGTGAGCGCACGAGTCCCGCACGTGGTCGGCCAGGTCCGAGCCGCACACTCTCTCGCCGCACGCCTTGCATGGCACTGTAAGTGCAGAAAAGGTCTCTTTAAAGTGTAGTTGGATAGTAACTTTGGATGTAGGGGGTAATCACTTAAACTACTAAACTGATTCTAAAAATTTGTTGAAACCTATAAATATTTATTTGGCACTAGAGGTTGACATTCAGGATAGTTTATTGGGTCATTTTATTATGAAATTAAAAAACCAGGCTCATGTCTGTCTGTATCTCAAGAACCACTGCACAGATCTGGATGCAGTTTCTTAATGCTATGATGATCTTGTATTTCTCAAAAAACGGTACCTATCAAGCTAATTTGTTATTAGTACTCTCTTATGGAACATTCTACCTAATTCTGAATCCATTAGATTTAAATAATAACACAGATTGCAAAAAAACTTTTATTTTTTTTTTGCTTTTCAGTTTAGTGCATAAATTCTGATTCTACGCATATAGAAGTATAAATGTATCTTACATAGTTTGTGCAGACTCTGATAGTGGTTATCCAGCTCGGCGTGGGGGACCGCCTCCTTACACACAGGACATACACCAATGTTGCGAGCACAATGCACCCAGTGGGTTGTGTAATTTACCACTGGGATGTCACGTTTGCTGCAAAGGAAGACACATTTTGACTCATAATACTAACATTTCTTTAAGAATATGTGCTTTAATCAACTTCTTTTGCCTCAGGGGGCAAGTGAAGCAGGCCTCCGCACTTCTGATCAAAATAGCTCAATAGATCTAGCCTTTTGCTTGTTAGATAGGAGCAAAAAATATTTTCAACTGGAGCTGTGATGGCAATTGTGAATACTTCAAGTTGTCAAGAAAGAATTTGTCTTCAAGTACCAAACTTTATCTAGAGGTACCTTCAATTTATGGTTATCACAATATTGATATATATTTATGTTGAGCTTACTACTAATTACTACTTCGCTTTAGAACAATACAGCATGTTGATTTTTTTTGTCTCTGCCTACCCCTCTTGGGATAACAGGCGAGATGATAGATAGATAGCATGTTGAACTTAATAAATACATTAAAATAAAATAAAATATGAATATTACAATGGTTCTATCAACCAATCACAAAATGCTAAATGTAGTTATTTTATTTCAGTTCAACAGGGTACCCAGTGGCCAGTTTTATCAATGTAGGTATATCGAGATCTAATCTTAGTATGGTTATGTCAGATAAGTTTCTAATTAGAAAACCCATAGATATGCCTACCTAATATAACTGGGTAAAACATTTCCTTTTAAACAAGTTAAGTGGCTCATAATAAATACTTTTGTAATGCAATTTATGCAATCTAGACATGATATTAAGCAGTAGCATAATAAAATTTATTATTAAATAATTAATAATCCATAAAATTGAAATGTTAAATGATGATGTAAAAGTAAATGTTTACAATTTGTACCCAAAGTAAAGAAGCAATAATCAGAATGAGAGGATTCTCGTATGTATTGCAGCTATATATAGTTGGGCACGTTTAGAAAATATAAATAGCTACAAAGTATAGAGACAAAACGGCGTTTTTCTTACCAATTGCTGCAAATTGTTGTCCGTTCCGGCTCCATTTTTCGGTGATAGTTTCTCTAGAATTTAAATGAAGCTACAAATATTTTATTGAAATCGTTTCTAAATTAGATTTTTGTCTACCTACGAGAATAATAACATTTCATATTTCTTCAAAATCCCGCAAATTGCATTTTCTCGCAATTCAAAAACGTAAATTTTTTTCTAGCTGTCAAAATAAATGGATGAAAAATTATTAGTGATGACATTTGCGGTAAACGGTAAAAAGATTGAATGAATGACGTAAATGTTTAATGCCCCTGCCACACACTCGTCGAGTGGCATGGGAAAGGAAAGGAGGAAGAGTGTCATCATCATCATGGCGTCTTCCGAGCCGAAGGCTCGGGAGGTGCCGAGGTTTACCTCTTCGCACCGGCATTGTCTCGGGGGGGCAACTACCCTCCGGTGTCTTCTTTAGGCGCACCGCCCGGTGCGACAAGGTGGCTTGCAGCTACCTGATACCTTAGACTTGGGACCCAGTTGGTCCCCCTACTGGGGACTCAACTCGAGGGGTAACTATCTCCCGCGGGAGCGGGCGACCTGCTGCTGGCCTATGGTACGCAGGGGCTATGTCGCGCAGATGCTCTTGTCGGCTGTTGTCGGCGCGGTCGTACATTCGACGCGCCAGCGCGACCACGAACTCTTCTACGCTTGACATTCGCAAGTCCCTGCGTATCGTAGTATTGCGCGCAGTGCCTTGTTCTGCTGGATCTCCAGCTGGTGTTTCCTAGTATTGGACAGGAGACTGTACCACGCCGGCGAGGCATAAGTCAGGCGGGAGCGGACATAGAGCTTGTATATCCTAAGTTTTACCCGGAGTGGCAGACTTGAGCTTAGGACCGGCCGCAGCATGCCACTGGCAGCCCTCGCATTACGAATGGCGTAGGACGCCATATGGGCCATGCAGAGCTGCCGGTCTATCTGGCACCCCAGGTACTTGGCGGTACTAGTCCACTCCAACGCCTGTCCTCGCAGGCTGAGCGGCGGTGGTAGGGATCTCCGGGAGGTCATCAGTGCGACAGTCTTGCCGACATTGACGGACAACCTCCACTTGTCCAGCCAGTCAGGTAGTAGATCCAGCAGGCGTTGCATCTTCCGTGCCGCGTGCTGTGCGTTTACGGAAGAGGCGAAAAAGGCACTGTCGTCCGCAAACAGGGCCAACAGCGTCCCCTCTTCGCCTGTAGGCGAGGGTCCCAAGTTAGGTATATCATCGGTATATATCGCATACAGTGCGGGGGACAAACAGCTCCCCTGGGGTACCCCGGCTGAGATGGTTCTCAGAGATGATATCTCTCCCTCAAGGCTGACGTGGAAGGTGCGGCCCTCCAAAAAGGACGCTACCACTCTCACGGCCATTGGCGGGATCTGCTTTTCGAGCATTTTGAAGAGGAGGCCGCTGTGCCACACTCTGTCGAATGCTTTCTCCATATCGAGAAAGACACCGACAGAGCAGCACCCCCCGTTCAGCTCGTTCGCCAGCATATGCAGTACTCTCACAAGTTGGAGAGTAGTGGAGTGCCCCTCCCTGAAGCCATATTGTTCCTCTCGGAGCTCGAAGCAGGGCTTCAGTCGTCGGAGGAGCAGCCTCTCAAACAACTTGGAGAGACTGGACAGGAGAGTGATAGGTCTGTAACTGGAGGGTAGCCGACGGTCCTTCCCCGGCTTGGGAGGAAGAGATGTAGTGTGTCCACGTTGCTCGTCATGCCCACTGCTCCATGTTTTGTCGGTTTTTGTGCGCGAGTCAAAGGATCGAGTGCGGCGCGTTGCGATTAATTGCGCGAGTAGAGCAGTGTGTGGGCAGAGAGGGCAACATCGCGGCAGCACGAGGAGCATAGTGTCAAAAATAAAATGTGTACTGTGTGGATTTAGCACGATGACAGCTGAATTGAAATTGTAAAGTTTAAAAAAATGAACGACGACGCTCAAAGACAGTCATTTTCTCCACCCTCAGCGACCCTCAAGAGTTTTTGACATAAGACTGCACTGCATCGCCATCTATCAACAACATAATGAACCTATTTTTGTTTTTTTTTAAACTGTCAGATTGAAAACCTCTCATTCTTTTCGTAAGAGCATGACAGTGTAGAGAAAATTTGTAGAGGGAGAATAATCAAAATCTCAGATTGAACTATGTCTACGTAGACAGACTCTCTACACGGTCATGCACGCACGGGGAGATATAGTACATGTATATTCTAGCTAGGATAACAAAAGGCTTTTTGGTGTAGATTGAAATAACTTAATCTGAACAAAAAAAGACATTTTATTTTAAAACTTTAATTTACACAACGAAATAACATTAAAACTAACCTTAATAATTAGATACCTACAGGAGGCTAAAGATGGAACTATGTCATATAACATTGAATAAATAAAATGTAGTTACAAATACATTACCAAGACCTTTATTTTGTAATTAATTCTAAATGCCCAATATCAAACCAAGGGTTGTTTTGTTACCCATCACAGTCAAGACATAGACATATATGTTAATATGCTGTACTATAATATATATTACAGTATTATAGGTAGGTGACGTAATATAAATATATATATTACTAGTGTAGTTTTGGAATTTTGCGTCTTTTTAAATTATGTTGATATTTAAAATTCTTAAAAGACGTTATATTAACAATTTTACATATTAATTATTTTTTTTAACCTATTTTACATTTGCAGAATTTTATTAATATTTTTAAATTCTTCAGTTTGTTTACCAAATAAGACAAGTCAAAAAAAACACTAAAATAAATATACTTTGCACCGTCCCGTTTGTCAATATTGTTGTCATAGTTCAACTGATCTCCAATAGATGGAGTCTAATTTTAAAAGTAACATTTAATTTTGATTTTATAGTTAATTCTTCGTAATTAGTTGATTCTAACTTCTTAAATTATAATATGGTGTTATTATGACGTACTTTATTAAATTATTCACTAAAATTAATTTATCTTTTCTTGGTATTTATTATTACCCAACATCAAATATTTCAATCATACTTAACTATGGTTGTCTATTCATCTACTCCTATCAGTATTGAGGCCATTGAGGGCCTATCTATCAAACTTATACAATGGCTCTAGAGTAGAGGATGGCTAGATACTGGAGACAACATCAGGTCATCTTTTAGTGAAGATGAATTTACAAAGACTCTTTTCATGTAGATACATCTACAGTACATGTAAATTAGTTTTTTTTTTATTTTATTTTATTTTACCCCAGTACTATCAAAGTAGTATAAGCTGAATTATGCTGTTTATGGAAACCATGTCACTGCATGAAATGCCGGTTCAGATGGCTACATGATATTCCTGAGCATGCCCTTAGAGCGAGACTTACATTACAGGAAGCTGCTAATTCTGGCTCTTATCACTATTGGTCGGGCTATAAGAAAATATGCTGACTTTCCATGGACTGACAGGAGGAGAGATGTCAAACTTCCATCAGGCTATGACTGCTGTTAACGGAAATCGTTATTACGGATTTAGGACCTAGGGCCAGGTGTTCTTCTATTGTATATATAGCTAAGGAGCTCTTGATAGATCTTTTATTAAATAGCAGCACTCTTTGGAGCTCTGACCCAGCCCATGTATCGTTTTAGGCTCATCTCCCCATATGAAAGACATTAATAGAAGGCTACAAGAATAACTATACTAATGCTTGTGAAAACCAAGTAGTTCCTCAGAATGATGTGGACCTTATGAATACAGTCAATGCAGACTTGATGATGGAAAACAACCCTTATTTAAGGCAAGATAAGTCTATGTAAAACATTTTTTCAAAACAAAACGTACCCTTTCATTCTTTATAATAAAAGTATAGTAAAGTTTAAATAATAACCGAGAAGTTATTATGTACACTCACATTTCAGACACAGCTAAAATTACGTCATACTAAAAATTAATTGTATTATAATAATTAAACAACTGTAATTTTAATAAAGTAGCCTACATTCTGGTTTAAGCTAGTTCATAACCGAAATTCAAAAATATCAAACAAATGAAAAGATTAGATTTTCCTCTCTGTAGTGGATGAGATCATTCTTGAACATTTTGTGAACAGCCGAATTGAAGAATCGGCCGAATTACAATGATTTCTAAATATAGAACGAACATAACCTATACTGTTTTGTAAAGCGGCTATAGTCTCGATTCGGCTAAGCTTTCAATTATGCTATTAACTAAAGTATCACATAAACCCCAGATATAGGTACCGGGACGGTTCTTGAGCGGTGGTCGTTAGATGCGCAGAACACAATTTTTGGGTCTGATTGACGGTATGAGGTATTAATTTTAATTTTACCAGCAGTAAAAAGCAATCGTAAAAACAAACACCAATAAATCAATTATAATAAATATACAAGTTATATTACACTCGAATTACATATGCGCAAACATTCCCCCACTTTTTCGTCGAGCGCTCAAGAACCGTCCCGGTACCTGTATTCGTTTCACAATCATCGTATAGCGTTATTTGTTTAGCATTATTTTGAAACAAGCAGTTATTTAAAAGAAAATCGACCTATAGCTCTATTTTCAGGCACGACGATTTTTTTTTGCACACTATAGACCGACTTATCTCTTCACGTCGCGAACCCCACCACGCGTGGGTCCAATTTAAAATTCTACTTAATTTTAAGATATCAATTAACCCTTAAGGTTATAGGAGACATTCTAGGGCATACACCTTGTGACATAAAAACTTTAATATTGTCCTCGCTGGAACCCTAGGCCCACCCCTCTCATAGTGTGTGTGGTGGCACGGGCTACCTCATACTGAGCTTGCATAGCTTGGAACATCTCCTCTTGCTTCTTGATGGGGTCCACTGTCTTGTCGGGCTTCTTTGGTTCTATGGTTGCTGTGGGAAAAACAAATGTTAAAAAAACCATAGCAAGCAATGTCTGGGTAATGTCGTTTTTGGCCTATGAATCTACATGGATGCTACTTATACAAGGGGAGCAAGGGGAGGCACAGGTAAATATCAACCTAAAATTACTTTTAGTATGTGCCTTTTCTTTTCATTATTAGAATCCACTTCGTATTTCTAATTAAGATTTTAAAAAGTGCTGTTATTATAATTTTGAATTGATTGATTGAAAAGTTGAAGTGAGTCTCTTACGAGCACGTAGGGCTCGAATTACGCAGATGTAGTAGCCCTCTTGCGCAGGCGTAGATAAACGACGGGTCTGTTTTAGACCCTCATTTTCATTCAAATTACGAAAAAGGCAAACAGTCAGAAGCCAGCCAGTCTGTAATTTCCAGGTTGTTTTTGGAAAACGAAATATTGCAATTTTTTCGACATGTCACCTCAAAAACAATATATAATCTCCAGCTATAACCACAAGTATACTGACCAGGATCCTTGATGCCCATCAGCCTCATAAACTTCTCTGTCTGCTTGCCGTCATTGTCCTGCGCGAACCTGGTGCCCGTCCAAGCCCCGGCGCTGGTATCCGCGGCCGCCGCCTTATTCTTGTTGGCCCACAGCAACTTCCGTTTCTGCACCTGCAGCGAGATCGCGGAGCCCTATTGAGCGACTTTGGTGGTCCCTTTCGCCATAAGCGGGTGGGGGGTGTTGGTAGGGGATACATTACTCTTTTGACATTATCAGTCATTCATTTAGAGCTTTTTTCCTGTATTTAATTTATGCTAAGTTTCAAGTATTCGACCGAAACTCTACTGACTAAATTCCATATTTTTTGTTTCAGCGATTTCAGTAAGTCAGAACATGACATTTTCGTCCGTGGAGCCCATATTAACTTTCATCCCCTGAGTTCATTCAAAAATCCAATACAAAAAAGCACTTTCAGTTTTTCCCGAATTTTTACGGGCAACTTTTCCAATTATTCTTTCCCTAAAAACCTTATTCAGATATAACAAACCATTTAAAACAAATAGTCAAATCGGTCCAGCCGTTCTCAAGTGATGAGCTTACTAATGAACAGCATTTAATTTTTAATAGATAGATACAAATAAATGTCAGCGAAAATACAAAAAGTCAGATAAACTCAGACAGAAGCATTGTATAAAATATCCCATTTTAAAAATTGTTGACTGCCAGAATAGACCCCGAAACGGCCGAATGGATTTAAACAAAATATTCAGCAATCATAGACATATCGCTCTTTCATACTTATATGTTAAAGGGGTAGCTGTAATAATGAGGTCAGTAGGGTTAGCATAGTTAGGATCGCGACCTCTTCCATTTTTTTTGCTCGGACATTCTCGGGCCGGGCATTACTTGGGTGGCCATTGGTGGGGACCTGTCGTTTTTGGCCTTTGAGTCAAAACGAAAGTAATAAATTAGTTAATAGTGATATTCCACGGTCGATAGTAAGTAAATATAGTGACCTGATCCAGTATCTTGTTAGTGTTGACGGCAGCCGGGTTGTAGTAGGAGGGTAGCCCGCCCGACTCGCTGGCCGCCTGCCTCAGCTGCTGCGCCGTCGCCATGGACCCGTCTGGTGTCTTTATTTGTAGACCTGCGGGGAACGTATACACTATTTTATTGAAACATTCCATCGAACAATACAAAATAAACAGAGCATCTTAGCACTGCTTTGTCTCATAAATATTTGAGAACAAACTACAAGTTGCTAGCATTAATGAAGGCAGAGATCCTTACACAGGCTCTGATGAAACCTGAATATCTTGGGAACCGCTAGCTAACCCGATTTTCATGAAACATATCTAAGAACCTGCTCTTTTTTTATAGAGAAGACGACATGTGACCTTGCCACCGCCTGATTATTAAGCATAGGTGGTTGGTCCATGAATGCGCGCGACTGGCAGAACATAATACAGTCCGCCAGTCGCATGAAGGACCCCAGGTTGTAGGAAGGAGGAAAGACCGACGCCGGGAGTTCGTTTCATTTTTTGACGAATCACTGAACTTTTTCGTTCGTATGCAGAAATGAAATCTGTATCCTGTGCGAACAGTGCGGGTGCGAAAAGGGGATGGAGGGACGAGGTCATGGAGTTCTTCTGAACATTCCCCCATAATATAGGCTCCAGATTTCGTGTGGCCTTTGGGTCATTGATGATGCGAATCGCTCTTGAACCTGAACGTTAATTTACCAAAGTGTTTCTGTACTGTAGCTTCATACATTATGAAATGAACAAGACAAACTAAGAGAACGTTAGTGTGATTATGAAGTCTCACCCATTTTCTCCATGGCCTCCAGCTTCTTGTTCACCTTGTAGGAGGTCGGCCTGTAGTCTGACGAGGCGGGAGGGGAAGAGCGCTTGTCGATGCTTGGACAAAAAAAACCACATGCTTATTATATAAACCACTGTCTCTATTACTGAGGATAGTGACTCCCTCCATCGGCTGTGGTCCCTTGCCTGATGAAAGTCAGTCAATAGAGGTATCCAGGTTTTCGGACACCTCTATTACCACTTTCACCCCTGCCCATCACCACAAGCCTTTACAAATGGTTGCCCTCTCTTCGTGCAACATGGCCGAAATACTGCAGAACTCGTCTCATGCACACAGTGGAGATCCGTGGCTTAGATCATCAGCTATGTTGTTCGGCTCTGACAGTATTTCACTGTTATGTAGCTACTTTATTACAGTCTAACTTTTTTTAAATAAAACTTACTTGTAGATTTATAGTGTGGTAATTGTAATATATCGCACCAAAAGTACTAACTTCTTCAATTTAGGAAGAGAGCATCATGTTTATAAAAAATGTCTTACCCGCTTTCTTGTTGAAAGTGCGGCCGCGGCTTGGCACGATCGCCGCGCTCTCTCTCCCGGGATCGTGATCGGTGGTCGGAGTGTTTGTGTCTGTGGACAAGAATGTCAAGAACCATGTTGTAAAGTCGATAAACAAAGTCAGCGGAAATGTTCACTTGGGCGCCATTGTAACACCATAGGACAAACAAATTTTCGCATTACTTAGGATTGAGCAATAAAGAAAATGAAATGTAATCTAGGACACTGTGATCACATGTCAGCTTTAAAAAAAACCAAAAGTATATAAGAAACCCATAAACAATCTGGCTTGTGAATATCCATAGTCACTGCCTACCACACAATAGTTTATCCCCATACAAATTATCGATATAGGACTCGTAAAAGACTTTTTTAAATATATAATTGGCATGTAATAAACTGATATTTCCTTACTCACATCACGCAAAAACAACAGTTTCGGTACAAATATCTCTATAACTACATGTAACACTTGAGGATGCCTGCTGTACGTGGAACACTTTCTAACCCTCAGTGTCGTGGCAGGTCTCTAATTGGGTCACTCTCCAATAAAAGATAATACTGTTCACTCTACTATATTGACATAGATCTGCTTGCTAGGCAGTATTATGAATGACCTAGTGAATTACGACGCTATGCATGCGACCTACTGTCGGGAGCGTTTACATGTAACTGGCGTGCGCCGGAAATTCATACTTGTACGGTCTAACCGCCACACTACATAACTTTCATCAATTATAAAAATAACATAATACAGTATGTAGTAGATATAATTTGGCTTTTAAAAAAAAGTGTACCGACTTCAAAAGTTATGCACTGAAAAGTGTGCTTTCCGAAAGCAAATGCACAAGTCACTGAACAAACGAGAAAAGAAATCTCACTAGTTCAGTCAACTGAACTGGTCAACTGAACTAGTGGGAACAGACGAAAAAAAAAACCCAAAACGCTTCAAGTGTGACTATAAAATTTGAAGAGTTCTCGATTTCTCCAGGATCCCATCATCAGATCCTGACCTGATGACCATGGGACCACTTGGAAAGTATACCCTGTCAAACAAAATATCCAAATCGCTTCAAGTATGCCTATAAAATTTGAGAAGCTCTCGATTTCTCCAGGATCACATCATCAAATCCTGACCTGATGACCATAATGGGACCACCAAATCGGTAGAAGTAATCGGGGAACATACATAAAAAAATAAAGATTCCGACGAATTGAGAACGTCCTCCTTCTTTTTTGAAGTTCGGTTAAAAATACTCGAAATAATCTTCTTCAACAATTTTGAACCACTTCTCTAATTTACGTAACGCTTAATGCATATGAAATAAGGTTTAAATTACTTTGATAATTTTCTCAGTTGTATCTGTGAGCTGTGTAATTGTAGTAGTTGCCTCAATATCTAATATGGACGAGCGTCATTTCGTAAACGTGTCTTTAGAAACAATTACCTTCCCTCTTCAGAGCGCCTGCTATGTCTGTCTCTCTCACGCTCTCTGTCGCGCCGCTCACGATCGACAAATCTGTAACGGACGATATCAATTAAATACCACTGCGTAGTATAGCGCGTCATATAATTTGAGCCAAATTGAGCGCTAGAGTAGGGAGAGCGTTCATACAAATTGTATGGAGCGGAGTATAATCACGTGATACTTATCGGCTCAACTTACTTGGGACGTGTTAGTAGAAAACAAAGTACCCGACTAACGTACTAAGCTAATTTAAAGAACCACTGAACAGTTTTGGATGCCATTTCACTGTTATGATCAACATTACTCGAGGGATACGAGCGTTAACTGTGTATATGCCGATTAATCGATATCTAAGATGCCCTATTAATCACTGACTAATCAAAACTAGGTACCATAGCGCGGACGGGATTAAACTGGATTCCCTGTCATGTCACGGGCGGGACGCGTGCGTTGGTCGCCATGACATGACGTAGAATCTCAGCCATATAAACATTTTTAGTCAATCTTTCATCCTTCATTCTTTCAACGTGTCCAAACCAGCATAAACTACTTTTATTCATTTTAGTCACAACATCATCTTTTACACCGCATTCTTCTCCAATGACATCGTTTCGGATGATATATCAGATATATTAACCTTGGCGATGCAGCGTCTCTGGTATCGTGCGAGCGACCACTACCGCTACCACCACTCGAGGGCGAGGTTCTGTCAAACGGTTTCATGTCCATCAAGGGTGGGGGCGGCACATTCTGAAATATTAATATTTATTATATATTAAAGCAAGCAAATGACTACAACTGCCTGGTGTTAAGCAATAGTGGTGAGTCCAACCAAGGAAGAGTAAGGCCAACCATTGCTTTACATGATGTCGCATATACACAATGGTGTCAATGTTGTATGTGGCTGTTAAGGGTCCTATATTGGGAATTTTTCTGGGATAAACTATTCCCAATTTCTCTGTAAATAATCCACCTGTGTCACTGTAATTTAGCATATAGTTACTTATTGAATATATCTAAGTGAAATAGCTCTTATTTTTTCAATGGATTTTATTGAATAGGAAATATGGGTAGTTTGCCCCTGCTGTCTCTTTCATAATCTATCACAAAACTCTAATTTTTTTTAAAAGCGCTGTTATACCATTACCCTTCAATTATATATGTCAAATTTTATGGTAGCTTATTGAAAATTTAAAATAATAATTATTTTATTATTTTTGCCAAATTAAAAAATCATAAATTTTTTTTTTTGAATTTTCAATAAGCTACAAAAAAAAATCGATATATATAATTGAAGAATAATGGTATAAGAGCGCTTTAAAAAAAATTTAGAGTTTTGTGATAGATTATGAAAGAGACAGAAGGGGCAGAATAATCCTTTATTCTACCACCCATATTTCCTATTAAATAAAACCAATTGAAAAAATAACGACTATTTCAGTTAGATATATTGAATAAGTAACTATATGCTAAATTACAGTGACACAGGTGGAGTATTTACAGAGAAATTGGGAATAGTAATATCTCCATACAAATTCCCAGTATAGGACCCTTAAGGTAGACCAGCCTTAGTCCCATGTTACTAATCTTATTGCGCCCATCGTCCCTCTATCCTTTTTTATTGTTTTGATCCATGTCGTAGGAGGGCGCCGTCGGCCTCACTTTCCTTCGGTAATATTTAAAACGGATCTTCATACGTAATACATGACCATACCAGCGCAGTCGGCTCTCACACATCTTGTCCTGAATAGATGCCACCTACAACTTTTCTCGGATGTATTCATTCCAGACTTTGTCTATCGTTGTCACCACACCAGACCATATTAACATACTTACGCTTTTCTTGTATATATATATTCAGCTTGCTTAATTTTGATACACTGTTTTCATCTTACCTGCCTACCAGTAACTTTATTCACACAATATTTGCGTTCCATATCTTCGGTCGCGGAACACTAAGATAGCTGCCCTCTGTTACAGTTTTTGGAAGAAAAGACGTAGGTACTTTGCTCGCATTTATTGAAGAACCAATCGTCAGTTTTTCCAATCGACGGAATGAAAGTCTTAGTAACATAACATAGCGGCTGTTTCTCCATAACTGATCCCAATTTGCAATAGTAACTAATAAACACTGGCCAAAATAATCAATAATGTTATGATAACAGGATATCTATTTGTGTTGACCTATAAAATGTTTGGAAATAGACATGAACTTCTAGCTGTCACGTAAACACGGGGTCACGGATATTTATATAAATCCATTATTATCTGTTGATATCCATGAATAGATTACTGTCAATGTTTGTTATATAATATTTTTGTACTATATACGTCTGCTCGGAGAGTACGCATTTTCCTTATCAAAAACAGAGCCGAGAGCACGTAATAGGGGTGTTGACAATGTTTTGGAAATACTTTTAAATTATACATACCTAGTTTACTATCCCAAATAATATAGTGAGAAAATGTTTATACATATGTATTTGTATTTTCATTAAAAAATCATGTTTTTTATTTTATTTTTTTATTTATAACACGTCCACACATTTGGGATGTTGACAGGGTAAACAAAATATTATTCTATTTAGTCCGACATTTAGATTATCAAAAAATATTGGACACGTAGTTTTTCTTTTGTCAATCAAACAAAAAATTACAGAGAAAACAGTCAAAGTTTGGGAGTGGGGGCCGGTGACGTCACTTCTAGGTCAAAAGTGTACTCAAATGTGACGTCACGCGGAATTTTAACGGGCTATATCTTCATCATTTTTTGTTTAATTGACAAAAGAAAAAATACGTGTCCAATATTTTCTGATAGTCTAACTGACGGACTGATTAGAATTTTTTAGTCATCATGCCTACAACAACACAACATTGATAAGAAAAAAAGTAATTGAATAATAATAATAATAGTACAAAAAAAACAATAATAATAATTTACACAAAAACAATTTCTAAACTAATAACACGCCTACTACTAAGAAAAGTAAAAAAAATTTTTCTTTCCAATCGTGGATTGGCTAATATTAGCTAGTAGTCTGTGGTTGTTTAATTTAAAATTTACATGAAGCCACGTGACCGGAAATTTTCCCTTTAGATAAAATAAAAATATATATTAATTAAACAAATAAATAAATATTATTTTCAGTGATTATACGTTATCTATATAACTACATATTATAAAGTCACCCGCGACCTTTTTCACTATTATATTGATTGATTCATTGTGTGAATCAAGTCGGGGGAAAAAGTTAGCCCCAGCTAGTTTTCATGGCGCCAGAGTTTTCAAGAGATATAATAAAATGACGTAGGAAATAATTGTGTAGAATAAAATTATCTACAAAAAAGGAGGCGACATTTTTTTGTTTCTATAAACAATTAGAAAAGGCAAAGATAAACAACCAGAGTTTTAAATATAATGGCGCGCGTTAAAACTGGTTCATGTATTTTCGTCGGTGTAGTATAAAACTGTATGTGAACAATCTACTATCACATACACAGTGGGTAAAGCAAATATATGCAAACCACACCTGCCCCCCTATTCCGTATCGCTGTTAAAACAACAATGGGGGCGAATAGCTAGTAATATATAAATATGTATATGTCGCCGCCAAATGGTTAAATCAGCCACTCAATTGGATGGCTAGGCATTTCATTAAATGGCGGCATTCAATTGAATGGCTAAAGAATGCTTAGCCAAATTGAACGTCACAGGCTCTTGGTTGTTTGTCGTATTCAATAAGTTTAAACTCAAAATTTTGTTTAAAACTAGTGTCCGGCTCATTATTTGTAGGTAAATCCATTAATGGTTCCTTTTTCTTTTATTATACTGTATATTTTAATTCAAAACAAATCATTTTATATAAAACAACACACAAATAAAATCAGCTGTTGACGCCATATTTGTTAGAGACTGCTAGCGCTATAGTGGCAAAATAAGGAACTAAATTTTAAATGACCTGGCGGCTTATGGTTCAGCCGTTTCTAAAAAGCTAGCTTTCAACCAGCCAACACATTAAACGTTAAGACATTATAATTCATTTAACGAACGGTTAAATTGAATGTCGCCATTTAATGAAATGCCTAGCCACCCAATTGAGTGGCTATTTTAACCATTTGGCGGCGACATATATAATATTTACCTTTGAATCAGGTTTGTCACCCAGCAGTCCGCGTCTGGAAGAACCAACCTCATATTGATTATTGTCGTGCCTGCAAACATATTTAACATTAACCATCTTACTTATGGACAACTCACTAAATGTGGACAATGCTACTGGCGTCTCTGGTCACGCCGGGACCCGGGTTCAAATCTCAAATGTGCCAAAAATTGTATACATTGGCTGTAATCAGTGGTCTAAATGGACTCCTTACATCGTTCCGGTTTGACAAAAAACTTATTTTCAGTTTAAAAAGTGACAACTCACTCTCCGACCTCGTGCCCCCTCTCCACCCCGTATTGGTATTTAAATTCTCTAATTAAAATACCTATATCGCTATCAGTCAGAAAGTTTAAAAGAAAATGAAATGCGTTCCGGTTCACTGGTTGTAATCGACTTCTCGTGCATCGGACGGATAACTGGCTAAAAGTGGACATTGTTACTGGTGTCTCTGGCCACACCATAAATAATCTGTGCTTGAAATAAAGGTGAAACTATCGCCAAGTAAGTTGAGCCGAAAGTATCACAATATGATCTACTCACTTGTGTCTCCTATCGGTCCTATCATCCCGTTTGTCGCGCCGGCGCTCGTACTTGTCAGCTTCATTGCGACGTGTGTCTGCGTAAAATTGAATACATTATTATCATAATAATATGGCCAAGTTGCGAATACGACTCGCGCGCTAAGGGTTCCGTACCATAAGTTTTAATTATCCCCTAAAATCGAAACTCTACCAAGTTTCAACATTTTTCGTCCAGTACATTCGGAGAAAATAAGCTGTGACAGACGGACAGATAAGACACATGAGTGATCCTATAAGGATCCTATAAGGATGCTAAGAGAAATGTATTCCTTTTACTGTTTCATTGTTTTGTTTTAACAAAATTAAGAAAAATCGACAAAGTAAATAATTTGCGTTTTTTTTTATAGAGGTTGTGAAAACGAAATGCAAATTTTTACCATGATTTTGTTGTCTTCCATAGTGGCTTGTATGTTGATGGGGCGAGTTACGGGCCTGCGGTAGTTCAGCATCCGAGTCAGCGTTTTGTGAATCCTGTGAACCAAAATCACCAAGCAATGACTACAGTGTTATCTATATTGTGGGTTCCTTCACATGTATTTATGAGCGTTTTTAGGGTTCTGTAAACAAAGGAACCCTATTGTTGTGCTAAGGATATCTGCCCCCCATATTCCGTATCTCTGTTGATAACAAAAAAGTGGATATGACAGGCGGAGAGTGAGTGTACCATGCTTGCTCGCTCTTCCTTGTCTATCATACCTTACTAATCTGTGAGCAACAGAGATACAGAATAGCCCTTCACTCCGTCTGTCACAGGCCTCACACAGCCCAGTAGAGAAACTACAGGTCCCGGCTAAATATGAGCATGACAAAGATGATGCTCAACAAAGCTGAAGTTGTGTTGTGGAGTATATTCTCCATCATGCTTGAAGCATGAAGTGCATTACTTTCAAATAACTGACAAAATATTATCAAAACCAAAAAAATCTATTTTGTAACACATGTACTTACTTACAAAACAATTTAACTTCTTTACTGACCCAATATTATTCTGAGATAAAAAGAGTAATGTTCCCAGAAGAAAGAATTGATCTTATCTTAACTGCAGTCTATTTTGAACAAATAAAAAGATAAGTATAAGCTGGCTCAATTATCTTTGTAGGGTTGTGCTTTATCACAGGCAATGTCTATTTCGCAAGTTCAGTGCGCTGGAGAAGGATTCAAATAAAGACCATTTAATTTAAATTTGTCTTGGGAAATAGAAAATTATTTACTTATTATTTGATTATACCTAGGGTTGAAAACCGTCCTCCAAATAGAACCCAGATTTGTTGAAAATAGCAGGGTGTTAAATTAAAAATTTACAAATTATAACAAATGAAAATTATCTTACTGTTTATAAGTTTACTGGTTTTACAGATGGCGACCCTAATAAAATTTTAAGAGCCTCTTTTACCGAATTTGATAAGTTCATTACAATTGCAACTCCATCACTCCCAATCATAGATTAACAGTTGAGACACTTCCATACACTCTCTCATAAAGATATATAGATTAATTAGAAAAAAACTGGACTCTGTGCTTATTTAGCAAGCATCTTTGTATGTCAGTAGAATACCTATATAACCTTAGATCAATAACAATAGACAAAAAATGTCCACAAGCCTTTATGGTTTATATCACAAATAATATTGACACATTTACAATAAAATACAATAATATACCATCCAAATCTTTGCGGAATGGTTCCCAAAATAATGGAGGTATAACCTAAATTAAAATAGAATGTCCACTGAAAATTTAGGACATTCCACTGGAGAAAAGGTTTGGGAGTATAGTTGTAGGTCCACTGAGAATTGAGGACATTCCACTTAAGATACTGGAACCAACTGTCAATGTTTCGGTCCAACGACTATCGGATCAAGTGCGGGCAATCCAACGCTGTCACATGCTGGATGAGCCCGTACTGGAGAGGCTGCGCGCAGAATTACGAATTAACTGCATCATCCCTGTCCCGTCACAGCCTGCGGTAAGCAGACTAACATCACGTCCTACTACACCACAGACTGATGATGTAGACATGGATAACGCGGTTATAACAGTAAGTAGCCAGTATAATGAGCAATTGAGGAGCGTTTTGGAGGATGTGATTTTGGAGTATCGAACGACACCGCCCCTACTTAGACCGCGTTTGCCACGTTTGCCTATGCACAAACAAAACATAAACATTGTGAGTGCCCTAGATTCACTATTATCAAACTATTTTGATAATAGTGAAAACCTCGCCGACACGCATTCGATCCTGTACTGCGCCGCGGTTACGGCTTGCCGTGTAGCAGGAGTCAAGTTTTTCAATGAAGCTACACGACCTAAACCTACCGTACCCGCGTGGCAGAGCAGGATCCAGAGGCGAATTGACGAGGCTAGGGTACTCATAGGCAAGCTAACCTGCTTCAGGAACGGAAACACTCGTCCGCGAGTGATGCGTTTTGTGCAGCGAGCCTTCTCGGGGTTTGACATCAGACCCCGGGAATATATATCTCGAGTCACAGAACGCATCGACTTCCTGAAGCAGAAAATTTGTGCATGGGCAAACCGCATTCGCAGGTACAAGTTGCGATTGGATCGATACGTCCAGAATCACATATTTCAAAACGATCAAAGGCAGGTTTATAGAGACTGGGAACAATCCAAACAGAGTGTGACTGAGGGGAGTGTACCCGATGTTGAAACCACGAATACTTTCTGGCAAAACATCTGGTCGGCTCCCGTCAGTCACACCGAGGACTCTTGGATGGGGGATGTTGAGCGGGCCTGTGAGTCAGTGCCAGAGATGGGGTCTGTCATTATAGACCCCATCGATGTAGTTTGTGCGGTCCGTCCTATGGCAAATTGGAAGTCTCCAGGGCCCGACGGACTACACAACTATTGGCTAAAATGGATACGCAGCTCACACGCTCGCTTAGCTTCCCAATTCCAAGAAGCCATTGAGTTTGGATCGATCCCAGAATTTAAGACTACAGGCATTACCCGTCTGCTTTTTAAGTCCGGTAGTACCACGGATCCTAAGAACTATAGACCCATAACATGCTTGCCTACCATCTACAAGCTCCTTACATCCATTTTGAGAATCAAAATTGGTTGCCATATAGATACCAATTCAATCATGTCTGCTTCTCAGAATGGATGTAGGGCTGGGTCCCGTGGTACTAAAGAACTTCTCCTCATTGACATGACCATTAGCCAACAAGTTCGACGTAACCGAAAGAATTTATCGGCATGCTGGATAGATTACAAAAAAGCTTATGACTCTGTACCACATACCTGGCTCATGAGGGTGCTGGAGTTGTATAAAATCGATACAACTCTACGCACCTTCCTGAGCTCATGTATGGGGCACTGGAAAACAGTCCTCATCTATCCAGGATGCCGAAGAGCTTTCGGCGACGACGAACTAATCAGGATTAAACGGGGTATATTCCAAGGCGATAGTTTAAGTCCCTTGTGGTTCTGCTTGGCCCTAAACCCACTCAGCACACTGCTAGGGGTTTCAGGGCTAGGCTACCGTTTGCGGAGAGAGAGTCAAGTTATATCGCACTTACTTTACATGGATGATTTGAAGTTATTTGCCCAAAACAAATCACAACTGATAGATTTACTAAGGATAACTGAAAACTTTAGTAAATCTATCTGTATGGAGTTTGGTTTGGACAAATGTGCGAACATACATGTAAAGCGAGGAGTGATAACGGAATCTGAGAGTACACAACTCACAGATTCTGTAAAACTTGATTCACTCTCTGAAAACGAAACCTACAAGTATTTGGGTATGTCACAGGCAATAGCAATCAATGAGACAGACATGAAACAATCTTTGAAGGAACGCTTCTATGGCCGCCTGAAAAAAGTACTGAAGAGTCTTTTATCAGGCGGAAATAAAGTGCGTGCCTTTAATGGTTGGGTCATGCCTGTCTTATTGTATTCCTTTGGCATACTCAAGTGGACTCAAACTGAACTGGACGCCCTGGACAGACGAGTTCGGACACTATTGACCGCATATCGTATGCATCACCCACGCTCATCTGTAATGAGATTGTACATCCCACGGAAATGTGGAGGTCGTGGCTTTCTCAACGCTAAGACTCTCCACAATCGTGAGGTATACAGTCTCAGAGAATATTTTCTCAACAGTGAGGGGGTGATGCATGGAAATGTGGTCAAGGTAGACAAGGGCTTTACCCCGTTATCCTTGGCTAAAGAGAACTGGCACAAACCTGTAGTACTGAGTACCAATGACCGCAAGGAGGTATGGCAGAGCAAGGAGTTACACGGAAGGTTCTACAAGGCTCTTCATGGTTCTGATGTAGACCTTTTGACTTCCGTGTCCTGGCTACGCTTCGGTGATCTCTTTGGAGAAACCGAAGGTTTTACCTGTGCAATTATGGACGAAGTTGTCAAGACGAATAACTACCGGAAATACATAATTAAGGACGGCACGGCTGACATCTGTCGAGCATGCCACCGTCCTGGAGAGTCAATCAGACATGTTATTTCCGGTTGTTCTAGTCTTGCCAACGGCGAGTACTTGCACAGGCACAACCAAGTAGCCAGGATTATACACCAACAACTTGCTTTGCGATACAACCTTGTAGTCACGGAAGTACCGTATTACATGTATGTGCCTGAACCAGTTCTTGAAAATGGTCATGCCACGCTCTACTGGGATCGATCTATCATCACAGACAGAACTATTGTTGCCAATAAGCCTGATATTGTGTTGGTAGATCGATCAGCGCGCCTTGCAATGATAATCGATGTCACTATCCCACATGACGACAATCTTGTGAAAGCTGAGACAGATAAACAATCAAAATATCTTGACTTGGCTCACGAGATTGTCGACATGTGGAATGTGAAATCGGCAATCATTGTACCGATAGTCGTGACGGTCAATGGTCTTTTTGCTAAGAGTTTTGACCGTCACCTTAGGAGACTTGAGATTGACAGTTGGGTCAAGGGTCAGATCCAGAAGGCAGTACTCCTCAGTACGGCCCGTATTGTGAGGAAGTTCCTCTCTCTGCAGCCCTAACCACCGGTAGTTTGGGTATTAACCTCGCTTCCGGGGGGATAAATCCTTTTTTTATATTTTTATATATTTTTGTTTTTTTTTATACCCAAATATGTAAAAATATAATTTAAAGAAATATGTGAAATAAAGAGAATAATAATAATAATAATAGCCTTTTATTCAGATATACATTAAAAAATCACTTAAATCTAAACATTTTTTCACACATCGGTAACTCTGTCTGTTTGCCTAATGGCAAAGGCCTCCTCCATCTTTTTCCATTTTATTCTATCTCCTGCCAGTCTGGTCCAAGTTTTTCCTGCCTTATCTTTAATCTCATCATCCCATCTCCGAAATTGTCTCCCCCGTTTCCTCTTTCTATTTCTAGGATACCAATAGATAATCTTTTTACTCCATTTTTCTTTTCCTCTTATTGTGTGACCTGTCCACCTCCATTTTAAAGTTCGTATTTTTACTGTTACATCTTCTATTTTTGTGGTCTTCCTAAGAGTTTGGTTTTTTATTCTATCCGATATTCTTTTGCCGAGCATACTCCTTTCCATGGCACTTTGGCAGACTTCTAGTTTTCTAGTGTGAGCCTTGGTGAGAGCCCAAGTTTGGCAGCCATATGTTAATACAGGTAGCACACAGGTGTTATATAGTTTTCTCTTGATATTTACACTAATATGTTTATTTTTCATTATCTCTTTTAGTGCCCAGTAGCTTTTCCATGCTTTTCCAATTCGTGTATCTATTTCTTTGGACATTAAGTCGTTTGGTGATATTAACTGACCAAGGTAGACATACTCTTTTTCATAGTCAATTGTTGTGTTATTCACTATTATTGGTTCTTCTTTGTAGTTTGTCATAGCTTTTGTTTTCTGTGTATTCATTGTCAGTCCTGCCACCCGACTCTGTAAATCCAATTCAATGAGCATTTCTTGTAGATTTTCGTGGGTTGTTGAAAAGATTATAAGATCATCAGCAAATCTAAGATGCGATAGATATTCTCCGTCAATGTTTAATCCACAATCATCCCACATGAGGTTTCGAAAGATGTCCTCTAGCACTGCTGTGAAGAGTTTGGGTGACAGAGGGTCTCCTTGACGTACACCCCTTTCTAATGATATTTTATCTCCTTCTTTTTCTAATTTGACTTTTACTGTGCTGTTTGCATATAGGTTTTTAATTATCCTTATAAACTTCCCCTCTACCCCTTGTTTCTTTAATGAATTCCATATTTTTTCATGTTCAAGTGAGTCAAAAGCCTTGCGATAGTCCACAAAGCAACAATAAAATGGTAAGTTGTATTCTTTACATTTCTCAAAGACTTGTTTCACAACATGAATATGGTCTATTACTGAATAGCCGCTTCTAAATCCCGCTTGTTCTCTAGGCTGATTTTCATCTAGTCTTCTTGTTATTCTATTTAGAATAACTTTAGCGAATACCCTATAAATACTTGATATCAAACTGATTGGCCTGTAATTGTTAATATCATTTTTGTCGCCCTTCTTGTGCAGCAGTATGATGTTTGAAGATGTCCATTGTTCAGGGATTGTTTCACTTTCCAAGACGTCGTTAAATATATGTGTCAGTACTGGTGTGAGGATGTCTTTGTGCTCTATTAGAAAATCGTTGTTTATTTGGTCAGGTCCAGGGGCTTTGTCTTTCTTTTGTGTCTCTATCGCTTTCTCAACTTCTCTTTCCATGATTTCAGGGACTGTTTCACCCTCAGGCAAGTTTGTTTCTTCTAGCTTCTGTTGGCTTGAATATAACTCTCTGTAGAACTGAGTAGCAATAGAGATTATGTCTGGTCGATTGGTCTTACAGCTACCTGTACTATTTTTCATTCTGGGTATCCATTCTTTTTTCTCTGACAGTTGTTTGATAGCTTTTTTGATTCCCCCAGTTCTTGCTATATGTGTCTCAAAGATTTTTAATCTTTTATGTTGTCTGTCCTTTCTCATGCTTATTTTAATTTGTTTACTAAGGTTCATTATTTCTTTTCTAGTATTTTTTGACTTGTTATATGTAACAATTAGTTTAGCTCTTTCTTCCATGAGTATCCTTGTTGTGTCTGACAGCTTTTCTTCCATTTTATGTTTATGTATTTCGCTTTCAAATTTTGTATTTATTATTTCAATGAATTTATTGTATTTTTCTTGAGTTTTTAGTTTCTTTGTTACTTCTATGAAGTTTTTAAGTCTTGCATTTAGTTCGTGGGCAGGTAAAGATGCTAATGTTTTTGTAATTATAGGTCTGTTTTTCTTAAGATTCAAAAGTTTTAATTTTGTTCTGACCATTCTATGGTTGCTGTTGAAGTTAATGTTGTTTAGCACGCTACAATCCTCGAAAGCCTTGCTTTTGTTTGTTAAGACGAAGTCTATCTCGTTTCTGTAGCGACCATCTGGAGATATCCATGTCCATCTACGTTGTATTCGTTTTTTGTAGTAGCTGTTTAGTATTTTCAAATTATTTTCAAACGCCAAATTTATTAGTTTTTCTCCATTTCGTGTTCTCTTCCCTGTGCAGTAAGGACCCATTATTAATTCTTCACCAATCCTTCTTTCTCCAATTTGTGCATTAAAATCTCCCATTAATATTAAGTTGTCATGTGTATGTTCTTTTATTGTATTGTTAAGATCGGAGTAAAATGATTCAATTTCTGCCTTACTGGATTGCTCTGTCGGGGAGTAAATTTGTATTATGGACCATTTTTCCTTGTGGGGTGGGATCACCACATTTAGTATTGCAATGCGTTCTGATATTCCAAGTATTCCTTCAATATTATGTTTTATTTCTTTTTTGAACTATACACATTCACTATTTCTGCTAAATATTGCCTATTCCAAGTCCGATGAGCTAGAATCTTCAGAATCAACATTTATGACATATACTCCTGGGATAAAAATTTAAAAAAATGTAAAAGGATTAAAAGTTGGTTATTCCAAGAATGGCAGACGCAGCTAGGGCAATCAAAAAAACAATAGCCAATTACTTGCATATCTCAAGTGGAATGTGCTCCACTCTCAGTACACTGAACGGCTCTACAAGAAACTTTGGTTGTGCAGAGCATTGTCATTTGTGCAAATAACTTGCGGCACTTTTGACCAGGTATTGTATACTGCATTCGTTATTAACTGAAGAGATTCCATTTAAAAACTTACAATGGCAGTAATCTAGTTGTTTTTTGTGTCACAAGTGGATTGTAAAAATAATACTTAAAGGAGTCTGAAAGAGGTAGTCCAAACTGATTTGATACTTGAAACTAATCTCTAAGAGAAAATTCAAAAATTTAAATTCAGGGTAAAGTATCAAAACGAGTTAGGTCTATGTCTATGTACAATGATAAGCCAAAGTTTTATGATAAGGATATTACCTGGGTCTAATGTTAACCATAATGACCAGTTCAAGTGGAATCTGTTCCGCTAAACATGAGGGCACTATACCTTGCTCACCTTTCACAGTACATAATATACACAAGATCAATTTTAAATATAATTTCTTTGTAACTAACCCCTGTTTATATTTTAAAACCATAACAAATGTAATTTTAAAACAAATTATGTAGACATCACAATAATTTATATTATTTTACTTTTGACCAAGTTTGTATCATGATTAATATAAAATTACTAGTTTTACTAAATATGTAGCAAGTGAGGTTATAAAATTTCCAATAAATGAGGTAATACCTATTTAATTATGTACATTAAACTTACAACCACCATTATGGCTATTGTACTTACATGCATGTGTTGAGGTAAGATGAATGCTCAGACATCGCAGACAAGCCGTCTCGTGGAAGCCTTGTGTGAGGGCCCAACTCGAGGGGAGTATTTGACTTTTGTTTTGTGTCAATTTACAAATGGGGTAACATATAAAACAATAAGTGTTAATATCATCATTGAATATAACTATTGAGTTCACTTTGTGATATTTACATGAACGCTCTTCATAAATTAATCATTAATGGCAGCAAGTGTTTTTTTTTATAACTTGACTTTTTAGATATTGTACTAAAGAGAGACTCAAAAAGAAAACAGAAGTGCTGACTACAATAAAATATAAGAATTACCTCGCTCATATCCATGTTGACGTCATCGTAGTTGGTATCGTCCCGGGAAGAGGCCGCTTTACCACCAGCCCCGCCATGGAAGCCCTAAAATTTTAGTCTATTTTCACGAAAAAATATAGATTAATAAGTGTACTTTAAATATTTCATAATAATCAGTAATACTTGTATAATTATATCATGAAAATCAAGTATGGCGAATGCAAGCAATACTTACGAAGGCCTGACGATCGCGACTGCAGGGTTGAATTTCATTTTCCTCATCGCTTCCGTATCCTACGAGAGAATCCATGATAGATGAACACTTAATGTATTTCAGAATAATGATGGTATAATAATATTTCACACAATTAAGATAATATAGCTAAATAAATAAAATAACAAATATTTTTCCCAAAGGCCAAAATTATTTTTGAGCTAAACTAGAGATAAGATAGAAAAGTTAGATAGAGAAGGGCTCTAGAATGAATGAATGAATTAATGAACGAGTGACATAACATAATAACCATAGATAATATAAAATCGCTCAATTCGACTAATCGAAAAGGTTTTTTGTGACTAGGGTGGCCAACTGTCCTGTATTTTAAAGGACACCCGTTTTTTCGGAATTACAGGTGACTAAAGAAAGGCTGGTTAATATAACACGGCTCCGAAGTGTATTCTTTATTATATTGTTCTGTTTAAAGAAATTACGACTTACATGAGTAGCACACATTTTCGAGACACTTTCATATTTGTTGGGTATGCATTAAAACGGTCATAAAATCGTATGGAGCGTATCGCGGTAAAGTCTCGACTTATTTGGCGGCTTAATTGGTGCGGGTTATTGTGTATGCTATTTCAATAAATTGAAAATGGTGACTTTCGACAGCTGTACCATCAGCAAACAATTATTTTAATTACATTTTTTATTTTATTTTATTTATTATATATTTCTTCCACCAAACATGTCATAAACCCATCCCACTAATGCAAGCTTTGAAACAAATAAAATCTCATTGAAATCGGTTCATCCGGTTTATAGCTATAGTGCCAAAACAGACAAACACACGCAAATCAAAAGCAAAAGTAATCCAATTTGAATTCGAATTATAAGTTCGGTTGGTTAAAATCAACTTCATCACAATCTTCAAAATTATGTTAAATAAAATTACTTATTTAATCAAGCATTTGTTTCTTGCTGTCCCTAGCTAATATCACCATGTGCGAATATAGACGGCATTATTTTGTGTATGTGACACAAATAGAACCGCCGCCTAGAATTCCCATTCTGAAATGAATCTAGTCACAATATATGGCTGTGACAATAATACTTAATACGATTTGATTGTATCAAACAAGAATGTTGAATAGTAAAAACGCAAACAATCAATTTATAAATTCCCTATTTAAGCTCTTCTAATGTTTTGCCCAACCTTTTTAACATTCGGGCAAAACTGACGATTAAAAAATGACAGGCGGGCCGCCACAGACCACAGACGTTTTCAATTTTTGTTACTTTTGATAACAATAATGTAACATTCTGAAAAATTGACATTTATTAAAATAAATAGTACCCGTACGGTGCACGGACACGCTCGACCAAGGAATATACAATACTACTCTCTAGTTTTCGTAATATATACACAAAAGTTGATTTTTATACGATAGCTCCGGACGAACGATCGTCCGTACGGCGGGGTTAGCATATATTTTGACAGCGACACTTTCGTTTCGGTCGAATGGCCTTGTACAGGCCAAAACGTTCATGTCCAACAAGGACCGGCCAGAGATAGCCCGGGGCTGAGACTACTAACCTAACCTAACCTAACCCAGCGGAACGTCCGTGTAGCACGAAAACGCTTTCACGGCTAAACCACTGACCCGATTTTGATGAAGTTTGATACGGAGAAAGCTTGAACTCTAGGGAAGTACATAGGCTACTTTTTTTCCACCTCCTAAAGGGGTATAATAGGGGATGGAAGACTTGTACACAGCTATTTTTTTTATCTTTAAATCTTACCTTTCTGTCCTCTGTTCGGACCCTAATTCCAACATCGTGGAAACACCTATACGACAGAAAAGCCTACCTCCTTAAATATATCTTAGAATTTTCAACTATAAGTCAACGGTATAAAGTTGTTTCTGTTTTTGTATTTTAGTTTAATAGTGCCGTACAAGAGGCGTACAGAGACAAATCGATGATAGGCATGCGCAGTGTGAATCGGAGCCACTAAAAAAAGTAGAACGTCCCTCAACGAGTTAATATGGCGGATGTTTCGCCCGCCGTGAAGACGTTTTTGCGATAAATTACGGAATAAAACGCTGTTTGGTGTTAAATTCTTCTTTTTAGTGTTTTTAAAGTGAACAAGTAAGCTCGCGGAGAGTAGCAAGCCGCCTGCGGAGCTGTCGACGACCCACTGCTATATTCTGAAAAAATAAAAATGGTAAAGAGCTAGTTTTTTGTTTTGATACTTTTTCATGAAACACTGTTTTAAAACTTTTATTTTGTTCATTTGCAAGTGTGTTTGGATATCCTAGATGTCGTGAACTACGTACGCAATCAATTTACAGCATTTTCTTTAATAAAAAATGTGATTTTTTACATTTTTTTCTTTTGTTTGGAACTTTTCTAACCAAAAAAACGCGATGTGTCGAAGTAAACTTTAGCATGTGAGACACCTTAGGCCTTATTGTTCAGGTTTGGGACGACGAAGCGAAGCGTCTGTTTCTATAGATAGTTAGGGCGTGGCTGTATCGATTTTCTAGGAACGTTCTAGGCGTTGGTCTTAGATATATCTTAGTGTGTAATATGTGCATGTGCAAGTCACCTTTGCAGATAGGTTGCGCTGCCGATTAACGATCCACATGGGGTTTCTAAGAAAGGAAAAATGTTTTTAATAATCATTTAAGACCTTCAATATTCAATAGTCCCTAGAAAACATCAAATACATACACATACATCATATAAGTGGCACATTATTATTGAGTGAACATAAACTTTATCAGTTATGTAAACTTTACTGCTTTTGGGTTTCAGCAATTGATTGAATTTTGTTTTATGTCTTTTCTATTAGAATTCTGTAATGTTTTCAAATATTAACAGCTTAATACTTAGCTGGCCATGAAAACATTTTAACCAAGCTAATGTAATCATCCTACTACTCGGCTTGCATATACATAATTACTTTGGTCATTTTATTCCTTAGGTGTCGAAGTCAATTTAAGCGGGCTGTCCTATTTTCATTATTCAATATTTCGGCATTGCCAAGAAAACATTACAAAAATAACTAAGTTTTTAAAATAAACTGTCATTAACTTTAATTAGCACATTCATTAGTGCTGCTGCTGCATGTGTTTTGTAACAATTAAAATTTTTTAAACTTATACAATACAGTTGAAATTTGTGAGTTTGCATTATGGTACCATCAAAAAAAAACCGTATGTTATTATTAAACTCAGTTGAAGTTGTAAGGACAAAACAAACATTAGTGTATTACATTAACTAAATGATCTGCCCAGAAAATTGCCAATTACAAAAAACCTGGTGGTATACATTTGTTAATGTTGTGAAATAGTCAAATACAAAAGACAACAAGTTTTTGGGCCTGAGGAAAAAATTGTCAATTGATCCTCCATTGACAAGGAAACAATTATATAGTATGGAATGGTATTAAAAAAACGAATTGGAAAATAATTTTTAGTTAAATTTTGAAAATATTTTGTAACTAGCATTCCACCATAGCTTTGACTGTGGAGATTTTTAAAATGTGTCATTTATTCCAAATCTGGGATAAAAGTAGTCTATGTCTATCTTTTCTTCAGGAGTTTTACATAAAATACAAAGTCATTGTTATCGCATGTCTTCCTCTTTTAGCTGATGGTAAGGCTATACCTAACAAGTGGCTAGTTGTGTTAAGGTGTTTAGATGGAAAAGCCTTTTTCAAGTTTGGTTTGTCAGATATGTAGAATCAGGAGCAGTGTTGGTAGGACCCCGTAAAGGCTGTATTCGCTTGCACATTGAAGTTTTCATACTGTTTTATTTCTAATGCCAACCTAACAACCTTAAAGCTCAATGACATTCAAATAAATATGAACAAATCAGATCAAACCACAACTGACATAGTTTTCATTTTTGTTTATTTTAAAGTGTCAATTGAATTTCAGTGTATATAAATTGGAGGAATAATGACAGAAATAATAAATCTAATGTGTATTTATTTCCTATTTGTAGAGTTCAAAAGGTGTTCGTTTTGGAAATGATGTGGATGATGATGACTCCGACTTTGATGATGATGAGGATCCAGACAACTTGGAAGTGCCAGGTCAGTTGATAGACTAGCATGGATATAGTATATATAATTACTGTTTATATAAATGTCTATCCATAATAAGACTGTTTGCAGTCTGAAGTCCCATAAGATATCAAGCAAGCAATATCATTAATTTTAGAGTTCTGTGCCCAAAGGGTGCAAACGTAAATTCTATTACCAAGGCTCTGCTGGCTGTCTGTCTGTCCGTCTGTCTGTCAAACGGCTGTAATTTAGGCTTGAAATTTTCACAGAGTGTGGACTGTTGGTCGGATCTTAGTGCAGGAACCCTCAGGGACTCGCTTAAATAAGTTGTCATTTAAAATTCTTAAAACACTTTAATGTATGGTTATTTAAGCAAATCATTTCATGAATGGGGAAGAAATACCTACCTAGATGATGACGTCAGTATGTAGTTGGAAGGCAAAACTTTTAAAATCTATTATAAAATAATTGTCTAATTTAAAATAACTCAATGTTTAAAAATAAAAAAAATAAAGTTTTTATTAGTTTAATTTATACCATTTTCACTCAAATATTCAAACATGATTAACAACTGTGTGCCTGTCCAGGTGGAGGTAAGACGCTGGCCGCGGCAGCCCGCATGGGTCCAAAGAAAACGGCGCATCAGCCTGCCACGACAGTGACTGTCAGACCTACCACAAATCCACTTGCAGGTAACTTGCTTCATATTATAATGTATAGGTATAGCGCCGCCTAATAAACGTCTAATTTTTATTTATTAACACCTCCATACTACGGACAAATGACGGAAACTCACATTGTATGGCATATCTAACAACAACAACACACCTTCACAGCCTTTATACCTTGCCGTGTGGCCAGAGACACCAGTAACAGTGTCCACTTTTTGCCAGTTGTCCATATTGAACAGAACAGATGGCAAACCCGTTGCTGCACTTAATGGACCTAGATGTGTCACTTCTTTAACAGATATATTTTGTATAGAAATATCTGTTATTTTTAGAAGAAGTGCGGACTTTACGTGCTCTCCGAAGCACGCCATATCTATACATTTTTTTTATTATCGAAGACACGAAACTGAAGTTTTTGTAGAGCGTCATCTCTGTCATACGTACACGAAGATTGAAGCAGGGAGTGTCTGATTTAGGCCGAAAACTGTACATCAATTTGTACATATTTTAAAGTTAATTAAATTGTTAGTTTTAAAAAGGTTTTATCCAGGAGTCCATTAGAATTGGCGGCGAATAGGAGAGTCGCTCATGGACGCCTAGCGTCGCCAGATATATTTTGTTATACCAATTTGATCCTTATTAGGGTTTCATCCGATGAAAAAACGGAACACAAGAGTGTCACAGCTTATTTTCTCGGAATCTACTGGACGATAAAAGTTGATATTTGGTACATTTATAGAGTTTAATGACCCAATCATGGACGCAAAGCGTAAATAATCGAATTTCGAATTTAAATTAAAAAAATAAAAAAAAAATCTAGTGACATCAATTGAAAGGGCTCGTTATAAAAAAATACTTTTTTTTTTAAATGCATAGTTTAATGTAATAATTAAAGAAAATATGCAAAAATTGAGCGGACCCCCCCCCCCCCTCACCTGCGAAGTCAAAAATTTTGAAAAAAATAAGAAATTTAGGGCCTCCACACAGTTTACAGCAGCCATGTCAAAGATGTTTCCATTAAAATTAGGTTTAGCGGCCCACCTAGTTTACGGTCTTTATGCTTTTGGCCCACCAGTGACTTTGAGTTTGACATGGCTGGTTTACAGGAAAACCTAATCGAAAATCCTGTCTTAAAGTTCTCACGGAAAACGTAATTAATGCTACGGAACCTTTGCATCATTCAATTTGGACCAAATTTTTACATTAGTTTTTACTATTGTGAAATTTCTTGTTTTCAGCTGCATCTGGCACTGCGTTTGGTCAATTGGCAAATGTGAAGCCAATAAAGATACAGGCGAGCTCTCTTACCAAGCCTGGTGCCATGGGACTGTCGGGGGCATTTGGATCAGGTACATATTTGTTATATTATTATTGTTTAGTAAATTTGCTTCCAAGGTCTGGCCAGAGTATTCTGTGTAGATCTGGCCAACTACATGACCCATTAAGAGTTTTTTTCTTCACGGGTTGCCTTACGGCTCCCGAGACCGTGTATTCGGTCCCAGGGTACCCAGCGGAAGACAGTCATCCAGACACTCCAGAGTGGCCTGTTCTGTTGAGGTATATTAAAATGAAAAGCCTCTAAGATTTTGCCTTCCACTGGGTACCCTGGGGTCGGCAACGGTTCCCGGGAGCTGTAAGGCAACCCGTGAAGAATAAAAAAAAAATACTCCCTGTGTCACTGTAATTAAGCATATAGTTACTTATTCAATATATCTAAGTAAAATAGTCGTTATTTTTTTTAATTGGTTTTATTTAATAGGAAATATGGGTGGTAGAATAAAGGATTATTCTGCCCCTGCTGTCTCTTTCATAATCTATCACAAAACTCTAAATTTTTTTTAAAGCGCTCTTATACCATTATTCTTCAATTATATATATCGCTTTTTTTTGTAGCTTATTGAAAATAAAAAAAAAAGATTTTTAATTTGGCAAAAATAATAAAATAATTATTATTTTAAATTTTCAATAAGCTACCAAAAAATTCGATATATATAATTGAAGGGTAATGGTATAAAAGCACTTTTAAAAAAAATTTGAGTATTGTGATAGATTATGAAAGAGACAGCAGGGCCAAAGTTAAACCACCCATATTTCCTATTCAATAAAACCCATTGAAAAAATAACAGCTATTTCACTTAGATATATTCAATAAGTAAGTATATGCTAAATTATAGTGACACAGGTGGATTATTTACAGAGAAATTGGGAATAATCCCAGAAAAAATCGTCGTACCTCAAAGACGGTTGAACTGATTTGAAAGTATTTCTTTTTTGTTTCAAACGTTCGTACTTGTGAAATGTTTTGGTGGAAATCTTCTAGAAATTTGCCAGGATATATTGATAATTTATGTACTGAAAGGACCCAAGGTTAAGGCTGGTGTTCTACATGAGGAAGGCCAGCTTGTTCCAGTTAAGGACCGTTGGTCAAAGTCATATTATAACTGTCAAAAATATGGCAAATCTCAGTTAATCCTGGAAAGTAATTATTTATACTACATTTCCTTACCACACAGTTGATAGTTACTATTTTAAATTGGGTTCAGCCATTTATATATTTTCATTACCCGTCACACAATTTGTGAATCCGTCATGATGTGTCCGCTGTATGGAGCTGACATTCAAACACACCTATAAAAATTGGACGTTTGCTGCACGTCGTTTCTTAGATATCCATACATTTTATGATTGAAGTGTGTGGTACCCCCAATTGGCCATGCTAACTTTTTGAACAGGAACGAAGATCTCGAAACCGTTTTGAGATATAAGCTTTCAGTACAATTTCTATTTATCAGATTTTAAATTAAGTCTAAATTATAAAAAAAGTATATCATAAATATGTAACATGGCCAATTGGGTATTGAAGTAGTGACAGTGGGTTGTGGTTGCAGTGCTCGGTGGGCCGCCCTCCTTGGCGGGCTCGTCGGCTGCGTTCAACGCCGCCTCGATACTTGCGCAGAGTGAGTAGTAGAGGAGACCTTGTGACAGTTGCTACCTCTTTGGTCTCTGTGGTAGTGAAGTGTGTGGATGGATCTCAACTTAATAGCCAGCGTCACAAATTAAAAAAGTTTTTGTTTTTTTTTTAAAATATTTTTTCCATTTTCCAAGGAGGTTTATATGAAATAGTTTAGACAATTTCTATAGAGACCTAAGTGATTATAAAACACAGTTTCCGGCAATGAAGTACAATTTGCGCGAAATTCTTGGGTATAGGAAAGCAGTAGAATAGCAGTTGACGTTAGGATTGGCTGGTAACCGTGTGGCCTGGCTAGCATGACGCGCGACAATTTGTCGACCGGTGGGGCTACCATACCGCCGGTCCGCATCCAATGGTCAGACAAGGAATGCCCGGTCCGAGAATGTCCAACACACTAGACGTATAAATTGCTGGGTCGGTCAAAGACTGTACACGGATTTGCTCAGACATTCTAGGGTTGGACATTCTCGGGCCGGGCCATTAGTGCGGAGTTGTAACGAAATTTTTTCTCTACCCTGACTAAAGCATTTTCACTTCAATAAGTTACTTAATATTATAATCTTTTGTGTATATTGTTTAGGAGTATTAATTTGAGATTCATCTAATGTATTTCGGTTCTGTTCTATCTGGAATGTAATTTTGTAGTTAGCTTAACTTAAATATAAATTAGTCTATTATTATATTTTATGTAGTTTGATTGTATGAATCTACTAATTTTGGAATTAGTCATTTATTTTTCTTTCTTATTAATACATAGATAATATAAGTATACTTACCTAATTCTGTTTTAGTTTGTGTGTATGGCATGATTATGAAAAATTAATATCTCAAGCTAATGCAACCTATAGCTTAAAAAATCCGGTCATTCTAAGGGTAAAAGGGTTGGACCTCACTTCCCCGCACGGTACCGCAGTTTTCCTATCTTCTGCATAGGTATTATGTTTCTCACTCTAGCGAATGATGTTTTTGAACGACGGAAAGAGATGCCGTTCCGTGCGCACCATTTAATATTGACTTTTTAATATCGATTTTATTTACGTAGTTTTTCATGCTAATAGAAAAATACCGCGCCAAATAGGTTGAGCCGTACCGAGCGCAAGTAGTGGGAAAGTGGGGAGGTCGCGCATATAAATGGTATTGAGCGCAAATCTTACCACGTGATCAGTGGGGTAACTCTTGACTTGGATTTCAAATTGAAATCCTAAAATCCTGAATTTAATTTCGTTGTGATGACGACAAGAGTGACGATTTTATTTAAATCGAGTACCATATGAGATAACTTATTCAAACACAACTCAATTTCAAGTCAGGATTTTAAGATTAGTATTGAAATTTATGTCAAGAGTTACGGCTGACTCTGGGTGACTGGGGGAGTCACGGCTCAAAATATTTGGCGCCTTCCCCTTAGGGACTAGTTATAAAAACCGCCAGGGAAGCGCGCACTTCTATGCGCTGTATATACCTACGTACGCACGTCGAGCGTAATTCGTACAAATTTAGAACGCAGCGTTTTGTGCGCGCGCTCCCGGCGCTTGTTACTTAGTATTGGAGAATGTATATTCAGTAATCCATAGTAAATAAGTAATTGTTAATATTTCCAGTGGACCTCGCGAGTATGTCCAGCATGAACCCCTACTTGCTGCAGAATCTGAATCAACTGCTGGCCAGCGGTATGGGCGGCCCACTGGCGGGCATGATCGGACAATTGGCCACGTTGCCGTCGTGGCATCCGGGGAAACCTGGCGCTTGGCCGGGACAGGATAAGGTGACTAATCTATACTAATATTTCAAACTACTGAACCGATTTTCAATATTCATATAAGCTATATTTTATTTTGTTCGAAAATTCGCGGGCAAAGCCGGGGTCATACAATACTAAATGTAATACATATGCCAAGTATGTTAAAGTATAACATATTAAGCTGAAAGTTTGTTTGTATGTTTGAACGCGCTAACCGAAGGAACTACCAATCCGATTTGAAAACATTTTTTTTTATTCTTCACGGGTTGCCTTACAGCACCCGAAACCGTTGCCGACCCCAGGGTACCCAGTGGAAGACAAAGTCTTCCTCATTTAGCCAATGATTTTTTGAGGCTATACCTAACGAGTGGCCAGCTCTGTTGAGATATATAGATGGAAAAGCCTCTTCGTACGGTTTGTCATATAATGTACATAGATTTTTCATTATAAAAAACCCATTGGTACATGGTCGGATGTAGGAAACGAACATATTTTTGCGTTAAATAGCCTGTTTATTGAGGAATGTTATATAACATTACGATACGACCCAAAGGTGTCTATCAATCAGACATTTCCACGGGCGAAGACGGAGCGGGTAGCTAGTATTAAAATAAATGTCCCATCAGGAATCGAATTCGAGACGTCTTTGATTAAAAGCTAGCTGCTACTGGCAAATTCACAACCCTCTATTTAGAACTACAACTGTATGGTAGTTCTGGGGGTGTGTGAGCTCATATGATCATTTGATCCACACTGTCCCACTTAATAAGGGGCCCTTATACATATAAACGCTGTACAATGTTATACAATTCCCTCCCTCTAACACATTGTCAATCAATATGAGAGAGAGAGAGACAAAACTTTGTCTAATTTTGTACTTTATTTTAAGGGGGTATGTATTTTATTTCAAGTGTTATAATACTAATTAAATAGAGAATCAAATGACATTTTCCATGGTACCATTGAGCAATGGGTCTACGGTTGTTAATTGATAAAAGATCCAGAAGTAAATTTATATAACGTGTGTTTTGTACAGATGCACGGCGACGACGAGGAGGTGGACGACGAAGAGATGGGAGTTGCCGAAACGTATGCAGATTATATGCCTTCCAAATGTTAGTATTGTATAACACCTAGTACAGACAGTTCAGCAATAATTTTTTTCTTCTTTTATTGTGGCACCACCAATGTTAATGTTATAGTGTATTTAAAATGATCCCGCCGGCCGTGATATGCCCTATTAATCAGACTAATCACAACTATCACAGCGCGGACGGGATTAAACCGGATTCCCCATCATTTCACGGCTGGACGCGTACTTTCGTCGTCATGACATGACGTATAATCCATGCATGTGGAATCCGGTTTAATCCCGGCCGCGCTGTGATGGTTGTGATTAGTCAATGATTAATAAGACATATCACAGTCGGCGGGATAATCTTAGCTACCGATTTATCGGCTTACTATTGCACAAGATTAAACACTGGACACTGGCAGAATTGTGACGAAAGTCAGCACTGTTGCCACATATCAAAAGTAGAAGAAGAATAGCGATATAGTTTCGAAACAATTCCATTTAGAGACTACAAACGTCAAAACGCGAGCATGTGTGTCAAACATGTAAAATGTTTTGACGTTTACAAAGCGACCAATCGTCACGACATTTATTTTACCATGGGTTTTAATTTTTTTAATGAAATAAGATACTTATTTGTACACGGCTAATCAAATTATAAAAATCAATCTGCTAAAGTAAAAAGTCATGTTAGCACTTTTTAAATATGGCCTAACAAAGTTAAATCTCATTATTCCAATTTCCAGTCAATTTCCGTATTTTTAACCGTAAATCTACGGTTTTCGTTTTAAACTTTTATAGCAGATAATTTCCAAACGGTTTTCAAATTTTGATACGTTCTCAGAAAATAAATTTTATCCATAACCATTGGTATCTTTGTCCCGTACAGTGAAGCTGGGCCGCAAGCATCCCGACCCGGTAGTGGAGACGGCCTCCCTTTCGTCCGTGGAGCCGGTGGACGTGACGTACCGTGTGAGTCTGCCGGACGACACTATCCGTGGGGGACTGTTGTCCGCGCTCCAGCTGGAGGCGGTCGTGTACGCGTCGCAGGCGCACGAGCATCTGCTGCCGGACGGGACCCGGGCCGGCTTTCTTATCGGTCAGTAAGAACCGTGTCTTGGTCTTCCCTTCATTGATGTTCATGATGACAAGCATCTCTTTCTCCTACAGTCATCAATAACTCCCCGTTAGTTCATGTCCAGCTGATTCTCTCCATCTTTTTTGAGGGTTGGAGAATGACGATAGAGACAGACTGTCCAAAATAGGTGGTGTATTTATCTAACCAAGAGTCGTGCCCATTTTAGGCGACGGTGCCGGTGTGGGCAAAGGCCGTACGATAGCCGGCATAATATTCGAGAACTACATCAAGGGGAGGAAGCGGGCGATCTGGGTGTCCGTGTCCAACGACTTGAAGTACGACGCTGAGCGGGACCTGCATGACATCGGCGCTGGGAAGCTGGAGGTGCATCCGCTTAATAAGGTATGATACTATAACGTCAGTGTTGTCGTACCGTCATCGTATGGAGCAGTTTTTCTATTCTGACAGATGCTATGGTAATCGATAATGGTGCTGTCAAACCATACACAAGTTCTCGACACGATGGCGAGACAATAACGCAAGAAACTCGTGCTTAGGGAATGCAATCCCGCAAAATAATTTCAATCCCGGTACTTGCGGGACTGAACCATCTTAATCCCGACTTAAACCTCTGAAATCAATCGTAAATAATCGTAATAAAGACCTAATAGACCTCGTTTTCATGGTTTTAATTTTAACCCAAATTAAATAAGCTTTTTGTTACATTTTAAATGGTTTATTAATATAATAAATATAAAAAATAAAATTCTTAGAAAAGGTCGCAGGTGTGACGCAGGTGTTTGCAGGGTACCCGGCCCAATGGTTCCAAAAATAATATTATCTCTTATAAAGTTCAGTTTGATTTTGATTTATCTAAGATTCTATGACAATCAGTATTCAATGAATAAATCATTGCATTGCGTCATAATTACAAGTTGTAACTGGCAAAATATAAGTAATCAAACGCCTTCACACCGTTCCCCTAAGGCTCGGCGCCCCGCACCTTAGAGAAACACGTATGTACCACGCTTCTCTGTAATCCCGCCAGTCCAGCGGGATCCCGCAAATTTTTCGACCGAGATTAGTCCCGCAACATGTATGCGGGATCCCGGTATTTCGGGATCCCGGTATCCCCGGTATTGCATTCCCTACTCGTGCTAGACTTATGGCTGATATTAAAATTATAATTCGGAAGTTATAAGTGTGTTACCTAGTTCGATAGCTACTTTGGATTTTTGTATCTACAGTCCTAAGGAAATCACAAAAATTCCAGGAGGCTGCAATCTGGTCCTTCGAGTCTGATTAATAATTATTAAAAAAAAACGTTTTGCAGTTCAAATACGCCAAGATATCTTCGGCCATAAACGGCAACGTCAAAAAGGGCGTCGTGTTCAGCACTTACTCGGCGCTCATTGGTGAGACCCAGTCGACCACTACCAAGTACCGCACAAGGCTGAAGCAGCTTCTACAGTGGTGCGGCGAGGACTTTGATGGAGTTGTATCCTTTTTGGAAAATTATATTAGAATGGTGACTGGACTAGAAGGTATCGAAATGATAACTAACTTATTATTAATACACATCACTGCACTACACTAGAATAGGCTCCAGTAAAATATTTGTTACTGGCTTCGTCCGTGGAAATTTTACAAATGCAAAAAAAAAACACAATCAAATCTCTTTTTACTTGCAAATGTTGCTATAATTTTCAGGAACCCTGTTTTAAAATAAAATATAGCTTTATAACAGTGAAAGAATATTTCAAATCGGTGCAGTGATTTTCGAGTTTACTTCTCACGAACAAACAAACTCTCACTACCTCTTTATAAATAAACGTTTAATATTAAATACCTCAAAAGTTGCCAAGTGGACCGATTTGTTAGGTTAAAAATACCATCGGCTAAATGACAAAAACTTGTCTGCCGTAGGGTACAATGGCACCCGTGAAATAATTTAAAAAAATGTCCACTATCTGAATGACCAGTTCTTAACTATAGGTACCGGGACGGTTCTTGAGCGGTGGTCGTTAGATGCGCAGAACACAATTTTTGAGTTTGCTTGACGGTATGAGGTATTAATTTTAATTTTACCAGCAGTAAAAAGCAATCGTAAAAACAAACACCAATAAATCAATTATAATAAATATACAAGTTATATTGCACTCGAATTACATATGCGCAAACATTCCCCCACTTTTTCGTCGAGCGCTCAAGAACCGTCCCGGTACCCTGTACATACATGTATTCCTTAACACAAATAATAACCAGATCGTTTTCGACGAGTGCCACAAGGCCAAGAACTTGTGTCCGGTCGGTTCCGGCAAGGCCACAAAGACCGGTTTAACCGCCCTGGAGCTACAAAACAAGCTGCCCAAAGCACGAGTGGTGTACGCTTCGGCCACAGGGGCTTCGGAGCCCCGGAACATGGCTTATATGGTGCGGCTCGGTATATGGGGCGAGGGGACGCCGTTTCCCACTTTCATGGATTTTATTAACGCCGTTGAAAAGAGGTTTGTTTCATACTGGTTTTTCTGATAGCATAGTTTTTTGTCGGCGCTTTTTACATTTTGAATAATGATTTATATGTATTAGAAACACGAAAAAATAATAATTCTTGAGTCAATAGTACTTGCCTTTTTATTCACTTGTACCGCGTGTACTTATGGCGTGTTTTTCGCGCGTTGTGCCCAACATATTTCTTTCAACCGTTTGGAGCAAGGGCTTAATGAAATTAATTATATCTGTGTACAGGGGCGTGGGCGCCATGGAGATCGTGGCCATGGATATGAAGTTGCGCGGCATGTACATAGCGCGGCAGCTGTCCTTCCACGGCGTGTCGTTCAAGATCGAGGAGGTGCCGCTGTCAGAGGCGTTCCGCGACACCTACGATAAGGCTGTCGCTTTGGTGAGTGTACTGAAATAGCCATTGCACAGGTTTCTATTAGAGCGACCCCGAGGTATACCGACTTCAAACATTATTCACTGAAAAGCAAGAAATAACTTCTGAACCAATTTTCAACAAAACAAAAATGGGACCAATCTCAAATAAAAAAAGTTTTTTCTAAATCGGTTTATAAATGACGGAGTTCTTTAAAAATACTTGAGAACCTCCTCCTTTTTTTTAAGTATTGATTTAATGATCAAATTAGTAGTTTTTTTTTGGACTTGTGTTTTACTTTGGAACTGATTTAAAAAATTATTTGACTACTGTAAAATTGTCGGTTTTAAGATTTTTAACATTTCAATATATTTACTTTTGTAAATGTTCAGTGGGTCCAAGCGATGCAGCTGTTCACCGAGGCCGCGGAGCTGATCGACGCGGAGAGTCGCATGAGGAAAACCATGTGGGGACAGTTCTGGTCGGCGCACCAGCGGTTCTTCAAGTACCTCTGCATAGCTGCTAAGGTATATAGATTCATTCGGACAAAAATATAATTTATCGTGACCCCGCCTCCGGCTTCGCACGTGTATAATATCGGTTTATAAAAATTGTAATACCCACACAAATACGTATTTTATTCTACACAATTCTTTCCTACGTAATTTTGTAATATCTCGTATCACTACCCAAGACAACCCTGTCATTTATATTGTGTCCTACTGTATTATCTTTATACTGTGTTCAATAATAAACATTTTTTGTCCCCCCCCTCCAGGTGAACCACGCGGTGGTGGTGGCCCGCGAGGCGGTCAAGTGCGGCAAGTGTGTAGTGATAGGTCTCCAGAGTACGGGCGAGGCGCGCACACTCGACCAGCTGGAGCGGGACGACGGGGAGCTCTCGGACTTCGTGTCCACCGCCAAGTGAGTACAACATTTTTCATACATTTACTAGCTTTCATCTACGGCTTCGTTCGTGGATTTTTTTTATAAATGTGACAAGAATTTGTCACGAAGGATTTCCGGAATAAAAGTAGCCTATGTTTCTCCTCTACGTCTGTGCAAAAAATCACATCCATCCGTTTTCGACATTAGGACAAATACATTTATAACTAGACTAGTTTTCCGCCCCCGGCTTCGCTCGTGTATATTTTGGAACAAAATAAAATACAACCTATTTCACTCCGGGATATCGTAGCTTTCTATTGGTAAAATGATTTTCTAAATCGGTTCAGTAGATCCAGAGATTACCCCCTACAACCTCACAAACTTTACTACCTATTCGCACCGTCAGTTCAACTAATCTCCAACAGATGGCGTCTTTTACAAAATACATAAATTAGTCTAATTTAACTTACGTTTATTTCAGAGGCGTCTTCCAAACACTAGTGGAGAAACACTTCCCAGCCCCGGACCGGGACAGAATAAATCGTCTCTTATCCATACACAAGAGCAGTCCGGCGCCGCCGCCGCCGCCCGTCACAGTCACGCCCGTCGCGCCCGTCAACGGGAAGAAGAACGGAACGGAAGACCCAAATAGCTCCAAAAGGAAACGTGAGTGGAGTTTGTGTATTTGTCCGGTAGATGGCGGTACTGTTGCTAGTTAATAAAATACAAGGAGTCGTTCGTCGTTCGGATTATTTGTGTATTACTATTTCTATTAGATTTTTTAACATGAGGATTTATTTCCCGGCCATCTAGGTTCAGGGATTTATGTTTAGATTTTTTTTTTTTTTAAATTATTGTTAGAGGCTTTTATATCTAAATATATACCTCAACAGAACTGGCCACTCGTTAGGTATAGCCTCACAAACACAATCGGCTAAACAAGGGAGACTTGGTCTTCCGCTAGGTATCATGGGACTGATAACACGGTTTCGGGAGCTGTAAGGCCGTGTGAAGAAAAAAATAAATAAATATTGTCGGTGTCGATAGAGGGCGCCACTAGTTACATTAATTCTGTTTAAGTGCGGTCGCGCAAAAGAAAGAATTTCGAACATTGTCCCTTGTCATTCATTACTTGTCTCTGTCGTTTGCGCCCGAATTCATTGCCGTCTCGCTCGGTTACCGAAACTGTGCATGCGAGACGGCAATTTGTGCGGGAGCAAGCGACAAAGATAAGTAATTAAGGGTCAATGTTCGAAATTAGTTCTCTTGCGCGACCGCACTTAAACATTAAACTAGTGGCGCCCTCTATCGACACGACAATTATTTTTTTCTTTTTCAGTAATGTAAATGTCTGCATTTGTTGCAGTAGGGCCCAAATAAGTATGGACCTGGCGCATCACGTGATTATACCTGCGCAGTATTTTTAGGCACTTTTTTGAGGTATGAGGAGGCGGAGGGGCGAGGGCCTGCGCGGACTCCCCACTACTAACGCTCGCCAAGTCCATACTTATTTGGGACGTACTGTACCTAGTTTTAGAGTAGTTACAAATAAACTCAAGTGAGAGCTTTATTTATAACTTTTTATTTTTTATTTCGTATGAGGACACGATCGCTCCACTGTCGCAATAGTGGGAGCGGTCGTCAAGGAACGCGGGAAGTTCATAATAGTATTATTAATTCTTCTTTATCTTCATTTATTATGGCTCCACCAATGTTAATCGGTGATTTGCCAATGTCAAGTATTATAAGCCTTTTATAGTGTAAAAAGCCGATTAATCGGTATTTAAGATGATCACGCCCTATTAATCGTAATTATTGGGTTCTTTTGTGATATGGACCCCTTCTTGGGTGAAGGCCTCCTCCATATTCTTATATATCTCTTAATCTGCCATTATAACTATAACCAATTTATGTTGCTCTCTCCCGCCAGTGACGGCACGGCAGCAGGTGAACGTTGCGGCGAAGCGTGTGCGAGGCGGCTCGTCGTCGGACGAGTATCTGCGCGACTCTGACCTGGAGCGGGAGCTGGACTCTGACCGCGAGATGGACTCGGACCGCAGCTCGGACTTCAACCCCTTCCACGGGAGCGACAGTGACGACGGTGCGTATTGGGATTGGGACCATATTGTAGACTTGTTTTGAGATAACATGACACTCTCCTAAATGTATAAGGGCTTTATAGCTTGCGGTCTGGCTAGAGGCACCAGCAACAGTGTCCATATTGAACAGGACAGGTGGGCAGCCTGTTGCTGCATTTAATGGACATAGATGTGTCACTTCTTTATCTGACGTAAATATCAGTTATTTTTAGAAGTGCGGACGCCCTCCGTAGCACGAGAAATCGATTAAGAGGCTACCTTCATATTAAATCATATTTTTCAAATCGTTTAGAGTGACACCTAAAGCTCTTAGAAATATAGAAAAAATTACATGTTATAATTAATCATATTTCATAATAATCTGTTAATCATAAAACATGTTTTAAGAAACTTTGCTCGATAGAAAAAAAATGCAAAGTAGCCTCTGAAAATAGTCTCTTTTCCAAATTTCTCAGTAGTACATGAAGTATTGTTTATTAAATTAAGTACAAATTTGTATCATCTATTACTAAAGTAAGATGTTAATTTAGATTTTCAATAAAGCTACTCCTTTAATTTAAATAAATTATTTTTGATTTGTCACTTAGGACGTTTGTTCCAAGCACCTTCCGTGCGCCTCATCTCTTTTGTTTCTATTCAATACGACAGAGAGAGATTCAGTGGAGAGACCAATCGATCACGTAGCGCTGGGTAGCGCTAGAGTATCGTATGCAGCTAGGCCACGCCCCTCAAACTATGAATTTTTTGAATGTATCGTCTTAAAGCACATATTCACACAGAAAATTTGTGCTTAGCATTTTTTTTGGAACGAGTGTGAATTGGACCCGGTTTCAAGATAACGCTCTACCAATTAGGCTATCGACTCCTTATATAAATATAATATGGTATTAAGTAGGCAGACCACCGGGATCGATCCCGGATCAATGGGTTTTTTTAATTAAAAACTTATGTACGTACATAATCCGACAAACCACACTTACACTCTTATTAATAAACTCGAAGTAGCGACATAGTAACTAAACTGTATTTCGTCTCCGTCTAACAAATCTGCAATTCATTATGATAGACGGAGACGAAACACAATTTAGTTACTACGTCGCTACTTCGAGTTTATTAATAAGAGTGTTTGGGCCGTAATATCAATCAGCGTTCAAACTATAGATTTTGTAATCTAAAGTTTAACTTAATCCATGGATTAAACCTTCCTCGTAAGATCAATAGCAAAACAGACACAGATTACGAAATCTTCGATCAGTCCTTAGCAGATAGCAATATTCTATGTTTCGTGCATCTTCATTCACTCATTTTTCATATTATTTTCATTCTTTGACAAAAAAAAAGTAAAATGTCTATCTGTCAGTGTCTTTTGTATCAACAACATCCTAACCGTTTTATTATAATTATTTATATTTTTTGTGCTTTATAGTTTATTCAGTTTGTTTAGTTTATTTTTTATTTTATTTACGGAAAAATGTCTAAAGACAAGAAGAGAGAGCCAAATTTTTGATATAATTGACGATGATAATTAAAAAATCAGCTGATCAACAAGCGAGCGCCACTTTTAATCGCTGACCATAGGTTATCTGCCCGATGTTGGCGGGTTAGAAAAAGTGTAGATTAAACTAAGAATAAAGGTTAAACCGGCATTGATCTTATGAAATAATCGACAAGGAAGGTTTACACTCTGATTGATATTATGGCCCTAAGAGGTTTTTCCATCTAAATATACCTCAACAGAACTAGCCACTCATTAGGTATAGCCTCACATGCCATCGGCTAAACGAGGGAGACTTAATCTTCAGCTGGGTACCCTGGAACCGTAACACGGTTTCGGGAGCTATAAGGCAACCCGTGATGAAAGAAAAAAAATACAATAGGACGATGCCCTTTTCAATATACAACTTAACAAAGAACATGAAATTCAACAATTCATATCCATAATTACCTATAAGTATAAACCGGCCAAATTGAATGGGTGCAAGTTCTGAATAACTTGTTTCAAGTTAGCCATAACATGATGATTTCGAGATACCGTAAATGGATAGGGTTAGTTATAGTTGTAGTTATGCCCTGAATCCGATTCGCTGCGCTATCCACCCCTCCCACAGTGCCAGATCCTAATTGAAAATAAAGTAAATTCCGTCAGTTAACCAATTACAGATCCCTGGATCGGGCGGAAGAAGAAACCTCTAAAGAAGAAGAAGACAACCTCACCCAAGAAGAAGGTGAACACCACGCAGGAGAAGATAGAGACGATGTTTGAGAGGAAGAGCACGGTGACCACGCCCAGCCCTCAGATAACTGTGGCCACGCCCTCCGGACAACTCACAGGGACGCCGGTGGGCACCAACGGTATATATCTTGGTGAGTTTCTGGTTTTTCTTCGATATTCATGTACGGATGAGAGAAACGGCACTCTATGGTGTGTCTGTTAGTTTCTAATAGACTGGTCTTAAGATAAAATCCCAAGGTACCTAAATTGTCGTGAAAATATAACTAAACCATGGTCATGCATGTCTTCCTGTAGTTTTCCTATATACGAGTATATATCTTCTCATATGGGTAGGTCTTTTGTTTTGTTCATGCATTAAGTATGAAGAGTTGATTTTAGTTGTCTACAAATGCGCTCGAGTTTGAGCCCAGTTTCTAAAGACATAAAGTTCATTTTAGTTGCAATTGTGCGCGGATTGTCTTAAAATCGTAAAATTGTGTTATGTTGCGTATACGTAATGCCTGCGTTTGGATTATTTTCTATCGAGAAAATATCAAGAAATCACGTTTTTGGTCCATATGACGCTTAGTATATATTATGTCTTTTAGTATGGTACAGTATTGTTGATACGGCAAATGTTTATGTGAGATAGTATCGACTATCGACCCTTAAAATTGAGAGATTACCGTGGAGTAACAGAGGGTAGGGCACATGCTTGAGTCCTCTACCCAAAAGAAGGCAGGCACCTATTCCTATGGTCTGCGCGTACGAAGTCACAGGCACAACTAGTATTTAATAATATAATTGTTATTACAGGCCCGGCTCGCAACCAGCCCCCACCCCGCTCCGCCATCGAGCGGGCGTGCAGTATGAAGGAACAACTACTGGCGTCCGTTGAGAGGCTCGGTGCCCGACTGCCGCCTAACACGCTCGATCAACTCATCGACGAACTTGGCGGACCAGACAACGTGGCCGAGGTATGTAGGGGGCCGCTACTTTACCAACAATTGTCATAGTTCATGTGCAAAGTCGTTTACAACCGTTTATTGATTTTGTTGAACCGTTGATTTTTGGAGTTTCGTAGGCAATAAACGAAATGGTTCCTGTCTGTCTGCATAATCATATATCTGCAACATTTGTGCACACAAAGTAATCTATAATCCGTATTAAATTTAAGACTAGATGCCGCTCACGACTTCGCCTGTGTTCTATTTGTCACTCATCAGGTTATTATCCTTTACAGTTTATAAAAACTACATTCACCATAGCCAGGGATACTATTTATCGTCAGAACCGATAACATGATGACTGAAAGTTAAATTTTAATTCTCTATGCCATTTCGGAGTCTTTTCTGGACCGGCAAACACGTCAAATAAACAGTTATTTATGCTTTAATATTGTGAAATCGCAGACAAACACTCCAATCTTACTAATATTATAAATGTGTCTATTTGCTTGTCCTTCTTTAAAGACAAAACATAACAAGGGATCGACGTGATTTTTTGCACAGACAATAGTAGGACCGTAGAGTGACCGTAGTTTTTATTTCGGGAGAATATTTGCACACAGATGACCGGCCGCAAGGGGCGCGTGATACAAACCGAAGAAGGACAGATACTGTACGAGAGCCGGTCCGAGTCGGACGTGCCTCTGGAGACCCTCAACCTGACTGAGAAACAGCGGTTCATGGACGGGCTGAAGGACGTCGCTATCATATCGGAGGCTGCCTCTAGTGGGATATCGCTACAGAGTGATAGGAGGTGGGATATTGATTTGTAGTTCAATAAATGATGAAGTCATTTTCTCGTATTTCTCATTTTATAAAAAAAACTACTGCATAGAAATCATAAATATTCAACATACCTTAGTTTTTACTATACCGAATTTAAGCAATTGATAAATCATACCAAACTCGCTGGACTAAATAAAGAAGATAAAACTCACGATAGCAGTAGCAGCTTTGTTTAAACGTGTTTGATAATCCAATTTTGTGAACTTGTGAACAGAGCGCGCAACCAGCGGCGGAGAGTACACATAACGTTGGAGCTGCCGTGGTCCGCCGACAGAGCGATACAACAATTTGGTAAGTGCATTCGAGGTCTCATTTTGGACTTCACCCCGATTGACAAGGGCATCTGTTTATTGTAAATCGATGAACTAGTATGAAGTTATCTATTTTTTATATCTTCATGGGTTGCCTTATGGCTCCCGGAACCGTGTTATAGGTCTCAGGGTACCCAGTGGAAGACGAAGAAGGTTATTGAATCTGTGAATACGTGAATCTGAACCTCGGTCTAGTTGCTTCGCGTAAATAAGTCAAGTCAAATCCATTGTTAGATTGAATACCACATCTTAACTCATTCGTGGATATAATTCTACTTTTCCATTCCAACTCGGCAGGTCGCACCCATCGGTCAAACCAGGTGAACGCTCCGGAGTACATATTCCTGATCTCGGACCTGGCCGGCGAGCGGCGGTTCGCCTCCACGGTGGCAAAGCGGCTAGAGTCGTTAGGGGCTCTCACACATGGCGACCGGCGGGCCACGGAGACGAGGGACCTGTCGCAGTTCAATATTGATAATAAATACGGTGAGTTGGTGTATATTGTGAGAAAAAATTGTCGTCGGTCTTTCCTGCGGCCTACAGTATAGGGTCCTTAAAACGTGGCGTGAAAAATCACCTATAGGCGGTATAGTTGGCGCCCAAATATAACTCATATATATTTATTCAGGTCGTTCGGCACTGGAGAGCGTGATGAAGGCCATAATGAAGTACGAGCAGCCGCTGGTCCCGCCGCCCGGGGACTACGCGGGAGACTTCTTCCAGCACGTCGCCTCCGCGCTCGTCGGGGTCGGGCTCATCATCAACTCTGAACACTCGCCCGGGGTGTTGCAGCTGGACAAGGTACTGTGGTGCTGGAGAGCGTGATGAAGGTGTTATTGCACTGAAAATTGTGAATAAATGACATTGTTGACTTATTGTGAATATTTCAGGACTACAACAACATGTCCAAGTTCCTCAACAGGATACTGGGCATGCCGGTCGAGCTGCAGAACAGGCTGTTCAAGTACTTCACGGACACTCTCGCCGCCGTCATGGAGCGAGGTAACTATAATACATCTCCACATCAATTCACATGTAGCTAGTGATAAAGTATAACTCGACCGAGATTATTGAGTGCTAGTTTTATGATAATTTCATACTAGCTCACTGGTTGTTTTCATTGATTATCACTAGCCTCACTAGAATTTATGTAGTGGTTGTGTTCAAAATCCATGAATTAGTTATCATACAACCCCCATATTCCGTATGTTTGTTGTGTAAACGTGTTGGTCCACAGATTAGTAATGTACGATAGACCGAGAAGAGCGAGCGTGCACGGTACACTCACTCTCGGTCTGTCATATTTACTAATCTGTGGACGGTTACCAACAAAGATATGGAACGGGGGCTGAGCTGTTCGAAGAAGCTAGGAAAAATCGTCGCTCATCTTTCTCGCACAAATCAGGTGGACAGCAGGACTTCATACTATACTTAGCGCTCTGAGATGTCCGCTTATGACATGCTCAGTTATTCCCCTTCATCCATACATGCTCGCTGTGCTACTTTCCGCGCAGCCTTTGTCAAGTAACTTCACAACGGCTCTTCCTCCCGGAACCGTATGATTTCATTATCTGATGGTATTTGTGAAGCTATGCCTAACGAGTGGCCAGCTCTGTTCCAACCAGTATATTCATTATTAAAAAACCCAAGTTTGTACTTGTAACCGCGACGCGACACTTTAACGTGAACCTACACCTGGTAGACAAAATCTTGCGGACATACTATCCAGGAAGATGTGGTCTGTGCCACTCTTAATTTAATCTTCTATATACATTTCCAGCTCGCCGCAGCGGCAGATTCGACTTGGGCATCATGGACCTGGGTAGCGCTGGAGAGTGCGTGAAGCGAGTCAGATGTGTAAGGTTCCTGCGGCATCACGCCACCGGTCAGGCGCCAGTCGAGCTGCACACCGTCCTCTCCGAGGTACTTATAAACGTTACCACGGTACCTGTACCACTATTTTTTCTGTCGTTTTATTTTATATGGAGATTATGCCAAAATACAAACATAATTATTATTACTATCCTAATGGTCAACCTTATGGCCAAATGAGCCACTCCTTAATCTTAGTATTTTGTGCACACGTGAGATGCTACATCTAACATTCCTGGTCCAACTAATGACTTCCTCCACAACACCTTACAATATATATATATATATATATACAATATTATTGCAGCGCGGCATGGACTGGAGCGAGGCGCTGGAGAAGTACGCCGAGTTGAACGGCCCCAAGGAGGGTTTCTATCTGTCGCAGCAGGCGCGCAACAACAAGCACACGGCGGTGCTGTGTGTCGCAGTCGTCACGCTCAATACCAACAAGCGGGATAAACTCACCAAGAAGGAGCAGATGTACCAAATATACAGGTACGGTATACACGCTGTACTGATTAGTAGTTGCTAAACGGATTGAGGTGACACTTGGATTAAATCATTCACAATGAAACGATTTTGTAACATTTCAGACCGAACACGGGACTGCAGCTGCGCGCGGAGTCCTTATCCGAGGTAGAGCGCAAGTACCGCCGCTGTAGTAACGAGCAGGACGCCGAGAGTGCGTGGCGCGCGCAGTACACGGGCTCAACGCGGTTATGTAGCCACGCGTACTGGCGGGCCACGTGCCGGATACCGGACTGTGAGGTGAGTACAGAGATAACAGATTCTTAACGCAAGCTTTGGGATGAGGAGTTATCATAGAAAAAGTTAACGTCGCGGGACGGGAGTGGTCACATTGGTGATCCCGACGTGATAAGAACACTGGTAGTTGCATGTGCTAATCTGAGTAGAATAACTTACACTTTCATACTATTTAGTTGTTGGAATTTTTAAAGCTGCGTAACTAGTGGCCTCGAACTCGTTCAGTTGAGCGATTCAAAATGACAATTTCTTTTTTTTTCACGGGGGTTGCCTTACAGCTCCCTAATTTGTGTTATAGGTCCCATGGTACCCAGCTGGAGACCAAGTCTCCCTCTTTTAGCCGATGGTATTTGTGAGTATGTCAAATATGTGATAGTAAATAACAAGTTGACGCTAATGTAGCCGTCCTTTAAAAGCTTGTGGGTATCCCAGTTCTGTTGTTGTATTTGTGTGAGCATACTATTTGCCTGTTTCAGATGGGTCTACGTCGCCGGACATGGCACGTGCTGGGCGGCTGCGTGCTGGCCGTGTGGGCCCGCGTGGAGGCTGTGTTGGGGGCGCGGGGAGAGCTACACAAGTTGCAGGTGGTGCGGATCAAGACTGACGATCAGCTCAAAATTGTTGGTCAGTACTGCCTTTTCATAGATAGCACGACATTGGAAAGTAGGGAAGAATTTCTACGATCAAACTCTTCTGAAGTTCCTTTTTTAGATATCATAGAAGTTTAAAAATAAGAGTAATTCAAATCTTAGAAAAGCATTGTTTGTTTACATAGTATGGATTGTTGTTGCAGGCACAGTAATTCCAAAGAAATGCGTGGAGCCCCTCAAAGAGGCTCTCTCGTCGGACGCTATCAACGTCACAGAAGTGACCTTCGAGCAGACGGACCTCGGTGACTGAGTCTCGTGACTTGTGGTACAACACCGGCGACACTATTCCTATAATTGTATTTTACCACTAAATTTGTAATATTTTACGTCAAAGGCAATCATTTTATTTTATACGTATTATCGTTTATTTTAATTTTTTTTTATTGAAACTTATTGAATTAATTGTTTTTCTTTTAACTTAGTCGGGGACTGGGCGTCTCCAGTAGTACGAAAATTGTTCGTACAATCGCATGAATGCTAGTCAATATTGAAGAGATGTAGGTGACATTATACTGAAATAAACATATTTTTTACTATATCTTGTGTTAGTGTACTATATTATATGGCAGACGAAATGAGAGATTCCATTTCATTTTCCAAAAACTACCTAGTTGTTGACGATTCGTCTGCTATATAGTTAGCGTTAACATGTATCTCAATATGTATGTTCGGCAGAGTTCTCGTATGCACGGGACGGCCCAAATAAGTATGTGGAGAGTGCGCGCAGGTGCCTCGCCCCGCACCCGGACGCCCGCCCGTCGTCCCGTCTCGCCCCTCCACCTCCTCATACCTCATAAAGCGCACGTGATGGCCAGGTTCATACTTATTTGGGCCGCACTGTAACAGCACGTTAAGAAATAATGTTTATGTTACGATAGCTTTAGTATACGCGTCTGATCTAGAGTAGAAGTTAATTTAAACTTTATTTACTTTTTAAACGCATTTTGTTTGTTGTTGTCATGTTAGACATTATGTTTTATATATTTATTTTTGGCATTCAATAGGCAGTAAAATTGTCTGTGACGTTCTCGATAGGAAGTCTATTCAGTACGCTCATGTTGTACTGTGCTTACTGAATGTACCGCCTATCCCACCTCGTCATTTGTATGAGTGTAACTTTGAAAGGTGCTGTATAGGAGTGGAGATATTTTTGATACAAGTGTGTTACTCCGCCTATGTGTTGACATGTCAATATATTTCTATACGGAATATGTAAATGTCCAAAAGTTCCCAATACATTTGTTTCAAACGAATGTTTTTAGATGTATTCTGAAAATATTGTACATAAGTAGGTACAGCGCGTACGTCGGTGTCATAGCCAGAGTCAGGGTGACCGGGACTCGCGTGTTTCTATTGGAGGGGTCTAGACGCTAAAGTGCTTTTTACATTATGCAATTTATCGCATGCTCCTCGAGAAAGCTTTCTTATGGTGCGATCTATGTTTATATTAAGAAATTGAATTGCATAATGTAAAGGTGCTTTAAGTAGACTCACTGCGCAGGTGACCTTGAGGCCTCCAGAATGGTGTCTATGATTATACTTTTCATTTCATTTGAAAATAACATATAACATCGTTATGCTAAGAAGTGAGAATGTTGTAAATTTGTGGTCAATTAATGGAAAGGAACGACTGATTTGGTTAAGGCTGGGTGTGTTGTGTGAGGAGTGTGGTTTGTAATGACAGGTGGCGCCATGTACGATGTTATATACAATGTGAGTATATTGAGCAATAATACCCAAAATTGGACTCGAAATTTGTATTAAATATTGCCAAAAATATTAAAATCAATAATTAGATAAATTTCCTTTTATCATTTTATTCACTAGGTATTCTTTTACTATTTGCTTATATGACTCCTACAGCCTATGAGTCCGCCATTTTTGAGAAATCTAAAATAAGCGCCCTCTACATTTTTATGATTATTGAATGGAAATGTGTCGACTCTAAATCTCTAAATTTAGTGGGCGTTAGTTAGGCAATAGCAGCTTTGGTATTTTATTTTTTTTATCGATAAACAAATATATTTATATCAATGTAAAAATCGAAAACTATATTTTTAAGAAATCAATAGATTTAAATTATTCAAAAACTTGTTTGTTAAAGCACTAACTGTTTTGATCTGTATTGAGTCGTTTTTGTAAATAATTTTGGTGGAAACTGGCACTAAGTTAAAAATGGTAAATATGTAATAATGTATGTGGAATTGAAACTAAAGCCAATTCGTCACCAACTAGTATGTTTGGTCAGAAAAGTGTATGTTAACGTGCACGCACTGTATGGAGTATTGTCTAAAATGTGATAGTTTGTATCTTTTGCTTTAGTTTAGAGTCAAAATGTTTCAGATTGATGCTACGATAGTTTTATAAAGCTATATTTACTATACTCTACAGGTAACATTATGTCACGTAGTTGATCAACCGTATAGTTATACACAATGCTTTGTCTCTCTCTATCATACGATTTGTTAGAGGGAGACAAAATATGGTTTATAATTAAGGCAGTTATTGTCTACTGTTTGTTAAGTCACACAACTGTTAGCTTACATTTATGTTATAATTTAATTGATGTAAATAGCCAGAATAAATGTATATAAATATATTGCTGTTTATTTATTCTGCTTGTTCAGCAACAGTACAAGAGGTCCTGGGTATCTATCTCGTTTCAATGCATCATGCTTTTTTGCCTAGGGCTTTATCCAAATTTCCTGATTTATACCCTCTACTTCTATTTCCAGGATATAAGCCATGTGAAATAATAATCTCCATGTTGCTTGTTTGATATAGAAGATTCTGGCTTCCCCAGACGCGCGAGATTATTGTCGGTGTAGACCAGGAAAAAATATTACAGGTTTCCGTGACGTTACTTTTAGTCCTGCTTTATCTCTATGGGACATTATCTTTCTAACAGAGATTACTCCTATTAATAAACTCGAAGTAGGGACGTAGTAACTAAACTGTATTTCGTCTCCGTCTAACAAATCTGCAATTCATTATGATAGACGGAGACGAAACACAGTTTAGTTACTACGTCGCTACTTCAAGAGTGATAAGGTTTACAGGTATAGGTTAACTCAATGGATATCTACAATGAAAACAACAAATAATTATAAATAATTTTATTGTTCCAAATAAAAATCACAATATAATTTTCTAAATTAAACCTGACAATTACGTGTCAAATTGCAGCGGGAGAATACAGAGTGTTTCATAATTATATTAATATAATTAAAATATGAGCTTGTTCAAAGTTATTATGTTTAGAAAGTACACGAAAAACATATCAAAAATTATAATAAATTGTCAAAAAAAAAATCCCAAAAAAGCGGTATTAAATGTCCTAGATGTAAGTAAACATTAGAGCTAGCCTACTAACTACATCAGGTACCTTAAAACTTAGACATAGTATCAGACATGTGTTTCCTTAATCTACACAAACACAACCAGCTACTAAGGTGACATAGAACATATTTGGACATCTAATATCAAAGGCGGTAATCTCGAAATAGATCGATAAAAAAATAATGTAGTAACCTGTAGAAATTTTGTATACATAAAAGGCAACTTCAAATTATATGTGGCTGTTGTAGTCCGTTCAGAAATCAAGGATGTATTAAACTCGATTTCTGATAAAGAAACTATACATAGATTCTCCTATCACTAAGTCAACGTGTCGGCTTCACTTTCGACGCCAGATTTTTTAAATGATTGCTCAATTAAATTCTGAACTTAGAAAAAATTTGGCAATGCCTATGTGCATTGTTTTAAACTTGAAAAATTGTCATTAAATATTTGGCTAGTGTTGGAAAAAGTTTTCTCATAAGTTTATTGTATCAGTTAATTATAAAATAAGATACAGCAGAACGTCGGTTATCCGAACCTCGCTCATCCGAACCCTCAATTATCCGAACGATGACTTGGCGTGAAAGATACATTGTTGCTCGCTGCAACGGCGACAATTTTATAAAAAAAACATTGGAAATTTTTTTTCAGGTGTTTAAAATACAACATTTATGTATGTCAAAATTTAATATATATGTATATAAAAGGTGTTGTTTATAATCTCGTCCCTAAAAAGCCCTCGTTTCGATTATCCGAACTAGTCTTGGTCCCAATTGGTTCGGATAATCAAGGTTCTACTGTATGTCATATAAAATGATTGTACTTTTATGTTATGTGCTCCATTTAGAAAAGCTTTGACAATTGTCTGAAGTATCAAGTGACATAGCTAATCCAAAAGTAATATCAGTAAAATTAATCATCATGGATGAAGTTTCTATAATTTTACAACCTTGGGTCCTTTAAGCGAAGCGTGAAAAAGCATCTCTACGGGCCGGCTAGTGGGCGCGACTGGTGGACTGTATTACGATCTGCCAGTCGCGCGCATTCATGGACCAACCACCTATGCTTAACAATCATGCGGTGGCAAGGTCACATGTCGTCTTCTCTATAAAAAAAAATTGGATCAAAAACATTCAATACTTGTTTTTTTTTAATAAATATTTTTTGGTCTTCTGCTGACTACCCTGGGACCGAAAACACGGTTTACGGGAGCTGTATGGCAACCCGTGAAGAAAGAAATAACAAGGGGTTTTGTTTCTATAACCGCACATAAACCCACCCCGAACGACCTCTCACATAGGAGTAGAGCACACACAACACACTTGCCCTCTGAAGCACATTAATAGGTAGATCAGTACAATAATAAATATTTTGAGGTAAGTATTTTGCTGTGCAATAAGTATTTTTGATGGGAAATGAGCATGTTTTTTATTTGCAATTAAATACTATCCAAATAATAATAATAATATCTTAACGATCTAGAGAATATTTTTTTCTACCACATAAATATTAACACCATAACTTTAGAATGCAGAAAATACTGAATATATTAGTGCCCTTATCTTCTATGTCACAAATAATAAAGTAAATTATTAAAAAAATGTGCATTACATAGTCACAACATTCACTAAATAGCCTCCAAAATAAATTAAATATTTACAAACTCATGCAGTACCTACAAATAATAATATCTATATAATTTAAACTTGGTTATAATATACACGCCACATAGTTGGGTTACTAGCGCTCGGCATGGCTCAACTTGTGTGTAAAAAAACAAAACTTAATAAGAGATTTCTACTGTCTACCTCGAATATCAAATATATGCTACAACTTCAAATTCGATTCAAAACATCTCTAGTTAATCATTAAAATTTCTATATACATTATACATATAACACTAATTAACAATCAACATAAATGTGTTTTATTTATTAACATATTTTTCAAAACTTCGTTGTCTTAAACAATCAGTCCCGTATTACGTATCTCAGTTACTAACAAAAGCGTTGGTACATCGGGTACATGAGTGAGATGTTTGGCTAAGATCGGCCACTTTCGGATTTGTAGAGCATTGTCTCTGTCACACAATGCACCTGACATACAAAACCGAAATCAACCGAATATCTCGCTCTTGTCCCCGACGTGCCATATCAAACGCCGAGTACTGTACACAGATCATATAATGTACGCTAAACCGAGAAGGGCGAGCTTGCACGGTACACTCATTCCCGACATTACAAAATGTATAAAACAATATTTTGATATGGTCGCAATATTAGATCTATATACCTAGGGTTTAAATTACACTTTCAAACCACACTTAGAGGCTTTTCCATCTAAATATATCTCAACAGAACTAGCCACTCGTTAGATGTAGATGGGGTGGCGCGCCGAACCTCCCAGTGCAGGTACCCCTGGAAACGCTCTCTGGGACCTTCCAGGTTAAACCAATAGCGTGGCCAATAGACGACCGCACGAGCATGGTGGTAGGGTTTACACCCGTCTGGGTAGCAACCAGCGATGCAAAACCCGTCAAGTGACATTGTCGCCTTCCGGGATCAATCTGTTCACCCAGTCCATAGGGAAGGATAGGCGACTGGGTGGATCGATGCAATGTTGGACATACGGATTCATTAACGGCTGTTGGGCTATTGACCTGTCGGCCAGGAAGACCCGTAGAAACGGCTGACCGCTGGCCGCCCGCCGTACAGTACAGGGGCCCGAACCATGGGTATCCATCCGGAAAAGGGCCAGGCATGCACTTCCCTGCACCAGCTGCCGTTACATCATGATGAAGTTGCCCAGCGTTCCTTGAAATCGTCTGCCACGTCGTCAATCACTCCCTGTTTCTTCACGCTTCATGTCCCCCTCCATGGAAACTAATAATAAGAAAAAGAGTACACCAGCGGTTCATCACATCCCTTACGATTTTCGCGTGCATTTCACAAACATCCGTAGACTGCACGCGAATCTTAACGCCGTCCATCAACACCTGGAATCGGCGGAACCGGCCCTGCTTTTTCTGACGGAGACACAAATAAAGCGTCCGGCTGACGCAACATATCTTAAGTACCCTGGCTACATGCTAGAGGAGTCGTTCTCTGCCAAAGCCGGGGTTTGCTTATATGTAAAGTCGGACACTTGCTGTCGTCGTCTGCAATGCATGGAGGACCCTTCCTTTTCCTGCCTATGGGTGCTTGTGGACTTGGGAAATCAGTCCCGAATCTACGTTTGCACTTATAGATCCCATCAGGGGGATTCGGAGACTACTCGACTTTTTGAGTATTTGAGCAGAACGACAGACAGTGCGCAGGAACGGTTCCCTCATGCAGAGTTGGTATTTTTGGAAGATTTCAATGCGCACCATGTGCGATGGCTGGACTCCCTCAAGAGTGACCATGCAGGCAAAACCGCGCATGCTTTTGCTCTAATGTACGGGCTGACTCAACTGGTAGACCAGCCCACAAGGATACCAGATATAGTCAGCCATACGCCCTCTAAGCTGGACCTAATGCTGACGAGTCATCCAACTGAGTACATGGTTAGAGTAGACGCTCCTCTGGGTAATTCTGACCACTGTCTAGTGGTTTCCTCGGTGCCTTCATCGCCCCCTCCACCAGTTACACATGTGAAACGTCATGTTCGGCACTACTCGTCGGCAGACTGGGATGGAATGCGTGACTATTTTGCTTCCATCCCATGGGGTCAGCGCTGCTTCAAGGTTAACAACCCGTCGGCATGTGCATCTGCTATTGCTGGCGAGATCATGATTGGCATGGACTATTACGTTCCTTCCACCAGGATCTCAGCCAGGAATGGTGGCAGACCATGGTACAACAGCGAATGTGCCGCTGCGGTTTAATAATAGCAATTGTCGTGTCGATAGAGGGCGCCACTAGTTTAATGTTACATTCATTCTGTATAAGTGCGGTCGCGCAAAAGAAAGAATTTCGAACATTGTCGCGCTCGCGCCCTAATTCATTGCCGTCTCGCTCGGTCATCGAAACTGTGCATGCGAGACGGCAACTTGTTCGGGTGCGAGCGACAGAGATAAGTAATGAAGGGTCAATGTTCGAAATTATTTCTCTTGCGCGACCGCAGGGATCAACCTCAATAAAAAATACTATTTGCACTCCGGTGGGCGGATGCTTATGTAGGACGATATAAGGGTGAATATTGCTTGGCATATTTTAGGTGGTCATACAGCTACACTTGAAATTTCACTTAGGTTGTAGCTTTTTCTTAAAATTTGTTAAAGAAAAACAATTAAACAGTGAAAGTAATCGGTTAAAGTTTTAATAGATTATTCAAGCTATTTGATTATTAAAAAAAAGTATATACTTAGTGGTCGCGCAAAATATTGTGAATTTACGCACAAAAGTTTTTTTATAGAGCTGTAACGGCTAGGCCGTACAGGTAGTTAATTAGGTCAACGGGCGCAGGCGGACACTCACGCGCAGGCCGGTGACCAGTTACGCTATAGCACTCGTGGAGGCAGGACGTTCTCATAGTATGTGTACACGTCACCGTAACTCATTAGGATAGTTCGCTAGACGTATTAAGTACAGTGGCACTGACTAAGCAAGCAGGTAGATTACGTGGACAATATATCGATAGACTATAGTGCCATCTTTGATTGATAGTTACCACGTAGGATACCTGCCACGTTAACTTATTTATATATCTAGCGGTCGCACGGCCGCTGATAAACCACGACGCATCACAACGCATCGAACTCAGTTTTACGCGCTGCTTATTTTGTCCATATCTCTTTAGAAAAATGTGAGCGGGATGGACTACTATTAAAATCGATAAAGTAACCAAGGATAAGATAAGATAGACCAATATTCAAATACCAGAAATATGAAAAGTAGGATTTCTCAACAAAATCTTGTTGTTATACTTCTCAACAAAATAAATTCGGTTTTCTATGTTTTTACAAAAACTATTAGAATTATCAAATTCTAGTTAGTGTATTCTTAAAGTATGTGAAATTATCAATTTTTTAATGTCGAGAAAATTTAAAATTAGTAAGTATATTAAGAGAACTCGAGTCACAAACTTGGCTGAAATACGCGTGAAATTTAGGATTTTCAAGGCTTCATAAAACTTAGCTGTAACTGATTTTGGTTATATTCTTTCCATGAGAAACTTTAGAATTTATTTATCTTTGAAAAGCAAGTTTTATTTCGAGCCTAGCACATACAGTTATCGCGTAAAACTGGAAAAACGAAACATCTGATTTCTATGGGACAAAAATCATGAGGCGGCCCCTTAAGTTACATTGGTGACCCAACGACGTCGCAAAACCGCCGTTATAGTCGCGTGTTTTGTGAACTTTGTTTATGTGTAATAGTGTCATAGTACTTACAGTTTTTTTGTGTGTTAACTTTTTATTGTACATTTGCTTTTATTTATCGTGTCATTGTTTTTGTTGTGAACTTTACGATAATGACGGAAGCCGCAGCGGGACCTTCTGTTCCTACGGCAGCTTACGAGGACAGCAAGGACATGGCCGCAATCACAGTCGCGGCCAGGATACCCGGCTTCTGGACGGATCAGCCCCGAGTTTGGTTTGTCCAATTCGAGGCAATAATACGACCACAAAAGTTAGGGGACGACGCTAAGTACCATCTTGTCGTCACGAAATTGGACAAAGCGGCGGTATCGCAGGTAACAGATATTTTGTTAGCACCGCCGCCGACGGAGAAGTACTTGGCCATCAAAGAGCGACTATTGATGGTCTACGAAGAAAGCGAGAACCGCCAGGTGCAGAAGCTTATAGGCGAGATGGAGCTAGGTGACCAGCGCCCCTCGCAGCTCCTCCGCCGCATGCTGAATATATCTCGAGGAAAAATCGTAGACGAGACGCTCCTGCTGCTGTGGCAGAATCACCTGCCAGCGACCGTGTGAGCTGTGTTGGCCGCAGCTAACACGAAAGACCTGGTAATCTTGTCGAACATAGCAGACAAGGTCATGGAGACGCAGGCACCCCCGCGGATAGAGGCTGTTCAAGAACGGTAACAAGAAGCATCTGCCGCTGGCCAAAGCTCCTTGGCGAGAGAGCTTAGCCAGATTTCGGCGCGACTGTCCCGGGTGGAGACCTGGCACAGGCAGCACAACGGAGACAGGTCGCGGCGAGGACCCAGCAGCGAAGAAACACATAATTGCATAATTTTTTTTCAATAGACCAAAACACTTATGAAAAATCTATGCGGTTAAAGTTTTATGTAGTATTATTTGCTATCCACTATATTTTTTTGAGATTGATTCCTGACACTTCAAAGTAAGCGTTGAAAATGCCACTTTTAGTAGATATCGTGTTTGCACCCTGCCTTAAACAGAATTAATGTAACATTAAACTAGTGGCGCCCTCTATCGACACGATAATATTTTTTTTCTTTTTCAGTAATGTAAATGTCTGCATTTGTTGCCTACCCTACCTACCCGTGAAAAAAGTAAAAAAAAATCGTGACCCAGTAGATAAAAAAAGTGTTCTTATACAAATTCTGGCTGTCCCCAAGGTGTCTTTCTTCATCCCATTCTATGAGATGAGCTCGCAACTTTAATTCTCGACATAAATATCAAAATTATAGTTTTTGTCCCTACTCCAGCAGTGAATTACACACCCGCTGGGTGACACACAAATTACTCCTAAGTGAGAGGGAAATAGCTAGTCAATGGTTGAACTAATAGGGAACATCGTATATGTACATCGTAGTATCGCGTCCGCCATTATATTTTTGAACTAGGCTCGGCCATGTCGTCCGTGACTGCCCGAGGAAGCAACGTGTGTTTAATGTGCTTCTGCTGGATAACGCAAAAATTTAATTAGGGTAATAATTTTTAATTGTAAATTAAATTGTAAATTTTAAATCCAGATCAATAGCTGGAAAGAAAGAAACTCTTTACAAAGTATTTAAGTCTGAAAATCCGGATACAAAGTGCTACTTTGAAAGTGATTAAAAGACCTACTTTGAAAGTGATTGCTGATGCAATCAAACTCAACAAAACACTCCAACCTTTTCCAGCGAGAGGATATTTCCAGATCAATAGCTGGAAAGAAAGAAACTCTTTACAAAGTATTTAAGTCTGAAAATCCGGATACAAAGTGCTACTTTGAAAGTGATTAAAAGACCTACTTTGAAAGTGATTGCTGATGCAACCAAACTCAACAAAACACTCCAACCTTTTCCAGCGAGAGGATATTTCCAGATCAATAGCTGGAAAGAAAGAAACTCTTTACAAAGTATTTAAGTCTGAAAATCCGGATACAAAGTGCTCATATTACTATTTTACAAAAACAAGCTATTTTATGTTGAAAAGCCTTCTGAGAGTAGACGCGATGTATGTTTATGCAAAACTCACACGAATCCAACATACAAGGTCACTGCACTAAAAAAAGAGCATTATCGATAATGAAAACATACATGAATGAACTGATTTCTGCTACTTTCTGTAATCCAAAAGAATAATCCTGTATGTATGTAAATTGAAATAAATGTCGTGGCCTGGAAATCCATGCTAATGCTAAAAAAGATAGCGTCAAAATACAATGGAAAGTGTGAACAAGAGTACAAGAGTCATCAACCTCCAGCTATATGGGTGCATCTTGATCCAGTTTTAAAAGACTTCAGAAGCTCTTATCCTGTTATTTCCACCATCCATTTCTTTACAGATAGCCTGTTTAGTCAATACCAACAATAGCAGAACTTTTATCTCAGCTCAACTGTATATTATTCGAGTACGGACTTGATCATTTTACGAGGCTCGTCATGGGAAGGCGCCAGCAGGGGGGCTATCTTAAAAGACCAGCGGATGATTTGGTAGCTAGAGATGAAGACATTTCAAGCGTAGATAAATTCTATCACGTAATTAAGGATGTAAGCAAAATAGAGCTTTACTGAATTTCAGACAACTATATATAGAAGACATCGCAAAAAAATACCATTCAAAATACAACGCGTACTAAAAATGTTTACCAAATATTTACGACCGGTCGAGAACTTAAATACAGACACCTTAGGTGTTTCTGAAGCAGAGGCTTTTGCGAATGTCTTTCACTAAAAGCATATAGCCCCCTTCCGCTTGTGGTTGAAAGTCAGACAACCGAGTGCGGTAAAAATAGACCTGATATTAGTACAGAGAACGCTGGAGATTATGGCACTGTGACTGAGTTAGTAGTCCACAATGACATAAACAGCTTTGTAAATGTGTTGCCTAGCTCTAAGCTCATTAAAGAACACGTAACTCTGATGACGACTACTCTTAAAGAGATCTCCTCTAATCGAATTATTGGAATTAAGCCAAGCTCGTAAGAAGAACTGGTACCAATTTGTTTATAAAACACCTGAAATATCTGACGATGAACGTACTTAAATACAAAGTACTTCACGACAGCGCTCTAATAATGACAAAGAAAATCGTGATTTCCAACAAGGGGACTTTTTGTTGGTAAATGACACAAAAGGTAAAATATTTAAATATGTCTGTAGTTGATAATTTGCACGAGGATGGTCAGATCTGTCACATTTTTACGTTCTGTGACAAAGAAAAACACATTTCGTCTCGGACAAAAGTGACATAGCTGACAGTCATTATAGAAATTCTTGCTTGATCAACCTACAACTAGTACCAAACGAGGCCAACAGTATTACATAATATATTCAAATACGATGTACAAATTTCTGAAAGCGATTCTTACGATATAATTTATTAGTTAACATATTACAGTGAATTGTGTTTAAGATCCTTATATTTTATAGTATGTACTCATTTTGATTTTGGTTATAAAAGGTTTAAGAATGAAAGTTTGGTTTTTGTTTGATTTCGATGAATATCCGACGGTAGATACAGTCATTTTTTTTATTATTTCAATAGTGACTCAGTAGACACAGTGAGCATTAATATTTAAAGAATGAGAGTGATTTGTTGACTTTCATAGTAATTTAATTGTTCCTTTAGGCTTTTAATAAACATTAAAATACAATACTGTTTTGTTTCATTTCTGAAACATTGAAATTCGTAACCGTGAATCAAGAGACTTTTAGGTAGTCAGTCAACTCTCAAATTTTTGCCTAAAAACAATAGAAATATTCTCTATATATAATCATAAAATTTAATATCTTTATCAATATTCAAAATATATAATTTTAACACAAATAGTTTATCCACCATTTACTAATCTGTGGACAGTTACCGTCGCTTTTTGTTAGTAACCGAGATACGTAATACGGTGGCAGAGGAAAAGGGAAGATTTCTCAATAATATATAACATTCTATATTTTATAATTCTGATGAATGATATTTTTCCAATGGCAACACTAAATTCGCCTAAAAATGTAGCACAATAAATTGACACATCAGCTGTATTGCCATCTCCCTTTTTTTCTAGCACCAAAACACTACATCCATCAATTTCAATACCTAAAACCGTTTAATTTTTTCCTATATTTTTTAGTGATGCATGATATATAGACTATATTACATACTTGGTCAGTTTTAAGTTATGTTGTTTTCAATACTAATTCATCTAATCAATTAGGCTACTAACTAGTTTTTTTAATTATTATATGTTAAAAAATATTTTATTGTTGAGATATGTTCAGAAATAGTAAATTACGAGTGTATTGACCAAACTCTAGCCCTACTTAGCACATAATATTAGTGTCAAAATATATAACTACAACTAATGATATTTGCCCTCATTTAAATTATGCAGGTAAGCAACATTCTACAAAAATGAAACTGAGTGTATTAATTTAGGACTTTAGGTCATATAGATGAGCTACAAACAAGATTTCTACTTACTCAGTAAAGAGGTACAACTATTTTGGATCTATATTAAGAGATCATTACATCAACTATAATAATAGTATCTTATCTTACAGAGTAGATTAATAAAAAAAATTGCATTCTGTTTATTGGAAGACGAAAACTTTGTATGAACTTAAAATACTATGCCCCATTTAAACTTTGTTCAGTAGCAAGTGTAAATGGGCCAGTGTTGTCACAATCAAGATCTCAAAAAATATACAGTTGCAGTTCTAAAAAAAGAACCTATTGTTTTCACGCTCACTTATTTCCACTTCAACAGATTCATCATATAATTTAAAAGAAGTACTAATATGTGTAGATTTTGACGTTTCTCGTACAATTATTAGCATTTTCAGCAATTTAGCAAAAATATTTTATGGGCGCCAAATGTTACGTTATAAATATTTGACAGGTGTCCTATTATCAACCGCTAGATGGCGATAAATCACTACTTCCTTCCACATTTTGAATACAGCTTCATATATCAGTACTTCTTAAATAGTATTTAGAATCATTCACAGTTTATAAAAAAAATAGAAGGGATAGAAAATATTATATCCTACTATTTTAACGGGGCGCATTATCAGCGAGCCTCTGTCGCAGCCTGGCAAACTTGTCATGCACCAGCAGCAGCTGTGACTTCAGTCGACTGCTCAACTCTCGCTGCAGAGCCTGCACCTCCACCAGCTCCTTACGAAGGTTTTGGTAATCTGATCGTACCTGCATAGTTATGATTAATAGATATTAGATAATGCTGGTATGCATGCGACAGTCGCTGTGGGCAGAAGAATTTTACTTACTCCCCACATTGTCATGCTGGTACTCAATAATTGAAATTTTTAGCAACCCTTTTTATTCTATTCTTTATGTATACTGGTGCCTTATGGCTACTAAGCCCAGGGTAGCCAGTGTGTACAAGTGTTCCTCATTTAGCTGATGGCACTTTTGAGACTTGAAAGGCTTCTTTAATATATATATTTGTGATTTTTTTAAATTCAGCTTTCAATGTGAGTAGATCAAAATAAATACAAATTTTTGTTGTTACTGGATTTAAATAATTTTGATAAATCAGAAAAATACAACAATAAAAAGTGTGGCCTGCATGATTAGAGCCTTAAACCTCCTTAAGTCAAAATCTGTTACAAGAGGTTCTATAGTTGAGACGTATAACTCTGTTATCCAACTATTAACTAAACACCTTACTTATACACACTAATATGATTGTCTCCCTCTATCGTGTGGAATGGACAGATTTGTTAGACAGAGACAAAACATAAAGTAAGATGGTAAATATAGAAATATAACACACATGGCATGTATTTTGGTGAGTTAATGTACAAGCCCTAAATAAAGCACCCTGTCCCATTGGGTTTCAAGAAAAGCTGTCGGCTCACTTATTGTATGAGCTAATGATGGTACATCAAGCATGAAGGTAAAAGCAAATGTGATACAAAATTGTAGAAAATTTTTACTGAACAAAACCTGACCTTTTAAACCAAGTCTAGTGGAAGATGCTGAAAAAAATACACAAGTCTCCTTTTAGAAAATATCTAATCTAAAATTGTTTTATGGATATCTATTCCACCTAAGATATAAATATAGTCAAAGTTATCAACAAAGGCAATAAATTATTTAAGAGTCCACAATGTTAACTGCTAAGATTGGATTAAGTTTTTTACATAACCAGACATAAAAAGACAGGGGGTGGGGACCTCTCGGTTGTATGAAATTTTTTTTCTGCCAATTTACTCCCTGCAGTTTTTAAAAAATTTTTTTTTTAGCTTTTGTCGCTGCAGTGAGTAAATTGGCAGAAAATATTTATCTTACAACCGAGAGGTCCCCACAAATGCTGTTCACTCATTTTCTGCCAGCAGGTAGGAGAGGTTTTTTTTTCTTCTACCGACAAGCGTTGGACCCTACTTGTCTACAAGAATTTGTAGAGGGGGGGGCTCAGACTACACGAAAAATAGGTTTTCTGCCGGCAAGTGCTTACAACCACTTTCTGTCACCATCTCGTAGAAGGTATAACCTATATTATTCTTCAAGAATATAATTGCAAAAAACATTTTTCTAATCCGACTGGTAGTTCCAGAGATTAGCAGGTTCAAACAAACAAACTCTTCAGCTTTATTATTTGTATGGATTCTAAGGCAATCAAGGTTAGTAATGTTAATTTTTGTTATTACTTACATCAATATCCATACTAATATTATAAATGTGAAAGTAACTCTGTCTGTCTGTAACAATTTAATGGCTAAACTACTGAACCGATTTTGATACAGAGAAAGCTAGAAGAAGAGAAGAACATATGCTACTTTTTTTATAAATAAGGGAGTATAATAGGGGATGAAAGTTAATATGGGCCCATGGGCGAAAAGCTAGTTGGTTATAAAAACATATTAATAACTTACTTCAGAGACAGATTTGAGGAGACTTATGACGCACATATCCTGAGCGTTATTGTGCGTGACCAGGTCAGTGTCAGAATGCTCCATCTTCCAGGTCATCAAGTTCATCTGTTCATCAGTCTGTTTCATCTGTTGAAATATTATATCGACATACATTTATATGGACTGTTTTTCAAATAATAATTTGGCTATATCGTTGCTGCCACTATATTGTTGTGTTTTTGATATTATTATAGCGACAATACAAAATCTATGTCGCCTAGACTGTGGTGTCGTTGCTAGAATCGTCGGTAGTGGAAAAACGTCCTTAAAAATAACAAACAACTTTTTAATTGGGGTGCAAAGTTTATTTTGTTCTATTTGGGGGACCGCGACACCAAATCAAATTACATTAGGTAAGCTATTTACAGAGAAAATGGTAGGCAGTTTTAGTTGAGCAAGCCAGGAATCTTCATGCATTAGTTGAATTTCATGATAGGCCATAAAAACATGAAGGAAGAAGGAAGGAAATCGAGCGGCGCCGTGACCTACATTTGAAGCTCATACTTAAACCCACTTTATTTATAATTAATACATGAAATACATACAGATTCATCCAATTCTTCTATAGTCATATCTTGTTCTGACATATTTATTAAATAAATAGCTAAATTAAAGTCAAATATTTCAATTTAAATTAATAAAATATAAAAAATACTTTCCCGAAACGAATATTATTTTGGAACTGACATTTTATTTTATTTATTCTTCATTTTGATAGAAAACAAAGGGACTAGCTCATACAGCCGAATTTTTAGTGTTCCGTATCCAAAGGGTGCCAACGGAAATCTTATTACGGCTCAGCTGTCTGTTCGTTCGGCCGTCTGTCACAGTGATGTATCTTAAAGATCTTAGGTAGACACTTGAAATTTTCACAGAGTGTGTATTACTATGGCCGCTATAACAACAAAAAATAAAAATAAAATAAAGTTATAAATTAAGGGGGGAACCCTTAGTGTGCGAGTCCGACTCACACTTGGGAGGTTTTTTGTTCATTCTCAAATTTGATGGAAGGCAAAGGCCCATACAATACAGCACGCTTGTGCAAACCATTTCCAGTTATATTGCTCAAGTCAATTTAAGCCCAATGAGCGCGGCTTATAATATATAATCTTTGACTTACTAAAGGTTGGAAATCTCATTGAGAACCCAGTATACAGTAAAAGCTCCTTATTCGTGGTTTCAGTATTCGCGGAAGAAAACATTGAGACCACTTCCTGTATTCGCGGATACGTAACTTACGATACATACATACTTAAAAGGAAAATTGATAATTCCTTAGCTGAATAACAAGGCGGCAAAACAGAAAAAAAAACTTTAATTATTCAAACAATTATTAATTGTGATTAAACTAATTTTATTTTTATAGGTACTTTTGAACCCCTATATTTCCATACAAATCACCATTTCATATTCACGGTTTCTGTTTTCCCGGCATAATTTTAGTATATTAATATAGTAAAAGCTTCTTATTCGCGGGGTATATTTTCTAAAATTATGCCGGGAATACAGAAACCGTGAATATGAAATGGTGATTTGTATGGAAATAACAATTAATTATTATCCATGCTGGAAATTCTCAGATTAGGTACACTTTGAGCAGAACTGTTATTGTTGTTATGTTTTTTTTCATTGTTGTTGTTCTTGTTGATATATATAATAAAACAACAATACATTAATGGAATAATTTGTTTATTCAATTTGTACTAAAATTAATTTATAACTAATATAGGTAAACACATTTAACATCACAGTCCCAAATAGTGGAATGCTGGAGACAGAATAATGTTGTTATATTTGTTAGAATGTTAAGCAATTAGAAAAGTTACAATATCAATTTGAGAATAATTAACTATGGAAAACAGTATTATTTCCAAATCTACTTAAAATAAGCTACAATACTTGTTTATTGCGTCATTTAAGAACATAAAGTTTATCACAGATAACAATAGAAAACCAAAATGCCTGTATATAAAATACATGTCATGGATCTGGCATAGTCTATAATATCAAGATCGTTTATAGCAATTAATTAAAAAATATATCATACAAGTAAAGATGGCACCAAACAAACTTCAGACTTAAGACAAAAAAGTTTAAATTCTAAATCTTATGTTAATAATAGTGTTAATAAATTAATAATGTTATATTATGTACTATTAAAATAAACTGTTTATACAGACTGTTAGGTATTTAGGAATGCATTTAAAAAATAGGCCATTGAATGGCTAACACAAATTCGTACTCTTGGCACCCAACTCTGTAATATCATGTTCAAATAAACATCAATGTTATATTAGTCAATGAATTAAATAACAGAAGTTTCAAAATATAAATATGTAAAGAAATATATGATCATTTCGTTATCGAGATTATGTCATTTTATCATCATCGTATCAATTATTTTCATAAAAGAACAGTACCATAGCGAGTTGGTCTAGTTATTTAAAAAAAATGCTCTTAATTTAAACCTGGCTCCAGTATAATATAATTTAATATGATTTTTCTGTATTGAGCTATATAAAATTTAGTATCAGAACGCGCGGCACATGACCACACTCGCACGCAAGTATCATCAGGCTGGCGCAACTTAGAACAAAAAATTAGGTCTAGGAAAAATGAGCCAATACTAATGGCGTCGTATCGCCATCTCTTTCACGCCATATACAGATGACAGAGATAGCAAATATTTCTATACCAATCCACAGTACGATGTTGTTAGGTTGGCAGTACCTTTCGGCCCTAAGTTTGATTCATTTCAATGTATGGCAGTCCCGACTCTTATTAAAGAACATTGTGATTGCTACTTACTTAAGTGCGGCGGGGCTAAAATCAGTTCGAAAGTTACCATAATATAATAGTTGAAAGATACATTTACTTTTGTAATCTATATAAATAACAATTTAAAAGTGTTCGTTGGTAAACGCATCACTTGCGAGTGGCTAGACCGATTAGGCTAAGTTTTAAAAAAATTTTTGTAAAATAGGAAACGAGATTATTATATGGTATAGATACATTCCAAAAGCGAAACACTTTAGTACATTCCAAAAGCGAAACACTTTATACATTCCAAAAGCGAAACACTTTAGTACGATCAACGCAGTCTTTTTGCGAAGGCACATCGCCAATAATTTCAACACATCACATGTACTACAAACTACAATAGTAGAAAAATTGAGATGGCAATTACAGCTTTCTCAGTCTCACTTGGACAGGTTTTACACAGCGAGAAAGAGATACGCCTATTGCTTTCTCAGATTCAGAATAAACGTATTCAAAGTGTACTGTTTTCTAGGTATCAGAAGATAAATATAATATCGTATACGGTACATTGAATCTAGGGATTTGACACAAACGTAGCAAGTGGCACAGACGGTATGTAAGATGTTCCCGCCGACTGTGATATGTCCTATTAATCACAGCCATCACAGCGCGGTCGGGATTAAACCGGATTCGCCATCATGTCACGATTGCGTTGTCCGCCATGACATGACGATCACTATTAGATTATTGAAACGAGTGTCTAGTTAAGGTCCGTTTTTATAGTCTTATTTGATAATCAAACTTTGCATGTCTTTTTTATGATAAAATTCTTAAATGACTGCTTAAAAAAATATGAGTATTAGTTCTGCAAATGTAAAATATGTTCAAAATGTTTATTAATAAGAATTTAAAATTAAATCTTATTTAAAAAATACATTTACCAAATAAGACAAGGCTAGTAAAACGGACCTGCCGTGTTACGTCATATAAGTAAGCACGGTTACTACATTACACAACATAATTATAACAATGTAATAATTTATCTAACACCACATTATACATTATAAAACGCGAGAATTCCTTACATATTCACTATTTATACAAGCAATATAACAAATGTATATTTAAAATACAAGGCGTGGCTAAAATTCTTCAAGGTCGGCTCAATTGAAATTAACGGACATTTATTTCGTCGAAATACGTGGACGGATTGGTAGAAGAATCGTTTCAAATAAATCTACCATTGCCCAAGAGTTTAAAAAAGTGGCTCTGTTTTAAATTAAATAACTCGCTCGATCGGTGCACAATCTATAGGACCGTTTGCTTTACCTTTCAAATTCTCCTTTAGTCCTTTGGCCTTGCCGTCTATTTTTAAATTAGCTAAACTAACATAGTTACTCTTCGAGATACCCGGTTCGCGTCTTTTAACAGCATTATCATTGCTAATTTTGGAATCAATTATGGAATGTATCGGTTTATCAACGCGATTAAACGCGCCAAAATGATTGTTGTCATTGTTGGCAATAATGTTTTTTTCAACAATTTGCGTTGGTGTTCTAATTCTATTTTTGCCAAGTACAAACTTGGTATCGGCATTTTTAGCTTCGTACTTATTGTTTCTGCGATCGCGGTAACTAAACCTCCCGTCCATAAACTCTTTCCTCTCCATCGGCATCGTCGGAATGTGTCTTCGGAATATAGGCGTCATCGGCTTACCTAAGTTAGCTAATTTAATATCACTCTTGAGTAAATTGCTTTGCATTTTATTTTTATGATCATTGAGATTCATATTAAGTTCGTCTTTCGGTCGCACTCTGTAAGAGCGACAGATATTAGCACCGGGTGAGGCAGGTCGTTGTATAAAAAACTTACTTCTAGACTTTTCTTCCTTGTTTTCGTCAATCTCCGGTTTATTTCTCTGCACTTCCGCTGTGTTTTGTTTAAAGAGCCTGCTCAATTTTGGTGATAAGAGATTTTTTGAGAAAAAGTTAGTTTTCTCGACGGGCTTCGCGTTATCAGTCTTGGGCGTTTTAAAACTTTTCTCCATATTTTTTAGGCCGGCAGCCATCACTGGGTTCTCATTGATGTGATTTATGTTATGTCTTCTATAATCTACTTCTGGTATTCTCCTTTCGTTGCCGACAACAGAGCTGGGATTCCGCAAGGTGACACCTTTAACATCAGAATCTTTTTTGGCTTTGATCGGTTTTTCAGGTTTTTTGTTCTGTTGATCGACATCCATATCCTCGATTATTCTCAAGGAGCTGCAAGAGGGATCCGAGTCGCTGTGTTCGTCCTGGCTTTCACAGTTATCAGGAATGGATATATGGCGGCAGAACGGGAATGGAGTATCAATGTCGTGTTTAGACTGGCTTTCGAGGCCTTCCACGGACTGATTTCTTAGGAAGCATGGTAGATTACAATCGGGGTTGTCGTCGACTTTTCTCGTCTTGTTCGTGTGGTCTTGTATTAAGGTGTTCAGCTGGGCGTCGGGGCTGGTACGTTTTAGAGGTGCTGGAGGGTCTATCCACTCTGTGATATCGTCGACTTTAGTGATGTTGATATTGCGTCCGTCCGCCCTGAGGATGTATCCAGCGGGCGCGTTGACGAGAGCGTTTTGACTGCGGCTGAGGTTCGTTATGGTGACGATCGGTCGCTGCGACTGACAGATGTGACTGGCCGACACACACTTCCCGAGCGCTCGCCCGTTAGCGGACTCCTCTCTAAGGACACATTCTTGATTTTCGGGCATCGTCGCGCTGGATTTTGACTGAAAACAAAAACAAAGGCTATATTGAGAGCTTCCTCTAAGGAACTTGGAATTGTAATCGAGCCAAACCAATCTTATACTATAAGTACTAGTGACTCCGCCCCCGACTTCGCACGGGTACAATATGGTATGCTGCAGATATATATGCTACCGCGGACTTTTGTACCTACATTCGTTCCTGTGTCGCACTGTCAAAAAGTGGAACGAACTTCCGGCGTCGGTCTTTCCTCCTTTCTACAACCTGGGGTCCTTCAAGCGAAGCGTGAAAAAGCATCTCTACGGGCCGGCTGGCGGACTGTATTATGATCTGCCAGTCGCGCGCATTCATGGACCATGCTTAATAATCAGGCGGTGGCATGGTCACATGTTGTCTTCTCTATAAAATAAATAAACATATATAGACAATAAATGGGCACAAAGATAATTATTCAAATAAAAAAAATCGATCAAAGCAGTCTTCAGTGCTTTTAAATTAAAATAGGGGTCTATTAGTGACAAACCTTAATAACACCATACTCGGGCACGACCAGCTCATTAACAACATGCTTGCTGGGCGACCGCGACACCGCATAACTGCTACATTTTTTACACTTGCAACACTCCGCCGCCTCCGTGCAGAATATATTGCTATTCTCGTGCTGGCAACACTCTGGAGTGGCGTACCCCTGCCTGGTGCGGTCGTGGTGCGAGTACTGAATGATGTCGGCGAGCAGGTTGGCCGGCAACACGCCCGGCGACGCTAGGTGACGCACCAGGCTCTCGAGCCATATTTCCGTTACTTCGAATGGTGGTCTGGAAAAGAAACATTTGCCAGTCATTCTTCTTCTACTTTTATTTTTGCTTCACCAATGTTAATCGACTAAGATGATCCCGCCGACTGTGATATGCCCTATTAATCACTGACTAATCACAACTATCACAGCGAGACGCGTGCGTAGGTCGTCATGACATGACGTAGAATCCAGTCATTCTTTATATACTGTGAGTCGTGTTATACTGAGTTGACAGCCATTTTTTACATACAAAGAATACAGTTTGCTTTGCACTAATATAATGGCAGCTTATATGTTTTGTATATGTCTACTATAACTAACGCTATATCTATTTTAGTATCTCTGTCCTTTTCTATCGCACGCATTTATCTCAAAAGTTTGTTACAATCTTTTGCTTCTGTACTAGACATTACATTACAATTAAAGCACCTTTTACATTAATTATGTAATTTCTCGCATGCAATATAATAAGCACATAAATAATATAAATTTTCGGGCAGCATGCGACAAAAATTTTTTTTATCGTTCTTGTTGTATTTGACTCACCTATGATCAGGGTCCAGATGGCAGGCGAGAAACGCGACCCGGTAGAACGGCTCCGGACACCCCACACAGAACTTCTCCAGGAACTGCACCTCGTTCAGACCGAAGTCGCCGCGCCGGGGCAGGAAGTCGGGGTCGGCATTCACGCGACCTATTATCTGAAAATGTTTTCGTATCAAATAAGTTTCTTGGTGTAAACAAAACAAAAAAAGAACACATCTACACCGCCTTTTTATACACGTTTTGGTGTGGCCAAAGCCACGTAACAGTGACCACTTGACGCCAGTTGTCTATAACGCCCAAACACGAGAAGTCGATTTTTCGTCGATTCGAGTGAAATTTGAATCCTGGTTCCCCTGGTTTCAAGTTTAACGCTAATTACGCCATCCTTTTGTTTGATTGATTAGACAGGATTGGAGAGAAAGATCGCGAGGTAAATGAAGAGCAAATACTAAGCGCAACGCTTTCCTGTCGGTCTAGAGCATCATGTCAGTTTGTGTTTTGCTGAACTGTTTCGTGAGTTCAGGTGAGTGGGTAAAATATCCTCTCGAAATAGGTATGTTTCGCCAAATTTAGGCTGTTTAGTGTTTATGCTATAAAGCGTACTGTGTATTATAATTGTAATTTTACCTCACAGAGTATGATCCCGAAGGAGAACACGTCAACTTTCTCGTCGTACAAGTTGCCGTTCATCATCTCAGGAGCCATCCAGTATGGGTTGCCTACCACCTGCGGATACAATTTTTTTTATAATTAATATAAATATATCTTTTTTTATTGATTCAGGGCAATGAGAAGTACACACAATCGTCGAGCATGTATGAAAAGTAACACGAATTCATCCGCGTTTAATAAGGAAAATTGGCTAAAGATCAACATTTCACACACAGCACACCTTCACGGCCTTTATACCTTGCGGTGTAGCCAGATACACCGGTAACAGTGTCCACTTTTTGCCAGTTGTCCATATTGAACAATACAGGTGTCACTTCTTTAACAGATGTTATTTTTAGAAGAAGTAAAAATTTGCCAAGATAAAGCTCCCGAAACTGTTTTTTTTTACTATAGAAAGTATAAACTAACTTTATAAAACGAAACGTTGGTCCAAATTTCAAATTATTTAAAATGACAAATTATTTTAAAAAGACACGCAAAGTTTGTTTACCAATTAAGACAAGACTAAAAAAATTTATATAGATTTCGGAGTATTCTTCCGGGAAAATGAAATTCTTGTAATAAGTGTTGGTATATTTTAGTTAAGTCAGCGCCATATACCGTGTACCGCTTCCTCCGCAAGGTGGCGTGACGATGTTGATGCGGCGCGCTACTGGCCGTCCTCTGTACAATGCGCGCCAACCCGAAGTCTGCCACTATCACGGTTTTATCCTAAAAAGAAAGATAATTTATTAAGTAGAATACAAAGACGTCGGAGTGAAAAAAATTAAGTAAAAAGTATTGGAGATTATTGTTATTTTGACTAATAAATAAATTGAATGTCTATAGTTAGTATGTTTGTTAAACAATTACGCTATAAGTTAACTTTAAAAAAAAAGTGTACCGACTACAAAAATTTGCACTGAAAAGTAAGAAATAACAAATATTTCGTCGTAGAATTTGAAGACGGTTGGTGTCAATCAAGGGCAAATTTAAATGCAGCAGAGTTCAAATTCGCCCATTTTAATATTCTAGTCACTATATATAGTAAAACACACACACAAACACATCATCATGACACTTTAAACCTACCTCTCTAACGAGACAGTTCTGCGAGTTGAGATCTCGGTGTATAATGTTCATGCGGTGTAAGTAGCCCACGCCGGCCGCTATGTCCCGAGCGAGACTAGTTCGCTCCACCCAGCTCAACTCTACTGACATGTCCTGAAAAAAAAAATATAAAGAAATAGGCTCAGGTTTTGATATAATAGATAAGTAATTAAAAGGCAAATAAATATATATGAAAGGAGTACACTGTATAGATAACTGTGTTTAATAATATTTATAGTAAATTGAAACTGTTATATCGAATTTATTTCTAAATTATTCGCGAATTGTTATATTATTCGCGAATTTTTGAATATTTTAAATTTAGGGTTTGTTATGTTCGATATTCAAATATGAAATTAACAATTAATGAATTAATATACATTTTATTTAAACGATACACAAATTTTAATCAAAAGTATATTATTCGTAAGTAAAATATTTTGATATGATACATGTTGTGATGGAATATTAATATTAGATTCGAACGCTATTCGCACACCCCTAATAAATATGTCTGTGGGTGAAGGAGCTGAGGACGGGCCGCAGCATGGCACTGGCCGCCCTGACATTACGAACTGCGTAGGCCACCATGTGAGCCGTGCAGAGCTGCCGGTCTATTTGGTACTAGCGCGTTACAGGTTTCAGTATTGAGACATCACACCCACCTGCAGCAGTTGTTGAAGAGTACCACCCGCCACGTACTCGGTGACTAGATGGAGCCGCTTATCTTTGTACAGCACTCCGATGAACTGAAGCACATTCTGGTGACTGAGTGAACGGAGGACGGCCACCTAGGGAGTGGAAAGACAACGGTTAATATATGTTAATGACACCACACTCCTTATGACTGAAAAACATTAGCTTATTTTTAGCTTAGATGTAACCAAAAATGAAGGTAGTTTATTTGTAAAGAGGGCATAATAAATAATAATTACTGATAATTCAGAGAAAGGCAATCTAGAAACTGATAAAGGGATAAAATAAAAGTGGGGTTATGTATTGACACATATTTACTTCCAAACACTTGATTAGTGACTCGTAATTGGTTATAATAGATAGAATATTGTCCGTGGTATTTATTGTTTACTAAACTTTACCCACCTGTGGCCCTCCCTAGTCATTTTCGGAGTGAAGGTTTAAACCAGACTCCGGTGGGTAGCTGCCCCTTGAAATTCAAATAACGCATACACAATGTTTTACTTCTGTCACTTGTATTTCATATTTTTTTTTTTTTTTTTTTTTACTTTTTAGGGTTCCGTAACCAAAGGGTAAAAACGGAAACCCTTTTACTAAGGCTCCGCTGTCCGTCCGTCCGTCCGTCTGTCTGTCACCAGGCTGTATCTCATGAACCGTGATAGTTAGACAGATGAAATTTTCACAGATGATGTATTTCTATTGCCGCTATATTATAACAACAAATACTAAAAAACAGAATCAAATAAATTTTTAAGGGGGCTCCCATACAACAAACGTGATTTTTTTTGCTCGTTTTTGCTCTATATTGATAACGACAACGGGTAGACGCTTAAAATATTCACAGAATATTGAGTTATATATTCACTTTAAAAATAAATAAATAAATAAAAATAATATTTAAGGGGGGCTCCCATACAACAAACGTGTTTTTTTTTGCCGTTTTTATAGATAATGGTACGACCTTTATTGTAGACGACTACCAGCCACACTACCGGTAGTGTCGTTGACAATGAACGACACTACCGCGGTTTCTGTACAGTTGCAAACAATATAAATATGTAAAGCGAAATACATTAAAACCTACTTTTATTTTGCTTTATTTTGCAAAAAAAATACATCTGCGGCTGCGGACCGTTAACTTCATTTACGATCTCCATCTTTTGTATTGACTCGCACTTGTCCGGTTTTTTAGACTAATGTTTTATACTCTACATTAGAAAAATATAACCCTTTTTTGAAATATATTTAAACTAGTTACAGGTAGAAGTCCCCGTTCCCTTATTTACACCCCGTGTTGTATCTAAAAACGTTTCTGTCGTATATTGTACGTAGAAAATGTGGTGCGACCGACCTCCTTGATGAACCTGGTCTGCGCATCCTCGTCAACCCTATAGAGCTGTTTGAGCACCATCACTTCCCCGGTGTCGCGATGAGTCACCTTGTACACCTCGCCGAAGAAGCCAGCGCCGAGCAACTCGCCCTGTAATGTTTAAGGTTAATTTAAGGTGCCTACTGCATACAGCTTTTTTTTCTGCACGGGTTGCTTTACAGCTTCTCCAGCGGAATGCCGGATGAATTTAGTCGATGGTATTTGTGGGGTTATATCTAACAAGTGGCCATTTCTGTTGATGTATATTTAGATGGAAAAGCCTCTAAGTGTGGTTTGTCGGATTATGTATATAAGTTTTTAATTAAAAAACCCAAACAAACCCCAAAAAATCGTGGTCTACCTAGTTAATACCAGACGTCTTAACCACTCGGCTACCGACGCAAATTATGAACCGAAACCTGTTTGATCGCACGAGTCGATCGACAAAAATCGAGAACAACCCCCTTTCTATATAAACATTGTACAAAGTTATACAATGTTTTGTCTCCATCATTGTATAACTTTGTACAGCGTTTATTAGCAAGGGGTCCAACAGACTCATAAAAATGGCACTGCAAAAAATGTTTTATGTTTTTTATTATGATTATAAGTTATTCAAACACAACTCATGTGTTAACGAAACGAGCAGCAGACGATAATAGGGCTTAAAATATGTATTATTGTTACTGCTTTCTCTGACCATATAAAGACCGTGAAGGTGTATTTTCATGTATCTAGCGACCCGCCCCCGACTTCGGACGGGTATAAGAACATTTGTATATCAACACGAATACGTAATTTAAACTATTATCAATTAAAGGTAGATATTATATGTATGATATTTTTGTAGATAATTTTATACTACACAATTCTTTCCTACGTCATTTTGTTATATCTCTGACGGATTAGCCAACATACGCCATGAAAACGTGCTGGAGCAAATTTTTCCCTGGCTGTATTCAATAATGCTCTTAAACATGATAGGTCCTCGTATTTCCTCGTAGATCAATCAATTTAATCGTGAATACTGCTACAAAATCCGTTCAATCGTTTCGGAGTGAATCGGGCACAAACACACAGACCTATGAGACTTTGTTTAACAATATGTGGTGATAATGACTGAAAATACTAAGGCCATTATTCATAAACGTATTTTAGCAACGTTTTTGTTAAAATGTGTTTTGTTTCTTTCTATTATTAGTAAAGACAGGTTTGTTAGAGAGTGACAAAACATATTTTAACTAAAACGCTTCTAAAATGTGTTTATGAATATGGCCATAAGGCCCCAGTCTGGCTGTGCAAGCTACGCGCGTAAATTTCGTGATAGATTAAATATTTTATTTTGTTTCATAGACAAATGTTACAAAAATGAATTTAGTTTTAAAATGTTTGGTTTATTGTAATTTAGTGAAAATTATATATCACTTATAATATACTAATTATCTTGTCTAAAACCTGACCAAGATATACCTCTAATTTGGTTTAATGCACTAACTGTAATTTTTGAGCACTTACCAAGCGAAACTGACAAAATAATTGGAAAATCAAATCAGTACAGAAGTATCTTTATATGTTCAATGTTAATGTGGGCTCGCTAGATTTTTCAGAAAATCTTTCATTTGCTTAATTAAAGAGCTTTAAACTGTCAAATTTTCCGTAATTTTGCCTACCGGTAAACGAGTGTTTTGGCTACTAAATATTATTCTAAGTAACTTATAATTAAATATAATAAACAACAAGTTTTTGGTAAGCAAATTCCAAAAGAAAAATAATTCCAAAAAATATATTTTCCAAAAAAACAATAAATTGCAAAAGCCGCTAAAATTATGATATAAAACAAATAATTCTTCCCTTAGTTCCTTAGTGTCCGCCTCCGCCGAGCGGCCGCAGCGAATGGACGTTGGGATGACGCTCGTTCCTGTTTTACCTCTCGCTCTAACAAATCTCTTTTTCACTCTACAGAGTCTTATGGCGTACAATTGATTCGTACTGACAGTCGCTCTACTTGATTTATTTTACGTGATTAGAAAAAAGATTTTTTAGAAGTGAATACTTTTAACTGGACCGATTGTTCCCAAAATCGATATCCGTGACCAGAATAAAAAGAAATAATAGCTTTTCTTCCGGGTTTACCTGTGTAATATGGTGACTTTGCAATACTTAGCTTTTTATTAACTGGTCTTTCTCCCGGTTCACCTGTGTAATATAGCGACTTTTTTATTGTATTTTTTAAATATTTACTTACGTTAAAAAAACTATTTTAATTTAATTAGTTCTTAACGTTGTGTATATAAATTTAATGTTATAGTATTTCTAAAACACCATGTCATAATTTCTTTCATAAGTAACCCTAAGCGAGTGTCGAATTATAAGTAGAGCAACTTTCGCGACCGTCCGTCTGCATATCAGCGAAGCGCCGCCGCTGCTAGTTTAAAAAGTCGAAATCTTAGTTTTGTACAGCAAGACTGCAGCCATAAGTAAACAAATACATACCTGTAAAAGATCGCACGCTCTGAACACCTTCTGCTTGTTGTCGTGGTGCCCGCGGAACGATCTCGCTCGACTCAGGTCGTTCAACACTCCTGTGTTTTCATTGCTCGCGTGGTCCACACTGAAAAATATCGTGCAAAGGTAGATCAAGACTACGGAAAATTGTATATGTTAAGCGCCGAATACGACGTAGGCAGATATTGGGAACGATCCTGAATTATATAATTATCTATCTATACCATTTTTCTTCTGTTGAAAGAATAATAAACTTTGTACAAAGATTTAACGCGACTCAAGTCGTTCAACACTCCGGTGTCATCATTGCAGGTCCACACAGAAAAATATTGTGCTAATCTAAACTACATAAAGACTACGGTACATGAATATGTAGAGTGCTGAAAACGACGTAGGCAGATATAAGAGACGATCCTAAATTAATTATCCATCTCTTCCATTTGTAAAAAAAAATGTTGAATATATATATTTTATTTGCATTTGTTTATCTCTCTATCGTTTTTTTTGTTTCTCTCTAACAACAATATTGATGGACAATGACGAAAACGTTTATTTTAGTAAGGTGGTTAGTCTAGAACACTAGAATAAAAAGAAGAGGCCAGAAATGTGGTAAGTATTCTTTTATTTATTTATTTAAAAGTAGCTTACCGACCCGGCTTCCCCCGTGTAAATTCAAACATTGCGACATAGAATTGATCCCAAATAATTCCATGGATAAAAAGCAGCCTATGTCACGCTCTCTGTGCAAAACAAATCGATCATCCTTTGCTCTGTTTTGACGTGAAAGAAGGACAAACAAACAAACAAACACTCGCATATTATAGGTGGACCGCTGAGAAAGTAGCACTCCCATGTCCATGAGGGGTGAGGGGCGGGCGTGATTCTGCTATACCCGATGCGAGGTTTCGCGCGATGTGTCTGTTGTCGACGCGATTTACCTCGCGATTGTATTACTCAGTGAATGACTATTTGAAAGATAATTTGACATAGACATAGATAGAATTTGAATGATAGTAATATTGACATTTAAATTATGATAATGATTTGATTTCACTGACATTTTGTGGTACATGCTATGTCATTTTTTGTAATTGTTGAATTAATGTATAGTTGCGATGTATAATTGTAAATGCAAATGAAGTTGTAGGGTAAAATATTGTACGCCTTAATAGGCATCACATAGCACATATAGGTCACTGTTTTGTTTTTTGTGACACCTGTAATTTTTGAGGTGGATCACGTCAACAACAGATATATCGCGTGAAACGTCGTATCGTGTATGGCAGAATCACGCCCGCCCCTCTCACCCGCGCGAACCATGGCAGTGCTACCTTCTCAGCGGTTTACCTATAGTTAGCACTAGAGACTAGAGATACTTACACATCAAGTAATTTAGACATGCTACTACTCCTCTCCTTATCTCCTAAAAGTGGCGACGAAGGTACTTGCTTCCTCTTAATGACCCTCATCTTGCCGATAGCATCACCCTTCCTCTTGAACAACCGCTCCTTCTTCCCCGGACTCTCTTCAGCCTCTATCTCTATCCTGGGAACCTCCTTTTTAATGACGTCATCGGGAATCTCTATTTTGGAATGATTTTTGTCATCGGCTTTGGTTTGAGACGATTCTTCCTTCACTTCTTCGATGGAGGTCTTGAATTGGCCGCCGACGGTCTCCGGGTCGTGTTCAATTGTTAACTGTGATAAGAAAAAAATTGGTCAAGTTTGAAAAAAAAAATGATATATAAAAAATACAGGTGTGTCGGTGGCTGAGTGGTTAAGACGTCTGTCATTTAACTAGGCAGAGCACGGTTTCGAACTCGGATCCCGGTCATGTACCAATGGATTTTTCATAATCTAAATTCTAAATATACCTCAACAGAACTGGCCACTCGTTAGGTATAGCCTCACAAATACCATCAGCTAAAAGAGGGAGACTTGGTCTTCCACTGGGTACCCTGGGACCGTAACACGTTTTCGGGAGCTGTAAGGCAACCCGTGTAGAAAGAAAAAAATACACGCAAGAAAGATAATTTTGTAAGAGGTGCAGTTCAGACGACTATTTGCGGATTCAAATTGAATAGAGGAAAATATAACTAAAAGGCCTTTTCCGATCTCAAAATACCGCTAAAACTTGCTACTAATAGTCTTAAAAACATTGGCTGAATGAGGAAGATGCGATTCCTCTTACCTGCAGTACAGTATCCGAGCACGCCAACACCTTTTCAATCTCGTGTGCAGGCCTATTCCTCACCGGTGTACCGTTGATCTCCAGGATCCTGTCCCCGATGTGAAGAGTTAGCAGACCGCACGACGAATCTATTCTGTATGACAGACAACATAATATATCTCTATATATTTCGCAAGGGTTCTACAACTCTTAATACTTCATCAAAACCAATGACTGAATGAAGATGACATTCACCGCTAATGACGAAAAATAAACAAAAAATTCAAAAATAATTAATGTAAAAAAGGACATCCTACTCCCCAAGAGTATTAAACCATGCGAACTATTCTATCTAATCTAGTTTATTTTAATTAGAACAGATAAAGTATGGTTGAAGAGATGACAAAATAATGGCATCGTATGAGAAAATGTGATCCCAAAAATCCTTCATGATATTTAGGAATACCAGAAAAAAATATGTGAAGACCTCAAATATTCAATTCTGACAAACTGTACAAACGTTGTACGAATGACAGGTTGGTTAGAGGGAGACAAAAATAGTATAACTTTGTACAGTATATATGTTATTAACTTAAAACGGGATGCCACTTAAATACCAATCATGCAACATGCAAATAGGGATGATGACAATTTTTTGGGAATATTTTTAAATGATAGCTGTAAAGTTTATTATACCTAATAAAATAATTAGAAATTTTTATATTTGAATTTTCATTTAAAAAAACATGTTTTTAATTTTATTTTTCTAACTCCCGCGAAAACGTTCTGGGCGCGATGATGACGTCACACCTAGGTAACGAACAAAATGATGGTCACAGATTAGATAAGAAAATAACTTAGTCAGTGACAGATTGACAGACAGTTATTATAATATAGTTTCTAGTCTGTGGTTATTTATTTGACACTTACTTAGAAACTACGTCACTTACCGTTTGTGGTCACTTGACCGGAAGTATGAATTTTTAGCTTAAATATTATTGTGTATTTGTTTTCTTTCACTGTCATCACCCCTATTATAATACACAAAATAATTATTTTTGCTATTTTGAATAATAAAGAACACATTTATGTAGTAACTAGTGATGAAGTGTGATGTCACACTCATAATTTAAATTCATACATAACAACTTTTATACAAAAAGGACTACATACTGTGATTCAGAAATATCTCTGACTAGCGACCCGACCCCGGCTTCGCAAGGGTATAATATCGGATTTTTTTTTGGACATGATGGGCCAATCTTGAGGATGCTTTATAGGCTATTTAACATCACCCTAAGGGGGTGAAATGGGGTGTAAACGTTGTATCCGAACGCGTACGAATACAACGGCTAAACGAGGGAGACTTTGTCTTCAGCTGGGTACACTGGAACCGCAACACGGTTTCGGGAGCTATAAGGCAACCCGTGAAAAAAAAATGGCGATACTGTCTCAATATTGAAACCAGTATCGCGTTAGTGAAAATATTTAATAGATTGGCATATATATATGCAACTTTCTGGCGACACGCGATGGTTAGTACTCTCTTTTCCGTTCAGTCGTTGGCTTAGTGTGTGTATTGCCATTTCTATAAACGATATAATAAATTTTAGTTGGCCATCTACAAAAAAATAACTTACATTTTAAGACCCTTCATAATGAGCACAACACTTTCCTTCCCGCGCGGCAGCGGCTAAATTGTAACTAAATTAAACTTGCATAAAATAATTCAAGGAAAATTTATCCCATTACATACACTAACTGTCCCCAATGGCTTCGACCGCACGTGGGGATTTTTGGGAATTAATTTGGTCTTCAAGTTCTAACAGACAGACAAACGAAAACAAAAACCTTAATTAAATGATTCATACATACATTCATGAATAAAAATAATTACATAACTTTTTCCGCATCAACATGTTTTCCAACAAAACAAACTTCCTCTCGGGGCTGTCTGTCTGCCTGTGCCTAATTTTCTCCGTAACTACGAAATAGATTTTGTACTGATTTACGAGGAATACTGCTCGGCTCCCCAGGGACGTACCGTGATGTTTTACCCACCTAAATCTTCCCCGCGAGTCAAGTTATCTAACCGCGGAAACAGTTAACAAATTCGGCCCAGTAGATTTTGAGTCTATAAGGGACATTATATACAATTATTGCATCACTCATTGGTACAGAGCATATTCATAATTATGTTGCAACAATGGGTTTTTTATAACTAAACTTATGTAGATACAAAACTCGACAAACCACACATCTTTTCCATCTAAACATACATCAACAGAACTGGTCACTCTGTAGGTATAACCTCACAAATACCATCGGCTTGAAAGTCTTCCACTTGGTCTTCAGCTGGGTGCCCCGGGATCGATAACACGGTTTCGGGATCCATAAGACAACCCGTGAAGAAAAAAAATGGCGAAAAAAGACAAACTTCACACATACATACTTACAATAATAAACGGACGAAGCCGCGGTCACTCACAAGTAAATTCGCGTAACATACTAAATAGAGCAACACAATTATCCTCATACACTATCAACTATAACGTCACAAACCTAATACCTTTTTAATGTTGCAATAGGTACTATAATGAGTTACAACACACTCAGAAAGTCACGTACGCATCATTATCACGGCTACAAGTCAAATAGAGGTAGCCAATTACAAGGGGGGGGGGGGGGTACAAAATCATAAATTCGTGTGACGTAATTTATGGATGGCCCCTTTAGGCTGTTCATTGATTGTCAGTCAGTCAACGACACGACAATTCTATATATTAACCCCCTTATTCAAAAACGTTTATTAGCAACGTTTTTGTTAAAATGTGTTTTGTTTCTTTATATTATTAGTAAAGACAGGTTTGTTAGAGAGTGACAAAACATATTTTAACGAAAACGTTGCTAATAAACGTTTATGAATAAAGGCCTTAGACTACAAGGAAAATACTATAAATTAACAGTTTAAATATAGCAACGCGCCATTTTCAGTTATATTGAAGACTTGGCTGCATGGTACTTTTACCATTGCCTGTTACCTGTGTTATAGAAAAAAAATGTCAACAGCACGACAGCGGCCGCTGAGCGGGGCGAACGTATTTATTATTCGTATATACGTACGTATCATATATACGTATAATATTATGTCATCATTTTTTATATGTTCTTTCCGTATATTTGTATGACCGTAGTTACGGCAGTATTTTTGATATAGTAAATAGGTACTTTCCGAGCAATTTTATGAGTAACTAAAAATAACAAGGGTATAACATACCGGCCAGAACAATTAAATGATAAACCAACCACACTTAATGTCTTTTTATGACAATTAAATAGAAACTGAATAGTAATAAACTTAACTTTTCCAGGCAGTATATCAACTATTAAGGACCGTTGGTCAAGGTCATCTTGTATCTGTCAAAAATATGGCAAATCTCAGTTAATCCTGGAAAGGTGAGTTTATTTATACAACATTTCCTTACCACACAGTTGATAGTTATTATTTTAAATTGGATTGAGCCATATTTTTTATTATTAAGGGTTCTAAATAGTCATAGTTTCCAAAACGAGCATGGCTTTTGCGTTTTAGAAACTATGTGTGGTAAGGAAATGTTGTATAAATAAACTCACCTATCCAGGATTAACTGAGATTTGCCACATTGTTGACAGTTGTAAGATGACCTTGACCAACGCCCCTTAAGCACATGCACACACATCTTGGCCGATAGTATGGACAATGTAACTTAAAATAGTAGATTTGTTTTAATGTGCTTCTTTTAACTTATCACATCACTCATGTCTACGAGTGACGACATCCATAAAACGCACAAGTGCGAGAGAGAATGTGATATGCTTTGTCTCACTTGCAATGATTGCCGTCCACTATAGGACCTTATATATCTTCAACTTTTACTGTGGAAACAAGTTTTTTTTTTAAATATTTTCATGTGAACTTTATAACTGCAAATATCACAATATTGACTGGACTGACGGATTTTTAACAGCGCTATTATAACATTGTAATAGTATCGCAACCAAACGATTATCGCGTGCCAGAAAGATTTAGTTTGTCCCATTGACTATTATTTGCATAGTCCTTTACTTGTACACAGGGAGAATGGAATCAAAGAAGTTAAAGCACCATCCACACTATCGACCAACGTGCAGCCAATAGCCAACCAAAGCCAACATGTTAGTACCTATTGCATGTAAGTTGTATGCATATAGAGAGTACGGCCCGCAGCAGCCCTCGAGCCAACACCGTCATCTTGTCGCGCAGCACGTGCGAACATGACTCGCTGCACAAACCATTATATTAATCGCTGCTTACCTCCTACCATTAAGTTAGCGTTATTCATTTGGACAATAGTTAACTATGGAGCAGGTGAATGTTATTTTATGAAAATAAAGCAACGACAGCATAGTCAAAATCGGTTCAGTAAAGAATTATTAGAATCATGGCTCGAACTTTGACTAGGACCAAATATCTTAGTAATTTTTTTTCGTTTATTACTTTTACTTTTATTTAATTTATTTTCTGGTCAGAAAAAGGCACTGCAATTGTGTAATAAGTTATTATTAAGTAAGAAATTGCTCCGACTTTCATTTAATTGAAGTGAAAATAAATATAGCTGGCTATATGCTAGACTGTTCCCACTATTAATGGCCTCCCGTGCCACGAAGATTGGCCAGAGTATAGTGGTGTCAATTGATTGTGCCACTTGGCTGAATAACACTCACTGCATAGCGCCCCTGCTGTCCCCCTTTCGTGTGAGCACATCGCGCGGTATAGTGAGCGCGCGGATGGAGTGGCCGGCCACTGTGTTGTTGGCCTCCTTGTTGTAGCACACGCCACTGAAACACAATATAACAACGTTATTACGTTATACGAAAGTGTGTGAATCCAAAATTAATATCAATATAAGAAACACACACATCTTCACGTTCTTTATACCTTGCAGTGTGGCTAGAGACAACGGTAACAGAGTCCACTTGACGCCAGTTGTCCATATTAAACAGAACAGATGGCAAGCCTGTTGCTACACTTAATGTACCTAGATGTGTCACTCTTTAACAGACGTAAGTGACATAAGTTTACGTGCCCTCCAAAGCACGAGAAGTCTAAAGATAATTGGTGCTTAGTATTTCTGGCACAAGTGAGATTTGAACCCGGGTCCCGATTTGAACGGGAATGATAAGATTAATAATGTCGGATTTTCTACTTTTAAATTGTATAGACATAGATAGAAAATTAAACTATGTATTTTTTTTATTAGTTTATTCCATCGCAACTATATAACTACGAATCTCTGGTTTCGTAGACGCCGGCCGGTAAAATCCATACTAATATTATAAATGCGAAAGTAACTCTGTCTGTCTGTCTGTTACGCTTACACAGCTAAACCACTGAACCGATTTTGAAGTAATTTGATACAGAGAGAGCTTGAACCCTAGGGAAGAACATATGCTACCTTTTTTTACAGCTAGTCTTTCATAAACAACTTTTGTACCAGAGCGAAGCAGGGGCGGGTCTCTAGTTTATAATATTAGTAGGATGTGCTAACAGACCGCCAACTAAATACTGACCAATACAGCTTGGACCTCTCCAGCAACGCGTAGGACTCTCCGTCCTCTATGTGGGCCCCGCACGCGCTACAAGCAAAACACTCCGGATGAAAGCGGTGAGCACCCGCCGGCATCACGGGGCCGGTTATCACCTGAAATAGGATGATTTCATATTTTTACAATGCTTAGTGCTCACCCAGATCTAGATCTAGGGCAATCGTTTTTTTTTTACAAAAACCTCAAGATATCGAAATAAAACAAAAGCAGATTCTAAGTAAGTTAAGTAGTCTGGTATTAGCTAAGCCAGGGGTTGGCAACCGGTCGATCGCGATAACATAAAAATAATTTAGAAGTATCAAATTCTACCTTTTTTTAATACAAACTATTCAAAATTAAATCAAAATTCCACCACCGGCTTACTAATGAACTCTGCGGAAAACACGCAGTACTTACCATGCCTCAACATCTAAATAAATAATTGAATTTGCATTACTTAACAATAAAAAAAATCCTGTGCGTCGATTATATGCCTCTCCATTTTTATTGATCCCGGCCATGTATAAATTTTTTAATTAAAAACTTATGTACATAATCCGACAAACCACACGGCCACTAGGTATAGCTTTGCATTGGCTAAAAGAGGATTGATAACACGGTTTCGTGCCATAAAGCAACGCGTGAAGAAAAATAAGTTACCTGTGCACAATGTTGGCAGCTCTCACCAAACCTGGACCAGTAGTCCTCCTGACAGAACAACATGCCAGACTTCTCAAAGTACCAACTTGACAGTTGTATATCACACACCGAGCATCTGGAAACAGTGGAGTAACAAATATACGTAAAAAAGGGGCGTCGGTGGTCGAGTGGTCAAGACGTCGGCTCGCAACTGCAAAGTCGCGGGTTCGATTCCTACATCCTGTGTACGATGGTGTGATTTTCCTAGAATTTTCAAAATTGAAAAAATCTCGAAATCCATGCGACTTTTATTAAGGTCAATTTTTTATGACGTGACGCTCCTGACCTGGTCTATCTCTGGTTGCAAGGTTATCCATTACTTACTGGACATCCTGTATATACCAAATTAATTGAGTCAATCTTACCTGAAACAATCTTTATGCCAGTCTTGTCCAAGTGCAGACACATAGCCATCACCGCCGAGGTCATTTAGGCAACTTGCACAGCTCATGTCTAAAAACAACATGAGGAAAATTTTGACTAAGACCTTCATTATAAGGATAATAAATAATAATAGATAGGGCACCAACTACATATACTAGCTATCACCATACAATATTATTTCTCAAGGGTGATACGCCAATTTGAAGATTATTTTCCCCCCTAAAGACGAAACATAATTAAACAAATCAAAAATCTATGTATTTTATAAAAGATGACATCCGTTTGGAAATCCTAACTAACACTATAAATGTGAAAACACACTTGTTTTCCTTCCTTCATGCCAGTGATTAATTTGCACAGAGATAGTATGATAGCAAGTGACATTTTATCCCAGGAAAATATTTTATTCTCTCAATAAAGTTGGAAATTTTCTTGTAAAAATTTGTCTAGCGGGTTGCTAGTAATAAAATAAGCCTGTGTCAGTACAATATGTAGCATCATGCCTTGTATGACAGTGGCATAATGGCATGGTTTTTTACACCTCACTGGTGCCTTGCAGTTATGTCAAAGTCCTTCATTTAACTAATACCAGTTTATATCAGTGACAAGCAGGATGTTGTCTTATGTTAACGAAATTACAATTATGTGATAAAATAATGAGAATTAAATCTCTTATTTAAACAATGGCCTTGATCTCTGCCTCATATTTTCAATTTATTGATACCATAATAATAATAATCCTTAAAATTTTCACCACATTTTCCTAGCTTTTGAACAACCATTTAGTTATACACAATATATTTTGTCTCTCTTTAACAAATCTCCCATTCAATATGATAAAGGTAGATAAAACATTAAACAGTAAGGTCCCATATTCTTTCAGACAAAATTCCAACAAACAATGAGGTCATATTTTTATATTTATTATGATGTCAATAAAAATGTAACAAACAATAAGTTATTCATTATAGTACATAAACAAGTATTGTTTTGTGTAAACAATATGAATAGAAGTCATAAACCATTTTAAAAATGAAGAACAAATTTCAAGGATTCCTTTTCCTAATTAATGTCCCCTGGGCCTCAAACATATTAGTGCAAATTACATTCCCATCCCTTGCTCTGTTTTGACAAATAAACACACTTTCGCAAGTAAATTAACTTCCACTTTTGCCTAGCAAATGTTCCTCCACTCTTAACACGACATGTTTTTTAAATCTTTAGTTATTACGATCTGTCTCTCAAGGCAACATTTGTAGAGTTGTTTCTAGTGAAGAGGTCTCTCACCGAGCAATGTGACTAAATTAAAGTCATATAGGTAGTGACCTCTTCTTGGTTTGGATGTCCCGTCCATGAGAACATTGGCCAGTGGATGTTTCTGTGCTCTAATTTTGTAAATGATGAAAAAGTTATTTCAGAACTATTAATATAATTAATTAAAAGCTCTTTCCAGCTTCCAGCTTTAATGTTGGTGATCCCTAGAGTGTCAACTGTGCTGTACATCAATTCTGAAGTAACAAAGTAAATATTGCCCGAGATAATGTCTTTAAATAAAGGGCAAGAGTGTCTATTTTGCAAGTTTAAAGTTGACATGCTGGTACAACTTACTATCTCTTAAATTTTTAATACTGTAAAGGATTTTGAAATGTTCAGAGATATAGTTCTTTGTAGACAGTTGGTACATAACCTAGGTAATTTAATTAGCAAATATTAAAACTTATATAAAGTGAAGCAAACAAACTACTTATAAACTGTATTTTATTGTTTTTTTAATAGTAAAATACATGTTTACGACATAATTATTATAATAATAATTTAGTGGACGCGGAAGTAAGAATCTTATAAGACCTTCATGCAATAACCATATTGCACAATAAGGTTTTTAGGGCATAATATGATTATTATAAAAGTTATTGAAGGATTATAATGAAATAATGTAAAGAGAAGGCGTGTACAAACAAAGATGAATCTTAGTAGCCTTCATCGCCCACACAATTTTGTTCTGTATTCTGTACACACACATATTGGTTTTTTTACAAATTAAAATTGTTATTATTGACTATGAAAGTAAAATTATAAATACCTTTTTGGCGTGTTCCCTCCATTGTAAATTAAAGTTGACAGGAACATGTAGTAAAATAATATTATTATTTAATTTCAATTTCAATCATGGTCAAACAACACACAGAGCAAACAACAAATTATTCACGATACGATGCAGACATATTACTATTCATCCAACTAAAAAGCTATATGATTCCTTGAAACTCTATATCGTTAATGTGCCTACATAATTTGATAGCATTATGCATATCAGTTTCAATAAAATGTTTGTAACGTTTCTGGGTGACATTTATTTTTTTATTTTTTTGTTAGCTATGGTTTTTATCACATTTTCGACCATATCAAAATCAAATAAATAAAACAACAAAGATGTATTTAAAAGGCATTATTTGTAATTGAATAACTTGATACAAAAAAAAATATCTACACTATATATATTATTGTCAATTGTCAAAGTGAAAACTCACTTTTTGAGGTAGGTACCTATTTTTTTTTTAAGATTATGTGCGTAGTTTGACGTGAACCTTAACTTTCACGTCAAGTTTCTTGAGCAACTGTGAACAACGATGATCGCATTTGATTTCTGTGCTATCACCAGAGTCGCTATCTTCACCTGATCCTTTGTTTTCGTCAGAACCTTTATCTTCTCCAGAATCCTTTCCTTCGCCAGAGTCTTTTCCTTCTCCAGAATCCTTCCCTTCGCCAGAGTCCTTTTCTTCTTCAGATTCTTTGATTTCTTCAGACTTCTGTTCTTCTTCCGAGCTCTCCTCACTTGAATCTGGTTGTAGGTTTTCAAAGTTGATACCAGTTACATCTTCTAACCATCCTAGGAATGGACCCACTCTGCAGAACCCTAAAGCATAAAATAAAATTTAAAATAAGATATAGATAAGTAAATATTTCCCGAATATCCCAATATAAAGATTCCCACCGTCATTTTGAAATTTTACACACAGGTAGGTAGGTCCTTATTTAAAATGTTAGATAAATACCCAAGATTTTTTAATATTTTCACGATTTGACGGCCTTAATGGAGGATATCCAAGATCTATGTGATAACGTCGTATATATTAAAGTACCTGCTGGAAATCCGGAATGGCAGCCGAAATCTCCGCCGGCTACGAATGACGCGATGCCCACCAAGCTTGGAACTCCCTCTCTGTCAACATGGATCAATGGACCGCCACTATCGCCCTAGAACAAAATTATTATTGAATTGAATTTGTAGGTAGGTAGGTATACATTTTATTGTTTAGTAGGTGTAGGTACCGGGACGGTTTTTGAGCGGTGGTCGTTAGATGCGCAGAACACAATTTTTGGGTCTGCTTGACGGTATGAGGTATTAATTTTAATTTTACCAGCAGTAAAAAGCAATCGTAAAAACAAACACCAATAAATCAATTATAATAAATATACAAGAACCGTCCCGGTACCTATTATACCTATCACTAAGATGAAGAGGGACGTGGGCAGCGATCGGTCCCTCTCAGGTTGAACTTCTACAGAACCAAATAATGTAGAAACAAACTGTTTACCCGTGGGGCCCATACTAACTTTCATCCCCTATAATACCCCCTAAGGGGAGGAATTAAAAAAAATTTAGTCCGTATTAAATTAAATCAAATTCGGTTTAGTGGTTTAAGGTGGCCACACATTCGTTCAATCCCCAGCGCGTCGCCGCCGCGCCGTACGGTCCACCGCAATCGACCACAGGCTCGTCCAATGGACAACATTTCATTTTTTTAATCACCCATTTTTATTACTTTAATTAAAAATATATTAAAAAATAAGTTACACGTATTTTTCTATTTTATTTTTGGTTGAGTTTTTATATTTTTAATTTAATTATGAATTTTTATAAATTATGAGGACTTATAAACTAAAAACCATAGCTAGGACTAAAATTAAGAAGTATAAACTGTCACCCAAAGAAAGTGACAGATAGTGTCAGTCAAGCCACAGAGTATACGTTATAGAAATGCAAAGAGTATAATATACCGTGTTAAAAATAGGTGTTGCCGTAGCCGGAACTCAAATCGCCTACAACATTATTCATAATGTATATAATAATACTAGCTTTCTCCGCGGTTTCACTCGTAAATATATTTCCTGTGATAGCCCATTCGAAACTAGCAAAACTTCCAAAAAAATATTATATATAAGAAGTATTTTTATAATTATATTTAAAGAATAATTATTAATTTAGCTTTAAATGGAATAAAAATGGGTAAAATTAATAGAGGGCAACACCTGAGTTCAATAACTAACAACTCTGCCAACAGACATTAAATAACTCGAAAATTAAAGGATATAAAAAATAAAAAAAAATAAAAATAAGCTTTCTAGCATGTAATCTCCAAACGGTTTTCGAATTTTGGTACCTTACGAAAAATGAAATGTTGTCCATTCAAGTCGGACAACGGCGACAACTAAATCATCCGGCGGCCAGAATGGTAAATATTCGGTGCGGTGCCGGACCAAGTAGGCCACTTTAGCCGTGAAAGCATAACAGACAAACAGACAAAATTACTTTCGCATTTATAATATTAGTATGGATAAATAGAAAAGTATAAAAAAATACCTGGCAAGTAGATTGACTAGTTACATTGTAGTATCTAGCACAAATAGTGGTCGATGTTACGACAGTAGGGAAGTTTGTAAAACACGCCGCATTTGATACTCCGAGGAGATACACCCAGTTTAAGGTATCTGGCAATACACCTGTAAGAAAATTTAAAAATCCATATACATACCGTAGACAAAGGTACGAACTACGAATAGAATCAAACTATCTGTTTCTTTCTCTACAGAGTGAGAAAGCGTTATGAAGAAATGTAAAAGACGAAAAATAAACAGGAGTTGGGCTATAGACGAGCTCCCCATTTTGCGAATTTTCTGCTCATTTGAGCATGTGACTGACCACTATGGTAGTAATAAGTTGCCTTAGGGTATCCTTTTGTGTCGCGAGACAGAGCTCTAGAATAGTACCTACATTATGATACAAGTGTGCTATGTTGGTCATTACGCGCGAGGTGGTATTATCAGCGCGAGCCACTAGGCGAGCGCCATAAGAAAGCTGAGTATGTAATGACCAATGCACAAGCGTTTCATACGACGTTTTTCAACACACTTACTCGTAACGTGAGTCTTATTACCTCACTTTTAGACCCATAATCCCATATATTAAACACGCGTGATTTTTTTTTTACATCACAGCACAAATGTTATAATATAACCTAATGAAATTATTAATTAATATTAATTAATTCTTAATTTAACCGCTACAGTTTTTATTTTTTAACCACGACTTTGTTGGCTGTTTGGCGAAGTTACCCGCGGGGTTAGCATATATTTTGACAGCGACACTTTCGTTTCGGTCGAATGGCCTTGAACAGGCCAAAACGTTCATGTCCAACAAGGACCGGCCAGAGATAGCCCGGGGCCGAGAGGTCCGGCCCAACAATGTGCGGTAAAATTCTGTGTACTTGTCTTTGTCCGGCCAAGCAAATTGCTCGGCATTCTTGTGCAGGACATGCCCGGTCCGAGAATGTCCGGCCCAACAATGTGCGGGCAAATTCTGTGTACTTGTCTTTGCCCGGCATAGCAAATTTACACGCACATTGTTGGGCCGGACCTCTCGGCCCCGGGCTATCTCTGGCCGGTCCTTGTTGGACATGAACGTTTTGGCCTGTTCAAGGCCATTCGACCGAAACGAAAGTGTCGCTGTCAAAATATATGCTAACTCAGCCGTGCTTTATCGGTCACCTGCGCGCGCCTAGCTAGCGCGACGCGGGAAAGAACAAAATCCAAGACCTCTGACTCTGATTGAGAGCCTAGAACCCTCTACATCTACTGGCACTTCAACCATAGAAAATTAATATAATTTACCGATTATTCCTGTATAAATTGTACTAATTGTGTGGAATCTAGGACAATAAAACAATAGAAAAATACAGTGGTACGGGGGTTAATTAGTACTATTCTAGGCTAAGCCAGAGGGGAGGCCCCCCAAAAGTGTCTGAAAAAATTGTTTGGTGATTTACCGCTTTACACCTCCATTGGTATATTAGTCATGGCGTATAGCATGAAATATAAATATATATAGTATACCTATCTATACCTAAAAAGACTTCATTCCTTCAGTCTTATTTCTATATTTAGTAGGAAGACAGCGAAGTCCAGACCATAAGTAAAATTCGAGATATTATTATGATAGTGGGGAGGGGGCATAACACAATTTTGCCAAAACCCCTCAAATATATAGCATTAAAAGATACCAAGGGATATAAATTTCCTTACCATTAGTCCAAGTGCGACCAAACCCGCTGGCAATCAATATTTCCTGGTCATAGTTCCTGAACGCATCTACAGTTGTCTGGACACTAATTGGTTGAAGTAAATCTACAAAATAAAATACATTTAATTAGAACGACAAATTCAGGTCATGACCAGGGTGCCTCCGTCGTGTCGAAGTCACCTCGATGCAATAGGTATAGGTACCTAAAATGTGAATGCTATATCGAAACCGAAAACGGCAATGAAGTTTTAAGGATGTCGGAGTTTCGAGATCATAGTGCGTAACCCAAAATAGGGTTAATATTATAGTAGTGCGAAGAAGCTTAAACACAAGGGCCTTTATTCATAAACGTTTATTAGCAACGTTTTTGTTAAAATATGTTTTGTCACTCTCTAACAAACCTGTCTTTACTAATAATAGAAAGAAACAAAACACATTTTAACAAAAACGTTGCTAATAAACGTTTATGAATAAGGCCGAAGGAATATAAATACTCTCTACCGAGAGTCTTAAACAGCTCTGGGGAGTTAGCACAGATTTTGACAGCGACACTTTCGTTTCGGTCGAATGGCCTTGAACAGGCCAAAACGTTCATGTCCAACAAGGACCGGCCAGAGATAGCCCGGCGCCGAGAGGTCCGGCCCAACAATGTGCGGGAAAATTCTGTGTACTTGTCTTTGTCCGGCCAAGCAAATTGCTCGGCATTCTTGTGCAGGGCATGCCCGGTCCGGGCTATCTCTGGCCGGTCCTTGTTGGACATGAACGTTTTGGCCTGTTCAAGGCCATTCGACCGAAACGAAAGTGTCGCTGTCAAAATGTATGCTAACTCGGCTGCACCCGTACTACCTACGTCCACAGATTAGTAAATATAACAGGTTGAGAGTGAGTGTACCGTGCAAACTGCAAGTAGGCTTGCCAACTCTTATTGATGGATTTGCGGGAGTCTAGAAATTAATACATGGCCAAAAAAAGCGGGACCTGCCTACAAATGTACAGAAACGAAAAAAAAACAATTGTAATTTACTATTAATCACTTTTGTTTAAAATTTGAAATAAAATTAACAAAATTAAGACTTTTTTATTACAAAACAAACTAATAATCATAAATAAAAACTAAGTAATAAAAAAAGTAGTGAGCTGTCAGTGTCACCGTATCAATCAAGTGTGTCGCATGTTGGTAATTTTTTTTTCTAGCGTCAATGGCCGCATGGTACTCTTACTTCATTTAAATGGGATTTCTGTCTAACCTAGCTAGGTTTGCCATGAAGCGGGATATTTAGCGTCCCGCAGACATATTTCGCGGGACGCATTATTTAAGCCCTGAAAACGGGACGTCCCGCCTCACGCGGGACGATTGGCAACCCTAGCTACAAGGTTCGCCCGTGGATATTTTCGAACAAATACTATATCTAGCCTATTGTATCGTATCAGGATATCGCAGCTTTCTATTCGTGATATAATTTTTAGAATCGGTTCAGTAGTTTGAGAGATTGCCCCTACATCAAATACCATTTTTTATTAATATTTCCACCACTGGTTCCCCATAGAAAAATGCTCGATGTTTTGCAATGACGTACATGTTTTGTGTCATTTTCTCGGTATATTTGTTTCATTATTTGTACAAGCCGATTACACGTATTACACGATTACAAATCGACGCGTGCGCAGGTTTTAGTAATTATTTGCAGCGTAATTATACTCTTACTTACGGGAGAAAGTTAAGCTCTGTGTCAGTTTGAGTATGGAGATATCATCAGGCTGCACGAGAGTCACCTGGAGGTCGTTGTAGTTAGGATGGTTGAACCAAGTTGTGGTGTCGACGGAGTACTCAGGGTTAGAGAGGTGGGTGACGCCAGCTCGTACTGTTATTAAAACTCTCCTGTGAAGAATTTAATAAACTTTGCGTGTCTTCTATTAAAAAGTTGTAATTTAAAACTTTTAAAAGACGTTATATATTTACAAATTTTAATATGAAAGATTAATGCTAAAAAAAACCTATTTTAACCTATTTTACATTTGAAAAACATTAGTTTATATTTTTTTACTGTTAGGTATTTAAAAATTAACTTTAAAAAAAAAGTGTATCGACTTCAAAAATTTGCACTGAAAAGTAAGAAATAAAAAATATTTCGTCGTAGAATTTGAAGACGGTTGGTGCAAAATTAGGATACAAAATTAAGTAAACATCTGTTCAATATTATATTATGTTTGTACTGATGATCGTAGGTTCCTAATGAATTGTCTAGATTAGTGAATTTGGGTACTAAGTTGGTCTTCAAATTCTAGGACGAAATATTTATTATTTCTTACTTTTCAATGCAAATTTTTGAAGTCGGTACACTTTTTTTTTAAAGTTAATTTATTTTTCCCTTTTAACTTAAAAGTCCCAGATCAAACAATCAAAATTCCGGAGAAAATTTAATGAAAATTCCGGACTTTCATCGTGCATGTGAATAAACGATGCAAATTTTCGAACTTTTTATTTCACTCTTTACATAATTGTAGAAATTCCGGACGGTTTAGGATTCCCTCCGCATTCCGGACACATACCTCTATTTTCGGACATCCCTACTTTTAAGTGATATTACAAATATAAATAATCGAAATCGGCTTGGCATTTCATCGAGTTATGACGAAAATTGACTTAGAAATCAGTTTTTCTTCAAAACTACTGAACCAATTTTCACAAAAAACGACACGGGAAGCACCAGCTTTGAAATAAAAAAAGAATCATCAAAATCGGTTCACCCAGTCCTTTTTTTTTAAGTCGGTTAAAAATTTAACAAAATAAACCTAACATAAGACAAATCTAAAAAAATGTACTTTAAGCATGTAAATTAAATGTAACTTACGTAGCAGTGCAGTGAGCAGCAGAGACGACCCAATCCTTATGTACCACAGACCCTCCACAAGACGATACTCCTCCATCTCCATTAAACATCCTCAAAGACACTTGCCATGGGAACTGACCAGGGTATGCTTCCCATCCTGATACTATGCGGTTTGAACCTAAAATAATGATAAATATATAGGAGTCGAAAACTATGTCAGGATCGTGGCAATGGGACATTCGACTATCTCTGCCTACAAGAGATAAAAGACCTGATGAAGCTCAAAATACAGAACAGACCAGAATATGCATGCGCACTGAATAGTATAAAAGCATCTTGTGTCCAAAAAAATAGGTACGCAATTTTCTGTACCCATTATAAGTACATACTTCTCGCCACGATTTACCAATTTTAGGATAATTTCTTATTAAAAAATAACACCCATTCTATGTTCTTATTGATTTGTAACATCTTTAATTCCTCTCGCTTTCCTGCAATATGTGGGAGTGATTTCGTGAAAAGGGACGGAAGTGTGTAACAGGAAGCCGGGGAAGCACGCGCTATTTGATTTGACCAATGAGCGCGCGCGGAGGTAGTGTTGGCCGTCAGATGGTACCAACACATTTTCCGAGAGGTTGGTACTGTCAGCCAAGAGTGTCCGCGTGTGTGTGACGAGAAAGAGAAATAGAAAAGGAGAACGCATCAGCTGTTCGCTTAACCTACGGCGTTTATTATAAAGTGTTAATGTTTTTAGGATATAATGTTAATGTTGCTTATTACCAAGGTGAGATGTCAGATGTTACGCATCATATTTTAATTTTTATATTGTCTTTTTTTTTATCAAGAGAAAATACAACAACCGGGTACTTACCTACACTATTTTAGTGTATTATTTTTTGTCTCAGTATGTAGAATTTATGGGAATTCTGGTTTATTCTGTAGTATATTATGGCTTATGCTTTATATATATTTGTTCTTAATTACATGTTATGTACGGTTTTCCCTAAGTAGAAATCTAGGAATAGATAGATAGATGCTAACTTAAGATAGGTATAGGTAGATTTGATTTAGATTAGGTAGTTACATTATTTTTCCGTTCATTGATGATCTTATCATAATTAATATCTACTATGACATCATTACGTAGCCAAATAATTACAAATAGTTGCGAAATTAGGCTTCCGTTCTATCAGATGTTTTTACATGAGCATAGTCAGGGGCGCCGACTTTCTTCGTCATACTTCCCGCCACAATTTACCATATTTGGAATCATTTCTTATTATCAATTTATTATTTAAGAAATATTTATAAAAAAATCGAGCGAGCCTTACAGTAGTCGCACATGATGTGTATAACATCTGACATTGTTATACTCTTTGCATCTGACATCTGACCTTGGTACACGACGCACACACTGTTGGCTGACAGTACCAACCTCTCGGAAAATACAAGCGCGCGCTCATTGGTCAAACTTAAATGTATAAGTAATAAAATCTGTAAAATACACCATACATATTATATTTCTAACAGAAACTTTGATTAAAGGGGTGAAGATGGAAGGATGATTCAGATGTCGATCTATACACATTATTGTAATAAACATATTTGACATCAATAAATTGATATAGTAAATAAAGAAAGCCCTATTTTAAAGTATAAATAGTTAATACGTATACCTGCTCGGTGTAGCAGCTAGTTTATAATTATATAATTGCTCATTGTAAGTGAATGTACCTACAATCAATGACTTTACAACTAACTAGACGTGTTATTCCCATAGAAAGAACAACAAAAAAGCAGCTTACACTAAATGAATACACACACTCACGCAAACAGCCCAATTTCATTAGATGCATTAATGCATCTGTATTGTGTAATGTTAAAAGTGTGGCATAAGGATGGATTTATTACAAAAACCGTATGAGAGACAGAAACAGGAGACAGCGTCACATTACACTCTAAACACAACACAATTAGTTGAGATAAGAATATTGTGGATAAGCTAGAATACATAAATTTTCGAATATTTTACGAACACACGACACGAGTGATTCCGTCCGAGCGAGCGACTGATAGGAAGTAAGGTTGAAAACCTTACTTTGAGCTTGCCACGTCGGGACCCCTAACTGGTCTATAGTGTTGTAAAGTCATTGCCTACAATACGTTTTTTAAACCTAGTAATAATAATAAAAATTCTTTAAACCTAAACACTTCAGTCCCTTTTCACACGAAATCACTCCCACAGATAGCAGGAAAGCGAGAGGAAATATATTACACATCAATAAGACCATGTCCTTGTTTTAGTGTAGATACTATCTATTTATAGCCTCTGTTTGAAGAACTTATGCGGATTCTGCTTTGTTCTGTATTCTGTAGGTATGTCAATAATTAATGCTACTCATTGAATTTTTAGAGGATAAGGTCCTGTAAGGTACCTACCAAAACTAAAACAATCGAAGTATAGTAGGTACCTACTTACTTGCCTACAAAAATAGCAGATACCTATGTAATAATGCAATCTACATTATTTTTACGATTTTTGTTTGTGTTTAACAAATCTAATATCTAGGGTTCCGTAGTTAAATGGTAGACATGGAATGGAACCTTTATCCATGTCACATATGGATGAAGCGAGGTAAGTATATATGTATGTCAGAGTAATGTTTAATTTACCACTTGAAACTGCTTCATAATCTTCTATGAATCCAACTTCGACTCCTTTATTTGGTAATTGTAGAGACTGAAAAATAATTAGCAAGTCACTTTCTTTCGGTGACAGTTTATATTTCTTAATTTTAGTCCTAGCTAAGGTTTTTAGTTTATAAGTCCTCAGAATTTATAAAAATTCATAAATTAATTAAAAATATAAAAACTCAACCAAAAATAAAATATAAAAATACGTGTAACTTATTTTTTAATATATTTTTAATTAAAGTAATAAAAATGGGTGATTAAAAAAATGAAATGTTGTCCATTGCGTGGAACATTCAACGCAGTAGGTCTTTGAGTATTTAAGACTGGAGACGGGAAGAGCTAAATTACCGAACAATTTTTTCTGCCAATTTTGGCGGGAGGGGAGGTAAACGTCTAGTACTAGCCCCTGTACCACTGTATTTTTCTGTCGTTTTATTGTCGCAACGGATTTTACGTTATATGATGATTATGTTAAAATACAAACATAATAATTATAATTAATGATTGGAAACACTATGTTTCAGCAAGTTTTACGTCCTAGATCGCCTTTCCCATTTAAAACATCACAATTAACTATTTTCCTAGAGCTCTGTCTTGCGACACTAAACGATACCAACAAAATCTAAGGTTACTTATTACTGCGCACCTGGTCAGTTTAACTGGTCAAAGGGGGAAAAATTGGCGAAAGGGGAAGACCGTCTATGGCCCCTCCATAGGCTTAATACTCTATGCAGTAGGTACATTACCTCCATTTTCGTTTATGTTTTCATGTAAACTTTAGACTCAGTAGTTGCGGAGATAGGGGAGGGGGGGGGGGGCACTATAAATTTTTGTATATTTTATTTAATCTACCTAGTAATTGAAACTATGCATTTTTAAATTATAAAAAATATGATGCTGTGACTAAAATGAGGAAAAGTAGTTTATTGAAAGAATGAAGGATGAAAGATTGACTAAAAAGGTTTATATGGCTGAAGTGAAAGGAAATGCTGGCAGAGGACGACCACCTACTTTTATTGAACATATAAATGGATGGCAATATTAAAAGTGCACACAATCGTCGAGCATGTATGAAAGGTATGATGAATATAAAGGAAGCGGTATGTCAGGACCGTTGCAAATGGCATTCGATTGTCTCTGCCTCCTCTCTTGGGATAAAAGGCGTGATGATAGATAGAATACTATACAAAATATATCATGCCTTACTATACTGAGAGATAGGGTATTATCCGAAATTAGGAAAACTTACCGAGCTCGCACATAGTGCTAAAAGACCCAACACAACTACCAACTTCTCCATTTTGACTGTAAGTTGGAATTAAAAACTATCCTCCACAATTATGTTCTTTATCATTGTTATCAACAAATCAAAGCGATTAATAAATCATACTATATCAGGCTTTAATTATTAGTGGAAAAGATATTCTATTATTTTTAGATAACATAATATAATCTAATAAACAACACTGATTTTTTACAATGATGTCATTCAAATATCTTTCTATGACGAAGAAATTAAATTTGAAAATACGCAAGTTCAGAAAGATAAAATTTAAAAAAATATATTCATATCGTGAAGTTATTTTTAACAAAAATATTCAAATTAGTTACATATCTAAAATAGCTTTGTTTAAAATAATAATATAAAAGAAAATTTTACTTTACATACCGAATTTAGCAATTTAAATCTGTAGGTACGTATCTACTAATAATAAAACTGAAGAATTTGTTGTTTTGAACGCGCTATTCTCTGGAACGATCAGTTGGATTTGCATTTGATAGCACAATTTTTGAGGAATTTCATATAATTTGTAATTATTGCATAATTAGTAAATTGGTTTAACACTAAAACACACAATGAAAATAATAAAATAGAAATTTATTTCAGTTAAAACCTCCATAATCGTAACACATTGAGTATTTATATTAAAAAGTAATTTATTGTATATGTCGTCGGAGTCTACCGTCACACCAAATATATGTTATAACATTTGCGGCTATATATAATAAGATTAAGTTTGGCACCTAAATTAGCACCAATTTTGTGATATTGTCTAATTTGAAAATCACTATACAAGTTTAAAAATATTGAAATATGCTTGTTTTCATTAACGAATACAATTTTCTTCGCATTTTTATCTAGATCACATATACATAAACAACGTATTGGACAAAATGCTTAAAAAATCAATAAATCAATATACAGAATTATAATTATCGTTATAACAATCAATAAAAAATGTGATTATTTATAAATACTGTGAGAACAAAATTTAGAAAATTTTAATGAAATAAAAAAAAACAAATCACTAAAAACTCAAGCTATAGAAATTTTGACTGCTCTTGACAACAGAGAGATCGAAAATAATACTAAACTCAATTTCTGGAGAAACTAAACTGTCAAAAAAAAAAACAAAAATAGATAAAAGCATTATAAAGAAACAACTCCACAAATTAGGTAATTCTCAAAATAAGCACTTATATTATTTAAAAAAAATAGCACACATCCCCTTGTCATGATTCAAAACATAAAAATCTAAAATACGCCATCTCTTATAAATTAACAAAAATTATAATACTAAAAAATTTATCTATGAGGGCAACACTAAATTATTACACTTTAAAATATACATTAATAAAAAAAATTGTTAAGATATTAAAAAAAAAATACGGATACACATAATTATTTTTAAAAATAAAATCTGCTGCCAAAAAAAATCAATCAGGAATCTGTGAAAGCAACAGCTACTTTCGTTACTCCCGCGCAATAAACACTATTAACCTTAATATAAAACATTATTGAAAACTTGTTTAGTTAAAAACAAAACATTTGTTTAAAATGAGGGCACGTAATGCTGACGTCCGCACTTCTAAAAATAGAAGTGACACATCTAGATTCATCAAGTGCATCAACAGGCTTCCTACCCGTTTTGGTAAACTGGCAACAAATTCAAATTGATATATAACTAGTATGTTTACACCCCATTCCACGCCCTCAGAGGTTGATTTTCGAAAAATCCTTTATCAGTCCACCTCTACTCCCCCTAAGGCAGTGGTTCCCAATTAGATTTTCCTGAGTACCCCTTCAAGAAAGGGCCCAAACTCGCGTACCCCTGTAGCCAAGGTGATAACTAATAAATTAAATTAGTTTTTTGTCATTTAATAAATTTAAAATCTTAAAATTGATTGACTCAACATATATCGCAGCGATTGCTGTTTGCGTACAATCGAACGTAAAAACAGCTCCGGCTGCCAGTGGAAGGGATATGTTTGCGCCTGAAATTAATACCTGAGAATCCTGAGATTGCCGCGCGTACCCCCTCAAGCACCTGGGGGTACGCGTACCACTAATTGGGAAACACTGCCCTAAGGAATACCTTTCAATTTTCATATTTATCTCTTCAGTGGTTTAGGCTGTGTTCTATATATTTAGATTAAATTTTCAACAATGTTTTATAGTTAGGCCGCATAATTGTAAAGTATTGATTGTTTATCAAATGACTAGGTCCTCCAATAAACTCGAGCCCGTTTACCAGTTAATGTTAACATTGCCTAATAAATATTTATATTGAAAAAGCAAATTATACACAATATATTACGACATACACAGCAAACTTTTTTTGTTACAACTAACATATTAATAATGCATTGAGCTAGCAACTTCATACGTAAGCGGGACACTGAGAGCCAACCGAAGATGGATACAGTACCCGGTAGAAGATTATACCCATCCACAAGTCTCTTTCTAAAGTCCGATGGGTATTATTTTCTGTCGGTTATTGTATTTATTTATTATTAATTATAATGTGATAAATAGGTTTTATTACACTAAAGTATGTTTAATATAATCTCGCGTACAGTCAGCACTCAGCCTCGGTGAAATTAATAATCATACACCTATACGGAAATAATATTGAGCGCCATTTTGAATTCAATGTGGCTGCCATTTTGGTATCATAACACGCAGTTTAATAAAAATAGCCGTGATAATTTTGTAAACACACATTCAGATGGTTGCATGTATATGTATTTTAGTGGACGAAAGCCATTTTTTTCCCACGCTTTATATTAGTTTTACTTGTATGTAACTAACAAATTAACTAACGAACTAATTTCAATATAGAACATGAAATTCATATATTAACAACTTCTGTCATGTTTACAACATTTCTATGTTCTCCTGATTCTTACTTTGGATGGTTTAATATTATAATTATTTCCGTTTAGGTTGTATATTGATATTTAATGCACAATTTAAAGCACCGCATAATTGGACACTTAACAACTAATATTTAAAACTAATTACAAACATAATACGTTACAATATAGAAAAAATACACCATATACACTTCGATTTAATATGGTAACAATTATCTAATTATTTCATGATTTAGATAGTTCATTCAAAAAATTGGTTTCCAGTGTTTTCAAACAATTTAACTATAAAGTACAAACTCGATGTTTTTATTTTAAAAGTATATAAGAATGAACATTTTCAATATGTACAATAAAAATATACCAATTACAAAGTACAAAACTAAATGCAATATTATTGTACAACTAAACGTTTCTTTTGTGACTATGTTACATACAGACTCAACACTTCTCCTTAAGGCGCTGTGTCCACCTTAGTGACGTCAGGGCCACGTTTATGTGCCTGATCACCTGTCGCGTCACATAGGCGGGCAAGCTTACTAACAATAAAAAACACCAACAAATCTATTGAAACATTAGTACGTCAACATCGATAAACTTATATAATTTAGAAATGTCAATCATTCAGTTAGAACACAGCTTTCATTAAGGCACAAAGTTTCATTTATATCACCATGATTTATTTAAAAGAGTTAAAGAAAAAACAATGTTAAACATTTTCAAGAAAAAAAGTTAACGTTAATATTGTTCAGTCAATATTCTATTTATTGTCACGTTATATATATTTTTGTGCGTTACATACCTAAATAAAAACAAGTCAAATACGTATATTGTTAAAAAATAAGTTCAACATTGTTTAAAATTATTGTCAGATGCACATTTTTTTTATAAAAAAAAAACTATATCATGAAAACAATTTAAAGTTGAACAAAACATTTTTTAAGATAAAAGGCGGCTACACACGGTCACTTTGCTCAAATTCCTCAAGGTTATACTATACTTACCGTGTGTAGCTGGTAGACGCTTTAATTTAATAAGAAATAATAGTTAATTAACACAATACATAAGTTAAATTATTGACATTATTTGAGAGCTATGGTAATACAAGCTTATTAGTGCATTATCAGAAATATAAACTGGCCTCTTGATTAAAAAGTATTAACTGCATGTTTTTTAATAATGTGTTATAATAATTGTTGAGAATCTAAAACCTCCTATATCCAACTAAAATAAAACCATAGAGCTGCCAAAGTGTGAAACTGACACATTAAGTTCCATTCGGTTCTATAGGAAAATATTTTGTGGGTCAATTTGTAGCTATATGAGGCCTATCTCACCTCGAAAATTTTTACGAAATTTACCTCCCTCTGCTTTTGCCCACTCAGTGAGCAAACGTATGGCCAGCATTATTGCACTGAACACAAAGTAAGCAAGAACTATTTTTAAAATCTAAATAACAACTTTCTAGTCAAATACACTATGTTGCAAAAAAAACGAGCACTTAAGAACACCAATGTTATGTGGCACGGCGGCTTGGAATTACATGTTCTAAAGTTTAAAGGATTTGGAAGAGGTTCCAAAAGACTGATTCTCTCTGTAGAAGGCCTGGTTCTGACAGAAAAAGATGTACGGAGCAGAGGGGTGATCGATCTCTTGTCAGTCAAGCTCTTAGAAATCGACGAAAATCTTACAATTATCTTAAAAACCCACCTACAAGAAGTGAGATTGGTGAGAGTTAGCAAATGGACTGTACGGAGGAGACTTATCGAAGCAGGCATACATTCTCACAGACCAGCTAGAGGACCAAAATTACTCCGTGGGCATCGCGCAGCAATACTAAGTTTTGGGCAAAATTTGTTACTATGGACAATTGAGGATTGGGGTAGGGTTCTGTTTTCTGATGAGGCCCGTATATGTCTACATGGTGAAGACATACATCGGAGAGTACTGAGAAGACAAGGCGAACGTTGTGCCGACGTGTGCTTTGAAGAGGTAACGCCATGCGGTGGAGGGTCCTTAATGCTCTGGGCAGGAATAACTTCTGAAGCTCGTATGGAGTTAGTTTTTTGTCAAATGGGACACTTAATGCACATCGCTATATCTCAGAAATTCTCGTTGCACATGTGCAACCTGCATTGGTTGTTATGGGAGACAGGTCCATTTTTATGGATGATAATGCTCGTCCTCATCGTGCCGTTGCAGTATCCGCCTATATGAAGGAGGTTGGGATTCCTCGATTGGATTGGCCAGCGAGGAGTCCCGACCTTAACCCTATAGAGCATCTATGGGACGTACTAAAACTCCAGCTCCATAAAATCTGACAGAGTAAAAAAAAAAGTGATTCAGGCTGAATGGGAACTTATACCACAAGATATCATAAGAAACCTGATCGGGAGTATGAGAAAAAGAATTGCAGCTGTCATAACTGCAAGAGGTGGACATACTCGATATTGTTTTGGTGTAGGTTCATTTAAAAAAGATTATTTAAAAAAATATTTAAGTTTAATTTGTCACTTCATTCTCATTAAAATTACTTAATAAATTGGTTTTTCATTTTTTATTCAATTTACCTCATATTTCTACTTGTGATAATTAAAAAAATGTAGAAATTTGATTATAATATGTTAAAACATCATAAAAAATAATTATTAAACCATTATTAACTTCAAAATATAATAATAACCAATAAAGTTTTATGTGCTCGTTTTTTTGCAACATAGTGTATTTCATTGGATAAGCGATCATTAGAGCTTTGCAATGTGGTTACTTTGTTAAGAATGGACCCCAAAGGCAGTATAGAACCGAATATTTTGTAAAGTGAAATTGTGAAAATAATCAATAAAATACAGGAGGTCTCAAATCCACAACCGGCCACTTCACACTTCGTCGGGCGCCAAATGCTCTTCATTATCATGATTGTTCGGCGGCGGGCTCGTGGGCTGCGGCGAGGGTTGCGGGGAGGGCGTGACCAGGTTAGCCTTGGCGGTCGCCTCGAGAGCCCTAATCCGGTTCTCCTGTTTAACTATCACGGACTTGAGTTTCCTGATCTCGTCAGCGAGGTCTTGCAGCTGCTTCTCCTGAAATGATTTTAAATTTTGTAATTCAATTATGTTTCCATTAAGTGGCCTTGGGTCCGGTAAAATAGATATCATGAGAATTATGGTATTTATTTTATTTGGTCACAATAGAGAAAACCTTATGACAGCATAGTAGGATAAGTCGTCAAGTAGGTACGAATCTGTGACGAACCGCTATATTAGTTCCAGAAGACTATAGTCCACAGTCTAGATATATCTATCATCACGCCTTTCATCTCAAGAGGGGTAGGCAGATACAATCGAATGTCATTAGCTACGATCCTGACATACCTCTTTCGCTTCTTTTATATCATAATCTTCTTTCATACATATATTATATTTTTGTATATTCTGTGGTTGAGGCTAGGAAGACGAATCAACTTACAACTACAGCACTAACGGCAGCCGGCGGCGGTGTAGCCGAGGCGGGCGTCCCACCCGGACTGTCGTCCTTACGCTGCCCAGGAGTCGGCGACCGGTTCTTCTCCTTAGCCCCAGCGAGCGCGTTAGCCTTCTTGGTGACGTGCAGCTGCTGCGAGGCCCGCCCGCTCACGTAGCCGCCCTGTACAACAAGAGCGCGCTCCTGAAGTTTGGTTAGGGGAGCCCTACCTTTATAACATCTGTTTTGTCTAACGATTTTTGGCTTTATTGTGGAGTGGGGGGAGTCGTTTCAAATTGTATTTGTGTGCTTTTAATGACTATTTATTCTTTATCGTAATAAAAAGGAGCAGAAATAACTTCATACTATAGCTCACCGATTGTATAACATTTTGATTACGTATCTTGCAAACAACAATTCGGTACGGTATGTAAAGTAAAATTAAGGTATACTTTTTATCTATCTATCTAACATCTCGCCTTTTATCCCAAGAGGGGTAGGCAGAGACAATCTAATGCCATTTGTTACGATCCTGACATACCTCTTTCGCTTTTTTAATATTCATCATACATTTAATACATGCTCGGCGATTGTGTGTACTTTTAATATTTCCATCCAATACATTTTTTATATGTTCAATAAAAGTACACCTAGGTCGTCCTCTGCCAGCATTTCCTTTTTATATCAAAGATTAATCTATTTGAACATTTTTGTTTTCTAGTTATTTTGTAATTTTTTAAACTTTTGCCGCCAGACGACAAAATGATATCATCGTATAGGTAGAGAAATGGCGACAGATAGTGGTTGCAAGCACTTGCCGGCAGAAAACCTCTTTTTCGTGAGGTCTGAGCCCCCCCTCTACAAATTCTTATTGTCGAGTAGGGGTCCAGCGCTTGTCGGTACGCCGCTGAGGCGCTTTAAAAGAAAAAAGAAAACTGCAGACCAGCTGGCAGAAAATGAGTCGGCGGCTCTCGGCGTACCGACAAGCGTTGGACCCCTACTCGACTACAACAATTTGTAGAGGGGGGGCTCGGACCTCACGAAAAAGAGGCTTTCTGCCGGCAAGTGCTTACAACCACTTTCTGTCGCCATCTCTCTACCTAGTAGGTAAAGTAGCCATTCTGCTCTGCCCCGTTTGTGAACTCATTTTTATTACAGTGTTACGGGGCACGTGAAGGACTGCGGTACTACTTTTTTATCACAAGCGAGTAGTACCGCGGAACAGAAACGCTATATTACCAAAATGTTGAAGTCACTTTGTCGGCAAAACTTTAAAACATTCTTATATTTTCTATAGAAAACAAAAATATTGCATGATTCGTGTCTATGCGCGAATCATGCAAGAAGTAAAATATCGATACGCGGCTTTTTTAATTAGTGATAGTTCAGAGATCATTTATGACCAAAATTGATATAACGGATGATAAATTCTTGTCACATATAGTATACGTGAATCAAAAAGTTGTCTCCAGCGACTTTTCATGGCGTATGCTGTCTAATCCGTCAGAGATATAACAAAATTGTGTAGAATAAAACGATCTACAAAATTTTTATGTAGTTATTCAATTTGTTAAACCTATATTTTAAACCTCAGTCTCATACAAAAGCCGTCGTTTTAATCTGTATTTGCACTGGTCTCACCGGAAACCTGCCAAAATGTGTGCAATCGATAAGCTAGTATTAAGTTTTCATACTGCTCTCTTTTTAGTATGCCTTGAACAGCTTAAACTTTATTACATAGAATTTTTCTAAGGTAAATACTTACTAATCACGGGATACTAGATCAAAGCTTAAGGAGGTAATTTTAAATAAGAAGGAGCTATTATTTGTTAGAAACAACATCAAACAACTTATTTTAATGTTAGTGATTCAAAACTAGACAAGATAATATGCACACTAATGAAAAATACACAAAAATCTAGTTTTAAGATTGAAGTTAGATTAAAAATAAAGCCAAAATCGTTATACACAATAAGTACACAATAGTTATAGGTCGTGTCGCGTTCAAAGCGCTCGAGTAATAAAGTCTATGTAATTTGTGAAACCATTTTTCTGTTATCAACACAAATCAGACTGATTTCTCGACCGCTAGAGCTCATTTTATGTGACGCGACCTTGTTTAAAAACTCAAAACATTGCCTAAATGGTACCTAGGCAGGTGAGTTATCAAGATTTACTTCTAATAGCTTAACACTAAAACATTTATACAGCAATACTATACCTTTGAGATCTCAGTTTCTATTCTATGGTGGGACAAATGGTTCCCTAAGGTTTCACCAGAATTCTTTACAAGCAACGTTTCATATACTATTCATTTCAGAAACATACAGCAAATATTTCGCTCATCTATTTTTATTACATCAAATGATTCGTTTGGCAAATTCATGATTTTACCAAATGTAATCTTCTCCTACATTTTCTATAATTATTTTTGGTATAATTCTCAAAAGTAAAGAAAATATAAATGTTCTAAATAATAATATAATAATAATTTGAGAGGGCCAGATATCCTACTTTTTATTCCGGATATCCTCCCGGTTAATTTCCGCGGGATAACGAAAAGTATTAAATACATTTCAAAAAGCATGCGACAAGATCAAGATTCAATCTTGTTAATTTGTTACAATAAAAACAATTATAAAGGTGCAACCCCACTGGATGTATACTCCCATACAGTTTAGAGCCAGTGGACAATCATCCTAATAGAACACAACTTACCATATTATCTTTATTGAGAAATCAAGTCATTTAGGTAAACCAACTCTCATATCAAGTTATAGTTGAAATTGTAGTCTATAATTTCGTATCAAACGAATTGTTTCTAGTTAGGTGGATTAAAAGAGCTGCCATGACATGATCGATGTTATAAATGATAGTGGCCATATTCATAAACATAGAAGTGTTTAAGTTAAAATATATTTTGTCACTCTCTAACAAACCTGTCTTTACTAATATAATAGAAAGAAACAAAACACACTTTAACAAAAACGTTGCTAAAATACGTTTATGAATAATGGCTTAAGAGTTGACACGTTCAATATTTCAATGTATAATGCCTTTCTATATATATAACTGTTACTCCTTTAATACCATTTTCATTCATGAACTCGCCACATCAGCTTATGCTGCACTTACCAAGTCGATTATAGATTCAAATATTGTGGTCTTAGAAAATGTATCTTTCAGGGATCACAGATTCCCTGGTCATCTGCTTTCCAAAATACCTTAAGCGACATGGTGCATGGCTCAGCATCCTCGCCAGCCATCCACTCGTCGGCCGTGAGACTAGCTTCGTCGCTCAGCGTGTCCGGGTAGAGATCCTCTTGGAACAATTCCGACTTTCTTGGCACTGTCATTGATACCACCTGGAATATTTAGGGCAAATACAAGACTAGAACTGTTTTTAATTAAAAACTTATGTAGGTACATAATCCGACAAACCACTTGTAAAGGAAGTGGTAAAGGAGGATGACTTTGTCCACTTCTTTCGTTGGAATCCGGGAGCCACAAGGCATAAGCATTTTTTGTCTATGGATGCCTTTCAATAATTATTGAACTTCAAAGGCGTGCTTATAAATGCGTCTTCCGCTGGTACCTCCCCCAAGACTGCCTTCTCAGTGGGCAAAATGTGTGGTCAAAAACAAAAAAAAGTAAGCCTTATCTGAATGCAATTAGACACATATTGGCTTGTGCGTTATCAATGTTATCAAAATTGTATGATAATACAATAGTTTTGTATTTTCATTAGAATTACAAATAAATGTACTGAAACAGGAGCAGGGGCGGCAGCTTTAACCGCAGAAAACAACAAACGGCACAAATACTTTAATGAAATAATACATTTTTGTGCCGTTTGCCGTTGAAACCTTAGGTCCATGGGGTCCGGCGGCAAAATCATTTTTGAAAAAAATAACTCCTAAGTTAATAACCGCGTCAGATGATATAAGGGCTTGCTCGTTCCTAGCTCAAAACATCAGCATCACCATACAGCGAGGGAACGCAGCCAGCGTCTTAGGTACCATGCCACTCGGGCAAGACCTCTTTGGCCAAACCGGAGTGTAGCCCGGACGGTTACTGAAACTTCTGTACGTTATTGCCTTTTCTGTGCCCTGGGACCGGGGTACCGCGGTTCCGGGATCCGCAAGGCACGCGTGAGTGTATAAAAAAATGACATACCTGACACAGTCCAGAGTTGTTCAGCCTGTAGAACTTGGCTATTTCACATGTGGCCACGTCGCAACCGCGTTTCGGCATCAAACCAATACCTGTTATTTAATTTTTTTTTCATATCACATACTATAAAACAAAGTCGCCCGCCGCGTCTGTCTGTGAAAAAAACTACTAAACGAATTTTGTTGCGATTTTCACTATTAGATAGGTTGATTCACCGGGAAGGTTTACGAGTATTAAACATGGACCTATCATGTTTAGGAGCTGGACATTAACAGTATAAGTGAATCAAGTCGGGAAAAAAGTTAGCCCCAGCGAGGCTTCATGGCGCATGCTGTCTAATCAGTCAGAGATATAAGAAAATGATGTAGGAAAGAATTGTGTAGACCAAATTATCTACAAAAAAACTATCTCTAATAGTTGTAATGTTATGTAGGTATTCAAATTGTTGTAAACCCATATAGTACCCGTGCAAAGCCGTGGGCGAGTCGCTAGTTAATAAAACAAATATCATTATTTAACTCGTAATTAAATAATGTATTTAGGTAATACATTCAGCAGCACGGGGGCAGGAGAGCGACGGAGCAGGGCCAACCAATTATTACTCCCTATTACAAAATCGAATTATACTTCATAATGATAATGTTTTATTTTTTTTATGCAGAAAAGGTAGAGGATATGTCTTATACAACCACATTCAACTCTACGAAAATATCGACATGCGCATGTGCGAGTCACTTGACAGTTAAGAGGCTACCTTCATATTAAATCATATTTTTCAAATCGTTTTGAGTGAAACCTAAAGCTCTCACAAATACAGAAAAAATTACATGTTATAATTGATCATATTTCATATTAATCTGTTAATCATATAACATGTTCTAAGAAACTTTGCTCGATAGAAAAAAATTGCAAAGTAGCCTCTGAAAATAGTCTCCTTTCCAAATTTCTCAGTAGTACATGAAGTATTGTTTATTAAATTAAGTTCAAATGTGTATCATCTATTTAGTAAGTAAGATGTTAATTTAGATTTTCAATAAAGCTACTCCTTTAATTTAAATAAATTATTTTTGATTTGTCACTTAGGACGTTTGTTCCAAGCACCTTCAGTGCGCCTCTTCTCTTTCGTTTCTATTCAATGCGAAAGAGAGAGATTCAGCGGAGAGACCAATCGATCACGTAGCGCTAGAGTATCGTATGCAGCTAGGCCACGCCCCTCAAACTATGATTTTATTTGAATGTATCGTCTTAACGCGCATGCGCGGTAGGTAACTGCGGTTTGCCGCCAATTTGTCGATTAAGAAATTGGTAAATTATTTAAAATACCTTTTGTATGGGATTATATAAAGTAGTGTGTGACTACTCCTCATTTTTTAAAATTCCACTTGTGTTTAAATTACCCCCATTATGAACCCGTTTCATAAACTACTATTATGTATTTGTAAAATGTATATAAAACTTGCTTGCCACCTTTTTTTTATGTTTCTTATCGGATTGCCTTACAGCTCCAGTAAACCAGTTACGGCTCCAGGGTAGCCAGCGGAAGACCAAGTCTCCCTCGTTTAGCCGTTCAATATGGACAACTGGTGTCATGTGGACACTGTTACCGGTGTCTCTAGCGACACCGCAAGCTATAAAGGCCGTGAGGTGTCTGTGTATATAAAACTAAAATGTGTTACCTCGTTGAGGGTCCGGCGTTTGAAAGGTGTTGATATAATGAACAAATGGCGGTTCTGGGGTCACCTGAAACATTTTTATTTATACTTATACTTTCAAATAAAAGGCGAATAAAGGTTCAACGCACACTTATCGCCTCAACTCACAACTCAAACAAGCGATAATGAGCTGAGAAGTGTGTTGATATTAATATTATTTGTTTCACGCCAAAGCGGATCAATGGATCGAGATGTTTTTTGCACAAAGATAGATGGAGGACCGGAAAGTGAAACATAGGCTACTTTATATCCCGGATATCACATTATAAAATTTACACAGGCGAAGCCGGGAGTTAGGTCCATATAAAGAGATGACAACGACTCGAGTAGAGGCTTTGCTGAAACGGCAAAACTGGGTAAGACTTGATTCCCCTTACCACAAAACCGTGTTTAACCAATGTTTAGTTTAAACATAGTTCTGTCTTAGTCTTTCATATTGAATGACAGATTTGTAAGATAGTGATATAACATAGTCTAGCTGAACACTTGTTAACCACCGTTTTGAGGCTTACCACACAGTCCTAGTATAAACCATTTATTGAATTTTATAAACCAGTCTACGTTTGGTTGTAAAAAGATACTGCGCTTACGTACTCATCGCCCATTCTATAATGTAGCAATATGATCGTATATTTTCTGGTCCTTCAAGCCGGATAGAGATAAAGTTGCTGGTGCTTTTCTTTTCTTAAAACAAAACTGTTAGCAAAACTATTACTGGTACTTTGGAGGGAACCGTGCAAAGTCCCTGTTGACCTTTTTTATACTCAATCACGCCAAAACGTAGATCGGATTTAGATGAATAGTGAACGGGGTAGGGAGGGAAACATATTACAGACACTAGAAAGCATATTGGTTGTTAAAAACACCGCGCGTACGTATTCATCGCCCATTTTATCATTTCTATCATGATTAGATCTTAGCAATTATCAGTATATATGATCGTATTAAAGCGTATGGACCGCATCCGGAACGATGTCATTAGACAAGAATGCGGAGTAAAAGATGATGTTGTGACTAAAATGAAGAAAAGTAGTTTACGCTGGTTTGGGCACGTTGAAAGAATGAATGATGAAAGATTGACTAAAAAAGTTTATATGGCTGAAGTGAAAGGAAATGCTGTTATGTACTTTTATTGAACATATAAAAAATATATTGATCAATGGAAATATTAAAAGTACACACAATCGAAGCGAAAGAGATGTCAGGATCGTAACAAATGGTAATCGATTGTCTCTGCCTACCCCTCTTGGGATGAAAGGCGTGATGATAGATAGATAGATAGACAATATGATCGTATATTTTCTGGTCCTTCTAGCCGGATACTAAGTCAAAGAATCGAGAGAAAAAGTTGCTGGAGCTTTTTTGAAAGAATACTAGCAAAACTACATACCTTGCAGAACCTAGTTCATTTTAAATCACGCCAAACTGCAGAACGGGGCCGGGAGGGGCTTGAACTATATTACAACCAGTAGAAGGCTTATTCTTTGACGCTTTACATTACATACCATTGTATATTATGTGGTATTACCTCAAAGTACCGTATAACAGAGTCGCCCTTCCCGCACAAGTAGATCAGATTAGTATCAGGGTCGTACAGCGGGAACATCACTCCGTTGCTGGTGTCTATCTCGACCGTCACGATCGGCTGCGAGAGCTCGTCCGGCGTGCGGAGTGTGTACTGACGCTCTGACATTCGGCTGAATCTGTTGAAAGTATATAGTGGTTGTTACATTATTTTTCTGCGACAAACAGACAGACATTTTCTAGGTTTTTTCTGTTGTATTTTATTAGTATTTCCCTCTTACAATATAATATGGTCCTTCATGCCGGATCAAGTTGTAAGGATTTTTTTATTGAGAGAACGACATGTGACCATGCCACCGCCTGATTATTAAGGGGAGGAACGAATAATTTTGCTTGATTTCTGAACTGAAATTCCCGAATTTTACGAATGCTATGAACATACAATTTGGGCATCGAAAACTAGAGGATTTTATCTAGTATTGTGTAGGATGAAAACATGATTGGTGAAAATTTTCTCGATAACTTAAATTTTTTAAATCACCTCTTAAAAAACACCTTTTTAGTCATAGGACCATACTCTGAAGGGATTTACGTTTAAATTTTATACGAATCTGTAAGTAATTTCAGTACCTAGTATTGATTAAGAAGATTTTTCCCTGCATGTGATCGTTTTTTAATAAATTATTTATTTGTAATGTGCCGCTTACGTCATTTATTCCGAGAACAGATACATTATGCCCTTCTCACTTCTGCAGCAAGAACGGACAAAGCGCCGTCGTTTTCTTGCATGACGTGATCGTTGCGCTCGAACCACTCATGCGCCCGAACCACGAGTTTAGGGCGTGGCTTACGATTAAAAATTTCTGAGTCGTTCCTCGTCTTAAGCATAGGAGGCTGGTCCATGAATGCGCGGGACTGGCAGATCATAATACAGTCCGCCAGTCGCGTCCACTAGATATGCTTTTTCACGCTTCGTTTGAAGGACCCCAGGCTGTAGAAAGGAGGAAAGACCGACGCCGGAAGTTCGTTCCACTTTTCGACAGTACAACACAGGAACGAGTCGCTGATTTTTTTCGTTCGTATGCAGAACGTGTCCACTGTGTGAGGATGAAACTGTATCCTTTGCGAGCAGTACGGGTGCGAAAAGGGGATGGAGGGACGACCAAGGGGTAGGCAGATAGTATGGAGCGCCACTTCTATCGATCTTTGCATACTTCTCTTGCTTCATTCACACGCACACATCGTTTCACACATACGCGTCTATTTTTATCGATTACAGGAATTTGAATACCTACACAAATACTTTTATAACTACTTATCTAATAGAGGTAGACATATGCTACCGCAGAGTTTTTAGTTCATTTTATTCTACACAATTCATATCTCTGCCGGATTAGACAGCATACGCTATGATAGGTTGTAACGTTGTGCTCATTTAGTTAATAAATGAGATCACTTTTTATAATGAGGGTTGAATATTTGTCAACCTCCTTACAAAATAAATTACTGACTACCTACCTATAATTTAATAATAATTCAAATTAATCTGAATTTGGAACAGTGTCTGCAATTTGTTCATTTTTCTTTTATTTTTTTTTATAATGTCAATAATTTTATACAGTGAACAAATTACAACACGCTGATAACTAAATATCTTATCAAGGATCTATAATCCTTTTCCTATACTCCTTTTTCTCCTTATTACTCCTTTTTCTTCTAATCCTATTATTTTCCTAAATCTAGCATCCTTTAATTTAAAGCTTTCCTGATGTAAATATCATTAAATCTAATTTACACTTGAAATAAAACAATATGGAGTAATATAAATTTATTATTATTGTGGCTAGTTCACGAAATCCTTATAACCAATCAACCAATTTAATAGTGAAAACCGCAACCAAATCGGTGCAGTAGTTTTTGCGTGAAAAGTTCACAGACAGACAGACGCGGCGCGGGACTTTGTTTTTTAGAATGTGATAATAAAGAAAATTATTGATTTGATACCGAAACGCGGTTGCGACGTGGCCACATGTGAAATAGCCAAGTTCTACAGGCTGAACAATTCTGGACTGTCAGGTATGTCACTTTTTTTATACATTCCTTGTGCCTTGCGGATCCCGGAACCGTCGTACCGGTCCCAGAGCACAGAGGAAACAATAGTACTAATAACAGAAGTTTCTCTCTGTACATTAATTTGAAATTCTAATGAAAAATACAAAACTTTGTTTGCACTCTTTGTTTTATAATATGTAGTGATGTAATTTATCTCACCCGGTTGTGAATACAAGTCCATGCTTCAAGAAAATGGCTCTAGAAGCCTTACTGCCTTCGTGAGCGATCGCTTCCGACTCCACTTCTCCTTTCCTAGGGTCAATTATTCTGAAACCATAGACAAACATACATTACTTTGGGAAAAATAAAAGAGTTTTCTGCAAGACTCTACCACTGCCTGGTGTTAAGATTTAGATACACATCTTCACGGCGTTTATACCTTGCGGTGTGGGCAGAGGACAGTAATAGTGATCATTTTTTACCAGTTTAAACAGAACAGATGGCAAGCCTGTTGCTGCACTTAATGGACCTGGATTAGATTGACTAGTCACTTTTTAACTCTGGAAAACATTTTGTTCTTGTGAAAATTCTTATTAGAATCTTTGAAACACCGTCCCGTCTAACCGTAAGACGCAGGGGCGGGTCGCTAATAAAATAAAATACCAATAGCGTCTCACCTAATCTTTTTGTCCCTGCAGGTGGTGAGCAGCTTGGAGCCAGTCCAGTTCCAGCACGCCGAGTATATGAGGTCCGGGTGGCAGTCGAGAGTGATCAACACCTCGCCAGTGCCCACGTTCCAGATGGCTATCTGCAAGAAAGAAACGGGGAAAAAACGCATTTAAAATTCAGTGTTTGCTCATGGGGCACGACACGGTTACGTCTCATGCCACACGACCTGCCGTGTGAGCATGACGGTGTAAAATTAATCTCAGTACGTAGACAAAATCTCAGTTACAAAGAAAAAGATTTAGGTCATTATTCATAAGTGTTTTGTTTCTTTCTATTATTAGTAAAGACAGGTTTGTTAGAGCGTGACAAAACATATTTTAACTAAAACGCTTCTAAAATGTGTTTATGAATATGGCCAATAATGTCCCATAGAGATAAAGCAGGAGCAAGGAGAAAAGTAGCGGTCGCGGAAACCGGTGTTTTTTGTCCTGCTTTACCTCTATGGGACATTATCTCTTTCTCTGTCGTCTATAAGTTTTTCTACCAGCGACGAAGCCACAACGATGCACGGCGGCAGTCGAAAGAGTTACAAGTGAACTTTATATTTCCCGGTTACCTACAAATCCTACAATTTTGGCTTAAGTGAAGGCATAAATCTGAAAATTCAAATCCCGCGTGAAATTATTACGTGACAAACCTTTACCGTACAACATGTAATGGCGGGGAACCTTCCCGGACGACCTAAATGTACTTTTATTGAACATGTAAACAATTTATTTATCGAAGACAATATTAAAAGTACACACAATCGCCGAGCATGTATGAAAGGTATGACGAATATAAAAGAAGCGAGAGGTATGCCAGGATCGTAGCAAATGGCATTCCATTGTCTATGCCTACCCCTCTTAGGATAAAAGGCATTATGATAGATACAATGAACAAGTTGCTAGCACGAGATCTTTTCGTTATCGCAATGGGACCTTGGCAGCACCGTCACATATGTTGTCATAGATAGATTAAAGTAATTTTGTAAGGTTCCCATAGAAACGTCCCGCGCACATCGTAAAAGACGCTCGGTAAGTACCTGATTGTCAGAGCCGGCAGTGAGCAGCACGTTCTGCGCGGTGGGATGCCACAGCACCAGACCGACGCGCCTCTGATGGTACAAGAGGTCGACCACTGGCTCCGTGAGGGTACGCGACAAACCGCCATCCGGTATTTGCCACACCTGAAATGTGAGGAAATTTTGTTGTTCTTCATTTTGTTATAGTTTGAATAGACGACAACAGCGACGTCCCTTGTCAAACTTCAAATGGACCAAGCCCCTACAGAAGTCTTTGGAAAATAGGAAGTTTTGGTAATTTTTGAAATATTACATAAGAATATACACCGAAGGATTTCGTCTCCCCCCGGCCATCCAACAATCTCTGTGCAAAAACAATCACGTCGATCAGTTGCTTTGTTTTGACGTGAAAGAAGGACAAACAAACAAACAAATATACTTTCGCATTTATAATATCACGGATAGATCGATTGCGAATCTCTTGCAAATTCTTGCCTCAAGCTTCTCAGGTAACCAGAAACCATGGAATCGGTACCCAGCGGAAGACCTAGCCAGTGATTCTCAACCTTTATGAAATGGGAATGAAGCCAGGAAAAGGAGGAAGGACCCCATAAATAGAAAAAAAAACCTTGTGACCCCGTCATCACAGTATTTTAATAATTATCAAACTATGATTATGTTTTAAACAGATCGCGGCTCGTTTTGCGTACAACGAGCCGCAATACGATAAAAGTGTGTTGTCACCTTAACGACACAATCCTCAGAGCCGCTAGCGATGACGTTGTCATTGTGGGGACACCAGGCGATGTCCAGCACCGGACCCTTGTGACCTCCGACCAGCGGGTGGTCCGGGGAGATGCGACCCACCTGCAATATACAACAAACATGAGAACAAATGTATGATGTATCGAAACAAATGTATGTATGGCTCAGTCAAATGCACATATCTTTTCATACATTGAAAAACTGAGGCGTCCGATTTTGCAAACCATGTACTAAATCATCACTATTTATAATAATAAAATAAAGTCCCCCACCGCGAGACCTTTTCACGCAAAAACCACTAAACGGATGTTGATGCGGTTTTAATCATTAGATAAGTTGATTAATGAGGAAGGTTTACGAGTATTAAACATGGAAAAATCATGTTTAGGAGCTGAGCATTAACAGCATAAGTGAATCAAGTCGGGAAAAAAGTTAGCCCCAGTGTGTTTTCATGGCGTATGCTGTCTAATCCGTCAGAGATATAACAAAATGATGTAGGAACGAATTGTGTAGAATAAAATAATCTACAAAAAAGGCCTTGGTAGCATAGATCCATCTCAAATAGATAAGAAGTTATAGGAATCCACATCCGGTCATGGCGGCGAACGCTTGCGTTTTCGTCATGGCGTGATGTGGAATCCAGTTTAATCCTGTTCGTGCTGTGATGGTTGTGATTAGTCCTCACTAATAAGACATATCGCGGTCGGCGGGATTGTCTTAAATACCGATTAATCGGCTATAAACACTATAAAGGCTGTAATACTTGACATTGGCAAATCACCGATAAACATTGGTGGAACCATAATAAAAGAAGTTATAAGCAAAGTTGTTGTAAGCCTATATTGTACCTGTATGAGTCGGGGGCGGGATCGCTAGTATATATTTTGCGGTTGCATCCGTCCGCGTTAATGGTTACTGCTTCGCTCTTTTGGGTCGGAGCGTGATGTTATATATAGCCATAAAGTACTAAGTCTAAGGAGGGGCCATAGACGGGCTCCCCCTTTCGTAAATTTTTTGCTGTTTGACCAGTTAAACTGACCAGTTACCTTAGATTTCGTTGGTATCGTTTTGTGTCGCGAGACAGAGCTCTAGGAAAATAGTTAATTGTGATGTTTTAAACGGGAAAGGCGATGTAGGACCTCAAACTTGCGGGAACATAGTGTTTCCAATCATTAATTATAATTATTTTGTTTGTATTTTAACATAATCATGATATAACGTAAAATCTGTTGCGACAATAAAACGATAGAAAAATACAGTGGTACAGGGGCTAGTACTACTAGTACTACTACTTTACCCCCCCCCCCCTGGTAGAGATTATAGCGTGTTTAAAGAAACAAACTGTTCAGCTTTATTATTAGTATATAGATTCTGAAATCAGCATATGCCCAGAAAAATCTCGTTTTCTCGGGAACACACAGAGAGAAGCATAGGTTGAAATACAGCCTCGAAATAGCGATATTCACGCCGCAAGGGGAGAACGGATTTGAATGAATATGAATACCTTCTACAAGTTTCATCAAAAACGTAAGCGTCACGTCGCGTCATAGCCACAGGTGTAACGAATCAAGAAATGACGCGACCCGCTATGCATGCAAAAACCGCGCCACATTCAATACAATAAACAATTCTAGACTTTAAAAGTACTAGAATAAAGTTGAATTTTGCACTGAAACGAAACGGTAACATTTTCACGCGGTTTTTCAGAAGCGCGTGGGCGGGCCCTCGATTTCCGCTTAACTCGGCGAAATCATTTCACAATCTCACGTTGAATGTTAAAATAACACACTATTAATAGATTTTGATATGCGAAAATAACCGCCCCCCGTGACGCAGCGGGAAAACTAGCGGATTCCGACTGGTTCGATTCCCATTCGATGTGGATTTTTTTCCCGAATTAACGAGATATTTTCTCGGTATAAAAAGATTAACAGTATAACAAATCACATCAATCCGTTGCTTTGTTTTGTTGTGAAAGAGCAAACAAACAAACACACATTTGCATTAAATACTACTAATTGTTGTCATAGTTCAACTGATCTCCAATAGATGGTGTTTTTTACAAAATAAATAAGTTAGTCCAATTAAAAAAAAAATTGTTGATTTGTTGAACAAACAAACTCTTCAGTTTTATTATTAGTATAGATTTGTAATTCAGTATTTTGGATAATTTTAATAACTTATGTAAATAAATACTTAAGGCGACGCATCACAGCGCAACGAAGTCAATTTTACTCGCGACTCATTTTGTCCATATCTCTTTAGAAATATGTGAGCAAGGATAAGACAAGATAGACCAAGATTCACGTACCAGAAACATGAGAAAGTACGATTTCTCAACAAAACCTGTCTTGCGATAATACACGAAACAGACTTCCGACTTATATATTATACAAAAACTATTAGAAAAAGCAAATTAATAAATATATATTAAAAGAAATAGAGTCGCAAAGTCGGTTTTACGCGTATTTTTACACGAAAATTTTAAGCCTTTCAGGGCTTCATAAAACTAATGTGTGTGTGATTTTGAAAATTTCATGTCATTGTTTTCATGTTTAATGTATCTATCTTTAGAAATCAATTTTAATTTCGAACCAAAGACATATAGTTATCGCGTAATTTGCATAAGCCTGCAGCATGTAATTAGTATGGGATAAACGTTATGAGGGGACTCTTAATAAAAAAACTGCGAGATTAAAATAAATATATATATATATGAATTAGTTGTAGTTTACTTTTGAAAACCGCGTAAAATTACATCAACCTATATTTTATACATAAAATAACATCTAAAAGAGCCTCAAAAAATAGTTTCAAATTTGATTTACTTTGTTTCCGGTTACGCACTTCTCTCCCATTTCCCGTGTCACAAAATTACCCTCTACAAATTGATGCCACATAAAAACAGGTTGCTGTAAAGTGTGCCATACAGACAGACAGACAGATGGACAGAGAGTTATGAGCACAAATTAAATCTATATTAGGACTCCTTTATATGAACTGCATGGAGCTGGAAATAGATCAAGGTGAGTAACTAATTTTGTCCACGCTTAGTGTTTGTGCAACCGCGGGATACTTTGTTTTCTTTATTGAAGAACTAGTGGTTGCGATTGTATTTGCTTATTTGACGTGACATTTTTCGTGTCGACCGAAAGGCCAAAAACGTTTATGTCGGTACAGGACCAGCCAAAGAATGCCCGGTCCGAGAATGTCTAACATTGGCCTTTCGGTCAACACGAAAGATGTTACGTCAAATATATGCTCACCCACCTGTACACTTAATTGTATAGAATAAGGTCAGACCAAGTTTGACGCCCCTGTATGGCGCAGGAACAAATAGGGAACCCCTTCAACTTTTAAGCTATCATATTTAGAAGCTAAGCATTAACAGTTTTAGTGAAAATGAATAAGTATATAATTTTGATTTGTTTGTTTATTTTTCGTCATTAGAGGAAATAATCTTTAGAAATAATGGTTTCGAGTCTGGGCAACAGCTGGACACAAAAATATGCCAGCAATTTTTATGAGGCAGCTATTAATATTTCGTAAATCATAATTCATTAAGAGCTTAAGTTTTTTAATGATCCCCATAAATATCCTATTATTCCTTGAGTAGGTATAATAAAGTAATAATTTATTATTATTATTAGAGAAGAAAGATGATGTTGTGCTAAAATGAAGAAAAGTAGTTTACGCTGAAATTGAAAGATTGACTAAAAAGGTTTATATGGCGGAAGTGAAAAGAAATGCTGACAGAGGACGACCTAGGTGTACTTTTATTGAATGTATTGATCGATGGAAATATTAAAAGTACACACAATCGCCGAGCATGTATAAATGGTACGATGAATATAAAAAGAAGTGAAATAGATATGTCAGGATCGTAACAAATAACATTCGAAATAACGAGCTGATAGATTTAGGAGCATGTATGAAAGTTCTCTAGACGCGAACCAGACAGTCTAGAGAAGATGATAGTCGTCGGTCACATGGAGGGCAGGAGGAGCCGCGGTAGGTCGCCGTCTCGGTGGACGGACACGGTGAATGAGGCCACCGGGAGCACTATACAGGCTTCCATTAGTCGCGCGCAGAACAGGGGGGCTTGGAGGGCGCTGGTGAGGCGTGCTGTCCTAAGGTGTCAAGACCCTCAGTCATGAGGAACGACTTAGAAGAAGATGATGAAAGGTATGATGAATACTTCGATCAATATAAAATAAATATGAGGCAGAAAGATCCTTCCTTCCTTGTCTACAAGAAGTAAGGAATTCTAATTCTGGGACAGGCAGGAAGATCCTTCCTTCCTTGTTTTCAAGAAGTGAAGAATACTAATTTTGAGACAGGCAGGAAGATCCTTCCTTCCTTGTCTTCAAGAAGTGAGGAATTCTAATTCTGGGACAATTGAAATTGAGTTCTTGATATAAGCAAAAAGGTACTAAGAAGGCGAATGTTTATTGCATAACTATATGACAATGCACCATTGAGCGAGACAGCGCCCTATACAATGGGAAAACATAAATGTTGATACATAGCTGTCTATTGTATTACATATTTACACTTTTTTCTACAATGTTACATACTATCTCTAGTTACATTTACTTACACAACGCTTAGGCGGACACTACGCCAACTAAATCCTGTGGGGTGAGCATATATTTGACGCGACATCTTTCGTGTCGACAGAAAGGCCAAAAACGTTTATGTCCGTACAAGAGCCAGCCACGGAATGCACGGTCTGACATTGTCCAACACTATAATGCCGAGCAAATAATACACAGAATTTGTCCGCACATTGTAGGGTTGGACATAAAACGTTTTTGGCCTTTCGCTCGACACGAAAGATGTCACGTGAAATATATATGCTCACCCCCCTGACATGGATTAGGAACTATTCTTCTTTTATAAGGGCTCCACCAATGTTAATCGGTGATTTGTCAATGTCAAGTATTATAGCCTTTATAGCCGATTAATCGGTTTAAGATAATCCCGCCGACCGTAATATGTTTTATTAGTCGTCGACTAATCACAACCATCACAGCACGGACAGGATTAAACTGGATTCCCCATCACGTCTCGATGGGCCTTCACCAAGGCGTGACATGGAATCTTAGGAACTATATCATTTCCATTCTATTTTTTTTAATATGGCTCCATCATGGTTTTGATGATTCCGCCAATGTCAAGTATTATAGACGTCACAGTAACAATAGTCAATTAATCGGTAGCTAAGATGTTCCCGCCGACTGTGATATGTCTTATTAATCGTCGACTGATCACAACCATCACAGCGCGGACAGGATTAAACTGGATTCCCCATCATGTCACGACGGGGCGCGTGCGATGACCGCCATGACATGACGTAGAATCTATATTATTCCACTTTTCTTATTTAATCGTGGCATAACTGGATTTGAATTTTGGTGAGGTACTGCTTTCTTTTTAAAACTTAAATTTTTTCTCAAAAAATTAGACCTCAAAATCGATTATTATTTACGCTATAATACGTCCGTGATTGGAACATCAAACATTACATATTATTTTCTATTTTGTCCAGTAGAATCGGAGAAAATGGGCTGGGACAGACTGATACAAGAGTGATTCGGATTCTACCATGGCAATTAGTCATGGCAACCGACGCACGCGTTTCATCGTGACATGATCCGGTTTAATCCCGACCGCACTGTGATAGTTGTGATGAGTCTGTGATTAATAAGACACATCACAGTCGGCGGGATCATCTTGACATTAGCAAATCATCGATTAACATTGGTGAAGCCAGAATAAAAGAAGAAGAACAGTGATTCTATAAGGGTTCCGTTTTGCATTGGATGTAAGATACCCTAAAAACCAAATAAAAAAAATGACGGCAGATCCTAAACAGCATAATAAGGGAAACTATTAACATTTTCTAAATATCTCCTGATAAACAATAATTGTGTGGGAGCTTTCCTGTGTCAACTATGCACTGATAATATCAAATATTTGGAAAGTGACAATACTAAAATGAAATCAAGATTAAAACATAATTTATTGTTTTGTCCCTTTTTAGGGTTCCATACCCAAAGGGTGACAACATAATATTATTAAGACTCCGCTGTCCGTCCGTCCGTATGTCACTTGATATTTTCACAGAGTCTGTATTATTATGACCGCTATAACAACAAATAATAAAAATAAAATAATTAAAGGGGGTCCCCATACAAGAAACGTGTTTTATTCGGCGTTTTCTCCTCGACATTAATAATGGCAATACATACAAAGGTCTAACTAATAGGTTGGACTTGTACTAGGCAGGTTTTTAGGCTTCCATACCCAAAGGGTAAAAAACGGTAACCCTATTACTAAGGCTCCGCTGTCCGTCAGTCTGTCTGTCACCAGGCTGTATCTCATGAACCGTGATAGTTAGACAGTTGAATTTCTGTTGCCACTATATCAACAAATACTAAAAAAACAGAATAAAAGTTTTTTTTGCTCGATATTGATAACAGCTAGACGCTTGAAATATTAACAGAATATTTAATTATATATTCACTTTAAAATAAATAATTAAATTAAAATAAAATTAATTTTTAAGGGGGGCTCCCATACAAAAATACGTGCGCGAGTCCGACTCACACTTGGCCGGTTTTTAAATAAGTTGTCATTTAAAACCAATTTTGCATTTTTATAAATATGAAAGTAACTGTCTGTCCGTTACACACATTTTGATGAAATTTGATATGGAAATAGCTTGAACCCTAGAGAAGGAGATACCATACTTTTTTTTAAATCCTATGGGGGGTATAAATAGGGGATGAAAGTGAAATGAACAATAAAAAGACATGCTCAGTTTGTTTATCTAATTCTAATAAGACAAGCACAGATAAAAAGTAAATTATTTGGTGATAGTTCAAGCTTCTTAGGGTCAATTTCCAGGTCAGACATTATATTTAGACCTATGCCAGTGTTTCTCAGCCTTTTTAGTGTTGCAACCCCTCCAATATGCCAGTCCAACCCAACCCCTCCCCCTTCCTCCCTCCCATGTTGAGAAACAATTACCTATGCTGTATCTATGGACTTGATAAGTAGGTTTTCACTTGATATGTGGAAGGGTGAAGCAAGGGGGGAAGGATTCACTTTTTAATTCTGGGTGGGCAGTGGCCACAGATCTTTAAGTGTATTCCAATGGAGGTGTGAAGTGGTAAATCACCAAACAATTGTTTCTAGAGCTCTGTCTCACAACACAAAACCTAAGGTAACTTATTACTATTCTAATGGTCAATCTTATGGTCAAATGAGCAACAAATTTTTGGAGGTGGAGCCCGTCTATGGGCCCAAAAGATGTTGAGGTAGGTTGAGGGGGTTGACAGTGCCATTGAGGTAGATATGCAAATAGTATGAAAACAATAGCATGCAATAGTTTTAATAATCTAGTATACCAGAATGATAATTACAAAGTTCTAATCCATATCACATATTCAATCAATATCCATGTACAGTAATGAGATAGGTATTGCATATTATGATTATGCCAAGTCATAAAGTGAGGGAATTACATTGATTGTGGCTGTGACTAATAGGGCCCACACATTATACATCTTGCTAGGCTTCCGAGATGCAGTAATCCCTATATAGTCTGTGGTCCTAGAGTACACACAGTAAGCAATAGACATAATGCTGGATCGGTATCCAGGGTATGTGTAATCTGTAGGGGGGTTAAGTTGTAGATGGATGAATGTTGTTCAATATATAAATTTTATACAAAATTGAATAGAAAAACTAAATTTAAATGTAGGTATATTACTTACTTAGAATTTGTTTTTTTGTTTAATTTAAATATAAAAAAAAATTGCCTGTGGCTTTGTCAAAAGGATTGTGTGAGCAGTCATATAAATAAATAAATAATATGGAATGAGCATGTATAAAAGGTATGATGAATATAAAAGAAGCGAAAGGGGTATTCAGGATTGAAGCAAATGGCATTTGATTGTCTCTGCCTACCCCTCTTGGGATAAAAGGCGTGATGATAGATAGATAGATACCTAGATAATATCTCCATATTAAATACATATATTATAAACTAGATCTTTCATCTAGTTTAAAAACGAAATAAATAGACCTTTCTTATAGTATCTGCCTCAAACATGTACCTACTTGATGTGTCATAACTGATATATTAGAATAATTGGATTGATAAATTCAAGCTGTTACTAGACAAAAAATTGTAGCAAGAATAATTTTATAATATAATATCCTTTGTTTAGAAAATGATAAGGCATATTAATATAATTATGAGTCACGGAATTGCATCTATCAATAACAAAAATTAAACAAATGTTTACCACTCAAAAGACGCGACAAATCTTGTTATTTTTAGAATATAATTGTCAGTGGTTTCATTGCTATCATATTGCATTTACCTTGTTATGGGGAAGGACTATGAAGGCTCCTCCACCGGCCGACTCTACTATGATGGCCAGGAACTTTGGGTTGACAGCACAGAAAGTGGAGTCCCATGAACTCTTGGACACTCTTATGTTATCATAGCACTGCTCCCGCTTCAGGGCTTGCCCGTACACGTGCCTGAATTTAGAACTACGCACCACTCTAAAAGACATCTGCAAAGTTAACCAATACTTTACTTCACAGACAAACACGAAGATAAATAATAAAAAGTTCCACGGATAACATAACCTAAACGATTTTCTGTGACCTATATTTTGACGTTATAGAGGAAAAACGAATTATCAACTCACATTTATAAAAAAGAAGATATATAATTATTTAGACTAAAAATGCACTTAAACCATTTGAATAAAACTTTATGCAAAAATAAAATTGAGAGCTACTAAAAGGAACGAAGGGAGGACGGTTGGTTGGGAAAACGACCAAACTCCATATTTGGTAATGCCCACAGTGGATGCACATACATATCCGAATAGTGCTTATTAAATGTAACAGTGGCCTTTAAATATTATAAATTAATCTAGTAATACAATATTAATTATTTTAGCACATTTTAAGTTTATTTCTGTACGCAAAGGATTTAAATAAATATTTTTCAAAATAGCACTGTAGGAAATTTTGAACGCATCTTAATATGTCAATTAAACGTCAAAGTCTGTATCTTTTACGGACACGTTCATTTATTTTCTGTGATGTTTCGTTGTCTACCCTACAAAAGAAAATGCTAAATCAAATATTTGTAAAATTCAATAATTAAAATTAAGAATAGCTAAAAAAATAATACACGTGACGACGGTGCTTGTTCTGGCTCATTATTAAGTGCTTTTGGAGCATGATAGCTGTGACATCTCTCTCGTCTTAGTTTCTTTGCAATAGGAGGTCTTTGAATATTTTTTGGACTTGTAAAACTATGCCGTTTTTTTTCCTGAAATAGGTTTAAATTACGTAGTTATTTAATGAAATAAAGAAAATTGTGGATAATAAAATTAAATAGTTTTTGTAAAAATTTAAAGAACTACCTATACATATCATACCTACGAAAGATTTTGCTATAAATACCTGCTCAATTCCCATACTCCACATTATTCTTGTTAAATCACTATACTAATGTTTTAATAAAGGTAGGTAATGATTTATAATATAGAAGAATTTTTATTCCTTGTATAATATTTATAAACCTGTTATTTATTAAAACATGCAAAAACTGTAAACTGTAAATTGAAATAATATAGTTAAATGAGGGTAAGTGAATTTCTTCAAAAGCAAAATTATACCTTTACTCAATATACTTTAAAATAGAATATTTAGTGTAATTTAGAAGATTAAAAAATAGTAATAAACATAAAAGAAGTGAAATACATCTTACGATTAAAATAACTCTGTATATGTCTGATGTACCTTTGCCTTATCAGAATTATAAATAATTTATGTCATAGAAAAATAATTATAAAATAACTGTCAGAGTCAAATAATTTCCAGTCAGTTTTGCAATTTGCATTTTTTTCTTGATTTTTCTTTTCGTATTTCGCAGATCGCGTGTTATTGCGACTGTATTGCATTATAAAAATACTGTAACTTATTATTACGAAATGAATAGTAATTAATTCTTATGAAGAGTGGCGGGATTTTTATATGATGTATTGTCGTAAATAAATTACAACTTTTGGTGTTGTTCTGCAATTTTAGAAGTCAAATCTACCAAGGTTGGTTTTTATTATTATTAATTTACAGGTACTTAAACATTAACTAATTGGAACCTAAATGGTCAATTGGTCTTTCTTATTAGATTCTTACATGTTACTAAAATGATACAATGATTGCAATGCTATTTATTTAACACTGTTTACAACTTGCTTTACATACTATATATATATATTAAAATTTTTAATCACTTCTGATAATGGAATATGTATATTAATTTCCATTGTTCCATTGTTTACATGATATATTGAATCTGGTCCATTTGTGACTAAACTCATGCTCATTGCTAATATAATATAAGTAAAAGTTGATTTTGTAATATTTAAACATAATTTATTACAATTTTATAGTTTACACAAGATTACACATTGATGATCTGTGTTATAATAACCATTGTTAAAGCTATTCTTTTGTATAAACAAATAAGGTAAAATTTTACAAAACCAACGCATCACTTATGTTACTATAATATTTTTTTTTGATACATTATTAATTTTGGAAACGAATTAGACTAAAATTACTAAAATTTTTTGTCGGAACACAATGATTCTTGAAAAAAAATTTCATAAATAATTAAATAGAAATCGCTATATCAGCTGCCATTTTGCCGGAAACCGAAACTGATTTTTTAAGAAAATACAATTAACCAACTTAACAAAATTATTTTTATTTTTTTTTTAATTAATCGCATTTACCGATGTTACGAGTCGAGTCGAATTTTACTCGAGTCGAGTCGAATTTTACTCGGGTGTTAAAATTACACATAGGTTAGCGAGGAGCGTAGCGACGAGCGTGGTTCGTATCGTGACAATATAAAGCGCAAGCCGAGCGAGCGGAGCGAGCGGTGCCGCGGTAGCGGCCGGCGCAGGCCATTCTAGAAACATCGTAGTAACTGTAATACTTTATGAGAGTAATATTTATGAGGTGGCGCTGCGCCGCCGTACTATTACTTTATTACTCTCATCAAGTATTACAGTTACTATTTTGTGATGTTCTAGAATGGCGCTGCGCTCGCTCGGCTTGCGCTTTATATTGTCACAATACAAACCACGCTCGTCGCTATGCTCCTCGCTAACCTATGTGTAATTTTAACACCCGAGTTTTAATTTAATTTACTGAAAGATGTGTAAATTCACACAAAAATTGCTCCCTCCCAAATGATCCTGCAGCTGCTTTATGAATAAAAAGCTGTTTTCAAGGGAATTATACAAATGTTGAGTTAAATGAAGTAAGAATGAACTCGTAAAAGGGTGGTACCAGGGTTTAATTTGGAGCGCTCATGCTTCATCTCAAGGTTTTTAGAGAAATCTAGCCCCTCTGGATCCATCCGCTCATGAACTTGCATGTATGAATCTGAAAAAATATGTATCCTTCATAATGTATGTGTAATTTATATCTCCAAACCTATAAAGCATACAACAGTCTAGTGTTTCCGCTCTATGCTTATAAGAAGTAGACATTTTTTGTCTTACTAATGGTGTTGCTACACATACGTACATGTTCAACAAACAAGTTTCTTCGAACAAAATTATGCTTAACATTATGTCCACACATCCAATATACATGCTCTACAAGCATTTTTCTTCAAGGGCACATCGCTTGACAGCGCCGAACCATGCCATGGCTGACAATACTTTGTGTCTGGCTAGATTCTTGCTTGATCGATTGAACATACAGTTCGAAGTTGAGCAATATGTCTTGAGACATGTCGGTATATATGTTCGATCTTGCTCGAATGAACCTAAAAACGTTGAGCTTGTACAATTTTTTAAAATTCAATCCCAAAGGGTAAACAAAATAGTAATTGATAAAAGAGATTAGAGGTGAGTGTGAAAAAGAGGAGTTGGTTAAGTCAAGGTGGCATGAAGGACATAATTATCTTATGATATACAGTTGAGTGTATTATTTTATCAAACAATAATAATAACATTGTTAGAGGTTATGATAGCTTATTATTATTATGATTTATTGTTGTTTTATCATTTCTAAACTTTAATTTACCTTTTCTATTTTTTTATAAACCTTGTTATTTTTATGATGCAATGCTTGCTTTTTACATTTTGCATGAAACTAGTATTAAACTGTGATGTCATGTTTTCTGTATGGTATGTTAATTCGTTGTTTTTTTTGCTAAATTTTTTATTTTATATTCTTTCTTATCGTGTTACCCAGGGTACCCAGCAGAATGCCAAAACTTCCTATTTTAGCTGATGGTATTTGTGAGGCTATACTTAAAGTGTGGCCAGTTCTGTTCAGGTATATTTAGATGGAAAAGCCTCTAAGTGTGGTTTGTTGGATAATGTACATAAGTTTTAAATTATAAAAACCCATTGGTACATGGCCGGGATCCAGGATGGAACCCATGGTCTGTCTAGTTAATACCAGACGTCTTAACCACTCAGCCACCAATGTACTTCCTATAATTGATTATTGTGCCTTCATGATGAGGCAGTATATTGTAAATTAGCTTTCCACCCCCTGACTGAGTATCATCATTATGGAGTAAATTTCTTTTTGTTTCCAACATTCATCCAGGCATCTAGGACCTTCCTACATAATGGTGTATAACAAGTGTTTAGCTAACCTATATTAGATTCTACGTCATGTCATGGCGACCGACACACGTCGTGACATGATAGGGAATTCGGTTTAATCCCGTCCGCGCTGTGATTATTGTCATTAGTCTGTGATTAATAGAACATATTCCAGTCGACAGGAACATCTTTGGCGGAATCAACGAAACCCTGATGGAGCCATAACATGAAAAAATAGAATAGAATCATACTATCATACAAATGTTTAAATTGATCACCAGTTAAACAGTTTTGTGATATTTTTCTAATATTACTTAAACCATATCCATACTAATATTATAAATGCAAAAGTAACTCTGCCTGTCTGTGCTATCATGGCTAAACTACTGAACCAATTTTGATGAAATTTGCTTGAATCCTAGGGAATGACATAGGCTACTTTTTTTAAATCCACCTCCCTAAGGGATATAATAGTGGATGTAAGTTAGCATGGGCTCCTCAAGGCGGAAATCTTGTAGATATATAAATTAAGATAAGCCTTGTCACGATTGATAATTATTTCACAGTCCTCTCCTGCCCCATTTTTCAGGGTTTGTGTCAATTCGATATATTCAGTCACCTTTTCTCATGCATAAAACATTGCAAGACTAGGCTAGTTCTTTGTCTTTTTATCATAGTTTTTTTTAAATTCAGATTGCATGAAAATTTAAATTTCAGTAACACTTGTTTTAGTAGTTTGTAATTATTTTTTTCTCTCTTCATGGTTGCCTACAGCTCCTAAAACCCTGTTATTGATTGTACCCAGCAAAAGACCAAGTCTCGCCCTTTTAGCTTTTTACTTTGTAATTGCCCTAAGTTCTAATTCAGATGTATAATTTTTTTTTGGTACTTTCACTTGTATATTATTGTAGGTATGTTTTACCTGTCTCAGGCACCTAGGGAAAGACCTTTAGCTGAATTTTGTAGGGCCATTTCTGTTGAAGTATTTAGTATTACTTTCCTGAAGTATTGTTATTAAATATTGTGTTGAAAAATAATAATACATATAATATTTCAGATGAAGCCAAATGTTACCATATGTTTGCTGGGTTTATCAACCTGTACATCCTTCTTGGCTGCAGCTGGCACTGTACTGGTCTTGGACCCTGAGGACAGGTATTGTATTCACACTATTTATGCATGTACTCATACATGGATACAAGTGGAGCTGGCGGAAGAAAGTATAGTTGTTACTAGCTTCAAACCCCTGCTTGTGGAATCTCACTGGGTACCCTGGGGCCGGCAACGGTTCCCGGGAGCTGTAAAGCAACTCGTGAATAATTAAAAAAAAACTTGATCCATATCAATCACATATCTTCAGAGGCTCGAGTGCTAGTTTGCATCGAGTACAAACGCCTCAACAGTGAGCGCGTATTTTGTTACATCGTTGCAATTTTCCATACAAAGTTGCAACAATGTAACAAAATAATGCCCTAGGGCTTCAGAACCATAGCCCTAGAGAGTTTTCATGATGTATGCTGTCTGATCCTTCTTGAGTTATAACAAAATGATGTATATAATAGATAAATAGTTATAGTTATAAATAAATAATAAATTAAAAATCTTCTCGGGATGCCTTACAGCTCCCGGCTCCCGGGAACCGTTGCCGGCCCCAGGGTACCCAGCGGAAGACAAAATCTTCCTCATTTAGCAGAAATTTTTTTGAGTATACCTAACGAGTGGCCAGCTCTTTGTATGGTTTGTCGGATAATATTATAAAAACCCACTTTTTACCCACTTGACCATCGACGCGTATTTATGTAGGTATTAAAATAGTTGTAAAGCCATATTATAGCCGGGGGAAAGCAGGGGTGGGGTCTCTAGTTATAGTCATATACAGGTACCTCGACGAAAAAGTGGGGGAATGTTTGCGCATATGTAATTCGAGTGCAATATAACTTGTATATGTATTATAATTGATTTATTGGAGTTTGTTTTTACGATTGCTTTTTACTGCTGGTAAAATTTAAATTAATACCTCATACCGTCAAGCAGACCCAAAAATTGTGTTCTGCGCATCTAACGACCACCCAGTATACCTATACTTATTGGGGTAGACAGGGACCAAGATATTCAATACATTCTGCCATAATATAATCTCTTGAAAGCACTTAAATACTAATTTGTCATTACCAAGGCCACATAGTTCACATGAACTAACATGTGTTATCTAGTATAATTAAGATAGTAATCTCTACAAATTTTCATAAAAAAATATTTGTAATTTAATTCAATTATTCTTTATATGATGGGTTTACTGAAAGCAGACTGAAAGTATAAAATAAGAATATTCATATTTGTTTGAGTTCCACTATCCACATCCTGGCTTCATCATCAGATCAGATTGATGGTACCAAATTATTGTATAGTCATCTGAATACACAGACACATACACTTGTCTTACAAATTGCCAAACCGATAGGATTTATTTTATATTATATAAAGCTCGATTACCACTGACTGACTGACTCACTGACAGAATTGTTCTCCCAGAAAGAGTTGTGATGGGGAGAAACTTTTGGTGGGATCGTATAGAGGGGGTCCCAGTGAGTCCCAGAAAAATCCGAAACCCCCCTTTTTCGCCCTTCTTATCTCGGAAACTACAAATCGGAGGGGGTAGGTTCCAAAACTAATAATGATTAGGATATGTTCCTATTAGCGAATCCATTAAAAAAAATCTCCCATACAAAAAAAAAACTCCCATACATTTTTTTTTATCTCGGAAACTACAAATCGGAGGGGGTAGGTGCCGAAACTAATTATGTTCAGGATCTGTTTCTATTAGCAAATCTGTTAAAAAAATCTCCCATACAAAAAAAAACTCCCATACATGCTTGCAACTCGCGCACTACACAACATACTAGTATTTATATATAATGTGTTGGAAATTCATTAACTAAATAAAATTTTAATTGTTTACTTTCATATTTTCATGGTCAAACATCTATTAATCTCTTATTCTATTAAATGACTTATTGACGAATTTCGACCACTAAGTTGGTAACAGAGTCCACGTCACGCCTCGGTGAACAGCGCACGCCGCCGCGGAGACGTGAAGGGGAATCCAGCAAAGAGAATATAATCACTACGTTTTGAATCCAGTTTAAACAAGTCCGCGCTGTGATAGTTGTGATTAGTCTGTGATTAATAAGACATATCACAGTCGGCGGGATCATCTTAGATACCGATTAATCGGCATATTGATACTATAACGTATATAATACTTGACATTGGCGGAATCATCAACACCCTGATGGAGCCATAACACAAAAATTGAGCCTACACATTTGGGTACTTTTTTTTACCGTTTATTTGTATTGAGATATCGAAAATGTGTTTCAGGATTTCAATAAATAGAGGGGCGCTGATAACATGCCTGGGCTTTGTGTTTTTCCTGTCGCTATTTGATCTGCTCAACGAGGCTTGTCTGAGCACGCGGGCGGGCAACAAGCTGCGACACAAGTACCGTCTGAGCTGCGGGGATGTTCTGGACATTACTAACAAGTGAGAAATTTAAATTACTAGATGACACCTTTAGTTCAACTGATCTCCAACAGATGGCGCCTTTTACAAAATAAATAAAAAAATAAATTACCTAGTTTAATTTTAAAAGAAACATTTAATTTGGATTTGTTTGTTGATTTTTCGTCATTAGAGGGAAAAATAAAATCTTCAAAATGGCGTATCAAACATTAAGGGACATATTTGATACCGATAAAAAAACACCTTTGAGAAATAATATGTAGAGACTTAACTGTCCTGTGGGGTTAGCATAGCGTGTACTGTCTTTGCCCGACCCAGCAATATGCTCGGCATTCCAGTGTTGGACATTCTCGGGCCGCGCATTCTTTTGGGTGGCCATTGGTGCGGACCCGTCGTTTTTGGCTTTCGAAGTTTCGAGTCGAAACGAATGATGTCGCGGTCCTAAGTACGCTAACCCCACTGTGGTGTTCTGTATATTTAGCACTAGCTGTGCCTTCCGGTTGCGCCCGCGTTACTGCTCCGCCCCTTTGGGACGTAGCGTAATGTTATATAGCCCATAGCCTTCCCCAATAATTGTGCTATCAAATGCAAAAATATTTGTTCAAACTTGACTGGTAGTTCCGCGTTTGCGCGTTCAAACAAACAAACATAAAAACTCTTCGGATTTATTTATTAGGATTAGATTGTGTCGAGTGGCGCCCTCTGTCGTGGCCGTCTATGGCCCCTCCATAGGCTTTAACTCTATGGTCAGATCATATATTCAGCTATCATGGCGTCATTGCGTGTTATACAACAGCATCTGAAACTACATTTATCAGTACGTCACATTTGACGCCGGTTGGCAAGCCTGTTGCTGCACTTTTTGGACCTAAATGTGTCACTTCTTTAACAGACGTATGTACCTGTTATTCTTAGAATAAGTGCGGCCGCCGGCTTTACGTGCTCAGCGACCCACACAGCAAGGTTTAAAGGTCGTGACGATGTGTTTGCTTCTTTGATTTTAACTCGCAAACCACTTCACCATAATTAATTGCATATTTCTGATCTGATGGTGGAGTCGAACTATGATCAGAGAAACTCCTCAATGGTTAACAGAATTGTATTTAGGTTTTTTTTTACTTTTTTAAAAGGTGATGTTATTGATTTCGTTCCGATTTCTGAAAATAAAGCTTCCAACTGAACAGATCTCGACGTTCTGAGGTCCTCGGAAGCCATTCCGGCCATTTTGGGATGGACGCCACTCTCCAGGGTTAGCCCATAGGATTAACCGATTTTTTTTCACTATTAACAGACTCGTATCAGGCGTGCAGGCAGCGCTGTGTTGCCTGACTGGCGTGATAGTGTGCGCCTGGTCTTGCACCAGAGACTTCGTGCGTTCATCGCACTTCATGAGCGAGGCCTATGCCTGGTTCGGGGCCGCCTACTTCTTCTACGACATCTGGTCCATGTATAAGGTGAGAATTATGACATTGGTGGGCTGACAATTTCATTAACATCCTTCAGTCTTTCAGGCTGTAGAGGTCCACGCGTCGCCTGAAGGACCCCGAATACTGGGATACTGTAAAAGTCGATGAACACGACGTGTCTAAGGTTAGGTCTTATCAGGCATTTTGAGGATACACAACAATCCAACGACTCAGGGTAAAAGGGAATCCCCAGTCGACATGTTATAGATGTGGCTGGACAAGTTGTGTTCATACGGGGTCACCAATATAGAAATGGTTACACACACCAATCCAACAACTGAGAGTAAAAGGGAATACTACTCAGAAAGTTGTATATATCTTTTGAATATTTTCACGAGCGCGATACAGGTTACAGTATTAACTCAGTAGCGCCATCTATCAATGAGCCGCCATAGACGAATGTATATTGCTCTCAGACAGGAATTTTTTCTGTAATAACTATAAGAAGCTGATATATGGAATGCATTAAAATGCACAAAAAATATAATGCGTGCGTCGGTGGTCGAGTGGGTAAGAAGTCGGCTCGCAACTGAAAGTCGCAGGTTCGATTCCTACATCCGACCATGTACCAATGGTTTTTTTATAATAACAAATCTATGTACATTATCCGACAAACCTGCCACATAGATATAGTAAGCTGGCGCCCTACTAGATTGGTATTGTCGCGATTAGAACGAGACCAAAAAAATACTACATCAGTGTGCGTTTAAATAGGTGTAAATGTGTAATTCTGTGGATTTTTCATCTAACATCCAGGCACTGCACACGTAACCATAAATAATTACGTCTACTAAACACTAAATTATACTTTAAAACAGGATATTTTACAAAAATAAGCGAAATAACGACTGACCCTAGGTTGTTACAGGCTGTTAGAGTTATTAAAAAACGGTCTCTTCTGTCTATGTCTCGCTTTCTCTTTTGTATTGCCCATATAGTAGAGCAACCTTTTGCTATAACAGGGCCACAAATGTTGCCAGAGTATCAGTGCGGGCCGCACCTATTTTTATATATACTATACGGACATATTTTTTGAAAAAAATCCATGTTAAGGGAGATCTTTTTGAAGTCGGTGACTTGATTTACAAACTCAGTTAACACGTTTCTCATTGTAATATTTTGCCACTCAAAATTATCCCAGCTTCTTCCACGGATTTCTTGCAATTAGGAAAATGGTCAACCTTTCTTTCATCAATATGCTTGATAAAAAAATTTAGTTTCATTTCAAATGACTTTACATTTGAATACATATCGCAAATCAATTTGCATTTTCCCTGCAAGTGTTTGTTGAGCTGATTCAGTTCCATAGTCAAATCAGTCAAAAAACCAAGATCGATAATCCACTGCTTGTTAGTAAGCTCTTCGACTGGCTTTCCTTTCATCTCCATGAAGTTACCAATTTCTTTCCTCAAATCAAAAAACCGTTACCTTGGTACCCTTGTGATGATACGACCTTATTTTCCTGGCCGCTTACAAGCTGGCCATCATAAATAGCATTTATTTTGATTTTAGAACACGATATTGTTCATTTTAAATCAATAGAACATTGTATGTTATTTTCAAATATCCGATGTGTGGAACCTAAATTAAAATTTTACTCATTCCTTCACAAACTGTTGACTTAGGCAGTACTCTGCCAATTGTAAAATTTATTATATTTCTATTTTATCAACTAAGTAAATAACTATATAAAATGTATTGAATCAATATTCAAGAACTAATATCTGTTAATATAAAAGGAGCGCAAATAAGTATTGTAAGTATTTTTATCATACTTTGTATTGTGTTACTTCAATAGCTTAACGCCCTGTAGTAATGTGTAGTTCATTTTTATTACAGTGCGCTCCTTGCTCCTTCTCCTTTTTACGGCTCCTTTCTCCTTTGATGGCTCCTTCTCCTTTGACGGCTTCCTCCTTGGCTCCTTACGGATGCTTTTACTGGTTGTTCTTTTGCTGCTTGTTCTTCCTTGTTAATTCGACCAATAAACGAATGGTGAAAGTTTACTACGAGTTTTCCTGCAATACCTACCCGACAATGGCGCCCAACGTGATTAAAACGCTGCACGAAGAAGGAATAAAGAAGAAAGAATAACGAAGTAAGAGAACATAATATTTATTTTAATACCAACTTTTATTTCAGGATTTGTAATGTCTATATAATCTTAATATATAACGTAATTCTATTTAAATTCAGTAGAATATTTCTTGGAGATGATGGTTCTGAATCAAGGTAATGTCGAGGTTGACAAGTCTGATGATCTTGGTCAGATTCCATTATTGAAGAGGATATTTTTAATTTCTATACGGAGGCAGTATTCTTGATTCATTTTACATTAAATTCACTTATTAATTTCATAAATTCAGATTATATATTCACATTGAATGTATGGTTGTATGTGAGATTTTCTTCATATATATCTGAAATCTATAGATTACTTCCCATAACTTAAACTTATACCGTAAATGATATTAATTTAATTTCCATTATCATATCCCGTCAATTCAATATCTCTTAATAGAAAAAGGTTCTTTTTATAGTCGTAATTTTTTCAAGAAAAATAATATATATTAATTTTTCTTATAATTGCTAAAATATCTATTTTTATCCTAAAAGTCTATCGTGATTCCAGAAAATAATACATAAATAAATATTATTTAATTCAAAAATTTCATTAATTGCGATTTTTTTTATACATTTTTAAAATATCCAAAACAATTTGTCCATTCTTACTTTAATGATTTCTAATATCGCACCTACAGTTTACATAAGTAAGGCAATTAAAATATTAAAATATTTCTGAGAATAAATTTAATATATATTAATACATTTCAAATAAATTAAATGATACACATAAAAGCACCTCGATATCAGAATTTGAACTCGCTTGATTTTTCTTTGTTTTACACAATTTGTTTTGCTCGGCAATATTGCATTGGAATATTCGATTTTCAAATGTATCCTATATAATTTCTTTCTCATTGACAAGTTTTTAAATTTTGAATCGACGACGTTCGATTTTCTTTTAATTTTCAATTGTTATTTACTATGAAGTCTATTTCATAGACATATGATTACGCTCTTATTACAACTAGGGGTAGTCATGTTGATTGAAATTTAAATATTATTTTATTTCATGTACTTATATTATTAGCTTTTCACTGGCTTTGCTCGTGGATAGTTTAGTTAGCGCATACCTTAACGCATGCGTTGATTTTATTTCATAATTTTTTTTCTCTTTCAATATGGATGAGTTACTCTTACTTAAACCGAGGAATTTTTTATATCTATATTATTTTACATTTTTCTTTATTTTATTTACAATTTATTAAATTGTATTTATAACCTTATGGTTACAAGGGAGGTTAAATTTATTTCAATTTCACAATTTGGTTGTAAACATCTAAGTAACTAAAACTTTTACATATTTACAAATTACAGGTTGAATATATAACCATGATTAATAATTACTATTTTCCTTATTTCATTCTCATCATTTCATTTATTGTAAATACTTGTAATTATTTAGAGCGGATTGCGACTCTTTAAAAAAGCCTTCGTCTATTATAAATATTATACCTAATATCTGTGGATGTATTTCCATGGGTGTTTATTAGAGCAAATTAGGCTCTTTAAATAAACGTTCGTTTATTATTATTATATCTATGAATATCAGGGTATTCATGGGTGTCTTTTAGAGCGGATTGCGACTCGTTAAAAAAGCCTTCGTCTATTATTACTACTTATTATATCTGTGGATGTATTTCCCATGGGTGTTCGTATGAGCGGATTGCGACTCTTTAAACAAGCCTTCGTCTATTGTATTATATATAAATAAACTTAAAACAGCGGATGGTAACTGTATAACTAAGCCCTTACTAAATTTGAGAACGTTTTTGAGTCATTCCTTATTAAATGGGAATTACTCTATATTATAAATGAGTTTACTGTACTTACTAATAACAGATTAAATGAAGATGAATGTTTGTGATTTGTGTGATTGTGGAAATCGTTTCTCTTGTAAAATAATTAGTTTTATTTATAATAAAACTTGTAAATGTATCTTTTCATTTCATTCATTAGTATTTTTATATAAGTCTCATCATCAAACTTTATTTTATTAATTCTTTGAATAAAATCCTTCATTAAGGACAGGATTTTTTCGGGGGAACCCCGGTATTGTGATGATACGACCTTATTTTCCTGGCCGCTTACAAGCTGGCCATCATAAATAGCATTTATTTTGATTTTAGAACACGATATTGTTCATTTTAAATCAATAGAACATTGTATGTTATTTTCAAATATCCGATGTGTGGAACCTAAATTAAAATTTTACTCATTCCTTCACAAACTGTTGACTTAGGCAGTACTCTGCCAATTGTAAAATTTATTATATTTCTATTTTATCAACTAAGTAAATAACTATATAAAATGTATTGAATCAATATTCAAGAACTAATATCTGTTAATATAAAAGGAGCGCAAATAAGTATTGTAAGTATTTTTATCATACTTTGTATTGTGTTACTTCAATAGCTTAACGCCCTGTAGTAATGTGTAGTTCATTTTTATTACAGTGCGCTCCTTGCTCCTTCTCCTTTTTACGGCTCCTTTCTCCTTTGATGGCTCCTTCTCCTTTGACGGCTTCCTCCTTGGCTCCTTACGGATGCTTTTACTGGTTGTTCTTTTGCTGCTTGTTCTTCCTTGTTAATTCGACCAATAAACGAATGGTGAAAGTTTACTACGAGTTTTCCTGCTATACCTACATACCTACCCAACAACCCGACACCCTACCCAAAACGGTACCTTTCTTGCGGACCTTAGGCTTGCGGGCCGCACCTAGATGGTCCACGGGCCGCTGGTTGCCGACCCCTGTAGTAGAGAGTCAGTGCGACTATACTACATCTATGACATACCTCAACAGAAGCTGGCCACTCGTTTGGTATAGCCTCAAAAAAATCATTGGCTAAATGAGGAAGACTTTGTCTTCTACTGGGTACCCTAGGACCGGCAACGGTTCCCGGGAGCTGTAAGGCAACCCGCGAAGAAAGAAAAAAATATATTACCTGCCGCTGCCGTTTCCAGGTACACATCTACATGAACTCTGAGAAGGAGACAATACAGGACAAGTATATCAAGCAGACCAAGAAGAACGGCGACGCGGCCCTGTCGTCCGGCGATGCGAGTGTTGTACGAAAACCGCTGAAGCCGATCAACTTCTTCGCGTACTGCAAACACGAGCCGGTGATCTTGATGCATCATCTGTTTATTGGCGGTTTTGGATTTCTGGTTATTGTGGTAAGTTGTGAAGTAGGGTAAGTCATGGAGAGATGCCTGTAAGAGATAGATGCCTACTAAATAAAAAAAATATTTCGTGATTCGTAACGGATCCTAATTACGTCAGTCGAAAGTTGATGTCAGTGTGAAACGTTTTATGCGCAAATTGAGAAGTTTTAAATAATATTTTGTTGTTTATTCGTTAAATAAGGTAAGTGTAGTTAATTAAAACGTTAAAATATAATCTTTGTGAAATTCCTAAATTCTTCATTTAAATTATTAAATTGTTTTTATAACCTAACATTATGATCTTGTTTTGTTGACAATCCACCATTTTGTATTGTTCCAAAATGCTTTCGGGTGCATTCAAGGTCGATAGACATTATCTCTCCCTAACGATCGGGAGTGATGCCCAATGATGTTTCAGTGTTAGATGCCCTATCTTTTTAGATGCCAAATGAGTACAAAAGAAATCCTATGGGCTCTAATAGAGCTACGTGGAGTGAAGAAGACTTGAAAAACCGTTACTCTTGTAAAAGATAAAACATTGAACTTTTTTCAAGCAAGTAAAGAATAGAATATTCCTTACAGAGTGTGTGGAGAGTATTATAATGCCACTAAAAAGAAATGCGACTGGTTAAGGTGCGTTCAATGCCAACAGTGGTTTCATAAAGACTGCAGTGAAGATTCAGCACAATATGTGTTTTTTTTTTATTCCAGTATCTTCGCGGAGGCTTGGGTGATTGCGTGTTCGGCTTCGTGTACCTCATGGAGTTGTCTACTCCGTTCGTATCGATACGCGGCATTCTGAGCAGACTCAAAATGAAAGCTTCTAAGTAAGATTCATGAAATATACATTTTAAGGGATTCAGGCCAAAGCTTTTAATGTTTAAAAATTCAAGTTTTTTAATATTCATATTTAATGCTTTACAATTTTTTTTTCTTTCTTCACGGGTTTAGCTCCCGAAACCGTGTTACGGTTCCAGGGTACCCAGCGGAAGACCAAGTCTCCTTCGTTTAGCCTATGGTATTTGTGAGGCTATACCTAACGAGTGGCTAGTTCTGTTGAGATTGTATATTAGATGGAAAAGCCTCTAAGTGTGGTTTGTCGGATTATGTACAGAAGTTTTTAATTAAAAAAACCCATTGGTACATGGCCGGGATCTGGGATCGAACCCGGGGTCTGTCTAGTTAACACCAGACTTCTTATCCACTCGGCCACCGACGCACGGCACAATTTAAATTAATAAAATAATAAAAAAAGTCGCAGGGAAATACAAACACGATCCCCGAAAACAGCAAGGCATTAGGCACCCGTACAAATGTTACATGGTGCGTCGGTGGCCGAGTGGTTAAGATGTCTGGTATTAACTAAGCGGACGTCGCTTCGATCCCGACCGTTTTAATAATTAAAAACGTATCCGACTAACCACACTTATTTTCTATCTAAATAGAGGAAGACTTAGTCTTCCGTTGGGTACCCTGGGAACGATAACATGGTTTCGGGAGCTGCAAGACAACCCGTGAAAAGAGAAAAAAACTTATGTTGACAAATTGCGAATTGGAAAAATGGGGGCATTGTATTTCGTCTGTTCTTTGTCTATCCATGAGAAGTTATCGTTGCCCGTTGGTACAATTAAATGATCAGTACGCTTTATTATATTATTATTTCTGATTATTATATATATTTTTATTGTTTTAAATATTATTTTTTGAATTAGTATTTATATTTTAATGCTATTCGAAAAATAACTCTATTGACAATAAAACAGTCACAACCATTTTCTATTTCCCGTATTTTTTTAATAACGCGAAAATTAATGGTTAAAAACAGTTTTTCAATTTTGGTACTTTCCCAAAAATGAGATTGTAATGTATGTAAACCATTGTCGTTGCTATGGTTGTTGATTTTACAGAACAACTATGTAGTTCTTATTATAATATTTTTTAATGTCATTTTGATCCAGCAATTTGATAAAAAATGGAATATTTAAACTATTTTCAGAGCGTACGTGTGGAACGGTATCGCGATGCTGGTTACGTTTTTCTTCTGCCGCGTGTTAAGTTTGCCGTACGTGTGTCTCCTGTATAGCAGGGTGCTAGGACTGCCATACTTTGAGGTAACTACTCTACTAATTGTAATGATTCTGGCTTGGCTTTTCAATATAGGCGTTGCTTGAATGATACTGATATTAATTTAATTTGGCGAAAGTGTGAATGTAGGGAGTTCAGCTTGAACCTTTTGTATGAATACAGTTTTTTAAGAGTAATTGGTTAGGTTAATTTTGTATATAAATGACTTTTAAGAGGTATCTATCTAAAATACCGTATTTCTGATTTTGAGGTTATGTTTCTCAATATCGATTTTTTTGACAAATTATGGGTTTCTGTAACTTGCCGTCTTCACTAAGTGGCTTTGGGAAATAAAGGGTGGGAGCATTAACATAATTTGCAATATATGTACCTATTGAAGAAAAATATTCGAGAATTTTTTCTTCAATACCTTGATTATCTTAAAATGAATTTTCCGTAATTTGCCATCTTTACTAAGAAGTTTTAATAGGGTGATTGAAAGTAGAAGAGGGTCATAAACTTGATTAGAAAACGCTTGCATTCTTCGTCAGATGAATATTATATGAAACATTTCAAGCGCGATCTAGCCACAGTTCAATGACTGAATTAACGTAGATTATTGAAACTTGGAGGATAAATAGTATATGTTCTGGGCTACTTTTTATCCCAAAAAATAACGAGAGAAATGCTTAGTCTCTTTTAGTATTTAGAATGCTAATTAATTACGGGAATAAACTTATATAACAGCAACGGGATTGTTTCTTGTATTTGTTCTATTCGCGAGCAAAAGCTAATGTGGCAATAAAAATAATTGTCCAGGCCATCGCCACCCTGCCCACCGGCTGCAAGGTATCAATCGCGATACTGCTACTCCCCCAACTGTACTGGTTCTACTTGATGAGCGCGGGCGCTGTCAAGGTGTTCTTCCCGCCGAGCAAGAAGCGGTCCCTCTCCAGCGGCGACACCAAGAAGAGCGACACGAAACAGAGCTGATATAAGAAGGTTAGGAGCCAACGCGCCTCCTATATGAAGATTCGGAGACTCAAATGAAATACCAAAGCCGACTAGTTTTTTTTTCTTAGTAAGCGTGTCCGACTATGTGACGTGTCACGTGATCTGTCACTCGTATCAATATTCTATTGGCAAATCATCGTTTACACTGATGGAGCCATAATAAAAAAAAAGAAAAAATGCACGAAGCGTGACGTGCTATTAGTGACACGTAACAAGACAATTGTATTGGTCACGTCACTCGGGAAACTGCGCGAGTGTCTTACGTATCGTACCAGTGGGGTTAGCATATTTAATAAAACTTAATAAAAACGATATCGTTTCGTGTCGATTCGATAAATTTGAAGGCGTCAAACGTTAAATAGCTGTCAAAGTGTAAAAAAAAAGGTTTGACGTCTCCAAAAATAACGAATGCACGCAAAACGATATGGCTTTTATCAGATAATTTAAGTATGCTAACCGTGAGGTTTATAGGTAGGTTTGCTTCTACGGGTCGATGGACGTGTACGCGATAGATTTTTTTTTATTAGATAACAAATATTTTGTTTTATATAGTGACCACTCGCGCAGTTACTCGTGCAGCAGCGTGACGTGGCACCGGTATGTGGCTTGTGGCAAACAGGTTAAGTAAATGTGTGTCAGTGCCACGTCACATACATTGGTCCACTCTGTGTCACGTCACTTAGAGCGAGGCCACACGGCGCGTTGCCGTACGTTGCGGCTCCTGAGCGGTGCCCCTGCATCATATACAGGATATCACAATGACATGCCACACGCGCACCAGACTTTGGACCTGAGAGACGAAGCGGGGAGGGGTGATACGGTACGACGCTGGAGCGGTAGCGCAGCGCAGTGTTTTTTATATCGAAGGTGGATAGTAGGTGCGTGGTAGTAAGCAACGGATCCCCCCCCCCCCCTAAACCTGTGACGTAATTTATGGATGGCCCCTAATTTCTGATTAGCTTTGACTAGACTTTCAGAAATTGGGCGTTAGAGTACGCTATCAAAAGATTTTAGACCAATCTGCCCCCTATTCCTTAACTCTGTTGCTAACAAAAATGTGTTGATAACCGTGCACAGATTAGTAATGTACGATAGACCGAGAAGAGCGAGCGTGCACGGTACACTCACTCTCGGCCTGTCATAGTTACTAATCTGTGGACGGTTACCAACAGAGATAAGGATTAGGGGGTTGAGATCGCTTTTAAAACTCAGTGCGTAGAATTTGCTTATAGATCAACCAAATAATTACTATGGTCTATCTATAGGTTGCTTTAAATTTGTGCCAATTTTGGGTTCAAATCGGTTGCTATATCAGAAATTTATTGTTGTGATTATAATGAAGTTTCTAAAAGAATTTCAACCCAGAATTGTGGCAAACGCTTATTAATTAATATTAAGGGGTGTTTTTATTTGTTTATTTAGTCATTGTTTTTATGTGATACGAATGATTGAGTTTGAATGTCCGGGACGAGTTGGAAATTTAATGTATCGGTTATTGTCTTGTCTCTTTTAAAAATCGTTATTTTGAGAAGATCCGTTCGATGTACAATTCCAAGAAAAAAAATAGTATAAAGAGACAAGTTATATTTCTGTTACGCTCATTAATATAATGCGTATCTTTTTATATATTGAAACGATTGTAAGGAACAAAGCAGTTTAAAAAAAAATACCGGTGTTTAAAACATAAAATAATTACATAATGGATGTACATTGCGAACAAAAGCATTTCACTTATGCAATTATATAATGTAGAAAAACTTTTTATACGATTTTGTATAGTTTTTTATATGTATTTTGTTTTTATTTCATTTGCAACTTTGAAGAGATTTCTTCTCGTTGTATACAAAATATGCTAGGGTTCTGACGAATAACTAATTTTTTTATTGTTAACTAATAGGCCAGTTAGAAATTAATATTTTTAAACACGTATATATTAATAAACTCGAAGTAGCGACGTATTAACTAAACTGTATTTCGTCTCCGTCTATCATAATGAATTGCAGATTTGTTAGACGGAGACGAAATACAGTTTAGTTAATACGTCGTTACTTCGAGTTTATTAATAAGAGTGGTAAGGTTTTAGTGACCATGCAATGTGATGCAAACAATAAGAAAAAAAAATTGTATGCTTACAGATGTAACTGTTGCGTACCCTTTTTCGAATAAACGTAGTTGAAAAACTGTTTAGTTCCTAGCGACCCGCCCCTTTAGTACAATTTGAATACGTAATTTAAATCATAAATACGCTTATTACTAGGGGTGTGCGAATAATTCGAACTTACGAATTATTCGTTCCGAATCGAATATTAGTATTCGATTCGAGACTCGAATCGAATCATTCGAAAGTTTCCGAATTATTAAAAAAATTCGAATAATTCGATTTTTTTTCGGATATCGAATTTTTTCTAAATTATTCGCGAATTTTTGAATATTTTAAATTTAGGGTTTGTTATATTCGATATTCAAATATGAAATTAACAATTAATATACATTTTATTTAAACGATGAAATATGATTACACAAATTTAAATCAAAAAGTATATCTATATTATTCGTAAGTAAAATATTTTGATACATGTTGTGATGGAATTTAAATTGAAAACAATAGAAAATCCAGCGATATTTCGATACTTCGCGAATTATTCGAACATTTTCGAATTATTCGAAATTTTTCGAATTATTAGTTTTTTTCGAATTATTCGTCGAATTTCGAATTATTCGTCGAATTTCCAATAATCGATAATATTTCGATTCGATTCGATTCGAACGCTATTCACACACCCCTACTTATTACTAGTTATCTATTAAATATAGATATCTTCGCACCGCTCTAACAGATGGCGTATTTTACAAAATAAATAGTTAAATTTTAAAAGAAACAATTAATTTTGAAATGCTTGTTTATTTTTTGTCATAAGAGGGAAGAATAATCTTCAAAATGACGTATCAAACATTAACTTCGATACCGCATTTGAGAAATTTATCCTACCGCTTATTCTACACAATTCATTGCTTTCCTAATTTTGACGGAGGCCGCATACACCATGAAATCATTTACCCAACTGTAGCCACTAACACGGTAAACGCTCAGCTCCTAAACGTGATAGGTATTTTTTTTACTCGGAAATCTTCCTCGTGCATTCATCTGTCTAATAGTGGAAACCGCATCAAAATCCGTTCGGTAGTTTTTGCGTGAAAAGGGCACATAGAGACAGATCCGGCGGGGGACTTTGCTTTATAATATTTACTGATATTGTCTCCCTCTATTGTATCGAATGACATATTTGTTAGATAAAGAGACAAAACATTGTATAACTAAACAGTTGTTCAACTAGGTTTGTTACTTAGTAACTTTTGTATCTAATATGTCAGTAAAAAGATTTTCCAAAAGCACCGAAGACAGGGTTTTTGCAGGTGCATAAAACAAAGGTTATGGTGAAAAACGGTGTATGGTCTATGTATAATATATTTGGCAATATTTATACTTTTTATAATACGAGTATAGTGTTAATGTTAAAAACAGGGCTTCTAGAGCGAGTTTTCCTTCTTTTTATACTAATTGTAAAATATAAAAAAAACTTTATAATAACTTACATTCCGTATTACAATAAAAATGAACGCGGAATGGAAATAATGTAGGTATGTGTCCAAAATATATATATTAAATATTTAAATATAATAGTATATGTATGTAGATATTTATATGTTAGGTTACCTGTTGGGATGTTATATGTCTTTTATGACTTTACTATTGCAATGTCACGACACGTGATTCTAATATTGTTGGTGAAATATTAGATGATGCACTCGTGTCTCAAAAGTCAAGGACAGCAGAATAGGGGTGGATAGGAGATGAAATTCTGAGACGAAAAGTCCTTTGGTGTTTTTGTTCTGACGCACCCTTAATTAGTTATAAATGAAATAAAGTAACCAATTAGAAGCGCGCTTGTAAAGGTAGGTGAACTTCTGTCAGTTTGGAGTAAGTTATTTTGTTGAGAATTGACAATAATAATAACATTCTCTTTATTTATCGGTTTCAATTTAGGTGTGATCTGAACAATTGGGAGTCCGAAAAATAGCACTAACCACCGTACGACCGTATTTTTCTGTCGCAACGGCTTTTACTTCAGATTATGCTAAAAATATAAACAATAATGATAGAAGACACTATGTTCACGCAAATTAGACGTCCTAGATCGCCTTTCATAGTTATTTAAGAACAACACATTTCATTATTTTTCTAGAGCTCTTGTCTCGTGACACAAATTACTATTCTAATGGTCAATTTTATGGCCAAATGAGCGGACAATTGGTGGAGGGGGCAGCCCGTCTATGGCCCCTCCTTTGTTTTAGTACTTTATGGTTTATATTATTTTTGTTCTTGGCTTCTGATTGGCTACTTAATAACTAATTAAGGGTGCGTCACAGATCTAAAAACTCCAAAGGACTTTTCGTCTCAGAATTTCGTCCCCTATTCATCCTTTTTCTGCTGTCATTGGCTTTTGAGACGCATATATATGTATCAAAAAGAATATGATACATATATATTTAAAAAAAAATTAAAAGCGCGTTTTTTGTGCGATCGGCCTAAGTTATAGACATTGACTTTTAACAAACACATTCAGACATATAATTATGCTAAATACTAATTTTATTAAAAAGCAATATGTTAACATGAGTGAAATATATTTAAAAGAAACTTGAAAAGTTTTGTTGATTTGTGTATTAGTGAGAAATATGCACATTTGTCTTAATTGCACACAACATATAAATATATATTAATATTTTTGTGATATACATTTTGCTATTTAGTTCCTAGTTATTACAGTGATTTCATTTTTGTTGCAAATTAAGAGTGATTTTTTTTTACAAAATTTCTGTTAATGTGCTATATTTATAAAGTTACCAATGACTATAGAGATGTAGGTTAGGAATATAAATATCCAGTCAAATAATATTAAGGGTCTTACTAATAAACGCTGAACAAAGTATACAATCTCTTTTCTCCCTCTGATCATATTCAATGACCGGTTTGTTAGAGTGAGAAAAAACATGCGTATGGAAATGTTCGCCATACTTCGTAATTACGACAAAAGCCGAACCGTAAAACATAAATATTACACTTGCACTTTAAACCTTATCGTCAAGAAATTGGGGTTCAAAGTCATTTTAAGCATAGTTTTAAAATGACTTTGCACCCTAATTTCTTTCAAATAAGGTTTAAGAGGATCGTGTAGCTCAGCGTACGCAGCGAAATAGGTATTTAGAAAATCATATTCTGTCTCAAGCGCGCTCTTCCCACGGGCATCAGTGCGACAGAGAACACTGCAGCTCGTGAGTGTTCATAGGTATGTTCTTCGTTGAAAATTGCGTTTTGGGGGAAAACGATTTACACCTACTAAACTATAACGAAACCTTATAATTTTGGTGTCAAACGTTTTAGCAGATCGATTATAATCTACGTACGTACGTTTTGCTTTTTTTGAAATTTTGCTTTGTTTCTCAAATACAGACGGTTTATTACGAGCAAGTTATGAACCAAAAACACCGAGATTTGATGGGCTTATAACTTTTGACCTATTACGAATTTTGAAAAAAGGAAAAAATACGTACGTAGTCTTTCATTATGTCAGTAACATATTACAAAATCGTTAAAATTAAATGATATTTAGGGGTAGTAAAACGTTTTCTCCGTTTGTATGGACATGGACGCGGTACACTACACTCTTAAAGTGCAAGTGTAATGTTTAGGGCCTTACGTTTTATGATTCGGTTTTTTGTCGGAAAGACGAAGTATGGCGAAGATTTCCATGCGCATTATATTTCTAGTACTGTATAAGTTTATACAACATTTCAACTAGTTTTTTTACTAGGCAAGTCAATAATAATGTCAAAAGCACATGTATAGTGATATTTTTTTTGCAAGTACAGTGAATAAATACAGTATCTAGGATTTTGTAAAATACACTCCAATCTACGAAATTATTCCGAATTTATATAATATAATAATTTAGGGATTTAAAATGTTAAATTCTCCATTTTTTTAAATGTATAATGTCTATCCCTTGTAAGACGTAAGTGCGGCCTATTTAGTGTGAACATGATGAAGTAAAATTCATTTGTATATATAGACTTGTATTATTTGGTAAACAAACTTTGCATGTCTTTTTATGGTATTTTTTTTAATAACAGTTTAAAAAATATGATTATTAGTTCTGCAAATTAAAATAGGTTAAAAATGTTATTGAATGTTTAAAATTGTTGATATAACATCTTTTAAAAATTTCAAATGACAACTTATTTTAAAGATAAAACAAGTCTGGAAAAAAGGAAATGCTCTTGTAACTGTGCTAAAAAGCATGCTATATACGCCGAATTGTTTTTGGTGTTAAATTGTCAACCATACTTGCATTTGCTAAAACTTATACTTTTCTAAAAAAAGTAATTCCACATTTCTTCCATATTATACGAAACATTCTATTTAGCATTTAATGCGATTTTGTATTTCGTAATAATTACCTCAATTGCTGTCTTCGAATATTTATTTTTTTCTAATATAAAGAGTGTCTAAAATAGTTTTAGTACACGTTTATTTTGTTATTTACTTGAATGTTATATTTTTTTAAATTATTATTAAAGGTTTTGGATACAAATGTCTGTTGGTAAATGTTCATGGGCCTATGTTAATGGCGGTCGCGAAATGAGATGCTGTTCCGATAGTACATTAAAACAAAAAAATAATTGTTTATTTTATACTCTATTCAATGAAGGGGTGCGTGACACATCCGCTTGTTACGTTTCGTTAAATTGAAATTATGAAGGAAACATAAATTATGAGTATTAAATATAATTTTAAATAATCTATGCAAATAGGCACTATTAAATTGTGAACCTTATCTCCATAGGGAAATCGTGGCATGATAATCCTTTAAATAAAGTGCTTTTTACAAACAATGAAAAAAAAATGGCAGGCATAATTACGCGACACATTTGGGTTACTTAAATTAGTATGCGACTATTGATAAATAAATCTCGACATTATTTACGTAAATTAGCACGTTTGTTAGTACTCAAAGCTGGATTAATAAATAATAATTAGCCGCCATTTTGTTTATAGCATCCGTCGGTCGGTTGAAATCAGATAAAAATGTGTAGAAAAGTAAGAAATAAAGAAAATAAATATTAAATTATTATTCCAATTGATTATAATTTGTTCTAAGAAATAATTGATTATTGAATAAACCACTTTCGATTTATGTAGTGCACATCTCTAAAGTAAAACATTTTTTTGAAATAAGTGTCACAAACCTTTTCATATAATGAATAGAGTATAGTCATGTATTTTTACTAAAGTAAAAATCAGAAGAATGTAGAAATTTTGTTAAAACATGTTCAATGCAGTTTATATGTTACCGATAATAGAAACACGGCTAAATAACTTGGTGGACGATTTGAAACATACAGAACATTTGAAACTAAGGTGCGTCGGTGGCCGAGTGGGTAAGACGTCTGGTATTTACTAGACAGACCCCGAGTTCGATCCCGGATCCCGGCCATGTACCAATGGGTTTTTTAATTAAAAACTTATGTACATAATCCGACAAACCACACTTAGAGGCTTTTCCATCTAAATATATCTCAACAGAACTAGCCACTCGTTAGATATAGCCTCACAAATACCATCGGCTAAACGAGGGAGACTAGGTAAAAAAAAAAAAAAAAAAAAAGAACATTTGAATTGTTCATTTTCTTTGGTCTGTTTTAAAATCTATGAAAATGTCGCAACTACCTGAATGTTTGTTTACATAATTTCTATCTTCTAGAACTTACTTTACATAGTAATTTTAATTAGTAAACTGAGTTTCAGTTGTCTCCCGACCGCCACGGACTTGTTCCTGTCTATACTTTTCATTCAAAGTAAACATGTAAATATATTTTTTGTTAACATTTGAATTTGAGAATATAAATTGTTAGTTGAACTAACGTGATTCTGATTCCAGTATAACTCTCGCTAAATAAGTTGACCAGAAAAGTATTACGTGGTTAGACTCCGCGTACTCCCCATTCTAGCGCTTAATCTGGCTCAACTTATTTGGCGCACGCTATACATATAATAAAGTACACAAAAAAATATTATACCCGAGTGGGCAATGAACCAGGGAATTCAGTTGTACACGTCTCTAAAGTGTTTTAAAGTAAGCGTCGGAAGATTATAACTACCTAATTATATTATATAGATAATTATATTGTATTGTAACGATAACAGAAGTTGTCATTTTTCACATTCATCACATTTGGATTTCATGTTCTTTGTTAAGTTCTGTATTGAAAAAATTACCTTCGTCCACTAAATACCATGAAAATTGATGCAAACACCTGAATGTTTGTTTACAAAATTTCTATCTTCCGACGCTTATTTTACATTACCCGGCCGAAAGTTGTGCACATCGGGCTTTAGAAAGAGACTTTCGGCTTTGTAGAGCGACCTCTCACTCGAACACATGTGACGTTGCGATAGTGGCGAGGAGGTACAAAACCAATTGGTTGATTGTCTCTTTCTAAAACCCGAAGTAAGTTAATTTCGCCTGTACTGTTTTCATTATTATTTTTCTAGTTGTTTATTTGTTATTTAAGAAGATATTTTGCTATAAATATTGTTTTATACGGCTGGGATGGTCATGTTTGCTTCTAATGTAAAGCGTATTTATTTTTGAACTAAGTAATTAAAATGTGTTTATCATAGTTTTTTTTTTATATTTCGTACTTTTACTCCCATTTCCTACAATTAATTTTAGTATTTTTGTGGCAATTTTTTAAATTAAAGCAGGACTGAGTCAACGGCTAAACGCATCGTAGTACCATGAATTCAATGGACAACATTTCATTCTTTTAATCACCCATTTTTATTACTTTATTTAAAAATATATTAAAAAATGAGTTACACGTATTTTTATATTTTATTTTTGGTTGAGTTTTTATATTTTTAATTTAATTATGAATTTTTATAAATTCTGAGGACTTATAAACTAAAAACCTTAGCTAGGACTAAAATTAAGAAATATAAACTGTCACCCAAAGAAAGTGACTGATAGTGTCAGTCAAGCCACAGAGTATACGTTATAGAAATGCAAAGAGTATAATATACCGTGTTCCAAATAGGTGTTGCCGTAGCCGGAACTCAAATCGCCTACAACATTATTCATAATGTATATAATAATACTAGCTTTTGTCCGCGGTTTCACTCATAAATATATTTCCTGTGATAGCCCATTCGAAACTAGCAAAACTTCCAAAAAAAATATTATATAAAAGATTTTTATAATTATATTTAAAGAATAATTATTAATTTAGCTTCAAATGGAATAAAAATGGGTAAAATTAATTGAAGGCAACACCTGAGTTCAATAACTAACAACTCTGCCAACAGACATGAGTATTTTTAAATTAGAGGGTTAGCACAGATTAGGGCACCTATTAATCCTTATTTTTCAATATTTCAGTATTTTTAAAATAACTCGAAAATTAAAGCATATAAAAAATAAAAAAAATGAAAAATAAGCTTTCTAGCATGTAATCTCCAAACGGTTTTCGAATTTTGGTACCTTACGAAAAATGAAATGTTGTCCATTCAAAATTGCTTCAGTTTCATAAACAAAATGTTACACATTCTAAGACAAACTATCGCTGATTAGGATTTAAAGTGACAACTAAGGTATGTTTTTTATATAAAAGTATTATTTGAATATTTTTGTTTTCTATGCAGTATCTACCTTTTTTATAATAAATTTAAAAAAAATTGCTGACAGACTTCATCATTACCTAAGCATAAATGTTAAATTTTATTTGTCTATCTGAATTATCTTTAGTTATTGTTCTTAGATCTGGATGGTTGTCATATCTACCTACATATTTAAAATCTGCTCTTTGTGGTTTCGAATCGCAGAAATAAAACAAACTAGTTATTTCAAGCAAAACATTATATTTCCAAGCCATCACCAAGTAAAAACAAACAAATAATTAACGAATCATTCTCCCATCAATAGAAGAATTTAACTTTTGCAGTCTTACAATAGCATCATCCACGTGTGCTTTACTCAGATTCAACTCCCTATTTATAATATCAGTACATCTCAAATCGTAAGGCGATGATATATGGGAACAAGCCAAGTTGTACACCGTCACATCTTTTTGTGTGACGTCTTTTAGACCATAATCTTTGGGCAAAGCGACGGAACCCTGGCCTTTCATCAAGATAATATCGCAATTCAATTTAAGCTTCCCATTATAATCCAAAGCCATTTTCAAAGTTTTGTAACTAGCATTCAAAATCAATCGTTGATATTCAAAAGGTGCTTCCACGCCTTTCATGAGCAACAAACATTCTTCAATCTTTTCGGACCAATTCTTGCAATTTTCCAAGCATTGGGTTATGTCATTTTTCTTGCCTGTTATTAATTGATACATGTGAGTTAGGAGGTGATTTTCTCGATCTTGTACTGCGAGTTGGCGGATTTGCGAGTTAAATACGACGTCGAGGTACAATGGGCTGCTGTCGAGGCAGAATACTTTGCCATTCATTCCTGTAAAGAGACAACATATAAAAAAAAATCACGGGTTTGCCTTGCAGCTCCCGAAACCGTGTTTATCGGTTTCAGGGTACCCAGCGAAAGCCCAAGTCTCCCTCTTTTAGCAGATGGAATTTAGGAGGCTTACCTAACGAGTGGCCATTTCTGTTGAGGTATTGTTATATGGAAAAACCTAAGTTTGTATCTTCGTATCTCTACTGCTAACAAAAACGTGTTAGTATTAGTCCACAGATTAGTAAATATGACAGGCCTACAGTACGGATTTGGGGAGGGTCGCCAACCCAGTGGAAGACAATATATTTACCTTTATTTTCAAATATGGAAGCCATTTCCAAAGCAACCAAGGTACCAAAGGAGTATCCCAGGATGTAGAACTTGGAGCCAATGCCAATCTTCGCTTCTAGTTTCTGTAAGTAAATCAATATTATATATTACTAGCGGATCCGGCAGACGTTGTCCTGCCCTACCCTTATCACTTAGGGGTATGAAAAAAATATTACGACCGATCGTGGGCCCTACCGAATATAGATACACAAAAATTTCATAAAAATCGGTCAAGCCGTTTCGGAGGAATATGGCAACTAACTTGTGACACTGGAATTTTATATATTAGATTATAAAGAGGCATGGATGTGGTTCTCTTAAACTACTGCTGATTCTAAAAAAAATTTCACGAATAGAAAGCTACAATATCCCTGAGTGACTAGGCTATATAACCCTTTAATAATTTTCGACATGCAGAGATTAAAATACTAACTTGTACGAAGAAATTCGCCAATTCTCGCACAGTAGTGCACTTGTCTTCAACAGTAAACTGACACAATATAGCTCTAAGTCTCAGTCTCTTACACAGTCGGTACATGTTATGTCTGAGCCCATCCATTCCAGGTAAAATTATCAAATAGTCTTCTCCTTTGTAGAAGTCTAACATCTGAAATAATAAACTAGGTAATAATGAACATTTATTTTTCGCATAGGTATATTATGAAAAGTTATTATTTAAAAAAGAACGATGTGATTAGAAAAAGATGCGGATTGAAAAATGATGTTGTAAAGTAAAGATAGATTACGCTGAATTGGACACATTGACAGAATGCAGATAGAAAGGATTCATGGCAGAAGTAAAAGGAAATGCCGACAGAGGGCGCCTTCAACACCGTGTTGGCATAGTGGACCACTTTCTACCAAGTGGATGGCGAGTCACAAGTCGTAGGTACTATCTATATTATTTAAGTACCTATTAAAAAAGAAAAAGAAGAGGTATGTCAGGATCGTAGCAATAATAGTCTATCACTCATGAGATAAAAGGCGTGATTATACATAGATAATTTACATTTACCCGGTCCCAGATTCAATTAACTGATTATGTCTGTTAAAGAAGTGACACATCTAGGTCCATTAAGTGCAGCAACATCGATGGCAGCCACAGGCTTGCCACCTGTTCTGTTCAATATGGACAACTCGCGTCAAGGCTGGTTTTTTTATAGTTTGCATTACATACATTATCTCCATCAGTAATTACAGTGGGCATCCAAACGAGTGTTTCACAACCAAACAGATTTTCAGGCTCATAATGCCTGAAGTAACTACTCAACATGTTCGTCTTTGTATCTGTGTTGTCTTTCGTTTCTTCTAGCTCTAATAACCTGGAAATAATATACAATAAAAAGTTTCCAGGGTTCCAAGAACTGCCGTGAATTCTAACTAATAATATAAATGCGAATGTTTGTTCTTCTTTCACCCAAAAAAGGAGCAACGGATCGAGAGCCGGAATGTGGCATAAGCATAAGCTACTTTTTATACCGGAACTACTTCGGGGTAAATTCTCGTGTCACATTTCCAAAAATTCCACTGGCAAAGTCTAAGTAGTTTATTAAATAAATTACATCAACCATTATAAATCGCCTGCGCTTGGTAATATTTATGTGAAAAAAGACACTATTGGTGCCATCTATTAGAATGTAGGTTCACGTACCAGAAACATGAGAAAGTACGATTTCTCAACAAAACCTGTCTTGTGATAATACACGAAACGGGCTTCGGAATCGGAGTTTTATACAAAAACTATTAAAAAAATGCAAGTTGTAGTAATTACATATGTAGCTGCAGCATGTAATTAGTATGGGACAAACACACAAGATTCGATTAAACAAAGTGTCAAACGTCCGTGTGTGTGTGTGACAGGTCGTTCCGGCCATCAAAATCAACCACAAATACAACTATTTGAAAACGGATGGCGGACCGTTCGTTACAAGAATTGGACGAGTCTGTGGTCGATTTCTTGTAACGAACGGTCCGCCTAGATGATCCGGCGGCCGGAATGGGAAATTTTCGATGCGATGCCGTATACCAATATGTGGCCTACTTACGTTTTGTTGTTATCACAGTGGCCATTTGAACTTTCATATTTCAATTTCAATACCTACTTGTTACGTTTACAAGTACCTACTAATAAAGTAGGTATAATTTTGTTTGTAGGTATAGTACATGTGTATTCTTGCAAATTCAGACATCATTTTGGCATACTTTAGTTCTTAGTAGTCTCAAGTTCGAGGCCCAGGCCTGGACAAACCAAGTCTATAATCAATTAGAGATTATTTATAAAAAATACTTACTGTCCAATTGTCAGATTTACTAATTCTTCAACGTCATATGATTGACCATAGTTCTCTGTTAGAGAGTCCGATAATTCTGCGATGCAGTTCATATCCATATCCAGTACACTTAAAGATAGATTCCTGTCTAGGTTTTCGATATTTCTTATACCTAAAACATATAAAAAAAAGTTAAGGAAGATATTATTACATGGAGTAGGTACCTATGTACTGCCAAATAATTAGACCTCTTTGGCATTTGGTGTGCAGTACAAAATCACTATATATTATAAAACAAATTGCACCGCCGTGTCTGTCTGTCTGTAAACTGGATTTTGTTGCCTTTTTTATGGACCTATCATGTTTAGGAGTTAGCCCCAGCGAGAGTTCATGGCATATGCTGTCTAATCCGTCAGAGATATAACAAAACGATATAGAAAATAAATGTGTAGAATAAAATAAACTACAAAAAAGTCCGCGGTATTTATGTAGATATTAAAATTGTTGGGTTGGCATTTTAATAAAAAGTCGATTTTTATAGGTGTGCTCCTGAATGTCAAAAGCTCTTATTTGACGAGAATTATTCTCAGGTATGCATAGGGATTTTCCGGTGCGGGTTGGCGAATCCACTTTTTTAGAAGGCATTTAAACTTCAGGCTCTTTGTAGCGTTATGGCGTGCATACGAGGAGACCTACACTCAACAGTGGGTGAATATGGGTTGAAATAAAAGATACTCAGGTAACTACCCCTTGACATCAGAATTCATTCAGCCATTTCGGAGCCTACATATAATTCTACGGGAAAACTGGTTTCAAATTAATCTCACCTAATGATTCCGCAATAATTGTGGTTAAACTTCTTGGTACATTATTGGGAGGTCCCACGTACACCGTTCTGTTCTCTCTGCTCAAAATCTGGTTTAGATATTTTGAAGTGCAATTTAGAGAAATTGATGACATCTCCAATGGAAGCAGTTTGTTTTCACGCTGAAATATATTTTACCATTATCCTTCAATTAATGTTGTGATTTTTAATTGATCAAAAATAATAAAATAATTATTATTTTGAATTTTCTATAACCTACAAAAAAACGCGATATATTTAATTGAAGGGTATGGTATAACAGTGCTTAAAAAAATTAAGGGCTTTGTGATAGATTATGAAAGAGAAAACAGGGGCAAAATAATATTTTATTTTACCACCCATATTTTCTATTCAATAAAAAACAATTGAAAAAATAACGGCTATTTCAGTGAGATATATTGAATAAGTAACTGTGCTATGCTAAATTACAGTGACACAGGCGGATTATTTACAGAGAAATTGGGAATAGTTATCTCCATACAAATTATGGATTAACTGGGTCAATCAACTTTTTGTTGTTTTGGGCTGTCCCCAGTGATTAATATTTTTTTACATTTAAATTAAAGCAGATCGTATTATTGTAACAACATTAACAATAAATTAGATGACGGGGCAGTAAAGGAACATATTCAGTAGATATAATTTCACCAATTTACTGATTTTTTTAGTGGTGACCCAAGAGACGATTTTGAGCTCCCATACAAATATTAAGTGTCCCCTTAGCACACTGTCTTCAAGTTTCGAGTTGCTGTTTAAAATTTTCATATGATGGTGTTAAATTTTATGCCGTTGGTAGTAAGAATAAAGTCCATAATTATCAAATCTCGTTGTAACAAATTTTAAAGTTAATTGTATTTTTCACAATTGTCTTACAATTTTCTGTCCCTGACGGAACAATTATATTGACGTCTACTGGCTAACCAAACAAAATACCGCAAAGTTGAAGCTGGATAGCACTACGTCTGAACTAACCAATAAGGAAGCGATCTGTGATCACGCCATCGACTCCGCTAATTCAGTGACCTTAATTTCGAACGGCCATTTCGTCGGTGGCTCGAAGAGAGACAAGGTATTTATTGTTGGTCTGCTGGGTAACTACGAAATCTCTTAAGTTTTTTGAAATTTTAATATATTTTGAAGCATAACACGTAGCAATAAAGTATATAAGTAATCATTGTTGTAGTTTTTATAAAAAATAAATATTAAAAAGGTTTTTACCGTTAAATGTCCATTGAGTCACCGGTCCCCTGAGTCACTTTAGTAGTGACACAAGAGACATATGTGGTGACCTAGGAGACTGTACGTTGTTTCGAATAATGTTATTCATATGTTTACACTATTTTATTGATGCTTAAATAATTATTACTTTGAAATCTGGTAGTCGATACATTACTGAATAAGCGGTGACCGAGTTAACCAACAAAGTTTAGTATTTAGACTGATACACTGCCCAGTTGCATATTGGTTAACATTCCTTATCTTTAAATATTGTAAATTAAATATTGAGAATTTAGGTATTGTCAATTTTAACAAATGCATTGCTCGACTACTTCCTTGGTTTTTTTGCTTTTTTCCTGGTTAAATAGGTATATTTTTCATTTGTTTTAATTAAAATGCCACCACTAACAGCAGCTGAAAAGCAAAAGCGCTTTAAAGAGAAGTTGATACTAAATCCCAAAAATACAAGAATACAAAAGAAAGAAAAGACAAAATTATCATGCAAAGAAAAGACCTTACTCCGAAGGAAAAATTCAATTCTAGGATTATTTGGAAACTGAGAAAGAGAGACCTAAGGCAAAAAAAGAAAAATCTAAATAACATTCTGAATGTTACACCTCCAAGTTCCCATTCCATAAAACAAGCACAAGATTTTCAAAATAATGATCAGCCACTGCGAAATGATACTCTACGTGATTCACCAATCTCAACTAAGAAGGAAAGACGAAGAATAAAAGTGAAAAGCAACCGATCGAAACTACACAAAAGCAACTTAAAATTAAAAGAGGAAATTGGAAAAGCTTAGATAGAAGTGCGATAAATACAAGAAACGTTATCAAAGAACGGAAACCCAATATAAACCAAAGACAGAACTAAAGGCAGATGAGAAAATAAAATACAAGAACTAACTAATGCTATACAAAAGAGTTACCAAAGCTTAAATTATATTAAATTTTAATGGTGCTTATTTATGAATAATCTAAAGAAAATGTAGTATTAATAAAAAAAATGTTTAACAATTTAGCTCGTTATTACAACGAAAAGTTGATTCACCCAACTAATGATAACGAATAACGATATAATGTGTACGATTATATTATATTGATTTAGTGAGTTAAAAAAAAAGATTTAAATAAAATAACTTTCTCAAAATATGGATTCGAGCTGTTATTTTGATGGCTCAAGTTAACAAAATGCTTACCATAAATGGCCGAAAACTGAAAATGGACGTAGCAGGCAGATCTATCTTCAAGCGGTCGCTGCATATCTTTTCACTCATTTTGTCAACCCCGTTGTCAGTTACCAAAGATATTATGACAAATTTACTGAAAAGTGGCATGAAAATAACCAAATAAATATCTTATTTAGAATGTTAAACACATGTCGTAATTATAGAACAAATAAACGACTTAGAAAATGAGATTTTTTATATCTAAATTATAGCCGATTACCTAATCTTAATTCTTACCCCAAATTAGCATAACACCTTGATGAGGCGTCCAAGTTTCTAACAATAACATCATCATTGTTCGTAGATTTAACTACAAACAGACTACTCAACGGACCAATTTCAGCTGCTTGAGATAGAATTTTATTTGTATGATCTCTCAATTTTAAATCTTGCGATTTCAGTACCACGTTAATACCGTTTGAATTCCACGATCTGTAATGGAAAATAGGAATTATAGCTACGTCCCTGTTTCTGAGATGTATACTTATCTAGATAATTAAGATCAAAAAAAGCTTTTTTCAAAATAAAAGAAAACACAGTTTTAAAAATAGTGTTGCCCCACGTTGGGCGCCAGTTATAATCACTGCTGCATCGCGTTAAGCGTTATTCTGTATTTATTCTGCTAATTCAATATTATAAATGAAAAAGATTGCATGTTTGATACCCAATCACATCGAAACGGCTGAATGCATTTGGATAACATTAGTAATGGATTAAAATCGTCTAAATAACTGTTGTCTACCGAAATAAGAGCTAGCCCGTTGGTCATGTGACTTCTTTTATATTTTAAAAGACGTGCAATCCCAATATATAAATTAAAAACTTACTTTTCTATATTAAAAAAAAAAAATTTTTAAATAAATTTTTCTGTCCAATATGGACAACTGGTGAAAAGTGGACACCAGTGTGTGTGTGTTTGTGTGTGTGTGTGTAAAAACTTACTTTATTTTGTAATCCAAATATCCGTTTCTTTCTCCAGAATGTAGCACCAATTTTTTGGCACCCAACTGAACTAGTCTCTCCGCCACTTCTACACCTATGGCATCTTCATCACAAATAACTATATTAACTCCCACCGGATCACATTTCCACGTTAACGTAGCTTCTAATTCTGTTTTAGTTGAGGAATTTCTTAATTTTAGTAGCACAGCACCATGGTTCCTTCTTCCTGCTAGAATGCGGAATGCTCTCGATACTTGGTTTGTGCCAAATACAATATTAGTAAGTGGTTGGACCCAACCAGCCTGGATACCTTCGTGTATTAATTTTCTGATTGTCTGGAAAAAATAATATAATATACCTACCTATTATGGGTCCTTGGCTGTCAGCCATCTTATATCTGTCAAAAATATGGCTAATCTCAATTAATCCTAGATGCGTTTGTGACTTTTCATTTGCAAGGTTTAAGTCTAGAATAAATTAAATACCTTTCTCAATGGAGATTCATCCGGAGCGAAGAGGCTTGCGAAGTTAGCAGCGTGATAAGATCTGCCACCTTTCAAGAACGACATACCGAACTGAGCGTTGATGTCCAGATCATGAAAACCGATGTCGATAAAGTTGCCAAATGGTGCTAGACAGTTCATAGTTACCTGAAAATATATGTTAAAAAAACTGGCTGGATTATTTTTCTCGATTTCAAAATACCTAAACAGAACAATACGTTTTTATTTCCTTAATGGCTATGCTGGGACGCAAACTATAATAAATTACGTCATAATTATAAGTACAACAACCGAGACAATCTACAACCGTCAGATGTAGAGCCGACCCCAAATGAAATGGGATTAAAGCCAGGAAGAAGATTATTTTTTTGTTATAAATTGTAACTTATTGACAGTGATTGAAGTTGAGGAGAATGGCAACATTGTAGAGAAAACGGGGGAAAAAGTATGAACAGGATAAATCGTAGTTGTGACGATGATGAAAGATGGTCTTCAAGAGTAGGTGGAGACCACAAATGGGTAAAAGACTTGTTGGCATTTGACCATGGAGATGGAGTAACCATATTCTGAAGAGAGAGGGTAGAGCGTGGAAGAGATCTGCGGAGGATAGGGAAAAGTGGCGGAATGCTGAGAATGCCTTCGTACATGATAGACATTAGTGGATAGATAATATAATGTTTAAAAATGCCAGATTTTAAGGTAACTAACCAGTCTGCGATCTCCACTGACTGAGCTTATGATCATGTCACAACCTTCACCATTGGTACCTTCTGCTATCATGTTGAGCAGAGGTGTATCTTCTGAGATGCATACGTTCTTTTCTGAAAACAAAGTAATTAAGAAAAGGCTAATTTCTCTATGTAGAGATTTCGTATAGAATAGATTTACTGAAATATTTATTGATGATGAGTTTGAGTATTTCCTTTGGCAGTTCCATTAGATAAAAAGAAGTTACCTATGAAATCGTCATATAAGAATGACAACCTCACAAAATGAATGGATATTCCATAAAATAAGGATTACCTGTAAGCTGAGGGAACATTCTTTGCAGCACTTTAGCTTTAGAAGTAGTATCTACAGTAGTAAAAACTTTACAGCCAGCTCCCAAACATATATTAATAAGTGCCTGTCCTAACGCTCCACCACCGCTGGTCACCAATACATACATGTTATGAGGCAACTCATTGCATTTTGATAACTAAAAAAATAAAGTATCATTAATTAATGAATTGTTCTCCTGTTCTGTTTACTGTCAGTAATCAATACCTAAGATTCTACGTCAGGTCATGGCGACCGAAGCACACGTTCCGTTGTAACATGATTAGGAATTCGGTTTAATCCCGCCCGCACTCTGTAGTGATTAATAAGACATATCACAGTCGGAGGGATCATCTTAGATACCGATTAATCGGCATATTGAAACTATAATACTTGACATTGGTAAATCATCGATTAACATTGGTGAAGCCACAATAAAAGAAGAAGAAGAAGAACTATACCTAATACTGTGTGTTATCACTAATCGCTACTTTAAACATAAAATATTGAAATCTATTGGCTCAAACTATATCTGTAGGTACTTACTAAATAGTAAAGACCCTGCACATATGCCCGTGGAACAGTAGCAGCTTCTTTCAGCGTCCAGAACTCTGGAACTGGCCACACTAGTTCTGGATCTGCTTCAACGACACTGGATATTGTGTTGTTTTTCACCAAACCCATTACACGCTCTCCTCTGTAAATAGGCATATATTTTTATACAGCTTGCAAGAAGTAGATACCTATAGAATTTAACACCTAAATACTTAATCGCGAGCGGTATCCTTCGGTACCAAAGACCTAGCGGAAGGCAACCTTATTTAGTTATTATTATAAAATCTTACTTCATAGTTGTACCAGAGAAGCTCATGCCAAACGTCCTGTCTAGGATGTCTTCATCACTTTGCACTAGTTTACGACTGTTCACTTTGATTAAGTCACTGCAGGTCACTCGAGTATAATGTACCTAAAATAGCGAAATAAGTGTTTTCTAGTCTCATTAAATATAGCTACAGGCTATCGGATATCTTTAAAGTTCAGTAGATCCACTTGTTCGAAGCCATTTATTTATTTTTATGAAACAGAGTTGAAATGTTCTCTAAAAAAATAGACTATGATGTATACCTTAACCAAAGTCTTGTTAGGTCCAGATGGAAGTGAGACTGGTATCCATGTAAGACTGTCCACATCTCCGGTTGTGGTAGCTACGAGTTCTGTATCTTCAGATTGTTCCTTGTCATTATCCAAATCATCAAAACGGTATACACCCCATGTACCCTAAAAAGAAATCAGTATATCGGACTCACTCATTTCTCAAAATAGTCTTTAGTCAGATAATCATATCCAATGAATTTATACTACCTTGTAGGTATTCATATTATTTAAAAAATTGCCCTCTCTGGCAAATAGTGAACTCACAATCAATAATTGGAATGGGAATAGATTGAACGAACTCTTACATCTCTCAGAATATTAAGTGCTAATCCTTTCTTGTATTGATCAGCATACAGTTGTAGTTTCATATTGAACGCAGGCGCTGCTTTATCTTCTATCACGAAAACTCTTACATCCGCTTGATTTGCAAACCGCAATCTCTTTACTATTTCTAAAATACATAGATATATTACTTAGAGTTTTTAAATCGTGAAGTAGGTAATAATGATTTAAGATTTTAAACCTTGGATTAGCACTAAACAGACGGTGAAATTTTAAACTCACCAATTAGCTCAGTTCCTTTTCTTCTAGTTACAAGTAAATTAGTTTCGTTCGTTGATAGTTGTTCTATATACTTTTGTAATAAACTTATGTTTTCTTCGTCCACTTTAATGACTTTTGGTTCTCTATTATATTTATTTTTCAACAAAACATATTTCTTCTCAGAGTCGCTAATTAGAGATGATATTTGGAATCTTTTGTAGTAATTATTGTTAGTAGGGGTCTTTTCTATATTCAATATGAACCCATTCTCATTCAATTCCTCGAGTAAGACTTCTATAAGCTGGAATATTAAAATATTATTTGTATTAATTGACGTTACGGTTGGCTATCACTCCTATCCTTCTGTATACGGCATGTAGATGTGCTTACAATCAATCTGTATATCAACTAATAAATATAACAGATAATTAATATTTTTAAATATTTTACCTTTGCATTGTTTGTTAAATCGTGCGTTACAACGAAAACAGCATCTTTAGGGATTTCATCAATATCAACATATGTAGTTACAGTAACTTTGGCATCAATGTTCAGGTCATTTACTGCTGCTTTTAGTTTATCTTTAACGGGTTCGTCTCTTTCAGAATTCAATATTTCTATTATGTTAAGTTTATTGTTTGTTATATTTTCGAGTATTGTTTGCAGATGTAATTTCAGAGCATTTGCTTCCTGTAAACATTATTTTATTACTATAATAATTAAAATGTAATAATTACTTAGTATGGATTGCATGAAGTTTGATTTTTTACCTGAGCAACTTCAGTATCATAACTATAGAAATCATATTTTTGTACCACAGTTTCATTGGTTTGAGTTATGTTGAAATCTTCAGTCACGAGTCCCTTAATTACAACACCGCATGCACCGGCACAACTGTAATTTTAAAATAAAATGAAATAGGGTAGTGTAAATAATGCACTTAAAATGTAAATAATCTCGTCTAGTTGAAGTCCGGTGCGACGCCGAACGGCACCGTGCGTGAGACATACCACCATAGATATTTGTTTATATCTATGCATACCACGTATAGTATGTAAGACGCCGCAGTGGCACCGCTCAGGCGCCGCGCCGTGTGGAACGACCCTAATGACGACAAAGCAATCTTACCTTGTCACACCATGCATTGCATATCTAACAGCTTTTACCGCTTCCTTATTGTCATTAATACAATTAAAAGCGTTCAAATCAATTTCAAGAGTTTCTATATGTTTCGGCTTCGAGATTCCACTATTGTTTTTACTCAAAACTTCAAACTGGAATAGAGAGTCGAGGAAGGTTACCCAGTTGTTGTTGAAGATTAGTTGTGCCTTTGTGAAATTGCCGTTGATTGATTTTATACTCTTAAATTCACCGCTGAAAATAACAATACTCAATAAACATGTATTATTTCATATTCCATATAGTAGGTACTCCTGGTTGTCCAACTCAGAGACTTCTCAGCATTTAGCTATGATCCTGACATGATCGTATTGCATCTGTATGTATTTCGTCAATTTCGGTTATCGCTTTAAAATTACCTTTATGTTTCCATAGAAAATACAAATCTTCTACAATGGTTTCAAAATGATTCTTAATGACGTTTGAAACAAATAATTTACTCAGTGTAATTCATACTATAAGTTCACCAATTGACAAGCTTATTTGGAAAGACGTAAAGCAAAGCAAGTAAATTAAAATTAAAGTTGCAAGAAGTAAGAAAAAAATTTTTTTTTTGTTGGAATGTAGGAATGGTTGCATGTATCTGGATCATCATTTTTTTATGTACAGGATTTTCTTTTAGGATCTCCTGTAAACTATGAGGCCCTATATTTCCTGTTTTTTTTTATTTCAAGTCAAAATCCTTGATTGTACGTATTTGGGACCCTAATATAATGTTTCGGCAGGTCAAAAGTAGTAGCACCTGTAATTATATCCACGCAGTACAAGCATTCTGTATAAATCGCTAGAGTCGAGCACGACATCATCTTCGTCATCATAATGTAAGTTGCGCTTTGCGAATACTTTGCACGAAAATATTGTACCGGATGTCACACAAATGCCTTTCTTTGTAATCTGCAAGAAATAACATTTTTGGAAGCGATTCTAGTAGATTTTACACTAACATCAGACGTGCATAGCATCTTCTAAATTGTAGATACGATCATGTTACGTCTTCACATCTATACTAATATTATAAAGAGGTAAAGTTTCTCTCAAACTACTGAACCGATTCTAAAAATTCTTTCACGAATAAAAATCTGAGTAATTATGAGGTTTTATTTTATTTTGATTGAAAATATCCACGGGCAAAGCCGGGGGCGAAAAGCTAGTTATAATAATAATTCCATCAAGTAATCGACCAAGCCTGATGCATTTCATCTTGAAAACCAGCAGAAGGTCCAATATTTTTTGAGGCTACCTAATGGCTAGTTCTGTTTGAAAATTGAAATTTCTAATATTATTACCTCAAAGTTGCCACTAGCGCTTTGTAAGTATATAATTAGCTCCAAAGGTTCCTCAGATGGAACGATCACATCGGTGTGAAATTGTACATTCCGAAATATGACCGGCAAGTGTCTTGGTGAAACATTCATAGTTCTAGCTAAAGTCTCCCACACTAGAACTAGTTGTGCTGCAGCCGGGTATATATTAACACCTGGAAAAAATTACGAAAATTATAATTTGGAAGATTCTATGCCATGTGAGGGTGCTAAACTGTCGTCTTTAGAGAAGCGCGACGCGAAATCTTTTCTATACGATATAACCATAACGAAAGAAGAAGGATAATCTCTATCATTCTCTCTTGGAAAATTGTAAAAAAAACCTTAATTTGTCTAATTATCTAATAGTCAGTCCTACATACCATTGATGTAATGTCCAGTAAGATATTCATGGTCTGAATCTTTAGTAGACAAAATGTGATGATATTTGCCCCTTTGATCTGGAGCGGGTCTACGACCACAACCGACCGGCCTGAAAATCACAATAAACAAAACAAAAATGACAATCACAAAAATGTTGCCTGAATATGCTAATTTCAAAGCTTACCATACTTCGTCATGCATCCAGCCCAATGTAGAGGACAACAACGGCGTGTCAGCTGGTACAGGGAACTGCACTGTTGGGTATAAGTTTTCGATTTTTGGATAAAGACCAGCTATATACAGACTGAAAAAAAAACATGAAAATAGGCAAAACTCAATTTCTTAGTAAGAAAGAATACGGCTGCATGATATTGAGGGACGAGTGAGCCGGCCAGAAAATCCTGCCCTGGCGTGGCGGTATAAAATTATTAAGTGATATGGTTACTGCCTAACATGAGAACACAAATGAAATATAACACTGAATAAAAATAAATATAACAATGAATAACGAATGAAAATGTCTCATCGATCCTAAAGCGAATTATACAAATATTACGGAGCTGGAGCGAACGTGGTGATAGTTTCCTTCAAGCTCTTGTCATATTTTCTTGGTTTGAAAATTCCAAAAATCCTTACCTCCCAATAGCATTAAGTACATGTAGTACATTGTCGCTATGACCACGTCTTGTTAAGGCAATGTTCTTGCAATTAGATGAAAGGGATCTATTCAAGATAGCCTGCAGTAAACCATGAGGTGCTATTTCGATGGTAATCGCGTTATCTGGGATCAAGCGTGACGATTCTTCAAATAGGACTGGATTCTGGAAACAATATTGCATATTACGTTTTAATTTCGGAATGGAGAAGTAGCCTATGTGTTAATTCAAATTCGATGAGCCGTTACGACGTAAAAGAATAATCCAAATAGCCTACGATTGCCTTCTAAGATGTCCAAGAAGTATGTAAGATTTCTTTCTCAAAACAGCTATGTTGATAAATTGGAAAATATAATAATTTATTTCTAAACCAATGTCAACTTACAAGTAAATTGTTGGTCAGATAGTCAGCTGAGCAGTACTTCGCTGATGTTTCCTCCCATCGAGATTGTGGCACTGATGATGAAATCCATCGTGGACTTCGCAGTTTTGGTTCCTTAATCACTTCAGACATGTACTTCCTTAAAGATGGACCTGCAAGTAATAATTAAAATTTTGGCTCTACGGTATCATCTACCTATTTACTTAATAAACAGGATATGGGCATAAATTGACTGCAAGAACAAACTCTTTGGGAGTATTAGTAGCAGAGATATCTAGTAGAGACCACGAACACAAATAACGTTATTTTAGGTGCGCGACAAAATTGCACGTCGAGGGTTTCGTGAGCACATTACAATTAACACTATCAAATAAACAACTGAAATTGGTTATTACAAACTTTATATTTTCTTCAAATATTACAAATTCACATAGGTAATGTCCCAGTCTAAAATTGAATCCAAGCCTGAAGTTCACAAGCGCTTAAATTAAAAAAAATCTAACCGGCAGCAGCAATATATCTAGAATGATAAGCGATATCAGAGCAGGCAACTTCTTTAGCAAACACCCCTCGTTCGGTCAGCGCCTTTACAAAAAGTTTCATGATATCTGCAGGTCCCGATACGGTACAGGAATCTGGTCCATTGTGACATGCTATTTCAATTTCTGGAGGACATAATGGCTTCATCTGCAAATTAGAAAATAATTTATAATCTTCAGAACTTCAAGATCTATCCAAAGAATTTTAAAAAGAATAGATAATATGGCATCTGATTGGCAAGGTATTTGGTCTGTGGCATTTTTCATAGAAAACATTGAAGTACCTAAGTACATTTTTGTATACATACGTTTAATTTTAAGCGGCAAATTAAGAATTTTGGAAGCCGTAAAAAAGCGGCTACATACCGTGGCGTATCCAAGACCAACAGCTGCCATAGAACCTTTAATCAGTGATGTTTCTAATGATACCATGCCTCGATAATAAGCAGATAGTATCATTTCATCTGTAGTCAAGCAACCATCTGCATATCCGCAGCCTAATTCTCCGACACTGTGTCCTGAAAAATTACGTCAGGTTAAATCACATCGCATTAAATTTTTGACAGCAGGAATTACCGGGGAAGACGACAAGATAATAGATGGAATAGCAGATTGGTATGGAGCGAGGATGAGCTTCTATGGGCGTGCATGAACACACTTTAGTCCCGTCTATTTTCAGTGAAACAGCAACGGTTCTGGGAGTCTAAAGATGTGATTAAATGAGTGTATTATCCAAAACTGTAAAAACCTTACCAATTATATTATTTGGTTTGATACCAAATGACGACAACAAATCTGTAAGACCAATTTGTACAGCAGCGATCGCCACAAACGAATGTAGTATGTTTGAGAATGTTGCCGGGTCAGGGTCAGTTAGAAGCTTCATGAGGTCCAGACCTTTGGGTTCTAGGATTTTGCAGCAACTATGAGTGAAAATAATTTTAACTGTTTATTTTAATGGAATTGAAAATAGCTAATTGACTTGCTTTTTCCCACGAACTCCAGAATATATGTAGAATGTCGTTCATATATACAGAAAAAATGCGTCTCAAGCTAATAAAACCTACTAAGTAAGGGTCTTCACATGTCATTAACTCTTCCATCACTATCTGCTCTGTAAAGTTTCAAACTTACCGTTCGACAGCAGCCGCGAAGATAGGGAATTGCATAAGATGTGTGCCCATTGTAGGCCATTGAGATCCCATGCCAGAATACACGAACCAGATTGGCCTGTTTAATCCATCGAAGAATTCTTCTTTTTCACCGATACATTTTGGTACTTCTCCAGAGGTAGCTGTGAACAAATAGTTTCCGTATTAAAAACATTAAGTAATTAGAGAAACATGGTTATGTTAGCTTGGTACAAAACTGTGCTCTATCATTCGTAGGTAGGTCACCAAGCACAATATGGATATTATGGATAAGGTGAACTTTCTGCTAGGAAATGCATTTTACATTTATATCTACTATATTTGGCTGTCTAAACTTTTAATATAACCTATGTACTCACAGCTATAAATCTTGTAACCCCTCATCAGAAATCCGGGTATTTCATTTCCATACACACTGTGCAGGAGAGCTACCTGGCGCGGGTCCAGCGGTCTAGACTCCAAATCTTTGAACGTGAGCTTTAATGTATCTTCAATGCGACTCGAAACGCAGATGAGGTATGGCAGGGTGGAAGATTTAGGTGCTTTATACTGTAATATAGAGAAAAGGAGAAAACGTAAAAAATATTGGATTCTCGTGTTTCAGAGGGGATGTTTCTGTGTAAGAAACTTAATAACCCCACAGAAGTATTGCAAATGCAGTACAAATGCCTGCTCCCCGTTTTCAAGGGCGGGAAGGTTCAGACTTGTATCGGTGTATTTTCTGCGGATTTAAATAAAACGACTCGGTACAACGAAAATAATAACGATTGGCTGAAAAACACGATCAATTTGCCATCTGAGCAATTTGCCGATAGGTACATCTCTTGCTATGCTACAGTGTTTTGGCAACGCCGCATAAATGGTTTGACCAACATTTAGCGAGCTAAAAAATGGATCAAGACAACTGTGATTCAACCCCTACCTATATGGCTTATTAGAGTCAAAACTATATCTCACCTTTTGATAATCATATTTTTTGAGTAATATATGGCTGTTCACTCCATTGTAGGAATATGTATTAATTGCTGTATAGCCCCCGCTAATTTTACTGTGGTCATCTAAAAGTTGAATCCGTCCTTCCTGAACTCCTGAGACGTCTTTTCTAGGATTCTCTAAGTGTAAATTTCCTGCTACTTCACCTCTATGGTAAGCTAAGCATATCTGAAAATATTACTCGTTCCATTTATATTAAACTAGCTGTGGCTTGCGGTTGCACCCACGTTAACGGTTCCCTACTGCTCCGCCCCTTTAGGTCGTAGCGCGATGTTATATAGCCTATAACCTTCCTCAAGAATTGGGCTATCAAATACAAAAACTTTTTCTGGTAGTTCAAGAGATTAGCGCGTTCAAACAAGCAAACAAACTCTTCAGTTTAATTATTAGAACCTATAGAAGATAGATAAAATTGAAGAGTTGGCTTGAAAATCTGTAATTTTGTTCTGTGTAGGTATTTACGATTAAATGCGTAATCAGATACATAACGCAACAGTCAGGACGCGATCACGTAAAGGGTATGCGCTGTTCTTCTGAAAGTAATAGATACTTCCCCATTTACGTGCAATGAACAAGGATCTATTATGTTCAATATGTGCAGCCAGCTCGCTAATTGTGGACTTTGTAACCACGCCACAAGTAGTCATATTGTTGAGTTATATTGTAGGTTTTAAAAAAGTATATTAGAAATTATGAGTTTATATCAGTTAAGTATTGGTAGGGTAAATCTCTCCATTGGATGACCCCATCTCATGAATAAGGGCTGACTTCAAACTACAAATCGGAGTAGAATTGTTTTAGTTCAATACTCTTCATGATTGCTGCATGTTTGTTAGAGAAATATGGTATACCTTGGCCAAGGCAACAAGAGCGGAGACTCCCTCAGTATGTCCTAAGTTGGACTTAACACATCCCACCTTGATTGGCTGCTTTCTATTTTTGGTGCAGAATACCTCATCAATTTTCATTAGTTCGTCGTAATCTGCCTTATTCACACCTGAATAATAATCATTATAGTAATCTTTAGATGCTTGTAAAATAAAATATTATAATATATTTAGAAATATTTTGTTAGAAACTGCTTCATACACGGGTATTGCTAATAAATTAAATTGAAGCTAGGTTTAGATTTTTTTCTAACTGTCTGATGTGAATGAACGTTTGCCCAGAATAGGCACCAAAAGGTCTAAATAAATCTTAAAGAAACTATCATATCATTTCATTTAATTCTGCTCTTTGTTTAATAATTTTATTCCGGAGACGATCTTGTAAACTTTGTAAATTAGCCATATGGCTAATGAAACAGCCATTAATTACATACTGCTTCATTTCCATTACTGAAAAAATATCCTAATAACTAATTATTTATTCATCTTACTTACCTGTTCCACCAGCTTCTAAGTACTCCACGATAGCAGGGTCGACTTCTGCCTCTTTATAAAATTGTATCAGAAATTTTTTAAAGTTTTCCGGACTTAGCATTTGAAAATTGTGGTCTATTTGGGTAATGCCAGTGAAAATTGTCTTCGTATACACTAACTCTGCATATACTCTGAAACATTGTGTTATTATACACAAATAGATAAATAGGTATTGGTTTGGCCTTAAAAATGATATCCTGCTTTATGAGTACTAAAATGTGTCAATTTTTTAAGATAAATAATTTATATTTATCTATTCCCCCCTACATATACTAATCTATGGTACATACATGCCCAGTGATTGAGAGAGAGAGAGAGAGAGAGGATGAAGGTATTGAGGGTTTGTAGGTTCCAGGTGCTTTCAGCTGGCATTTAACTTTAACTTCCGTCGTATAATTCCTTATTCTTATTTTTGTTACGTTATGATGCATTAAAATAATATGTTACCTTTTGGCATCTTTAGCTTTTTGCAATATGAACACGACAACACCATCAGACCTATTAAATCCATCAGCAGTTTGGTCAAAACTTTTAGTTTTTTCACCCAAGGTCACCATATTCATCCTAAATTAACAAAATATTTAATTTAAATCCATTAATTTTGTCTATAAGAAGTACATTGATCTTTATGCGCAAATTCCAGTCATTTTTTCTAAATATAAGATGATCATCTTCTTGTGCTTCGGTTTCTTCTAAATTACGTTAGGCAAAGTAGGCTTTAATATGGACAACTATTCAAATGCAAATGTGGACATTGTTACCAGGTGTTGGTAATCAGTTCTGAATAGCGGAATATTTCTCTGTCCAGAATCTTAAAAAAACATCAACGGCTATATCTTCCACTGGGTACCCTACCCTTGGGTTATTGACATGGTTTCCGGAATCTGTAAGTCTGATACCTAGCACCTCAGTCATTGCTGCCTTAAAGAAATAATACTAACCATCGAAAATGCAAATTAAGAGCTGGTTCCAGACACAGACAGGAGCTGCCAACGATGGCAGTATCACAATACCCACGACTTAACGCGTGATAAGCCTGGTACAGAGTCAACGCACCGCCACAACAAGCGTTGTCACTTGAGAAGGAAGGTCCTCTGACTCCCAACCAGAAGGAAATGCGATTGGCCATATGCGAACGGGATGATCTGAAAGTAGTAACTCCAATGACGTTATAGTTTCGCTATAGGCTCCAGTTTTTAGTAATTTTTATATGGAAAATCACTTCTCATTCGTCATGTTTTTCCAAAGATTGTTTAAGCCTCGGAGCAGAAAGCAGAAGACAGAAATGTTTCTATTGTGAACCAACAACTAGCAGCTACAGCAGTTTGATTTTTTTGGTTTACAATAATGAAAGCGGCTAACGCTAGTAGAAAACTTAACAAAAAAGAATGATATTCCATCAAATACATTTAAATCTTTGTAAAAAAATAAAAAATAAAAGATGTAACAAGCACTGCAAACTTTGCTAAAGACAAACCAAAGTAAAAGTTAGCTGGCGCTTTATGCCTAAAATGTATTGTTTTGGTAACAGATATATCTTATTTTAATATAATATGAGTATATTTTATAATAGTATAATATACCTAACGAGTAGCCACTGTAGCCAGTTCTGCTGAGGTATATATGAATGAATAAGCCTCTATAGCTTACTGACTCTATCGGCTTAAAGGGGAATACTTCGTCTACCGCTAGGTATCCTGGGACCTGGGTAAGGCAATCCGTTAAGATATCCAGCCTCATACAACATAAATTTGCTGAACAGGCTCGTATGCATTGACGAAGGATAAAAATGGAGAAAATGTTACTTACCCTGTAAGGCCGTATCCGCTGATAGTTGAGGAATCATAATTCAAATTCTTCTCAGATTCAGAAATTGAGGCAGACATGTACACTCCAGTGTTCGAGTTACGTAGGCTTTTCGGGTTGACACCTGGTGAAAAAGTATTACTTATCACAATTTGTTGATACTTGTAGTTACTAAATAATGGATGGAGTTTTTAAATAAAAACACCGGTAACACGAAAAATAACAAAAAGTACCTATCCTGATTGATTTGTCTTTGCCATTTTCGTCGTTTATGGGGTTCGTAGACCGACTTTTCAAATCCCTTTTTTCGCCAAATACCCAGCACTTCAAACGATAAAGTATTATCGTGGTTAGAGCATTGGAGCACAAATTTTCCTTAACTTCTCGTGGCACGAAAAGCAGGCATACATTAATGTCGTAATAGTGTATGGTTTAAGGTTTTTCATACCTGCATCCACAAGAGCTTCACAGGCACATTCTAGTAATTTACGAATGGTTGGGTCCATGGATACAGCTTGCTTGTAATGTGTTGCAAAAAATTGGGCATCGAAGTTTTCCATATCTGGACAAATACCGACACGAGGGGATACTTCTGGATGGGAGAACTCCCAGCGTTCAGTTGGCTCGCTCAGCATGTCCACCTGGATATTAAAACTGTACTTTTCGAGGTTTATGTTAATTTGGATTTTCTAAATGGTCAGACCAGAAAATGTCTCAAATTTTCCGAAACTCACCCTCTTCAGAGTGACTAATATTTTATGAAAAAATAATAATAAGAAAAATAGTGTGTCGGTTAGTGGACGTATTAGATTATTCAGCGAAATCTACCGGTCTCTTGCTAAACTTTAAAGCGCCTGGTTGACATCACAAGGTTTTGCTCAGGGGATGGGGGCAAAAATTACATAAATAAATCACACAATATTAATAAATACATACAAATATACACATATAACAATATAAAAACCTTAAAACTAATCTAAACAACCAGGTCCGCGTGGAATAGTGGCAAGAATACTGGCTGCATTCCTCGCTGAATCGCGATGCTGATTCATTGAGCGAGGAAGGAGCCAGCCCTCTTGTCACAAGAAGAGATGATCAGTTGATCTTTAATAAACTTTTTGGTATCTGAACCACACGGACCTAGAGTTTCTACCCCAAACGGTACAAATTTGTAGTTTTCAATAATTTAACTATTTGTACATACCTACATATAGGTACCTAATATTAATATTTTGCAAAAAGTGGTAGGTACACATGTAATTAGTATCTACTAATTAGCGACCCCGCCCCGGCTTCGCAACATCGTTTTATAAAAATTAAATACGCTACTTATCTAATAGAGATAGATATATGCTACCGCGGACTTTTTTTTAGATAATTTTATTTTGTTATCCGCTCAGCTGCCCATGCTGTCCTCAAAACGACGGTGGTTACTAGTAGTTACCAATTATTTACGGATAATCTGTTTATCTCTCTCAATGATCTTTATGATGATGATGATGATAGTGATGATATTAGTTTTAGATTTTAATATTATTTGATACCTACCACAGAGTATTTATTAATATTTAATAAATTCGCATGTGAATATATTTTTTTGATGCAAGAAAACCGAATTAAATTTGCTCCAACATACAGGGGGGGGGGGGGTTTAGTATATACCTTGTTATAAAGATTGTTCTCGAACTCCTTCACGTTCATAGACTTGGGAAATCTGCCAGACATGCCCGTTATCAGGATCGCATTTCCATCATCAAGTCCCAAGTCTTCGGTGCCAGGAGTTGGTGCCATTTTGTACGAAAGTTGCTGTACAAAAAAAAACAATTTAAGTAATAGAGAAAACCACTGAATGACCTACTTACATATTTTTATTCACCTTCGATTTTGAAAAATTGGAGTTTTATTTTTATTTATTTATTATTTATTTATACATATAAAATAGTTACTAAAATTACTAAATTACAAAACAAGTATATATGCTACTAGTACAGTAAATCTCTATTGATTTCTCGTGATACTTGAGAACGCTCCCTAGAGCAGACGTGATGTACTTTACAAATTGATAATTTCTTAATTTTCCATAACTTTTTTTCTTTCTATCTTCTCGGGTATCTTAAATAAGAATCTTCTAAGGACCAACACCCAACGAGGAACGCCACGCCACTTGTAAGAAGCATAGAGTAAGTAGCAATCACTATGTATTTAATAAGAGTCGGGACTGCCATACATTGAAATTGGTATAGAAATATTTGCTATCTCTGTCATCTGCCATTAGTATTGGCTAATTTTTCCTAAACCTAATTTTTTGTTCTAAGTTGCGCCAGCCTGGTAAGAAGTTGTCACGTCACGCTCAAAGGCTGGGGAAGAGGCCCGGCCCAATTTCCACACCATTTGTACTTCAGCACCAGGCTGCAGAAGCTGGGGAAGCGGCAAGCCCCGACATTCCCATGTTGGGCGCCACTTGAAAGACGTTGTCACGCTGAAGGATTGGGGCCCAAGGTCTAGGCTGAGAAGGTCTATGTCCAGCAGTGAAAGGACACAGGCTGAAGATGAAGAAGAAGATTTTTAATACAATACAAATAGGTCCTACAATCCGCGCGACCTGCACGGACTAGGCGAAGCGAAATTTCATGTGTATCAACTAATATCAAACTCGTTTGCGTGCGCGTTTGCTGACAACTAATCGACTCTTAATATTGGTATGGAAGGCATGTCTTACCTACCTTCTAGGTTAGAAGATCGAAGGTGTTGGAAGTCGACCGATGAATGAAGGACTGCCACAACTTTTAAAATATTTATTCCTTAAAAACCAATAAGTATGCATTTGTGTAAATTCCTTATTACATTATTCATGTTGTTTAATTTATTTTATGTTGACATTAGAGACCTGCTCAAAAATGTCCCACAGAGTGTACTGCAAAAATTTAAATAAAGTGCCGATAGCTCGTTGGTTAGAGTGTGAAACTGTAAGTTCTCAGTTCAATCCACAATCGACACAAAGCTAAATCAAACACGCCTTCACGGCTTTTAACCTTGTTGTATGGCCAGTAACCTCAGATTTCTTTGTGTCCACGTTTATATAGATTTTTCTATTTTAAACGGAACAAATGGCAATTTTTGGACAGTGATCTAGTTGTATCTTTTTATAATATAAAATAAGTTCAAATACCGAATTACTGTTATCAAATAGTCAGAAAAATTGGGACGAACCAATCATACAAAACATACTGTAAAGAACTATAATTTGACATTGTCAAATTATGTAACCTTACAGGTTATAATATTTTTTTTTATTCATTATAGAAAAGGAGTATATAATTGTTTCAATGTACAGAATATGTGGATTTATTTCATTGTACAGAATACCGGAATGTATATTGACATATTCGATTGTTGTTTATTGCTTTAAAAACTTAAAATGCCTACGAGGTTACGCAGCTATAAAATTTTATTTATTGCCTCTCCAAAATTCAATATTACATTTTCAAAAATTGTTTTAATTGGGTGTGAAGAAAACGTAGGTTGAACGTGGGATTGTTTTCATGCTTACCTTGTCTTGCATAGGGTTTAAAGGCCTGTAGAGAAATCGGTCTCTTTTCGACTCTTTAAAAAGGTCAGGAGGTTATTCTGGAATATTACAGTTGTAGTTTCTTTTCAAGTACGGGACTAATGACAAAAAATTAAGGAACGAGGCGTGTATAGGGTGTTCCGAGTGAAATTCTACTTGTTTGTTTTGTGCAACACTCATTTACGTATGTAATTGTACGCGAAATTGTTAAGGAGTGGACAAAGTATAAAGGACGATAAATTGTATGTGTAGAAACCCGTTTGTTGTGTGCCTACCTCTCCTGAATGTGACGTGATAATGAATGAATGGGTAGATAGAATTGTTTCACAAGAAAGCTGTTATCTGACACTAAATCACCTTGGTTACACGTTCAAATGTAAAATTTGATAGATCAGTCGTAAGGAATATATATATGAGTCTATCTTATAAAAAACCATCCTGTATTGCATTGGTATTTTAAGATGCAAGGTTGGTTGAAATTTAAGAAACACTTTGAGCAAATATATCACATGTTAAATTGTTTTGTAAAAGAATTTGTTTAAGGACTGGGAACGCAAGTCAAATTATTGAAATATACATAAATCAACATGAACGATAGGGTGTCCACGTTGATATAAATTGTGGATAAAAATGGGGTTTGACCAGTTTTGAGTTTTGCTAAAAACAATATGTGAATGGTCTCAAATGACTTTATCTCATGTTGCCACGTGAGATAAACAAAATTAAATAATTTCTGAAATAACCTTAAATGGAGGAAGTTATATTTTGCAACTATCAAAGTTCCCCTGTAAGCGAGGGGCCAAACGGTTTGGAAGTATTGATTATAAATAAATTAAGGTATCTTGAAAGTTACAGAGTCCTCATGTTATGAAATAAAATATGGTCTTCCTACTGATAATTTTTTGTTTGAAAAATCTGAATAATACGAACGGGGAATTTTCGGGGAGTCAACAAAAATTTCGGGAGAAAGTGGAGGTCACGCTGACAGTCGAGGTTCCGATCCGCGGAATCGCTGTCCGGTCCTGGCATACGGGCACACGGCAGTCAACAAAATTTCGGGAGAAAGTGGAGGTCACGCTGACAGTCGAGGTTCCGATCCGCGGAATCGCTGTCCGGTCCTGGCACGTACGGGTATTAGTTTACAAGTTTAGTAGAACAGTTAGAACATATTCGGGAGTGTTCTTTTCTTGTGTTTAAAAACTCGCAGTACTAATCTTCGTTTATCTTATACATATATATTCATATTTATGCCGAGTTTAATCCATGTAAGTACAATAATATAATAATTTATACTAATTTTCAATTACAGGATGTGGTGAGATACAACGACCGTCAAAATGCTGAAAGAAGATATTTGTTTTGATTTTTCGTTGTTATTGTTATTCCTTTGTATAGCGTTCGTGAAAACTGCGGAGGAGTTGGTGTATTTTTTTTGTTGTGTTGGGTACATTATTTGTTTATGAATGAGACGAATGCAACACTATTGATCTTTTAAAATGTTTAGTTATATTATCGATTCTAATAAACGACAGAAACCGACATACAAATCGTACAAGGATCTATATCCCTAACGTAAATTGTGTGGCTGCACTCCAATTAATGCTAAACCTTTATCTGTTTGTCGAGAATTTGAAATTGCAGTTCTTTTTAAAAATTTTATTGCTGACACAACTAAATATAACTTTGGAGATCCTTTCTAAAAGGGGAGGGGAGAATGTCGATTGAATCAGTAACTATGAGACACGTAGAATTTCTCATACTAGTATATACATAAATCTGTTATACTATGGGTGTAATGTACGAGAATAATATATGCATATAACATCTAAATGGGGGCTCTGGAGTGAATTATCAATTCGATCTTGCCGAATATTTTCGCCGACTTAACACTTCTGTTTAACAACGACGCTGACCTCTAACAATTTTTAAATCAACGTGGATAAACTGGGATTACAATGGCTAATACCTGGCAACATGGCAATATATTGCTGCAACGAGGGAAATATGGATTCACAATAGCTGAAATCCAACTCTGCACATACTTTCTTCATTAACTAATTATTGTCAACACAGTACTCATAATCCTGCCGTAGTTTAATGATAAAACCCCGTCCAACTTTGTTGGCGTCGATCCTAGGTTTGAATCCTGGGCCGTGGGAATGATTTTGTGTTGATAATAGTTCAAAGCTTTGACCTGGTTTTTTTGGGATTTTCCCAATAAAACCCAAATCTTTTAAACCTGGCCTCTGGTTATAGACGACGACACATCTAGGTTACTTTCCCGTTTAATTAGATAGGAATGTCTATTCGCATTTAGTCTTTCATCACTGGAGACAATTGAGGCAGGCCGAATGCAGAATAGTCGACCCTTTGCATTCAGTTGGTGTTTGGCTCAATGTGTTTAAACAATTAACCGGAGGCTTGCCTTATTTGTCAGTTCGATTTGAAATTAGATTTAGTATAAAATATTTCCCTTCAAAACCTGCAGGTATGTTAGGAGGTGTATGCTAAAGGAAATGAAAGGAACTAGGTCGTGAAATTGGTTGCTGGAGGTTTCCTACAGCGGGCGAGGTTTCTTAATCTCGTATTTTTCCGTAAACACCTGTTGTGGAGACCTTGGCGGGAGATATAGGTGTGGTGGGAGTCTCTCTTCTCAATTTGATAAAGTACTATCACAGCTCTGAACCTAAGAGTTCTACTTCCGGGTAGTGTTGAGTTGGGTATTTTAGTCGTTTCAGATTTATGGTGGCAGATCCAGACCGTTTCAACAAAATATAGAATAAGAACTAACTCAAGTATATGTGTATATAAGTGTATATGTATATATGTAACTATAGATACATAAATTATAAAATTATATGTATAAATATATATATATATATATAAAGTGAAATAAGTGAATAAAGTGGAGTGTAGTGAATCTTTGGAACGCGGAAGCAGTACGCAGGTATACTAATACAAGGAACGGGGTGAGTTGCATGTTTAAATTGTCTTTATAATTACTGTGAATGTATTTGTGTTATGTGTACAAATTACAGGAAACATAATTACAACAGCTTAAAAATTACGATCTACAAATATATTTTATTTGCATTGAAATTACGACATCTCAACAATTTTAGACATCGTACGTATCTACTAATGTTTATTTTATTTCAGCTCTTTAATATATTAACCATAACCTTCATAAAAATTACACAACGTAGAGTCCAGACGATCACGTAAATTTAAATGGCCAAAAGTTTAAGTACTAATTTTAGATTTAATTTAGGCTCCCTAGGTTTTAATAACAACTAAAGAAGTTAGGTCTCTTTAGAGCTTAATTTAGGTTTCATTAGGTCTTAAAATTTATTAGGTAGCAAATTAGTAGAATTGATAGTAGGTAGGATGGAATCTTTTACATCTGGAGGTTTAGCTCCGGGTAAGAGTTTTTACAATACTTAGATACTTTTCTGAACAATGCCTCTAACACCTCAGACCGAGCACGTCTACTCGCTCTATGAAAAGGGAATCCGGTGCTTGGTTAGAGGCTTTCCCTTCACCAAACATCGGAACACTATTAGATAACCATACTGTGGAGACCTGGCTGGTACACTTTCCTACGTTTACTTTATAATATTATATTTGATATTTTGCACGTCATCTAGGTTTTTGACGTTACTGAATGTAAACATAATTCAACGAATATATACGAGTATTTTCAAGATTATTTCAGCGTTTAACTTTTACATTCCTGCAACTCTACATTGGTGACCCCGACGTGATTATCCTAGAAGAGTTCCCAAACATAACGCGTCCAGCTGGCAGGCCACGTGACTGTCCCCACAATACTGTGCACTACATCAAAACTACATCTGGCCCGCCAGTTACTGCCCAACCACGTCGTCTACATCCAGACAAACTTATTATTGCTAAACGTGAGTTTTACGAGATGGTTAGGATGGGTACCGCTCGACCTTCTAACAGCCCCTGGTCCTCAGCCTTGCACCTTGTTCCTAAAAGGACAATAACTGGAGACCTTGCGGGGACTACCGAATGCTTAATTCTCGCACTGTACCAGATAGGTACCCCATTAAACACATACACGATTTCAATTTTAGCCTTTCAGGTTGCACTATATTTTCTAAAATCGACCTTGTCAAGGCATACAATCAAATCCCCGTTTTTCCACCCGACATTCCCAAAACGGCAATTACTACTCCTTTTGGGCTTTTTGAGTTCCCAATGATGACTTTCGGCCTAAGAAATGCTGGACAGACTTTTCAGCGATTCATTGACGAAGTTACCAAAGGTCTTGACTTTACATATAGTTACTTAGATGACATTTTGGTATTTTCTCATGATTTCGTAGAGCATCAACTTCACTTACGTGAGCTTTTCTCTAGACTTGATAAATACGGTCTTCTCATCAACACCTCCAAATGCACTTTTGGTGTTTCAACTCTTACTTTTCTCGGCTATACAGTTTCCGCTGAAGGTGTTAAACCGCTACCAGATCAAACTGTCGCGATTCAAACATTTCCAGAGCCCAAAACTGTGAAAGAGCTAAGACGTTTCCTTGGTATGTATAATTTTTATCATCGCTTCATACCTCGTTCAGCTGAGTTACAAGCACCCCTAAACGATCTTCTTAAGGGCTCTGTGAAAAACAATCAGACTATTAAATTTGATGACATATGCAAACGGGCTTTCGAAGACTGCAAAAGAGGTCTCTGCAATGCTGCAACTCTGGCCCATCCTGACAGCAGCGCTAAGCTTGCTCTTGTCACTGACGCGTCTAGTACTGCCATAGGTGGAGTTTTACAGCAGTTTAAAAATAGATGTTGGCAGCCTTTAGCATTCTTTTCACGTAAGCTTTCTCCATCGCAGATTAAGTATAGCCCTTACGATCGTGAATTGCTTGCTATATACAAATCAATTCAATACTTCCGGCATATGTTAGAGGCTCAGGTTTTTACAGTTTTTACAGACCATAAACCTATCTCATTTGTGTTTCAAGCAAATAGAGACAAATTTTCACCCAGACAATTCCGTTACCTCGACTATATTTCCCAGTTTACATCAGACATTCAACATATTTCGGGAAAGGATAATGTAGTCACAGATACCCTTTCCAGGATTGAAGAGTTGACCTCCAAGGCCATTGACTATGATGTGCTTGCTCATACTCAATCTAACGATCCTGAATTAAACCTTTTATTATCAGGGGGTTCATCACTCAAACTTGTTAAACTTCCTATTTCAGGATCTTCCTCATTCATTTATTGTGATGTGAGCTCTTCTACTCCTCGACCTTTTATCGTCAAAGCATTACGCCGTCAAGTATTTGATGCCATTCATTCTATCTCTCATCCAGGAACAAATGTCACAGTTAATCTTTTGGTACAAAGATTTGTCTGGCCTGGCATACGGAAAGATTGCCGAGAGTGGTGCCGTAGCTGTTTAGCTTGTCAACGTGCTAAAGTAACACGGCACGTGTCTTCTCCTTTGGGCGTTTTTCAATTACCTCCTGCCCGTTTTCTCCATGTTCACACCGATCTTATAGGTCCTCTTCCCATTTCAAACGGTTTTCGTTATGCTCTCACGGTTATCGATAGATTTACTCGTTGGCCTGAGGTCATACCACTCACCGATATCACGGCGGCTTCCACTGCCAATGCATTTTTGACAGGTTGGATTTCCCGTTTTGGTTGCCCGGTCAGCATCACTACTGACCGTGGTAAACAATTTGACAGCTCTACGTTCAAAAATTTAACTCAGCTAATTGGCTCGCAACATAAGATGACAACAGCATATCATCCAGCTTCCAATGGTTTAGTTGAGCGCTTGCACAGACAATTGAAAGCTGCCATAATGTGCAACGCAGACTCCAGTTGGACAGAATCTCTCCCTTTGGTTCTCCTCGGTATAAGAAGCGCCTGGAAATCAGACTTACAGTCATCTGTAGCCGAACTTGTTTATGGTGAACCATTGCGCCTTCCTGGCGAATTTTTTCATTCGAATTCTAACACTATATTAGACATGCAAGACTACGTTTCAAGGTTACGCTCCTTCGCTAATAAACTAAAGCCTATCCCTACAATACATCATACTTCTAAAACAGTTTTTGTTTTCAAGGAACTGGCAACTTCAGACTTCGTGTTTCTTCGTCAAGACGGAGTCCGTCCAGCCCTGCATCCACCATATTCTGGACCTCATAAAGTCCTGAAGCGAGGTCAAAAATATTTTCGTATTCTCCTTAATAACAAGGATACCACCGTTTCGGTAGATAGGTTGAAACCAGCTTTCATGATGTTGGAAAAAGATCTTGAAACCAATGTTCCTCAGTCTCCTACTCTACCCGCAGCCGCTGTGCAACCCGAACCTCCACGCATTACTCGCTCTGGACGCCACGTCCGGTTTCCACCTCACTTACGCCCGTAGTCACGGTCTCGGTGGGGGAGTGATGTGGAGACCTGGCTGGTACACTTTCCTACGTTTACTTTATAATATTATATTTGATATTTTGCACGTCATCTAGGTTTTTGACGTTACTGAATGTAAACATAATTCAACGAATATATACGAGTATTTTCAAGATTATTTCAGCGTTTAACTTTTACATTCCTGCAACTCTACAATACTATCAGGATAGCTATTTGTCTACGCATTGGCACAAAATGTTCAGCTCATTGATTTCTCTGGTCTCTATCTACGGTATCTGTTCCAGCCATTCTGGGACCGACTGTAATTTCAAGAGACGATGGAAGGAGACCGGACGGGATGTCATTGGATACCCTGCAGGTGCGGTCGAGCTGTGGTAGGGACGCGACGTGCGTTGACACCTTGGTCCTTCACACCTTCAGGGTTCGTCATGTCGGACTGGTACAGCTGCCTCCGATGCGGAAGCGAACGAAATTGGAAAATATAGCAACCTCTTACAAAATTACAAATTCGTCGCTTTCGCTACTGAAACGATGGGACCGTGGAGCTTGGGACGAGCCAAAACTTTTTACAAAACATAGCTAAGATGCTCGTCGATACTACCTACAGGTAACCCAGGCAGGAGCTGGTGCGTTCTTTAAGCAACGTATAAGTTTAGCCATCCAACGAGGGAACGCAGCTAGCGTCTTGGGTACTATGCCGCAGGAGTCTGGAGGAATTTTATAATAAGTATAGTTTTTTTAGATTTTATTTTATGTAATATTAGTTTTGGACTTTAATTTGATGTTCTATCTATCTATCTATCATCCCAAGAAAGGTAGGCAGAGACAATCGAATGCCATTTGTTACGATCCTGCATGACATATACGCTCGGTGATTGTGTGTAGGTACTTTTATAAATATATTTTATATTTAATTAAGGTTTTTCATATTGTTATGTGTAAAAAGCTAGTTGTTAGGATTGTTTGTATATAGGGTATATAATAGGTAAATTATGTTGTGCGGTGTCTATAGGTATATTTATATACACCTTACTACGATTAAAAATTATTATTCAAATGTAAATTAAATTACGAGAAGCTAAAACAGGCTTTGATCCCAAAGGTTAAATGAATGTGCAAAATATGAAAATTGGCGCTATCATGACGCTGCTATTGTTTTGAATGGTAGGTAGAGGAGACAGAATGATTAAAGCACATCTCCATTGTTTTTTACTCTGCGACAATCAACCTGCTAAGTAGGTATAATGAATCTTTATTAATACACATAATATAAAAACCTTAAATCTAATCTAAACATTAAAATAAACTCGTGGAATAGTGGCAAGACTACTGGCTGCATTTCCCCGCTGAATCGCGATGCCCTCTTGTCACCAGAAGAGATGATCAGTCGAGGGGATATATCTTTAATAAACTTTTAGGCATTTGAACCCCAGTCCCCACGGACCTGTTTCTACATCAAACGACACAAAGTGGTTTTCAATAATTTAACTATATTTGCGCCGTTTGTTGGACTCTGCGATTTCCGCCGCAGATCCCGCTTTCATTACTGTTTCCTTGAGATGAGACGGGGCTAATGTGTCCACGCACGTAGCATCCCATACAAGGCCTCGACGTCACCCCAGGGAATCAGAGTCATTCCATCGGGTCTCTTGCCGTCTTCCCGGATTATTCCCGGGCAAGAGCCCTTTTGATGGTATCATTGAGGATAGAAAGGCTGCCTGCATTTTTATACAGGAAAGTCCGTGAGTTTCAAATTGATCAATCTCCTTTCCATATAATATGTTCGCAACTAATAAAAATTATTATAAATGCGAAAATGTGTTTGTTTGTGTGTTCTTCTTTCACGTCACATCACAACAGAGCAATGGAGCGACGTGATTTTTTGCTCACTGATAGTTGGAAAGCCGGAGCCTATATAACCTTCCTCGGACCGGTGTGAAGTTAGCGGCCAAAGTTAGCAGCCAATTATAACCCGACTAAATGAAAGACACCAATTTTTTTTTTAATTCCACACCCAAGCCCGCTTTCGCCCCCCTCCCCGACCCTCGGAACTTCTAATTATTTTCTAAAATACACCATTGCATCAATATAAATAAGCTACGACATAGAAAATAAAAATATTTAAAATTGGATGCTATGTCTAGCTATGAAGGACATGAATAGCCAAGCTGAGATTAAGTCTGCAGGTGCAGAGATAAAGCATCTTCAAAATGAGGTTGGTGAAAATCGCTTACAGAGGGGATGAAGGGGGTAGGGCGCTGAAAATTTGTTATAGGGGAAAAGCAAAATACTTATAATTGGATGCCAAGTCTAGCGGTGAAGGACATGAATAGCCAAGCTGGGATTAAGTCTGCAGGTGCAGAGGTACAGCATCTCCAAAATGAGGTTGGTGAAAATCGCTTACAGAGGGGATGAAGGGGGTAGGGCGCTGAAAATTTGTAATAAGAAAAAAATTTAAATACTTATAATTGGATGCCAAGTCTAGCTGTGAAGAACATGAATAGCCAAGCTGAGATTAAGTCTGCAGGTGCAGAGGTGAAGCATCTTCAAAATGAGGTTGGTGAAAATCGCTTACAGAGGGGATGAAGGGGGGTAGGGCGCTGAAAATTTGTAATAGGAAAAAAATTAAAATACTTATAATTGGATGCCAAGTCTAGCTGTGAAGAGCATTAATAGCCAAGCTGAGATTAAGTCTGCAGGTGCAGAGGTAAAGCATCTTCAAAATGAGGATCGTGAAAATCGCTTACAGAGGGGTGAAGGGGGTAGGCCGCTGAAAATTTGTAATAGGGAAAAAATTTAAATACTTATAATTGGATGCCAAGTCTAGCTGTGTGCACCTGCAGACTTAATCTCAGCATAGCTATTCATGTCCTTCACAGCTAGACTTGGCATCCAATTATAAGTATTTTAATTTTTTTCCTATTACAAAGTTTCAGCGCCCTACCCCCTTCATCCCCTCTGTAAGCGATTTTCACCAACCTCATTTTGAAGACACTTCACCTCTGCACCTGCAGACTTAATCTTAGCTTGGCTATTCATGTCCTTCACAGCTAGACTTGGCATCCAGTTATAAGTATTTTAATTTTTTTCCTATTACAAATTTTCAGCGCCCTACCCCCTTCATCCCCTCTGTAAGCGATTTTCACCAACCTCATTTTGAAGATGCTTCACCTCTGCACCTGCAGACTAAATCCCAGCTTGGCTATTCATGTCCTTCACAGCTAGACTTGGCATCCAGTTATAAGTATTTTAATTTTTTTCCTATTACAAATTTTCAGCGCCCTACCCCCTTCATCCCCTCTGTAAGCGATTTTCACCAACCTCATTTTGAAGACGCTTCACCTCTGCACCTGCAGACTAAATCCCAGCTTGGCTATTCATGTCCTTCACAGCTAGACTTGGCATCCAGTTATAAGTATTTTAATTTTTTTCCTATTACAAATTTTCAGCGCCCTACCCCCTTCATCCCCTCTGTAAGCGATTTTCACCAACCTCATTTTGAAGATGCTTCACCTCTGCACCTGCAGACTAAATCCCAGCTTGGCTATTCATGTCCTTCACAGCTAGACTTGGCATCCAGTTATAAGTATTTTAATTTTTTTCCTATTACAAATTTTCAGCGCCCTACCCCCTTCATCCCCTCTGTAAGCGATTTTCACCAACCTCATTTTGAAGACACTTCACCTCTGCACCTGCAGACTTAATCTTAGCTTGGCTATTCATGTCCTTCACAGCTAGACTTGGCATCCAGTTATAAGTATTTTGTTTTTTCCATATTACAAATTTTTAGCGGCCTACCCCCTTCACCGCTCTGTAAGCGATTTTCACGATCCTCATTTTGAAGATGCTTTACCTCTGCACCTGCAGACTTAATCTCAGCTTGGCTATTCATGTCCTTCACAGCTAGACTTGGCATGCAATTATGAGTATTTTGTTTTTTCCTATTACAAATTTTCAGCGGCTTACCCCCTTCACCCCTTTGTAAGCGATTTTCACGATCCTCATTTTGAAGATGCTTTACCTCTGCACCTGCAGACTTAATCCCAGCTTGGCTATTCATGTCCTTCAAAGCTAGACTTGGCATCCAATTATAAGTATTTAATTTTTTTTCCTATTACAAATTTTCAGCGCCCTACCCCCTTCATCCCCTCTGTAAGCGATTTTCACCAACCTCATTTTGAAGATGCTTCACCTCTGCACCTGCAGACTTAATCTCAGCATAGCTATTCATGTCCTTCACAGCTAGACTTGGCATCCAATTATAAGTATTTTAATTTTTTTCCTATTACAAAGTTTCAGCGCCCTACCCCCTTCATCCCCTCTGTAAGCGATTTTCACCAACCTCATTTTGAAGATGCTTCACCTCTGCACCTGCAGACTTAATCCCAGTTTGACTATTCATGTCCTTCACAGCTAGACTTGGCATCCAGTTATGAGTATTTTAATTTTTTTCCTATTACAAATTTTCAGCGCCCTACCCCCTTCATCCCCTCTGTAAGCGATTTTCACCAACCTCATTTTGAAGACACTTCACCTCTGCACCTGCAGACTTAATCTTAGCTTGGCTATTCATGTCCTTCACAGCTAGACTTGGCATCCAGTTATAAGTATTTTAATTTTTTTCCTATTACAAATTTTCAGCGCCCTACCCCCTTCATCCCCTCTGTAAGCGATTTTCACCAACCTCATTTTGAAGATGCTTCACCTCTGCACCTGCAGACTAAATCCCAGCTTGGCTATTCATGTCCTTCACAGCTAGACTTGGCATCCAGTTATAAGTATTTTGTTTTTTCCATATTACAAATTTTTAGCGGCCTACCCCCTTCACCCCTCTGTAAGCGATTTTCACGATCCTCATTTTGAAGATGCTTTACCTCTGCACCTGCAGACTTAATCTCAGCTTGGCTATTCATGTCCATCACAGCTAGACTTGGCATCCAATTATGAGTATTTTGTTTTTTCCCTATTACAAATTTTCAGCGGCCTACCCCCTTCACCCCTCTGTAAGCGATTTTCACGATCCTCAGTTTGAAGATGCTTCACCTCTGCACCTGCAGACTTAATCTCAGCTTGGCTATTCATGTCCTTCACAGCTAGACTTGGAATCCAATTATGAGTATTTTGTTTTTTCCCTATTACAAATTTTCAGCGGCCTACCCCCTTCACCCCTCTGTAAGCGATTTTCACGATCCTCATTTTGAAGATGCTTTACCTCTGCACCTGCAAACTTAATCTCAGCTTGGCTATTCATGCTCTTCACAGCTAGACTTGGCATCCAATTATAAGTATTTTAATTTTTTTCTTATTACAAACTTTCAGCGCCCTACCCCCTTCATCCCCTCTGTAATCGATTTTCACGATCCTCAGTTTGAAGATGCTTCACCTCTGCACCTGCAGACTTAATCTCAGCTTGGCTATTCATGTCCTTCACAGCTAGACTTGGCATCCAGTTTTAAGTATTTTAATTTTTTTCTTATTACAAATTTTCAGCGCCCTACCCCCTTCATCCCCTCTGTAAGCGATTTTCACCAACCTCATTTTGAAGATGCTTTATCTCTGCACCTGCAGACTTAATCTCAGTTAAGCTATTCATGTCCTTCACAGCTAGACTTGGCATCCAATTATAAGTATTTTAATTTTTTTCCTATTACAAAGTTTCAGGGCCCTACCCCCTTCATCCCCTCTGTAAGCGATTTTCACCAACCTCATTTTGAAGATGCTTCACCTCTGCACCTGCAGACTTAATCTCAGCTTGGCTATTCATGTTCTTCACAGCTAGACTTGGCATCCAATTATAAGTATTTTAATTTTTTTCTTATTACAAACTTTCAGCGCCCTACCCCCTTCATCCCCTCTGTAAGCGATTTTCACCAACCTCATTTTGAAGATGCTTCACCTCTGCACCTGCAGACTTAGTCCCAGCTTGGCTATTCATGTCCTTCACAGCTAGACTTAGCGCCCTACCCCCTTCATCCCCTCTGTAAGCGATTTTCACCAACCTCATTTTGAAGATGCTTCACCTCTGAACCTGCAGACTTAATCCCAGCTTGACTATTCATGTCCTTCACAGCTAGACTTTGTATCCAACTGTGAGTATTTTAATTTTTTTCCTATTACAAATTTTCAGCGCCCTACCCCCTTCATCCCCTCTGTAAGCGATTTTCACCAACCTCATTTTGAAGACACTTCACCTCTGCACCTGCAGACTTAATCTTAGCTTGGCTATTCATGTCCTTCACAGCTAGACTTGGCATCCAGTTATAAGTATTTTGTTTTTTCCATATTACAAATTTTTAGCGGCCTACCCCCTTCACCCCTCTGTAAGCGATTTTCACGATCCTCATTTTGAAGATGCTTTACCTCTGCACCTGCAGACTTAATCTCAGCTTGGCTATTCATGTCCTTCACAGCTAGACTTGGCATCCAATTATGAGTATTTTGTTTTTTCCTATTACAAATTTTCAGCGGCTTACCCCCTTCACCCCTTTGTAAGCGATTTTCACGATCCTCATTTTGAAGATGCTTTACCTCTGCACCTGCAAACTTAATCTCAGCTTGGCTATTCATGCTCTTCACAGCTAGACTTGGCATCCAATTATAAGTATTTTAATTTTTTTCTTATTACAAACTTTCAGCGCCCTACCCCCTTCATCCCCTCTGTAATCGATTTTCACGATCCTCAGTTTGAAGATGCTTCACCTCTGCACCTGCAGACTTAATCTCAGCTTGGCTATTCATGTCCTTCACAGCTAGACTTGGCATCCAGTTTTAAGTATTTTAATTTTTTTCTTATTACAAATTTTCAGCGCCCTACCCCCTTCATCCCCTCTGTAAGCGATTTTCACCAACCTCATTTTGAAGATGCTTTATCTCTGCACCTGCAGACTTAATCTCAGTTAAGCTATTCATGTCCTTCACAGCTAGACTTGGCATCCAATTATAAGTATTTTAATTTTTTTCCTATTACAAAGTTTCAGGGCCCTACCCCCTTCATCCCCTCTGTAAGCGATTTTCACCAACCTCATTTTGAAGATGCTTCACCTCTGCACCTGCAGACTTAATCTCAGCTTGGCTATTCATGTTCTTCACAGCTAGACTTGGCATCCAATTATAAGTATTTTAATTTTTTTCTTATTACAAACTTTCAGCGCCCTACCCCCTTCATCCCCTCTGTAAGCGATTTTCACCAACCTCATTTTGAAGATGCTTCACCTCTGCACCTGCAGACTTAGTCCCAGCTTGGCTATTCATGTCCTTCACAGCTAGACTTAGCGCCCTACCCCCTTCATCCCCTCTGTAAGCGATTTTCACCAACCTCATTTTGAAGATGCTTCACCTCTGAACCTGCAGACTTAATCCCAGCTTGACTATTCATGTCCTTCACAGCTAGACTTTGTATCCAACTGTGAGTATTTTAATTTTTTTCCTATTACAAATTTTCAGCGCCCTACCCCCTTCATCCCCTCTGTAAGCGATTTTCACCAACCTCATTTTGAAGACACTTCACCTCTGCACCTGCAGACTTAATCTTAGCTTGGCTATTCATGTCCTTCACAGCTAGACTTGGCATCCAGTTATAAGTATTTTGTTTTTTCCATATTACAAATTTTTAGCGGCCTACCCCCTTCACCCCTCTGTAAGCGATTTTCACGATCCTCATTTTGAAGATGCTTTACCTCTGCACCTGCAGACTTAATCTCAGCTTGGCTATTCATGTCCTTCACAGCTAGACTTGGCATCCAATTATGAGTATTTTGTTTTTTCCTATTACAAATTTTCAGCGGCTTACCCCCTTCACCCCTTTGTAAGCGATTTTCACGATCCTCATTTTGAAGATGCTTTACCTCTGCACCTGCAAACTTAATCTCAGCTTGGCTATTCATGCTCTTCACAGCTAGACTTGGCATCCAATTATAAGTATTTTAATTTTTTTCTTATTACAAACTTTCAGCGCCCTACCCCCTTCATCCCCTCTGTAATCGATTTTCACGATCCTCAGTTTGAAGATGCTTCACCTCTGCACCTGCAGACTTAATCTCAGCTTGGCTATTCATGTCCTTCACAGCTAGACTTGGCATCCAGTTTTAAGTATTTTAATTTTTTTCTTATTACAAATTTTCAGCGCCCTACCCCCTTCATCCCCTCTGTAAGCGATTTTCACCAACCTCATTTTGAAGATGCTTCACCTCTGCACCTGCAGACTTAATCTCAGTTAAGCTATTCATGTCCTTCACAGCTAGACTTGGCATCCAATTATAAGTATTTTAATTTTTTTCCTATTACAAAGTTTCAGGGCCCTACCCCCTTCATCCCCTCTGTAAGCGATTTTCACCAACCTCATTTTGAAGATGCTTCACCTCTGCACCTGCAGACTTAATCTCAGCTTGGCTATTCATGTTCTTCACAGCTAGACTTGGCATCCAATTATAAGTATTTTAATTTTTTTCTTATTACAAACTTTCAGCGCCCTACCCCCTTCATCCCCTCTGTAAGCGATTTTCACCAACCTCATTTTGAAGATGCTTCACCTCTGCACCTGCAGACTTAGTCCCAGCTTGGCTATTCATGTCCTTCACAGCTAGACTTAGCGCCCTACCCCCTTCATCCCCTCTGTAAGCGATTTTCACCAACCTCATTTTGAAGATGCTTCACCTCTGAACCTGCAGACTTAATCCCAGCTTGACTATTCATGTCCTTCACAGCTAGACTTTGTATCCAACTGTGAGTATTTTAATTTTTTTCCTATTACAAATTTTCAGCGCCCTACCCCCTTCATCCCCTCTGTAAGCGATTTTCACCAACCTCATTTTGAAGACACTTCACCTCTGCACCTGCAGACTTAATCTTAGCTTGGCTATTCATGTCCTTCACAGCTAGACTTGGCATCCAGTTATAAGTATTTTGTTTTTTCCATATTACAAATTTTTAGCGGCCTACCCCCTTCACCCCTCTGTAAGCGATTTTCACGATCCTCATTTTGAAGATGCTTTACCTCTGCACCTGCAGACTTAATCTCAGGTTGGCTATTCATGTCCTTCACAGCTAGACTTGGCATCCAATTATGAGTATTTTGTTTTTTCCTATTACAAATTTTCAGCGGCTTACCCCCTTCACCCCTTTGTAAGCGATTTTCACGATCCTCATTTTGAAGATGCTTTACCTCTGCACCTGCAGACTTAATCCCAGCTTGGCTATTCATGTCCTTCAAAGGTAGACTTGGCATCCAATTATAAGTATTTAATTTTTTTTCCTATTACAAATTTTCAGCGCCCTACCCCCTTCATCCCCTCTGTAAGCGATTTTCACCAACCTCATTTTGAAGATGCTTTACCTCTGCACCTGCAGACTTAATTCCAGCTTGGCTATTCATGTCCTTCACAGCTAGACTTGGCATCCAATTATAAGTATTTAAGTTTTTTTCCTATTACAAATTTTCAGCGCCCTACCCCCTTCATCCCCTCTGTAAGAGATTTTCACCAACCTCATTTTGAAGATGCTTTACCTCTGCACCTGCAGACTTAATCTCAGCTTGGCTATTCATGTCCTTCATAGCTAGACATAGCATCCAATTTTAAATATTTTTATTTTCTATGTCGTAGCTTATTTATATTTATATATCTAATATATTGATGCAATGGTGTATTTTAGAAAATAATTAGAAGTTCCGAGGGTCGAGGAGGGGGGCGAAAGCGGGGTTGGGGTGGAATTTAAAAATAAAATTGGTGTCTTTAATTTAGTCGGGTTATAATTGGCTGCTAACTTTGGCCGCTAACTTCACACCGGTCTTCCTCGGCTCAAGAATTGGGCTATGAAATGCAAAAATAATAATTCAATCCGACTTGTAGTTCCAGAGATAAGCGCCTTTAAACAAACAAATAAGTTATTTTTTCAACTTTATTATTAGTACAAGCTTCTGTCACACACGTCTGTTTCACCCGCGTGGAAATAGATCCAAAAAGATATAATCCCGTGGCTGTAATTTACCCCTCCCCCGCCCGCTTTCGCGTTATAAAAAGTAGTATATGTCATTCTTTGACCAGTAAACTACCATTATGCAAAAACTCATATCGATCCTGTAAAAAACGAAAACAAATCTATCTAACGGGAACCATATATTTTTCCGGGATAAAAAGTAGTCTATGTGCTATTCCAGAATATAATCTTTCTCTGTGCCAAATATCATCCAGATCCGTTCAGCCGTTGCCGTGATTGAGTAACAAACATATTACATTCATCCATACAAACTTTCGCGTTTATAATTTTAGTAGGAGTGTGGGATGGGATAAAGAGGTCCACGGGCGATCCACGGGCGAAAACAAGGATTATATTTTCTGGGTTCTCAGTATTTAATTACAAACCTGCCTTTTTCTATGAAAACTGAAAGTAAACAACTTATTATACCGTATTAGAGAGGTTGTAGCCCTCTAAAACAAACAATATTAAGTGGCATTCTTACAAACGTACCTACAATCAGATAATACAAACATTATCGTCTTATCTCTAGCTGTTTAAATTAACTTGTATTGTTGTTGTAAAATAATTTATAATTAGGGTTTCCAAAATTTATAACTTTCTAATACTTTCCCAAGACATTTTCGATAAGACTATGAAGACACTATATATTTATTCATTCGTTTAACTGTTACGGTGTGATTGAATAACTGCATTCTAACAGTCTAACTATACCTACTTTATATTATAAAGAGGTAAAGTTCGTAAGTTAAAAAAATCAGGATTTCGGCGGGGCGTTTGAATCACATACACATGAGTAAAGAAAACTGGCGCCCAACTAAATTGGTATTGTCGCGATTAGGACTAGACCAAAAAATTACTACATCATCATCATCATCAACCTTTTAAGATCCACTGCTGGATCATGGTCTCCCTCTAATGCACCATTTTTAGTAGTGCTCATTGAGAGGAATCGCCATAGTCACCACGCTTGGCAGGCGGGTTGGTGACCGGCTTTACGTGCCCTCCGGAGCACGAGGATTTAAGCGATAAGTCGATTTAAGCACATATTCAGAAAATTGGTGCTTAGCATTATGGCAAGGGGTAGGATTCGAACCTGGGACCTCCGGTTTCAAGTCCACGGTCCTACCAATTAGGCTATTGACTTCATCAGTGTGCGTTTAAATAGGTGTAGGTAAATGTGTAATTCTGTGGATTTTTCATCTTAGATTCTGAGTTAGATCCATACATGATCCAGGCACTGCACAAGTACAAAAAAAATTAAAAAGGTACATCTGTCACTTACTGCGCAGTACAAAATCTTAAAATCGTAGCTTAAAATAAATAGGTATTTGTACTGCGCAGTAGATGACATATATTCAAGATAACCATAATTAATCACGTCTACTAAACACTAAATTATACTTTAAAACAGGATATTTTACGACGCTATTTTTGACGCTAGGCTGTTGCAGGCTGTTAGAGTTATTAAAAAACGGTCTCGTGACATACGCGTATCTATGCGCTTTCTCTTTTGTATTGCCAATCTAGATGAGCGCCAGAGCGACTATACTACATGGCTTTTGTGTTTTGTAATAAGCAAACAAAGCACATCATCACGGTCTATTATACCTTGTGGCGTGGGGATCGCAGTCTCATCTATGGTCTCAAGTCCGTAAGTCTGCTGCCATGTCACTGATCCACTTGGCAGGGAAACAGGAGACTGGGATAACGCTTTCCCCGTCACAGAGATAGTTCCACGTCGACTCCAGAGGTGATCCATTGAAGGTTTTGACTTTTCCCCTTTTTCCCAGACGGATCAACTCTCCAATCCATGCAACAAGCCCTTATGGGCCTGGAGTTGTCACTTCTTAAATAGGATATTTAGGGTAGTTGCCCGCGACTTCCTACGCATTGTATTAGGATTAGCATGCAAGGATTACGATTTTCCATACAAATATTTACACCCCATTGATTTTCGAAAAAATCTTACTTAGTGCATACTACACCCCCTAAGGAATAAACTTTCTAATTTTCATATTGACATCTTCAGTGCTGTTGCTGTTGTTGTCGACACAACGGACGGTTTTATTTGAAAGAATGGCGCAGTATTTATTTATTTATTTAAATAAGGTTCACAATTACAGAATAACTGCAAATATCACAATATTTCTTAACAGGATAGAACACTTTTTATACAGATATTCCAATTGGCAGTGAACACGACATGGCCTCCTAATGCCATGATCACACGTACCGAGTAAAGCGGCGAGACAGCAAATGGGGACTCGGCCGAGACAGTAGGGTGGGCGAGATTGTTCGGCCGAATACTCGGCGAAGTGTTTATCTACTTAGATCTTTTATACGAAGTTCTGTGATACGCACTGTCTCGCCACTTTACTCAGTACTTACGTGTGATCAAGGCATAAGAACGAGAAAAATAGCTAAATCTGTAGCGTGGTTGTCCTATTATTTCTTGACAACAATAACAATGTAAGTATTAAGTAAAGTGTTTATATTTCTGCTAACTCTTATAGTTGCATGTTCTTATAATATTATTGTTTTGAAATAACTTTTAACATTTATTTTCAAGGTAAGTTCATTTCATAATTATATACATATCTCCTATTAAAACCTCTTTGTTGGTTGCCCATCGTATCATGGACTGATAGAACAACAACACCCCCCCCCCCCGAAATTATATCTTTAGGGTTCCGTACCCAAACCCTATAATTCTAAGGCTCCGCTGACCGTCCGCCATTTAGAGGGCTGTATCTTTGAACGGTAATAAGTAGATACTTAAAAATTTCATATGGCCGCTAAATTAAATTTAAAAAAATATAAAAAATTAAAAAGGGGTTCGGCGTCTAACTTGTACTATAATATAAATAATAAAAAACGACCAAGTGTGAGTCGGACATACTATTTAGTGTACGGGTCCGCTCTCACTTGGCCTGTTTTTACACACTTACCTAGAATCCTTTTTTATTAGAATACCGCCTCGCCAAGATACAGTAGTGGAACCTATAAGAAGTCCATCACAGAAGACTCCTACTCCGCCCCGTATCCGGCTACAACGACCAGCGCATGATCATCCTGCTACATATCTGATGGAAGCTAGGCCTATTATTGCAAGGATTAGATCTTCTCATATATAAAATTAATTAAGTATTAATTTAACCAGAATAAAAACATTAGTTACATTGTCTATGGTTATTGTCTAATAATATATGTATAAGTAAAGCTAAAGAGTTTGTTTCTATTATGTTTGAACGCGCTAATCTCAAAAACTATCAGTCCGATTGGAAAAAATCTTTTGAGGAAGGTTATTGGCTATGTAAGGGCACCAGTGTCAGATCCCCGAGGGCACCAGTGTAAGTCCCACGTTGGGCGCCAGTGTAAGAGCCCCACGATGAGCTCTTGTGACGTAAGCCCCACGACTCACGAGTCAAAGGAGCGGAGCAGCAAAGAGTCAGCCGTTCAGTTCGATTTGAAATACATCCAAAAGAGCGGAGCCAGAGCAGTAACCATAATGTCAACCAATCAGAAATTTCCAATGGCGAAAAGTTATTCAAACTACTACGCGGGCGCTCTACTAGATTGACAATGCAAAAGTGAAAGCGCATAGATACAAGATGTTAAAGCGAAACAGATAGACTAGACCGTTTTTTTAATACGGCAACAGCCTAGAGTCAGTAGTAACTTTGCTTATTTTTGTAAAATATATGATTTAGTGTTTAGTAGACATGATTAATTATGCTTACATGTGCAGTGCCTGGATGTAAGTCTTTTAAGATGAAAAAATAGGTACGCTTCTTTTTTGGAAGTCGGTTAAAAATCCAGGGACACATTTACGCGACAATGAATAGGTATGTAGGTATACATTTTTTGGTATAGTTCTAATCGCGACATTACTAATCTAGTATAGGGACAGTATAATACATTTATGGTAATTCATTGAATAAGCGTAGACTAATTTCGTTATTTATAAATGAAGCTTAATTATAATGAATTTCTTTGCCTAAATTGAATATTAAAAATAAGAGACAAGATTGCTATACAACCAAATTACAAATACAATCATTCTATAAGAAATGTACTAACCTCGTGTACTATCAAACTTACTTTTATTTTATATTATTTTGACAACAATAATATTTTTTCTCTCGAATATTCTCGAATGACGTCGATTTTTATAGGTTAAAAAACTTGAATTACTTATTTATTTCATCATAATATTAAACACAGACAGAGCAAGTGAATCAGATTCATAACTTATCTTAGTGATTTATTGAATTATTAATAGATTATATATTTCTGTGACGGGACTTTAACGAAAAGTTGTAAAAAATCATGGAGCCCAATAACCAAGAAAATAGAATAGCCGGTGCGATCACTTTTCCAAGTCGAAGTGCTGATGATATGCAGCCTTTACCTAACCAACCTCGGCAGCCAAGAAACCTTCAGGTATTTTATTACATATTTCCCACTTTTTCCTTAAATAAAAAAATCTAACAAGATCAATTTCCAAATTTCCAAAAAATAGTTTAGTGACATATTTTAATAATTTTAGGGTCTGCTGAAATTTGCAATGGAGGCAACAAAAGCGGAAGATGCTCCTGGGAATTCTAACCTTGGTCCTATGGATGAGGAGGTAATCTTATATTTATTTGTCCATTGAGTTATATACAAAATAATATAGTTTGCAATAACACTGACATCCCTTACCAAAACTAGAGCTGATACATTTGACGCCAAATAGTATATAATACTCCTTTTGGCATCAAAATATTCTAAATTCAAAATGTACTGTGGTCTAAATTGCCCCCATGAGGACCTTAAAACATTTTCATACTTCATATGTCTAGCATTATTTCTATTTGTAGTTCTCATTATTTTGTCCATCATAACTATTATTTAATTCCTAGATAGGTCACAGAAGTTACAGGCCAAGAGTAAATGTGCTTGCTGGATATGTCTCGGGGTGTGTATATTAATAACTTCAAAGGTACAAAGACCACAGTTATGTTGGCATATAGGGAGTGTATATATAGACTTACCAACTTATCTGTGAAGTGGTGAAAAATGGAACTACAGGAACAATGTTGAAAACGTCAAAATATATAAACGTGTTATAAGGAACAGAGCGCCGCCCTTCAGTTCACAGATAACTTGGTAGGTCTGTATATTACGTAAAATGAACAACGGCATAATACAGCACAACTTAAATTTTTCTAATCTAATTCAGGGACATTTTGTATTCAGACAATAGGCTTCTCTTTGCGTTTGCATCCTATGGAAGCATGAACTGTAATGCAGACTTAAATCTCAATTGTTTTTAAAATATGTACCTGTATTTTCAGAGGCGCAAATTTCTCGAGCATGCTTTGAAGAGTATAACAATTGATGTCTCGGATATTTTACAAAAATCCATCAAAATCCTGACTAACTCTGAGCGTATGCGAAGTCTCCAACTGGGACAGGATCTCCCAGAAGATGTGAATACAGCATTTGAAAATTTGATGGAGTATGTGGATGATATAGATATTGCTAATGGTAAATATTAACTCTTCATTATGTATGGCAAGATCGTAGCAAAAGACATTCAATTGTATCTGCCTTCTATAAGCTTCTGTTACTGAAAGAATTTTTAGAATTAGTTCAGTGTTTCCTAACCCCTACATAATAATAATAAATATAGCATTTATTTTGCTGACTTTGTTTTAACAATATTTTTCTTAGAAACTACTAACATGAGAGAGAAAAGGACAGAGATACTAACGCTGTCATGACATAGGCCTCCTCCATATTGCGCCATTTGAGCTAATCTTAGCAGATGTTATATTACTCTCGCCAAATAAGTTGAGCTGCAAGTGTCATGTCGTTAGACACCGCTCCTACCTATGAGAGAAGGCCTACATCCAGCAGTGAACAGATATAGGCTGAGGAAAAAGGAAAAGAATCTGCTTCATATAATTTGTATGGGTGTCCTCTCCACTCTAGCCGTCAATCTGGGGCTCAACATCTAGTATATAAATGTTCATCATGTGTCTAAAAATATTATTTAAATTGAAGACAACTGTTATAACACAATAATTTCAGATTTCTACAAGATAGGCGGCTTTGCTGTCTTCCCCATTTGCTACAGCAGTGAAAATGAATTACTCAGGACGTCAGCTAGTTCTCTCTTGGCCGAGTTGTGTCAAAATAATCCATTCTGTCAGACCAGGGCATTGGAATGTGGTCTGTTGGGTATATTACTGCATTTAACAGAGAGCGAGCATGGGACTGCATTGGCCAAGAATATTTATGCTATCTCTTGTAAGTTAGACTGTCTATTTACTTACCTGTTTTCAGAGTTTTTAGAAACGAAACTGAAAATAACTTTTAATTATGAAGTTTATAGTATTTAACCACATGTTCACGACTTTTATACCTTGCGGTGTGGCCAGAGACACCAGAAACAGTGTCCACTTGACGCCAGTTGTCTATATTAAACAGAACTGGTGGCAAGTCTGTTGCTGCACTTAATGGACCTTGGTGTCACTTCTTTTAGAGGCGTATTACAAAATAGCGTTGTGAAAAATTAGACATTCAAACCGACGCATAAGAATAAGTTATTTAAAAAAAGTTATTTGAGTATTTTTGTTTTCTATGCAGTACTTTTTTTATACTACATATTTCATTATTTAATTTTAGATTAAGTAGCGTTTCTGTCCTGTAGTAGGACTAATTTGTGATAAAGGTAGTGCCACGTAGTCCTAGCAGTTAGACAAAGTTTGTCTAAGTGATGACGTCACTTTGTCGGCAAAACTTTGAAAATTTATTATAAAAATAAAAATTAAAATAACTAAAACCCGACTACGGAAAATCTTACGAGATACGAGGAAACAGGTGAAAACATAACGCTCCTTTTTTTCTATAGTCGGATAAAAACTACTGCATAGAAAATATATCTTTATATTCAATATATACTTAAGACGAGGAACGACTCAGAAATTTCTAATCGTAAGCCACGCCCTAAACTCGTGGTTCGGGCGCAACGATCACGTCATGCAAGACAACGACGTCTCTTTGTCCGTTCTTGCTGCAGAAGGGCATAATGTATCGTCTCTCGGAATAAATGACGTGAGCAGCACATTACAAATAAATAATTTATTAAAAAACGATCACATGCAGGGAAACATCTTCTTAATCAATACTAGGTACTGAAATTATCTACAGATTCGTATAAAATTTAAACGTAAGTCCCTTCAGAGTATGGTCGTATGACTAAAAAGGTGTTTTTGAAGAGGTGATTTCAAAAAAATTAAGTTATCGAGAAATTTTTTACCAATAATCTTTTCATCCTACATAATACTAGATAAAATCCTCTAGTTTTCGATGACCAAATTGTATGTTCATAGCATTCGTAAAATTCGGGAATTCCAGTTCAGAAATCAACCGAAATTATTCGTTCCTCCCCTTAAAATGTAAAAATATAACTTTTACATAGGTACCGAATTGATGATACCCGCCATAGTAGGAAAGTTAATAAACGAACTGATTCAAATTGATTTCAGAGACTCTATGCTATAGGAATAAATTTCGCAGATTACAGTATTTCTTTTTTAATTCAGGCATGATTCGAGAATACGACCCGGCTTGCGAGGCTCTCATCAAGCTGGGTGGATGTAAAGTGTTACAAGACGTGTTGAAAAAGCCCGAAACTACAGCAAGGACTAAGGCGGTGTTCTTAATAAGATACTTGTGTCAGCATTACACAGAGGCAAAAGGTAAGGTATACGCAAATTAGTTCCTTTTAAAGCACTGCTCATCCAGTTTTCGTTACCACAAAGCATTATGGTGACAGCCGTGAATTAATGACCTAAAAAAATACGTTGGTACAGTACAGCAGAATTTGACTTCAAATTAGCATAATATACGTAATATTACGGCTCCCGAAATCTTGTTAGCGGCCCCAGGGTACCCAGTATATTTTAGTTGTCTGATTATGTACCAGTGTCTCTACTTTAAATACTCACTTGGTACAGTAAAATATCTTTTATTTATGATATGATTTGATTTTAAATGCCACAAATATTATGAAGTTGGGCATGCTATAATAGATGTTCGTAAAAATCCATGACTTTTGAGCGGTGAAAAGTTTTTGAGGTTTCCTAGTAGCAACTTTTCACATAAAATACAAATAAACGCAAAAATAGATCTGAAGGTATATTGAAATATTGACTTTACAGAACAATTCATAGCAAACAATCTGCCAAAAGCGTTGACAGACGTACTGAGAAGCGGTCGCGATTGTACCACGGAACACATAGTGGGCACATTCCTCGCGTTGCTCGAAGGGCTGGACCCTGATGCGTTCCAGTTGTGCAGGAATCCAGGACTTGGCCTGAAGAAGATCTTGGATGCAAACTTGGAAGATCCAGATATAAGCTCGGAAGCGTTTACAGAAGAAAAGGAATACACTGAGGAGTTGTTGAGGGTTCTGTTTGAGAATTGGTCTCCTGTAGATGAAGTTGTGGATACTATCCGGTAGATAGATAGGTATTGCGTGGACATTTGTTTTTAAAGATTCCATTAAGAACCTGGGGGAATGAGATGATTTTCCCGGGATAAAAAGTAGCCTACTGTCACATAGGCAAAAACATCGATCCGTTGCTCCATTTTAAAGTGAGTGAAAAACAAACAAACACACTTTCGCATTTATAATCTACTGTATTTCCGCCCCGGCGTCGTTCGTGGAAATTTTTGAAATTTGTCATAATAATTTAACGGTCATAATATACATTAAACGTACATCAAACAGACGCATTTTTTCATCACAGCGCAACGAACTCAGTTTTACGCGCGGCTTATTTTGTCCATATCTCTTTAGAAAGATGTGAACTAGATGGACTACTATTAAAATCGATAAGGTAACCAAGGATAAGACAAGATAGACCAATATTCACGTACCAGAAACATGAGAAAGTTCGATTTCTCAACAAAATCGGTATTTTGAAAATTTTCTAATTAGTGTATTCTTAAAGTATTCTTTTTTAAATTTCAGGGTGCCTTTTCAAAAAAAAATTAAGCCAATCCTTACCAGCAATGCGAGAATCTTTTTAAAAAAGTATAATTCGATTATTAAGATCATTTTCTTGGTTTTGATTCATTATAGGGTTATCTACGACCTAACCGTTTACGGTACTCCCAATTCTAAGGTGGTTTCTCAGAGTTCGTCTTGGAATATTATGACGATCTGCTGCAGAACACTGTGATAGTTGTCCCCGTTCCACTGCTACCATGGCTGCACGTAGGCTTTCCTCTGTCCATTTAGCTTTCTTCGGAGGCATTTTGATCGAAATCTGTGAATAAAAAAATAAATTGTGTGAATAGAAATTGCTCAAGTAATACGATGTTACAAAAAAAAAAGATTCCGACGAATCTCCACCTTCTGTTTTGAAGTTCGGTTAATAATCAAACCACTAAATAAATACGACTCTATGTATATTAACACACATATTGTATTCTATAATACCTAGTGTCCAATTTAAACAAGAAGCTTTATGTCAAAATAATAATAATTAAACACTATGACTTACCGTTTAATATCAGCAAAAATTATAAATCCGTGCAGTTATTGTCACTTCAATGACGCATCGCTCGTTACTGACAAGATGGCGGCGCGAGCGGCTGCGAACCCATACGCCATACGGTAGTGTTTATTCCGACTAATCGCATGTGTGCGTAAAGAGTGAAGTATCATCAAATTCTTTAAGTGCGAATATTCAAAAGTGGGCCTTATCATCCCCCGGGCCTTATTTGCCTCAGGTACCCTTTCACGCACATAAGGAAGTGAGAAGTAAAAAAATATATTTTGCCATTTAAAACTATTTATTAGATTTCCAATAAAAAAATACAACTGAAATAAAATTTACATAATTTATCCTGAAATTTCATGGGACACATGTGTCCCACTGTGCGTCAACGGTTATAAAATATCATAATTATATAAAACAGTCAGTTACGAACGTAAAACACAAGTGAACATTGCAGGTCGAACACATATTATTTATTAGATTTTCGACCCGCATTTGGTACAATTTACACATCTTTTGCGATTATTTATTTTGATCGTAACACGGGCAGGTAATTAATACTTACCAAGGTTACCCACACTTTGTGTCATGACAAAAGAAGGTAAAGCTTGGTGAACAATCTCCAATCGAATGTTTGAGCAACATGTTGACGAAATTCTGAACATGTGAGTAGGGAAACTAGGGAACCTTCTGTATGTTTCATTTCATGCAACTTAGTGTAAATTATGTATGAATTGTTTACTGCTATGTCTAATACTTAAATAAAAAAATAATCATAGGCAATACTTTATTTTAGACTTTCTGTCTATTTCATAATAAACCTTACATTGATCCAACTATTTCAGTCAGTCTCTTGACAACTGATGTTGGAATTGGTGAACAATTTCGGATATTTTACGAGTAGGTCGGAAAAAGGTATTGAGATTCTGTTGGTCAGATCTAGGTCGTTTAGTGGGCAATGCGTCTTTGGTGCTCTCCTGAACAGTGACGGTTGTGGCATGAGATGAAGATGGCTGTGCTTCAGTACTATTTTTGAGTTCTAACACTTCAAATTTTGAAACTTTTAGCTTGTGTACTTTATCGAGGTGTTTCTCTAGACAACTTGTTGACGAGCCTTTGCATGAAATTTTTGGACATAATGAGCAATGGGCCAAGTTCATTATTTTTGAATCTTTTTAAAAGTTTTTCTAGACTTTTATGTTTGTTTATCCATTATTATAACCTATATATATATATATATAACCTTTTTAATCTTTAGATTTCATTTAAGGTTTTTATATTAATAAAAAAACCTATAAAGAAATTGCAACATTAAACTACTAACAAATAACAATCTTATACGTCTTACAATGTGGATCAATTAACTAGGTACTCTTACTTACCAATTAACTAGCACGTATTTCATGTACCTACACAACTGATAACACAAAGAAACAAAATTATCTTCTCTAAATTTAAATAAAACGGACAACATAACCTCAATCCACCGGCCGGCCGGCGTACTTAATTTTTTTTTAAAGTTAAAGGCCTGGATACCGGACTTTTAGCAATTACAGCAAACAAACAAATATTTTTTCTGGTAATATTTATGTAGCTGCCCTTGTATTTGATAATACCAATTATATTTTTTATTTATTATCAATTGGTTGATTTTCTTCTTTAATCATTGGTTCTTTGTTTAAATCAACGCTTATCACAGGATCATACATTTCATGTCTATTAGTTGTTGGTTCATCCGGTTCATCAATCCGTTGAATATTTGATGGTAAACCTAGAGCAATAATGTTTTGGATATCGTTGCTCAAAATATCCATAGGCAATGCTTCCATTTGTGGAGAATTTGCATTGAACACCGAATACAATTGGTGTACTATTTTAAGATTCTCGACCGCGTCAGGTATATTTTTTGTTAGTTTTGATTATACAACTGTTTCCATAAATGTTGAGTATGTTATAACACGATTAACCTTTCATTTTGTTGCGTTGGAACATTTTCATACATATTATTGTTTGTACCCCCTAAACATTTGCTGTAATCAATGGCATCAGGGTCAAAGGGCACCAAACCACAAGTTCTGAATCCATTAATGAGAGTTTCAGGTTTAATTCACATTTTTAATGCCATGACCAGTACACTGGTAAAGTTAACTTTTGTAATTGGTTCTCCTTGGTTTTATATATGCCACATCTTTGTAGCTTCTTTCCAAGCTTTCCTTAACAGGTCTGACAACAGCTACGTCGGCTGGCTGAAGGAAGGATTCGTGTGGCATTAGGATACAGTGCTATTACCTATATGCCTAATTCTTTGCAAAGTTTTCTTATTTCATAGGTAAGATGACTCTTGTGGCCATCCAAAAAATATATAACAGGCAATTCTTTAATTATATAAGATTGACCAATGTTATACTCATACACAATATCAGTATTCTTTCCGACATATATTATGAAATCGGTAATATAATCCGTTTTCGTATCGGTGATTATAAAAAGCTTTACACCAAATCGACTCCTTTTTGCAGAGACATGCCTTTGACTAATACTAGACTTTCATCTATGCAGAGATTGAAATATGGAACAAATGTAGATTTAAATTTTAACATAGTATGTTTAACCAGAGGTCTCACTTAGTGAGTTTATCAACTGGGTTTTCTTGCTCGACATTCTGATCTGTAGCGATCTCTACACATTAATTGGTTAAACATAGGCTGGTACAGTAGATTATTAATTCTGCCAGCATTTCCTTTCATTTCAGCCATATAAACCTTTTTAGTCAATCTTTCATCCTTCATTCTTTCAACGTGTCCAAACCAGAGCGTAAACTACTTTTCTTTATTTTAGTAACATCATTATCTTTCAATCCGCCTTCTTCTCTAAAATGAATAAAATAAATTAATATTTTTTTTAACATAATTGCGAAGCTGAATCAAAATAATAAACGTTTTGCTTTGTAACGTCAACGTTAAATAAATCCCAGTGAACATTATCAATATTTAATGGAAAAATGCTCTCTTTATTGTTCCATTCTCTCTAAATATAAAAAAAAACTTTCGACATTTTTGCATGATTCATAATATTATTTTACTAACTTCATACGGTACATATTTCTAGTAGTATATAAAGTAGAATTAAATATAAACAAATTTACGCAGTAATCAATAACAAAGTTATCCAACCATTCCTTGTTATAAAGACTTAACATAATGCAATGTCTCTAACCTAGCGTCAATAAAGCTAGAATTGGATCAGGTTTGGGGCCGTACTGATTTGGTAAATATTGTAGACCTATTTTTCGATGTCCAAGCTATTTCAGTCATATCTTTTTTCAGAAGTTGAAAAATAAAATTCTAAAAAATAGGGCATCTAATTTGTTTCAATACGAATAGATGTGCCTTAATTAAACTAGAATGGGATCATTTTTGAAGCCGTAATGGTTTGGTGAAAATACTAAAACCCAGTTTTTCGAGGTTTTATGATTTTTCACTCGTATTATTTTCAGAATATAAAAAGAAATTCTAAAAAATACGGTATCTAGACTATTTTAATCCGAACATAGTCTGCGTCAATAAAACCAATATCGAATCAGTTTTGGGGCCGTGTTGATTTGGTGAAATTTTCATTCCTATTGGTCGGCAAACTTCAGCCTCCATTGGCTAAACGAGGGAGACTTGTTCTTCCGCTGGGTACCCTGGAACTGTAACTCGGTTTCGGGAGCTATAAAGACAACCCGAGAAGAAAGAAAAAAAAGAAGACTCTAAACTTCTGCTTTCTCTCTTCCGACCCCAATCAAGTGGAGTTTTTTTCTTCCTGGTGATACACTCTGAAGACATGGAATTTGGCGTTGGTGAAAGCTTTGCCAGATTAAGTTTATTACTGTTACAATAAGTTTTATTTTGAACACAACCGTCTGAAATAAGTCTAATGGTAGAAATGTTGATTGAGAAATGATTAGTTTTGTTTAGATGGTAATAAACAACGGATGTTACAATTTTTTTAGTGTTTTCTGTCTAGACATTCCGAAGACATTATTTTTGTTGAGTGGCGCATTTGAAGTTCTTTCTAGATGTCGATATTAAAAAGATTAAGTTGTCTACTGTAGTAACATCATTGATCTGGTACTTTAAGCACACTCATGTTCTCTTGGCAATCATATGAAACAGTTTTGACGCCCTTTTCCGTCTTCAGAACTTTGATTATAAGCGTTAAACTCGTTTGCCCTTGTTGCCTTTGATTTTCGGTCGCTGTGGGGTGGTTGCGCAGGTAGACTAAGCGCGTGCGCAATTTCTTTGGTCTACCCACCAAAATGGGGGTAGACTGTAGCTCGCGCCATAAAGCTTGCGCAAGCTCAAAAGCGTAGCTTGTAATCATTGAATTGCTGAAAATCTTTGTTTGTTCTCGGTTTGCAGTTTTGCACTGTTTGTTTTACCTGAGGACAGAGTCCACATACTTCATTTGACCGTGTGGTCATTGTTCCGTGTTCCGTCTTTTTGTACAATTTTAAATTGTGAAGGCAAGATGGAGCGTGTAGCTCACAAATAACTTATATGTATTGCAAAATATTTAAGAGAGAGCCAGCCGGCCTCACCCCACAGAATATAACATATAATATAGTTATAATTGTCTGAGTCTGAGGTTTCTTACCAACTATCATCATCATCACAGCCAAGTCCATTTTATCGGTTACTGTCAGAATTGCTTTGACCGTGGACACAAATATTTTCCCTATCAGAGGCGATGATTTTTGTCCGGCTTCATTTACAGGTTGTTAAAACTGTTATATTTTCTTTTGCAGTACCGTAAATAGTTCTTGAACATGGTTTTCGATCTCACCAACAACTTTTGTCAATGTTGGATCGAGGCACACAGAGGTTTCGTCAAAATTCAAAATCTAGTGCGGTTTGTCGAATAATTTTGGTACCAGCTATTCCTTGCAACTGATTGTGAAGATCCACTCTTCACTCGGCACTCTCGCTATCCTGTGCCGTATTAACTTGTTTTGAGTCTTGAGTACCTTGCTTGAGTATTGACATTATTTTTCAACAAATGTCTTCGTTGCGATGTAGTTTGCAATTGATTTAACCCTTAATTAGGCGCATGGGGTCGACAATTTCATATTTAAAAAAATGTGTTGGAGTAGTTGGAGCGCGTCAGCGCACTTTATAGCTTCCTAGCTCCCCGCGGGGTGAGTAAATCAATCTCGTCCAAAACATCAACGCGTATGCACGTGTCACTACCCTCTTGGTGCCTGACCCCATGCGACCACATCTGTAACACTGTTGACTAACTTGACTTGAATGACTAGACCACGACTGCTTGTTCGGTTTGTTGTATACCGGACCATTGACTTTGTTAAACTTTCCAGAGTTATTCTGATTTGGATGAAATTGATTTTGACAGTTTGACTACTCGTATTCCTTGACTGCATATTTGACTGTGACTGGCGATTAATTTTATCGATAACGTTGTTTCCAAGGTTTCTTGTTTGAATTGAAACAAACTCTTCTTGGAGAAAAATTGTTTTACTAACTTGTTTTGTTAAGTTAGGTGTACTCAGTAGTTCTTATATTTTCTGACTTAATTCCGCATATTAATTGATCGTTGCATGCAGATTCTGCATATGCTTCAAAGTTGCATTTTGCAGGTAATTGTTGTAATGCCGCTATAAAGTCGATGCTTGACTCTGAATCCATTTGCATTCTTCTATAGAACATATCTCGATTTGTCGATTCGAGACCTGCAGGGCTAAGATGACCGCCCGCGAGAAAATTTTGTCGTGCATTATCTCGCGTCTTGACGAGATATCTCTATATGTCGACGGATGCTAACATGACAGCCTAATTTACTCGATTTCTTCTGTCAAATGGTATCTCTCTCGACAGACTCTAACATGACGCCTTATTTTTATCGAAATCTGACACTTATAATCGAGATGTTTGTCGTCGATACTTCTATTGACGACAAACTGCGAGAAAAAATTAATTATAATTTTATTTTAATTTTACAATGGTAGTGCCCTATTTTAATTATGTATTAAATATATACGAGGAAAGGGAGGCACGAAAAATACAACGCCGACGTATAAGGGACTTGTGCGATCCATTCGACCTCCGAAGCTAAGCTTTGTGGAGAGTATCAAAGCCAATGGCGTTGCATATTGTCGAGCAGTTGCGGGGCTTGGGCTTGCCTGTCCACATAAAGGTATGTACATATAAGGTTTTGCCATTTTCTATCCTAAATAATCTATCTATCTATAATCACGCCTTTCATCCCAAGAGGGGTAGGCAGAGACAATCGAATGCCATTTGTTACTATCCTGACATATCTCTTTTGCTTCTTTTATATTCACCATACCTTTCATACATGATCGGCGATTGCGTGTACTTTTAATATTTCCATCAATCAACATATTTTTTATATGTTCAATAAAAGTACATCTAGGTCGTCCTCTGCCAGCATTTCCTTTCACTTCAGCCATATAAATCTTTTTAGTCAATCTTTCATCCTTCATTCTTTTAACTCGTATATCATCAATCATAAAGTCTATATTATAAAATGGTTTCAGTAGGAACTTCATGTAAAATCAACTATTAAAACAACAAAAAAATTTACTTAATCTATGTAATCAAAACTATTTAACAAAATATTTTTAGTCTTCCATATTCTCGCTATTCGGTTGATCTGTGTACTGCTGCGGGCTGTAGCTGCGTCTCCTGCAAAAAGTAGTATTTTTTAACATTGTACTTAACATTTACTGTTGTAGGTGACTCAGACTACCCACTGGAGCCCTGGCTCATGACTCCCAGTGTTGCACACAGAACCAAACACACCCGAACAGCGCTCTACAGACTTTATTATTCCTTGCTCAGGGATATCGTAGTTTTTTATTAGTGATATAATTTTTAAAATCGGTTCTGTAATTTTCAGTTTATTCATTACAAACAAAAAATCAAATCTTTTCTCTTTATAATATTAGTATTATTAGATATTATTATATGTAATGATGTGTACCTTAATTAAATAATTTAGCTCAATTTGGGCTTTGAGGAGTCGTTCGGGAGGGTGGCTCTTGGGAATACGTTGCCTAGTTTTAGTTGGCGCTGGTGATATTGGTGCTGCTGGTACATCACGCGGTACGTCACCTTTGAACTAAAACAAATAGTAAAATAGTTGTAAGTAAATGTCAAACACACATATCCTCTGATCGATATAGTAGGTAGACTTGTGTAGCTCGCGAGCGAAAGATAAAAAATATTTTGGCTTACTTATTTTTTAATTGTATTGTTATAAATCGATGTATAAATAAATATCACACATCGATGTAATATCACACTATCACATAAGATTCATTTTGATTAAACTCAGAGCGGCTCAGAATCAGATGAATAAAAAGATATCATCTTCGACGTATAAGTAAGAGATAGTCGATTTAAATGAGCAATCTGAGAACACTGAGAGCGGAAATAAAGTCATTACGTCTTCGTAATTAAAGCACAATATGCGTTGCGTAGTTCACCTTATTTTAATGAGAAATATTAGAAATGGTTTTTGTTTTTTTATTGAATTAGTTCAAGGTCGTCCACGCATTATAATAAATCATGATCCTTGCATTTGAATTGTTAGTTAATTTCTCGATAGTTATTTGTGGAAATAATTATTTTTGAGCTTTTTTGCAGTGAAAGTAAATGAAAGTAACTATATACTATTTAAATAACTTTCACGTGTAGTGTGATTTATTCTGTGGTGATTTATTATGTGATGTAATTATATTGTAACTGTATGTACGTTTATAAACTTATTCCCTACTTATAGTGTATACAGTATACTGTATAATGTGTATAATACTTACATAGTGTAAATAAAACTAGTTTTAAAACATGCCAATGTAAATAAAAAACGAAGTGCCATCTGGGACCATTAGTAGGTATATATACTTACATCTACGGGCGACTCATCTGGACCAACTCCCACCGCCATGTCCTTGCCGACCAGTGTCCAGTATTTGCAGAGCATTATCAGAAATGTCAGGTATTACTAGAAAGTTGCCTGTGGTGTTTCTGGCTTCATATAAGCGCCGCACCCTCGGCTCTTGCCTTTCTTTTCTGATCTCGCCAGCACTGAAATATAGTATAAAAACAAAAATAATCTGCTGAATAAAATGTTTGCTTGCTTTCATTAAGTACTTGTATATTTTTTTATATTAAATAAGAAACTAATATTAGTCCTTTAGGGCTCCGTAAAAAAGGAACCCTATTGTTGTGCCAACAATGTCTATCCGTCTGTTAGGTACGCTGTTAGTTCTAAATATAATTAAACTTACCACTTTCCACTGCTCTATTGAGCGACTTGGTCCGACCTCGTCAAGAGCAGCTTTTAATTGGCCCCACTGCCGCTCGTGCTGGGAAGCACCCTGCGGAGTCTTAAAATCCCCAGCCGCAAAAATTTGCAAAAATCCGCAAAGCCGCAGAGCAAAAAAGTGGTTGCTCATATACTGACTGGCACAAAAAAGTTATTTGTGCTTTTGTACTACGACTTCTGAAACATTGTAGAAGGCATATCATATAACTATTATTATGCTGCTCGCATTGTTTGATAAGATAGAGATTATGATCCGAATAAATACTATAATAATAGGTACTTAACTACTTACGTTTTCTTGTTTGTTGTCATAGTTATCTATTTCCTTTTGCAAACAAAACTTTTTTATTTTTTTCGGTTAAAACAAAACTCAAAAACAAATAATTTGGCCGGCAACTAAAAATCGTAAAAATCTCAAACCTCCCGCCAATAGTTTGTGTATATTGCGCGGTCGCGTTCACAGATTGTAGGGATTATGGTCGCGTTCTTACGCAAATCTTTCAAAAATTGAACGAATGAGAATGAATGGAAATCAGTGTTGCTAGAAAAAAATAGGTTAAACGGCAACACCGATATCTCGATCGAGTAATCGCGAGATATTTCTCTCTCGTGTTGTTCATGTTAGAGTAAATGACAAATCAATTGATATCGAGAAGTTTGTCGTGTCGTCCGCGAGATATCTCGCGGGCGGTCATCTTAGCCCAGCTGGCGGATAATACTTGTCTCTTGTTTTTGTATTTGACTTTTCTTCTCGTTTGTGATTGAAGATAATGTAAATCACACAACAGTCTAATACTGTCACTTATTTTGTCTATGTTTTCTTTGTCATTATTTGTGATTAGGGACTGGAGTACACTGTTGATGGATGCTATAATTATCTTGTTTTTCCATTATTTTGTTGTCTCGTAGCTGTCCACTTGGAGATAGGCTGTTTTTAATATCTGAAGGCAATGTAGGCGCATTAACAAAACAGTTTTTTAATGTTGGAATTTTGTTTATGGTTTTTTCTTTCATGTCTTGTGGTAGACTAGCTTGTATGATGCATTGCCAAATTTTTGCTATATCCGGATGAATGGAAATTGTATTTTTTACAATAGGTTGTTCTCCTAATAATGACACTGTCAGATTCAATAATCCTCATCCTTTTAGGCTTTACAGGTTGGTTCTCTGAAAATTAATCTGAATGTATTCGAATCAAACCAGCCGGATTTGGTTTTGTTGTATCTGGTTCCTTAAGGCCCAATGACACACCAATTTGTCCACAAATTATAGGCTTTAAATACGACATATGGTGGAAAAATTTCTTCACTTGCCGAAGCTGAGAACATAACAGATATCGCCGTCTTGGTATTGTTTAATGTTTTATTTGGGTGTTTAGTAACTGCTTTAAATATACATTTTTGGGATCCTGGGTTATCAGAAAAATTAGTTTCATCATAATTCACTATGTGCTCTGGATTGACATTAAGCAGTGAAATCTTCAAATTTTCAAAATATGTATTATAGTCCTGTACGCTCTTACTGGCTCGGGATTCTTTAATATTATTTGTAGAACGTACCGTCAATATATTTTTGTGACGCTTCTAGAAGTTTCTTACCCACTTTTGACCCGGCATTTTGTTGTTAAAAATACCGCTGAGTCCATTTTTAACTAAATAATAATAATAACTAGTTATTCTTTGTTCATCAGCTGGTGGCAGTTTAGTAGGACATCTAAATTTCTTCATGTGTTTTTGTTTGTCTTTATTTAATATCGTACGACGTGGTATACCGAACTGTTTCTCGGCGTCGTATGAAGTAATATTCTTATTTTCAACTAAACTTACAGCATTATTTAGTAAGCTCTCATCGTAATCTTTATATTTTCTTCGAGGCTTGTTCATTTTGATCGTCCTTCAAACAAAAAGAAAATCGGAGTAAGTAGGTACTTATTATTTTTTATTTACTTTTTTTTGTATTACATTCTAACGACAAACAAAAACATAAAGCAAGAAATTATCTAATTTCCTTAATACATATATATAGGTCACGTGTCATCCTAATAAAATATAAACAAGTGTGTCAACCCTAGCCTCGGGAATGTTTGGTACACTTGTTCGGAAAACATGCCAAACTTTGCCTACACTAGCTTTAAAACTAACAATATTTTATAGAATGAGTTTAAATCAAGTTCGAATTATACATATTTTATTGACTTACTTCAAAAGTTTTTCCACAACTCTCGTAACCGCCTTTGCCCACTTTGGTTTGACACACGACACTTAGAAGGCACTTCAGAGTCACGCAATTTAAATATTTGGGACATTGGGTCACCGAAGATCTGGCGGATAATATGGATCTGGATAGGGAGCTTAGGGCGCTGTCCGTCCAGTGTAATATCCTTGCAGATTCGCACGTTGCACATTAAATCTTTTGTCAATCGGGTGCTGCTACGGTTGCCGCGGTTCTGTAGGTAGAGCGTCCGCCATGTTCGCTTGCGCGGGTATTGATGACTTATACGCCGTTATGCGCAAGAGGTGCGCATCATTTCAGTGTGTGATCAATTTTATGTTACTTTTATTTTTATTACCAACTATAGAATAATAATATATATTGTAACGGCCGATCACATTTTTTTCAGGATATAATGTTAATGTTGCTTATTTTATTACCAAGGGCAGATGTCAGATGTTACACATCATATGCGACTACACTCTCGTTTTTTAAATTTTTACATAACGTCAACAACCCATTCTCATTATTATAATAATATTTATTTCCGAACATTTGATTTTTTCTACAATTCTGATCTATCTAGGTAATAATAAAGCTGAACAGTTTGTTTGATCGCGCTAATCTCTGGAACTGTTCTAATTGCATTGAAGAGCCCAAACCTTGAGTAAGGTTATATCTATACTAATATTATAAAGAGGAAAGATTTGTATTTTTGTGTGTATGTTTTTAATGAATAAACTCGAAAACTACTGTGCCGATTTAAAAAATTCTTTCACCATTGGAAAGCTACATTCATCCTGAGTGACATAGGCTAGGTATGTTCTATTTTCAAAAAATTAGGGATCCTTACTAAAACTCCAATAATGTAACCCAAGGTGTAAAAAATTAACCTAAGAAATTCCTTACATCGCGAGCGCTGCGAAAACTATTGATGGTATAGAGGTAGTGGTAGTGGGTAGGAGTAGAAGTAGGGGTAGGGGTAGGTAAAGGGTATATTTTATTTTGTTCGTAAATATCCACGGGGGAAGCCGGGGGCGGAATGCTAGTAGGCTATATCTACGACCTAAAGAAGCGGAGCAGTAACCATTAACGCGGGTGCAACTGTTTTGTAAATATTTTTTGTAAGATTATTTGTAACGTACCTACCTAATAAAATTATTATTTTTATGTTTTTAGTATTTTATTATCCTCTATTCATTGCGATAGGACAAGATTGCCAAGTCTGGCTAAAACTCAGATTTTAGCAAAACAACAATTTAACAAAAATATTTGATCTTTATTCATCATCATTATATACACAACATAAAAAGGATTATATTTGTAATTTTATTATTATATACATACAATAATTAAGTACTTAATGTACTTAAAATATAATATCACATAGTTATAACTTATCTCACAAAAGTTGTAAGTAATAATTTATACAATAAAATATAGGATATGACACTGACCAACATTAATGACAAGAATAATGAATATACAAAAATATGTTAACTCGCGCCAAATAAGTTGTATGTGCTCTTCTGTTCAGTTTGGCTCAAATTATTATATAAATTGATATTCTTGTACTATCAATAAACAAGATATTTACGATCTGTCAATAAAGAACCTAACACTGATTTCAGCGAACCTTGTTTTGAGATTTTGGACCTTAACAGAAATGGCAATACACAACAATTCGAATGACTCGAGGGAGGACTTCCAACGAGCGTCGTACATGTAAGCGTTGTTGTCGTTAAAAACTGGTCACTTGGATAACGCTCTTGAAAGTAACTCTTCTTTCGACGGTTAGAGATTTGACAGTTTTTTTACAGAAAGGTAAATTAATGAGTGCAGTTTCAGTTTCAAAATTCAATACAATTATAGAAATGGCTAATACACACAATCCAACTAGGACTGAGAGTAAAACGGAAACTCCTTAACGCGTGTCGTTGGAAAATTGTATATAGGTATGCCAATCTTTTAAATATTTTCATTTAAGTATGTAATATATTTAAAGAAAATCAGACTATAATAAAGATCCCGGAACCATGTTGTCGGCCCAATGGGTACCTTTTAGCCGATGGTATTTGTGAGGCTATACCTAACGAGTGGCCAGTACTGTTGAGGGATATTTAGATGGAAAAGCATCTTGCCAAGTTTTTTAATTATAACATTTCTTCTTCTTTTCATATATGGCAACAGTGCTGACTTATCGTCGCAATTCTGCCAGTCTCCAGTGTTTAATCTTGTGCAATAGTAAGCCGATAAATCGGTAGCTAAGATAATCCCGCCGACTGTGATATGTCTTATTAATCACTGACTAATCACAACCATCACCGCGCGAACGGGATTAAACCGGATTCCCCATCACGCCACGACGAGACGCGAGCGTCAGCCGCCATGACTGGATGTGGAATCCATTATAAAATTTAATCACTTTCTCATATTGAATGACAAATTTGATTGAGGAAGATAAACATATTATAACTAAACAGTTGTTGAACTACGTTTAATATTAAGACGGTAAGTCGATACAATATTGTACAATCATTGGTTTCAAATAACTATGATCACAGAATAGCCTTAACAACATTTGAAAGAAGAGTCACAGAGTTTGTCGATTTAGCCTCATTTTATAGATTTTTGAGGCTAGAACTTAGTCAACGGTTTATGATGTTGTTGCTTTTAGGTATTTGAATAATGAGAGGAATGCGATTATGTCCAGTGGTACCACAAGTAAAAGAAAAGAGTTGAGAAATGGGGAAGAATGTAACTTTTACCTAAATGAAGTATTAAAAAAAGGTTAAATAACGTGCATGCATGAAACGATGTATGGATGTGGATGAAGCAAGAGAAGTATGCAAATATCGAGAGAAGTGGTAGTAGCCATTGCCTGTGGCTAAACTTATGATAAATATACCCTAGGCTAGGAGGGGCCACAGAAGGCTGAATAATATTTGTTAGTCAAATCCGTCTCGAAGGACCAATGTTTATGAGTGGACTGTATTTTTTTAGTTTATTGAAATAAGTACACCATTTTCTGTTTCCATTCGCCATTGAACCAATTTGGTATGTAAAGTAAAAACTAAGGTGTGGTTTTATATTTTTATTTTAATGATTCAGTTATTAAAAAAACAGAGCCATTCTGCCCCATTTATCAACTCTTACTGTAGTACCACGTGGCATGTCAAAGGTCTTGAAGTTGGCACTACTTTTAACACAAACGAGTAGTAGGTACCACGAGACTGAAACGTTATTGTACGTAAATCATGACGTCACTTTGTCGTCTGTTCACAAAATTTTGACAATTTATTATAAAGAACTACTGCATACAAAGCAAAAATATATAAAAACGTACCTTGGTTTTTACTTTACGTACCGAATTGACGAATTGAAATCTATAGACAAAATAAAATCTTGGAAGGGGTTTGCAAGACTACATGCAGGCGAAGTCGCGGGCAATAGTTAGTAGATTATATAAAACGATATATTATATGGCGATCATTATACTAAAATCTAAATTGGTATAAAACAAACTTATTTCTAATATACATAATTTAAGTAAACTTTAAAATTAAGTAAAAAATTATTGCATTTTCACAAGGAACATAAATATCTCTTTGTTCATAACATTAACTATGTAACATCACGGCATTTACACCTTGCGGCGTGACCAGAGACACTGGTAACAAAGTTTACATTTAGCCAGTATTATCTATATATCTACCTACTAATAATAAAGCTGGAGAGTTTGTTTGTTTGAACGCGCTAATCTTTTTGCATTTAATAGCCAAATAACATCACACTACGACTCAAAGGAGCGGAGCAGCAACTAAGGCACAGCTAGTTCTCTATAAAGAGCATCTGATTATATGAATCTTACTTGTGATGTTTTCAATTAAAAAATCTTGAAATGTAGCATTTAAAAAATATCGTTGCTCGGAGAAAACTTTTACTTCTGTTTTTCAAACTTCAAACAAAGCTCAAAAGTTCAAACACCTTAAATTACGAATTTTGAAAAAAGGGAAACATACATAATATTTAGGGGCAGTAGAACGTAGGTATTCTCCGTTTGTACGAAAACGGGCGCGGTAGGTAAACACAGGCTCTAATCCATTCAACCTTGAAAGAAGTTACTGAACAAAGTTCATGATAGGTATCAAAAGCAGGCCTGCGTTTGAACCATATATACTGGCGGTCTACTAGAGACCAAAAAATTAATGTGCGTGACAAATGTGTAATTCTGTGGAATTTCCATCTTATATGAGTTACGTGATTTAACTTAACACGTAACCATAATTAATCACGTCTACTAAACACTAAATTATAACAGGATATTTTACAAAATATTGACAAATTACTACTGACTTTAGACTGTTACTGTATTCAAAAACGGTCTCGTCTATCTGTCTCGCTTTAACATACGCATATATAATATATGCGCCTTCTCTTTTGCATTGCCAATCTAGTGGAGCGCCAGCGCTACTATACTGAATCTATGGTTTGAATTGAACTGATATTTCTATAATTACTTTGATTTCTTTTGGCACAGCCTTTGGGGCCATATAGATGTATAATTCTCATTGGTATTATAAATACATATATTTGTACACACAAACACACAGTCACGGCCTTTATAGCTTGCTGTGTAACAGTGTCCACTTGCAGACAGTGGTCCACATTGAACAGAACAGTTGGCAAACCTGAAAGTCGACTATATTTGTCACACCTTAGGTATATTTAAAGTGACTTCATTTTTGTCGTTTTCATGCAATTTCTGGTAAATAACCGCGTCGTGAACTGTTGGGAACGTTTGCACCTGCAGTTGCTCCATTTCTAATGAATTGTACGTCTGAATCATTTCTAGAACTGGGCCTGTAAAATAAAAAAAAATTACAGTTATTTCACAGTACTTCAAACTTAACGGCTTTTACGTTATATGATTATTATGTTAAAATACAAACATAATAATAGTAGTTTATGATACGGGATCATAATAAAGGTAGGTAATTAAATAAAACACAATCTTTTTTTTAATAGCATCCACAAGTGTTTTAATTCCAAGTTATGTGCCCGTTCATACACTACTTTATCTAAACCCATGCAATAGTACAAAACAAATTTTGAACCAAGATATTTTTCTTAATCGACAAATTGGCGGCATATCGCGGTTACCTAGTTTCTGCGCATGCGCGTTAACTGTCAAGTGACTCCCACATGGGAGTGTCGATATTTTCATAGAGTTTAATGTGGCTGCATAAAACATATCCTTTGCCCTTTCTGCATTTTAAAAAAAACATTACGATATCGTTTTTGTATGAAAACTTCGGTACTATAATACATACGGTAAATAAAACATATCATTATGAAGTATAATTCGATTTTGTAATAGAGATTTTACGTTATAAGAGTAGATAAATATAATTAATGATTGCAAACGCTATGTTCCCGCAAGTTTGACGTCCTAGATCGCCTTTCCCATTTAAAACATCACAAAACGATACCAACGAAACCTAAGGTAACTGGTCAAAGATCAATAAATTGGCGAAAGGGGGAGCCAGTTTATGGCTTAGGTTTAGTACTCTATGACCTCTCACGATTAGGAGCCGAGTATTAATTCGAGGGTTAATAACTGATCGCAACAAGATCAAGACAAACAGAATAATCAAGGGCCATACCATTAGCTCCAGCCAGTAGTACGTGAATGTTGCTCCCTCTGAGCTCGTTATGTACTGCAACTAACGTTTTAACACCGGGCGCGTCCACATATGATAACGCTGATGCATCCAATATCAAGCAATGTACCTGGAAAATTATATAAAATAGGAATAAGTACTAGTACTTCTTCTTTTTTTTTTCACGGGTTGCCTTACAACTCCTGAAACCGTGTTATCGGTCCGAGGGTAGGCAGCGGAAGACCAAGTCTCCCTCTTCTAGCCATTGGTATAACGAAAATCCTGTCATAAAGTTCTGACCGAAGAAATGGTACGGAATCCTCAACGCGCAAGTTCATGTACAATAGGGCTGTAGACAATTTTTTTAAATACTTTTAAATTATAGCTGTAATTAAACTATACGTAATAAAATATCTAGATTTTATTTTATTTGTATTTTCATTAAAAAATCATTTTATTTTTCAAATTCCCGCGAAAACGTTGATGACGTTTGACCAACAAAATATTGGTCACAGATTAGATAAAATTACAAGGAAATAACTTAGTCACTGACAGAGTGACAGGCAGTTACATATAATATAGTTACTAGTTTGTGGTTATTTATTTGACATTTAGGATATAGTGACGTCACTTTCCGTTTGCGGTCACGTGACCGGAAGTATCTTTATGATTTTTCTTTTTGATATAAAAAAGGGGTCTCCTACAATATCTCTAAAATGTTTTGATATAATTTTAGAATATATAGGTACATAAGATATAACATTACATTCTATAATTATTCATTTGCTATAATTTTTTTTAAACCTAAAATCGATTTCTGTAATTTTCAAAATCACTATTATCAAAATATATAAAATTAAGTTCTATAATTATTCATTTGCTATAATTTTTTTTTACCCTAAAATCGATTTCTGTAATTTTCAAAATCACTATTATAAAAATATATAAAATTACATTCAATAATTATTTATTTGCTATAATTTTTCTTTTGTCTAAAATCGATATCCGTAATTTTCAAAATCACTATTATCAAAATATATAACATTAAATGATCTAATTTATAATTTGCTATAATTTTCGTTTTATCTAAAATTGTTTTCTATAATTTTCAAGATGTCTAAATTATCAAAAGGTACAACATTTAATTATGTAATGATTAATTTGCTATATTTTTTCCAGTTTATTTGCGAAATATTTATTAATATATAAAAATCTTCCTTACTTATTATAAATAATATATATATAGGTATCATATCCGTTATCAATAAGTGATGGTTGTTTAGGTATTTATGAGTTTCTGACGCTTCGCCGTCCGCTACCGCGGAACGCTCGCTTCGCTCGCTCGTCTCGCTTCGCTCGCTCGTCTCGCGCTCTGTTTTAGCACTATTCGAACCACGCTCGTCGCTTCGCTCCTCGCTAACCTATTTTTATTTACAAATTAGGGGAATAGGAATCGAAAATTACTGCAAAAGACATTAACAAAATCTACTGTAAATTTTAATAATAGTACTTATTTAAATTGATTACATTATAGAAAATTATTTTTTATGATTATATATTTGTAAATGTAAATAGAATGAAGTTATACGTTTAATAATATAGTGAGTACACTTATTTTAACAATCCATTAGAGCAAATGATATTATAGATTAATAAATTTATAGAAATTGAATTTATATATTTAGAAAATTATAATAACTGCAATTATAGAAAAGTAACCATTAGTGCAACTGAAATTAGAGATTATAAAAATTATAAGACATGAGATTATATATTTTCAAAATTATAGTAACAGCAATTATAGAAAAGTAGCCAGTAGTGCAATTGAAAATAGACATTATAAAAATTATAGGACTTGAAATTATATATTTTGAAAATTATGGCAACTGCAATTATAGAAAACAATACGTTATAGGAATTAATATTATAGATTTAAAAAAATATATCAAACAAATTTATAGATTTTTAAAATTACAGGAGCTAAATTTATAGAAAATGAATATTTATAGCAACTAAAATTATAGCTTCTGAAATTATATATTTTATTTTAGAGCATTTGAGAGGATACCATAAAAAAGTCCATGAATTAAACAAATAAATAAACATTATTTTCAGTGATTATACGTTATAAACTATATAAAAAATATTATTGTGTATTTATTTTCTTTTACTGTCTACACCCCTATTCTTAAAAGACGTTATAATTTAAAATAGGTTAAACCCCCCCCTAGCCCTGGGGGGTCACGACCTTCTGGTTGTAAAATATATAGAAGTGATAAACTGACCCTGTTCCCAATATTAGGATCCCACTCGTACGTGTCACTTTTACTCAGATTGTTGTCCTCGTCACTTATTTCAGTTTGCTCAGAGGGTTTGAGGTAACCAATTTTTCTGTACAGATTAGCTCTGAACAGATTTTTGCTCGCAAAATTCAATCCGCCACAATAATGGAATATCTTTAATCCCGGTAATTCTTCAGCCTGTAAAAGTAAAAATAATTATAATATTGATAAATCGTTTATCTCTTGACATGGATGAGGCAAGAGAGAAAACATTACTAAAGATTGAGAGAAATGGCGCTCCATACTCTCCGCCTACCCCTTTAGGAAACAGGCGTGAAGGTAAGGTGTTTATATGTATGTAATTTATCTTCATGTTTAAGATATCGAGCAAATGATGATGATAATTCATTAAAGGGAGATTGTATAATTTTGTGTCGCGTTTATTAGTAACTTTACCTCAGAATAAATATTTACTAAAAATAATTCAGACAAAGAAAATTCTAGATACCGTTATATATCACTACATGTACAGGTGGGCCAAGAATTCGTTAACATTTGAAAAAATCGTATAAAAAAACCATTTGACATATATAAAAAATTGTGTATTTACGAGAAAGCTAATTAGTTGGATTTTTTTAATTATATCATCTAAATGACCACCGTTTCGACTTTTGCACTCTTCTAAGCGAGTACCGAAATTTTCGCTGATTTTTTCTTTTAGTTGACGTAGTGTATTTGGTTTATGGACCGTATGGTTAAATAACCCTATAAAACTCACTCAACACTCAAAAACACTCGGACACTGACTTAAGTCGTGTAAATCGTATTCAACGAAATAAGCGTCTCACAGTAATGAGCGAACTGTGTGTTTAAATAAAATTGTTTCACACAATAAGCGCGCTGCGGCCCCGTGAAGCGATCCATTGCGACTAAATTTCCGAGAAACGAGCTAGTGGCAAAACTCGGCCCCGCGCGACTTGTGTTTGCGTGGGGTGTTATATTTAAATGTTAACGAATTCTTGGCCCACCCTATATAAGACGAAGTACCACGACGCGTCTTACACTATGTGCCCTTTTCAAGCCAAAATAACGATCGATTTATAGAATAGATTTAAGAATAATCGATTAAAGAGGAAGGTTTACAAGTATTAAACATGGACCTATCATCTTTAGGAGTTGAGCATTGACAGTGAATCAAGTCGTGGAAAAAGTTAGCTTCAGACCGTTTTCATGTCGTACGTATGCTGTCTAATCCGTCAGAGATATAACAAAATAATGTAGGAAATAATGATCTACAAACGTATTAATTTAAATTTTATGAAATTGTTCCTGTTATAATTAAATTAAACCGATATTTTCCAGGGGTAATGCCGATACTAATATGATAAAGAGGTAAAGTTTGTAGTTCGAATGTGGAGGGTAATCTCTGAAATAACTGATCCAATTCTGAAAATTCTTTCACTAATACGAAGGTACACTAGTATTTATATAGGGGGACATCCATTAATTACGTGAGCTATTTTTCTTTAAATTTAGACACCCCCCTCCCCCTTGGTGAGATTATTGAGTGAGATTTAGTGGGGACCCCCCCCCATACGTGAGATTTCTGCTACTGCAGTTGTTAAAAAACTACATGTTTCAATTTTTACTCTCTTAAAATAAATGGATTTAACCATGACATTTCATGTGAAGAAAAAAATATATAGCAATGTTGACGTGAGATTTTCAATTATACCCCCCTCAGTTTAAGTGAGATATGGTGAGATTTTACTGGACCCCTCCCCCCCCATTTTGAGCTCACGTAATTAATGGACGTCCCCTAGGCTATATTTTATTTTGTTCTACAATATCGACGGGCGAAGCCGGAGGTGGAAAGCTAGTAGGTATATAAATAAACATTTTTTTTGTACATATATAAAATTATATTATAGTTTTGAACAAATCCTAAATATTAAAAAAAACATTGACGTGACACTGGCAGAAATGTACTTGGATAACATTTCATTTTTCGTAAGGTACCAAAATTCGAAAACCGTTTGGAGATTACATGCTAGAAAGCTTATTTTTCATTTTTTTTTTATTTTTTATATCCTTTAATTTTCGAGTTATTTTAAAAATACTGAAATATTGAAAAATAAGGATTAATAGGTGCCCTAATCTGTGCTAACCCTATAATTTAAAAATACTAATGTCTGTTGGCAGAGTTGTTAGTTATTGAACTCAGGTGTTGCCTTCTATTAATTTTACCCATTTTTATTCCATTTGAAGCTAAATTAATAATTATTCTTTAAATATAATTATAAAAATACTTCTTTTATATAATATTTTTTTGGAAGTTTTCTAGTTTCGAATGGGCTATCACAGGAAATATATTTACGAGTGAAACCGCGGACAAAAGCTAGTATTATTATATATATTATGAATAATGTTGTAGGCGATTTGAGTTCCGGCTACGGCAACACCTACTTGGAACACGGTATATTATACTCTTTGCATTTCTATAACGTATACTCTGTGGCTTGACTGACACTATCTGTCACTTTCTTTGGATGGCAGTTTATATTTCTTAATTTTAGTCCTAGCTAAGGTTTTTAGTTTATAAGTCCTCAGAATTTATAAAAATTCATAATTAAATTAAAAATATAAAAACTCAACCAAAAATAAAATATAAAAATACGTGTAACTTATTTTTTAATATATTTTTAATTAAAGTAATAAAAATGGGTGATTAAAAAAATGAAATGTTGTCCATTGCCAATCAATAAAAAAAAAGAAAAATGTCATAATATTTATTTACCATTTATTGTGAATAATATTAATTTGTTATGAATTTTTTGTAATTTATTAATTCTCATAGGTTTCTGTTTTCAATTACGATCCACATAGCAGCATTGGCAAACATTCGGAATACCTATATCAAGACCAATATATTTTCAATCACACAATATGCTTTGAAAGACAATATTAATTTAATAATTCAAATTCTAACAACTATGTATGCATATTTTAATAAGAAGAAAGAAAATGGTAATTTAAAAGTGAATTCAAACAAACCATAAAAAAATATCTTAGAAGTTCATTCAAAAAATACAATGAAAATTTTTTGCGACAAACGCTACACGTATTCGGCGAACAGCGAACCATGTCTGCTCGGCTATATAATATTAATTATTTGTTTACTTTTCAATTTAGTATTTATGGCAATTATACAGTTTTTTCTAATCGTGTTCATTGGTGCTGATGACATGAATTAGTGGTTTTCTTATTTTATTGTTTTTTTTTGGCAAAGCGCTGAGATCCTCCATCTTTTTTTTTTCTTTTATATAACCCAAAGACATCGTCCTTGTCTTAAGGTGAAGTGGTCGATGAGAAAATGAGTGATGAAAGAGCAGAACGCATTTATCTAGAATCGCGCGCACGCGAGCAGGATAGAAACAGTAAGCGATTCAACGTAAGCGATAATTTTTGTTTAAAACTCAATTAAAAAAAACATATACAACATAGAAATAATTTTACAATGAAAAGATAGATGATTACCAAAAAAATAATTTTTGTAATGATATCTACCATCTATATTATAGCCATAAAAGATAAATAAAGTTTTCAGAGGTGTATTTAGGATTTTTTTCTATCGAGTAAACTGTTTCTCATCATATTTTCAAAACAATAAAAAGATTTGTCATATCCTTAAAATCAATATATATTTTTTTCAGTTTCGTAAATAGATCAGGTTTTCTGAAAAAATTGATTTAAAATTGGATTTTGATGACTGGATCCCCTTAAGTAGGCCACAAATTGATCCGGCATCGCACCGAAAATTTCCCATTCCGGCCGCCGTATGATCTAAGCGGACCGTTTGTTACAAGAATTGGACGAGTCTGTGGTCGGTTTCGGTGGACCGTAAGCGACGCGCCGGGGATTGGACGAATGTGTGTTAGCTAATATGCGAAAGTAACACAGTCTGTTACGCTTTCACGGTTAAACCACTGAACCAATATTGATGAAATTTGAAATGGGAAAGCTTGAACCATAGGTAAGGATATTATGCTACTTCTTCATTCACTTCAAAACGAAGCGAGATAGTTGGATAGGTTCTTGGAGTGCAGGACTTACAGCTCTGTACCGCTTGATGTCCAAATAAAGGTCGGTGTCCGGTATCCTCCCCAACAAACAAGTGTACGGTTTCTGCGACCTGCAGAACAATGTTGCCACGCTCGCTATGAGACCCGCTGCCAATCTGAAAAAAAACCATACATTTTGGTGAAAATACCTACATGTGACGCAGCGCAACGAACTCAGTGAAACGCGTAACTTATTTTATTTACCTATTTTTAGAAAGATGCGATGCGATAAGATAATATAGGCCAAGATTCACGTACAAGAAACATGAGAAAGAACGATTTCACAAAAAATCGGGCTTGCCAAAATACACATTTTACAAAAAACTTCGCATCGTTAGTTCAAGTGATCTCTAACATTATGGCGTCTTTTCAAAATACATAAATTAGTCTAATTTTAAAAGAAACGTTTAATTTTAATTTTTTTATTATTTTTCGTCATTAGAAGGATAACTTTAAAATTGCGTACCGCATATAGGCTGCAGCATGTAATTAGTACGGGACAAACGTTATGAAAGGAGCTCCTAACTGTTTATTCCATTTACACGATAGTAAATCATAAATTACGGTTTTTAGAATTTTTGTATGTCCCAATATTTGCCGAATACGAAAAATCTATTGACCACAATATGGCCGTGTTAACGTGATCGGCTTTCGTGAAAGAACGTTTCAAATCGGTCCAAACAAATTTGCCGCTTCAGTGTTACTACCAACTAGACTACGGCGACGTCTACATTGGATACCCTAAACTTTGACTAACAGATTTTAACCCCAACTGATATGGCTCCGAACTCAAGTCCGGGTTTATTTAAAGTTTTAAGGATCCGTGGCTGTCGGCCATCTTATATCTGTCAAAAATATGGCAAATCTCAATTAATCATAGAAACATGAGTTTATTTATACAACATTTTCAACTCAAATTGTTGATAGTTATTATTTTAAATGGGATTAAGCCATATTTTTATTATTTAGGGTTTTAAATAGGCGTAGTTTTTATAACAAACATTGCTATTGCGAATCATTGAGATTTGCCATATTTTTGACAGAAGTAAGATGGCCGACTGCCAAGGACCCTTAACTCAATAAAATATTTAAATTACTCACCCAATGTCAATATTTATAATGACAACAGTCAAAAACGTGGCCAACCACACGAGGGCGTCTAACTTACTTAGTCGCCAAAACCTGGAAAAAATCAGATTTTTTTAAATGTAGGTAATCTATCTAAATTCAAGCAAAGCTGGGGGCTAAAACCTAGTTTTATATAAAATACTAGCTTCCCGACCCCGCCTTTGCCCGTGGATATTTTAGAACAAAATAAAATATAGCCTAAGCACCAGGCATAATGTGAAAGATTTTTGAGAATCGGATCTGTACATAGTTTCAAACCTCTTTATAATATTAGTATAGATAAACTTTTTGGCATTTGAACCTCACAGACCTAGAGGTCTACACCAAAACGGCACAATTTTGTAGTTTTCTATAATTGAATTTGCGCCGTTTCTTAGACTTTGCGATTTCCGCCGCAGCTCCCGCTATGATTGCTGTTTCTCTGAGATGAGACGGGGCTAATATGTCCACGCACGTAGCATCACATACAAGGGCCCGACCTATCTCACAGGGAATCAGATAAGTATGTTTTTTATGTTTCCTTATAACCTGTCCTCTACCGTCTAGAACTCTAGACAATATCAACGTCATCCTACTGCATTGTCTTTATACTGTGCTAACAGAGTCCGCATTGCAGACATGTATTAAGTGTGGGATTAATTGCACTAACACACTTCTATAAAAAAAAATGGTCCTTCGAGGCGGACTTCTTGTTATTTTTAAATTTTATGAATTATGGGTTGCCATACTTACTTCCTCAACTCCTTGACTTGCATGAACATCCCTTTAAGAGACACCACAATAATGGACGCCAACACGCATCTTGGTAGATCTTCGAAAAACGGTCCCAGCCACAGCAACACAACTAGTATTAAACTTGCACTAACTACAGACGTTATGGCGGTTTTACTCCCAGCCTGAAATATTTGTAATATAAAAAGAAATCTGATAAATTTTATTTCATTTAAAAAAAAGAGCGAGTAGTCGCCAATGATGTGCAACATCTAAACAATCTTAAAAAAAAAATTTCGGTTACACACTTAAATAAATAATTTTCGTATGTATTTTCTCATTCATTATTTGTAGGGACATATAAAATTATATAGTTTTTGAACAAATCCTAAATCTTAAATTTAATTCTGGTTACACACTTAAATACATAATTTTCGTATGTATTTTCTCATTCTCTCATTTCACCAAATGACACACTATACCTAAATTTATGCCACGTACATAGCGAGAGCTAAGATGTTCCACATCCAAAATTAATACGCAAAATTCTCGTAAAATTTGGAATTTTTAACCCGAAATGCGAGTTTGTCTCGAGTATTTTAAGTAACTCAAAAAACTTTTTAAAAATTAAAATCTGAAAATTATTCATGTATTTTTTTTATTACCTGATATTGTATGTAAGACCTTGATAGACTGGCGCAAATAGGTGCACAACCGAAGAAAGATCCAAAGACATTGCTTGCTCCCTAAAATAAAATTAAAAACAATTTAATTTGAAAAAAAAAATCTGTAAGAATGAAGGATGAAAGATTGACTAAAAAGGTTTATATGGCTACTTTTATTGAACATATAAAAAATGTATTGATCGAGGCAATATTAAAAGTACCTACACACAATCGCCGAGCATCTATGAAAGATATGATGAATATAAAAGAAGCGAAAGAAGTATGTCAGAATCGCAACAAATGACATTAGATTGTCTCTGCCTACCCCTCTTGGGATAAAATTGAACGAATGTGTTATGAAAGAATGACTAAACAAATATTATAAAGCTATAGTACCGATAGGAACAACAAGGAAAGGACGACCAAGACGAACTTTCATTGATCAAATAACTGATGTCCTTAAAAAAGGTCAAACGTAGTACTAAAAACTAAAAATAGACGTGCATGTATGAAACGATGTATGGATGTGGATGAAGCGAGTATGTGTGGCGACACATCGCGTCGATAGATGTCGCATCGATACTGATTTGAATTGAAACCTGTATCGCGCTATTGAAAATATTTAATATAAAAAAAAACCACACAGAGGCGTTTCCATCTAAATATATCTCATCAGAACTGGCTACTCGTTAGGTATAGCCTCACAAATACCATCGGCTAAACGAGGGAGACTTGGTCTTCCGCTGGGTACCCTGAAACTGTAACACAGTTTCGGGAGCTGTAAGCTGTAAGTCAACTCGGGAAGAAAGAAAAAAAAAGATTGTCATGGCATGATGACTAAAAAATTCTAATTAGTCCGTCAGTTAGATTATCAGAAAATATTGGACTCGTATTTTTTCTTTTGTCAATTAAACAAAAAATGATGAAGATATATAGCCCGCTAAAATTCCGCGTGACGTCACATTTGAGTACACTTTTGACCTAGAAGTGACGTCACCGGCCCCCACTCCCAAACTTTGACGGGCTTTATCTCGGTATTTTTTTGTTTGATTGACAAAAGAAAAAATACGTTTCCAATATTTTTTGATAATCTAAATGTCGGACTAAATATAATAATACACTATGTTGCAAAAAAAACGAGCACTTAAAACTTTATTGGTTATTATTATATTTTGAAGTTAATAATGGTTAAATATTTAATTTTTATGATGTTTCAACATATTATAATCAAATTTCTACATTTTTTAATTATCACAAGTAGAAATATGAGGTGAATTGAATAAAAAAATGAAAACCCAGTTTATTAAGTAATTTTAATGAGTATGAAGTGACAAATTAAACTTAAATATTTTTTTAAATAATCTTTTTTAAATGAACCTACGCCAAAATAAAAATCGAGTATGTCCACCTCTTGCAGTTATGACAGCTGCTATTCTTTTTCTCATACTCCCGATCAGGTTTCTTATGATATCTTGTGGTATCAGTTCCCATTCAGCCTGAATCACAGTTTTTAACTCTGTCAGATTTTGTGGAGCTGGAGTTCCAGCTCAAACCCGGCGTTTTAGTACGTCCCATAGATGCTCTATAGGGTTAAGGTCGGGACTCCTCGCTGGCCAATCCAATCGAGGAATCCAAACCTCCTTCATATAGGCGGATACTGCAACGGCACGATGAGGACGAGCATTATCATCCATAATAATGGACCTGTCTCCCATAACAACCAATGCAGGTTGCACATGTGCAACGAGAATTTCTGAGATATAGCAATGTGCATTAACTGTCCCATTTGGCAAAAAATTAACTCCGTACGAGCTTCAGAAGTTATTCCTGCCCAGAGCATTAAGGACCCTCCACCGCATGGTGATACCTCTTCAAAGCACACGTCGGCACAACGTTCACCTTGTCTTCTCAGTACTCTCCGATGTCTGTCTTCACCATGTAGACATATACGGACCTCATCAGAAAACAGAACCCTACCCCAATCCTCAATTGTCCATAGTAACAAATTTTGCCCAAAACTTAGTATTGCTGCGCGATGCCCACGGAGTAATTTTGGTCCTCTAGCGGGTCTGTGAGAATGTATGCCTGCTTCGATAAGTCTCCTCCGTACAGTCCATTTGCTAACTCTCACCAATCTCACTTCTTGTAGGTGGGTTTTTAAGATAATTGTAAGATTTTCTTCGATTTCTAAGAGCTTGACTGACAAGAGATCGATCATCCCTCTGCTCCGTACATCTTTTTCTGTCAGAACCAGGCCTTCTACAGAGAGAATCAGTCTTTTGGAACCTCTTCCAAATCCTTTAAACTTTAGAACGTGTAATTCCAAGCTGCCATGCCACATAACATTGGTGCTCTTAAGTGCTCGTTTTTTTTGCAACATAGTGTATTTTGTTTACCCTGTCATCTTCCCTCACGCGTTGGGGAGTATTCATTTTACTCACAGTCGTTGGATTTGGATTGTTGTGTGTATTGCCATTTCTATATATGCAAAAATCAAAGAACTGGCGCTCCATACTCTCTGCCCACCCCTTTGGGAAACAGGCGTGAAGGTATGTATGTATGTGGATGGTTACCATCACTTTTTGTTAGTAACTTTACTCACCAAAGCCAACAATTCCTGATTAGCGTCAATTTCGTACTTTTCCTTGGCCGCAAATATAAGCGCCATCGACATAGATATAGTATATGTCACCATAGTAATCGTGAACGCGTCGAGAGCTATTGATGAAAACAGATCTATCGGGGGCACTTCAGGTACTGGTAGGCTGAAAAATAAAAAAATGTGTAATTAACAGCTAGTACAAATTAAAATAATCCCGTGGCTGTGATTTGTCCCTCCCCCGCCCGCTTTCTCGGTATAAAAAGTAGCCTATTGTTAGGATTATGGGATACCAGAACAAAAAGGCTGAGCGGATTTAATTATTTATATATTTAAGTTACAACAAGTAATCTTACTACGAGGACATTTTGAATCACACAGTTCACAGACTATTTGACAACTACTGCAATTTGATCAGTAGGTCACTCGATACAAGTTTGTTCTCTATGACACATACATATTTCAATACCCTTCCTCAAAGAAAACAAACTTTATTTAACACTAACATAATAGGCACATCTGTAAATACAACATCTTTGACAAATATAAATTAATTCTAATAGGCACATCTGCTACCTTACATAATCTTTGACAAATAAAAATTTTAAAAGGCACATCTGCTACCTTACATAATCTTTGACAAATAAAAATTTAAAATGGCACATCTGCCTTACATATTCTTTGACACAAAAAAAAAAATGTAAACATAACCTCTATGACAAAAATAATAAATTAAATTAAAATCTGCTACCTATCATTTTTATATACTTAAAACAAATATATATACATTTTATAATTCTAGCCCAATGCCTGAACATAGTTTTAGAAACTTTTCTTTATTTAAGCTTTTAGTAAAAATATCAGCCAATTGTTTTTCAGACTGTATATACAACAATAAAACAATTCCTTCATTAACTTTGTCTCTAATAAAGTGATATTTGATCTCAATGTGTTTTAATCTCTTATGGTGTTCAGGGTTTCTAGAAATGTGTATTGCAGACTGGTTATCTATGAATATAGTTAAGTTATGGCAAACTAATCCTATTTCATTTAATAAACTTCTTATCCAACACCCCTCGGCTACCCCTTTTCCTAAAGCTATATATTCTGACTCTGTTGAAGAGAGTGCAACGCATTGTTGTTTTGCACAACACCAAGATACTGTACATCCAAATACTTTTAATACATATCCTGAAGTTGACTTTCTATCCTCTCTGCTCCCAGCCCAATCTGCATCTGTATACCCTATTAGTGGTGTATCTTCTTCGGCTCTATAAATAAGTTTGAAATCCAAGGTGCCCTTTATATATCGCAGAATACGTTTTAAGGCTTTCCATAAGTCTTGATTCGCACAAGCTTGATATCTGGCTAAGAAACTTAATGCAAAACAAATATCTGGCCGTGTACCCAACATTGCATACATAAGGCTACCAATAAGTCTGCGGCATCTCTTCACTAACTCCTCATCTGGTGAACATTCTATTGATAGCTGCAGCCCTACCTCCATAGGGGTTGCAATGGGTTTACACTCTTCCATTTTATATTTTACTAACAATTCTTCTAAATATTTTTTCTGACTTAGTTGTATTTCCCCTTTCTTTTGCTTAATGTTTATGCCTAGATATGTTGATACTTCTTCCAAATCCTTCATTTCAAAATTTCTTTTTAATGACTGTTTTATTTTCTGTATTTCATATTTATCATCTCCAATAAGTAGTAAGTCATCCACATATAATAAAATATACAGTTTTTGATTTCCTTCTTTGTAGTACAAACAATAATCTGATTTACTCCGAATAAACCCTTCCTGAATCATAAAATTATTAAATTTGTTGTTCCACATCTTTGGTGACTTCTTCAGACCATATAAAGACTTCTGTAGTTTTAAAACTTTTCCTGTTTGTTCCAGTCCATCAGGTATTTTTAAATAAACATCTTCAGTTATCTCGGCATACAAGAAGGCACTTTTTACATCCATCTGGTTAATTGATAAGTTATATTTGTTAGCAATAGCCAATAGTATCCTTAGTGTTGGTAACTTTGCTACTGGTGCATAGATATCTGATTGGTCAAATTTATCCTTCTGTTGGAATCCTCTTACAACCAACCTTGCCTTGTACTGTTTTTGTTTCTCATCTTCTCCTTTCTTCATTCTAAACACCCACTTTGTTTCAATAGTCTTCTTATTTTTAGGTAATTCTGTCTCAATCCAAGTTTTATTTCTCTTTAGTGCTTCTAACTCTTCTTCTATAGCCCCTTTCCAATTTTCTGATTCTTCACTACTTATGGCTTGTTCATAAGTTAAGTCATCATTTAACGCCACAAAACTTGTCTTGTACTCTTCTAGCCATTTTGGTTTTCTTACTTCTCTTTTTGGTCTTTCATTTCTATTTTCATTTAAGTTGGTCTCCTCGGTCGGCAATTCTTCCGATTCATTCGCATCATAGAATTTTTCTTCAATATTTCCTTTTTCTGAATTAAATCTTTGGTCTTCCTTTACTTCATCATCTGTTTCTTCATTGTTCACTTCCTGTTCTTCTGTCAATGTCATGCATTGGTTATATCTCTTAGCAGTGTTAATTTCTTTCTCAATAGACTTTTCACAACTTTTACTCTCATTTACAAATATTACATCTCTATATGTTTCCACTTTCTTTGTATTCTGTATCCATACTCTGAATCCCTTGCAATCTATACCATACCCGACAAATATCCCCTTTCTACTTTTTGCATCCCATTTTAACCTTCGCTCTTTTGGTATATGAGTGTAGACCTCAGTTCCGAACACTTTCAGAGTTGAAATGTCAAAACTTTTCTTATATAAAAGTTCATAAGGTGTCTTGTCCTTCACTACCATAGGGCCTGTCCGATTGATAGTATAAACAGCTGAACTTACCGCTTCTGCCCATAATGTTTTTGGCAGTCCCTTCGCTTGTAGCATTGTTCTTGCTGACTCCACTATAGTCCTCATCTCGCGTTCCGCTCTACCATTCTGCTCTGGTGTGTAACTTACCGTTGTTTGATGTACTATACCCTTTCTGTTAAATAAATTCTTCACATCTCTATTTAAGAATTCTGTTCCATTATCTGTTCTTACTATCTTTACTCTAGATCCCGACACATTTTCAAAAGTTATTATAAAATTTTCAATACATGACTTTGTTTCCCACTTATGTTTTAAAAAATATATGAATCTGAAACTAGTATAATCATCCTTAACCAATAAAAAATACCTTGACCCACCTAAAGATTCTTCTTCCATTTTTCCTGCTAAATCCATGTGAATAACTTCCCCTGGTTTATTTGCCCTATTAAAACTCTGATTAAATGGAGATCTATGCTGTTTTCCCTTCAAGCATGCAATACACTGTTCTGTCTGCCCTTCTAAATGATGCCATTCTAAAAGAGTACTGTAACAACTTAGTGTCATAGATTGTTTAAATTTAAAATCCATTATATATAATTGACCACTACGTCTAGCCAAACATGTCACTTCTCTATTTTTAGATATTTTACAATATTCCCCCTTAGATACCATACAATACCCTTTATCAATAGCGCATACTGCTGAAAACAAATTAACAGTGAGCTCCGGTACAAACAAGACATCATATAAAACCGAAGGTATATAATCGGTCCCATTAAATGCAAGACATTCAATTTTTCCTACCCCGTGCACCTTCAATTTGTTTCCATTTCCTATAGTTATGTATTTTTCATAGGGTAATTTTTTAAATTCAGTAAGTAACTCTCTGTTCCTACACATATGTTCACTAGCACCACTATCTAGAATGAAATTATAACTACCCAACAGTAGGTTTGGCATTACATAAGCTTTAGGTATACCTTTCTTATTTTCTCTCGCTCTACAGTCCTTAAATAAGTGACCTACCTTGCCACAAAAATTACACTTTCTTAAACGACACATATTTTTAAAATGACCGGGTTTACCGCACTCAAAACACTTATTATTGACTTCTGATGAACTTGAACTCGCACTGTTCTTGTAACCTTTATATGTAGATCTAGACACCGACTTGATATTCTTTCGGGCAACTAAAGCAGCTGACATCTCCGAGTCTGTTCCTTTGTTTCGCTCTTCTTCGACTAATAGCCTTGTTGTTAAGTTCTTCATGGTTTGCTCTTCTTCAGAAACAGATTCCCATGCAGACACAAAATGTTTATAGCTTTCTGGCAAACTCATTAAGATTTTAGTAATTATCATTTTTTCTGAAATTTTCTCTTTTAATGATCTGAGTTGATTTACTAACTCTTCAACTTGGGCAATAAATTTAGCCATTGGCTCTTGGAACTTTACATTATAAAACTTCTGTTGAATCAAGTGTACTCCAACCTTTGATTTTGACTCATATAGGGTATTTAATTTCTCCCACATTTCATAACTTGAACTACACGACGCAAGGTATGTGAGAATGTGCTCCTCCACTCTCATAACTATAATTTCTTGAGCTTTGCTATCTTTGCTTTCCCATTCGCCATTTTGAGTTTTTTCCGCTTCATCTGTTACTATTGAAAATAATTTTCTCGCCTTCAACATAATGCTGGTCTGCAGACGCCATGCTGGCCAATTTCCATCGTTTAAAATAACTCCTCTGTTGTCCATCTTTATACTCAACACAGCAAGTTCGGCTTGTTAGAACCGACGACGCTTTGACACCAAATTGCAACTTTGCAACAATGGCGTCTCGACGCGTAGAACGACAAATTTTCTTTTTGATTTAATTTGGACAAATTTATTTATTTTCTTCCTTCTTTACTCTTCCGTATGTCTGGGCCCATAACCTGTTAGGATTATGGGATACCAGAACAAAAAGGCTGAGCGGATTTAATTATTTATATATTTAAGTTACAACAAGTAATCTTACTACGAGGACATTTTGAATCACACAGTTCACAGACTATTTGACAACTACTGCAATTTGATCAGTAGGTCACTCGATACAAGTTTGTTCTCTATGACACATACATATTTCAATACCTATGTCATTTTATGACCCCTAAACTATCACTATGCAAAAAAGCATGTCGATCCCGTGAAAAACAAAAATAAATCTATCCCACGGAAACCATACATTTTTCCAGGATAAAAAGTAGCCTATGTGCTATTCCAGACTAGAATCTATCTCTGTGCCAAATTTCATCCAGATCCGTTCAGCACACATCTACTTTCGCGTTTATAATATTTATGGGATGTAAGTCTCCTTTTATGCCCTCCGAAGCAGAAGTCCATAAACACTTTAACTCTTAAAGAAAATTGGGTGCTTAGCCTTGGAACCTGGGTCCTCCACTACCAATGAGCTATCGGTACTGTTTTTTTTAAAGTTTTGAGGTCTATATTTAAACTGCACTAGCGGAACCGTTCCGGCTTAGCACACACAAATACGCTTATAAATACTTATCTATTAGAGATAGACATATGCTACCGCGGACTTTATTATAGATAATTTTATTCTACACAATTATTTCCTTCATCCTTTTGTTATATCTCTGACGGATTAGACAGTATACGCCATGAAAACTCGCAGGGGCTAACTTTTCCCCCGACTTGATTCATTTATATTGTTAATACTCAGCTCCCAAACATGATATGTCCATGTTTAAGAGCTCTATATCCATGATTTGTACGAGGATAAACTATTTCCAATTCCTCTGTAAATAATCCACCTGTGTCACTGTTATTTAGCATATAGTTACTTATTCAATATATCTAAGTGAAATAGTTGTTATTTTTTATTCAATAGGTATGGGTGGTAAACTAAAGGTTTATTTTGCCCCTGTTTATTAAAGGGGTTTATTAAAATTAAGGTCTTTGTGATAGATTATGAAGGAGAAAACGGGGCAAAGTTTAACTACACACATTTCCTATTCAATAAAACCTTGCTCTTGAATGAATTTATCTAATCGTGAAAACAGCAATAAAATATTTCTAATAATGAAATGATGTTTTTTTCTTAACGGGTTGGCTAACAGCTCCCGAAACCGTGTTATTAGTCCCAGGGTACCCAGCGGAAACCAAGGCTATACCTAACGAGTGGCCAGTTCTGTTGAGGTAAATGTATATAAAATATTTACCCAGTCGGTATGTTTCCCACCAAATTGATATCGAAATTTTGTTTGAGCAGTGCGAATTTGGACACAAGAGTTCCTATCACGATCGCCAGCAGTTCTATTGGCACTGGGACTTTGCTTCTTTTACTAACCCAAGGCTGAAAAAAAAACATTGAATAAAAAAAAGCCACACATATCTTTGGCTACCCTCCCTGCCTGTGCTCGACGATCCGGTTCGTTTCCCGGTTGCGGCAAGTATTTATCTTTACTAATATTGTAAAGAAGTATTTCTTTGTATGTTTATATATAAGGGGTAATCTCTGAAACGACTGAACAGATTCTAAGAATTATTTCTCTAATATCTATTAGCTTAGTCGGAGTATTTTTTTTTTAATTCAGGTGTTAGAACATACACACATACATACATACACACACATACACACAAACACACACCCCCACTCACTCACCACATACTACACAAACGCTGACAAGGTAGATTTTTGTTTTTTATTTTTGTATTCATTTTCATTCATTTATCTTAGTTTTGGATTGTATTTTGAATTGGACTTTTCATAATTGTTTTTTTTATTTATATTGGCATTTTTTGTCATTTTTATATTACCTGCCTTTTGATTGATCTGATAATGTAATGTCTCCGTACGTACTCTGTAACGTCAACATAGTGGAAATCTATTAATGGCAATATGTTTTACTTGATTTTTTTCGATATGTTTTTATTATGAAATGCTGCGGATTTTTTGAAATAAATAAATACATAATCAATAAAGTACATCTAGGACGCCCTCTACAGCATTTCCTTTTGCTTCTGCCTTAATCATTCTTGTTAGTTGTTATTGTTTGTTAGCCAATCTTCCATCCTTCATTGTTTTATACATTTTAAGCATATTTTTCTACATATACTATATTCAATATAACTTTTGTAAATATTTAACCTTAATTGTCTTATTGATAAATATGTACTGCCACATTATGAATAATCTTCGTTACATAATCTGTAAGCTCAATAAATATCGATATCGATAAATATCGGAGCTAAAGAGCACGTCGCTTCACTATTGTAAAGAAAAAAACAGCGTCTATGCTTGCCATTTTTTAACCGACTTAAAAAAAAGGAGGAGGTTCTCAATTCGACTGTATTGTTTTTTTTTATGTTTGTTACCTCAGCACTTTCGACTCGGTTTTATTTGAAAGCTGGTGCTTCCCGTGTGGTCCCATTTTTATTTTGTCTATGGTTGCCTGTCAATAATTATGAAACTTCATAGGTGGGCTTATGTCAAAAGTAAAATAAATGGTTGGATATTTAGCTGTATTTATATTATTTTCTACAAACTTACTTCTGCTTACCCCGAAAATAGATACATATAGGCGTGATACAGTACCTTAAGTAGTTCATTATTAAGTGCGATCACAAGACAAGCTATCACAGATATAACTAGCGCCATCCAATTTGTTGTGGCAATATTTTTACTTATTTCTATTATAGTCTGGAAACAAACAAAAATTACTTCAAATATATAGGTACCTAACGAAAAATGATGCGTCGGTGGCCGAGTGGTTAAGACGGTATATGTGCCAATTGGTTTTTATAATTAAAAACTCGACAAACCATACTTCTTGTTATTTTATAATGCCTCCATAAATGTTAATCGATGATTAGCCAATGTCAAGTATTATAGACGTTACAGTAACAATAGCCGATTAATCGGTAGGTAAGATGTTCCCGCCGACTGTGATATGTCCTATTAATCACTGACTAATCAAAACCATCACAGCGCGGACGGGATTCGCCACCATGTCACGATGGGGCGCGTGCGTTGTCCATCATGACATGACGTAGAATCCCCAAACCATACTTATACCTCAACTGGCCACTCAACCTCGCAAATACCATCTAAAAGAGGGAGACTTGGTCTTCCGCTGGGTACCCTGGGACAGCTGGGATAACATGATTTCGAGGGCTGTAAGACAACCCGTGAAGACAAAAATTAATGCATTAAAATAGTACTTACAAGTATAATCTTGTAGTTTCCAGAATATTTTGGTATTTTTACACCAAATAGGTCCTTAAGTTGGGAGGCCAGTACGTGGAAAGACGCAGCTGTCGTGAAGCCGGACACAAGTGGCTCAGATAGCAAAGTGCTTACAGCACCCAACCTTAATACCCACATTAAAATCTGAAAAAAAATTGGTTCAAGGACAGATTCTGCCGCGCGAGCATGACGGGGTGTAGAAAGAATATCTCTGCATAGACAAAATCTCAGTTAGAAAGAAAAATATATAATTTCCCGTAGTGACCAAAGCAGGACAAAGAAACCTATCTCTTTCTATTTCTTTTCTCTTAGATTCTTTCTACATCGTCATGCTCACGCGGCAGCATTTAAAACTCGATTCAAGACAATAGGTATATAACCAGAAACGCCAATCCGGAATTTTTTTCTGTCCATCATAAAAGAAACCATCAAAATCGGTTCAGAATCAGCGAAGATATAACAAGCTTAAACCACACTTAAAGGCTTTTCCATCTAACTAAATAGACCTCAACAGAACTGGCCACTCGTTAGATATAGCCTCACAAATACCATCGGCTAAAAAAGGGAGACATTGGTCTTCAGCTGGGTACTCTGGGACGGTTTCTGGAGCCGTAAGGCAACCCGTGAAAAAAAATCACTTACTTGAAACAATCCTACAACTAGACAAACAGCACTCAACACTTGTATCGGCGTGTAAATAGGCATAACACCATCAACTGAAAAAAATAGTTAAAAATTTCAGTGAATGACACAATACGGCCTGTATTTAATTGGTGCGTCGCGCTGTGGACCGCCATGATTGACCACGACTGCTCTGTCAAGAGCACTATGACTGAGAAGAAGAAATGAGATAGTTCAAAATAATATATGGGTTTAATATGCTAAGCATCAATTTTATTAAAGAATATGTGTTTTAATCGACTTCTCGTGCTTTGGAGGACACGTAAAGCTAGCGTCCGCACTTCCTTCTATAAATAACAGATACTTAATATTATCCCGGGTAGTTTTTGCGTGAGAAGCTCACAGACAGACAAACATTCTTCTCTAATGCTGGCAGGGGACGACCTAGGTGTACTTTTATTGAACATATAAAAATGTATTGATCGTTGGAAATATTAAAAGTACACACAATCGCCGAGCATGTATGAAAGGTATGATAAATATATAAAAGAAGCGAAAGAGGTATGTCAGGATCGTAACAAATGGCATTCGATTGTCTCTGCTTACCCCTCTTGGGATGACCTTTCATGGTGATGATAGATAGACTAAAACAATCAAACTAATCGCCGTTTCGTAAAATTGATATTGAATACTGACCTGCCGTTGAAGGCGGCACAACTATTGTAGCATTTGATGCTACTTCTATTGGTGTGGAATAATGTGTCACAACCTGAAATTATTATAATAAAGCTTTAAAAAATCAGCCAAGTGTGAGGTATGCACTAAAATCAGAGCAAGTTTGACGCCCCTATGTATATGACGCAGGAACAAATTAGCGCGAGTCTGACACACACTTGGCTGATTTTTATTATTTGTATGCATTATAGTTATACTAGTTAGACTTTTGTATGTATGTTTTTTTTCTTTCTTCACGGGTTGCATTACAGCTCCCGGGAACCGTTGTCGGTCCTAGGGTACCCAGTGGAAGACAAAGTCTTCCTCATTTAGCCAATGATTTTTTTGAGGCTATACCTAACGAGTGGCCAGCTCTGTTGAGATATATAGATGGAAAAGCCTCTTTGTACAGTTTGTCGGATAATGTACTTGTTATGTTATTATAAAAAAACCAATCGGTACATGGACGGATGTAGGAAACGAACCCGCGACTTTTCAGTTGCGAGCCGTCGTCTTACCCACTCGACCACCGACGCCCGAATTTTTTATAATTATGTATTATTAAAAATTGGCGAGTAAAACACGTTTCTTTTATGGGGACCCCCTTTAATTTTTTTTACTGTATTTTATTTTTATTATTTGTTGTTATAGCGGCCATGGTAATACACACTCTGTAAAAATTTCAAGTGTCTACCTATTAAGGTTCAAAAGATACAGCTCTGACGGAGCGGAGCCTTAATAATAGGGTTTCCGTTTGAACCCTAATAACTGTGTACGCCACCGTGGACTTTTTGTACATCATTTTATTCTACATGATTTTGTTGTCTCTGACGAATTAGACAGCTTACGCTGGCGCTTACTTTTGCCGCGACTTCATTCACTAATACTGTTAATTGATAGGTCCATCGTAAACATTTGTCGTGACGTGAATCAATCTAGTTTCGGAGTGAATCGAGCACTGTTTTAATATGTAATGATTTGCTAATACAGTTAGTGGAACAAAAAAAAAGCTTAGGTCATAAGGCGACTCTGCAAAATTTTAAGTAATGTACTAACCTTTCCCGCCATTAAACAGGCTAGGGCAAATGTTCCCATAGAGACGTGGGGCGACGTGCCGAATATCACATACATCATTATGGGGAAGAATGCCATGTACAGCCCCACTATTGGCGGGACTTCGGCTAGAAGAGCGTATGCCATGCCTGGAAAGCAAAAAAAATAATAGATATTTGAACGAGCTGACGTGTTCAATATATGAATTTATAAGCGCTGACACGTTCGATGTTTGAATTTATATATAAGAACTAATACTTTCGATATTTGAATTTATAAGAGCTGGCTGATTTTAAGTTAGGTTCACTTCCTTACGAGCGTTCCCTGACGCAGACCGATAACGGAATATAATGTCAGAAGTTACCTTGTGGTATGTGCATAATGGCGGTCGTAGCTCCTGCTACCAGATCTCCGACGAGATCTCGCTTCGGTTGATATTTGGGAAGCCATTTGACAATTGGCACAGCATTCAATATACAATCCCCAATACCGCATTGTCTGATGAACTTTTTGCATTGTTGTCCTACTGAAATGTAAATAAAAATTTGAAAATTAATTCGAAGTAATATTATAAATGCGACAGTGTGTTTGTATGTTCGTCTTTCTTTCACGGCCCAACAGAGCAACGGACCGACTTGATTTCTTGCACAGGGATAGTTGGAGGACATAGGCTAGTTTTTATCCCGGAATTCAGTCGGGATAATTTATTGTCACATTTAAAAAATGTCCACGGGCAAAGTTAGTCAAAATATAAAATTATCCAAAACAAATTAATAAACTTGAAGTGTCTATCTGTCCCAGTGTTTGTCCAGAATAGGCTCCGAAACGGCTCAATGGATTTTCATGAAGCTTTCAGCAAACAATGGGTACTTGGACTTAGACTCATTTATTAAATAAATAATTGACTATAATGAAATATCATTTTTTGAAACTCAATATACTTACGAAACAACGATTCAAGTTGATACTGCAGTAAATTTCATAACAAGTTTTTCGGCCCGGCTTCGCCAGTGGCCATTTTTACAAAGTGACACAAGATTTTTTCTCGTAGGATTTCCAGGATAAAATGCAACCTATGTTGTGTCACACATCTAGCCTTCCAATTACCTTGGTTTTTGATGTGACAGAAGGACAAAACAAACAAGCATTTATGATATCTCAAAGTAGCTCAACAGAACTAGACGTCTTCTGGAAACACTAGTCTTCAGCTGGGTGCCTTGGGACTGGAATCGATGGCGTACAACAATAGAATCAATCTATACTATAGGTGAACCGCTGAGAAAGTAGCACTCCTATGTCCATGAGGGGTGAGGGGCGGGCGTGATTCTGCTATACACGATGCGAGGTGAGTGCCGGATTTCTCTCCTCTTTCTAAAGTCCTCTGAAATCTGCCGCCCCTAGGACGCTGCCGCCCCTAGGACGCTGCCGCCCCTAGGACGCTGCCGCCCCTAGACCGCTGCCGCCCCTAGACCGCGGCCTATACGGCCTATTGACAAATCCAGGACTGACTGAACTGATTCTAAAAATTCTTTCACAAATAGATATTCTTCTTCACGGGTTGCCTTACAGCTCCGACCCCAGGGTACCCAGTGGAAGACAAAGCCTTCCTCATTTAGTCAATGATTTTTTGAGGCTATACCTAACGAGTGGCCAGCTCTGCTGAGGTATATAGATGGAAAAGCCTCTTTATACGGTTTGTCGGATATTGTACATAGATTTTTTATTATAAAAAACGGATTGGTACATGGTCGGATGTAAGAATCGAACCCGCGACTTTTCAGTTGCTACAAATAGAAAGCTACGATATCCCTGAGTGGCATAGGCTATATTTTATTTTTATCGAAAATATTCACGGGCGAAGCCAGGGGCTGAAAGCTAGGTATTACTAATATTACTTACAACTAGTTTGCGGCGTTTGGTAATTGGCGTCTCTATTGAGTGTTTCCTGTTTGTACACTCGTCTAACAACGTTGAACTGGTGATGAGATGGCGGTGATGATGGAACCCTGGAATGATGGAGAGAATCTGGTTATAATATTATTTTAGTAAGTACCTACTTTACATTTTCTAAAAGATCTTCATATTAAAATGTAGGGGTCAAAAAGTTCATAACTGTGGGTCCTTCAAAGCTAAACGTAAAAGCGTGGCTAAATGTTACCTTCATTTATAGACGCGCCATTATTACCATCAGGCGATGGTCGTAACATTGCTTGGTAAATTGAGCTTCATTACATAGAAAAATCAACAAAAGAGATAGTGCTAATACCTATTACTTCCGCGCGCAAAAGAAAAAAAAAACAACTTAGAGAACGTAAATAGGTACAAGTCGAGAAAGCAAACACATCTGTACTAATATTATGGAGGTAATGTCTAAAACTACAGAACCGATTCTAATCATTATTTTACGAATAGAGAGCTACGATATCCCTAAGTAATATAGGTAGGTTATATTTTTATTTTGTTCGAAAATACCACGGGCGAAGTTTAGGTGAACATGTGAATAATCAGAGGCTATTTTGAGATTCAATTCTATCGAAGTTTAAACTGATCATATCTTCCTTCTACCACGCTGTATAATTATCACAATACAATATTTTAAACATTTTTTTTTTATTAAAATACAACAGTCATATAATCTAAAAAACCTTAATTAACCTTAAAACTAAAAAAAAAGAAAAAAGAAAAGGGGTGGAGGAATCAAATTAATTGGCTCAAAGAATCAGCATCGCCATCCTTCGTGGCAACGCAGCCAGCCTTATGGTCACTCTCCCAAATATGTTTTAGTTATAGGTTTGTTTGTATTTAGCATTTAGCATAGTAGATATATTTAAGGGGAAGTGGTCGATGGGAAAATGAGTGATGAAAGAGCAGAACGCATTTATCTAGAATCGCGCGCACGCGAGTAGGATAGAAACACTAAGATTCAACGTAAGCGATAATTTTTGTTTAAAACGCGATTTAAAAAAAATCTTATACAACATAGAAATAATTTTACAATGAAACGATAGATAATTACAAAAACAATATTCATGTTAATTTTTGTGATGGTACCATCTATATTATAGCCATAAAATTTGATAAATAAAGTTTTCAGAGCTGTATTTAGGATTTTTTTCTATCGAGTAAAATGTTTGTAATCATATTTTCAAAACAATAACAATATTTGTCATATCCTTAAAATCAATTATTTTTTTCAGTTTCGTAAATAGATCAGGTTTTCTGAAAAAAATGATTAAAAATTGGATTTTGATGACTGACTTCCCCTTAATTGATTTTATTGTATTTTTCTGGTAATAAACACAGAAATACAAAAAAAATGACAAGTTACACCAACTCTGTTTGATAAGAGACCGTCATGAATAATGGCAACCTAAATCATTATTCCATGACGGTTCTCTTAACAAACAGACTGCACCTCGAATTATCATGCCAATTAAATTGTACTGACCATTCACAAATCTCGTCGTGTAAAAGAGGCACTCTCTCTTCCTCCATTCTACCTCGCGATAGAAACGTTTTCCTTATTCTCATAATTGTCAATTACTAGTCGTATTATTCAAAAACATATTACCAATTTGCTACTTTTAAGTATGTTTGTATAAAACGCAGCTGTGTTTGTTGTGCGTTTTAATTTTAGGGTATTGTAGGCAAATGAGACGACTAAACTTTTGTCAGTAAAATTGTGTCAGCCACGTTCAATTTCTAAGACGAGGAAAATAATTCTATAAAAAATGCAGATATTTGTTTGTGTATTTTTGGGGGCCAAATCTTTAGCCTATAATAAATATCGGACGTTCGATATTTGAATTTATAATTGCTCACACGTTCCATATTTGAATTTATAAGATCTAACAACATATTCGAAATTTGAATTTATAGGAATTGGAATTTATAAAAGCGGACCCGTTCGACATTGAAATTTTTAAGAGCTCACACTTTCCATATTTGAATTTATAAGAGCTAACAACATGTTCTATATTTGAATTTATAGGATCAGGTATTGGAATTTATAAAAGCGGAACTTTTCGACATTGGAATTTATAAGAGCTAACTCGTTCCATATTTGAATTTATAAGAGCTGACCCACGAGCAAAGAAAGAAGATCTGACACAGTTAATATTTGACTTTATAGGAGCCGAAATGTTACCAAACGAAAAATACCAGCTTACACTATAATTATGTAGATTTAGGATAAAGAAGGAAAGACATTCTTGAGTAAAAACATTGAGTAGTTGAGTGTAGTAATTAAACGATTATCAAGGAAATTTACAATAATATCAGTGGCAATGACAATGAATTCTATAAATAAACGGTCAAGTGCGAATTTGACTCGGGCGCATAGGGTTCCGTGTCATATTTTTATCGCATTATAATAGTCGACTACAAAGAAAATTATCACTGTAAATTAATAACCAAAATTTTTTAAGAAATATAATTACTAATAAGTAAGTATAGACTTTTAGTATGCATGCTTTTTAGAATATAATTTTAAATATGCTATGATATATGTATATTTTGAAGTGGTAACTAGTGCAAAATATGTGGGTTAATAATTATCTTATTACGAACATAATACGTTCGATGTTAGTAAAGCTATTATGTAATATGCCAAATTTCAAGTTTCTACGTTTTGGAGGCACAAAACGTTTGTACGGTTTAACTCGCTTTAAAGGCTTAACTAAAAGGTTTTGGAAAAAAATTACAGTGGAAATATATCACTAAATCCAAATTTTAAAAATAAAAAATTTGATCCTCTAAAGTTGATATACATTTGGTTAAACCGTGGGCAAAAGCGTGTAATATTTTTACATTATTTGCTCTAGGCTCAAACTCAAGTTACGGTCAAATATCTGCATTTTTTAGGAGAAACAAATCAGGATAATTAATTATGTCCCCTCAAAAAGGTGTGTCACCACATGTACCTACAATTATTACCTATGTAAATATAAAATACGGAACCCTAAACATATAATAAAACTAAAACACACTGTAATTTCACTTTAACAATAATTTTAACGGACGGTAACTGTAACTGTTGACGGTAATGGTAACTTTCCCGCCAAACATCACAAAAGTAATTTCAAATATAGAAGGCACATTTTATCACTTAAAAAAAGTTAAATTTATCTTTATTAATTTAATTATATTTTTATTAATAGGCAACGAAATTTATACACTGTTTACGTTTAAAAGTACAGCTTCAACTAAAGACCGTAGAGGTTAAGTATACTTTTTAATAACTAGACTCTTTCTCAACAGCTGATATCGCAACCGTCATGGACGGTCAACTGCGGGACGTTTCCTTATTTTTTCTATTTACTTATTTAAAACGATAAATCGTGTGTTGAAAAATTCTAAAAAACCTTAAGTTGGTTTATAGCCTTGAATCTATGTATGAACCTGAATGATATTGTAACCACAGAAATATAACACCTAGTTTAATTAATCGACTCGCGTAATTGATAATAAATTTGGAAAAAACGCGTTCTTCTATTAATGTCGATATTTGAATTTATAAGAGTTGACAAGTTCTCAATTCGAATTTATAAAAGCTGTAAGAATGGTTCATTCGATATTTGAATTTGTAAGAGCTGACATGTTCGATATTCTAATTTATAAGAGACTAGCATTTCGCCCCCGTCTTCGCCGTGGATATTTTCGAACAAAATAAAATAAACCCTATAGCACTCATAGATACCTAATGGCTTGCCTGCACTACCCCTACCCCTAGCCTACCCCTACCCCCTAGCCTACCCCTACCCCCTACCACTACCACTAACTTTGGATATTGTATATACATATATAATTATATAGCTGTTCGCCCGTTGGCCCCGTACCAGGGTAGTAATTATTATTTAATCTATGCCCTTACTTACTTACAACACTTATTAGATCCCCTTAGGGGTGGTTTAAAAAAGTAGCTTATATCCTTCCCTAGGGTTCAAGTTATATCCGTATCAAATTTTATCAAAATTGGTTCAGTGGTTTAGTCGTGAAAGGGTAACACACAGACAGACAGAGTTACTTTCGGATTTATAATATTAGTAAGGATAAGGATTAGTGTCATTCTTTTTTTAAAGAAATGGATTTTAGTAGCTGATACGTTCGATATTTGAATTTATAAAAGTTGATAAGTTCTATAGGTATTCGAATTTATAAGAGCTGTAAGAATGGTTCATTCGATATTCTAATTTGTAAGAGCTGACATGTTCGATATTCTAATTTGTAAGAGCTGACATGTTCGATATTCTAATTTGTAAAAGCTGACATGTTCGATATTCTTATTTATAAGAGATGACACGTTCGATATTTGAATTTTTGAAGGATCGCAGTGAGCTAGCGGTCCGCAAGTTAGTCCCACCAGACATGTTATCAGAGTAGTTTTATTATTTTTCCTCACAGACAGTCATGTGATATTTACTTGAGTGTTGTGCACGCGCATTAATAAATTCTAGTTTGTTTACACGTTTAGGTTAAAATGTCAATATTCGTATGGTTATCTGTGAAATGGGGTTACTATTAAAATATAATTGGTTTCGTGGTTCGATACCCGAGTGGGAAAAGTTTTATTAACTACATACTAGCTTTTCGCCCAGGCTTCGCTTTATCTACTATAGCTGTGCCTTGTGGTTGCAACCGCGTTTATGGTTAATGCTCAGCTCCTTTCCTTCGATTCGTAGCGTGACTTCCTTAAGAATTGGGCTATCAAATTTAAACATATTTTTTAAATTCAACTGGTACCTAGTTCCAGATATTAGTGCGTTTAAACAAACTAGAAGATAGATATAGATTATGGTCTTGAGTTCATACAGAATTTCATAGACAAAAGAATTTTAATTTTTTCCCGATTTTCCAATTTTCCGAGCAACTTTTCCAATTTTTCTTTCCCTAAAAACTTGATTCGGACTATTACGAACATTTAAAAAAGTGATGCGCTTACCAACGACCAGCATTTAATTTAACTATAGGTAAATTGCTTTATATTCTTGAACTTACGAATATTATTTTTCATAAGTCAAAACAGTGTCCTTTCAGAATGAACACAGTTTAAATATTTTTAAAATAAAGTAATTTTAAATTTTTTAATATTAATTGCTGAATATTGAGTCAGGACCGAGACGCCGCGGCAGACCCCGACTCTCATGGCTTTCAGCAATAGATAATGACCTCAAAGCCCTAGAACTGGACCCACGACGACCCAGAATAGATCGAGCTGGCGAAAAGCGATTAGGAGCGTCGACCCCAATTAAACATGGGATAAGGCCGGAGAAAGAAGTATATTAATTAAGAAGATAATTTAAAGATCTGCCGAAGAACATATCCCAGCTTTCAAAAATAAAATTAAAAATACACATTCGTTGAAATCTTGAATTGCATTAGTTTTTTTTGATATATAATAAATGAGAAAGTGTGTTTGCTCGTATTTCACTCTAAAACTAAACAACGGAGGGACGTGATTTTGCATAGAGATAGTTGTAGAGTTGAGCTGCTTTTTATACAGGAAAAATGTCTGAGAAATCGCTATCTTAATAGATATATCTAATATATGAAATTCTCCTGTCACAATGTTCGTTCCCATACTCCTCCGAAACGGCTTGACCGATCCTTATGAAATTTTGTATGCATATCCGTTAGGGTTGAGAATCGGACAACATCTATTTTTCATCCCCCTAAATGTTAAGGGTGGTCCACCCCTAAATTTTTTTTTATATAGGGTTAGGGTTAGGGGTAGGGGTAGTGCGGGCAAGTCAACGTTTGGGCAGGACAACGTCTGCCGGGTCCGCTAGTAATATATAAAATTCTCGTGTCACAGTGTTTGTAACCAAACTCCTCTGAAACGGCTTGACCGATTTGTATGATTTTTTTTTGTGTATATTCGGTAGGTCTGACAATAGGTCATAAACTATTTTTCACCCCCCATTTTTTAATCGCAATTTTAGTATTTTTGTATGAACAATATTAAAAGTTAGCGGTAGTGGTAGGGGTAGGGTTAGTGTAGGCAAGCCAACGTTTGGGCAGGACTATGTCTGCCGGGGTATTCATATTAATTTTAATTTAGAAACCAAAAGAGCTGAAATATAAGTGACGCCATCTCTTGATGGTTGTATGATACAATAAGTTCATAGAAAGTCTGCGAGTTTGTTCGTGTACCAACCAATAGATGGCGTAATCAACCAAACGTGTAATAGTTTATATTAATTTACCGAAAGAATGCTCTTATTGCGGTCAATGCAGCCAGTCTGTTGGGTACGTACTCTCCCAGTAAATAGTGATTTACATTAAAAATTTTTTTTATGTAATTTTATTTTATTTCTGTAATTTCGATATAGAAGATTTATACAATCTCTGATAAATAAGTGATTCACAATGTAAATAAAGATGACAAAAACATCTCATTAGTTTAGTCAGTATTAGTGGGGACTGGGGATAGAAGAAACAATAGCAAAAGAAAAGAAGCCACTACCTATTTCACAATTTGATGGCAAAGTAATCTAGATTGGCAGGTAATTAAAAAGTCTGACTGTCTGGTTCAATTCAATAGAAATACCTACATAACTAAGATGCTTAAATAACAATTTTAGAACTCATGTCTATTTGTTCAGAGTAGGTTCCGAAACGGCTGCATGAATTTTGATGGAACATTCAACGATCATATAGTGGGTATTACATACAATCGCATTTAAATCGGTTATTTGTGTTTTTTTTTCTTCCATCACAGGTTGCCTTGCAGCTCCCAAAACCGTGTTACGGTTCCAGGGTACCCAGCGGAAGACCAAGTCTCCCTCTTTTAGCCGATGGTATTCTGTTGAGTTATATTTAGATGGAAAAGCCTCTAAAATGTGGTTTGTCGGATTATGTATTTAAAAACCCATTGGTACATGTTCGGGATCCGGGATCGAACCCGTGGTCCGCCTAGTTAATACCAGACGTTTTAACCACTCGGCCACCGATTTTTGTGCGAAGATAAAATCAACTGCTGTCTAGGTGCCTGTGTTCTCATAGCAACCGTATTTTTTTTTGTTGTTAGCTACGCTATCGACAAACACTTGCACGCATCAAAAATATCGGATAAATAAAATGATTTGACCTTTATCATTATTACTATCAGTAGCTATGTCACAAACTCGAGTACAGACGTCATAAAAGCAAATACTACTTCAAATCTATTCCATTCATAACAATGTATTTACTGGCTTTCTACCCCGGCCTCGCTTGTAGAAAGTTTTGAACTGTGAATTTATTGCGAAGGATATCCGGTAGCCTATCACTATGACATCACTCTATTCTATTCCATTTTTTTAAATAATTTGCCGCCTTTTTATTTCTAGCGTCCGTCGGTAGGCCTCAGGTGAAAATGTGTACGCCTTTACATAAAAAATAAGAACATAAGTATTTCAAACATTAATACATAATCCCGTAATTAAATTATCATTCGGACATCATATCAAAGTTAAAAACAGAGAAAATAAATATTAAATTATTATTCTAATCGATTATTGAATAAAGCACTTTCAATTCATGTAGTGCACATCTCTAAAGTAAAAAAATATGTTTAATAAATAAGTGTCACAAACCCCTTAATATAATGAATAGAATATAGTTAAAACATTAATCTGATTAATCTGATTAATAACATGAATGAATAATAAATAAAACAGGTTATAAATAATTATAGCTTAAAAAAAACTAAAGCACACTTGCACAAACCATAAGAGCCCAAATTCGAGGGTTCTACTAGCAGTCATTAATGAGTTCCACTATTCACTATCCACCTCCTGGCTCCATCATCAGATCAGTTCGATGGTACCAAATTATTGTATTGTCATCGGTATTAGAAGTTGATATCGACACTTCCAAGATTTGTTTACATACAGGTGAGCTAATAAAAGCATGCTAAAAATAAGCTAGTAGATATATCATATATATATACATACCATTCCTTTGGGTTCAGCTTCTCTTTCTCCCATTCTGCAGATGTGTTGTTATTCATATCATATACTATCACTGTTTACACTAGGTAGGTACTTTACCGACGAACAATTCGCGAGTCATTTGAAAAAAAAAATTGCAGACTTCAAATATAGATTTGCGTGACAATAAAGAACCTTGGCTGTACGTGAGAGGTGGTTGCTTTAAAAATAGTCTATATTTTAAGTAAGTATAAAAATAAATATTTAAAAATTAATAAGATTCAGAAAGGAGGTTCTATATTATAATCTACTATATACATATAAGCAAAATCAACCGACTGATTATTTAAGCGATCTCCTTAAAGTCCACTCTCGCTTTCCTGCAATCTGTGGGAGTGATTTCGTGAAGAGGGACGGAAGTGTGTAACAGGAAGCTGGAAGTGAGGTGTTAGATGTTACACATCATATGTGACTACTGTAAGGCTCGCTCGTTTTTTTAAAGTTTAAATACTTCTTTAGGCGAGTTATGAAAAAAATATGAGAGTAATTTTAGGATGCAACCAAAATCGACAGGTAGGTAGCCGAAAGTGAAATTGCTCTCAGTCACCTTGTATGGTGTCAAAAATATGGCAAATCTCAGTTAATCCTGGATAGATGAGTTTATTTATACAACATGTCCTTACCATACTTTGCCATATTTTGACAGTTATAAGATGACCGTGACCAACGGTCCTTAAATAGACAATTTAGGACCTAATTCTCAATTATAATAAGCCATTTTAAAATTCTTATTATTTAATTGAATTCAGATTTTAGCAACCGATCACGCAATTTTATTTAAATTAATTATGCTAAATAAACAAAAAAAAATGAGGGAGACTTCGTCTTCAGTTGGGTACCCTGTTAACGGTCCCAGAGTACCCAGCGGAAGACCAGCTTTAACCTAACATTATCATGTATAGTATATGTGTTACGTTTACTAAGTATGGTTTTGTGACAGTTGTCATTTAATTAATATCAAATTAACTTTGACTGGATTTGACTTTCAAAAAAGCTTTTTTTGGGCACATCAGAGATCGCTTCCAAAAATCATGTGGTAGATTTTGTTTATATGCTACCGAGACATCTGTGTTAAAACCTGTATTTTATAATTAGTATACCATGATGATAATATCTAAAGGAAAATATTGCGAATAATATAAATACCTAATTATTAACAGTCATTGTAACAAAATATTTAATCCACTGAGCTAAGCATTTGCTGCGTGGAGAAAGAAATTAAGCAGACGCCTTATAACATTTGTCTCATACAAAAACGGACTTCAGCAAGTCAAGTATTGTACAAAACTTATTAAAAATAACAAGTTCTAGTTAATGTTCCCTAAAAGTATGTGAAATTACCTATACTCTAAATGTAAAACATATGTCAATATTAAGAGCCCTATATCGATAATTTGTATGGGGATATTACTATTCCCAATTTCTCTGTAAATAATCCACCTGTGTCACTGTAATTTAGCATATAGTTACTCATTGAATATATCTAAGTGAAATAGCTGTTATTTTTTTAATGGAAATTGGATAGGAAATATGGGTGGTTAAACTTTGCCCCTTTTTCTCTTTCATAATCTATCACAAAGCTCTTAATTGAATTATTTACAGAGAAATTGGGAAAAGTTTATCCCAGAAAAAATATGGATATAGGAGCCTTAACTACACCTAGGTTTCATGAAGTCCTGAATGTCATCAATTTCACGCATATTTTCTACCGACTTTGCCACTCGAGTTCTCTTAATATATATACTAATGTATCTTTCTTTATATATATATATATTATATTAAGGATCTAATAACTAGAACTTGCTATTTCCAATATTTTTGTACAATACTTGATTTGCTGAAGTACGTTTTATTGTACCAATTTTGTTTGTAAATTTTCTTTCTCTATTTAAGCGAATGGTGAAAGAGATGCAAAATTTTCGAACACGTGCGTTTTTAGTTGGTTACGCGACCAAGAGAGCTCTTAAAAAAATCTTCACAAGGAGATCTGTGAAGTGAAATGAAGATTGTTGAAAAATTACAAATACAACAAAAAGCCAACAGATGGCAGCACTTACTATATATTTTAGATATACAAATTTAACAAAGAGGAATACGAAATTAAGATCAAGCTTGTTAACGCAAAGAACTCAGTAAACCGCTCGGCTTATTTTGTCGATATCTCTTTAAAAAGTTGTTAGAGATATATACTGCAAAAAGAATTGATAAAATAATCAAGGATAAGATAAGAAAGGCCAAGATTCACGTACAAGAAACATGAGAAAGTACGATTTCACAAAAAATCGGTCTTGCGAAAATACACAAAACGGACATAATATGCTCTTCCAGTATTACACAAAAACTATTAGAAATAGCCAGCTGTAGTTAAAGTGTTCATAAAGTATGTAAAATTATCTATAGGATAAATACGAGAAAATGGTACCTACATTAGTTAATAACTATGTTAAGAGAACTCGAGTCGCATAATGGACAACATTTCATTTTTCGTAAGGTACCAAAATTCGAAAACCGTTTGGAGATTACATGCTAGAAAGCTTATTTTTCATTTTTTTTATTTTTTATATCCTTTAATTTTCGAGTTATTTTAAAAATACTGAAATATTGAAAAATAAGGATTAATAGGTGCCCTAATCTGTGCTAACCCTCTAATTTAAAAATACTAATGTCTGTTGTTAGTTATTGAACTCAGGTGTTGCCTTCTATTAATTTTACCCATTTTTATTCCATTTGAAGCTAAATTAATAATTATTCTTTAAATATAATTATAAAAATACTTCTTTTATATAATATTTTTTGGAAGATTTGCTAGTTTAGAATGGGCTATCACAGGAAATATATTTACGAGTGAAACCGCGGACAAAAGCTAGTAAGTATTACTATATACATTATGAATAATGTTGTAGGCGATTTGAGTTCCGGCTACGGCAACACCTATTTGGAACACGGTATATTATACTCTTTGCATTTCTATAACGTATACTCTGTGGCTTGACTGACACTATCAGTCACTTTCTTTGGGTGACAGTTTATATTTCTTAATTTTAGTCCTAGCTAAGGTTTTTAGTTTATAAGTCCTCAGAATTTATAAAAATTCATAATTAAATTAAAAATATAAAAAATCAACCAAAAATAAAATATAAAAATACGTGTAACTTATTTTTTTATATATTTTTAATTAAAGTAATAAAAATGGGTGATTAAAAAAATGAAATGTTGTCCATTGGTTGAAAATACGCTTGAAATTGAAACTAAGGTGTAACTGATTTTCATATATTTTTTAAATTAATACTGTGTCAAATACATTGATCTTTCGAAAGCTATCGAAATTAACATATATAGTTATCGCGTAATTCTAGATGCCGTGAAGCATGTAATTTGTATGAGACAAAAGTTATGATAGGAAAAGCAGCAGTTTAGGAAAATAGTAATACATACACAATAGGGAGTATAATTATGTAATTTTTGGTCAGATTTTTTCCCATAGGTACTCGATTGTCACGTTCGATATATTATTATTTATGAATTTATAAAAGCTGACAGTTTCAATAATTTAAATTTAAAAGACTTGACACGTTCGATATTTGAATTTATAAAAGTTGACACGTTCGATATTTGAATTTTTAAGAGCACGTCAGAAAATACTAGATTAGATTGCACTTCTTCAAAGCTATTTATGTCAGTACATATTTTGAACATAGCCTCAGGCTGGCGCAACTTCGAACTAAAAATTAAGGCTAGGAAAAATTGAGTCAATACTAATATCGTATCTTTCACTCCATATACAGATAACAGAGATGACAAATATTTCTGTACCAATTCATGATCTTCCCTCCTTAATGTTGTTAGGTTGGCAGCACCTATCGGCCTTAAGTGTGATTTAATGTCAATGTATGGCAGGCTCTTATTAAAGAACAAAGTGATTGCTACTCTATGATAGCCTGAGTAAATATATTTTTAAATACAATGAATCTAACAATTTTCTAATCTTAAATTGTGATAAAAATGAGACAGACCAGACAACTACGTACCTACTTAAGATATGAAAACAAAGAATATTATAAAGCTAAAAGATAACTTGTATGTATCTACAAACATAAGAACAATTCATTATTATGGATTAATTTAATCTGAATTACATTAAATACCTACGTGACTTGCAATTTATATACATTGCTCAAGCCTCATTTACCTTCGGGTAGCCAGATTATGGTGTGATGATGGGCAAGGAGGGAAAGAGACCTCGAGAACGAAGTCTTCTCAAACTATTACCACAGCCCTTCATCAGGCAGAGGACCACAGCCTATGGAGGAAGATAATTGAAGAGAAGCTGATAAGTCGGAGGCACAATCCTCAGTAATCCATATATCTTTTCATTATGCTCTTCGATAGTGATTTTTATTTCTCGTATTTTTTAATGTCACAAAGAATCTTGGACAAAAATGAATGAAACTTGACCTCATTCATCAATTTGATACCATTAATGTTCATAACATACTTTAAAATCAATGGAGTATTACATAGAGGTAAAGTTTTTAAGTTTGGATGTAAGGTAATCTCTCAAATTACTGAACCGATTCTAAAAATTATTTTACGAATAGAAAGCTACGATATCCCTGAGTGACATACGCTATATATTATTTTGATCTAAAAAAATATCCACGGGCGACGCCGGGGGCGGAAAGTTGGTACATTATAAATTATGAGCTTTGATTTGGTGCCTACCTAATGTCTATGTTTCAGAATACAGAATCCGCATAAATTCTTCAAACTGAGGCTAAAAATAGTACACTAAAATAGAGTAGCCGGTTGTTGTATCTTATATATATAAAATTAGGCTTTTCCATACCTCAACAGAACTGGCCACTCGTTAGGTACAGCCTCACAAATACCATCGGCTAAAAGAGAGAGACTTGGACTTCCACTGGGACCTGGGTACCCTGGAACCGATAACACGGTATAATATAACCCATGAAAAGAGAGAAAAAAAAACTTCTATCTCACAATTCCGGCAAGGAAACACGAATACATAATTTATAAGACACTCTCTTCCAATGACATCAACTCTGCAATAGTTAAAACTAGATTTATCTATAAAGACGCCACATTCACAGTTCATTGCACCGGTTGTTAACCTCTGATGCACTTCCTAGTGCCAACAACGCGTAACCTAGATATCCTATTTAGAACAATGCAGGACTTATAATTAAGGAAATTTTACCTAACATAATTTATGACAGATACACACAAAATCTTCAAGGCTTCATACCATAAGGTGTGGCCAGAGACATCAGTAAAAATATTTTTCGTGAAAATTTTACTGACAGACAGGCAGACGCGGCTTAGGATTTTTTTTCAGGGGAAGTGAAGTCATCAAAATCCAATTTTTAATAAAATTTTTTAGAAAACTTGATCTATTTCCGCAACTGAAAAAAAATATGTATATTGATTTTAAGGATATGACAAATATTGTTATTGTTTTGAAAATATGATTAGAAACATTTTACTCGATAGAAAAAAATACTAAATACACCTCTGAAAACTTTATTTATCAAATTTTATGGCTATAATATAGTACCATTACAAAAAATATTATGAATATTTTTTTGGTAATTATCTATCGTTTTATTGTAAAATTATTTCTATGTTACTATAAGATTTTTTTTAAATTGCGTTATAAACAAAAATTATCGCTTACTGTTTCTATCCTGCTCGCTTGCGCGCGATTCTAGATAAATTCATTACTCATTTTCCCATCGACCACTTCCCCTTCAAGGACTGCCTTACAGCTCCCAAAATCGGTACGGTCCCAGTCCCAGGGAAAGACCAAGTCTCCCTCTTTTAGACGATGGTATTTGTGAGGCTGCTATACAACGAGTGGCCAGTTTTGTTGAGGTATATTTATATAGACGGAAAAGCCTCTAAGTGTGGTTTGTCGGATTATGTACATACGTTTTTAATTAAAAACCCATTGGTACCTGACTTTGTTTTATAATGTATAGCGATAGTAATTACTCGTAGAAAAGAAATACCACATGGTAAAAATCTAGCGTAAAAAATGTCAAAATATCCTTTATAAATGTGAAAATGTGAAAGTTTTCTTTCACGGCAAAACAGTGCAACGGATCGACGTGTTTTATTTGCAAAGAAATTGCTATAATCTACGTCGTGCACGCGCCCCATCGTTACAGTTTAACCCTGTCCGCGCTGTGATGGTTGTGATTAGTCGAAATAAGACGTATCATAGTCGGCGGGAACATCTTAGCTACCGATTAATTGGCTATTGTTACTGTGACGTCTATAATACTTGACATTGGCGGAATCATCAAAACCCTGATAGAGCCATTCATTACACAAAATATAGAATAGAATGGTGAGTGACAACCTAGATGTCCCGTAATTTTTATCCCGGGAAATTATAAACAACTTATCAACAGTATAACAGTGGTATTGTGTAAGCAAAAAATACGTGCGAATCCGTGGGAACAATTTAGTGTTTCGTATTTCACAGAGATTTCAATACAAGTAAATAAATGCTTTGCCTTGATTTCCGTTAGCTATAAACTCAGAATATAGAATAAACTTTATCTTTCATCACGCCTTTTATCCCAAGTTGGGTAGGCAGAGACAATCGAATGCCTTTGTTACGATCCTGACATACCTCTTTCGCTTCTTTTATATTCATCATACCTTTCATACATGCTCGACGATTGTATGCACTTTTAATATTACCATCCACCAATATTTTTTTTATAAGATCAATAAAAGTACACCTAGGTCGTCCTCTGCCAGCATTTCCTTTCACTTTAACCATATAAACCTTATTAGTCAATCTTTTATCCTTCATTCTTTCAATGTGTCCGAACCAGCATAAACTATTTTTCTTCATTTTAGTCACAACACTCTAGTTCAGTCAGCATTCTTCTCTAATGACATATAGTTTCGGTTGCGTATTCAATAGACTTAAAAACTACTGAACCGATTTGAAAAAATATTTTTGCATTTGATAACTCAATAGGCATGATGACTAAAAATTCTAATTAGTCCGTCAGTTAGATTATCAGAAAATATTGGACACGTATTTTTTCTTTTGTCAATTAAACAAAAAATTATGAAGATATAGCCCGCTAAAATTCCGCGTGACGTCACGCCTTAGTACAATTTTTAGCTAGGCGTGACGTCACCAGCCCCCACTCCCAAACTTTTGACGCGCTTTATCTCTGTCATTTTTTGTTTGATTGACAAAAGAAAAAATACGTGTCCAATATTTTTTGATAATGTAAATGACGGACTAAATAGAATAATATTTTGTTTAACCTGCCATCTACCCTATTCTCGGGGAAGGTATAGGCTATTTAACATCAAGGTACCTACCCAACGGGGTGAACTATATTCTAATACAACGCGTACGAAGTAGCGGGCAATCAGCTAGTAATTCATAATAAATGTTATTGTTTGTTTCCAATGAATTTGATACAATGCCTTGTCATTGAAACGTACACGATTATTCATGAACTAGGGCAAACGTTATGGCATTGTTCGAGCGTAATACTGAGAAGGAAATTGCTGTCTACCCTTTGACGTAGGTACCAGGCGAAGGGTGAAGGGAGAAGGGAAGTCATAAAATAGCTTACTCAACTAATGTTGCAACATCCAACATTTTCTTTTATAAACCAAAATGCACCAATATAAATAACTGTTTGAAAAAAAATTAAAGTAGTTTACGCTGGTTTGGACACGTTGAAAGAATGAAGGATGAAAGATTGACTCAAAAGGTTTATATGGCTGAAGTGAAAGGAAATGCTGACAGAGCGTCCTAGGTGCACTTTTATTAAATGTATTGATTCACACAATCGCCGAGCATGTATTAAAGGTATGATGAATATTAAAGAAGCGAAAGAGGTATGTCAGGATCGTAGCAAATGGCATTCGATTGTCTCTGCTTACCCCTCTTGGGATAAAAGGCGTGATTATAGATAGATAGGTAAATATTTGTCTGTAGCCGTTTAGAAAAAAAACTGATCTATAGTAATAATAAACCTGAACAGTTTGTTAGAACGCGCTAATCTCAGGAACTACCAGTCGGATTTGAAAATTTGCATTTGATAGCCCAATAGGGTAGATGACAGGGTAAACAAAATATTATTCTATTTAGTCCGTCATTTAGTTTATCAAAAAATATTGGACACGTATTTTTTCTTTTGTCTATCAAACAAAAAATGACACGAGATAAAGCGCGTCAAAGTTTGGGAGTATGGGGCTGGGACGTCACGCCTTGCTAAAAATTGTACTAAGGCGTGACGTCACGCGGAATTTTAGCGGGCTATATCTTCATCATTTTTTGTTTGATTGACAAAAGAAAAAAAACGTGTCCAATATTTTCTGATAATCTAACTGACGGACTGATTAGAATTTTTTAGTCATCATGCCTATTCTTGAGGAAGGTTATAATAGTCTATTTAACAACACGCTATTATCCTAGGGGGTGAAATATGGTGTAAACATTATTATTTTACAAAATGTCGTTAGTCTATATAGATTGATCAAACGCCAAAGGGAAGCCTAAAGGAATCTGGCTATATGGATTCCTTGCCATGCGAAAATGTGTTTGCTTGTCTTTTTTTCACGTCAACAGAGAGCAACGGCAATCAATTTCAAGGTAGTTGACCGACCACAAGTGAAATATTTACAAATGAAAGAAGCGTTCTGAAAGGAAATTATTCTACACAACAAGCAATGTAGAGACAAAGAAAATCTGAGCGAAACTGATTCCATGAAGTAGGAAAAATATTGAAGTTTCTATTGTATTCAATTTTTTTTCAAAATGGCTCCATCAGGGATTTGATGATTCCGCCAATGTCAAGTATTATAGACGTCACAGAATCAATAGGCCGATAATCGGTAGGTATGGATGCTCTCGCCGACCGTGATATGTCCTACTAATCACAACTATAACAACGCGGACGGGATTAAATTGGATTCCCCATCACGTCTACGCGAGCGCGTGCGCTATTCACCAAGGCGTGACGTGGAATCCAATTTTGAAGTTTATTTTTTAGATTCTACGATACTTGACGATCGTCTAATGCAAAATTCAGTTTGTGACAGCTTGGAGATGCCTCTACCGATCAATCAGCAATGTTAATCTTTAATTTGGCATTTACATGGCCTTAAAAAGTGCGGCTTCGAAGGCCACGTGAAGAGGTAGCTAATCCCAATAATTGCAGCGACAGATTGACGCCTGTTCTGTTTAAGAACCCTATATCCAAAATTTGTACTGGAATAAACTATTCCCAATTTCTCTGTAAATAATCCACCTGTGTCACTGTAATTTAGCATATAGTTACTTATTCAATATATCTAAGTGAAATAGCCGTTTATTTTTATTGGTTTTATTGAATAGGAAATATGGGTGGTAAAATAAAGGATTATTTTGCCCCTGTTTTCTCTTTCATAATCTATTACAATCTTTCTTAAAGTGGGCGATAACGCCCTCTAGTGGGCGCTGTAGGCCTAGAGGGGGGCGTAAGGGGCCCAGAAAAAATTGGGGGGTGTTGAAGTGGTTTAGGTTTAGTGGCTGATTTGTAATTTCATCTCACAACACGAAGCGGTGGAGGTAGTGCTTTATTATCGGTTTGTCAAAAATCATTGTTAAAAATCATCAGATTCATCCTTCACATTAGATTAGTTTTAAAATTAAAATTGCTTACGTTTGTTTTAATTTTAATAAAAGATATTCTTAATATTATAAAGTTGCGTTTTAATTGCTCTCACGGTTAAAAATGTCTCATTTAGAATGTAAGTTTAAACTCCAAAATAATATAACATACTATAATTAAATTAAAGTAGGTAATGAATGTCTAAAGTAAAAAAAAATTTGGGGCGCTGAAAAATAATTTATTTTCAAAGTGGGCGGTAGACAAAATAAGTTTGAGAACCTCTGATCTATTACAAAGCTTCTTAATTTTTTATGTAGGTATATATCGCGTTTTTTTGTAGCTTTTTGAAAATGCAGTAAATTTTTTAATTGGTCAAAATTATAAAAAGTTTAACCACCCATATTTCCCATTAATTAAACTCATTGAAAAAATAACAGCTATTTCACTTAGATATATTGAATAAGTAACTATATGCTAAATTCCAGTGACACAGGTGGATTATTTACAGAGAAATTGGGAATAGTTTATCCCAGAAAATTTAACAAAACTCTAAACAATTGTTACTCATAAAGGTAGTTTTTTTGCGATGGTCTTGTTTTGCAGCGGTCATACTAAATAATACGAATTGGCGTGACTTTTTTTTACAAAAAGAAGTGCAAAAATTTTCCTCAACGCTCTGACTCATACGTGTTTAAATCACAATAGAGAATTACATATAGGTACCTACCTATTTAAAAAGAGTTTTTTTTTACTTTTAAAATCACGTATCGGCTGCGTATCGGTCAATTGTAGACAATCGTAAATCTAAAGGAAAATAACACTTACATGTTCACGCCTAAATACTATGGTAGTAGGTAGTTACCATGACTAAGGACTTTTCATATACTTTTACATACATTGTAGATTCACAAACCATAAAATGATTACAATAAAAACATAGTCAAGCTTCTAAATTTTCTATCATGAGGTCTAATGGCCATCCACATTCTCGGGCCGGGCATTCCTTGGGTGGCCATTTTTAGCCTTCAAGTCAAAACGAAAGATGTCGCGGTCCTAAGTATGCCCCACGGTATCTCTAAGGATCAGCAATAAGTTTTTCACCTACCATGTTTTAAGTCAAGAATAAATGGCAGACCTTTCAGAAAAACAATTATTGCAACACAAGTTGAACCACTCACGAATTAAACACAAACACTAACAAAAAAAATTAGAAATCTGCAATTTAAAAAATACACCAACCGTATCGCGAATTTAATATAAAAAATATTATATTCAAGACACGTCCATTATGACGGGCTATCTTTCAAGTACTGACAAACGATAAAAAAAGTCACATGAACTATGTGCAAATTGTTGTGCATACAACAATGTTGATCATAATTACGTGTGTCTGGGAAATACCGTCGGTGTAAGCAGCTAAGAACAAGACCTTTTTTTTCATCAGTGTCGAGCTCGAGCCAATTTTCATGGGAATTTGACAGCAGCAATAATACATGTTAAGGGGCGGTGGTCAAGATCATGTTATCTGTCAAAAATATGGCAAATCTCAGTTAATCCTGGAAACGTGAGTTTATTTATACAACATTTCCTCAGCACACAGTTGATAGTTATTATTTTAAATTGGATTGAGCCATATTTTCAAATAGCCATAATTTCCAAAACGCAAAGGTACTGCTCGTATTGAAAACTACGGCTCTTTAGAACCCTAAATAATAAAAATATGGCTCAATTTCAAATAATAACTATCATTCTGTGGTGAGGAAATGTTGTATAAATAAACTCACGTTTCCAGAATTAACTGAGATTTGACATATGTTTGACAGATACAAGATGACTGAGAGCCACGGATCCTTAAGGGTCCTATATTGGGAATTTTTCTGGGATAAACTATTCCCAATTTCTCTGTAAATAATCCACCTGTGTCACTGTAATTTAGCATATAGTTACTTATTGAATATATCTAAGTGAAATAGCTCTTATTTTTTCAATGGGTTTTATTGAATAGGAAATATGGGTAGTTTAACTTTGCCCCTGCTGTCTCTTTCATAATCTATCACAAAACTCTAATTTTTTTTAAAAGCGCTGTTATACCATTACCCTTCAATTATATATGTCGAATTTTTTGGTAGCTTATTGAAAATTTAAAATAATAATTATTTTATTATTTTTGCCAAATTAAAAAATCATAAAATATTTTTTTTTTTAATTTTCAATAAGCTACAAAAAAAAGCGATATATATAATTGAAGAATAATGGTATAAGAGCGCTTTAAAAAAAATTTAGAGTTTTGTGATAGATTATGAAAGAGACAGAAGGGGCAGAATAATCCTTTATTCTACCACCCATATTTCCTATTAAATAAAACCAATTGAAAAAATAACGACTATTTCAGTTAGATATATTGAATAAGTAACTATATGCTAAATTACAGTGACACAGGTGGAGTATTTACAGAGAAATTGGGAATAGTAATATCTCCATACAAATTCCCAGTATAGGACCCTTAAGCTGGTGTGCCATGGTCCGTTTCATGGCAGGCCTGGCCGCGCTTAGCCAAACCGGCAGTGGGAACCGTGGCGTCCGATGAGGGGCACAACGGGGTGTTAAAAATTGTATGGAAAAAAAGGATAGTTTGGTCGGATCAACTTGAAACTTAAGGACCCATTGGTCCAATCACCGGCGCGCCGCCGTACGGTCCACCGAAATTGACCACAGATTCGTCCAATTCCTATAACAAATGGCCCGCCTAGATCTTATGTCGGAGTCTGCCGGACCAATGTGTTGCCTACTTTAGCTGGAGGGCGAAGAAGAGAACTCATTGGGTTTATTGGGGCTAAGGCCCTAAATCACTTCAAATAATTTCCTATTTACGCGCTCTTTCGGTTATCATCACATAACCTTGTTTGACATTTAATCAGTCAAGGTTCGAAAGGTGGAGTGTTAATTATGTCACTCGGCACACTCATGGGTGCTTATCATGACGCTATGGGGTGTTTCGCATAACTCGTGTTTTTGCAGCATCCAGCGTTGTGAACACATTAAAATTTTCAGATTCAAATCTGCTACATATTTATTTTTGGAAATAGTATCCTAGTGCATTAGTAATATCCTCTTACGTAAAATTCCCAAACCATTATTTAGCGTTAAATATTGACTTAAAAATTTGCTGTAAGGCTGTAAAGTGTTACTGTAATATACTTTTATTAACCGACTTTTAAAAAAGGAGGTTATAACCTGTTCGTCTGAATTCGAATTCGATAAACGATAAACGGTAAAGTGGCGTTTTTTCAATAGGTTTTTCAAATTCAATATTTTTCGAAAAACTGGGTCTGAATCTGAATTCAAAATTAAATTCCAAGGAATCATGCTAGAATACCAAGAAGTTCCAAGCTCCATTTTACAATTTTTCCCCTCCGCCATGTTTATTTTAATGGCGTCTGTCAATAATTATTACAGTAAATTGGCAATACAAGTACGTATATCTAATAAAAACTAACAAGTAACTGCCATTCTGAACAGTATGATATCACCAGAACATTTCCTGAAATAACCTAACATGGATTTTCATTTAACATACTTAACGATGATCATTAACCATAATAATTTGAATGTCATTGTTAGACAATTAGTTATTGGCCTTGCCAATGATGCGTATAGGCGCAGGCCACAATTCATCACTTCACGTTTAAAATTATTACATAATACGACAAGGCTTTTCTGTCCAAAAATACTATCTGCTAAATGAGGAAGAGCAAAGTTATAAAAAAATGTTTTCAATTCGATGCCCATCGCTTGGAAGCCATCTTCGTTCGCCGTTCAGGACAGGCGAAAAAGCGACGCTGAAATAATCGCAATTGCTCGTCACCATGGAGGTCGTCTGTGACAAGCTTGATGCTTGTGTCTGTCCAGTTTCGGGTTGCCATAGTTGCTGAGACTGACTCAAGCAGAATCAAGCATGACATGCGCCCTATTATGCAATCTCATTGATAAGTACTTCTCATTCACATCGGTTTAGTAGTTTTTAAGTGATGCGAGCACAGACAATATGATATACAGTTTTAAGAAATGTCAGATTACGTAAGTTGATGAATTTGGCTGGTTCAACAACACATAAGAAAAGAATACCGAGAAATCGATGGACGAAATATGGACTGGAAAGTACCGCAATTACTTCTTTACATGCCGTTTACCCACTCCGTCACACCACACACATCGATCGTTAGTGACAAGAACTCAACGTGGTGGGGTCCCACGGGCCGTTTTTGGACAGGCCGTGGGAATCGTCGCGTCCGATGACACCTGCGATGGCCTGTCGTCGCCCGTCCGATCCGTCGGGAGTCAGTAAGTTCAAAGGCACGGCGTCACTCAGCCTAATATCAGTTGAATTAATTACAGACCGCGACAAGCCACGAAAGGCGTGGTAACACCCGGCGCGGCCTGTCAGTTAAGAGGATGTATAGAGGTAAATGCGAGTTTTAGGATTCGTAAAAGTACATAATCAACTGCAGTGACCATAATCAAACAAATATATGATATTCTTGAGGTTATGCTTTATTAAGATACTGTGTTCAAAACATAATACAACTATATTGATTCGATAGAAAAAAATCACGAATGTACCTCTAAAAAAATATTATACTGTCTAGAAACAGTACTAAAATGCATGCAATGATTCTGATTTTTTGACAGATTTTTTATATAGCAATATACTATCGTAATACTGTTCTATTTTTTTTATCAAATTTTCAGCAAGTTCCTTTATTCTCATTTTCGAGATTTTATGTACGCACTGCACGCGTGTGTGCGTAAGCGCTCGTGTACCGACAGTACCGGCTGCAGCCTGATGCTATATTATTAGTGGCAGTCACGTCGTTTGGTGTGTATGTGTACCCGCGCGGGGGCGGTGCCATCTCTCAAGGTCATTGGCTCTATTCAGCGTCTTAAGATGGCTACATGGGATGGAAATGTATAAATGTATTGAAGATATAGCGAGTTTTAATCAAAAGGGACAATGTTTGATACATGAACATCCTAGCAATTTATAGATTAGAGACTACTTAATAATTGAGTAATAGATGAGTAATTTCACGAAATGGTACGGAAGTGTGTAATTGGAAGCAAATAAATTCAAATTTATAGCGCCATATGTGGAGCATTCCGAGAACGTTTATAAACTGTTCTTCTGGTGCTCGTGGCGAGTATGCGCAGCACATCGTTTGAACTCGACGCGCCCAGCACGTCGATTGAACTCCGGCACGTTTACTTGGAGCTGGTGTACTTGGTGACCGCCTTGGTACCCTCGCTGACGGCGTGCTAGGCCAGCTAACCAGGCAACAGGAGAAGCACGGACGTTTGCACCTCCCTGGAGGTGATCGTCGAGCGCTTGTTGTATTGAGTTATAAATAAGAACGAGTTACTTTCTTTCACGTCAGGGGTGCTGCAAGATTGTGTGCCCGCGCGGTATACTCATAGGCGGTTTAAGAGTGTAGTGTACCGTGTCCATGTCCATACAAACGGAGAAAACGTTTTACTACCCCTAAATATTATTTAATTTTAACGATTTTGTAATATGTTACTGACATAATGAAAAACTACGTACGTATTTTTTCCTTTTTTCAAAATTCGTAATAGGTCAAAAGTTATAAGCCCCTCAAATCTCGTTTTTTTTGGTTCATAACTTGCTGGTAATAAACCGTCTGTATTTGAGAAACAAAGCAAAATTTCAAAAAAAGGAAAACGTACGTACGTAGATTATAATCTGCTAAAACATATGACACCAAAATTGTAAGGTTTCGTTATAGTTTAGTAGGTGTAAATCGTTTTCGCCCAAAACGCAATTTTCAACGAAGAACATACCTACAAACACTCATGAGCTGCAGTGCTCTCTGTCGCACTGATGCCCGGGGGAAGAGCGCGCTTGAGACAGAATATGATTTTCTAAATACCTATTTCGCTGCGTACGCTGAGCTACACGATCCTCTTAAACTTTGTAAAAATAGCAATACAGCTTATTTAGCACGATATGGGCTAAAGTAGGGTTTTTAGGGTTTCGTACATAATGGAAAAAAAGAACCATTTACCAGGGGTAGCCAACTTGATCTACTATCTACTGACTAGACTCCGTGCGATCTACCAATTACAAATACAAATAATATTACATATATCTATATGTATTTATGATTTTTTTTTTCAAGAATCATTGTGTTCCGACAAAAAATTTTAGTCTAATTCGTTTCCAAAATTAATAATGTATCAAAAAAAAAATATTATAGTAACATAAGTGATGCGCCGGTTTTGTAAAATTTTACCCTTGATTTTTCTAATAGTTTTACATGATACTCATACAGCCGAAGTCCGTTTCGTGTATTATCGCAAGACAGGTTTTGTTAAGAAATCGTACTTTCTCATTTTTCTGGTACGTGAATCTTGGTCTATCTTGTCTTATTGATATTAATAGCATTCCATCTCACTTATATCTTTTTAAAGAGATATAGACGAGATAAGTCGCTCGTAAAACTGAGTTCGTTGCGCTGTGACAGCATTTTCATTAAGGTTTAAAAGAATAGGGAAAATAGAGCTTTTTTATAGTTTACAGGAAAACCTAAACGAAAATGCTGTCTTAGGTCTGACGTTTAAAGTGTTGCATAGGTTAGTTAGTTTGTTGCATACATATTATGCATGGGTAGGGAATGCAATACTGGGATCCCAAAATACCGGGATCCCACATACATGTTGCGGGACTAATCTCGGTCGAAAAATTGCTGCTTTTTGCCGCTGGACTGGTGGGATTACAGAGAAGCGTGGTACATACGTGTTTCTCTAAGGTGCGGGGCGCCGAGCCCTAGGGGAACGGTGTGAAGGCGCGGGGCAAACCCCACCCGCGCCCCTTGTTTGATTACTTATATTTTGCCAGATACAACTTGTAATTATGACGCAATGCAATGATTTTTTCATTGAATATTGATTGTCATAGAATCTATAGATACATCAAAATCAAACTGAACTTTATAAGAAATAATATTATTTTGGGCCTGGTATCACACCTACGAGTAAGGAAAGGCGTCACACCTGCGACCTTTTCTAATAATTTTATTTTTTATATTTATTACATATATTAATAAACCATTTAAAATGTACCAAAAAGCTTATTTAATTTGGGTTAAAATTAAAACCATGAAAACGAGGTCTATTAGGTCTTTATTACGATTGATTTCAGAGGTTTAAGTTGACCCTGCGGGATCCTGCAAGTACCTGGATCCCGCGGGACTAAGATGGTTCAGTCCCGCAAATACCGGGATTGAAATTATTTTGGGGGATTGCATTCCCTATGCATGGGGGATGTGAAACCAGATGCTTTATGAATTTTTGAAAACCTGCCAAGTAAATTTTTGGCTACTGTCTTGCGAATGTGTACCTATTTAAAAAAATCAATTTCAATACAATGTGGTGGGGCCTCGTTCTGGTGGGGGCCCCGAGGCAATGCCTCATTACCTTGGGGTTAATCTGGCCCTGGTACCTACTCACAAATTCACAAATGTAGAGACTCATATTATGGAAAATAATTGTGTTTATTAAACAATAAACATTTTATAAATATTCTGAAACAATATTGCTTTCATGTTCTCTGTGTGCAGGTGTATCAAGTGTAACTAATTTAAAAAAATATAGGTAGGTAGGTCTTAGCATAGATAAGGTTTAATTCTAAATTTAAATTCAACATGATACCTATACTACCTACCTATATACCTACACTAGGTAACTACATTACAATTATTTTATGAATGGCTAATTATTTTAGATGTAGGTAAACCACCTATTAGATGCAAGTAAAATATAAACTTACTGCTTCTTCTTAGCCATAAAAATCAAACTTATACACTTGAGTCTAACTTTCAGGAACTTAACAAGGTTTTCATTTAAATTACAATATTAACAACCCAAATCGCACTACAGGATACATAGTTGATATTTTCACAAAAATTCCTTCAATTTCCATTATATTTATATCACAGACCGTATACGAACGATTTTGCGTCGGAAATCGCGATTTCTAAAAATAAATATTTTGAAAAACACAACATAACCTACTGACCGCTGAAAAAAAACAGCTGTTCTGTTCTGACTTGACATTGCCTGAAAATTTATTATCATTGTCTATGCCCACTTGTAGAAATAGAATATTTAATCTAAAAATATTTTGTTAAAAATACCGAAAATCTTTAGTAATTAGTGTATGTATGTATTTTAAGTAAAGAACATACTTTTACTTTGAGTATTTAAGAGAAAATAGCATTATTTACGGTCATTTTGCAAATTAAAATTATTCTAAAAATTTTCAAATGGCAACATCGCACACGTGATCAGCTGTCAATTGACAGCTGACAGCAAGAATGTAAACAAATTTGTCTATGGACTTTCATTTGATCTCATCTCAATTTCATTTTCATTGATTTTAATAAAATCTATCTAAATTCATAACATAAAGATAATATTTGTTTGCTATATGAAAATAGAATGAATAAATCGGCCACACAATAAATCAATTAACACTCTTTTATAGAAGACTTTACGTTTAAGACTTATGACAAAGATACATGTGATGTGAAATTGTGAATATTTAATAATTATCTCAAATATGCCTATGTAAAGTGTTAAAAGCTTAGTACATTAACGTCACAGTGTAAATTACTAAATAATGTAATGTTGCTAATGTTATTATCAGTTTGTATCTTGTTTTCATAACCTCAACACCAGTTACCTAACTGATTTAGTGAAATTGAATATTAAAAAATGCCTGAGGATGTTTATCGTGATAGCTGGTTACGATATTTGGGTTAGTTTACTTTTAAATATTTACTAAAAGCTTAATTATATAATTTATTATGTGAGTATGCCATTATTAAAGATCCCTAGGTGGATTTTAATGTGAATATGTGTATGTATTAGCCTACAACTGTATATAAGAAATTTCATCATGGTCAAGGAATTTTGTCATAATTAAAAAAAGAAATCTTCATGTGCTGCCTTACAGCTCCCGGGAACCATTGCCCACCACAGGGTACCCAGCGGAAGACAAATCTTCCTCATTTAGCTGAAGAAAATGTCATATTTTATTCAAATTATAAATGTGAACTCACCCTTCATCCCTCATTGTGTAGTAATCGGAGAATAAATCCATGATTCCAGGTTACGCCAACGAAGTTGGGGAAGCCTTCAGGTTTATTATACCTGGGAAGTATGTCAGGGGGAGCTATATTGTTGCCTTCTCATATGTGCTCGGGGATACAACAGACAAAGCTCTGAAAATGAATAAGGTACATTTTAATGTGATGTAAGGATTAATCCTGAAGGATTATCATAAGAGAGAAGAAAGATATAACATATAGAGGATACATTGTATATCTAAAGCCCCATGTACACACTGGAAATGGCCTTGACTGGGCCACTGTGTACAAGAGGTAGGCAGTGGCCCAGTCAAGGCCATTTCCAGTGTGTACATGGGGCTTCAAAATTTGCTGCACGCTCAATTTTTTTTTAATTTTAAATAACAATATGACTAATTAAAAATCTTCATGGGTTGCCTTACAGCATGTAAATGGAAAAGCCTCTTTGGACAGTTTGTTGGACAATGTACATAGATTTTTTGTTATAAAACCCCATTGGTACATGGTTGGATGTGGGGAATGACTAATTTAATTTTAGATTGATAACAATTTCAGGTTGACGGGCGTCCTAAAAAGGTGGCGGTGGCCGCTGCTGATGCTCTCATATGGCAAACATTTGCTTCTGTCATAATACCGGGATATACTATAAATAGGTACTTATTGTGCTTTTCTAACTAGCTTTTAAAAAAAAAAGGGTATAATATATTTGAGACCCATCCCCCATTCCGTATTCCAGGATAAAAGTACCATATTTATAGTCCCAGTTTCATCCAATCCATTGAGCCGTTATCGTTACCGTAGGCGCCATCTGGTGTCATGGAACAGTAAATTTTTTGCTCATTTCAATCGGAAAAGGCAAAGGTAAACCACCATACAGCCTGATCTTCAATATATAAACTATCAAGTGTCTACCAACTTAAGACAAAGAGTATAATAGTCAATTTGATACTTGGGAAGGTCAAACATAAATTTGCAATATCTTATATTAATAATTTATTAGTGTACACCATCTAACCAAGGAATATATTATCTTAAAGAAGACACCAGGGGTAGTTGCCCCCACCCTCTGATATTATAATGCCGGCTGAAACCTCTGTGCCTCCCGAGCTGTTTAAATAGATTTAATTTATCTAATTTGTATATTGTAGCAATTAAGTGAATTGTATAATAAAATAACCTAATAATCACCTAGCCTATTTTTTTCACGGGTTGCCTTACAGCTCCCGAAACCGTGTTACGGTTCTAGGGTACCCAGTGGAAGACCAAGTCTCCCTCGTTTAGCCGATGGTATTTATGTGGCTATATCTAAAGAGTGGCTAGTTCTGTTGAGATATATTTAGATAGAAAAGCCTCTTACCAGTTGAAATAAGTTTCTAAATCAATCCGACAGATGGCGCTAGTGTCGTTCCATTCATACTAATCTTTACATATTAAAGAATGCAAATTATGTTATTTGCTTCATCTACAACAATTTAATTAAGGATTGTAATTTTTTTCACAGAATATGTGCTTTAGCCCAACATGTTATGAGAAATACGCGATGCCCGCCAACGTTCAGAAACTGGATGACAGCTGCCGTGGGATTGGCTGCCATTCCTATAATTATACACCCCATCGATACTGCGGTGACCGTGCTCATGGATGAATCGTTCAGAAAGTGGACCGCTCAAATAAAATAGCAACTGTGGCTGTAACGATGGATTCCTTTGCCTTATAATTGATAAAAGAGGTAATCCGTCAGATAGAACGAGACAAAAATAAAATCCACCAATGGAATTGACGGTTTTGATTGGTGTCTCGCTTATAGAAAGACAGATTATTCAGCCAATGGTGATCTTTTAGTATTTAGTAGTTAATATAGTTAATTAATTCAGAATACAGAATTTATGTATTTTGTCTGAGATATGTAATATTATGCTTATGTAATTTGTGATTGCATAATATATGCACTATAATTAGATTTTTTGACGCACACCAGTTTTTAGTGTGCGCTTAGCCTTAATTTGTGATATTATCTCTTTGCGCATACAAAATTTGTGTCAGACCCGAAAGAATTGGTAGAGTTGCCACACGTCCTAGAACAGACCAACGCACGCACGCGTTCCGTTGTGACATGATGGGGAATCCAGTTTAATCCCGTCCGCGCTATGTTAGTTTGATTAGTCTGTGTTTAATAAGAAATAATTATCACATCATCTTAGATACTCATTAATTGGCATATATACTATAATACTTGACATTGGCAAATCATCGATTAACATTGGTTGAGTTACAATAAAAGAAGAAGAAAAAATTATATTTCTTTTCAAACTTATATATGTTGGTGGCCTTACGGCTTGGTTGTCTTCCTATTTATTATTCTTTATGACTATGTCTGTCACAGGCCTCTAACTCCTAAACGAAATGAGATATAGGGAAATTCACACATATGCATTACCACGGCTCAAAAAATCTGTAAGGATTAGTTTAACCTCTTTTATCAATCTTTCTGATACCAATGTATTTCTTTCTGGTCTGACACGATATTTTTTACCATACCCACTGTTGATTACTGTCTACATTAAATTTATTTATGCAATTCGGTATGTAAAGTAAAAAAAACTAAGGTATGCTTTTTATATTAAGTTAAATAGAAAGCTATTTTAAGAATAATTTTTGTTTACTATGCAGTAGATTTTTTATAATAAATTTAGGTAAAGGTTCCTATCCCGTGGTACTGCTATAGGTGAACCGCTGAGAAAGTAGCACTCCCATGTCCATGAGGGGTGAGGGGCGAGCATGATTCTGCTATACACGATGCGAGGTTTCGCTCGATGTGTCTGTTGTCGACGCGATTTACCTCGGGCTTTTGCGGGTAGGTTTTGATTTTGATGGGTATGAGGATAGCTTGAACCCAAATTTTTTTCAAATTTCATCAAAATCGAAACTTATTTGCAAGGGTCCGAAGTGGATCGCGTCGACAACAGATATATCGCGTGAAACTTCGTATTGTGTATGGCAGGATCATGCCCGCCCCTCTCACTCGCGCGAACCATGGGAGTAAAAGTAGCTACCAGTAATACAAATGAGTTGAGAAATGGGGCAGAATGGCTACGTTACCTAACTGATGACGTCATTTTGTTGTTTGTCGGCAAATCTTTAAAAATGTATAAGAAAAGAAATCTATTACGGAGAATTTACAATAGGTGTAGGTAAAACAAAACATACAACAAGATAAGCATAAAGTGAGGAAGTGACTTATTTTTTCAAAGTTTCTGCCCCATTTCTCAACTCATTTGTATTACTGCTAGTACCACGGGGCAAGTGTTATGCCGTGGTACTACTTTTATTACACACGAGTAGTACCACGGGACAGAAACGCTAATTTACCAAAATAATGACGCCATTTTGTCGTCTGTAGGCAAAATTTAGAAAATAAAAATATAAAAAATATGTCGGTGGCCGAGTGGTTATGACGTAAAATTAATTACATAACACACTTTTCCGTCTTGATATACCTCAACAGAACTGACCACTATTTAGGTATTGCCTCACAAATACCATCGGATAAAAGAGGGAGACTTGGTCTTCCACTGGGTACCCTGGGACCGTAACACAGTTTTACTTTACATACTGAATTGGCTACTTATTTATCAATTGATAATCGCTTCAATTGGCTTTTTAAACGATCAATTTCTATGGTAAATGACGTAGGTCTCGCTTTTTAAAATGACGCCGGTTTAATCGGTGCTTAGCAAAAGACGGTATTATAAATACGTTTATTTGTAGACGAATTTTTAGATGTACCTATATTTTATTTAGACGAATTTTTAATGTACCAAAGAAATGTATAATTCCATTTTTAGAGTCTAGTTTAGTGCTGTGATTTGTTAAATGTTAGGTAGGTTTGCCTATATAATATGTTATATTACATTCATAATATTTTTATTTTGTGTGTCTAAATAAGCAATCATTTTGAATTGTTTAAACATATTGGAAAATACAGATTTGTAGCCACTTATAAATAACTAAATAAAAAATCCATGGTTTCTCCTTGCAATAGGAAAAGACAGACAGACAGAGTTACTTTCGCATTTATAATATTAGTGTGGATATAGTTTATATTTCAACACTACTTTACAATACTTACTCGGCTACAATATGGAAAATATTAATTTTATAATTTGACTCTACAGTTATAATTAAAATATCAATGAGACGACACATCTGCGTCTTTAAGTTACTCTTTATTCGTCCGCGACTCGATTTCCAGAGTGTTTTAAAACTAGTGCAGAGGCCAAATCGTCAAGGTCATCGACAGCTATTAAAGCCTTAAGAGTATTAATTATAGTTATACTAGTTAGACGTTTGTATGTATTGCCATTATTAAGATCGAGCAAAAAAAGACACGTTTCTAGTATGGGGACCCCTTTAATTTTTAACTTTATTTTAATTTTATATTTTTTTGTTATAGCGGCCATACTAATACACACTCTGTGAAAATTTTAAGTATGGGTACGGAGCCCTAGAAAATTAAGAGTCAGTTTGGTTCAAAGAAAAAAAAGTTCTAATGAATTGTGATTGTGAGGAATCATTAAGATAAAGCTACTCTGAGCTAATACAGAATACAATACATAAAAGTCACGCCTGTTTCTCAGAGGGGTAGACAGATTTGCTACGAACCTGACATACCTATTTCGTTCGCTTAAGGCTCCTATATCCATAATTTGTATGGGGATAAACTATTCCCAATTTCTCTGTAAATAATCCACCTGTGTCACTGTAATTTAGCATATAATTATGGTGTCTAAGGATTAAAAAAAAGTTATTTTTAATATCTTTTAGGCTCATAATTTGCAGAAAATACTTTTTATTTCCTTCTATATTTTTAGACATGTTTAAAATGATTGTTTAAAAGAAGTCATAAAAATGTTTAGCGATTTTATTGTTGAGCTTTAAAAAAATGTTATTGACATTATTTGTCGAAGTTAATCAATTATTATATTACCTAATAGTGAAATTGTTAATACATAGTATGATATGTAGCTCTATGTTAGTGTATTGTAGTTTATAGATTTTTTTTTGTAAATAATTCATTTATATGTGTGTGCGTCGTTGGCCGAGTGGTTAAGACGTCTTGTATAACTAGTCAGACCACGGGTTCGATCCCGGATCTCGGCCATGTACCTACCAATAGGTTTTTTAATTAAAAAGTTATTGTACATAATCCGACAAACAACACTTGCGGATTTTCCATCTGAATATACCTCAACAGAACAAGCCACTCGTTTGGTATAGCCTCACAAATACCATCGGCTGAACGAGGGAGACTTGGTCTTCCGCTGGGCACCCTGGAACTGTAACACGGTTTCGGGAGCTGTAAGGCAACCCGTGAAAAAAATTGTCTTAGTGGCGTAGTGATAACATGAACTGAACACATAGATATATTTTATTCACGTATAATACAGCAAATATGAATATTTTTGTCATAATATACCGATAGGAATTGTTGAACACTATTGCAAGTCTCAAAAAGTTATACAAAAAAGTACATAATGTTTAATAGATAAGCCACTTTGTTAAGAATGGAAAAAGTACAAAGAAATTAAGCAGGAAATAAAGGAAGTAGATAATTATAAGTATCGCAGTGAGAGTTGAGGCGAACACAATATTATGTGGCGGCTCATGGATAGATGGCGCCAGTCTTTCAATACTGAAACATGTATCGCGCTACTTCGTACATGGTTCGTCCGCAACTCAACAATACGCAGGGACTTGCACATGTTCAGCGTGGAGGAGTTCGTGGTTGAGCATGTACGACCACGCTGACAACAGCCGACAGGAGCGTGTACGTTACGCCAGCAAGAAAGTGTCTCCTAGAGTGATACGAGTAGAACGTACATTTAGAGCGTTATCTGCTGGAAATGTGCGCCGCATATTAAATTTGTGCGTCCTGTCGTTTTTGAAAAAATCAAAAAAAACAGTTCCTGCTGGAGTAACGTTGTTCCAGCAAGAAAATTCTAAACGAATGATCGGAGAGAGAAATATTGTAAATCGCCAGAGAGCTTATATTTGTGCAAAAATGTGCGCCGAAAATATAATTTGTGCGTCTTCAGGTTTTCGAGATATTACGTTTCCTGCTAGAGTAACGTTTTGCAGAATCGTGTATCTCTAAAACCATTGTATGTGCGCCTGTAGAATAAACATACACGAGTAGCTCTTAATTTGTGCGTATTTGTGACATAATTAGATTTAAGAAAATATTTATAGTTTTCAAGTAATCGCGCTATTTTAAAAATCCGTAAAAAAATCGCAGCGCCTAAATGAGAAAACGTATAAGCTCACTGAAAACTGTTTTCGGTTCCTCTTGACACTTACAATAACCATAAAAAGTTTCAAAAGTATATGTACGTACGTTATTGAATTATTTTACTAAAAGTCAAAACGACGATGTCATAATTTCAACGTCAATATACAAGAAATCGGCTCCACACAAGATGTGTGGGTGTGAACAAATATTTTGTGCGTTTCGTCAAATAACAAAGTGAAAATTTTCAGCTTGGAATGTTTCGTATATAAGAAGATATAAACAAAAAACAAAACACGTTAACAACGGCTAGTTAACCGACCCAATTCGAATGAGTACAAAAAAGCGACGGTTTCATACATATCCATGACCTTCTTTAATTGAACGTATTAAACCGAAGCTGTCTGTACAGGCGCGTTCAAACGTTTGTTGGCAATTATAAAAAATATATTATTGGCTTGTCACCATATTCAAATAATAGAGCTTGTTGATGTGAAATTCATTATTTTTATTGTCTTAATTTTGATTCTAAAATAATTATGGCAGCAATTCACAGATCAAATTACCTACCCATAAATATTAAAACATAAATAGTTTAATCAAATCCGCCGAGACTCACGCACAAAGAGGTTCAAATATACAAACAATATCGTCTGGTTCACTCACTAAAACACGTGCGATGCGCAGGTAGTCGATGACTCAACGTTTGTGTGAAACGGACTTAATGCAACGCAATTAAAATTTTCGGTACTCGTTTGTTAAAAAAAACAGAGTATAGCTTCGCATTTATTGATAATAGAGCGACGTTTATGTATCTGTCTCTGTCCCACACTAATAAAGAGTGCACAATTCTGTTTGTAATACAATATGAACCCGCTTAAAAACCCGGAAGCACTGGACATTAGTTATTATGATGGCCTATTTAGTAGGTACATCGAAACGGCCTAACTTGGTCATTTCTTAATCGATTTTGAATCTGTTTTTAAACTAATTTTCATCTGTGAATTAATGCTATAATAATACGCGACTGTACCGGATTAATACGTTCAATTAAGAAGGTCATCGATATGTATGAAACCGTCGCTTTTTTGTACTCATTCGAATTGGGTCGGTTAACCAGCCGTTGTTGACGTGTTTTGTTTTTTGTTTATATCTTCTTATATACGAAACATTCCAAGCTGAAAATTTTCACTTTGTTATTTGACGAAACGCACAAAATATTGGTTCACACTCACACATCTTGCGTGGAGCCAATTTCTTGTATATTGACGTTGAAATTATGACATCGTCGTTTTGACTTTTAGTAAAATAATTCAATAACGTATGTACTTATACTTTTGAAACTTTTTATGGTTATTGTAAGTGTCAAGAGGAACCGAATACAGTTTTCAGTGAGCTTATACGTTTTCTCATTTAGGCGCTGCGATTTTTTTACGGATTTTTAAAATAGCGCGATTACTTGAAAACTATAAATATTTTATTAAATCTAATTATGTCACAAATACGCACAAATTAAGAGCTACTCGTGTATGTTTATTCTACAGGCGCACATACAATGGTTTTAGAGATACACGATTCTGCAAAACGTTACGCTAGCAGGAAACGTAATATCTCGAAAACCTGAAGACGCACAAATTATATTTTCGGCGCACATTTTTGCACAAATATAAGCTCTCTGGCGATTTACAATATTTCTCTCTCCGATCATTCGTTTAGAATTTTCTTGCTGGAACAACGTTACTCCAGCAGGAACTGTTTTTTTCGATTTTTTCAAAAACGACAGGACGCACAAATTTAATATGCGGCGCACATTTCCAGCAGATAACGCTCTAAATGTACGTTCTACTCATATCACTCTAGGATACAATTTCTTGCTGGCGTAACGTACACGACAGGAGCACCTGCGCGAGAGCTACTATATCTGGTTATGTTACTAGTAGGGGGACGGACTGGGTCCCAAGTGCCCGAATACAAGGTAGCCACATGCCACCTTGTGAGCCTAAATAAGACGCCGAGGGGTCTTTGCCCCTCGAAACACAGCCGACGCAAAGAGGTTTTCCTCAGCGCCCCCCGGAAGACCACTTGCTAATGATATCGCGCTAGTGAACATATTTAAGGGCTGTCAAGGTCATCTTGTATCTATGTCAAAAATATAGCGCAAATCTCACGTCATGCTCACACAGGGTAGAAAAAATCGGAACGTGAAAAAAAAATCCGGATTTTTACCCATTTTATGTAGGATTTAAGTTATTAGGCGGCATTTTTACGGTGCCTCCAGGCGGCACTAAGGGTAAATCCGCCCCTGTGTGGTGTGGCAATAAACAGATTGTATCGGCGTACCTAGTTCACTAGATATTAGACTGATTGTTCTAAATTATTTTTCCAAAAAATTACAATAAATGCTTCAAAATTGTTTTATTAGATTTTTCATAGTTTTCAGGGTTCCTAACCTCTCCCATGTAAAAACGGAAACTTATAAATTAAAGGATCACTCATGTCTTTCTGTCACAGCTTATTTGAATCTACTGGACGAGTGGACGACCAACTGTTGAAACTTGGTACATATGTATATAGAGTTTCATGACTCAATCACGGACGTATAGCGTAAGTAACCGTATTTCGATTCGGTGCGGGGCAGTGGTCCAACCAGTTGGACTACGGGCCTTCACTAGAGGTAGTGGTCCAACTATTTTTATAGTTGGACCACAGAACCATGTCAAAGTCCCGTGGTCCTATTAACGAAAAAAAAACTTAGTTGAGAAACCTCAACTGCAATCATAGATAGTTTGCTGTCATATTGATCTCTATAATAACTTTTAAGCGAGTTATATTTTGGGGTAAAATTAAAGCGTAAATAAATTATTTTTTCCAAATGCATGTGACATCAAATGAAAGGGCTAGTTAAACTCTATATACCTACTTACCTATATAAAATTCTCGTGTCAGTGTTTGTAACCAAACTCCTCCGAAACGGTTTGGCCGATTTGTATGATTTTTTGTATATAGGCCTATTCGGTAGGTCTGAGAATAGGCCGTAAACTATTTTTCACCCTCCTACCCCACCCCCCCATTTTTTTATCGCGATTTTTGTATGAACGATATCCAAAGTTAGTGGTATAGGGGTAGTGCAGGCAAGCCAACAAGATTTTTCATAAGTGTTTTGGTCTATTGAAAAAAAAATATGCAAAATACCTCTATAAAAAAACTTTTGTGCGTAAATTCACAATATTTTGCGCGACAACTATATACTTTTTTTAAGAATCAAATAGCTTGAATAATCTATTAAAACTTTAACCGATTACTTTCACTGTTTAATTGTTTTTCTTTCACAAATTTTAAGATAAAGCTACAAAATAAGTGAAATTTCAAGTGTCAGCTACACTTACTGACCACGTAAAATATGCCAAGCAATATTCAACCTTATATCGTCCTCTAGTATTTTTTATCGAGTTTGATCCCTGCCTTATGCGAAAATTTACCGTCCCGTCCCCTTATCTCGAAAACTACTGAGTCTAAAATTTTGAAAAAAATAGGGAATATAGGGCCTTAATTATAGTTTTCAGGAAAACCTAAACGAAAATCTTGTCTTAAAGTTCTGACCGAAAAAATGGCACGGAACCGTCGTAACTTAGCCAATTATTTTGATATATTGGACGGATTGGACCCTATCTATAAACATTTTGTAAAGAGAGAATGTTTGTTTGTGACAGCCCGACTCACACTTGACCATTTTAGTCGTCTTTTACGACATACAACAGGTATAACGATACCCAATAATAATATTAGTGTTTAAGTTATTTTCTTTAATCATAAATGTGATTTTCTCCATATCTAATTACATTACATTACATAACTTTAATAATATTATTAATACTTTATTATGAAGAGATTTAACCTACCTGAGAATATTATTATGATTACTAATAGTACATAATTATGTGGCATATGACTTTACGCTAACCACTAATCCACTCCTTTGGGTTACGAGCGTGATGGTATTCTTTCTTAAAAAGTATTTTTTTAACCGTCGAACTTCCCTGATTAAGTACTTGAAGACGCCTGGACCGATTTGGAAATTTTTTTTTGTTTGAAAGGGTATACTTTCCATGGTGGTCCCATGGTCAACTGATGATGGGATCCTGGAGATAATGAGAACTCTTTAAATTTTATAAGCACACTTAAAGCGATCATAAAGTTATTTTCAAATCGGACTGGTTAAATTCCTGAGATTAGCACGTCTAATTACCTACATCATACAAACTCTTCACCTTTCTATATATTATTACACTAGCATTCCGCCCCCGGCTTCGCCCGTGGATATTTACAAACAAAATAAAATTTACCCTACCCCTACCCCCTCTATTATCAATAGTTTTGGCAGCGCACGCGATGTAAGGAATTTATTAGGTCATTTTTTTACACCTTGGGTTACATTATTGGAGTTTTAGTAAGGATCCTTAATTTTTTTGAGATTAGAATATAGCCTATGTCACTCAGGGTGAATGTAGCTTTCTAATGGTGAAAGAATTTTTGAAAACGGCACAGTAGTTTTTGAGTTTATTCATTACAAACATCACAAAAATACAAATCTTTCCTCTTTATAATATTAGTATAGATTAACTTTCTGCCCCGGCTTCCCCCGTGGAGCCCATATTAACTTTGATCCCCTATTATGGTCTTGAGTTCATATAAAAATTCCATAGAAAAAAACACTTTCAGTTTTTCCCAATTTTTCTTTCCCTTTTTTTCACGGGTTGCCTTACAGCTCCTGAAACCGTGTTACGGTTCCTGGGTACCCAGCGGAAGACCATGTCTCCCTCGTTTAGCCGATGGTATTTGTGAGGCTATACCTAACTAGTGGCCAGTGCTGTTGATAGAAAAGCCTCTAAATGTGGTTTGTCGGATTATGCATAATACTAACATTGGTACATTGGCCGGGATCCGGGATCGAACCCGTGGGCTGCCTAGTTAATACCAGACGTATTAACCACTCGGCCATCGACGCACTATTTTTATTTATATCCAAGATAGATTTCATATACTTACCTAATCTATATTATTAATTAAAGTATGTCAATCAATTCTCTTTGTTGACCTAGACACTAGAGCAATGTGGCCATATTTGTAAAAGTAGTTTTCCTTCCCTTACAAAATAATATACCTTATAGATCGGTTCACAATGTGTAGATATAAACTTCCGGTTAGGCTAACTGCAACTACATGGTGTAGTTAGAATTTTACTGGAGAATAATGGAGAATCCATAGGTACTAATATTATAAATGCGATAGTACCTAACAATATTCTGTTACGATTTCACGGCTAAATCACTGCACCGATTTTGATGGATATGGAGAACGCTTGAACCCTAAGAAAGGACTTACCTACTTATGCATTTTTTTAACCGACTTCAAAAAAAAAAGTTTTTTTTTATGTTTGTTACCTCGGAACTTTCGACTGGGTGAACCGATTTTGGTGATTCTTTTTTTATTTCAAAGCTGGTGCTTCCCGTGTGGTCATTTTAGTGAAAATTGGTTCAGTAGTTTTGAATAAAAACTGACTTCTAAGTCAATTTTTGTCATAATTTGATGAAATGCCAAGCCGATTTCGATTATTTTAAATATTTGTAACAAATGATACTTGTAATCACATAAAAGAGAAAAATAAAAGTTATTTTTTTAAGGGGATCTAGGGGATCAAACTTAGTATGGTTGATGCCGTTGATGGATATGGAGAAAGCTTGAATTTAACCCTCGAAGAGGACATACTTAGGCATTTTTTTTAAATAACCACCGCCTATATGACCAAAGCGCCTAAAATATTTTCATTCCCAATAAGTTGGTACTGGGTGAGCAGTGATGTAACAAAATACCACGGGTGAAGCCGGGCGGAAAGCCAACACATTATATTTATTGGTCGTATATTTTTAGCAACGGATGTGTAAGTTATTGTTTTCTGGTTGTAATAAATTGTAATAAATTTGTAACGGCTAATTATTTTATTAAGTACTAGGCTTTCCGCCCCCGGCTCCGCCCGTGGCATATTCGAACAATATAAAATATAGCCTATTGTCACTCAGGGATATCGTAGGTTTCTATTAGTGAAAAATATTTAGAATCGGTTCAGTAGTTTTTGAGTTTATTCATTACAAACAAAAATACAAATAATCTTTACCTCTTTATAATATTAGTATAGATACCTATCTATAGTTAGCCAGCGCGTGTTTATTATTTTCAAAAGAGTTCATTCCTTTCAGTTTTTTCCCGGATTTTTCGGGAAACTTTTCCAATTTTTCTTTCCCTAAAAACCGAACATTAAAAATAATTACTAATTTTTAAGTTTTATATTTAATACTAGCTGTCCGCCCCCGGCTTCGCCCGTGGTTATTTTCGAACAAAATAAAATATACCCTATAGCACTCATAGATAATGGCTTGCCTGCACTACCCCTACCCCTACCCTTACCCCTACCCCTACCCCTAACCCTAACCCTACCCCTACCCGGCGGCGGCTTTTTAATTAAATTTTTAAAATAAAAGAACACTTATAGTGACTTAACTATAATAGTTAGACATATGCTATCGCGACACTTTTTGTGGATAATGATGTGTTCTGCAAAGTCGTAGTACATTATTTTGTTCTATCATCAATAGTTTTCGCAGCGCACGCGATGTAAGGAATTTCTTAGGTCATTTTTTTACACATTGGGTTACATTATTGGAGTTTTAGTAAGGATCTCTAATTTTTTGAAAATAGAATACAATCTATGTTACTCAGGATGAATGTAGCTTTCCAATGGTGAAAGAATTTTTGAAATCGGCACAGTAGTTTTTGAGTTTATTCATTACAAACATACAAACATACACACAAACATACAAAAATACAAATCTTTCCTCTTTATAATATTAGTATCTATAGATTGTGAAATTTTGGTACCTATATATTTTAGTTAATTTTAGATCATACATTTTTTTCTTTCTTCACGGTACCCACGTTACGGTTCCAGGGTACCCACCTGAAGACCAAGTCTCCCTCCTTTAGCCGATGGTATTTGTGAGGCTATACCTAACGAGTGGCCAGTTCTGTTGAGGTATATTTATATGAAAAAGCCTCTAACTAAATGGGGTTTGTCGGATTATGTACATACGTTTTTAATTAAAAAACCCATTGGTATATGGCCGGGATCCGGGATCGAACCTTGCTTAGTTAATATCAGAAGTCTATAACCACCCGGCCACCGACGCACCATATATATATACACACACAGGTCTTACAAAGTCGATTTAAATACAAATGAATTATAAAATTAAATATAAAATAAAATTAAATAAAATACTCACAACTACCTATGTAAGAAAGAAAAAAAAGAAAAAAAATGTCGTAATTGATTATTTGTTAAATTGATTTTTATAAAGAAAATTTATTTTTACTAAAGAAAGAAAAAGAAGCTGGGTTTATACCTAAATTATAAATAAATCAATATAAATTCTGCACTATGCTACTGATTACCTAAATATATAATTTGACTATGCTACGATGAACATAAAATAAAATATGGGAAAAATTAATTGGCCAAGTTCTGTACCATGTATATATATGTATATATTCTTAGTATAATTTAAACTATTCATTTTAAAGTTATAAAATAAAATTTATACCATATAAAGCCCTTTCATTTGATATGTCACATGATGCAGTTGAAAACATTTTTTTCACATTTTAATTTTTTTTTTCATTCTGCACGGGTTCAGCTCCCGAAATCGTGTTACGGTTCCAGGGTACCCAGCGGAAGACCAAGTCTCCCTCGTTTAGCCGAGGCTTTCCGCCAAAATTTCGATTACCTATTTACGCTATACAGTGGTGGGACATATAATTAGGAACGGCTAATGTCACGAGTAATGTTTGTGCTTTGATTTGTATTATAGCATTAAAGAGTTGTATTTAAAATAAATTAAGAACATCATAACGGAGCCCTATCATTAGTGTATTTATCAACCTAACTTAGAAAATAATACGACTTTTCAATTTATTTTTTTGTAACAAAATGTTTAAAAACTCATTTTGTGCAAGTTTTGGTGACTGGACAAATAATTAAGAACGGGAACAAAATCAAAACATCAGACATTATTTTTTCAATAAAATTTAATAACATGGCATAGGACGTATTAATATGTTTAAAAAAATGTTAATTTAATATTTTGTAGGATAAACATTGTTGGCAATAACTGCACTGCAGCGACGAGGCATCGAGGCTATTAGTTTTTCACAAGTTTGAATAGAAATCTCGTTCCACGATTGCACAAAAGCTTTATAAAGTTCGGTTAAATTACTTATTATTTTAGCAGACACACTCTTCTTTACGGCATACCAAAGATTCTCAATGGGATTCAAATCTGGGCTATTTGCAGGCCAATCTAATATAGAGATAATATTTTCACTACGACTTTTTTTAACTGTATGTGCAGTGTGCTTCGGATCGTTATCATGCTGAAATATCCAGACAACTGGTAATGTTTCCTCAGCGTATGGGATCATTGTTTCTTCTAATATTTCTTTATATTTAAACTGGTCTAGCATACCTTCGATTTTTCTGACAGGACCTACACCATGTCCAGAAAAACATCCCCAAATTATTATGTTTCCTCCTCCATGCTTAACTACTTCGCTGAACGAACAATCATGTAATCCTCACGAGATGTCGTTTTACGAGATTTAGGTTTGCATGGGATATCATCGGTGGTGTTAAACTTCTTAAAGTGATTAACAGCATTATAAACTTTCGTTTAAGAGCATTTCAAATAATTAAAAATATTTCCATAAGACCAATCACGTTGAAATAGTGTCACCATTCTTTTTCGTGTGGATGAATCGCAACTTTCCTTCTTACCCATTATTTCTTTCATACTTATCAAACTTTAAAACTAGGAAAATTAACGAATAAGGACTCTCATTTACCGCGCAATCTAATAATACATTTATTTTTACTAAATTTTGAATTTACAACAAAACTATTTTGCGTTCTTAATTATTTGTCCAACGCCCAGTGCGCTCGGAATACAACCTGCTTTAGGTACTTATTGTATTAAAAAATATAAAAAAGTTAAGATGTTTTGTATAATAATTATATCGATTTATACGTCGATAATATAATTATATTATGATGAGATTAAAAGTTATTATCGATAAATTAAAACAAAGATATGAAAAAACATATGTTTTTAGGATTGTTCGCTTGTTACCGTTCTTAATTATATGTCCACCACTGTATGTCCGTGGTTGGGTCATGAAACTCATATGTAGGTACCCAGTTTAAATTTTTTTCAAAGTAAATAAGCTGTGACCTATAAGTCTTTCCGTTTTTTCATCGGAAGGTTCCCTAAAAACCAATTTATAATACATATATATTTTACATATATAATCTATTACAAATAAATAAAACTAAAATGCCTTTCTGTAATTTCCTTTGAGGTAATTTCAAAATTTCCTAACTGGGAAGCTATTTAGGTACCTACGTAAATAAAAAAATATTTTGTCTGTCTGCCCCAATGATTATCCAGGTCCAGAATAGACCATCAAACGGGCTGAAGCACATTGTCCACATATGGATATAGCAGCGACATTGATTCGGGCGAAACCATGGTAGTCTCGCTAGAGTAGGTAATTTAATGTAAGTTGAACTTTGTTGAAGGTACAAATGTCAAACTAAAGGTTAACAAGAATCTAAAAAATAATGTTTAGGTGTAGATATATAAAAAAATCTGTTTTTAGTTAGATATACTTATTATGTAATAATAATCTTTCCGAATCCCAACTATAAGAGTTTATGCGGATCTCTTATGAGTTGGCTTAGTATCTTTTTAATTTTCAAAAAGTTATGACTATACATACTTAATTTGTCTTGTATCATCACGCCTTTTATTCCAAGAGGGGTAGGCAGAGACAATCGAATGCCATTTGCTTGCTACGATCCTAACGATTTTATATTCATCATACCTTTTCATTCGGCGATTGTGTGTACTTTTACTATTTCCAATTTTCCATTGATCAATACATTTACCGGGGTGACTTTGTGACAGATTTTGATTGAGATTTTTGGGAATAAAACTTGTGTTTATTTTTTATATTTTTTTAAACCTCTCGTAGAATCTCTATAAACGGATATATTCATTGAGAAATATCCATGAATACTCATACATATTTCCTTGCTTTTATGGCCGTCCAAAAAGTGGCACAAAGTTTCCCGGGGTTTGGGGTCTTTATGACGCGTGACCATTTGGCCTATATCTATCTATATTCAATTAAAGTACACCTAGGTAGTCCTCTGTCATTTTCTTTCACTTCAGCCATATTTAAACTTTTTTTATAATAATAATACTCGCAAACCTTCTAATAATAAATACCACAACAAAATCCGTTCTGTAGTTTTTGCGGGACTTTAATTTATAATTTCATTAAAATTGCTATTAGTAAGAAAATGTAAGAGAAATTACAAATATACTCACTTTATCAAGATTTATATCGCGCACAATCAACAGTCACATAAATAATTAATTAAAAATACTGTTTTAAAGTACATATTTGTGTTTTAAATACCTTTAGTTACCTACACAGTTTTTAGCACAAGTTTAAAAATAATGTTCAAAACAACATCACATGTTTTGTAATTTTATCGGAAATTTTCTTAAAATATTATGTAAACCGTTACTTGCTACCGACTAACTAAGACTGGATACTTTCATGGCATGCGCACGCGACGATTTTATGAAAATTCGCTACTCGATCGACATAATGAGTTCTATAGGGTTGTCGACATTGTTAACCGACTTCAAAAAAAAGGAGGAGGAGGTTCTCAATTCGTCGGAATCTTTTTTTTTAATGTATGTTCCCCGACGCCTGGACCGATTTTGATATTTTTTTTGTTTGAAAGGGTACACTTTCCAGTTGGTCCCATGGTCATCAGGTCAGGTTCTGTAGAAATCGAGAACTCTTCAAATTTTATAGGCAAACTTGAAGCGATTTGGGTATTTTTTTATAGTGACTTGTGTATTTGCTTTCGGAAAGCACACTTTTCAGTGCATATTTTTTGAAGTCGGTACCTACACCTTTTTTAAAGGGCAATGTTTTTCTATATATACCCTATTTAAATAAAAACTATTTTTTTATGGCTCCATCAGGGTTTGATTCCGCCAATGTCAAGTATCATAGACGTCAAAGCCGTGATATGTCCTATTAATCACTGACTAATCACAACTATCACAGCGCGGACGGGATTAAACATTGGCGGTTGGGTCAAGGGTAAAATAAAGAGAATAATAATTAAATTAATTAATTAAATGATAATAATAAACTTTTAGGTACTCATTGGTCGCTGTCGCTAAAAAAAGGAGTTATCCCCCAGAAGCGTGACAAATACCCAAAGTACCGGTGGTTAGGGCTGCAGAGAGAGGAACCTCCTCACAATACGTGCCGTGCTGAGGAGTAATGCCTTCTGGATCTGACCCTTGACCCAACCGCCAATCTCAAAGCTCCTAAGGTGATGGTCAAAACGCTTGGCAAACAGACCATTGACCGTCACTACTATCGGTACAATGATCGCCGACTTCACATCCCACATGTCGACAATCTCGTGAGCCAAGTCAAGATTATTATTAACAGTGCACAGAAATGAATTTCAATGATAGATAATAAATTATTCTGGGAAGAATTTATTTCCAATTCTTTAAGTAAATTCATATGGCTATACTTTTTTTAAACTAAATTCTTTTCTTTTTATTTTCTTCTAACATTATTAACGCAGCATCAGCTACTGTAATTTTACGTCTTTGCGATGTCATTGTCTAAAACAAACTGATGAGTCTGTGTAGTGTATTGTGGCGACAGACATGTCCGGACAGACCAAGGACAGACTGCCCGTGGGCAAGTCCGTCTAGTGAGTTCCCCGCTTAGATACATATAGAATGTAATTTTATATATTACTAGCATTCCGCCCCCGGCTTCGCCCGTGGACATTTACGAATAAAATAAAATATACCCTATAATTCGTATCTAATTGTAGCTGACCGAAATGAATAATATTCGATCTCTTTGGCTGTATAAAGAGTTCCTTTTTGATTTGACACATTCTTTACTTTATATTTGATAGCTGTTTCCCACGACTTCTAATTTCAAAATGTTGGCAAACATATACACTTCATACACTGCCCACCCCGTTCCCGTCGTCATGCCGTGATAATAAAAAGTATCCTATGTTTTTTCTAATACCTCCAAGAATATATGTACAAAATTTCATGATGATCGGTTAAGCAGTTTTTGCGTGAAAGCGTAACAAACAAACTTACATTCGCATTTATATTAATAGGGATGTACTTGTGCGTCTATAAATATATATAAAAGGTGCGTCGGCGATGGCCGAGTGGTAAGACGTCGCGTTCGATCCCGGATCCCGGATAAATGGGATTTATAATTAAAAACTTATGTATCTACATAATCCGACAAACCACACTAAATTTACCTCAACAGAACATAGCCACTCGTTAGGTATAGTCTCACAAATACCATCGGCTAAACGAGGGAGACTTGGTCTTCCGCTAGGTACCCTGGAACCGTAACACGGTTTCGGAACCGTAAGAAAATCCATGAACAAAAATATATGTTTTAAAATTATAGAAAATGTAGGAGTATAACATCACGCTATTGGGAGTAACCAACAATGTCAATGTTCTATATAAAATCAACGATTCGACGGAACCCTAGGGCCAACCAATCAGAAGTCAGTGTTATTACGGATCATGTCGTGCAGATAAAAATATTCGAACATTTATGAGTGGATACTTTAATTATGTCATTAAATATCTGGGTTGATTTAATAAACTATACTTCAGTTATTTAAACACGATTCATTCTAATTCTTCTTGGAAACAGCTGGGGGTGGACTCGACTTACTTACAATGCTAGCGATGTGAGGGAGTGACGGTTGAATGGATACGAGTTTTATGTACAATATTTTATATTTTATTTACAACAATTTTAATAGGTACCTAAATACATAAATACGCTTAAGGCTCCTATATCCATATTTTTTTTTGGAATAAACTATTTCCAATTTCTCTTTAAATAATACACCTAGGTATATATAGGTACTTATTGAATATATCTAAGTGAAATAGCTGTTAATTTTTCAATGGGTTTTTTGAATAGGAAATATGGGTGGTTAAACTTTGCCCGCGTTTTCTCTTTCATAATCTATCACAAAGCTTTTAATTTTTTTTTAAAAGCCCTGTTATACCATTACCCTTCAATTAAACGACTTGCGTTTTTTTGTAGCTTATTGAAAATTCAAAATAATAATTATTTTATTATTTTTGACCTATTAAAAAATCCTAAAATAATTTTTATTTTGAATTTTCAATAAGCTACCAAAAAACGCAAGACGTTTAATTGTAGGGTAATTGTTAAACAGCGCTCAAAAAAATTAAAGAGAGCTATGTGATAGATTATGAAAGAGAAAATAGAGACAAAATAATCCTTTATTTTACCACCCATATTTCCTATTCAATAAACCCAATTGAAAAAATAACGACTATTTCACTTAGATATAATTACAGTGACGCAGGTGGATCATTTACAGAGAAATTGAGAATAGAAATATCTCTATACAAATTATGGATATAGGGCCCTTAATAACTATTAGAGATTTTAATTAATACACCTAACAATATAAAAACCGTTCAATCTAATCTAAACATTAAAAATAACTAAATGAACCAGGTCCGCGTGGAATATTAGCAAGAATACTGGCTGCATTTCCCCGCTGAATCGCGATGCTGATTCGTTGAGCGAGGAAGGAGCCAGCTCTCTTCTCACCAGAAGAGATGATCAGTCAAGAGGATTTTAGGCATTTGAACCCCACGTTACATTAGAGATAGATAGGTAGGTATATGCTACCGCGAACTTTTTTGTAGATTAATTTATTCTACACAATCCTTTCCTACCTACATCATTTTGTTATATCTCTGACGGATTAGACAGCATACGCCACGAAAACTCGCTGGGGCTAACTTTTTTTCCATCTTGATGCACTTATACTATTAATGCTCAGCTCCTAAACACGATAGGTTCATGTTTAATACTCGCATACGTTCCCGGTGAATCAGCCTATCTAATTATGAAAACCGCAACTAAATACGTTCAGTAGTTTTTTCGTGAAATGGTAACAGACAGACAGACAGACGCTGCGGGATACTTTGTATGCGGTATTATCTATATATCTATCATTCGTCTTTTATCCCAAGAGGGGTATGCAGAGACAATCGCCTGACTTATCTCTTTCGCTTCTTTTATATTCATCATACCTTTCATACATGCTCGGCGATTGTGTGTAGGTACTTTTAATATTGTTATCGATCAATATTATTTTTTTTGTGTTCAATAAAAGTACACCTAGGACGACCTCCTATAGGACTCTGCCAGCATTTCCTTTCACTTCAGCCATATAAACATTTTTAGTAAATCTTTCATCCTTCATTCTTTACTAATTATTATAAAGTGGTAAAGTTTGTAAGTTTTGATGGCGCATAATTTCGCATCAACGGTTTCATTCTTTCTCAGTCCACGTTGGCAACATTAAAACATAATTTTGTATTGTTATCTATTTGTTTAAATTATTTTACTTGTAAATGAAATAACTCATTAAACATTTATTGTATTGCATTATGGCTTCAGCTGAATAATTTATATATAATTAAACTTACCTTAATGAACTGGATTGTACCACAGAATACATAATTTATGATGTGACTGATTGAAAAAAAATATATGATCTTCATACACTTCAGCTTCAATTGGCTGAAAAATTAAGAGAAAAATTTTCATTACGCGTAAGGTGTTCTTTTTATATAACTTGCCTTTTAAAAAAATGTGTACCGACTTCAAGTGTGCCTATAAAATTTGAAGAGTATTCGATTTCTCCAGGATCCCATCATCAGATCCTGACCTGATGACCATGGGACCACCTAGAAAGTAGAAAGTATTATTTTAAGTTTAAACAAAATTTAAAATAATACCCAAATCGCTTCAAGTGTGCCTATCAAATTTTAAGAGTTCTCGATTTCTCCAGGATCATATCATCAGATCCTGACCTGGTGACCATGGGACCAAATGTGTAGTATACCCTTTCAAAAAAAAAATTGTGCCGATTTAGAAGAAAAAGCCAGCTGGTAGGCGAGGTTTTTTTTTCTAAATCGGCTTAGTGGCGTACCGACAAGCGCTGGACCCCTACTCGTCTACAAGAATTTGTAGAGGGGGCTCAGACTACACGAAAAATAAGTTTTCTGCCAGCAAGTGCTTACAACCACTTTCTGTCTCCATCTCTCTAACTATTGAGTTAGTTATTATTTATTATTAGGTATGTCTCCCTCCTCTGAGATGAAGCCCGAGGATCTTTGTCGTTCTTACGGAGTCTTATTTTCTATTCTGAGTTTTCTACTTTGTATGTTTACTAGGCGATACTATAATAATAACAAATATTGGTGTGTAATGGAAAATAAATTGGATTTGTGTGTATTCAAGTAAGGTTAGTCATCAAATACGCCATTAAAATTATAACTTATATTGTAAAAATGCGAAAATGTTTGTCTGTGCGTTTGTTTGGCCTTCTTAAGCATCAGCACGAGCAACGGATCGACGTGATTTTTTGCACATTGTTCCCGGAAGTCCTGGATAAATTCTTATTCTTCATAAATAGGAAGTTACATTATCCCTGAGTGCCATAGGCTATATCTATCGATCTATCATCACTCCTTTTATCCCAAGAGAGGTAGGCAGAAACAATCGAATTTGTAACATCCTGACATGCCTCATTCGCTTCTTTTATAATTAATCATACTTTTGAGACATGCTCAATATATTTATCTATACTAATATTATAAAGAGGAAAGATTTGTATTTTTGTATGTTTGTTACGAATAAACTCAAAAACTACTGGACGGATTTTGATCATTCTTTCACCATTGGAATGCTACATTATCCCTGAGTAACATAGGCTATATACTATCACGGCATGACGACGGGAACGGGGTGGGCAGAGGTGAACATGACAAAAGCTATGTATGAAGTGTATGTTTGCCAACATTCTGAAATAGTCACGTACGAAGTCGTGGGAAACAGCTAGTGTTCAATAAAAGTACACTTCGTCCTCTGCCAGCATTTCCTTTCATTTCCTTTCACTTCAGCCATATAAACCTTTTTAGTCAATCTTTCATCCTTCATCCTTCCAACGTGTCCAAACCAGCGTTTTTCTTCATTTTAGTCACAACATCATCTTTCACTCTGCATTCTTCTCTAATTTATTTAAGTATTTTATTTTATTTTATTTTGATATTTATATGTATTGATTGACCTGAGATTGCCAAATCCGACATTTGCTTCCCCGATCACCCAAACCTGTTTTCAAAATCAAGTTTACAAAATAATTTAAGGAAGTAGGAAGTAAAAATTGCTGTTCCGGTTGTGAGCGAAAATATATCAAATTGGATTGTGTGTTGAGATTTGTATAGAAAACCTACAATAAACCTTTCGGCCCCCGGCTTCGTCCGTGGATATTTTAGAACAAAATAAAATATAGCTTACCTATAGCACTCAGGGATAATGTAGCTTTCTATTCTTGAAATATTTTTTTAAATCAGAGAGATTAGCCCCCCCCCCCTCCTACATTCAAACTTTAAACTTTACCTCTTGATGCAGTGTGTGGTACTCCCTTACACATATTTTAATACTTGTCGTTTTCCTTTAATTTAGAATTCATAATTTTACGAAAAAATCTTATGGTATAGTTAGTAGGTACTTTTTCCAAGTGACTTTCAAAGAGGACAATAATTAAATTTGAATTTGGATCATTTAAAAGCATGTATGAAAACTCGATTGGCTCTGCCTACCCTGCTCCTCTTGGGATCAAAGCGTGATAATAGAATATACCTAAATAGAATAGATCAATCTTAAATGCCTTTACGTATATGTTGCAATCAAATTTAAATTAGTAGGATAAGACAGAAACGGCAATCAATAACTTATTGATTTGTTTTGCAAAGCTTAGATAATAATGTCATAGAAGTATTTTAAAATCATGGACGTAAAAAAGTAGAGGACGGATCGCCGCTACGACGAAAGTGAAGCACCAAGCATGCATGTGCATGTGTGCGTGCATTATCTCTAATATATGTTTAAATTGTTGAATAAGTGGTAAATTACTAACTTACATATGAAATGTGATTCCTTGAGATTTTTTATGAGTAATGGAGTTGTTTTTGCATAATTTTACTACACAAGACGGCATTGTTTTTTATTTTCTTAAGAGTGTAGTGTACCGCGTCCATGTCCATACAAACGGAGAAAACGTTTTACTACCCCTAAATATCATTTAATTTTAACGATTTTGTAATATGTTACTGACATAATGAAAAACTACGTACGTATTTTTTCCTTTTTTCAAAATTCGTAATAGGTCAAAAGTTATAAGCCCCTCAAATCTCGTTTTTTTTGGTTCATAACTTGCTCGTAATAAACCGTCTGTATTTGAGAAACAAAGCAAAATTTCAAAAAAAGCAAAACGTACGTTCGTAGATTATAATCTGCTAAAACGTTTGACACCAAAATTATAAGGTTTCGTTATAGTTTAGTAGGTGTAAATCGTTTTCCCCCAAAACGCAATTTTCAACGAAGAACATACCTACGAACTCTCACGAGCTGCAGTGTTCTCTGTCGCACTGATGCCCGGGGGAAGAGCGCGCTTGAGACAGAATATGATTTTCTAAATACCTATTTCGCTGCGTACGCTGAGCTACACGATCCTCTTAATGCGGCTGATTAGCATAACCGAATGAGAATGTGTGCGTGAGGCTCGTATTTACAATGAAACTGGCTTAACTTAGTTGCTTCACTTTTGTCTTAGCGGCGATCCGTCCTCTCCTTTTTACGTCCATGTTTAAAATAAATAAAATTTTTAGCTACGATATTATTTCACGGATTTTAGCGTACTTAATTATATTATAAGAACACACACAATTAATCAAATGAAACGATATATTGCCACCAAGCGTAAGGGAAGTATCTAGGACTTTACTTCGGGAAGGCGAGTGTGGAGGGGGGTGAAAATTTTTGAAGTGAGCGCAGACTTGCTACTGGTTCACGTACAGGTACCGGGACGGTTCTTGAGCGCTCGACGAAAAAGTGGGGGAATGTTTGCGCATATGCAATTCGAGTTCAATATAACTTGTATATTTATTATAATTGATTTCTTGGTGTTTGTTTTTACGATTGGCTTTTTACTGCTGGTAAAATTTAAATTAATATCTCATACCGTCAATCAGACCCAAAAATTGTGTTCTGCGCATCTAACGACCACCGCTCAAGAACCGTCCCGGTACCTATACCTACATATTAACTTTTATAAATATCTTCTATACTAATAATAAAAAGTTTGTTTGTTTGTTTAATCACTCTATATAATCTCTGGAACTACCACTGGAATTTGAAAAAGCTAGCTATATAACATTACGCTACGACCCAAAGGAGCAGAGCAGTAACCATTAACGCGGGTGCAACCGCAAGTCTCAGCTAGTCTATGTATAAAATGATGTCCCTAGAATACAGGACATTATAGTCTCCAAGTGTGTGTCAAAAAAGTCGATATTATTTGCACTATCAAGTTACTGCCCCCATTCGAAAAAAATTTACGCATTTGAATTTTGTGGAAAACCCGTGAAAGCAGTCCGTTTTGTAATTGTAGGTATATCCTACATCATTTTATTACCGCACATGTTAAAATTAAACACTGATAAGAAAACTAGAACAATATTTATTTTATTTTGCAAACATAGGTACAAACATGGGTTTTCCCACCGTAAGCGATATCGTGCTTGAAACGTAGAAGAAAAATAAAAAAAACATCAACTATGAAGCCATGGTATCAAATGATAGCGGAAAAAGGCGTCCATAAGTACTGGTCAGGCCAATTTTGTATTACACAACACACACACACACACACAACACGCCATATTTTTTTTACATATTTCCCTACCTACCCTCCGTTTTCCTTATAACGACCCTCCAGAGGAGATAGAGACGTAAGTCGCAACGCACCGGTATATACGGTAGGTCGAGTCGCGTTATAAGAATCCGTCGGGCCGCCGCGCCGCCCACTCAAAATAACGCAAACACAAAGACAATCATTGTATAACCGCAAACCCGCGATCTCGTTAGTTAAGCTAGTTTATTAAGAAAAGTGTGGTTAAAGAAAAAAGCACCCAACCAACGAACCCAAGTACATATGGATTACAAAAAACATCTCTAAGGTAAGGGCGGCAAGGGCTGTTAATTTCCTCACCACATACCTACATATTTACATGTAATAAAGTTCAATATCAATAACCCATCACTTTCGACGTGGATAATGTTTTCTGTATACTCTCATATTATTTTCTAACTTTCCTCCCTGGCTTCGTTCGTGAAAGCATTTAAAATTAGTTATTTTTAAAATTGACATAAAAATTTATCCCGAATGAGTTCCGGGATAGAAAGTAGGTCATATCAATCTTCTGTCCTCCAACTATATCTGTGCAAAAATTCACGTCGAACTGTAGTGGCGTGGAAGTAGGTTGAATGGGTTTAACAAAACCATTGGTCCTTCGAGCCGGATAAAATAGTAGGTACCTATATGATAAAATAAAATAAAAACAAAATGTGTTGTAATTATTTATTCCAGTACTAAAAGTAATTGACTAAACTTCGCTAACAAACAAACATACAAACATAACGCAAGACTGCTGAGTGCAAGGAATATACTACTCTCTACCGGCTGAGTGCAATAGAAACGTAAATATTGTTTATAGAATACATAGACAAGTTCAGAACTTCTCACTTCAATTTCGGACCCAACTATAACAATAAGAAAAGGAGAGAGGGAGGGCTTCCTAGTATGGGATGCATCATGCATACCTTAGCCCAGGGGTTGCCAATGTTTTTATACTGAGACTCCCTTCACAATTTTTTTACAAGATAATACGTGTTTTCTGTGTATTTAACACATTATCATTTAATTTTAATAAAGTTATTCATTTTACGATGCGTAAATTAAATGTTGTATATTTTATACTTGAAATCAAAGTGACACAATTTTGTTCTAAATCCATACCCTTGGCCTCCATACTCCGCCCCGATGGCGACTTTACAGAGTTTTCATACTTCATAATAATATGTCTAACCTATCTTTATGATAAATATAAAAAAAATATACCTACCTACCTACTTAGTTGATATGAAATGATGTCAAAATGCACGAAAAAGTATAATTTGTACAGAAGTCATGTAGCTTAACTTATCTATGTATTCTTGTTTGTTAATGAGATAAAACAATAAATAATACATACAATGTAAAATAAGCGTAAATATTCTCGTTCAAATTTCTTTCAGAATAATATATTGAAATTTTTCGCTAAACATCAATGGATATATTCCTCTATTTAAGTATACTGGCTAATAATAAGTATTATAAACAAAAAATGCTATGCGAATCTAGAAACTGAGTTATGACTTGCCAAATTTCTGAAACTCTAGTCAAAATTAATAAGTCAAAACCTCAGAACAATGTCAAAACCATACATTTTCACGTATTTGGCAACTGTCATGTTTATTAATCGTAGGCTTTTGACAGTTTTTATTTCCTGACATAAGTTAATTGACTAAAGTTAATTTGGACAATTCAGAGATTGCTTTCAAAACTCAGCTGGTAGACTTTGCTTATCCAGGTGTCACCGGTCCAGGTACCGGGGCTTTTAGATTTTTTGAGATATTTTAAATTCCAAATGCTAGGCTTTGAATCCCCAAAACCCCCCATGCCTATGGCCTTGCTGTACTAGTCCAAGATCCCAGTCACCCCAGACTTACGTCATTTTAGGAAAGATGAAATTTTTAGGATCGGTAGTATAACATAAACTTAGAAAGGAATGGATACTCGCTAAGCTGAAAGCGGGGCCGTTTTACAGGTAGCAGGTATCAAAGGTGAAAAAAAATCATGCTAACTTACGTCAAAGTAGGAAGGCTGGTTTTTACATATGTCATATATGATATTGTTATAAACAAACATATACAGTTGCCAGACACTTCCTGTGGGCCATAACTTTTAACAGACACTTTAAAAGTCGTAAAAAAATGTGCGGGAACTTACGTCATTTTAGGAAGGCTAAATTTTATATATATTATTAAGTATAATATTTTAAAATATTTTCCAATGAGCCAGACAAATCTGACAGGCCAAACATCCTCCCAGACTCGTTAAAAGTTCCGCTGTGCGAGGAAGCGCGAGAGCATTAGAGCATTATTCAAGCGCATAAGTACCAGTGAGATGCACGCTGTGTGAAGTTGGCACCCCCAAATGCGAATTTCCATTTTTTTCATGACGTTCGTTTATCCATCGTTAGTCCACGTTTGTCCACCAAAAATTTTTTTTTGTCTACCTCTCAAAAAAAAAGTTATTCAAAAAATAAAAATTGGGGTTGGAGGTTGGCACCCCCAAATGCGAAATTCCAATTTTTTTCATCACGTTCGTTTATCCATCGTTAGTCCACGTCTGTCACCAAAAATTTTTTTTGTCCACCCTCCAAAAAGTTAAAGTTCTTTAAAGTGTCTGTTAAAAGTTATGGCCCACAGGAAGTGTCTGGCAACTGTATATGTTTGTTTATAACAATATCATATATGACATATGTAAAAACCAGCCTTCCTACTTTGACGTAAGTTAGCATGATTTTTTTTCACCTTTGATACCTGCTACCTGTAAAACGGCCCCGCTTTCAGCTTAGCGAGTATCCATTCCTTTCTAAGTTTATGTTATACTACCGATCATAAAAATTTCATCTTTCCTAAAATGACGTAAGTCTGGGGTGACTGGGATCTCACTCTATACGGGAGTTCGCTCTAGTTCACTTAAAGTTTTTTAGGTATACTTAATTTTTTTCAGACTTTTCTAAGCTTGGTGAAGACTTTAGTACCATAGATGTTAAGCAAAAATAACATTTCGTGAACGATTTTTTATAAAAATGATAGCTTGATCAAGCATACAAGCTTTTACAAATTAAAACACACGATCATTCCATATTAAAACTAGTTTGTTGATTTTTTACACATTATACTTAAAATTCAGCTAATGACAATAAATAATGGAATAAAATCTCCTAATACTTAAGTTGTATTGATAAAAAAACACAGCCGCAAAGAAACTATTTTATCTATTTTTTTGTACATTTTCTTTAGCAAAAACACAATAAACCATACAAAGTGTATAAAAAATACGATAAAGTTTTTAAAACCACTAAACATAACATCATAATATCTGTTTTGTACATAAGCATTTAGCATGGCCGTAGGCAGAGATGGGGAGGGACGGGGATTCTCAAAAACCCTCCCCTAAGTCCAGATTTTTTAAAATAATTAGATTAGGATCGAACACCCCCCCCTCCCCCCATCCTCCCCTCCCCCCCCCACGAAGTAGTCTAACCCCCAAGAAGTAAATTCCTGGCTACGGCCTTGATAAATTGCAATGGAATTAAATTAAGAAATATTTTTCCTATTTTATGCATATAGTTTCGTATAGCATCGATGTACAAAACACAAAATAATGCAGTACGATACATTATTATACATCTTTCATATTAATATCTAAGCAGAAAGGGAAATCGTAAATAATGTTAGGCCAATGATTGGGCCTATAATTTTTTTAGAATTTAACTTTCAAATGAAGTAACCTTGTATCGACGCTTGTAGGTAGTTTGAGGTCGTTTTAAGAACCGATTTATTTTGACAGTTTATAATAGGTATTAATGTAACGGATTTAAATCAAAGTGACAAGGCTAGTTAGAACCATGTTAGAACTAGTTATTTTCATTGATATAACTTGCTGTAACAGTTACAAACTAGTTATAATTCCGTTGCATATTGAGGAGCTGTCAAATATCGGTTTTAAATACGGCCACATTTATTTGTAGAATCCCCAATACAAGGCTAGATCGCACGGTATTGACAAAAACGTATCTCCGGTAGAGTTATACGAAAGAGTACCCTTCGTTGTTATGTTGGTATCAATAAATTTTATTGTTTTTCTTTTATTGAAAAAGTTGTCGATAAAATAAAAAAACCCAGTACTCATTGTATGCCATTAAATTATTTTTTTATATCTTCACATGTTGCCTTATTGTTCTCGGAACCGTGTTATCGGTCTTAGGGTACCCAGTGGAAGGAGAAATCTTCTACTTTTAGCCGATACATATACATTTACGTAAATAGAACAACATAACCTCAAAGGGAACTCTTTAGTGAATAGCAAATATAAGTTAGTACATCGATGCAAACTAATAAACTAAAAACAGTGTTTCATTGCCATTGTAAATTCAGATCTGAGTTAATTACTTTATATTTGTATGCGTATAAAAACTATTAATATTATTTTAAATTTGTACGATAAACATTAACAATTACCTTACGATAACTTTCGCATCATTTTCAACCTAATTTTAACATTTTGCTATAATTACATAAACGAACCCTAAGCGCCCAGCGCGAGAATATTCCTCAATAACTTGGTTCACGACATTGATTTGATATGATAGGTACCTATATAAATGTCGCAGGGAAATGAGGATACCATGGATTTGGTGACTCTGACTAGATTTGATCTGATGATATTATTTCTATGTTGATTGGCATCATCTCATAATTATTAAAGGCATTTCATCAAGAGTGGGCGCGACAGCGACATTCGCTGAATACTTCAAACGGCGTAAATATGGATCCCACCAAAAACATAAATGTGAAAATGGGAGCCAAGTTCAATATTATGATAATTATGGTGTGGTTGTCGGCTCCACCGACAAAAGATTTGAGATCTAAATGGGTGCCAAGTTCTGTAGACAATCCTGAAATTTATTTATAAGAACGTATAACATTCTTTAGTAAATTTAAAACACAATTTCTTGTTTTTTTCTGCTACAACAATAGATACCTACCTGCACGCTTTTTGTGGCTATATTTTTGTAGAATATATAATAGGTATGTTTAAATTATTTACGTAATTGTTTTTTATATTAATTAAAGGTTTTTCTCTTTTTATATCGCAAAATCTGCAACTAAAATTGTCTAGTAAGTAGATACCTACCTATATTTTTTTAGTAAATTATCATAGGTATCTATGTCGTGAACCAACTTAAATTGCAATTATATAGCATGGTCATATATATATTTACATATTAGTAATACATGATAACAGTGTAAAAGCAATATTATGCTAATAAAAAAGAAATTTAATACGCACGGATCATATAAATCACTAATTACCTACTATACAATACAAATCGGTCGAAATTTTTCTGTTGAACAGAACTTCTTTATAGCTAGTCCTTTCATATCACGCCTTTATGATGATTTTTTTAAATATAAATCATTTTCTGCCCCCTATTCCGTATGTCTGTTGGTAACAAAAACGTGTTGGTAACCGTCAACAGATTAGTAATGCACGATAGACCGAGAAGAGCGAGCGTGCACTCACACTCACCATCGGCCTGATCGACCTGCCATATTTACTACTGCCATATTTACTAATCTGTGGACGGTTACCAACACGTACCAACAGTACAAGTAGTAGGGGGCAGATGGCAAAAGTAAAATTTATTGGCTAAAATTATGTATTTCCAAGTCCAAGAAATAATTACACGTTATAAATGTTATAGGTATATAGATTCCACATCCTGTCTTGGCGACAAACGCATGCGTCTCGTCGCGACGTGATGGGGAATCCAGTTTAATCCCGTCCACGCTGTGATAGTTGTGATTATTAAAACATATCACAGTCGGCGGGAACACTTGACGTCTATAATACTTGACATTGGCAAATAATCGATTAACATTGATGGAGCCATTATAAAATAAGAAGAAGAAGATAAAAATAATAAAATAGGTACCTACTTATTTTAAAATCAGTTAAACCTAAACTACAAGCGCATCCTCTGATATTGGAGTGAAAACTCAATATTTTCAATGTAATAAAGATCTACATACATACTACGTATAGATGGCATTGTTTGAGTATACCCAACGAAAAACAGATTTTTATTTAATATGTAGCAGCCTACTTTTCTAGAAAAGTTTGTGGTGATGGACAGGGTGGAGGGAAAAAGACGTCGAGGACGAAGCCTCAAACGATGATCCGATCAAGTGTTCGAAAAGCTGGACACCTCTATTACCACAGCCATTCATTAGGCAGAGGACCGTAGTCGATGGAGGAAAATAATTGTGGAGAAGCTGATGAGTCGGAGACACAATTTTCAGTAATGAGGGATCAACTGTGGATAACTTTTCTAGAAGAGATTCTGAAACTAAAGAAAACCTGTTATAGAGCCTCTCACGAAAGAGTTCCCTTTGTTCTTGTGTTGGTATCACTGAATGTCATTGTCTTTATTCTACCAGAGTTGTCGAATAGTCTACTGAATTTATGAATATATCGATGAAAATTTTTAGTCGATTCAAATAGGTATTCAGTTTTCCAATATTTCCTATATTCCAACAAATTTCAGCATTAAAGTTGGCTAATTTATAGCACTGTACTATAAAAAAGTGTTACCAATATAACCTCAAAGTGAACTCACGCATGATACTTGTGCTAGTAGATCAGAGGACCAAATTCTACTAATTTAAGTTTGATAGCAAGTTGATGCGTTGAAATTTTGCCTGCCATGCTATTATCAGTGCACATGTTAATCCCACATTTTAAATCATTACCTTACTTATTAATTTTATTATCAACATTACATTATTAGGATGGATAACATTTATTTGTTTTTAACAACCCGTTTTTATTGTTTAAATGAAAAAGTACGAGACACATTTTTAATTTTATAGGCAAAATAACTATATTGCCTTGGCTAAATATGTTCAGTATGGCAATAAACAAGACAAACTGTCAAAAATGTCAAAAACGTGTTATTACTTTTTAAATATGGCTTAACAAAGCTAAAACGCATTATTCCGTATTTTTTAAATAACTCGAGAAGCTTTGTTGCAGTTAAATCTCCAAATGGTTTTCGAATTTATATACCTACCTAACCAAAAATAAGATGTTGTCCATTGGCCCTTCATTCTTAGATGCTATGCACTGTAATGCCGATTCTATAATATAGTATGATGCAGATCTATGACATCTATGACTTAAACAAATCTTAACACTCTGGCTCTGCACTATCCACATTTTCAGATTGGGCGAACTTCAAGAACACCTGCTCTAACGTTGTTTGGCTGAAACTGTACTCCACTATATTCAATCTATCTTTAGCTGAAATAAAAAAAAATTAAAAACAGGTCAAGTGCGAATCGGATACATGTGCTTATCTAGTTTACATGAATATTTTAGTTTATTTGGATGGATTTTTCTAGTTTTTTGTTTAAAATTTTCAAAATACCACTTTACACAATCGTCGTAAAGAGATAAAAAAATCCGGCTTCGCTTCTAGTCGTGTAGCCGCGGTCGCAGTCAGTCAATTCAGTCGCACCGAACCCAGTGCGTACTCTTTTACGCCTGTCTGTTTGTCAGTCTCAATATTTATGCAAAATAGGTCCCGAAACAGTGGAATTAATTGAAAAGGGATCAAAGTGGGTTATAAAAGTTGACTAAAAATCTGCAAAATAATTGCCAAATAATGGTTTTCCACCAGTTTACCGTAAAGGCTGAATTAATTAGATGAACTTACCTTCTTCGATTTGTTGAAAACAACTAGCTAAACTGGAAACAGAGCTCTGTGGTACAGAGAAGACGAGTCTGTCAGCGAAGTTCTCTTCTAAAATAGCTGCCGGGAACAGTCGAGCTACTAACGCTACCGCTGCCTCCGTGCCTACACCAGTATAGGGGGCATCGTCAGATCTGAAATTATTATTAATTAATTACTTAGTGAACATGTCAATTAGGTCGGTAGCCTAATTGGTAGAACGGTGAACTTGAAACCGGAGGTCCCGGGTTCGAATCCTACCCCCTGCCAAAATGCTAAGCACCAATTTTCTTTAAAAATATTATTATTTGCTTAAATCGACTCCTCGTACTCAGGAGGGCACGTAAAGCCGGCGTCCGGTCACCAACCCGCCTGCCAAGCGTGGTGACTATGGCAATTCCTCTCAATGAGCACCACTAAAAATGGTGCACTAGAGGGAGACCATGATCCAGCAGTGGATCTTAAAAGGTTGATGATGATGAACATTTCTGTAGAGTTTTCATAGTCTGTATAAGACCATGTATGGATGGAATTTTTACATAAATAAAGTTAAAAAGAGACTTAGTCTTCCGCTGGGTACCCTGGAACCGTAACACGGTTTCGGGAGCTAAACCCGTGAAGAATAAAAAAAAAAAAAAAAAAAAAAGATAAAAATTAAAAGTATCAAGTGAAGGTAGATGGAGATTTTTTTTAATTGTCGCTCTTTTGAAACGACTCGGTTAAATAGACAGACTCTAGTTCGCCAGTATATTGCTAAGATGATTGCGAGGCATGGGACGGCTGTGAGGGATGTTTGGTATTGGTTGCCTCTGCTTACCCTTATGGCTTAGGGGATAAATTTAAGTGGAATATAGATAGATATGGCAGATAGAGGAGTCGATAGCCTTATTCAAACCTCATGTCGTGCCAAAAGTTCTAAGCACCTGCAATTTTATTTAAGATAAAGCGCCGGCCGCACTTATCAGCAACAAGTGGTCTTAACATGTTATTGGTTCCAGGGTACCCAGCGGAAGACCAAGTCTCCCTCTTTTAGCCGATAGTATTTGTGAGGCTATATCTACGAGTGGCCAGTTCTGTTGAGGTATATTTAAATGGAAAAGCCTATAAATGTGGTTTGTCGGATTATGTAGTACATTAGTTTTTAATTATAAAAAACCCATTGATACATAGTCGGGATTGAATTTAGTTCGTTTTAACCACTCGGCTACCGACGCTCGCATTATCAAGTGAAGAGAACATCCATACAAATAGATGGAGTTGGAGTGCAGTCTATAGTCACGTGATACTTTTGGGGTCAACTTATTTGGCGCGAGTTATACCTATGTAGTTGCGGTGGTCTGTCAGGCGGTGTGGAGGCCACAAGTGGTGTGTGTATACTGACATCTACAGCTTCTACTTCCGTTTCTGTCTCTACTTCGCAGGGCACGTGACCTGCGTCGTCCGTTCCCACGTCTGCACCTGAAATATTAAGAGCAAGCTCAGTAAACCGCGCGGCTTATTTTGTCGATATCTCTTTAAAAAGTTGTTAAAATAATCGACAAAATAGCCAAGGATAAGATAAGATATGCCAAGATTCACTTATCAGAAACATGAGAACGAACGATTTCACTAAAAATCGGTCGGACGGACATAATCCGTTTTGACGGACTTCCAGTATTATACAAAAACTATTTATTATTAAATAGTAAGTTGTAGTTAATGTTTTTATAAAATATGTGAAATTATATATTGGATAAATACGAGAAAATGATACACTCGAGTCGCAAAATCGGTTGAAAATACGCGTGATATAGATTGATGACTTTGAGGGCTTCGTAAAACTTAGGTGCAACAAATTTTTTTTTTTAATTCATACTGTGTCAAATCTTATCTTTCGAAAGCTATAAAATTCTAAACTAAGACATGTTAGTTATCGCGTAATTTAAGAAGCCGTGAAACATTTAATTTGTATGTGACAAAAGTTATAAGAAAATTATCTAATATTATCACTACTTTTTGTTACTGTTTTCACTATTATCTTCTTCATCTTATTTTATAATGGCTCCATCAATGTTAATCGATAATTTGCCAATGTTAAGTATTTGTCATTAGAGAAGAATGCGGAGTAAAATATGATGTTGTGACAAAAATGAAGAAAAGTAGTTTACGCTAGTTTGGACACGTTGAAAGAATGAAGGATGAAAGATTGACTAAAAAGTTTAGCAGATGACGACCTAGATGTACTTTTATTTAACATATAAAAATATGTTGATCGATGGAAATATTAAAAGTACACACAATCGCCGAGCATGTATGAAAAAGCAAAAGAGATATGTCAGGATCGTAACAAATGGCATTCGATTGTCTCTGCCTACCTCTCTTGGGATGAAAGGCGTGATGATAGATAGATAGAAATAGAGATTAAGTATTAAAGACGTTATAGTAAAAATAGCCAATTAATCGATAGCTAAGATGTTCACGCCGACTAACTGACTAATCACAACCATCACAGCGCGTACGGGTTTAAACCGAATTCGCCATCACGTCACGACGAGGCGGGTGCGTTATCTGCCATGATATGACGTAGAATCTTTTCACTATTATTAGATACTGTGTGTGAATAAGTTAAGATAAAATATAAAAATACCTTCATCGGCCTCCCCTAACGACGGAGAGTTTTCAGTAGATCTCAGCGGCGACGGTGACATTGACAGCTCACTCTCTAATCCCTGAAATTTAAATATTAATTAGTTCAACTGAACCCCAACAGATGGAGTCTTTTACAAAATAAATAAATTAGTTAAATATTAATAAATATTTGATACCGACAAAAAAAACACCTTTGAGAAATAATAATATATAAAGTAAATATTATTGAAATTCACCAAGCACGGATCTCAGACAAACAAAAAAAGATAAAATCACTTCATGTCGACTGTCGTGATCTCTATTTTTTGTTTGTCTAAGGCGCAGTCGTAATTTTATCTATCTTGTACTCTTGCAATTAAACCTGAAGACTTTGTTTATTGAGGAATGCTACGACCCACAGTGCTATTAACATAATACTGGGCGCGTCGGTGGTCGAGTGGGAAAGACGTCGGCTCACAACTGAGAAGTCGCCGGTTCGATCCTCACATCCGACCATGTAGGTACTAATGGGTTTTAATAATAAAAATACCTAGTCACAGCTCTCCAAAAGATTTAATAATAGAGCCTCATGGGGTAGTTCGTGATGACGGTAAGAGGCCAGACGGAATGACACTTATTCCCTGGGAAAGGGGCCGACCTCTCATTATGCAACCTACGTTGATACACTGGCCCCATCCCATCTGAGAGGATCTGTCTCAAGAGCTGGGTCAGCTGCCTTATCTGCCGAAAATAACAAACGACGCAAAAATGAAAGTCTCATAAGAGTTGCAGTAGAAACCTTTGGCCCATGGAGTCCATCAACAAAAGACTTTATAAAAACTTTAACACCAAAATTTATTGTCGCTTCTGGTGACAAGAGAGCTGGCTCCTTTAGCACAGAAAATAAGTATAGCAATCCAAAGAGGAAATGCAGCCAGCGTTCTTGACACTATGCCAGTAGGGCGAGACCTTTTCAAATTAATTAATTTAATTTAATTTGTTTTAAGTTTAATTAAGTTCTTAGATATTTTAGTTTGTTTTTATTTTAAGTTTAAAAAAAATCTATGTACAAATTATCCGACAAACCAAACAAAAAGGCTTTTCCATCTACATAGGTACCTGGCTGGCCACTCGTTAGACATAGCCTCAAAAAAAACATCGGCTAAATGAGGAAGACTTTATCTTCCGCTGGGTACCCTGGGGCCGGCAACGGTTCCTGGGAGCTGTAAGGTAACCCGTAAAGAAAAAAAAATTACCGGAGGTTTATTGTTGTTTTGTCCTATCTTCATTTCTAAAGTGTAACCAGCACCGTAGAGATTCTTCAAATGTTGCGTTGATCCAATACACCTGCGGGTCATATTGTTAATTTTACTTGTCAACCATGCTGTTTTAGACAATGTACAATTTAGCGAATAGAATAGAATATAGAATAGATAACTTTAAATGTATGGGACTGACTGAAAAACAACTTACCAAGTCTCCCTCGTTTAGCAGATGGTATTTGTAAAGCTATATAGGTCGCGCGGCGTAAGTTGAGCAAAACAACACATCTACAGTCTACACACAATTTTTGTGTGTCAGGCGTGCGTGCGCCAAAAACACGTAATTTCATCGGCCGATATTGTAACCCAAAATTGCCAATAACCAAATCCGAAAATAGGTCCGTATATTTCTAAAATTCTGTGTGGGTACTATATTGTGCTCATCTTACGTTGCGCGACCTATACCTACCTATCTAGTACTAAAAACCCATTGGTAGATGGCCGAGTCCGAAATCCAACCCGTGGTCTGCCTTAACTAGGCCAGCACAGACGTTTAAACCACTCGGCCACCGACGCACCTATCTTTATATACCTACTTATTGTATACAAACTTGTTGAAGTATATAAACTGCTCTCGCCTGGCTTCTATTCTCTCGCTACGCTAAGACATATGCAGAAACCCTAGAAAAAATTCAAAACTTTCGCCATTTTTTTCAGCGTTATCTATAGACGCTAACTTTGCGTTCACGTAAAACGCTAACTGTCGACAACATGACATAGATAATTACGCTTCGTTTTCGTGTATGTCTACGAGGAGTTTCGTCAGAGTAAGAGTACTCTATGGTCAGAGTCAACGACACTATGACAGTTTAGTTAGGTCACGTGGTTGTATTTCAGTCGGTCCCACACATTTAAAATTATCTATTCTACATTCCATAGAGAAACTGGTTGTGCAGGGCAGAGTCGATGGCGGCAGATCGCGATGACGTTCTCCCTTGCGCTGGACCGACAAAATAATTAACTAACACCTCCTTGAATAACTCTTGTTGACAGGCAGGCAAGGCAAGGCAGGCCTCGGCGAGAGATACAATATGGCGTAAGGTTGTGCGTCGCGCTGTAGACTGCTCTGTCAACAAGAGCACTACGACTGAGAAGAAAAAGATTCTACATTCTATTCTATTCGCTAAGTTGTACATTGTAAAAGCCAGCTGGGCTCCAGTTTAAAAAATGTGTAGGTAAACTACAAAATAGGGTACCTCAGTCCACCTTTGACCATAATCCCGACTCTGGAACATAACGCATCAGCCTCCTCCATGGAATGTGTTGTAAGAATAGCACCCTTCTTACCCTGTTGCAAAAAAAGTATAGGTCATTCGAAAGTATGTTAGGTACGTATCTTTAGTATTTCCACACGACTTTATGCGGAATCTCTAGATTCGTCTTAAGAGTGTAGTGTACCGCGTCCATGTCCATACAAACGGAGAAAACGTTTTACTACCCCTAAATATTATTAAATTTTAACGATTTTGTAATATGTTACTGACATAATGAAAAACTACGTACGTATTTTTTCCTTTTTTCAAAATTCGTAATAGGTCAAAAGTTATAAGCCCCTCAAATCTCGGTTTTTTTGGTTCATAACTTGCTGGTAATAAACCGTCTGTATTTGAGAAACAAAGCAAAATTTCAAAAAAAGCAAAACGTACGTACGTAGATTATAATCTGCTAAAACGTTTGACACCAAAATTATAAGGTTTCGTTATAGTTTAGTAGGTGTAAATCGTTTTCGCCCAAAACGCAATTTTCAACGAAAAACATACCTACGAACACCCACGAGCTGCAGTGCTCTCTGTCGCACTGATGCCCGGGGGAAGAGTGCGATTGAGACAGAATATGATTTTCTAAATACCTATTTCGCTGCGTACGCTGAGCTACACGATCCTCTTAAGTTACAAAAGTCCCCAAAAAAAAAAGAAAATGTGCATTAGCGTACTACGTAAGAAGTATTATAATTAAGAAGTGAATATACTAAATTATCTATAATAATAAATAAATATGAATTTATTGTTGTATATTTTAGAAAGAGTTAGGTCGCCTTTCGTTGTTAATGGGCCATCAGCGCCATCTGTATTTTTAAAAGAACACCTTATGCGTAACGAATTTTTTTCTCTAACCGGCCTAAAGAAGTTTTACTTCAAAAATTGACTTACAATTTCCCATAAAGCATAAAAAAGAAAACAGTTAGTTTAAGATAAGCTATGGATGGATGGATAAAAAGAATCAGAACAAAAGTTCAAATCGGTAGATAGCGTATTTTTTTTAGAGAAGACAACTTTGACCACCTAACCGAAGGTGTTAGTCCATGAATGTGCGCGACTGACAGAACACAATATAGTCCGTCTGCAGTCACGGCCATATTATTATATGCTATAGGTAAGTATACTTTTTCACACTTCGCTAATCGCTTAAAGAACCCTGAAAAGCCGACACAGTAAAATGTTACCAAATTAACCAAGATGTTTAACATACCTGAAAACTAGCCAATATAGTGTCCCACAGAAACCTCTTACTCCTGGGGTCCATTCCTGTCGAGGGTTCATCCAAGAGCACTACCCGCGGATTCCCAACCATCGCAAGAGCAAACGACAATTTCCTACGGGTCCCGCCCGAACATTCGTCTGCGTGCTTGCCTGCGTGTTCCATTATTTGTAAACCATTTAAATAAGCATCCACTATTCTGGAAAAAATACATGAAAAAATTACGTGATTGATCATTATTCTTTAGGTAAACTGCACTATAAGAGCTAAATTAGGAAAACTACATTGCCTTCCGATGGATACCTACCCTGGATTTTGGACTAGTGGTTCAGGACTATCCGTTCCACTCCCTACCAACGAATCTCAAGAAACGAAGCAAGTCTAGCAACTGCTATGCGCGTTAAAACTATATTTACCTTGGAGTGTCAGCCTTGCTTACACCTCGAATCGCTGCATAACATTCAATATGTTCCTTAATAGTTACGTTTTTCCACAACGCGTCATGTTGAGGACAGTACCCCAACATTTGGAAAGCACTTTCTGGGGAATTTTCCACATCTTGTCCACCAAGCACCACCTAAAATCAAGTTCTTTAAGAACACATGGACAAAGATTTATCACTTCTTTGTCAAACATAGAGTACCTACCTACTAAGACTAAGGAGGGGCATGGCTTTCCCGTTCGCCAATTTTCTGCTCTTTGACCATAATTAGTTACCTTAGGTATGGTTGGTATCGGTTTGTGTCGCGAGACAGAGCTCTAAACCACAGACTTAAGTAATAACTATTAATCCTCTATGTTATAAAAGGTCTTACTGTCCCACAAGTAGGTCTTTCCTCTGCCGTGATAATCTTCATAGTAGTCGTCTTCCCAGCACCATTGTGGCCCAAAAGACCAAACACTTCGCCCCCTTCCACAGCCAAACTAAGTCTTGCTAAACCAGCCTTCTTGACTCCCACGTCGCTGCCTCCACAGCAAGTACCCTCACCTGTTCCACGCACGTTATACTCTTTGCGAAGATTCTGTGAAATTTTACATTTTGCTTTAAGAAGTTTGTAAGGTTGTAAGTTATTTATAAAATCTGTAATAACTGTATACCACGAAAAGAGAATAGATACCCAATATTTTTTTAGTATTTCTATATTTAGCCAGCACTTCTACCAAGAAATATGGAGCCTATGATGTAGGGTCCTTCAATTGTAGAAAGCACTTAAAGTTTAACTAAAGACGCAGACTAAAACTAAAGACTACCTGCTGTGCTCTGGCTCTTGGGTTCAACTCACGACAGGGCATTTGTGTGCAATATAAACGTCTGCTCTCTCTCAGGTCTTGGACTTTCCAATAAAGCGTTTTCTAATCAAGTTTATGACCCCCTTATCCTCTCAATCACCTTCTTAAAGCTTCATAATGAAGACAGCATTTGTAACGTGTTGTTCGTGATATCCTGGTGCAGTTTTGTAAGTGTTAAAAAATCCAATATTTTCATTAGGGACCAGTGAACTTACGTGCACAAGTAAAGCTGGTCGTTGCTGTGTTTGCCTTAACGCAGCTAATACTCTCCGGCGCTCCTTCCTTACATCTTCGTCTTCCCTTGCTTCACCAGCTACGTCAGCCTCCAAGTCTTCTACTGACGGGCGACGGCTGTTGCGACGTTGTCTCTGGAAGTATTTGTATGATTTTTAAAATGTCAGAACAGAAAATAGTAGTAGGTATATTCTTCTCAAATATCAATTGGTATTTAGTAATTTAGATTATCGCACAAAATTATTTACATAATAATATTAATTACAATACCGCCAGATTTCTCGTCATGGGTGGGGCCTTACTTAACTTAAGTAGACAGGTTCTCCCCTCCGCCAATTTTCTGCTCATTTTCACATTAGGATAGTAATAAGTTACCTTAGATTTCGTTGGTATCGTTTTGTGTCGCGAGACAGACCTCTAAAAAATAGAAAAAAAGAAGGCAAATTTACCTTACAAACAGGCATATTGGATTTAAGACGATCAGCAGCCCGTATAGCCGCTCCGCAAGCTGGCACGTGTAGGATCATAGCAACTAATAACACCCACACCTCCCGAGTAAAGTAACTGCTCAATGCAGGCTCGGGGCAATGGTCGCGAAGGTTGCACGTCATGTATACTCTGGAATGTTAAAGTGAGACCGTTATCAGCGGTTAATCAGCATAAGGACCGTCGCTCTCAGTCATCTTGTATCTGTCATAAATATGGCAAATCTCAGTTAATCCTGGAAAGTTGAGTTTATTTATACAACATTTCCATCCCACACCGTTCATAGTTATTATTTTAAGTTGGATTAAGCCATATTTTTATTATTTAGGGTTCTAAATAGACGTAATTTTTAAAACGAGCATTGGCTTTTTAGAACTTTAGAACTTAGACTGAGAGCAACGGTCCTTAAGCCTGAGTTCTACTAGATGTACTGCTTCCAAATGCACTATGTTGCAAAAAAAACGAGCACTTAAAACTTAATTGGTTATCATTATATTTTGAAGTTAATAATGTTTCAATAATTATTATTTATGATGTTTCAACATATTATAATCGAATTTCTACATTTTTTATTCATCACAAGTAGAAATCTGAGGTAAATTGAATAAAAAAATGAAAAACCATTTTATTAAGTAATTTTAATGAGTATGAAGTGACAAATTAAACTAAAATTATTTTTTAATTAATCTTTTTTAAATGAACCTACACAAAAATCAATATCGAGTATGACCACCTCTCGCAGTTATGACAGCTGCCATTCTTTTTCTCATACTCCCGATCAGCAGCCTAATTGCGTAACTTTGATAGTGATCCAATCACTATCATTTTTTTACAGATAAAGGTCGAATTTAGCCCCGCACTTTTCGAAATGTGTATTTTCGTTAATTGTGCTACATTGTGCTGCGTTTGTGCCGTACTGTGCCGCAAAAATTAGCTCAATATCTCAAACAGTTTTTGAGAAAAAAAATAAAAACAAAAACGTGAAATTTTCGTTTTTATTTTTTTTCTCAAAAACGGTTTGAGATATTAAGCTATTTTTTGCGGCACAGTACGGCACAAACGCAGCACATTGTAGCACAATTAACGAAAATACACATTTCGAAAAGTGCGGGGCTAAATTCGACCTTTATCTGTAAAAAAATGATAGTGATTGGATCGCTTTCAAGTTACGCAATTAGGCTGCAGGTTTCTTATGGTTTATTGTGGTATCAGTTCCCATTCAGCCTGAATCACAGTTTTTAACTCTGTGAGGTTTTGTGGAGCTGGAGTTACAGCTCGTACCCGGCGTTTTAGTACGTCCCATAGATGCTCTATAAGGTTGAGGTCGGGACTCCTCGCTGGCCAATCCAATCGAGGAATCCCAACCTCCTCCATATATGCGGATACTGCAACGGCACGATGAGGACGAGCATTATCATCCATAAAAATGGACCTGTCTCCCATAACAACCAATGTAGGTTGCACATGTGGAACGAGAATTTCTGAGATATAGCGATGTACATTAAGTGCCCCATTTAGCAAAAAACTAACTCCGTACGAGCTTCAGAAGTTATTCCTGCCTAGAACATTAAGGATCTCCCACCGTATGGTGTTACCTCTTCAAAGCACACGTCGGCATAACGTTCACCTTGTCTTCTCAGTACTCTCTGATGTCTGTCTTCACCATGTAGACATATACGGGCCTCATCGGAAAACAGAACCCTACCCCAATCCTCAATTGTCCATAGTAACAAATTTTGCCTAAATCTTAGTCATGCTATGCGATGCCCACGGAGTAATTTTGGTCCTCTAGCGGGTCTGTGAGAATGTATGTCTGCTTCGATAAGTGTCCTCCGTACAGTCCATTTCCTAACTCTCACCAATCTCACTTCTTGTAGTCTTTCTTTCTAAAGATAATTGTAAGATTTTCGTCGATTTCTAAGAGCTCGACTGACAAGGAATCGATCATCCCTCTGCTCCGTACATCTTTTTCTGCCAGAACCAGGCCTTCTACAGAGAGAATCAGTCTCTTGGAACCTCTTCCAAATCCTTTGAACTTTAGAACGTGTAATTCCAAGCCGCCGTGCCACATAACATTAGTCTAAACCTTCATCGAGAAGAGTGACGACTTTACTAGTTAATATTGTGTTGTCCATATCGTAATGAAACTAGTGCACTTGTGCACTACTTCTATTCATCAATAAAGTCGTGAAACTAAGGAATATTTTGTTAATAATAACACAATTGACGATAATATTGAGAAAAAATCCCGCGTGGCGTGTTAAATACAAAATTAGAGAATATTTGTCATAAAACGTAGAAATTTAAATTTGGATTGTTCATTATTAGTGGCCAGCTCGCGTAATTGAACATGGAACAACATTCAGAACATAGAATACATATATATAAATTATTTAAATATATACTGCAATATATCTTAAGTGCTCGTTTTTTTTGCAACATAGTGTATTTTAAAAGAGCTTGCAATGGATAGTCTCAATAGAATAGTATGGCCATTTTTTATTTTAATACTCTACAACAGCCTGTGGTAAAGCAACAGTGGTAAGTCTATGAGTATAGACAACTATTGCAACGAGAAGCGCAATCGACATTTCACCTGCTTCCTGCAGAGATGCTTTTTCACGTTTCGCTTGAAGGACCCATCATGAGGATTAATTATGACTTTTACGGGGTACACTGGAGGCCTGCTCTCGGAAGTTCTCGTGATATTTTTAAACTGTCAAGTGTCAGTTGAACTTGCAAGCTTAATAGATTTCCAGCTGGGCTAGCACGACGCATGGGATTTTGTCTACTGGGTGTAGACACATAAAGAGAAAATGTCACATAGAGACAAAGCAGGACAAACAGTAATATTTTGGTACCTGTCGACGTAGTATATGATAGCGTAGGGGATATACATGACGTCCAGAAAACTGAAAACTGTGTGGAGGTAGAAGGCAATGTCGCTACCTGTAAATGAAAACAGACTACAATAAAATAAACTGATTTACATAATATTATGTAAAATACGACTAACTTTTTTTACCAAAAGCCCAAATAAAGATCCGCTGGCACTCGGGGGTCACCAGTCGTGCATGTCAGATTGCACGTTGTTTGTGGTTTTACGGAATCTCAAAAAAGGTAAGTATAAACAAACAATTTTTTTGTGATTTATTTAATAGAATCGTAGTGGACCAAGAACAGCTTATTTTCAAAAGACTCCTCAGAATACAGTAAACCAAGAATCCGCAATTTCTTTAAACTTAGGCTAACAATAGTACACTAAAATATTGTATCTGGTTGATGTATTTCTTGATTGAAGAAAATACCTGCAGTGTAATATTTTATTTATTTTATAAGAAATTATCCCAAATTTGGTAAATCTGGCGAGAAGTATGACTTTTATACTATTCAGTGCGCATGCTTGTTCTGTATTCTGAAGAGTTTCCCTTACACCCAGTAGGACACGTACGTGCTTTTAAAAAAATAGCCTATGTCCTTTACTAGGATTCAAGCTTTTTTTTTGTCAAATTTCATCAAAATCGGTTCAGTTGTTTAGCCGTGAAAACGTAACAGACAGACAGCCAGATTCGAATTACTTTCGCATTTATAATATAAATAGACAAAAACCCGGCTTTGCTTGTGGTGTTCTTTACGTTTTATAATTTATTTTTGACATAACAAAACACAACAATCTATGGTAATATGGTCTATGTTTTTTTAAATAGCAATTTTAATTTTACCTAAATAAGGTAATGAATTGGATAATTATATAAAACGACCTGACTTTGGAGTTGTCCTGAGTTCATGGCTCAAACAAAGGTTACCCAATGCCCACCTAAACCACATGACTCAAACAAACGTTACTGTCACATTTAAAATTGCTTCTGATAGCATGGACTTGTTTATTGAAATTATGGGATTATACGAATTTTGCGGATATATGTTCCTAAGCCAGAATTGATTAATTTTTTTTCTTAACAATTTGGTATGCGGTTGAATAAAGTCTACCCTAAACGAGAAGTATGGATCATAAACTTCTTACCCCATTTAAAAGTGTCCAGAACAGCTACTAATATGAAAGGTATCACTCCGATCCAGGTCGTTATATTTGGCATTATGCTTTGTGCCGAATCCATCTTGTCAAAAATATAAGAAAGGCACGTGTTGAATAAAATAGCTGATGGACAGTATAGCAGAAGCAATATTGACAGCATTATTAAAGCTGGCCCGTTTGTTAGACTTGGTATATCGTTCAGTATTACCTGCAAAAATAATCTAAGATAAATATATTTATTTCACAAACTAAGTAAAAGTGGTCGAGTGGTTAAGATGATCCCGGCTATGTACCATAATTAAAAACGTATGTACATAATCCGACAAATCACACTTAAGTAGCCCATGCACTGGTCCGGTATCTCACCGAATATTTTCGGTCCGGCCGCCGTATGCTCGAGATTGAACACAGGCCACACATTAGCGATGTAAATCATACAATCTAGATTACATACCACAAAGACACACGAGATTCGATTAAACAAAGGCGTGTGGATGTGTGTGTGCCATCGAAATCTACCACAAATACAATGATTTGAAAACGGATGGCGGACCGTTCGTTACAACAATTGGACGAGTCTGTGGTCGATTTCGGTGGACCGTATGGCGGCGCGCCGGTTATTGGACGAATGAGTGGGCACCTTTAGAGGCTTTTCCATCTATATACCTCAATAGAACTGGCCACTTGTTAGATATCCTCACAATTACTATCATCGGCTGAAAGAGAAAGACTTGGGCTTCCGCTGGGTATTCTGGGACCGACAACGCGGTTTCGGGAACCATAAGGCAACCCGGGCCTTTAGTCCTTGCTGTGTGGCCCGAGACACCAGCAACAGTGTGCTCTTTTCGCCAGCAAGCCTGTTGCTGCACTTAATGAACCTATAGATGTGTCGCTTATCGATTCTACAATTTATATAAGTAATCATTTTACCAGAAGTAGCACTCCAGCGCTGGTGATGACCATAATAATGATAAGTATTGTGAAATATGTTATGAAGTACATCGTCATCGACAAACCGTTGACACGCAATTGGTTCTTTGCTTTAATCTGAAATTAATAAATTAGTTGAATTTGGTAAAGGTAATGCTTAGAATACCAATTTCAATGGTCAGGTTCTGCCTTAATTTTGGATGACCTTCGATTCAAGGACCCAAAGGAAAAAGGAAATTTGTTTTAGTTTTGAACGATAAGAAAAACCTTTCGAAAATCAATCTAGTAGTTTTGAACCCATTCGGAAAAAATCAAGTCAAGGTACAGTAGTTAGAGCGTTGGAATTGAAACCGAGGTTCCACTTCTATTTTAAGAAGCTTGCCACCTATTCTTTTTTTATTATTTTTTGTTTCTCATTCTCCATTTTAATGGAAGGCTAAGGGGTTTACCCATACAGCCAAGTCATCTTGTTATTTTTTTATGTATTATAATAGTAAGGATATTTTAACTCACCTCCCTATCATATACAATGTCCACAGCTAAGGTAACAGGCACCAGAGCAAAGATCATGCCCATGAATATGGCACAAACGACATTTCCAAGATTGAACTCTTCTTGTTGCTCCGTTTGTTGGAAAGGATGGGCGGTCACTTCTATAGGTTTGAAATTTTCCAAGCCACCGGCAGCCTCCATCATTATTCTAAAAAGGAAATTTCATTTGCCTGGGTAGATTTTGGAATCGGAGATTATTAGCCTATGCCCTGCACTAATAAAATATTAAACCCTGGTCTATAAATGTTCATAATATTGATAGGTTTGACCATGAAGCTGGTACCCAATAAGGAGTAAGTGCGAGAGGCACCTCGATACTGTGTCCCGTTTTAAAATTTGGTAACCATAATTTTATGACAAAATCGTGGACATAGGACTAGACTTTATTTATAAATATGAAATCGCTTAAAAATTGATACAAGTGCAAATAGGGTTGGTAAGTAATTACATATATACTGGTACAGCGATCTTGAGAAGATCACAGTCCTCCATTTGTTTTGCCGTAGTCGGGTAATAAGGGAATGTGCATTTGGCAATTGTTGCAACACTAAACTGTGCTAGAACGAGACAGTACTATCCTATAATAGCATTTCAACAAGAGAGTATATAATATTTTCTACGGGAAATGAAATCTCAGTTAGAAAGAGAAAGATATTATTTTCTGTAGTGACAACAGGACAAATAATAGCGTCGCGGAAACCAGTCGTTTGTCTTGCTTTATCTCTATGGGACATCTCTTTCTCTTTTTAACTGAGATTTTGTCTACACCGCCATGCTAGCACGGCTAAATTTATTATTTAAATGATATTTATTATTTATTTATTTCGAGTCATTGATGTTATTTGTCTATGTTATAGTTGCATTTGGGGTATAATACACCATATAATGCGATTAAAATCACAATAGGACGGGCATGCGCCATTTTGTCATTCAGTCACGTCAATCGGGCTGTAAAAAAGTGCTTTATATTAGTGCTTTTGTTATTTTAATCGCATAGTAACTTGTATTTCAGTAACATTAAGTATACATTAATTTACCTGTAGATGCTATTATCCAACAAATTGACAATGATGGGCAGACTGTGTGTGTACGTACTATTATAATAAGCTAGAATATTCCAGTACGGTATATTGCTTGTTGCTAAACTGAATGCACCAAAATTCTCCATTTGCAAAAGACTAGAAAAATTCCCATCGAAATCTACTATCGGATATGCCCCTAAAACTTCCAATGATTCTCTCATGTCGTAAAATTCTTTGCTGTTGACGCCATCGTTGTGTAAGGCGATTGGAGTTCTATTGAGATATGCATTAGAGTCTAGTTTTAATGGCTGCATTCTGAAGAACACGATCTGTCTTGATTTTATGTAGAGGCCCAAAGCGCAGGATACTGCAAAACAAAGAAAGAGTATTCTTTTAAAAGTGCTAGAGGTTAAGTTCTTGCAAATTTTCTTACAGTGAATTTGAAACAAAATGATAAGAGAAACCTAAAAATGAATATTATACAAAACTAGAAAAACTCTCTTGCTACAGAAATTGATTAATCTATTGAATTATTCAAGATAAATACATAGCATATAGTATACATTCCTTTCTAGAATTATGGAGATAAATATTCTACAGCCACGGCAAGTTCTTTCTGTGTCAATAGCGAAAACCAGTTTGACAATATTTTGCAGATTTTTTTAATAAAAAAAAATTACAAACAAGTGCAAGAGGAGAGAAAGTAGTGAAATCAAATATTTTAATAGCTTATGGTAGACTATAGAAGAACAAATCCATTGCTGGATTATGGTGGAATAGACGATTTCATACTTACTTATAGGCACGAAGATCATCATGTACAACTTGTAAGGATCCCTAATCATGCGAACTGTTCTTATATAGACCATAGCACAAAATGTCCGCCAACAGTTTGGTGACGTCTTCACAGATTCTCCTAAGGCGTCCACTGACATTGTTGCCTCGGCTGGTACCTGGAGCTGAAGTTAAAATATGTTTGGAACGGTTTCATACTGAAAAACGGGACGGGGAAAGGACTTAAATATAATAAAAACCCCATAAGAGACCCGATGGTGTGGCACTTGTACCATGAAATGCTACATGTGTAGATACTGTCGCACCGTCCCATCTTTCATATACAGCGTTAAAAGCTGGTAATGGAGCTGGATGGATGGAAATGGAATGGATGGAATGGGATCCTACAATGCTGAAATGGCCAAACGTCGCAAATATGCATCTCTTCAGAAATTATTCATATTCGAGACGTCAGGACCGTTGGGACCTGGTGCACACAGTCTGTTCGTAGACCATTAGTAAAGGACTAATAGCAAGCTCACATGGCCAACGGGCGGCTCTTATTCCGGTCAAAGAATATGCTTTGCCATTCAACGATGCAATGCAGCCAGTCTGTTGGGTACTCTCCCAGTAGACAGCGATTCACATGTTTTTTTTTTTGAAATTGTAATTAATATTTGTAACATTTTTTAGCCCGTAGAGATGCTTTTTCACGCTTCGCTGACGCCGGAAGTTCGTTCCACGTAGTATTTTAGCTAATTTTAATAACGATTTATAAAACATGGGAAGTATATTTTTGTTTATTCAGGTATATATTTGTTAACGTACAGCAGACCATGTATGGAATTAAACATTGCCCCTGTATAGTTAAAGGCAAAATCCTGACTGTCTGATTCACTGACTCATCATCGGCATCGCCCAGCTGAAACCGCTATGGATAGAAATTTGAGGGCGTAGATTTCTCGAAATTCAAGCTCTAAGGGGAGAAAAGGGGTGCGAAAGTTTTTATGGCGCGGAGAGCTAGTAAATTATAATTACCTTGACATGTTCGATACCGTGCGTGGTAGAATGCAGAGCGTGTGTTGCAGGTGGCGTCGGTAAGGGAGTTGGTTTCTGTTGAGACTCCTTGTCGTTTAATTCCTAGAAGAAATAAATAATAATTCAATTAACATGGGTTGGACTTTGTGAAAATGGTGAACTTGGTGAAAATGGTGAACTTGGTGATAAGCAATAGTGCAGCATTGCTACTGCAGATATAGATATCCTTTCATGTTTCGTTTGAAGAACCGAAGGTTGTATTTGGTTGGGACTTGGGACTCTGGGAGTAGCACCGGGAAGGTGCCATTTCCATTTCTCTATACTTAGCATGATATAGAGAGTTTCCCATAAACTTTTAGTCAGCCAGCTCTTAAGATAGGTTGCGGCTCGCTTACGGAATGCACCAATGACTTTTGGAGCCCTAATCATTCACATTCGTTAATATTGAAGTATAGAGTTTAAATACTTTAGATTTATACTTGTGACATCACGAAACTTATGACTCTTTGTCACACTTTGTTGAACAACTCTCCCCCCCCCCCCCCCCTCTAACGTGTGACGTAATTTATGGATGACACCTTTTTGGGCTCTATTCGTCATTATAATCCAGAGCAGAAGAAGATTTGCGCGGTTTCTTTTTTTTGTAGTAGAAGTGCTTCCAATAAAATAATTGATTTAGTTGTCTTTTATATAATTCTACATGGGATTTCACGCCACGTTGAGGTTTTAGTTTAGAAGTTTCATCGCACGCTATTGTTATTCAGTAGTAATTAACTAAAATAAATAACACCGATTCCCAGAAAATCAAGCACAGACAAAGCCATTGGTATTGGTATTGAATATTCACCTGATAACTAAGAGTTTTGCTCTGCAATGATAAACTCCTCGACAATGCTCGCGCTCTGACCAGCTTCACTGATGACACTCCTTCTACCGGTTCTGTTTCGTCAGCATTCTCCCCTTCCAAACTTAAGAATACTTCTTCCAAAGTAGTCATTGAGACACCGTAACTGGTTACCCCTGCAAAAAGTGTAATATTAAACATTCTATCATATTTGTATCAGACAATTTAGTTAGTCTTTCATTCATTGTTTTTATATCAAAGCAAGAAATAAGTTATCATAACTAGGAAATTGTTGTGTTGTTCAATACATTGTGTGCTATTAAAATTAAATTATATAAAATATCTACTTCGAGACCCTATTCAGGGCACAGTTTACAAAATGCCACATTGGACGGAAATGCTTACTTAAATATCAATAGAAAGTCACAACTGCTTAAATACCACTTCTGATTACATGACAGAAGTGGGATATTGTCAAATCTCTAAGAGATTAGTACCCATCTGTTTTGAGATGTGGCACATAAAGTGGCCGTAAACCCATGAAGATAACTATATTATAAAAATAGAAAACGCTTAATTTTTCGTATAAAAGCTAACATGACACCAACATTTTCATGTAGAGCATACGAATACAACTTACCAAGTCTGTTAGTTTTCTCCTTAATTTCCTGTTCTATAGCTTGGAAGAGAGGTGGGAACAAGTGTACAGTGTAATGTGGCAGAATGTAGGAGAGCTCTCTGCCGTGTCTTCTTGCTTTCTCAGCTCTTGGCACGTGACCGCGGACCAGCCGCGTTATTTGATGCTCTCTACAAACTCCTGAAAATTTCAAAAAAGTTTGGAATTTTTTTGCCCTTACATCTTCCGAAACCATCACCTAGTGTCTCCCTCTTTTAGCTGATGGTATTTGTGAGGCTATACCTAACGAGTGGTTAGCTCTGTTGAGGTATATTTAGATGGAAAAGCTGTTGTCGGATTATGTTCTTAAGTTTTTAATTATAAAAAAGCCCATTGGTTCATGACCAGGAACCGGGATCAAACCCGTTGTCTACTTAGTTAATATTAATTTTTTTTTAAACATTGAAAAACTGGTAAAATGTGGACACTGTTACTGGTGCCGCACGGTGTAAAGGCCGTGATGATGTGTTGAAAAATATGACGTACGTTGACAAACACAATTCATAATTTTATAAACAAGATTTTTTCAATACTTACCATCTAATACTAAAGTGAGATGGTATCCGATACCAAACTTGTTTTTCAGGAAAAGAGACGTCCCTGCACACCGCACCTAAACATAACAATTTAATGTATTTATTTATTTGGCCTCAAATTAGCTCCATATTAGCAGCGATGACTTTCAATCGTCAAAGATTGTGTTTGGGCTTTTATAAGTTTTTTTTCAGTATTTCTGTCCTGTAGAATGGTGTTTAAGGTAAGTAGTTTCTTAAAGTAGCCTACGCACTGGTCCGGTATCTCACCGAAAATTTTCTGTCTGGCCAGCCGTATGATCGAGATTGAACACAGGCCACACATCAGCGATGTAAATCATACGATTTAGATCACATGCAATTCACTCACTCACGCAGACACACAAGATTCGATTAAACAAAGTGTCAAACATCCGTGTGTGTGTGACAGATCGTTCCGGCTATCGAAATCAACCACAAATACAACGATTTGAAAACGGATGGCGGACCGTTCGTTACAAGAATTGGACGTCTGTGGTCGACTTCGGCGGACCCGTATGGCGGCGCGCCGGGGATTGGACCTTTAGTCTTTTGTAGACGAAAAATAGCATTATCTATCTGTTCATAATAGGTTCTGGCTTATGGATAATCTAATAACGAACCTTTCCTTTACTAATAACAGCTTTCCTATCCCCCAGTATATCAGCCTCATCCATGAAATGTGTTGTTAACAAAAGCACTCTTCCCCTTCTGCTCCTCTGTAATATTCTCCACATTTGTCTTCTTGATACTGGATCGACACCGGCTGTTGGCTCATCTAGTATTATAATCTAGAAAAAAGTAATGATCAAATTCTTCTTATGCTTCAAATTAGTCTATAAGAAGATAGAAGGTTCTTTTATTATCAGGAAGTGCTGAAGCACGAGGTTCAGAAATTGGTGCTTAGTCACTTGCTTTAGCATAAACTAATTTTAAATTTTTGTCTGTCTCTAGTCTCTACCTTGTCCCAGTTTGTTAAAATAAAAATTCAGCTATTATAGGGATACTGGTAAAACCGTTAGCAGCATCTAATTTTAATTAAAGATTTGCAAATATTTTACACATACCTTCGGGTCCCCAATAAGTGCTATAGCTATACTAAGTTTTCTTTTTTGACCTCCTGATAAATGTTTGGCAAAAACTCCGGCTTGTTCTGTAAGGTGTACTTCCGCTAACGCTCTATGTACTTCCTCTGAAATTTTCTTGCTAGGTATTCCCTGCAAGTAAAAAAAATAATTACGTTGCACGGTTGCAAGACAAAGTTTATTGTTGAACTCAGCTAGGCGTAACCACAATCCTTCAAGAACACAACCATCTTTTTAGCCTTCACCAGAATTAAAGTGAAAAACTCTGGTCACATCGGGGAAAATTTTTTTAATTTGGTACACTCTCTCATTATTTAAAAGCGCTATAATAAAGTTTTTACTGACGATATAAAATATCACATAACACAGCAATTTCTATATCTTTATCTTATCATTAATTGTTTAACCATAATTTTAATTTGGAAACATTATAATTATTTACAAGACTACACACTGTTGATATTTATTAGGTTGATACCCAAAGAAATTGTGTTCAAGTATCCTTATTCTGAGTTGATACCTAATCTAGGTATTGAAAGTAATTTGTACCTACCTTGATAGCAGCAAAGAACTTGAGATGCTCTTTGACAGTGAGTAGATCAAAGAGCACGTCTTGCTGTGGACACACACCGATCATTTGACGGATTTCATGCATGTCGCAGGGATCTCTGTAAATTTATTTAGATAATTAAAATTAATAACTGCAGCTTCAGGGAAAAAGGAAAAAACTCATTTTTTACTAGCGCGATACGGAAATGCGACAGTGGCGTCCATAATTTTCTTTATTGCCAGATAAGCAAACGTTACCAATGGTGTTACCCCGTGGTAAGTCTATGAGTGAAGATAAGGCAATTATTCACTATGCCTGTTGAGATGCCATTACCCTCCTTTCGACGCAAGGGCTTAACGGATTTAGATGTAATAAAAAGAAAAGTAAGAAATCGCAGAGTCTAAAAAACGGTGCAAATATAGTTCTTGAAAATTACAAATTTGTGCCGTTTGGTATAGAAACTCTAGGTTCAAATACCAAAAAGCTTATTAAAGATATATCCGCACGACTGATCATCTCCTCTGGTGACAAGTGTGCTGGTTCCTTCCTCGCTCAAGGAAACAGCATCGCGATTCAACGGGAAAATGCAGCCAGTATCCTTGCCACTATTCTAACCGGACGAAGTATATTTAGTTATTTATAATGTTTAGATTTAATTTTAAGGTTTTTATATTGTTGTTAGTAAATAATTACATTCTAGCTAAGTACAAGTATAGCTTACCTGACATCTAACCCATAAACATAAGCAGTCCCAGCGGTGGGCGCCGTAAGTCCAGTTAAAATATTGAACAAAGTAGATTTTCCAGCACCGTTATGACCCAAAACAGCAGTGATCTGCCCTTCGTAGATACTCAAGTCTATGCCGTCTATAGCTTTTATTTCTGCCCGACGGCAATGACGGAAGCTTTTCTGGAGACCCACTATCCTGATCGCCTCTTTGTCTTGTAGTTCTCTGAAATATGACAAGGAATTAGAGGTTTTTTTCATCGAACTGCAAAGCTCACTTTTCTACGAAACGGCAAATCCAATAGTCATCGAAAAACATCGTCCGTGTGCTGATTTTAATGATGAGGAATAATTTCGTGGAGTATCTATAAATCATATAACAATCATGACAAAATTGGTACACTACGCTTAAAATTGCAAGACCTTTTGTATCGTACGAGCAGGCAGTTTCAAAATTAAAGGTAATTTTTAATTATTATTTTGTATGTAGGTAGAGGGTAATCTCTCAAACTATTGAACCGATTCTAAAAATTCTTCCACGAATAGAAAGCTACGATATCCCTGATAAATATTTTATTTTGTTCGAAAATATCCACGGGCGAAGCCAGAGGCGGAAAGCTAATCCCAAATATTTTCCAAATACATACTTAGGTACTGGCTCAATGTCCTTGTTAAGCCCTGCCTCTCCATTAGAATGAAAATGTACCGCTGAAATTCGACTGCGACCTCGACCGAACCAGAATGAAGGCAGCAGACAAAACCAAGGTTTTTGCTTGATACCATATTCGCCTGTGGGGAAAATTATACATAGCTATATACCACTACCACGACTACGACTAGGTTTGTAATTTCACCCATTTATGGGGATATAAAGTACTCATTGTGACATCTAAGTCATGCAAATATATTTAGCCGTATCTGAGTAACAACATGCCAACTTTCATGATTATTACCTACGTGAAATTAATAATCTTAAGTTCTCTGGGAAGTGTTATCGGTCCCAGGGTACCCAGCGGAAGATCAAGCCTCCCTCTTTTAGCTGATGGATTTGTGAGGCTATACCTAAAGAGTGGCCAGTTCTGTTGACGTATATTTAGATGGAAAAGCCTATAAGTGTGGTTTGTCGGCTTATGTACATGAGTTTTTAGGACGTGGTGGATTAGGTACAAGTATAATTAATTGTGACTAACTAGGTATGACAGCATCCAGCCAATAAGCAGCAAGGGCATATAAGACCGTATCCAAAGCCATCATGATCAGACTACCCCCGAAGGGTACTCCAGGTCCACTCCACAAATTGTCCCAGGTCACTCCAACGCCAGCCATGTCTAATACCAGTGCCTAAAATAACACAAATATAATTTATAATGTAGCTCCAATGTTATGAAGTGGGCGAGAGTTATGTTTTCTCTGGTTTTGTTTAAATAAGAGACTATAATTTAACAAAATAAAAATAAAAAATATAATTAATAGTATAATTTTAGAGTATAATTTATAAGGAATAATTCAGGAGTTTGCCTACCTACTTATTTCATTAGACCCTCGCTTTCTTGTCATTTGGCCATAAGATTGATCAAAAAGATACTAGTTGGTTTTAAATGTGAAAGGCGAACTAGGACGTCCAATTTGCGGAAAAATTCAGTGGTCCCCCATAAGCTACCCCTAGTAGTAAGTTCAGTGATTTCCCACTTTGCACCTTTATTGGTCTATACTCAAAAGATTTCATGGGAGTATTATACAAACAAAAATAATCACTATGTAATTACAGTGTCAGTCATGCGAAAGGTGTAATATTACCTTATCCATTGCCAGAGCATAGCAACTAGAACTGATGAGTGACAAAAACCAGAACGCCAAAGAATCAGCATTAGATACAAACACTTGTATGAAGTAGAGAGCACTCATCAAGTTCACAGCAAAGCTGCCCAGGATACCTGCCGTCTGAAATTGTAATTGTAAATAGTTTCACCATCTGGCAATAGGTGGGCAAATTTTTCAGGGACTATAAAACTAACGGAAAATTCCAAGTGTAACTGGTTCATAAAGAAGTCACGTCTTGCCTTTCAGCGAAGTCGTGAATAAATCCATAGGAAAATCGTCAAATTAAAGCCCAAAGTTGCAAACAGAAGCTGTGAGACTTACCCTGGCTTTATCGAAGAACGGTGTAATCATAAACGCAAGAGTTATGATGGTGAAGCCAAACAGTAGCATCAGTAAGAAGATAAGGATATATGACGAATGTTGAAATACCTGAAAATTAGGCATTAATGTAATTTTTATTATGACCTCTATAGTGGGTGGACTGTATTATGTTATGCCAGGACCAGACGGTGCCAAGAACACATGTCGTCTTCTCTATAAGAAAAAGAAGCATGTGACAGTAAATGAAAGAAGCGATCACCACTGGTCTGCCAGCCAATCCGCTATAAATTGATAGGAATGAGGGTTATTTGAAATTGGAAATACAAAGCAAGATTATTCCACTTCTCTATATTATTAGACACAGAAGAAAGTATTCTCCTTTCCCGTTGCGGACCCGTTCAAAATGGATATGTAGGTATTCTATAGCTATTGGTGATTGACTTTGACATATCCTTTCTTTAGCCGTATTTCTCAATGGTCTTTTTCAATTAAGCGTAGGTACACCCATTATTTAATGGTACCATGGAAAACGTAATTTATTAATTGTCTCATAAACAGATTATACCTGCACATATTCTAAACGTCATTTGAAGTAGATATTTATTTAAGTAGCCTTACCTTTAACGTAAAAAGAAGCACAGTGCTGAAGATCGAGAGAATGGTTACAAACACTGCATAGATGACAAACCAGGAACCCCTAAAATAAAAAAAATCATTAACACCAATATACTAACAATTTTTTTACCAAAACGAATGACTTGCGACTTTCGAGAACCCGACTACCGGCAAAGTAAATAAAGGTTACTCAGCGGAAGACTATTAAGCCCATGATATCTTTTGAGGCTACTATGCAATTTAAGTATTTTGAAATTGAAAGACTATGAGCGGAACCCTGAATATGCACTCACCAATAAGCAGAATCCTTCAGCCCCATAATCCTCATACCTTCCCGAATTTTCTTCTCCTTCTCTCCAACCACGAACATCAGCAAATACGTTATGAACTGTGACAATGTCATTACCATATACATTGGCATTATCACTCTGAATATCACTAACCAGTCGCCTGTGTGCTGTCTTTTGGGGAACATCCGTAGATCTATTTTTGGTGGAGGAAAACGGTTTTCTGTGTCCATCTGAAAAAGATTTATCAGGGTTCTAAATAAAATTGTCGGTATTTGGGTAAGGCACGTGGTATGATGCAAAGAAGTCTGATAGTCTTAAGATAAATCGCTGTCTAATGCCTCGTTGGATGGCATTGCTTATTCTTTGACCGAAATAGGAGTCAGCCCGTTGGTCATGTGAGCAACTAGTTTACCAACTAATGTCCTTGAACAGACTGTGTGCTCCAGGTCCCCACGGTCCCATAATTTTCACACCAAACACCTCAAATATGTATTATTTCGGAAGACATGCATATTTGCGACGTTTGGCCATTTCAAAATTGTAGGACGCATTACCAGCTTTTAACGCTGGAAGATACTCACTTTTATTTTGGTGTAATCTATCAACGACTGAAGAGCAAGAAATCCAGAATAGAAATATTGCAACACAGGACAAGTGTCTTCTCTGTGCATTTCTGAAAGTGGTATCAACTGGCCACCTCTAGACCAATCGCTAGACCAATCCCCCGTCTCTTCCCGTTCCCTGCATTTAGCTGGTGAGGTAGTGAGTGTTCTTGTTGATGGAGTACCACCATCTTGGGATGGGTTTGTACGGATTGTGTATCTGAAAATTGCAAATATTTTAAATTTGTAATAAAGTTTATACTTTTTTTCTTCACGGGTTGCCTTACAGCTCCCGGGAACCGTTGCCGGCCCCAGGGTACCTAGTGGAAGACAATGTCTTCCTCATTTAGCCAATGCTTTTTTAAGGCTAATTATTGTTGTTATTTTATGACAGACTATAGTTGTGAACTGCGAATGGGAATTCCTATTAAGTAACAATGATTCTTAAGAAATTCTTAGTTGGCAACTAGCTGTGAAACAATAACAGAATATCTTCTTCGGCAACTGGTTGCAGAGCAAGAATGTTTGTTCTTTTTTGACAACTGGTTGCGAAACTCAGTTGCCATGACGGCCGGAGGGCTAACGAGTGGCCAACTTAGTTGAGGTATATAGATGGAAAAAGCTCTTTGTACGGTTTGTCGGATAATGTACTTACATAGATTTTTTATTATAAAAAACGTGAGTTCTAAATTGATCAACCTCTTTTCCACACGGACATCTATGTTCGCAACATACTGGTGATGTTCTAGATTATAATGTAAGTATGGATTACCTGAAAGATTCCTCAGATACGTTAGGGTCAGAATGAAAGATGACTGTCATAGGAAATCCTTTAGTGTCGTTGTGATATGCATCATTGAGTTCTGTTGTGTTGTTATATCTGATCCAATTTATTGGTTGTTGGTTACTTTGTATTAAATGGGCGTTCATTTCGTCTAGGAACGTCTGAAATAAGAATAAAAACCTTGCAGAAAATGTTTAAAATATCTGTATTTTGGATCTATCATCACACCTTTTATGTGAGAAGGAGTATGCAGTGACTGTCAATGCCATTGGCTCGATTTTAATATTCTCATTTCGGCTTATTTACATTCTTCACCATTCATCACACATCTTAAAAACAGGAGGTCCCGGGTTCCATTTCTACTCGAGCCAAAAATGCTAAGCATTTTTTTAAGAATATGTGCTTTAATCGACTCCTTGTGTTTCGGAGGGCACGTAAAAACCTCCGTTAAACCTCCTTTAACACATACCTATCATTCATCCTTTGAATGTTGTACAAACTAGCGAAAAAAAAGTGCTTATCTTTCAAACCGAATTGAAGTTTATGTATTGTTAAAAGTTAGGTATAGGTATTCAATATCATCCACTTGTTACTCTTTTTCTTTCTTCACGGGTTGCCTTACAGCCCCCGAAGTTAAGGTTCCAGGGTACCCAGCGGAAAACCAATTTAAGTCTCCCTCGTTTAGCCGATGGTATTTGTGAGGCTATATTTTACTTTACAACTTACAATAGTTTCATTTGGGTTCATCCATTCAGCAACCACAGCTATGGTGTAATTGTCGTTAAATACATCGTATCGCATGTTGAGGAGCTGTCCTGGGGTCTTCACTTCAGGAAAATTCGGGTTCGGTACTAACATCTTCAGGAATATAAGAACTCCCAGAGAGTATAGTGGGACAAGCACCTCCTGAAATTTAATATTTATTTATTATATACTTCCTTTCCCCGCTTCTATTTATCCCATTATCCTAGCAATTTTCCAATTATCCTAGCAACATTTTCCAATTTTCTTTGTCTAAAATTTTCGATTCGAACATTTTAAAAAATAACCAAATCGGTGCAGCCGTTCTCAAGTGATGCGCATACCACAAGCGGCACCGGAAGTTCTTTCCACTTTGTAATAGTGAACTTTTTCGTTCGTATGCTGAATGTATCCACTGTGTGTCGACGAAATCTATATCCTGTGTGGTCATTGCGGGTGCGAAAAGGGGTTGGAAAGTAGAGGTCATGGAATTCTAAAAGCTCAAGTACACGTTTGGCGAGCACGCTTGGCGAATGCACTCGTCAAATTTCATTGACCGTGTGCACACGTTGGCGTATTTCAATTTGTGTGGTGTTGGCCGTAAAGATGGACGTGAAAGAAATTGCAAAAAAATAATAATGGGCCTATTGTGATAGAAGACAATGAACCTAAATACTCCATGCCATGTTCGTAAAAATATTAATAACTCACAACACTAACGTAATGTCGTCTACTCCGATGCACTTTTATGAACAGACGCTCGGCCAACTTATGATCGCTTTGAATTGTGCACGAAAAACCAACACACGTCGGGTCGGCGGCGTGCGCTGGTCGCAAAAGGCAAATTCACGCAGAAAGGCCCTGTACAGTGAGTGCTCTCGTCGAGCGAGCTCGCCAAACGTGTAATTGTAGCTCAATAATACAGTCAATAGAAGACGCTAAAAAAGGCTATGTATTGGTCTTACCGCCAAAGTTTTTCTCGTATCCCGTTTCTTCAATAGCAGACTACGAACGAGTGTCGCCCATAGTTGCGGCCAATACCGCGCGGTTGGTCGCGACATAGCGCCTTCTTTAATACTACCTAACGCTGGACACACTCCAGTGATCACTTTGCTTGCACTTGGTGATTTTATGCTGCATTTTCTGAAATTGAAAAATTTGTATTAGGGTACCTACATTGTATTTGTAGTTGTATTTGTAGCGTATTGACCACATGTCGGAGACGATGTCATTAGAGAAGGATGCGGAGTGAAAGATGATGTTGTGACTAAATTAAGAAAGTAATTTACGCTGGTTTGGACACGTTGAAAAAATTAAGGATGAAAGATTAAATTGACTAAAAAGGTTTATATGGCAGAAGTGAAAGGAAATGCTGGCAGAGGGCGACCTTTTATTTAACATATAAAAAATTTATTGATCAATGGAAACATTAAAAGTACCTCACACAATCACCATCTGTCAATATATTTTTTTATGCTCAATAAAAGTACACCTAGGTCGTCGTCTGCCTGCATTTCCTTTCATCTTTCATCCTTCATTCTTTCATCGTGTCCAAACCGTTGTAGTTCCTATATAATTATTCCTGGGTAATCCCAAACCAGTCAATTATTAGAAACAACAAGTTTTATTCCCATATCGTCCCCTATTTCCCCATTGAATAATTATATAATTGTTTTAATTTATAATCACAGAAAATGACAGACATATTCGACCAGAAAGCGGTCCCCTTGGCGCCGACCGTCGCTTTTGTATGCACACGCCCTTATTGTCGTTTGGCACACCCTATATAATGAAAATGTACATCTGAGAGCAAAACAGGACTAGTTCGTAAATTATTTTTAGTTTAGCGAACGATATATTTGAAGTCCTTAGGGGATTTTGTTTCGGTTTTTACGATTACATAAATTGATTCACGAGTACAGTTTATGAGTAATAAACATGGACATATCACGTTTAGGAGCTGAGCATAAACAGTATTAGTGAATCAAGTCGGGAGAAAAGTTAGCGCTAGCACGCTCAAAATATGGCGTATGCTGTTTAATCTGTCAGAGATATAACAAAATCATGTATCATAGAATTGTGTAGAATAAAGTGATCTACAAAAAAGTAAAGATCCGCGGCAGCATAAGTATACCAAATAGTAGTTATGAGCGTGTTTATAAATTAAACTGTACCTATTCAAATTATTGTATGTTAAAGTAGGTTGAAAGAATCTGACTAGGGAATCGCGTCGCTTCAAAAGGGCGTTAATTTAAAAAAACAGCTCTAAACACTGACTTTCACGAAAATACTCGACTATATACTTTTAATTCTTAACTATTTTATTTGGGAAAAAAACCTTTTATGATCTGTGTATTATGCGAACTTCAATTCAACAACAATCAAATCAGGCAGGTAAACCATCATAGAATAAGAAAATATTAATGTATTTCTAGTTTAAATATAAAGTAATACCCTAACATTGTAAATCGTTATTATACCCGAGCGAAGCAAGTTAGGATTTACAGTTGAAACAATAGAATAAAACAGTACTATTGTGGCGGCACATCGCATCGATAGATGTCGCACCGTTACGTAGTAATTAGTATTTAATCTATGCCGTTACTATCTCTCTGAAACCTGTATCGCGCCATTGAAAATATTTAATAGATTGGCATATATGCAACTTTCCAGCGACACGCGTCGGGGAGTATTCCTTTTACTCATGATCGTTGGATTGTTGTATGTAGCCATTTCTATATTGGTGACCCCGTATGAACACAGCCTGTCCAGCCACATAAATGACCCCGCATCCTACTCCCACTTTCCACTGACGACATGCCAGTCCTTACCAGGTCCTCCCGTGCACGCCCCGATGACGACAGGTCATTCCCACATCACAACATGTGATTTCGCCGCACTGCAGTCCACCACACAGTCCATCACAGCTGACAAAGCTAAAATGGATGTTGGTTTCAAACTGTATCGACCTCTGGTCTGGGAAGGGAGTCATGTGGCGGCACATCGCATCGATAGATGTCGCACCGTTACGTAGTAATTATTATTTAATCTATGCCGTTACTATCTCATTGAAACCTGTATCGCGCCATTGAAAATCTTTAATAGATAGTCATATATGCAACATTCCAGCGACACGCGTCGGGGAGTATTCCTTTTACTCATGATCGTTGGATTGTTGTATGTAGCCATTTCTATACTATGATAGCTGAAAGTTTTATGAAAGATTCATCCATTTTGGAGTAGCACTATGACTAAGCCCAATAAGCTAACGCTTATTATCTAAATAGGCACCGAAATGGCTCAATCAATTCAGGTATCATAGTGGGTAGGTACTTAATCTTCTTAAGTGTGGTCCACCAAAACCGACACAGACTCGTCCAATTCTTGTAACGAACGGTCCGCCTAGGGCCTAGCTAGATCATCCGGCGGCCGGAATGGGAAATTTTCGGTGCAATGCCGGACCAATGTGTGTCCTACTTTAGACTTAGAATCTGCTTTTAAATATTTAATTTAGACATATTAGATGGTTTCGTAAAGAAATAATTTATTGCATGGCTGTGTTAACGGAATCGAGTGAAGAGTGATAAAAAGTAAGGGCGGAAAACCAGTATAAAATAAAATATAAACAAAATCTAAATATATAAAACTGTCGTGTCACTGACTGACTGACAATCAATGCACAGCCTAAACCACTGACGGTATAATGAAAATTGTATATATTCCTTAGGCAGTGTAGAGGTGCATTAAGAAAGGATTTTTAGAAAATCAACCCCTTAAGGGGTGAAATGTGGTGTAAACGTTGTATGCCTAATACAACGCGTATGAAGTCGTGGGCAACTGCTAGTATGATATATTTAACAATATTTAGTAAATTACGTTAAATTTATGTTTTACGACATATCCAGTTTTAGTATTAGAGTCCGCTATCTAACAAGTCCCGCAGGTAAAATGAACTACAAACGCATGAAGGGTGTAAAAATCGATATTCTAACTTACTTTTGGGTAAAACCATACTTTTAATTATATAAAATGCAACGAAAGGTTTACCATGCAGTCCAATAAGATATACATATTTATACTTAAATATACTAATGTATAAAGAGAGAATGTTAATTTTGTGAGTTTGTGTGTATGTGGAGGGAAATCGCCGAAACCACTGATCCGATTCTGAAAATTATTTTACTTCTAGGAAGCTAACACTACCCCACGAGTGCTATAGGCTATATTTTATTTTGTACAAAATACACACTACACAGGCGAAGCCGGGGGCGGAAAGCTACTCTATACTAAAAAATAAAGAGAAATATCCAATCCATTTATCGTGCGAATTTTGTGAGTTTGTGCGTGTATGTGGAGGGTAATCTAAGAACTACTGCACTTATTTGAAAAAATTTTTGCCCAGCCCTAGAATGTCCGAGCAAATTGCTGGGTCGGGCAAACACAGTCGGCTCAAAGCGGGAGACTTAGTCTTCAGCTGGGTACCCTGGAACCGATAACACGGTTTCAGGAGTACATAAACCCGTGAAGGCAAAAAAAATGAATGAAAAAATGATTTATTAAGTTTGAAAGATGTCAAGGCTATCACTCAGAATTGTTCCACCTTTGTTCGAGTTAATTAATTCTTTTCACGTACCTAATCTTAATTAATTAATTATGTAATCATTTAATGTCAATCAAAATGTAACAGACAGGCCGTGTTTTTAATATTTAATTACATGTTAATACCTCAACAGATAATAGGCAAGGTGCTTGTGAATCTAACCTCCTCAAGAAGCTACGACCAATCATTCTCAAAATAATGTCTTTTACTTTAAATCAGAAAAAAAACCAGGGTACCCAGCGGAAGATCAAGTCGCCCTCGTTTAGCCGATGGTATTTGTGAGGCAGATAAGTATGAACATACGGTGTTTGCCTCAACTCTCCCTGCGTTACCTAGTGCCTATTATACTACATATTATAGTATGAAAATTGTAATAGGTTAAACAGCTGTGACGTTACTACAGCGGCTAATTCTGACCGCGCCCCGGAAGCCTCCCCATGAAATCTGACATTTGAGTATTTCAGCGACCTACTATTCCATATTTCATGAACACTTGCTTAAGGATTCCACATCCGGTCATGGCGACATACGCACGCGTTTTCGTCGTGGCGTGATGTGGAATCCAGTTTAATCCTGCTCGCGCTGTGATGGTTGTGATTAATCAGTGATTAATAAGACATATCACGGTCGGCGGGATTATCTTAAATACCGATTTATCGGCTATAAACACTATAAAGGCTTATAATACTTGACATTGGCAAATCACCGATGAACATTGGTGGAGCCATAATAAAAAAGAAGAAGAAGAACACTTGCTTAACACTGTAATAGTATCTTTATAAAATACTTCGGTAACCAAGTAAAAAACACACTTGTTCGAAAATTTTGCATCTTTTTCACCCAATATCCGAGCGAAACAAATAAATTGAGAAAGAAAACTTCTAAACAACATCGGTACAATAAAATACACAAAACAACCTTAAGGAAAATATTTTTACTTGAGTACGCAAAGTCGGTTGAAACTATGCGTGAAATTGAGGACTTTCAGGGCTTTATGAAACATAGGTGTAGCTGATATTGACATATTTTTTACATATTGAGTATAGATAATTTCATATACTTTAAGGATCCATTATCTAGAACTTGCTATTTCTAATAAGTTTTGTACAATACTTGAAATGCTGAAGTCCGTTTTTGTATGGGAGAATAGTTATGAGGCGTCTCCTTAAAACAATTTGAATACCTACCTATGTAAACACGCATATCTTTGCTACTGAGAACTTTTTGATTCGTTAATTCTCTGACCCTTAAACTACCACTATGCAAAAAATCATGTCGATCCCGTGAAAAACAAATCTATCAACATCTTTTCTCTCGCTTTCCTGCAATCTGTGGGAGTGATTTCATGAAAAGGGATGGAAGTGTGTAACTGGAAGCCGGAGAAGCGCGCGCTATTTGATTTGATCGTACCAACCATTTTCCCGAGAGGTTGGTACTATCAGACAATAGTGTGTGCGTTTACCAAGGTAAGATGTCAGTTGTTACACATCATATGCAACTACTGTAAGGCTCGCTCGTTTGTTTGTAGATAATTTTATTCTGACACATACTATTTTTCTCCGACTTGATTCACTTATACTGTTAATGCTCAGCTCCTAAACATGATAGGTCCATGTTTAATATTCGTAAACCTTCCCGATGAATTAACCTATCTAATAATGGAAACTGCAACAAAATCCGTTTAGTAGTTTTTGCGTGACAGACAGACGCGGCGGGAGACTTTGTTTTATAATGTAGTGATCTTCAATGCTCAGTGATTTTTTGCGGTTAATTTCTATTCAATAAAAACTTAGAAGCAAATTATTTAAGTCTGCTCATATTTCGTAAAATTTAAGAAAAAAAAAGCAGACTCGACGGCGACTCTTACGTTCTAAATAACCATGAACTAGTAACGGATTTTTGGCTTCATTCCCATATTATCAATACTAAATAACACTGTGGTTTCTTTATGGTTTTGTATGTTTTAAATGGGTTGTTCCACTAATCTCCACTGATTTTCTCCATTGGGGATTTGTGAACGTTTTATCCACAAAGTTAATGATGGGGATTAGTGAACTTTTTGTCCACTAAGTAATCAATAACAATTTACTGTTTGACTCACGTTGATATAGACGTTTAAAAACTCTAAAATAAACAACTTGTAAATACATGAGTTAAGACTTAGGTAGGTACTTATTTAAAAAAAACACAGATGCAATCGATATAGGTATCTACCTACATAATTATTTATAAATTCTCGTATAACCAATCGTGCGAATCCGACTCACACTTGGCTGGTTTTATTATTTGTTGTTTTACTAAAGACTATGCATTATAGTTATACTAGTTAGACGTGTGTATGTATTGCCATTATTAAGATCGAGCAAAAACGCCTAAGAAACAAGTTTATTATATGGGGTGCCTCCTTTGATTTTTAACTTAGCCTTATTTTATTACATTTGGGCCATTTTTTTTATCTTCGCGAACAGAACCGATAATACCCACAGTTGTTAGATATAAGATTTAGAACTAAACATCGTGGTCCAGTATTTTTAGCTCTTGAATTAATAGTTTTCAGATTTTGATTTTGAACACCTATTTCAACATTATTTGTTGCTGGCAATAATTATTTAGCTGTCACTTTCAACTTGACTGACATTGTTTGACTGATTGTTTTGTTTACCTTTTTTAGTAGGTTGTTTTATTAATTATATTTTATCTATTTATATTGAATAACATAAGAAATAACGAGAGAAATAACAAAAACCGACAAAAACAGAAGCTAGCTAGCGAACTGACAGCCTGACTGACTGACTGAACTGGCTGACGACGGCTGACTTAAGTAGATACGTTCCGAAGCGTAAACACTTTATATTAGTGTTACTAGTGTTTAATACATTATAACTAAAAATACGTGTAAAATACGGCCGCTAAAAATATAAGATTAATTTATTTTGGTTCGCCCATGTGTGACCTTTATTAATATATATATTTCATGTCGGCACTCGGTTGGTGCCACACTAGCCCAACTATCTATGGGAATGTTGATCTCCTTTCAAGTGTCTACCTATTACGGTTCAAAAGGTTCCCTGTGACGAACGGAGAGAGGAGCCTTAGTAACCTTAGTAACCTTAGTAGTAGCCTTAGTACACCTTTGGGTACGGAACCCTAAAAAGAGCGTATCTTAAAGTACCTATAAGTATAGTCGCCATCTAAAGTACAACATCTAGAGAACTTTAATTTGATATATGTCTGTGGCTTATAACTCAAAAACGTATTCACAAATCACGCTACGTATTTTGGGAACGGAGCAGTAACCAATTGTCTATGTTCCTGTCTAACCTGTTATTCTATTTATATTTTATTTACTTCCAATTACACATTTCTGTCACATTTCACGAAATTATTCTCTACTAGGAGTTGTACGCGTTGTATTAGGACAAGGATTAGGGGTTGATTTTCGAAAAATCTTTTCTTAAGACGATACATTCAAATAAAATCATAGTTTGAGGGGCGTGGTCTAGCTGCATACGATACTCTAGCGCTACCCAGCCCTACGTGATCGATTGGTCTCTCCGCTGAATCTCTCTCTGTCGCATTGAATAGAAACAAAAGAGAAGAGGCGCACGGAAGGTGCTTGGAACAAACATCCTAAGTGACAAATCAAAAATAATTTATTTAAATTAAAGGAGTAGCTTTATTGAAAATCTAAATTAACATCTTACTTTAGTAATAGATGATACAAATTTGTAATTAATTTAATAAACAATACTTCATGTACTACTGAGAAATTTGGAAAGGAGACTATTTTCAGAGGCTACTTTGCAATTTTTTTCTATCGAGCAAAGTTTCTTAAAACATGTTTTATGATTAACAGATTATTATGAAATATGATTAATTATAACATGTAATTTTTTCTATATTTCTAAGAGCTTTAGGTTTCACTCAAAACGATTTGAAAAATATGATTTAAAATGAGGGTAGCCTCTTAATGCACCTCCCTAAGGAATATACCTTCCAATTTTTATATATATCTTCTCAGTGGTTTAGGCTGTTAGTCAGCGACATGACAGTTTTATATATTCCGATAAAAAAATCACATCGATCCCTTGCTCTGTTTGACGCTATAAAAAAAAGCCACTTGCAAAGCGCTATTTTTTTTTACATTGTTTAACACATTTCTTTAAAGTTTTTGTTTCCTTTGGGTGTTTTTTTAACCGTTATTAAATACACTTGAATGTTGCGTTTTAATTCAAAAAGCTATCTGGCGTGGTTTCGGAAATATTTCATGATAATTTAGTGGCTTTTTTATATTGCTCGTCAGTGTAGTTAGGACATAATCAAGAGAATGTACACTGGTTCTAATCACACATTTGTTAGAAACTTCAAACTAATGTAACCTTTAAAATTGTTGATATTGGAACCAAGCCAACTGGAATGGAGACGCCGTGTCGTGAAATAACTTCCTAAACAATCTTCATTCACACACAGACCTATATCTTCACGCCTGAATCACGGGGGAAGATAGACAGACACAGGCTTCGTCCGTTGCTAACATTTAATATTTCGTCGTTGAATTTGAAGTCGGTTGGTGGTAATTAATTGTCTAGATTATTGAAATTTAGAGCTAGGTAATTGCTAATTTGGTACTGTGACGTAATGCTGTATGACCCCAAATGTACAGTGTACACACACTACTTTTATTATGGCTCCACCAATGTTATTCGATGATTTGCTAATGTCAAGTATTATAGCCTATTATTATTATCTTTATTTCATTAAATTTCTTTTAGTTATATTTTTACATATTAATATAAAAATATATAAAAATATAAAAAAAAGGAGTTAAATACCCAAACTACTAGTTAGGGCTGCAGAGAGAGGAACCTCCTCACAATAGGTACTAGCTGTGCTGAGGAGTACTTACGTGTAACTGATTTTGGTTATTTTCTTTCGATGAGAATCTTTGAAAAGCAATTTTAATTTCGAGCCTAGCATATACATTTATCGCGTAAAACTGGAAAAACGAAACATCAGATTTGTATGGGACAAATGACAGAGGTACTAACAAAAATTAACTCTATATAACAATATAAAAACCTGAAATCTAATCTAAACGTTAAAAATAACTAAATAAACCAGGTCCGCGTGGAATAGTGACAAGAATACTGGCTGCATTTCCTCGCTGAATTGCGATGCTGATTCGTTGAGCGAGGAAGTGAGTTTGTGGGGTTGTAGAGAGTAATCTCAGGATCTATGCTGAACCGATTTTGAAAATTCTTTCACTGATAGGAAGCTAATTTATCCCCGAGCGCTTTAAGCTATATTTTATTTTGTTTAAAAATATCCACGGGCGAAGCCGGGGGCGGAAAGCTAGTATAATATATATATTTACTCTAAAATTTGCGAGGAATCTAATAAATGCTTTCATTATTATTTTTACTTTATACTGTATACTTGAGACTTGAGTAAACAAAATAATTATAAAATTTAATTTATAATTATCTATATTTGTCATTGATTGCTAAATATATCACCTCCTGAAATACAAACATAGGATCGCAGTTATCTTTAAAATCGATCGCCCGAAGGTTAAAGAAATGACGTCAACTATTTGTTACAATCGCTCTTAATTAAGTATTTCAGGGATTGTTTTACTTTGAAACGCAATATCACGACCTTTATATTCACGGGTTTGCCTGCAGATAAAGTTAATAATTACCATAGAAATATGTTTATTGAAGGAAAAAGGGTACGTCGGTGGCTGAGTGGTTAAGGACCACGGGTTCGATCCTGGATCCCGGCCATGTACCAATAGCCTTAGAAATACCATCGGCTATACGAGGGAGACTTGGTATTCCGCTGGGTACCCTGGAACTGTAACACGGTTTCGGGAGCTGTAAGGCAAAAAAGTATAAAATCGTCCCGTCCGTCCCAGACTTTAAAAAAGAATAGTGTCTACGATTCTGAACAGAATTTGATAAAATTAGGTATAGCGTATTAGTGGATCCTGCGTTGGACGTGGCACCAGTGCTGAACAAGAAATATACAAAATCAAAATTTCATAATAATTGACAACCTCCTCCATTTTTGAAGTCGATTGAAAATACTTGTTTTACCAATGGAGAACAAAACTCAAAGCTAATTATAGATGGCGCTCTAGGCGAAGGTCTCCAGATAACTGTTTTACATTGTGTGGAGCTATGGTGTGGAGTTTTGTTTTGGTATTCCATGATGACAATATTAATTACAACTAAAAATGAAATAAAGAAACGAAAGTATCATATGAATGGTAAAAAGGCTGTGTTCGTAGATAAATTATTTTATTATTAATATTTATTTATTTTCCAATAATATGCGGCACACTTAGTTAAAAACTCGCAATAATAGTAATATATTATTTGTATGGCGTAATGACAGTTTTGACAAAAGGTGAAGGAACCCTCGCCTAAAGCGCCCTCTGTCGGGATAAAAATGCAGTTTTCTACCCCATTATGTCAAGTAAAAAAAATACAAATATTTTGTCAACTTCAACAGGTAGACACTCAAGAATATCTTACTAGGCCGGTCTAAATATAACTTTTAGTTACTTCAGACAATGATTGCTTCCTGTCGCGTAATGTTTTGTTCGCGACACCGCTTATAACTAAATTATAAGATAACTATATAAAATGCAAAGATGTGTTTGATTGTTTGTCTGTCGCGCCAAAACATAGCAACGGATCGACGTGATTTTTAGGGTTCCGTAGGGTTTAATAAAATTAAAAATTAAAGTATTAAATTAAAATTAAACTCACTCTTGTATGGGGACCCCCTTTAATTTTTAATTTTATTATTTGTTATTGACAATAGTCAATAATGGTAATTACATACACACGTCTTACTAGATACCTACTCTTAAGGTAACAGGTCTTTCAAGTGTCCTTCCTGCTCAGTGTGTTCATGCGCCATACTGGGGCACAAACTTGGTCTGACCTTAGTGCATTTGCATACTATATTGAGTCTACAGAACCCTGGCTTTTTACATAGATAACAATATAGCTGAGGAGCGGAGTCACACAGGCTTTACTACCCCCTGTACCACTGTATTTACTACCCCCTGTACCACTGTATTTTTCTGTCGTTTTATTGTCGCAACTAATTTATTTTTATATGGAGAGTATGTAGGTATGCAAAAATACAAACATAATAATTAAATTCTCTAATGGAAACACTATGTTCCCGCAAATTAGACGTCCTAGATCGCCTTTCATATTTATAAATAACACAATTAACTAATACCTAAAAATTTTACAAAAAATGAGCAGAAAATTGGCGAAGGGGTGAGCCCCACTTATAGGTCAGTGGTGAGCCCGCTATGCCACCTCCATATCCTTACTTTTAATACATTTTTTATTTATCTAAGGAACCTTTTACGATTCGAGATGAGACAAAAAGCAGATTCAAAGTCTAAATGTAAATATCCCAGAAAGTTTGATCAAAATTCATTTAGACATTTCGGCCCTATTCTGAAGAAACATTGGGACATACCTAAGATTTTATAAGACGATGCGTGGCCCGTAGGGGCGTCGTCTTGCAAAATCTTAGGGACATACTGACACTTGGTTATTTACGTTTCAGTATTTTCAGTATCATGTAGGTAAATAAGAAATCGCAGTTAAATCTTAAAGTAAATTTATGAACGAAGCCTGAAATTCTTTGAAACGCGGGAAATAGTGAATTTTCCCATAAAACAATGGATTACGATAGAATAAAACTGTGGATTAGAGTGGGACACAAGTTTGATTTCCTTTTTATAGAAAATTACTATAGCAATTAGGAAAAGGTGTTTATAATATATTATGTACCTACTTTTATAAATATTTACGCCTTTTATCCCAAGAGGGGTAGATAGAGACGATCTTAAGTAGTTTATAGCCTCTACCCAAGACAATTTTTAATATTTTTTTTACAAATGCAAGTTAGGGTGGAAAATAAGTGGGAAATATTTCACCATATTAATTTCCCCTCCCTAAAAAAGTTAAACCAAAATTTTAATATGGTATTACTTACGATTGTCTTCTAGAAATACTGATCGTGACCCTTCCCTCCCTCACGTCTGCTTCATTATCAGCCACCATGCAATAGAACCAAAGAACTAGAAATCCCAATGGTTTCACTCCCACTTAATAGAATACCATCACAAATATAAAACAATACTATAACATTTTTATTAACTAATTTGTACAAAATTCAGTTTGTGCGGTTAATTTTTAGACGTAATTTATACAATTTCCTATAGGAAATTTTGTCGGCGCGCTATAGTAGCGATCGCCATGTTGAATTGAATGGACGAAGCTATTCGCGCGCGCGCCAATTTTTCAAGGGGTTGCCAGGTTTTAATTTACCCTCATTTATGCGAATTTAGTAGATGGGGTAGATTTCCTAATTATGAGAAAGATTGTTCAGACAAAGCATGACAATTTATATTTTATAAAATTATTGTATGTTGTGATGTGATGCATGTTTCAAAGCCATATATTTCCCATATTTCCTATTCAATAAAACCCATTGCAAAATAATAGCTATTTGATATATTAAATAAGTAACTACCTATATATATGCTAAATTACAGAGACACAGGTGGGTTATTTACAGAGAAATTGGGAATAGTTTTTCCGGGAAAAATTATGGATATAGGAGCCTTAAGGTTGTAACATTGGGTATATGTGCATGTCCTTAACTATGATAATGTGTAGGTAACTGTAAACTATATTAAGTGAATATTTGTATGCCTTTGCGGGCAGGCTTCTTTTGTATACGATTGTTTACATTGTATTAAAAAAACAACAAATAAATAAATTTAATTTCATTTATGTATTAAATTAGAAGAACCAATGTCAGGACACAGGCGCGCGTAAGTACTTAGGATAATTTATTAAACCGTGTTAATCAATAAAAAATAGTCTAAGAATTAAGGCATCTATCACATGCATTATTGCTAGATTGCAGAGATGAACCTGGCGTAAGGAATCAGCTCCATCATCAGTATCGGAGTTCACAGTTAGACGTAGAAATTTCTTCTACTCATCCCCTAATTATTATTAATAAGAAAAGTTGCATACTAAATCTAATTATGTATATTGTCACCTCCTGAATAATGTATAAAAATCGATATTGTTGTGAGTAAAAACCTAAATGACTGACTGACTGCAATCAACGCACAGTCTAAAGCTAAACCACTGAAGATATAAATATGAAAATTAGAAGGTATATTCCTTAGGCCCCCCTTAGGGGTTCACTTATAAAGGATTTCTCGAAAATCAAAATGGGGCATAAACTTTGTATTCCTAATACAACTGCTAGTGATTAAATAAAAAAGTAACTAAAGAAAAAAAAATTAAAGGAAACTATATTTCAAAGCTGACAACACAGTCACGCATGCGCACTACGTCCCCTGCATTGCCGCGCCGCCCCTTATGACACGCACTTTATTTTTATTTCATTTGACTCGTCGTGACGTTAATTAGCCCACTGAGAAGGGTAGATAATGACGAATTTTCTAGCAAAAAAAATAGATTTAATAGCATCGATTTGTTTATTTTAGACTATAGTACCCACCCGGCTTCGAACAGGTAGAGAACCCTGTGCTATGTTCTGATGTGAAAGAAAGACAAATAAAGAAATACTTGATTCTACATCATGTCATGGCAACCAACGCACGCGTTCCGTCGTGACATGATGGGGATTCCAGTTAAATACCGTCCGCGAAGACATATCACAGTCGGCGGGGTCATCTTAGATACCGATTATTTGGGCTGTTCCCAGTAGTCTTACCATCCGGTAATTCTCATCCCAATAGACTTACTGTAAGTCTACTGGGAATTTTGTTCCCAATAGTCTTACCAGTAACACTAAACTGTAGCACTAAAGTATTTTGTGGTAATGATAATAATGTCAGGGTTGTTGAAGTGAAAACATCTAATGGGAAATTGCATACCGCTGTTTCAAAAATTATAGTTTTATCTATGGAATAAAATTAACAAAATAACGTAGGTACTTATAAGAAGAACTTGAGTTATTAATATAAAACTATAATTTTATATTTTATATTGTGATATTACATAGTGCTATTTGGCATATATACTATTATAATACTTGACATTGGCAAATCATCGATTGACATTGGTGGAGCTACAATAAAAGAAGAAGAAGTAATACTTACATTGCACTTTATAAACGCTGTACAAAGCTGTTATACATATAACGTGTTGTCTTCCTCTCACAAATCTGTCATTCAATATGATAGAGAGACGCAGAACAGCGTTGCTGTGATGTGACCTGGGAACCTGTGATCCCATCCCATCTCCCATCAAATAGCAGACCATTTTTTTCACGAGTTGCCTTATGGTTCCCTCCCGGTACCCGGCGGAAGACCAAGTCTTCCTCTTTTAGCCGACCTTTTTTCTATTCTAATTAACTCGCTACAAAATATAGAATAGAAAAAGTTTCGTGACCTTCAGAAAATTGTTTGATAAATAGTGCTCAAATGGAATCCTACTATATTATTATATCTATTATAAACGCGAAAGTTTGTTATTATATATATGTATGTTTGTTACTCAATCACGCCACAACGGCTGAACGGATCTGGATGTTTGGTGCAGAGATAGATTATATTCTGGAATAGCACATAGGCTACTTTTTATCCCGGAAAAATGTATGGTTCCCGTGGGATAGATTTGTTTTTGTTTTTCACGGGATCGACATGATTTTTTGCATAGTGGTAGTTTAGGGGTCAGAGAATGACATATACTACTTTTTATGCCGCGAAATTATTTCTTTTTGGATCTATTTCCACGCGGAAGAAACCTAACTGCTAACCCTAATTAAATAACTTGAAGTCCCCCGCCGCGTATGTCAGTCAAAAACTAATAACGAATGTTGTTGCGGTTCACTATAAAGTAGGTCACACATTGGTCCGGCATCGCACCGATAATTTCCCATTCCGGCCGCCAGATGATCTAGGCGGACCTTTCGTTACAAGAACGGCGACTCGCCGGAGTTTAGAATGTGTGGCCACCTTTGATAGGTTGGTTCACCGGAAAGGTTGTCATATGTCTACTGCTGGATATTATCCTGGTGTCTGATCCATAAATTGAGAATTTGAGATGGGTCCCAGTTCGCAAGTTGTTTTATTGACTATAGATATAATTATTTTATTTATATTAGTAAATATGTTTCAACATTTTATTCACTTTTTAGAGTAAATGTTTTCAAAAATAAAAATAGATTAAAGTGGGTTTATTTATTAAGGAGTCAGGTACTATAACCTATATAATCTAATAGGTATATAAAAATCAATATTTGTTTGTTTCTTTGTTTGTTCGTATTCTATTGACTCAAAAACTACTGAACCGATTTGAAAAATATTTTAGAATTTGATAGACCAATTCTTGGGGAAGGTTTTAGGCTATTTAATACAGGCTAATACAACGTGTGTAAAGTATGAGTACTCATTCATACTTTTTGTAGAAAATACTGGCTGTATGTTTTAATACTGGCAAGCAATCTTTTAGACAGAGTTTCAAATATTTATAAACTATATTTGAAACTCTGTCCAAAACATTAGTTGCCAGTATTAAAACATACAGCCAGTATGTTCTACAAAAAGTATGAATGAGTACTCATACTTTACAATTGAGAGTGAAAATATAGAAATATTGACTATTTAATAGTTTGTTTCTTTTTAAGTTATCCTTTATAAAATAGGTTACTACAACTGTTTCTTAGAAAGAATATCAGTCATATATTGATACTTCTTATAGTCTAATTAAATATATTTGTTGGATGTGAATTAACATTAGTAATTTTCAGATTCTTTTTAAATAAAATGATGACTGATGTTCTACCATATGGTAATATACTACCATATGCTGCCTGATGCAGCATTTGCAGGTCCATGCAGCCTATACAGCCTTGGGGTTGTCAGCTGTTATACAACTAGTGCGCGTGTGTTTTTTTATGATAGTTAGGTTTTCAATTTTTTTTTTAATTTAAAAATATTTTGTTCTTTTGGTTTAAAGTAGGTTGACCTAACAATCAGTATGATCAATATTTTTTGAATGGTTTTGATTGATTAGGATTAAAATAACTTGAACCATTTACAATTATTTTATTTTATTGTCTTTCTTTTTATTAATTTTTCTTTAATAATAATTGGTGTAATGGTTTGTTATCTTAATCGGTTATTAGTAGTAACTTCTGATATTGGGTCATAATTGATGTAAACTGTTCCAGTCTTAGGTAAGTTAGATCTTTTTATAGTTTTTGTAAGCTTCAGTTTCGAACGAGTTCTAAACTTTTTTCGTAGAAGGGGGGATGTAAAGTATGAGTACTCATTCATACTTTTTGTAGAAAATATTGGCTGTATGTTTTAATACTGGCAAGCAATCTTTTAGACAGAGTTTTAAATATTTATAAACTATATTTGAAGCTCTGTAGAATTCGAGACTGAAAATCATCAACGCTGGAGTGATGTAAACTTTGACTCAATAAATAAATAATATAATATAAAAACCTACTCTTATCATTGAAATCGCCTTAAAACCCGTTATAACGTGTACGAAGTAGCGGGCATTCAGCTAGTAATAAAAAAAAATCAATTGAACACATTTTATTACAATTTTAAAATTTAACCAAATCTACCTGTAATGTAGTGCAACACATAATTGAAGTAGTTCTCTTCACCTGATGTTTGTTCAAGGTTAGGTTGCTCTGTCGTTGTTAAAGGAGGTTCTGTAGGTCTCTCTGTATCAACAACAGTTGTTTCTGGGGGAGGATCTGTAGGTTCTTCTGTAACAACAGTTGTTTCTGCGGGAGGATCTGTAGGTTCTTCTGTAACAACAGTTGTTTCTGCGGGAGGATCTGTAGGTTCTTCTGTAACAACAGTTGTTTCTGCGGGAGGATCTGTAGGTTCTTCTGTAACAACAGTTGTTTCTGCGGGAGGATCTGTAGGTTCTTCTGTGTCAATGATAGTTGTTTCTGTAGGTGGATATGTAGGAATAATAGTTGTTTCAGTTGTCGTTGTTGGATATGGGTTCCAGTCCAAATCTATACCGGTGGTAGTATAGTACCAATCATGGAAATGACCTGGTCGTGCGAATCCTGTAAATAATTATCTTTGTTTAATAAAAAACAATACCTTTGTTGCTTGGATCCTTAATAAATATATAAAAAAGGTATTACAAATTCCGATTCTCTGAACAATGCAGTAATGCCTTCTCTCATTGAAACCTGTATCGCGCCATTGAAAATATTTAATAGATTGGCATATACAACTTTAAAACGACATGCGTTGGGGAGTATTCCTTTTACTCATAGCCGTTGTATTGTTATATGTAGCCATTTCTATATTGGTGACCCCGTATGAACACAGCCTGTCCAGCCATATTACACGACCCCGCATCCTACTCCCACTTCCCACTGACGACATGTTAGTCCTTACAAGGTCCTCCCGCTGCACGCCCCGATGACGACAGGTCATTCCCACATCACGACATGTGATTTCGCCGCACTGCAGTCCACCACACAGTCCATCACAGCTGACAAAGCTAAAATGGATGTTGGTTTCATATTTGTGGAACTTTAAAAGTCATGAAAATATGAGATATTATGTAGAGTCTTATAGGTACAAATATTTAAATACAAGCTTCTGTGCGCGGTTTCACCTGCGTGGAATTAGATCTAAAAAAATAAGCCAGTGACGTGGACTATTTTGGTCGCCATGGACTTTCATGCACAAAAAGTGCTGGTCGCACCTACCGCCACGGTACCTTAAATGATATAGTACGCCGATCTCTTGCCACTGCCTCTGTTCCTGCGATTCTTGAACCATCTGGTATGAGCAGGGACGATGGCAAGAGACCTGATGGCGTAACTTTAGTACCGTGGCATTTAGGAAAAAATTTGATGTGGGACGCTACCTGTGTTGATACACTGGCAGCATCTCACATACAGTATACAAAATTAAAAGCGGGTGCGGCGGCAGAACACGCTCAACTGCTCAAGCGCCGAAAATATTCAAATATTTTAACAAATTACTTATTTTCGGCGCTTGCAGTGGAAACAATGGGTCCATGGTCTACCGAAATGAAAATATTCTTGAAAAATTTAGGTACTAGATTAGTCCACGCCTCGGGTGACCTAAAGGCGGCTCTTACCTCGCTCAAAGGATCAGTTTAACCATTCAGCGAGGTAACGCAGCCAGTGTTTTGGGAACCATGCCACAGGGAGGGGTTCTGGAAGAGGTATTCTTTTTATAATTTGTATATATAGTTTTTAAATATATTATTTATTTATTACCATTACATTTAAGTTATGATGTAAATATTTATAGCCAGTGACTGTAATTTGCCCAATCCCGCCCGCTTTCGCGGTATAAAAAATAGTATATATGTCATTCTCTGACCGCTATGCAAAAAATCATGTCGATTTCGTGAAAAACAAAATAAATCTATCCCATGGGAACCATATTTTTTCCGGGATAAAAAGTAGCCTATGCGCTTCCAAACTATAATCTATCTCTGTGCCAAATTTCATCCAGATCCGTTCAGCCGTTCTGGCGTTATTTAGTAACAAACATACATCCATAATGCATCCATACTTGAAACTTTCGCGTTTATAATATTAGTGAGATTATTTGTTGAAGTTAGGTAAACTTGAGACTGTTGAGAGAGGAAATTACGAAAATTATTAATTTACCTATATTAGAGGTAGCTCTACATACATACATAGAACAGGTAGTTAAACTGCAATAGTATAATTACCTGCTGGGTCTGGTGTATGACAACCTCTACCAGATACGAACGAGGAAATACCAACTTGAGTTATTTGACCATCAACATCGACCACCGTCAAAGGTCCACCGCTGTCACCCTGAAAGAAGAAAAATTTAAAGTTGAAAAGTCTATTTGACCGCCATTAAACTCTATGGCTGAAAAAACCAGTTAGTAAGGATCACATACGGCAGCATAAATCACAGCTACCCTCAGCATCAATCTTATCCTGAGCATTCTGAACACATCTGAACAAGAATTCATTATTACCACCAAAGCCGTATCAAATTATACATTTTATTCTCCACAAAATTCAGCCGCTCTTTGCTGTGCTGACAAGTGCCTGGCTTTTAAATGGTGTGGTATATAAACGGAATAGCCCTATATTTTGATTCAACTACTATTTTGGAGGGGTTTAAAATTGAAATGTTATATACTATAGTAACAGTTTTAGGTGACATCTAACCAGCTAAGATGTGAACTCTTGCTTGCCAAAGATTTTCTTCCTTTTTCCTTCCTTCAAACGAGCGGAGAAAGGGGGCAATAGCTTAACCTTTGAAAAGAAAATATAAAAGCATACCTTAGTTTTTATATTACATACCGGAAGAAGAATGGTATCATACCTGGCAAGTAGATTGACTAGATACGTTGTATGGTCCCGCGCATATGGTAGAGTCCACAATGATGGGGTTGAACCCATATGATACAAAGCAATCAAAGTTCGTAGTTCCGAGCAAGTAAACCCAGTTCAAGAGTTCGGGAGTATTTCCTGAAAAATATAAAATATATAAACACTATGGCTTAGAGTAACTTATGATAACTGTATAGTAGGTATGGCATGTTGAAATAAGGGCCAAAGTCTTGTCCTACAGAAACGTATCTCTCTCCTCGTAACATCTTCCTCTCGCTTTCCTGCAATCTATGGGAGTGATTTCGTGAAAAGTGACAGAAGTGTGTAACAGGAAGGTGGAGAAGCGCGCGCTATTTGATTTGACCAATGAGCGCACGCGGTGGTAGAGTTGACCGTCAGATGGTACCAACCCATTTTCCGAGAGGTTGGTACTGTCAGTCAACAGTGTGTGCGTGTGTGTGACGAGAAAGAGAAAGGGAGAACGCATCAGCTGTGCGCCTAACCTATAGTGTTGTGTATAAAGTGTTAATGTTTTCAGGATATAATGTTAATGTTGCTTATTACCAAGGTTAGATGTCAGATGTTAAGGTAAGGCTCGCTCGTTTTTTTTATTTAATTTATTTGTATAGGTACAAACCATCAGTCCAGGTTCGTCCCCAGCCACTGGCAATGAGTATTTGTCCGTTGTAGTTTTTGTCCTTGTCGAATGAAGATTGCAGTCTGATGGGTTGGACGAGATCTGAAAATGATATAATTTTTTGAGAAATAATTTGCGTACATTGAGATGGTTTTGAAAATGGAACATTAGACAAGTTTTTATTTGAATTTATAAGAACTGATAAGTTCGAAATTTGAATGTTTGATACGGCGGGACACTAAAGATGTCACTTCTTAAATACCTCTAAAAGTACTTAGATACTAATAACTTTAAAAAAAGCATGAGAAATCTATATTGATCCTTCCTATACAGTTTTTTTAAAGTTATGCATAAATTGCGCTCTTGACCGATTATTTCATAAAAGCGACATCGTTTCGTAACGATTGGATCGTCAAACCATTTTTTTACAATTTGATTGACAGCTTTTTGACAACAACTGTGTAGGGAGAATCTCTCTATATAAAGTGTTTTTTTGACTTGCCTTATTTGGTTCTTTGCGTGTCTTTTTAAAATAAGTTGTAATTTAACACAAAAAACCCTTCACGGGTTACCTTATAGCTCCCGGGAACCGTTGCTGGCCTCAGGGTACTCAGCGGAAGGTCTTCCTCACTTAGCCGAAGATATTTTTGAGGCTATACCTATACAAGTGGCCAGCTCTGTTGAGGTATGTAGATGGAATTATAAGCCTCTTTGTACGGTTTGTCGTTTTATTGTAAAAGACGTTACATTAACAATCCTACAGTTTTTTTTTAAATTCTTATTGCGAATAAGACAAGTCAAAAAAACACTCTACGTAGACAAAATCTCAATTAGAAAGAGAAAGAGAAAGTGATAATGTCCCATAGAGATAAAGCAGACAAAAAGGGACGCTACTCTTTCTCCTGCTTTGTCACTAAGGAAAACTATATTTATCTCTTTCTAACTAAGATTTTGTCTATTTAATGAGATTATTTCCCGCACGACAAGTTTCCAAAACGATCCAATCATCACGAAACGATATTGCCTTCGTTTTAAACTCACTATCAAATATCAGAGATCGTCCGAATTTGAGTAGAGACACGTCGTTTGGTTGGACCACGCTGGGTAAGGCGTTGTTATATAATGGATGGTTGAACCACGTAGTTGTTTCAAACATGTACACTGGACGAGTCATATTCACCAAGCCTGCGCGTATCACTATTGTTGGTCGGCTGAAAAATAAATAAAGCTGTTTTAGTTCCATTACTTACTTATGGAAGCGAGACTTGGGTATGGAGTAAGAATAAAATAAATGCAGTGAAAGATGATGTTGTGACTAAAATGAATAAAGGTAGTTTACGCTGGTTTGGACACGTTGAAAGAATGAAAGATTGACTAAAAAGGTTTATATGGCTGAAATGCTGGCAGAGGACGACCTAGGTGTACTTTTATTGAACATATAAAAAAATATTGATTGAAGGCAATATTAAAAGTAGGTACACACAATCGCCGAGCATGTATGAAAGGTACGATGGACATAAATTAAGCTAAAGGGGTATGTCAGGATCGTAGAAAATGTCATTCGATTGTCTCTGCCTACCCCTCTTGGGATTAAAGGCGTGATTATCATCACATCAGATCGATAGATACATTTGTTTTCAGAAAAGAGACTCTTGCTAGCTCGAGATTGACACACTCGCTTGAAGGATGGCAGTTAAGACAGCATACGAATCCTAATCCGAGAAATTGTCATGTCAAAACTGTGCAACGGATCCATGTGTTTTTTTGCTAAAGCTAAATAGGTAGCTGAAGGACCAGAAATTTGACGATAGAGATTGACACAGAGATATCAGTCACAATATTTATGAGTGTGTGGACAACAGTCTGGGATCTGTCCGGCATCGAAATCGACCATAGACTCGATGATTTGAAAACGGACGGGACAAAGAATTGGATGAGTCTCTGGTCGATATCGGTGGACCGGCCGGCGACGAAATATGTCGTTCTCCTGAGGAAAACATAAGCAACTTTTCTATCAGAAAGAGATACATAAGTAAGAATTAAGTATATCTATTACTTTAGAAGGTAGTCGATAGCCTAATTGGTAGGACGGTAGACTTGAAACCGGAGGTCCCGGGTTCGAATCCTACCCCCCTGCCAAAATGCTAAGCACCAGAATATGTGCTTGTGCACGTAAAGCCGACATCCGGTCACCAACCCGCCTGCCAAGCGTGGTGACTATGGCAATTCCTCTCAATGAGCATCACTAAAATGGTGCGCTAGAGGGAGACCATGATCCAGCAGTGGATCTTAAAAGGTTGATGATGATGATGATGATTACTTTAGAAGAGGCATAAGTCGATTAAAGCACATAAAATGGCTGCTTAGCATTTTTCGAATGAGTGACATTAAAACCTGGTTCTTGGTTACGATTACGGTATCGACGTTTTACCTTTGGTGTGATTTTATTATTTAATTAATTATAACTAGAAAAATATTACAAAATACAATTAAATATATCTACTATGCTATATATACAAATAAATGTATAAATAAAAAAAAAACATTAAGATCGCTGCCTTCTGGAAGAGTGCCCACAAGACTGGATAGCGATACTTATCCTTTGAGCCAAATATGAGCCAGCTCGTGGGACACCTCTACCAATGCTTTGGCCTTTGTAGAGGTGTCGTGCGTTAGGTCCCCACGGGCCTATTCCACCCCCAAGGCACTATTCTTTCAAGTGATAGAATAATATTATTAAAATATGACCCTGTTGTTGTATCGTCGGTATGAGTGGGACTATACTCTATTTTAGAGTACTCTTTTGAGCCTCAGTTTGAGGAGCATATCCTTATGCTACCGCACTTCTTCTAAAAATAACGTATATTTACGTCTGTTAAGGAAGTGACACATCTAGTCCAATATAGACAACTGGCGTCAAGTGGACACTGTTACATGGTGTCTCTGGCCACACTACAAGGTATAAAAGCCGTAAAGGTGTGAAGGTTTGGTTTGTTATTCTGTTAGCATCAAGGTATCAATCAATTCTCATATATTTCTACTCACGTTGCTGTACAATGGGCTGCTGTTAGACCCCATTCTGAATGTATGATGGTCCCTCCACAAGAACTAACGCTGCCCACAGAGTTCACCATACGTATGAGGAGTTGGTGAGGAAGCTGTCCAGGGTTCGCTTCCCATCCTGATACAATACGGCTTACGCTTCGCTCTGTTGATAATAAAAAAATCAATTGATACTTGTGTCAGTAACTAGCCACAAAAACGTCATCGGCAAAATGAAGAAGATTTGTCTGACGGGGCTGGTTGAAAAATACTTCACCAGCGTGTTAAACTCCTAACTTTTCGAAACTTTTTTTTTATTAATTTATCAAATGTACACATAACAATAAAAAAACCTTAAATCTAATCTAAACATTAAAAATATCTAAAGGACCTGGTTGGTCCGCGTGGAATAGTGGCAAGAATACTGACTGCATTTCTGCGATGCTGATTCGTTAAGCGACGAAGGAGCCAGCCCTCTTGTCACCAGAATAGATTATCAGTCGAGGGGATATACCTTTAATCAACTTTTTGGCATTTGAAACCCACGGACCTAGAGTTTCAAACGGCACAAATTTGTAGTTTTCATTAATTGAACTATATTTGCGCCATTTGTTAGACTCTGCTGTTTCTCTGAGATAAGACGGGGCTAATGTGTCCACGCACGTAGCATCCCATACAAGGGCCCGACTTTGCTCCCAGGAAATCAGGGTCATCAGAGAATCAAAAATTAGGTATTTATGACATTGGTAACTCATAATACTTTCGTCATAGCCATAATAAATAATCCAATTAAACACAATCTAAACGGTAAGTCCAGTATTAATCGCCTAGAAATCCCTCTTATCAAATTTTGGTAGTCGATTATCTGTATCTAGCTTTTCAATATCTGATAAACAATAATTTATAATGCAAATGTTATTTCTTTTAAATATATAAATCTTACAATTAAAATAACTATTTTTAGGAATTGTGAAAAATAATAATAATGGATTAGAATGGATCATAAAGTGAATTATTATAAGGGAAATCTAATCCATTGATAAATTATATTGTGATAAAAAGTGGAATTCTATCCTTTTTTATTTTTTTATCCTAATCCACAGTGAGCCATTTAACATTTGAGGTCGGAACCGAACGGATAGTTTTGAAAATTGGTTTAGGTAGTTTCCCTTTCCAAAACATAAGCTCTCAGGACTTTGAGGAAGCGCCGCCATCTTGGAAAATATACTCATTTTGCAGATTTATTTTAAATCTATCGACTACCTAGTATTATTTAAATTATTATAAAATTAAAGATTATTAAATTCTACACAAAAACGGCTCTGGCGACCGAGCAATGGCGGTATAACCATACAGAAAAGGCTACAGCGAGCCTGAAGACCTAAATAGCCTCAAAATATCTGGCGAAGAAGGCAAGGGGAAACCACTACACTATTATCATTGATATATTTACTTTATTCTCAAGAAAGTTAACCACAAGGTGCGTCGCGCTGTAGACCGCCATGATTGACCACGACTGCTCTAAATTTCTCTTTTTGACATATTTGCGAAAAATATTAATAACTTTCACTACCTACTCTAAAATCGATAGTTTTCCAGAAAAATGCAAAAATCTGCAAAAGGGGTATATTTTCCAAGATGGCGGCGATTCCTCAAAGTCCTGACCTCAGATCAGTCCTGACAGCACATTTATCCTACATATTGTTTTTTAAATTATTTAAGCAAAGATTACCTCTCAAATCTTCAACATATCCCGGGTCACTGGCAGATACCTGGAATTAAATTGTATTAAAACTATAACGATAATATTGGTCAATTTTATTTCAGAACTACAAAAAACAGATTTTTATAGTAAAACATATAAATATTATGGAAAGTATCAGGTTAAATATAAACGAAATTAATATTTTTTTTAAATAAAATAAATAAATATTACCAGCATTCCACACAGGGATAACAATAATACGACTGTCCACTGCCCCATATTGATTCGCAATGCTAACCTGGTAATGACGATAGGCTTGTTTAGATAATTGTACTGATAAAATATACATTAGAATATTTACTATCTTTAGATTGCCATTTTACAAATTACAAATAAGTAATCTCACAGTTTAAAAAGTTCAAAGGCAAAATTTCGCGTCACGTTGTCAAAGAATCAAAGGAATCGCAGTCGGTAATATGCGGTAATAATATGCGCCATGTGGGAAGGGGTGCCAAAATCCGATCTTCAATATTCAACGAGCAAAAATAAATTAACGGGGCGGGCGGGGGACACCATGTTTGCATTTTATTACCAGAAACTGAACTATAAATGATTCGAAGGTGTCGACCAAAGGGCGCTGAAAGACAATCTTGCTCTACCCTAAGGTCTAGGGGCGCCGCGGAGTCGGTAGACTTTGGTTTGTTTTAAACCCCACACGTCCACTCAAAAGAACGGGGTTTTTAAAAAAAATTACTCATTTTACATTTAAAAGAGGATACCTCCTATGAAAAAAATAAACAATAGTTTTTAATGTTTCATGTTAAAATTGAGATCTCTAACAACGGACCTATCAACATTAAATTATGTTCCAAACTAAATAATTGTCACAGATTTTTCATACTATGCCTTTCTTATTTTTTAAGCATAGAATAGCTTATCTACTTATTAATAAAAATACGCGCGTACATCAGGGTCTTCAGAGGGTGTATTGCTATCATTGATATCCCTATGTGAAATTGTAAAACGAATTTATAAGTTCCTATTTTGGAGGTGTATGTATCTACTTAAAGTGTATTTTTTGACTTGTGTTAATTGGTAAACAAACTTTGCATGTAATTTTTAAATAAGTTGTCATTTAAAATTCTTAATTTTCTACACAATTCCTTCCTACATCATGTTATTATATCTCTAACAAATTAATATGAAAACACGTAGGTGCTAATTTTTTCCGATTTGATTCCTTACACTGTCAATGCTAGGTCATTTTAACAAACACGTATATATAATACATTACAGATAGTCATTTATGCAGGACTTACATGTTGACTGAAGAAACGGCTGCTCACATAGTCTTGGAGTGTGAGGAGAGGAAGTGTCCGTATTTAGAGTGAAACACCTTGGTTTCACTAGAACGCTACCGGGGGTCCGGGGCCTGCAACAACACCGGAGGTGGGCTTTTTGAAGGAGTTGGAAGGCAACATAGTCGCATTCAGACGTCGAGTTGTGGAGAACGAGCCGATCACCAAGTACCAAGTACTGTCAATGCTCAGCTCCTAAACATGATAGGTGCCCGAAAACCTTCCTCGTAGAATCAATCTATTTAATCGTGAAAATCTCTTCAGTAGTTTTTGCGTGAAAATATCACAGACAGACAGACAGACGCAACCTCATGGTCCTCAAAACCATCGCGGGGATGAGGTGGTTCGTTTAGCTCTCCAGACCCGCCAGTGTCACTAGATGCCCTAGATGGCACCATTGCACTTCTGCATAATCACACATGCATATATATTTTTAAATTATGTTTATTAATAATGTTTTCTATTATAAAAAAATTTATTTAGCGCAACATAATAGCCGAAAATAGTTAATTAAGCACATATTTAGACATTTTTACTGTTTAGACATTTTGGGAGGACATTTAATTGTAGCCATCTAATCTAAACTAATCCTCCAAATACATAATTCCATGTACAAGATAATAAGTAATTATAGCTATCAGCATTCACAAAAATAATATAATGAATACATAGTATATGACGTGACGTAGTAGGTATAAAATTTCTAAATATTTCACGATTTCAAAAATTTGTTAGAGCTAGGTATATCTCTCAGAATACAGAACAAACCAGAATACGCATGCGCACTGAATACTATTTTATTATCTTCTTTCTTCTTCACCCACTTATTCTTATTTTTTTTTATATTGCGTTAATAATCTATACTAATAATATAATATTATAAAGAGGAAAGATTTGTATTTTGTGTGTGTGTATGTTTGTAATGAATAAACTCAAAAACTACTGTGTTGATTTCAAAAATTCTATCACCATTGGAAAGCTACATTCACCCTGAGTGACATAGGCTATATTCTATTTTTAAAAAAATTAGGGATCCTTACTAGAACTCCAACTCCAAGGTTTAAAAAAATCATCTAAGAAATTCCTTACATGACTTACATCGCGTGCGCTCTATATTCTGTATTCTGAGGTACTTACCTAAAGTTACCTAGTTCTGCTATTGATAGGTAACCATGTAACCATAAATAAAACGCAAATACAACTAACTTCAGACGATTTAATTATTTTTCCAAAAACTTAGGCAACTCCTTTTGTAATTACGGCACATAGGAACGAATTCTCTAGTAAAGGTAGCCACACATTCGTCCAATCCCCGGCGCGTCGCCGTACGGTCCACCGAAATCGCACACAGACTCGTCCAATTCTTATTATCGAGCGGCCGGAATTTTTCGGTGCGATGCCGGACCAATAAGAAAATTAATGAAAACTACCAAAATTAAAGTTATTTTGGTAACTCTTCACTTGATAAGTGTAGATAATAAGAATTCCCCACAATATTTATAATTTCTTATCTTGGAACATAATTAATAATTTTACCTTCACGTGTTACCGGACTTATCAGCCTCAGTTGAAATATTTTTTTGCATACTTAGGACCGCGACGTTTCGTTTGAACCCAAGGAATCCCCAACTCAAAAATGTCCAATCCTAGAATGTCTGCGCAAATCCGTGTACCTACTATCTTTGTCCGACCGACCCGTCACAAGTCAAGATTATTCTTAAGTCGACGCATCACAGCGCAACGAACTCCGTTTTACTCGCGATTTATATTGTCCTTCATGTCTCTTTATATATGTGAGCAAGATGGACTACTATTAAAATCGATAAGATAACCAAGGATAAGATAAGATAGACCAAGATTTACGTACCAGAAACATGAGGAAGTGCGATTTCTCAACAAAACCTGTCTTTCGATAATACTCAAAACAGACTTCAGCAACTCAAGTATTGTACAAAAAATATTAGAAATAGCAATGTATTAAGGTATTAAGAGAACTCGAGTCGGAAAGTTGGTTGAAAATATGCGTGAAAGTGTTGACTTTCAGGGTTTCATAAAACCTAGGTGTAGCTGATATTGACATATTTTATACATTTAGTAAGTATAAAGATAATTTCATATACATTTAGGATCCATCTATAACTTGCTATTTTTAATAAGTTTTGTACAATACGTTTTTGTATGGGACAAAAGTTATGAGGCGTTTCCCATGGCCCATAAAAATTCGCCATCCCTGGACTAGACTAGACTATCTTGGAAAGAAAAGAAAAACGAGAGTCTTCATAATATCAAAATACAATAGTGCGCCTACTAAATATTTTATAGCAACTTGGCTTTTCTCTTTCTCAGGAGCAAAATTGATTGCGACTGGATTATTTATTTTTTTGTTCTATTTCAATGCTGGTGAAACCGAGGGTAAAAGCTAGTTGTAATTTAAAATATATGCAACTGACATATCTGTGGTGTGAGGTTTTTTTTTTCTTTAGTCTTCTTTCCGAGGAAAAGGCAAAGGTCTATGTAAAACCATAATGTGGTGTGAGGTGTGAACTTAACATTTTCACAACTCACGTGGATTCTATCTGTATCTATGCTAATCTTTATAAAGAGAGAGTGCCAATTTTGTTAGTTTATGTGTATGTGTGGAGGACATGTGAAGGGTAATCTCCGGAATCACTGAACCGATTTTGAAAATTCTTTTACTCCCTGAGTATTATTTATGCTATTATGTACCTATTTTATTTTGTTCGAAAATACCACGGCCGAAGCCGGGGCGGAAATCTACTATATTATAATTTGTAATATGGAGAAACTACAAAGGAACTACTTACCTACAAGACGAAAGAGTCGTTTTCAATTTTATTTTGTTCAAATTGGAGGGAGTACTAGGTATATTCCTTGCTTCTTGGTTACGAACAAAAAGTAGAGCATCATAAATAAAAAGTATACCAGATTGAAGGATTCCTTTAAAACTTAAGGAATTTGTGAGGTAAAGAATAGTCTATGATCATTACGATTAATAAGTTTTATAAAAACTCAAAATTTTAATAAATAAATGTTGAAAAGGATGTATCTTTTCATTAAATCAGTGTGATAAAAAAAAAGCAGTGCGAAATATTAGGCTTAAAAAAACCATGGTTTTAAATTAAACTTATACAACTTATGCCTATTACCAAAAAATAATAAATAACAATATTAATATCATAGATTAACATACTAAAAATGTGTGCATATTTTTGAAAAATCTAGTTTTATTAGGGAATCCTAGGGAATCCTTTAAAAGGCGTCTGGCAACACTGTTTTGACTGCCAAATGTCAAATGAAGCAACAATTTTTCAATTTTCACATTTTCATTTTGGCAGTTTGTCTTATTGGGAAATATTTTTTACTTTCTTATTACAAACAGTTTTATATTAATATCTACATTAATAAAAGTGATTAAAATGGGTGCTTGGCCAGAAATATCTACAGCGAAGGCTGAAAATCGACACGAAATCAAATTGGCGGGAGCAGCTATTGCAAAACGCATTTCAGAAGAAGGTTTAGACAACTCTCTTTTCCTATTATCAAACTTAAATCTTTTGAATATTAGCGATGTGCGTCTCACTACCATCCCAGACGACATTAAAAGACTTTCAAATCTACAATCCTTGCTTCTATACGGCAACAATATCACAGATTTCAATGAAAACATAACCTCTCTGCCAAAACTTAAAGTATTGGATTTATCAAGAAATGAAATTAAGATCATTCCAGAAAGCTTAAACAATATGAAGGAGCTTACCAGTATTAATTTTAGTTCAAATAACATAGAGAATATTGGGAAATTTGTTGATTTTCCAAATTTGATAACCCTCGATTTGTCAAATAACAAATTATCAAGCTTTCCTGATATGGATGGTGCAAATCTTCCACATTTGTCTGATTTGAAACTAAAATGTAATGTTATTGAAGCTATACCAGGATATATTGCTAAAAGTTTGCCTTCTTTGAAGAACTTCGACATCAGTGATAATCAGTTGAAGACAGTTCCCGGAGAAGTGGCTGCATTAATTAAGCTAAAGGGTAAATATATGTTTTGTATAAGCCGGGCCCTACATGGCCAATTAAATTGCACAATTTTTTAATCATACAATTTTTAGACCAGGTTTAGAGGTAATATTGAACATTGCGCAATTGTTGAATAAAAATTTGAGCGAGTTTAAATTTTATTGTACAATGTTTTTTCATTAAACCGTGTAGGGATGACATTGCGCAATGTTTTTTTAGTCTGGGGTCAAATCTTGTGTGGGAAAGACGCGCGTTTGCTTGTGCTTCGACATCTTGACAATTTCAGCCAAAGGTCTTGTTTCCACGAAAACTATTCAATCAAATTGAATCGTCTAGGGTGGGCTTTACATTTTGAAACATATTATAATTTTATAGTTATTGCGCAATGTTTTTAGTTTACCTATCCAATCTTGTGCAAATGAATACATTTCTAGAAATTGGCATGATGCAATTTTGTTTGGAGGAATAATTAACTTGTATTTTATGCCAACTTTATTTAAATTATTTAGGTGTCTGTATTATTTCTGATCTTCTTCTTCTTTTTTATTATGGCTCCACCAATGTTCATCGGTGATTTGCCAATGTCAAGTATTATAGCCTTTATAGTGTATATAGCCGGTAAATCGGTATTTAAGATAATCCCGCCGACCGTGATATGTCTTATTAATCACTGATTAATCACAACCATCACAGCGCGAACAGGATTAAACTGGATTCCACATCACGCCACGACGAAAACGCGTGCGTATGTCGCCATGACCGGATGTGGAATCATTTCTGATCTTAAAATAGAAAGAAATAAAGGTGTTAAAATTAATTTTATTAGTTGAGGGTAATTTTAAATACACACAACTGGACAACTGCCACTGTAAAAGCACCTTTTACATTATGCTATTTCTCGCATGAAAAATCACAGACTAATCACAGGGCGGGCAGGATTAAACCAAATTCCCCATCATGTCACGGAACGCATGTGTCGGTCGCCATGACATGACGAATCTTCAACCAAGACACTCTTTAAATTACAAGCCACCTCTTATTTATATTAACATATTTGTTGATATTGCAAAATTATAATAGTCAATTAAATATAATAATATTTAGTGAGTGCAAATATTTGGGGTTGGTGCTCTATGCCTAGTGTGCATTCTATAACATAACTGAGGTATTTAGATGTAAAAGCTTTATTGGTACATTGTAGTTTCCAGAACTAAGTTACTGTTTCTAGTAACTTAATACTTAAGGCTATCTAAGGAGTTCTGCTTTCTTTCCCAAAATATCAAATTAAATCCAACAAAAATCACACTCATTTCAGAATTGAATCTAAAAGGAAATAAACTAGCCGACAAAAGGTTCATGAAGTTGGTTGATCAGTGCAGAACGAAGCAAGTGTTGGACTACATCCGTGAACACTGTCCCAAAGTTGATCAAGCTCCGTCAGCCCAAACAAATAAGAAAGGTAAAAAGGGACAGAAGAAGCAGGAGGAACAGGTTTGTTTATTTTGTTTGTCTTCGCCCCTGTTTTGGAATGTAAAATATATACCCTGTATATAAATATATTTGTACATCGGACTGAGCAGTCGCGGGTTCGATCCCCACATCCGATCATTTACCAATGGGTTTTTATAATAAAAAATCTATGTACATTATCCGACAAACCATATAAAAAGGCTTTTTCAACTACATACACACCTCAACAGAGTTGGCCACTCCTTAGGTATAGCCTCAAAATATCTTTGGCTAAGTTTGTCATCTGCTGGGTACCCTGGGGCCAACAATGGTTCCCGAGAGCTGTAAGGCAACTTATTAATAGGTGATCATTAACCATATTTTTCAACCATATCAAGTTTATAAGGATAATTAAAAACCTATATGCAAACAGCACAGTAAAAGTCAAATTAGAAAAAGAGGGAGATAAAATATCATTAGAAAGGGGTGTACGTCAAGGAGACCCTCTGTCACCCAAACTCTTCACAGCAGTGCTAGAGGACATCTTTCGAAACCTCATGTGGGATGATTGTGGATTAAACATTGACGGAGAATATCTATCGCATCTTAGATTTGCTGATGATCTTATAATCTTTTCAACAACCCACGAAAATCTACAAGAAATGCTCATTGAATTGGATTTACAGAGTCGGGTGGCAGGACTGACAATGAATACACAGAAAACAAAAGCTATGACAAACTACAAAGAAGAACCAATAATAGTGAATAACACAACAATTGACTATGAAAAAGAGTATGTCTACCTAGGTCAGTTAATATCACCAAACGACTTAATGTCCAAAGAAATAGATACACGAATTGGAAAAGCATGGAAAAGCTACTGGGCACTAAAAGAGATAATGAAAAACAAACATATTAGTGTAAATATCAAGAGAAAACTATATAACACCTGTGTGCTACCTGTATTAACATATGGCTGCCAAACTTGGGCTCTCACCAAGGCTCACACTAGAAAACTAGAAGTCTGCCAAAGTGCCATGGAAAGGAGTATGCTCGGCAAAAGAATATCGGATAGAATAAAAAACCAAACTCTTAGGAAGACCACAAAAATAGAAGATGTAACAGTAAAAATACGAACTTTAAAATGGAGGTGGACAGGTCACACAATAAGAGGAAAAGAAAAATGGAGTAAAAAGATTATCTATTGGTATCCTAGAAATAGAAAGAGGAAGCGGGGGAGACAATTTCGGAGATGGGATGATGAGATAAAAGATAAGGCAGGAAAAACTTGGACCAGACTGGCAGGAGATAGAATAAAATGGAAAAAGATGGAGGAGGCCTTTGCCATTAGGCAAACAGACAGAGTTACCGATGTGTGAAAAAAATGTTTAGATTTAAGTGATTTTTTTAATGTATATCTGAATAAAAGGCTATTATTATTATTATTATTATTATTAACCATATTAAACCCTGATTAAATCATATAAGTGAATCAAGGCAAAGGGAAAAAGTTTGCCACTTCCCTAGTTGTTCTAATTGTTTGTCCTTGTGATTTAAATTCTAATGTTACATTTGTAAGAAGTGGTACCCGACGATGTATTTGCGTGTTCCATGTTGGTCCAGTTGATAGACGTGGTGCAGCAATGAACTACGATACTCGACATAGCGACGGGTGATTTGGATCCTTTGAGATCTACATTATCTGTACACTGGCCGTCTGTCTTGGGACAGTTGCTTAGCGGATGCGTTACTTGACCGTGACTGATTGTTACCGCCTTGTCGCGCGTTTATATTGTAGGTTAGGTATGTGTTGACCGCACACATTTCAAAAAGTTTCACTGGCTGCCAATAAAATTATTATTTATGTTTTATTCGCAGTCTGATGCAGACATTTGTGATTTGTGCCACTCGTTGAAAATCCTCCATGTGGAAGACGATGTCCTGCAAGTCAAGATATTTGACAACCAGGTGGGCGGTGTCAGACCTCACATCGTCTGCTGCATCGTCAGGAATGTCAACCTGGACGAGGCGCTGTTCAAGAAGTTTATACAGCTGCAGACCAGACTCCATGATACTGTTTGCGAGAAACGAAACGTGGCCACTATTGCCACACATGATTTGAAGAAGATCGCTCCAGGTTTGAGATATGAAAATAAACTATTATGTAGACAATGGACAACATTTTTTTTTTAATTATTTTTTTTCTTCCTTCACGGGTTGCCTTGCAGCTCCCGAAACCGTGTTATGGCTCCAGGGCACCCAGCGGAAGACCAAGTCTCCCTCGTTTAGCCGATTCGTCGGTGGCCGGGTGGTTAAGACGTCTGGTATTAAATTAACTTGGCAGATCCCGGCGATGTACCATATCCGACAAACCACACTTATGCTGGCTTCCCACGGTGCGTGATAGCACGCACCTGGGGGCCGATTCTCGCATTTGTAGACATTTTGTCGAACGATAGAGATTAAATGCGAGTACGACACGTGCGCAGAGGGTTCGGTACCATCAATATTGTCGTCACGAATTCTACACTCACGGATTTTTAGTTATTTAGTATTTAATTTAAATAACTTAACAATTTGTTGTAAGTACATTTTTCATAAAATAATTACTTACTGAAATTTCTGAAATTTTTTTTTTATTATTTTTATTTTTCATGTAAATCCTGACAAGTGAGTAGGTACTATTTATTCCCATACTCTTCATATTTTTTTTCATAGTCCTGAAAATTCCTGATAAACTCTTCTTTCACATTTTCCTTTCATGCAAATTTATACTAAGCAATTAGTAATAACGCATATAAAACAATTTTATTGTTTTCATAATTCCTGATAATTCCTGAAAAACATTTTTTAATACTTTTTTTTGTAAATACCATACAAAAGCAATTAGTTGTATTTTTTCATATATCCTGAAAATTACTGAAATCTGTCTTTGACAATGTGAAAAAATGTGTTATTATGTACCTCGGGGTTTTAAGAGCTAATATCTCGCTAAATATTTACCAAATAAAATATATTATAAAGTGGTTAAAACAAGTCCATGCGACATCAATGTCGACTACAAAATGACCACTCGACACATGTCGTGCGCTGGGAATAGAGATATGCCTAAAAAACATGGCGGATTTCAAATGACGTAGCTGTCAACATCTTGTAGTAGTTATTATATCTAACGTGAGACAAAACGAGTAAAAACAAGTTTATTCCTCGACATACGACATCCAACTCTATCGTTCCCAAGAATTAACTTTTATAAAAAGCAGATATTTTTGTGATATTTTGACATAGAGATTTCTCTAATTCGACTAAATGTCTAAAGAGCGAGAATCGGCCCCCTGGCCGCACGACAGACCAAAGAGTATAGTAATATCAGACGACCGCGGACAGCCACGCACGAGCGCACATCAGCACGCACCGCACCTTTGAAGTTACCGACGCGCCGCGGATCGGGCGCACCGCGACGCACAAGCACGCACGAGCACGGACGAACACCCTTCCCACGGTGCGTGTCGGTGCGACTGGTGCGCGTCCGTCCGCAATATCACGCACCGTGGGAAGCGAGCTTTAGAGGCATTTCTATCTAAATATATCTCAACAGAACTAGCCACTCGTTAGGTATAGCCTCACTTTTTTTTTTACATTTTAAGTTTTAACTATTTTTTTTATTGTTTAAATGAAAATATAGCTTGCCGAGCGGAAATTTTTGAAATATGTTAGGTAGTTTTTATCCCGAAGGATTTATGTGAATAAAGTAAGAGCCTATCTCACTCTCCGGTCCTCTAACTATCTCTGTTGCTCTGTTCTGGCGTGACAGAAGGACAAACAGACACTTTCGCATTTATAATATTAGTTAGGATTATATCTGTATTGCGACAGTGGCGCCCATATATCCTCGCCACAATGTGATATTTCTCACAATTTTCTTTAGGAATGTGTGCTTTAAACGACTTCTCATGCTTCGGAGGGCACATAAAATCGGCTACGGACAACTGGCGTCAAGTGGACACTGTGACTGATGTCTATAACCACACTGCAACGTGTAAAGAATTTTATTTAACCTGTGACCTCATCGTTTCCAGGCGATCTATTGTACACAGCTAAGAAACCCTCTGAGTTGTCCCTGGTGCCGCTCATGAGACAGAAGGCTTACACTGGACAGCAACTGTTCCAACAACTGGTTGCGGAAGCTGAGGCGCTGAGGAAGGAGAAGAAGCGGAACGTCTATACGGGGATACATAAGTAGGTGATTTTAAGAATTGAGTTTTTCGTGTTCTTCTATATATTAATCTATCATCACGCCTTTTATCCCAAGAGGGGTAGGCAGAGACAATCGAATGCCATATGTTCAATAAAAGTACACCTAGGTCGTCCTCTGCCAGCATTTCCTTTCACTTCAGCCATATAAACTTTTGTAAGACCCCCTCACACTTGCATGACCCACACACACACACATGTATTATGTGAGAGTAGCGCGGGCACACGCCACACTTCATATACCTGGCTGCCCGCCCTGCGTTCTTCAGTCGTTCATTACAGTTTGCCTTAATTAGTCCTTACTTTAGAGTTTGCCTTAATTAGTCCTTACTTTAGTTAATATACATTAATATAGATTGAGATAAAAGTAGTAAATCAAATGAGTTGAGAAATGTGGCAGAATGGCTCTTTTACCTAAGTCTTTCTCAAAGTGGGCGATAACGCCTCCTTGTGGGTGCTGGAGGCATAGAGGGGGGCGGTAAGGGGCCCAGAAAAACTATTATCCAAACTAATATAGCACTATAATTAAATTAAAGTAATGAATGTCATTGTGATTTTTAAGATGTGGTAAAGTGAAAAAAAATTGGGGGTGCTGAAAAATAATTGATTTTCAATGTGGGTGGTAGACAAAATAAGTTTCAGAACCTCCGAGTCCTAAATGATGACGTCACTTCATTGTCTGTCAAATATGAAAATTTACCGAATTATGGCACACAATTTTTACCAACACATCTTCAATCTTAACTTTATATTTGGTCTTAAGGCTCCTTACCGGCACACACTACATTTCGGACAATGTACGAATAAGATTGTGGATACAATTATGTGTCATTTTGAAAATACGGTCTTCAAGACTGATAGAAAAAAATTTTGAAATTATTTCTATAGTGTTGGTAAATTATCATTTTTCCGGACTCGTATTCCAAAAACTTACGTTCGAGTGACGTTGGACGATCGATCTTGTAAAGCTCACTGAAGATTTTGAACATTAAAAAACAGTATTTACACAGTAATATGGTCAACTTAAATATTGATAGATTAGATTTTTCAACTTTCATAAATAAAACGAGAAAAAAATGTTTGAGAAATCGTAATTTTTGGAAAAATTCATAGATATAAAAATGTATTTTTTGTGAGCTATATACAAAAAAATTTGTAATATAAAAATAACACATTATTTTCGAATTATTCCATAACAAGAATCTAAATTTTATTTAATATACAAACCATTACAAATATAAATAAAAATAATTTAAAGAGTGAAAAATTTGCAATGTTGAGTATTATTTTATTTTCAAACCATCCCCGCTTTTTATTTTGATATCAAAGTCAACATAAAAAAATCGCTAAAATGATCAAAATTTGAAGGCGCGACTAATTTTCAATAAGGCACACACGCGCGTTACTTAACTAAATTTCGAGTGCGGCGTAACTGTAAGGCCTCTTAAGAGGCTACCATCATATTAAATCATATTTTTCAAATCGTTTTGAGTGAAACCTAAAGCTCTTAGAAATATAGAAAAAATTACATGTTATAATTAATCATATTTCATAATAATCTGTTAATCATAAAACATGTTTTAAGAAACTTTGCTCGATAGAAAAAAATTGCAAAGTAGCCTCTGAAAATAGTCTCCTTTCCAAATTTCTCAGTAGTACATGAAGTATTGTTTATTAAATTAAGTACAAATTTGTATCATCTATTACTAAAGTAAGATGTTAATTTAGATTTTCAATAAAGCTACTTCTTTAATTTAAATAAATTATTTTTGATTTGTCACTTAGGACGTTTGTTCCAAGCACCTTCCGTGCGCCTCTTCTCTTTTGTTTCTATTCAATGCGACAGAGAGATTCAGCGGAGAGACCAATCGATCACGTAGCGCTGGGTAGGGCTAGAGTATCGTATGCAGCTAGGACACGCCCCTCAAACTATGATTTTATTTGAATGTATCGTCTTAAGTACTAAACATACAAATACTGTCAGTCGTAACCGATTTCACATTTACAATTGTCTTTCAGATACTTGTACCTTCTGGAAGGCAAGCCGCTCTATCCGTGCCTTGAAGACAGATCTGGCAAAGTCATCAGTTTTCCACCCATCACAAACTCTGACACTACTAAGGTAAATAAGGTGTTTGTATAAAGAATATTAATCAACTTCTCGTACTTCGGAAACTGTTAATGATGTATCTGGCCATACTGCAAGGCATAGGGACTGTGATTTTGAGTGTGTAAATTATTAACTTATCGATTAAAAATAGAAATAGGGCTCTATTGTTATTTTACGTCTACGCCAGGTCTGCAGGTACCTTAGGTACGAAGCTACAAGTACATTTGGGTGCCGAGCTTACCGCTTAGGTTACTGCGCGTCGCCCGGATCTCATATGGCTACTGTCCACGCGCGGCGTTCGCCTAGAAATTGTAAACACCTAAAACACTTCTATTTAGTTTCGTAGACATGATACGTTAAGACTAGGAACGATTCAGAAATACCTAATCGTAAGCCACGCCCTAAACTCGTGGTTCGGGCGCAACTGATCGCGTCATGCAAGACAACGACGGCGCTTTGTCCGTTCTTGCTGCAGAAGTGAGAAGGGCTTAATGTACCGCTTCTCGGAATAAATGACGTAAGCGGCACATTACAAATAAATAATTTATTGAAAAACGATCACATGCAAACATCTTCTTAATCAATACTAGGTACTGAAATTACCTACAGATTCGTATAAAATTTAAACGTAAATCCCTTCCGAGTATGGTCGTATGACTAAAAAGGTGTTTTTGAAGAGGTGATTTCAAAAATTTAAGTTATCGAGAAAATTTTCACCAATCATGTTTTCATCCTACACAATACTAGATAAAATCCTCTAGTTTTCAATGCCCAAATTGTATGTTCATAGCATTCGTAAAATTCGGGAATTTCAGTTCAGAAAACAACCGAAATTATTTGTTCCTCCCCTTAATACGAGCACATAATTCTTATTAATAGTGTTTGAGGTACTAGCTACATATACAATACATCAGGTAATATGTACAAAACTGGTAATAGTAAATATCTCTATATATTATTTCTCAAGAGTGTTTTTGTCGGTACGCCATATCTCCCTTAATACTGTATCAAAGTAAATGTTTGACATGCCATTTTGAGCATCTAATTTATCTATTTTATAAAAGACGCCATCTGTTGGAGATTAGTTGAACTAACGGTGCTAATTAGTCGCGCGGGTCATCTAGTTAATGTTAATTATTTTTCACAAGAAGACAACCCAGACGCGCGTCAGAAGATATAGAGTTACGCGATAGAAACATAATCGCCTTGTATGTGAATATAATTTTAGGCAAACAAATGCACTTTATTGCGTCGCTATTTATTCAAATGTCTTTGCGGAGATACCTTTCTGTACCTGTACTATTAAGGCTGCGCTGAACTGGGATGTCGCGTCACGCTGCCCTGTAGACGTTCGTCAAGTATTGCAATCCTACCAATGTCCCATTATAACTTTCAGATGTCCCACGAAACTAAAGACATGCTTATCGAGGTCACGTCCCATTCGACTCTCGGCGCATGCAAGACGGTAATGGACGCGCTCCTGCAGGAGTTCCTACTTCTGGGCATCGGGGACGATCCCGCGGACCCAGACTCTGGGTACCACACGCTCACTGTGCAACAGGTAACTTGAATCAATATGAAAGTGGGAATGAAATAAATATCATCTGTAAAAGTTGAAGCCTAACCTCACTACCTTTAACCCCTAAAAATTTATGAGAACCAAAGTCTAGCGTTTCATTCGCGAATCACTCAATATCATTTGAACTATGACAACGATATTGATACCACTAACGGTGCGAAGTATTCGCACGTGTCAAATAGTAATATTATAAATACAAAAGTGTGTTTGTCCGTCTTGTCAATACAGAGCAAGGGCCTCTTAGTACAAAGTGAACACCCATCCTTAGCATGATCTTGTTTTAAGCTGCTTAACCCCTGTTAACGATTCCTTTGTTCTTTTCAGGTGAAAGTCGTAGATTTGGAGGGTAATTTGAAAAACGTATATCCTTCTAGAGCGGACTGCACGTTCGACGGCGCTAATAACATTAAAGTGTTTAGGCTACCAAAAAAATAATGTTTTATAAGAGTAATTGAATACAATATTTTGTATTTTTTTTGTACGCATCGCTTTTTTTTTTGTATGTTAGACACTCTCAGCTCAGTAGCATAAACTTACTTTAAAACGTTGTTGGTTAACTTTTTACTTATTATATACAAGCTTCTGTCCGCGGTTTCACCCGCGTGGAAATAGATACAAAAAGAAATAATTCCGTGGCTGTAATTTACCCCTCCCCTGCCCGCTTTTGCGGTATAAAATGTAGTATTCCGACTCCTATAAAACTACCACTATGCAAAAAATCATGTCGATCCCGTGAAAAACAAAAACAAATCTATCCCACGGGAACCATAATTTTTTCCGGGATAAAAAGTAGCCTATGTGCTATTCCAGACTATAATCTATGTGTCAAATTTCATGCAGATCCATTCAGCCGTTCTGGCGTGATTGAGTAACAAACATACATCCATACAAACTTTCGCGTTTATAATGTTAGTGGGATTAGCAGTTTTACGCGTTGTATTAGGAATACAACGTTAACATCCCATTTCACCCCCTTATAGGTGAACCGCTGAGAAAGTAGCACTCCCATGTCCATGAGGGGTGAGGGGCGGGCGTGATTCTGCTATACACGATGCGAGGTTTCGCGCGATGTGTCTGTTGTCGACGCGATTTACCTCGGGCTTTTGCGGGTAGGTTTTGATTTTGATGAAATTTGGTATGAGGATAGCTTGAACCCTGAAATCTTTTAAGTGGATCGCGTCGACAACAGATATTTCGCGTGAAACTTCGTATCGTGTATGGCAGAATCACGCCCGCTCCTCTTACCCGCGCGGACCATGGGAGTGCTACTTTCTCAGCGGTTGATTGTCGCAAAATTCTTTCTTATCGCACCTCTACAGACACCTATACCTTCCAATTTTCATATTTATATCTTCAGTGGTTTAGGCTGTGCGTTGATTGTCAGCCAGTAAGGGCGGTGGTCAAGGTCATCTTGTATCTGTCAAAAATATGGCAAATTCAGTGAATCCTGGAAACATGAGTTTATTTATACAACATTTCCTCAGCACACGGTTGATAGTTATTATTTTAAATTGGATTGAGCCATATTTTCATTATTAAGAGTTCTAAATAGCCATAATTTCCAAAACGCAAAGGCACTGCTCGTATCGGAAACTACGGCTCTTTAGAACCCTAAATAATAAAAATATTACTCATGAAATGTTGTATAAATAAACTCACGTTTCCAGGATTAACTGAGATTTGCCGTATTTTTGACAGATACAAGATGACTGGTGACTGATGACTGATGATCCTTAATATATTTAGGTAGCAAACCGGCCTCGCACGGGTAAGATTTACACCAATTTAAATACCTACCTACACAAATACGCTTATAACTAAGTTATCTATTAGAGATAGATATATGCTACCGCGAACTTTTTTGTAGTACATTTTATTCTACATAGTCCGTTCCTACCTTAAATTTGTTATATGTCTGACAGATTAGACAGCAGACGCCATGAATAATGCTCTGCTCCTAAACATGATAATTTGTAACTTTCAGACCGCAGGGTTCTATATTTTAGACTAAAATATTATGTACTAAATATTGAAATTAAATCACTTTTTCTGTTTATTATAATCTAACATTTATTAGTGATAACCGCAATCCGTTCATTCAAAGATTTAAACGCAACTGTTGCAGGTATACTTAAACAGTTGTTCAACAACGTAATAAGTTTATGCTCTGAATAGAGTAACTGATAAGCTTTTGTGTTATTTTGTGTTTTTTTTTCGATTATTTAATGAATGTGCTAACAACGAGCGATCGCGGTATAATATATCAACTTTATATTAATATAAGCCGCGCGAATGAAGAAACTACATATTTGTAAATGGCGTAACCAGGATTTATAATTAATGTATCACTGTATTTTTCTGTCGTTTTATTGTCGCAACGGCTTTTACGTTATATGATCATTATGTTAAAATTCGAACATATTACATAGGTAATAGGGTAGATGACAGGGTAAACAAAATATTATTCTATTTAGTCCGACATTTACATTATCAAAAAATATTGGACACGTATTTTTTCTTTTGTCAATCAAACAAAAAATGACAGAGATAAAGCGCGTCAAAGTTTGGGAGTGGGGGCTGGTGACGTCACTTCTAGGTCAAAAGTGTACTCAAATGTGACGTCACGCGGAATTTTAGCGGGCTATATCTTCATCATTTTTTGTTTAATTGATAAAAGAAAAAATACGTGTCCAATATTTTCTGATAATCTAACTGACAGACTAATTAGATTTTTTAGTCATCATGCCTATTATAAATAATGATTGGAAACACTATGTTCCCGCACGTTTGACGTCCTCCTTTCCCATTTAAAACATCACAATTAACTATTTTTCTAGAGCTCTGTCTCGCGACACAAAACGATATCAACGAAACCTAAGGTAACATATTACTGCGCACCTGGTCAGTATAACTGGTCAAAGAGCAAAAAATTGGCGAAAGGGAGAGCCCGTCTATGGCCCTTCCATAGGCTTAGTAATCTATGGGACCAATAGATTAAAAATTCGCTTGACACTTTAAAATGACATGAAAACTATGTCAGTTGTGATTTGATCTGATTGGTTCATATCTATTTGAATGTCATTGAGCTTTAATGTGATTGGTTGGCATTAGAAATGAAACAATATGAAAACTTCAATGCGAATTTAGCTTTACGGGGTCCTATCAACGCTGGTGATTGTATGTACATATTGTACATAATCTGACAAACTTAGAGGCTTTTCCAAATATACCTCAACAGAACTGGCCACTCGTTAGGTATAGGCTCACCATATATCATCGGCTAAAAGAGGGAGAGTGCTAATATAGACAGACAACAGAGGATGCTATTTATAAATGGTTTCTTTATTGGCGCAGGTTATTTATCTATACTTTAACTTGTTATTTTTATTTTGGTGAGCAAAGTATGTCTCAAGTTTAAACAATATGCTACTAAAATTTAGAAGACGATGATAATGAAATTCTGTCCATTAGTACTACCAAAATCATAACCCCTTTGCAATTTAGACGTAATCGGGTAAAATTATAGGTTTTATAAAAATATTCAAGATTTGTAGTCTAAGTGCTTTCTCATACGAGGCTAGGTACTAGAAATTAGTCACTATTTCTATAGAAGTATTAAAACTATACTTACCGTACCTTACCTTAAGGCGACGCATCACAGCGCAACGAACTCAGTTTTACGCGCGACTTATTTAGTCCATATCTCTTTAGAAAGATGTAAGCGAGATGGAATGCTATTAAAATCGATAAGATAGACCAAGATTCACGTACCAGAAACATGAGAAAGTACGATTTTTCAACAAAATCTGTCTTGCTATAATACAAGAAACAGACTTCGGCTGTATGAGTATCATACAAAAACTATTAGAAAGTTAATGTTTTCTTGAAATAAACGAAATAAAATTTATTAAAAGAATTTGAGTCGCAAAGTCTTTTAGTCCAAGATCCCAGTCACCCCAGACTTACGTGATTTTAGGAAAGATGATTTTTTTAGGATCGGTAGTATAACATAAACTTAGAAAGGAATGGAAGGGATGGAGTATCCATACTCGCTAAGCTGAAAGCGGGGCCGTTTTACAGGTAGCAGGTATCAAAGGTGGAAAAAATCATGCTAACTTACGTCAAAGTAGGAAGGCTGGTTTTTACATAATAATATGTCATATATGATATATATAAAACGGCCCCGCTTTCAGCTTAGCGAGTATCCATTCCTTTCTAAGTTTATGTTATACTACCGATCCTAAAAAAACATCTTTCCTAAAATCACGTAAGTCTGGGGTGACTGGGATCTCACCCTATTTTAAAAATTGAGGACTTTCAGGGCTTCATAAAATTTATGTTTAACAAATTTTGACAATTTTATTTCGTTTACATTATGTTAAATATATCAATCTTTAGAAATCGAACCTAAGAAATATAGTTATAGCGTAATTTACATATAGCTGCACATTTAATTAGTATTGGACAAAAAGTTATGAAGGGAGATCTTAAAGACAAACACCATATCCACTATTACCTTAACATTAAATTAACCATAAATTAAATTAACCATAAACACTATATCCACACATATTAACTATTTCTAGACTAGGTCTTCCGCTGGGTACCCTGGAACCGTAACACGGTTTCACGGTTTCGGGAGCTGTAAAGCAACCCGTGAAGAAAAAAAAAAAAAAAGAAAAAAAAAAACCACTAAAAGTAGCATTTTTCGGCATTCGACATTTGAATTTTTAATATATTGAATATACCTATTTGTTTACGCCAGCTTTTGTTAACCTACCTATAGGTCGACTAACAAGGGCTCACATGTATAGGTTGTATTTTTGATACATCGAATATATTTGTTCATGCCAGTTCTAGTTAACCAAACTATAAAAAACGAATCTGTCGCCTAAAGACCATAAAAATCGAATAGAACCTAAAAATACTAAATTCAAATTGGTTTTTTTTATTTCCGTCCCATTTCACAAAATGTCCCATAGTGACAGCTAAGATAGTACACATCAACAAGTTAAGTTTTTTTTTAGAGCCTCGTGTGAGAAAGACCTAATTTTCCATATATCAACATCAAATGTCACTTTGTAGTATTAAGTTAAAGAAAGTGACAAGGGCAATGTCACTTTTAACTTTGTCTAAAAAAAAGTTTATAAAACTTTTGTGTGATACGTATATAAGAATGTAAAAAAATATTAATAAAAGAATGATTTTTTCTAAATTTGTTTTTTTATTAATTTTAACCTTTTTATAATTACTTAGACGTTGAAAAGATTAAGGCAAGATTTTTTTTATAGAGAAGACGACATGTGACCTTGCCACCGCCTGATTAATAAGCATAGGTGGTTGGTCCATGAATGCGCGCGACTGGCAGATCATAATACAGTCCGCCAGTCGCGCCCGTAGAGATGCTTTTTCACGCTTCGCTTGAAGGACCCCAGGTTGTAGGAAGCAGGAAAGACCGACGCAGGGAGTTCGTTCCACGTTTTGACAGCGATATACGAGGCGAGTGTAAAAGGGACAGTTAAGATCTTGGCGAACGTATGCAGATCAAATCGGAAGCGTTATGTCAGGATCGTAGCAAGTGGAAATCCGTGATCTCTGCCTACCCCTCTGGGAAACAGGCGTGACTAACTTTTTAAGGACATCATATTTTGAATTAATAAACAGTACCTAAGGTTCGTTTTTCTAGTCTATTTGTATATATCTTTTAAATATATATCACCACGCCTTTTATCCCAAGAGGGGTAGGCAGAGACAATTGAATGCCATTTGTTACGATCCTGACATACCTCTTTCCCTTCTTTTATATTCATCATACCTTTCATACATGCTCGACGATTGGGTGTTTGTACTTTTAATATTTCTATCGATCATTACATTTTTTATATTCAATAAAAGTACCTACACCTAGGTCGTCCTCTGCCAGCATTTACCTTCACTTCGGCCATGTAAATCTTTTTAGTCAATCTTTCATCCTTCGTTTTTTCAATTTGTCCAAACCAGCGTTAACTAATACTTTCCTTCATTTTAGTCACAACATCATGATTCTCTCCGCATTATTCTCTAATGACATCGTTCCGGATGCGGTCAATACGCTTTATATTACACATTCTACGTGAAGACAATACCTAAGTTGTCAATTAGTATAAGTATTAACAATTTTACATAATAATTAACATTTTAAACCTATTTAGAACTGATAAAACATTTTATAAAACATTATTTAAAAAAATATCTATAAAAAGACATGCAAATTTTGTTTGACCAAATACAGAAATACGAACTTTATATTATACTTCGCCCGTGCGTGGATATTTACGAACAAAATAAAATATACCCTACCCCTCACCCGTACCCCTACTTCTACTCCAACCCTCTACCACTACCATATTATCATCCAATCAGCGATGTAAGGAATTTCTTAGGTAATTTTTTTACACCTTGAGTTACATTATTGGAGTTTTAGTAAGGATCCCTAATTTTTTTTAAAATAGAGTATAGCCTATGTCACTCAGGGTGAATGTAGCTTTCCAATGGTGAAAGAATTTTTGAAATCGGCACAGTAGTTTTTGAGTTTATTCATTACAAACATACACACACACAAAAATACAAATCTTTCCTCTTTATAATATTAGTATAGATTAGTTTTCCACCAACACCCTAAAAATAAACAGGTTCTTTAAATTATCTGTATCAATGAAGAAATTAAAATTGGTTCAGTCTAGACGTAAATGACTGACAAAATATGTCCTTCTTTTACATTAAGGGGCGGTGGTCAAGGTCATGTAGTATCTGTCAAAAATATGGCAAATCTCAGTTAATCCTGGAAACGTGAGTTTATTTATACAACATTTCGTCAGCACACAGTTGATAGTTATTGTTTTAAATTGGATGAGTTCTAAATAAAAACAAACGTAATTTTTTGCTCGTTTTTGCTCGATATTGATAACGGCAACAGGTAGACGCTTGAAATATTCACAAACTATTTAGTTATATAAGTATTCACTTTTTAAAATAAATAATTAAATTAAAATAAAACAAATATTTAAGGGGGGCTCCCATACAAGAAACGTAATTTTTTTGCTCGTTTTTGCTCGATATTGATAACGGCAACAGGTAGACGCTTGAAATATTCACAGAATATTGAGTTAAATATTATTCACTTTAAAAATAAATAATTACATACAACAAATGGGTTTTTTTGCCGTTTTTATAGAGAATTGGTTCCCCTTCGTTTGCGAGTCCGACTCGCACTTGGCCGGTTTTTTATAAACTATCAATAATTTTATGTTTACAAGAGTTACCTAACCCATTATTATGCCAAACTTATAAGTATTTGTAATAAACCTGTTAGATAGGTTAATTAGCATAGGTACCTAACATTTTTGTGTGAATCTAAATTGACAAAGTTTTCGCTGGCGGTTGTTCTGGCAGGCTATCTCTGTTCAATAATCTCATAATTCATATATGTTTGTTACTCAATCACGCCAGAACGGCTGAAAGGATCTTGATGAAAGGCACAGAAATAGATTATATAGTCTGGAATAGCACTTTTTGTCCCGGAAAAATGTATGGTTCCCGAGGCATATTTTTGTTTTTCACGGGATCGACATGATTTTTTGCATAGTGGTAGTTTAGGGCAAAGTTACTCTATGGTTTAGGGGTCAGACTCTGACCGTCAGAGAATGACATATACTACTTTTTATACCGCGAAAGCGGGCGGGGGAGGGGCAAATATTACAGCCACGGGATTATACTTTTTGGATCTATTTCCACGCGGGTGAATTCTTTTGTCTTACACTGACTGAGGATTTAGAATTTTAATAATTTATAATTTATGTTATTTTTGTAAATATATAACGACTGTAACAATTTAATATAAAATACGAAGAAGAACCGAAATCGCGGACAGAAAAGAATCTTGTTAGGTATTTTTTTAAATTTGCTATTGTAGACACCTATTTATATAATTCGCAATTTGAATTAACTAGGTATTTCAGACATAATTGTATTTTTTTAAAGACTATGTAACATTGAAAGCTTTGTAAAACTATAAATGTATTTTTTCTAATTTACTAATAAGTGTATGGATTGTGTTTCTAATTTTATGCAGAATCATTTATTTCAATTATACAATTTGGTTATAAACATAATTTTAAATAAGTAACTAAAACTAATTATAAATAAAACTTGATAAATGAGAAAAAAAATTAAGAAGAAAACAAATAACAAAATATAATGTTGAGTTCCACTAACTTTGCGGCATGGTGCCCAAGACGCTGGCAACGTTGCCTCTTTTTTATGGCGAGACTAATTCGTTTTATTAATTTTGAGGCTATTGATTTATAAATTTTTTTTGCGTCCTCGCTCCACAGTCTCAGTGGCGAAAGCAATAAAATCATAATTTTTGCTTATAGAAGTATACTTTCTATGTTTATTTGATTCCGCCACTGAGGCAGCCGTCCCCGCTCGAATGCTAGAGTCTCGAATATGGGATGGGGCCATAGTGTCAACACAAGTGGCATCCCATACCAATGCTCTCCCGGGTCTCTTTCCGTCATCACGTGAATGATGATGTCGTTGATGTTAGCATGTCTAGGGATATGGCCTGCGCTTTTCAGGCATGAAAGACCGTGAAGTCCGGAGGTATCTACTTGTTTCTATTTGACTTTTTCAAGTGTATCTTGTGCATCTATACGATATAAATATTTTGATTGATTGGTTGTTAGGTTAGGAATTTGAGGATGGGCAGTGGAGGGAAAGTGCTAGCAAATTTTACTCTAAGGTTTCTATCTATCTATCATCACGCCTTTTATCCCGAGAGGGGTATATCAGAGAAAATCTAATGACATTTGCTGCGATTCTGACGTACCTCTTTCGCTTGTTTTATTTTCATCATACCTTTTAAAGATGCTCAATCAATAATTTTTTTACAGCTTTTCTTTGCTTAAATTTTGACGGCCTTTATGTAACAGCAAGACTCAACAATAAAAAAACTATTTTTTTTAACGCTCAAAAAAAATATTTCAATAGAAAACTTGATATGATTTTTTCAACCAATGGCATGCTCCTCCCTCTCCCATCTTGATTCGCGAAATGATTTCATTTTCAACAACAAAAACACACCTACACGCCTTTTATACCAGGGGGTGAGTATATATTTGACGTGACATCTTTCGTGTCGACCGAAAGGCCAAAAACGTTTTGTCCCTACAAGAGCCAGCCAAAGAATGCCCGCTCCGGAATGACCTGCACAAGAATGCCGAGCAAAAATTTGCCCGCACATTGTTGGGCCGGACGTCTCACCTGTAGGTAACTGTGTACTTTTTTTCAGTTGTCCACATTGAATTTCACTTCTTTATCAGAGCCTGTATTAAATATTTGATATTTTTAGAAGAAGAGCGGTGCAAGTTTACGTGCTCTCCGAAGCACGTGGAGTCGATTAAATCCAATTATTTCCGGGATTAAAAGTCTCACTTCGGCCCTTTCTTCTTCTTCTTTTGGCAACAGTGCTGATGTATCGTCGCCTTGTGCAATAGTAAGTATATGCCGATAAATCGGTAGCTAAGATTATCCCGCCGACTGTGATATGTCTTATTAATCACTGACTAATCACCGGATTCCTCATCACGCCATGACGAGAGGCGTACGTCTGCCGCCATGACAGGACGTGGAATCCTTCGGCCCTTTATCTCTGTTTTGTGGCATTGACGTAAATGACAAATAAAATCAGCATCGCGATTCAGCGGGGAAATGCAGCCAGTATTCTTGCTACTATTCAACGCTGACCTGGGTTATTAAAAAATAATATTGTAGGTAAGTAATTGAATGATTATTCTGGACAAGCGACGTAACCTAAAATTCCATGATATCATATACATCAGTGCTTACAATTTAAAAACACCCCCCCCCCCTCCCCGAAATCCGTCAACGACACTTTTTGAAATTGAGAATTTTAAAAGTAGGTAATTACTATCAGTTCAGCTGAGCTGATGAGGTCGAGTCAAGCGAGCTAGGATATTGACCTATCGCAGAAAAGATGTAATAAAAGGTACCTAAAGTCGTACTTTGTGTTTAATTTTTTTTAAATAATGCCCCTCCCCCCCCCCCCTACGGAAAATCCACTCAATAATTTCATACAATTTCTCCACCCTGTTTTACCAGTTTAACAAATACACGAAAATTACTTGTAGAAGGGCTGACCTTCACACACTTCTCCATAACTGATTACGCAACAGAGTGGGTAATATACCGACCGTGTTTGTGTTCATATTTGAATATCATAGATTTATACTAATATTATAAAGAGGTAAAGTTTGTAAGTTTGAATCTAGAGGGCAATTAAACAGTAAAATGTTGTGCCCGTGAGCGTTAGAAAAGCGCTTTCGCAGCTATTATACAGCTAAAGTTTCCACAGTGGACTGTGAATGTGCTGCTATACAGCACTTTTGTGCTACTTAGCCAAGTTACATACGGTTGACCCTGGCTTCGCAGATGTAGATCGTTGGACGTTGGGCTTCACGGAGCCATATCTAGGTATATAGTAGGTATGGTGGATATTGTTACTTTTATGAATGTAGCAGCAGATATTTATTTACTATATCCAACATTTCCGGATATATATAGGTTGTCGATTCAGAATTAATTATTTTTTTCTTAATAATTTGTGATAGATTTCAACAAAAATATAAAAAATTGTGTTTCAGTTTTGATAACGCCATTTTTTTTATGTGTGTTCCCCGATTACTTGAAGACGCCTGGACCGATTTGTTTTAGTGAAAATTTATTTTTTTAAGGATATTATAATAATTTTTCGACATTATCTTACAGACATAATGACGAAAATCGGTTGAGTAGTTTTTCAGAAATTCAGTAATTTGTCTCTGTTTACGGCTGAAAATTATGTATCAGAAAAAAACCTTATTAGCAACGGTTGCTATTGACACGAAGTTGTCAATTTTTGTATCGACGACGGTGCGGTCTAACGGCTAAAGGTAAGATATGGTATGGTGCATCTCAGGATGCAAATGGTTCAAATCCCATCCACAGCAGTAATTTTTTTTTTATTTTCCATATTATTATTTTTTCGTTATTATTTGTCTCTCAGGGCAGCAAAAAGGGAAAAATAAATTTACTTTAAAAAAAAGTGTACTGACTTCAAAAATTTGCACTGAAAAGTAAGAAATAATAAATATTTCGTCGTTTGAAATTGAAGATTTTGAAGACGGTTGGTGCCAAATTAGAAATAACTTAGTTCCCAAATTCACTAATCTAGACAATTCAAAAGGAACCTACTTTGAGTATATATACCAAAGGAGACGTGAAGCGTGTAAATCACCGATCATTTTTTTCTGCCACTTTTGGCGGGGGGGGGAGGTAAACGTCTAGCCCCTGTACCACTGTATTTTTCTGTCGTTTTATTGTCGCAACGGATTTTACGTTATATGATGATTATGTTAAAATACAAACATAATAATTATAATTAATGATTGGAAACACTAAGTTTGCCGCCCTAGATCGCCTTTCCCGTAACATTACAATTAACTATTTTGCTAGAGCTCTGTCTCGCGACACAAAACGATACCAACGAAATCTAAGGTAACTTATTACTGCATGATTACTGCGCACAGTTCAACTGGTCAAAGGGGAAAAAATTGGCCCCTCCCTCCATAGACTTAGTACTCTATGGGAACCTACGATCATCAGTACAAACATAGATAATATTGAACAGATCTTTATCTTCTTAGATGTTTATTACTTTTTATCCTAATTTGGCACCAACCGTTTTCAAATTCTGCGACGAAATATTTATTATTTCTTACTTTTCAGTGCAAATTTTTGAAGTCGGTACACTTTTTTTTTAAAAGTAATTTTACAAAATTAGGTACATTATATACGTCTTATTTAAAAAGTTCCTAATTTATTAGGTATTGTGTATAAACAAATGTACCATTTATATTATTCGCATTGTACTGGGTCATAAAGCGAACAAATCTTTATAACTAGGTACCTAATAAAATACCTCGTATCTTTCCAATCGTGCTCTATGGTTCCGTTGTTATTTACACTTATTTACGAAGTTCATGGTGGCTTTATACTCAATATTATGGACGGATTATAAGTTACGTAATTTTTTTCCATGGGTGGCTCTCAGATCCTTACGTGAAGAAGTGACATTCTAAGTGACAGTCCATTAAGTGCAGCAACAGGTTTGCCACCTATTCTGTTTAGTATGGAAAACTGGCAAAAAGTGGACACTATTACCTAAAAACCTTAGAGTAAGCAAGGGTGGCTCTTGGATTACATATTTCGGGGCTATTCAGACGAGTTTTTTTTAATGTTCAGAAAAAAAAAACAATAAAAAAATTATATCATTTCAACCAATGTAAGCAGTTTGACGGGGGCAGGCATGACATGGCATTAAAAAAATCAGAATAATTAGTGACACTTAACACATAATATAAAATTGGCCAACTTTTTATAGCATCTCACAATTTGAACATCATATTTGCATTCTAGGTTGCGATGCTGCATGTGCACAAAACCACTTATAACGAAATACTAAGATTACCAAGAATTAGCGTTCCAAATAAGAGTCAAGGTCGTGTAGGTACATAATCTTGAGACGCAAATCAATATCCTAGACTAGATATGTCAGTTTTCACTCTAATAAAACATGAAATTTTTGTCTAGAAGTATTACAGCTGGTCCGGTATCTCACAGAAAATTTTCGGTCAGGCCGCCGCATGATCGAGATTGAAGACAGGCCACACATTAGCAATGTAAATCATACGACCTAGACACCACAAATACAACGATTTGAAAACGGATGGTGGGCCGCGCGTACAAGAATTGGACGTGTCTGTGGTCGATTTCGGTGGACCGAGATTGTCTTTTAGCGCCCTTTGGTCCCCTTCCAATAATTTATAATTCAGTTTCTGGTAATAAACACAAATATACTAGTAGTTATTTCGTTCGTGGGTTATGATTGGATTTTGGCGGCCGCTCCTGTGAAAGGAACGGAGAAAACGTTTTAAAATTTAACATGTTTTTGTGGACTCCCATCCTGAATATTTTCAAAAACGTAGTGAAGTTATTCAGAGGTAAACTATAGCTAAAATAATGAATTTATTATACGAACCTCCTTACATAAATATACTTCTCTTATGTATATTATCTATATTAATAATTTCGTTGAGACTTGATTCAAACGCATACCAAATTGTTAAGAAAAAAATTTAATCAATTCTGGGTTAGGAACATAATATGTCCGCAAAATTCGTATAATCGCGTAATTTCAATAAAATTTTGTCAGAAGCAATTTTCAAAGAAAAGAGTGGGTATTGCAATGGGTAACGTTTGTTTGAGCCATGAACTTTATAACTCAGGACAACTCCAAAGTCAGGTCGTTTTATATAATTATCCAATTCAAATAATACATAAAACGTAAAGAGCGAAGCCGGGTTTGTATCTAGTACTCTATAATAATGAATAAAACTCACCATAATTTTAAAACCTATATGATTTGACATGGTGAAAAACTACGTCCATATGTATCCCTTTTTTCAAACTTCGTAATAGTTCAAATGTTAGATATACTACCGCTGACTAATTCTTTCCTAAATCATTTTGTTATATCTCTGACGGATTAGACAGCATACGCCATTAAAACTCATCAGGTCTAACTTTTTCCCAACTTGATTCACTTATACTGTTAATACTAAGCTCCTAAACATGATAGGTCCATGTTTAATACTCGTAAACCTTCCCGGTGAATCAACCTATCTTATCCTGAAAACTGAAACAGAATCCGTTCAGTGGTTTTGCGTGAAAAGGTCACAGACAGACAGACGCGGCGGAAGATTTGGTTTTAAAATATGTAGAGATTCCGTCATTATAATAATATTGTTATTGTTGTGCATTTTTTTTATAACTTTGATAGGTTTCTAGGATCTACCTTGGTTTTTCCTTGTAACCTTTGAATGACGTTTTTCAGACATGCAAGCGTCATACTAGTCTTTCGTCGTAAAACGAGATAAAAATAAATTACTTAATTTGTAAATTACATTCATATTTACATATTTTACCTCAAAATATGGTGGCCCAGTGGTTAAGACGTCTGGTATTAACTAGGCGAATTACGGTTTGATCCCGGCCATGAACCAATGGCTTTTATAATTAAAAACTTATCTAAGTACCATATCCGACAAACCACACTTAAGGGTCCTTACTGGGAATTTTTCTGGGATAAACTATTCCCAATTTCTCTGTAAATAATCCACCTGTGTCACTGTAATTTACCATATAGTTACTTATTGAATATATCTAAGTGAAATAGCTGTTATTTTTTCAATGGGTTTTATTGAATAAGAAATATGGGTAGTTTAACTTTGCCCCTGCTGTCTCTTTCATAATCTATCACAAAACTCTAAATTTTTTTAAAAGCGCTGTTATACCATTACCCTTCAATTATATATGTCGAATTATTTGGTAGCTTATTGAAAATTTAAAATAATAATTATTTTATTATTTTTGCCAAATTAAAAAATCATAAAATTTTTTTTTTTTTGAATTTTCAATAAGCTACAAAAAAAAAGCGATGTATATAATTAAAGAATAATGGTATAAGAGCGCTTTAAAAAAAATTTAGAGTTTTGTAATAGATTATGAAAGAGACAGAAGGGGCAGAATAATCCTTTATTCTACCACCCATATTTCCTATTAAACAAAACCAATTGAAAAAATAACGACTATTTCACTTAGATATATTGAATAAGTAACTATATGCTAAATTACATTGACACAGGTGGAGTATTTACAAAGAAATTGGGAATAGTAATATCTCCATACAAATTCCCAGTATAGGACCCTTAAGGTGCCAACTCAATCGTCCAATCGCCGGCGCGCCACCATACCTGTGACCATACGGTCCACCTAAATCGACCACAGACGTTGTATTTGTGGTTGATTTCGATGGCCGGAACGATCTATCACACACACACATACACACTCCTTTCTTTAATCGAATCTTGTGTGTCTGTGTGAGTGATTAAATTGCATGTGATCTAGATCGTATGATTTACAACGCTAATGTGTGGCCTGTGTTCAATCTCGATCATACGGCGGCCGGACCGTCGGTGAGATACCGGACCAGTGTGTGGGCTACTTTAGAGGTTTTTCCATCTAAATTTATATACCTCAACAGAACTGGCTTTGGTTTGATTTTGAAAATTTTCTTATATTTGCACTTTACAATTCGCAACAAGAGGTAAATGCTAGAACATTCTACTACCTACAAAAAGCCATTTCGCTAAAAACATATTCAGTCTAAAAATAAATAACAATGACACAAATAATAAAACATATTTCTTCTTACTCAGGCAGTAGAAGGAAATTATTTTTGATATTTTTCTATCTATCTATCTATCTATCATCACGCCTTTCATCCCAAGAGGGGTAGGCAGAGACAATCGAATGCCATTATATTCATCATACCTTTCATACATGCTCGGCGATTGTGTGTACTTTTAATATTTCCATCGATCAACATATTTTTTATATGTTCAATAAAAATACATCTAGGTCGTCCTCTGCCAGCATTTCCTTTCACTTCAGCCATATAAACCTTTTTAGTCAATCTTTCATCCTTCATTCTTTCAACGTGTCCAAACCAGCGTAAACTACTTTTCTTCATTTTACTCACAACATCATCCTATACACCGCATTCTTCTCTAATGTCATCATTCCGGATGCGGTCAATACGTTTTCTATCACACATTCTACGTAAAGACCGCATTTCCACTGCATTTATCTTACTTTCATGCCTCTTATTCCATACCCAAGTCTCGCTTCCATAAGTAAGTGATGGAACTAAAACAGCATTGTGTATGTTCATTTAATATTTTTTATTATTTCAATTTAATAAATGTTCAAATTGTCTCCCTTATTGAGATTAACACATTTCCAATACACAAACCGCATCCGGAACGATGCCAATAGAGAAAAATGCGGAGTGAAAGATGATGTTCTAAAATGAAGAAAAGTAGTTGACGCTGGTTTGGACACGTTGAAAGAATGATGAATGAAAGATTGACTAAAAAGGTTTATTTGGCTGAAGTGAAAGGAAATGCTGACCTAGGTTAAATATTGATCGAAGGCAATATTAAAAGTACACACAATCGCCGAGCACGTATGAAAGGTATGATGAATATAAAAGAAGCGAAAGAGGTATGTCAGGATCGTAGCAAATGGCATTCGATTGTCTCTGCCTACCTCTCTTGGCATAAAAGGCGTGATGATAGATAGGTAGATAAATAGAATTATAAAAAAAATATTTTGTAGGTGTAGGTATGTTACTCGCTGCTGCGCCAGCTCTGGGTAAAACCAGAGCGAGATGGGGCCTTACGGCCACCCGGCGGCGGGTCGCGGAAGAATGCTAACGCGTCCCCGTGGCCCGCCGACTAACCGGCGAGATGGAGTACCGTGGGGTTTTAGTGGGTTAAAGTCCCACATAACCCGTTCCCTCACCCCCGAGGGCGCGGGTATGCATGATGCATTTCCTCACGTAAAAAAAAAAAAAAAAAAAAAAGGTGTAGGTATGTGCATACTTTTGACTGCGACTTCTTTCGCATCGACTCGAAAGCCAAAAACGACGGGACAGCCTCAATGGCCAGCGAAGTAATGTCCTACAATGTCTGGGCAAATCTGTGTACTGTATAGAAAAAGAGGCTTTTCCTTCTAAATATACACCTACCTCAACCAGGCCACTCAATAGGTATAGCCTCATAAATACCATCGGCGAAAAGAGGGAGACTTGGTATTCTTCACGCTTCTTCTTACAGCTCCCGGGAACCGTCGCCGGCCCCAGGGTACCCAGTGGAAGACAAAGTCTTCCTCATTTAGCCAAAGATTTTATTGAGGCTATACCTAACGAGTGGCCAGCTCTGTTGAGGTATAGATGGAAAAGCCTCTTTGTACGGTTTGTCGGATAATGTACATAGATTTTTTATTATAAAAAATCCATTGGTACATAGACATGGTAGACTTGGTCTTCCGCTGGGTATCCTGATACCGTATAACACGACTACCCGTGAAGAAAAAAATTACGAAGTATTTAAAAATTATACATGAAAAATTAGTTAAAAATGTCTAAAATCATCAATGTCACATTTAATTTTAGTCAAACCTAAGCAAAAAACAAGGTCATTAAGGTTCAATGTCGTTTGGTACTGGTTATATTATATGACTTTTAAATATTTATTATAATTTTTTTTCCTTTAATTTATTTAAAATATGGATAAATGAATAGTTCTATTATGTAATGCCTAAGCATTTTGTAGGCAAAAAAACTTGTAGTGTCGGTACGTCCGTCTGTATATATTTTTTCAATTTTTTTTTTGTTTTACTCTGATCCAGACCTGAAATCATAGGTTCCCAACGGGGGCGGTACCGCCCCCTAGTGGATGCTGGACCTTTTCGTGGGGCGGTAGCGGGTCCAAAGGCAAATGGGGGCAAATGTTTTTGTATTTTTAATTAATTAATGCAATTTTTTTTATTGTAATGGGGGAACGCTCAATTTTCTTATTTTTTTCTTTAATGGAAATCTCTTTTATGATAACCTGATGTGTTAGTATAGTCAAATCTTTTTGGCCATCAAATTGTCTTTTCCTTTGGTAAGCATAATTTTAGGACCAGAACAATAAGTGTGGATCTCTTAGAAATAAAGTTGACTTTGAAAAGTGACAGTATCGTTTGAAATCTTACAAAAATTGGGTCACATTTTTTAAATTACTAATAATATGTCCAGTTTCGACCTAGAGGCTTCTAACATTTCGTAATTCGTTTAGCAACGCGTTTCTTGATTCTTGAGATGTCGAATTCAGTGGCGATTTAAGCACACGCTGGTAGAGACGTGTTTTGAAAGTTCTAAAATATATTATTTTATTTTAATCCTTTTTAAACATCGGATTTTAGTATTGTGTCTTAATTTGTGATCAGTGTATTAGAAAACAAAGGTATTTAATATATTAGACATATCATATCATCTCCCATTTTCAAATCCCATAGAAAAAAACACTATCAGTTTTTCCCGAATATCCGGGAATTTCCAACTTTTCTTTCCTTATAAACTTTATTCAAACTATTACGAACAGTTGAGTAAAATAATTAGCCAAATCGGTCCAGCCGTGATCGTCTGCATGTATTTCTTAGTACCTACCTAAAATAACCAAGTAAATGAAGACCGTTTCGAAATTCAGGAATATAAAATGGGTTATGTTTCATTACGCTATGTTGTGAAGACTGGGTTGACAGTATTGATTTTAGAGAAGTTTTAGTCACACGATAGAACTACCTACTGAAAATGCCTGAAAAATATTTTACACAATTATATAATTCTATCTCTGATAGATTAGACAGCATACGCCATGAAAACTCGCTGGGGCCTACTTTTTAGTTTATATCAATTATATCAAATCAAATGTTTTATTTGCAAGAATACAATATAGATCTTAAAATTATGGTGAGTATGGATATGTATTTAACTTGCAAGCCGGTGTGCAAACATGTTAATGCTCAGCTCCTAAACATGATAGGTCCAAGTTTAATACTCGTAAACCTTCCCGGTGAACCAAATCAGTAGTTTTTGCGTGAAAAGGGCACAGACAGACAGACGCTGCGACATTTGCAGAACTAATAAAATACATATTTTTTAAACAGTTTTAACCACAGAACTTGTTTTAACTATAAAAATACATGCAAAATTTGTTTACCAAATAACTTTAAAGTGATTGCCTTTAATTAAGCACTACCTACACAAAATGTATACAAATCTAATTTAACAATAGTTTAAGAACATTAACGCTTAGTTCTGGCAAAAATACCCTACCAATTTTAGTAAAACGAGTTTTAAAGAAACACACGCCATATCACCTTAACCCTAACGAAATATATACAGCCTTGAATATCAATGTAGACATATTAAGACACTTCAAAATATATGCGAAGGTTTTATTTAATGAATGAGTAACCGACATTTTGGAAAAAGTTAAAATATTACTTTTTCTGACCTTGTTTGTGTAAGCTAGAATTAATATTGCGATATAAAGCTGTTGGTTCGTAAAGGTATGTTTTTTAAATATATAATTTATTTCAAAGAATTTGTATGGGGATAAACTATTCCCAATTTCTCTGTAAATAATCCACCTGTGTCACTGTAATTTAGCATATAGTTACTTATTCAATATATCTAAGTGAAATAGCCGTTATTTTTTCAATTGGTTTTATTGAATAGGAAATATGGGTGGTAAAATAAAGGATTATTTTGCCCCTGTGTTCTCTTTCATAATCTAACACAAAGCTCTTAATTTTTTATCGGGGGCAAAGTTTAACCACCCATATTTCCTACACAATAAAACCCATTGAAAAAATAACAGCTATTTCACTTAGATATTATTAATATGATCTATGTTATTCTATCATTTAAGTTTTTTCGTTTAAAAAAAAATACTTCTGCTTAATATATATATATTGAATAAGTAACTATATGCTAAATTTCAGTGACAGTACAGGTGGATAATTTACAGAAAAATTGGGAATAGTTCATCTCAGAAAAATTATGGATATAGGAGCCCTAATTTGAATAATTTTGTTTTCTATGCAGTAGTTTTTTGGGATTCCGTAAAAGGCTGTCCGTCCGTCTGTCTGTCACAGGGCTGTATCTTTTGAACCGTAATAGTTAGACTCTTCAAATTTTCAAAGAATGTTTACCACTATGGCCGCCATAACAAAAAATAATAAAAATTAAATTACAATTACAAGAAACGTGTTTTATTCGGCGTTCTTTTAATGGCAATACATACAAACTTCTAACTAGTATAACTATAAAACAACAAATAATAAAAACCGACCAAGTGTGAGTCGGCCTCGCGCTAATTTGTGCCTACGCCATACAGAGGGTTTTTTTAATAATATCAAAGTTTTTCCGACAAACGACAATGTTAATTCTTAACTCATTTACTAGTAGTGCCATGGAGCACATTATAAGGGCCGTGGTACTATTTTAATCACAAAAGACAAGTAATACCTAGAAAACAAAAATATTCAAATTAGTTGTTATGGTTGTTACTTTACATCAAGGTACCGAATTTGCATAACAAAACAATATTTATCCTTATTTGTTCTTGAAAACAAACCAGGAAGGAAATGACCTCACCCATGATGTTTGTATAGTGTTTTTTTGACCTGTCTTATTTGGTACTTTGCATGTCTTTTTATAATAAAATTTTTAATCCATAATTTTTCTGGAATAAACTATTCCCAATTTCTCTGTAAATAATCCCCCTGTGTCACTGTAATTTAGCATATAGTTACTTATTCAATATATCTAAATGTAATAGCTGTTATTTTTTCCATAGGTTTTATTGATTGAATATGGGTGTTTAAACTTGGCCCCCTTTTCTATTTCATAATCTATAAAAAGAATTAAGAGCTTTGTGATAGATTATGAATTATGAAAAAGAAAACAGGAGCAAAATAATCCTTTATTTTACCACCTTACCACCTTACCACCTTACCACCCATATTTCCTAATCAATAAAAGCAATAAAAAAAATAACGACTATTTCACATACCTAGATTATATTGAATAAAAACTATATGCTAAATTACAGTGACACAGGTGGATTATTTACAAAGAAATTGGGAATAGTTTATCCCTATACAAATTATGGATTATGGATATAGGAGCCTTAAAAAATTTTATTATTAGTTCTGAAAATGTAAAATAGGTTAATTATTATTTAATATAACGTCTTTTATGAATTTTAAATGACAAACTTATTTAAAAATGTTTGTTTACCAAATAAGAGAAGTCCAAAAAATACACTTTTTATCTTTGGTAGATATTTATCCAATTTTACACCATCTCTAAATAATATAAAGCAATGTCCCTCGCCGCGTCTGTGCGTCTGTGCCTTTTTAACCGACTTCGAAAAAAAGTAGGAGAAGATTCTCAATTCGGACCGTATTTTTCCATCTTTTTTTTTTAATTTGCGTTAATATTTTTGTCTCAGGGCAACAAAATCACTTAAAAGGGATAAAAAAAAATTTAAAAAACTTTATACCGACTTCAAAAATTGTGCACTGAAAAGTAACGGAAAGTAGGTACCTATATAAACGATAAGTAGATATCCTTCACCTTTTATATCCCGCTATAATGACATACGTTTTAATAATTAAATCTAGGTTTAGTGGCTGCAATGGCCTAGTTCTTTATGAAGTTTATAGCGTCCGTGGCCCAGTGGTAAAGTGACGCGGAGGTTCGAATCCCATAGCAGCCATGTACCAATGGATTTTTTATAATCCGATAAAGCTTGCGAGGCTTTTTCATCTCAACTTAATATACCTCAATAGAACTGATAGCTCGATTTCAATATATCATCACGCCTTTCAGCCCAGGGTAGGCAGAGGCAATTAATGTCATTTGCTACGATCCTGACATACCCCTTTCGCTTCTTTTATATTCATCTTATCTTTCATACATGCTCGGCGATTGTGTGTACTTTTAATATTGCCTTCGATCAATACATTTTTTATATGTTCAATAAAAGTACACGTAGGTCGTCCTTTGCCAGCATTTCCTTTCACTTCAGCCATATAAACCTTTTTAGTCAATCTTTCATCCTTCATTCTTTAATCACATATCAATTTCAATAAAATTCTCGCTACAAGTCAAGATAGCAAGCCTATTCTATTGAATTTTTTTTTTCAAAATGACTCCATCAGGATATTGATGATTCCGCCAATGTAAAGTATTATAGACGTAACAATAAGCCGATAATCGGTAGGTAGGATGCTCCCGCCGACACAGCGTGGACGGGAATTCCCCATCATGTCTCCGCGGGCGCGAAGCCGATTTAATTAAGTTTTTTTTTATTGAATGGCAATTGTACTAATATAAGTACATTTCTGCCAGTGTCACGTCGTTATTCAGTTACATACAACTGTCGAAATTTAGAATTGATAGTTTCAGGAATCTATACTAATATTATAAAGAGAAAGATTTGTATTTTTGTATGTTTGTGTATATTTTTGAATGTTTGTATGTTTGTAATGAATAAACTCAAAAACTACTGTGCCGATTTCAAGAATTCTTTGCCCATTGGAAAACTACATTCACCCTGAGTGAAATACGCTATATTCTATTTTCAAAAATATTAGGGATCCTTACTAAAACTCCAATATTGTAACCCAAGGTGTAAAAAAATGACCTAAGAAATTCCTTACATCGCGTGCGCTGCGAAAACTATTGATGATAGAACAAAATAATGTACTACGACTTTGCAGAACACATCATTATCTACAAAAAGTGTCGCGATAGCATATGTCTAACTATTATAGTTAAGTCACTATAAGTGTTCTTTATTTTAAAAATTTAATTACAAAGCCGCCGCTAGAAAAGGCTCTTTATTTGTACCTTGCTATTAATCCTTATAGGGGTAGGGGTAGGTATAGGGTATATTTTATTTTGTTCGTAAATATCCACGGGCAAAGCCGGGGGCGGAATGCTAGTCTGAAATAAATATACAATACTACTTCTATTTACAATTAAATTAATTAAAACTATTTACATACACATAGATAAAATAAAATATTCAACATTAAATTAAATAATTCATGACTGAATACAACTTACAAAATGTTTAATTAACTTTTTCAGAAGCAACAATGAGTGCAGACGACATAGAGAGTCTCCCAGACCGCGTCGCTGCGACATATTCTAACCGAACAATCTTTGTTACGGGAGGGACTGGCTTTATGGGAAAAGTACTTGTCGAGAAGTTACTAAGGTAAATTTACTTCTTTGATTATGGCTCCACCAATGTTAATATATGATTTGCCTATGTCAAGTATTATAGCCTTTATAGTAGTTGTAGTCGTCCAAAAAGAAATAATCCCGTGGCTGTAGTTTGCCCCTCCCATAAACTACCACAATGCAAAAAAACATGTTGATCCCGTGAAAAACAAAACCAAATCAATCCCACGGGAACCATACATTTTTCCGGGATAAAAAGTAGCCATGTGCTATTCCAGACTATAATCTATCTCTGTGCCTTTCATCTACATCCGTTCCGTCGTTCTGGCGTGATTGAATAACAAACATACATCCATACAAACTTTCGTGTTTATGATATTAGTGGGTACCTATCTAAGATGTTCCCGCTGACTGTGATATGCCATCACAGCGCGGACGGGATTAAACTGGATTCTACAACATGTCACGAAAAAGATGTGTGAGATGCTACTGCGCTGGTATGGCTATCACTCGTTAATAAGCTGGCAGAGAACGACCTAGGTGTACTTTTATTAAACATATAAAAAAAAATTGATAGAAGGCAATATTAAAAGTACACACAATCGCCGAGCATGTATGAAAGGTATGATACTTTTTCCCCGCCTCTCATTTCCATGTGAACTTTTTCTACCCGCGCAAAACCGGGCAGCGCTAATAGTTAAATTTTTCAGTAGCTTATATTTGTTTATCATAATTAATCACAACACAATGCCAGAGCGAACTAATTAGCAATTTGAAAGGTGCAGAAACTCAACAATGTTCTTATTTGCTTCTGTTGGTATTTGCCCAACAAACCGTACGAAAATTTTACAAAAATCAACAGCAACGATCTCGCAATTTCTAACTACAAGAACATTACTCAATATATGAAAGATAAGATGAATATAAAAGAAGCGAAAGAGGTATGTCAGGATCGTAGCAAATGGCATTAGATTGCCTCTGCCTACCCCTCTTGGGACAAAAAGCGTGATGATAGATAGAAATAGATTATGTTTATAAGGGGTAATAGAATACATTGCTTAAGGCCCTCACTGCTTGTGCAAAAAAATCAGTAGAGGGGGTGAGGCGGAGTGATGCAAGCTTCGATTTGCGGGGAGATGCGGCGCGCCTACTATGAACATACCGAGACCGCGACATCACAATCTAGGAACATAGGAATAATCGGACTGAAATAATTAATTTTCGTTTTGCCAGCGACTTAGCATGTATGAGTTTTAACTGTGCCTAATAATAGTAATGTTTTACATCCAATGCGTAAGTGTAATATAAGTTAATCATTCTCTAAAATTATACCGCTGCCGCTGCCTTTTTGTAGACCAATTCTTATCAATAACTCTGAAACTCGAAAGTCGCGTCCTTGGAGACTTTTGCTCAGAATTACGAAACGAATCTATTCTCAAAATTGCGTGAAATTTGACCGAAAGTCATTTCCATATAAAAATTTCTTTAATTTGTACTTTTATTTATACCCACCTAATTATTATAGGTGCCTAACTATAAAAGAAACTAGAAATTGCGTAATCGACACTGCTTTGCCACACGGCATCAAAGGACTTAGCGACTATCTTTTTACATTCACAGGATGTTTCTTGTGTTTATTATTGTTACAGTAAAAATATTTCAAACATCTGTGTTGAATTATAGATAGTTATAAGGTTTTTATCAAGTATTTACTCAATAAAAAGGTTCAGTTTGTGTCTGAAGTTGTTTGTTCGAAAGGAATAGGTATAAAAACTTATTCCATTGTAATGATGTTACATCTAGAACAATTATTATAACCAATGTGTGAATTTAAAATCACTATTTCATTTTGTTTATTTATACTTTAGAAGCTTTATTTTTATCACAATCACAAGCCAATAAACACTGCCTCTTCTTCAAACGTCCTATTTTGTTTAGAGTAGTAAGTAAACTGTGGATTTCGAGTGCGTGGCCAATAGTACCAATTCTATTTTATTCAGAGATAATTTAAGAAGAAATAAAATATCAAATAAAGTAATATAATTTAAAATAAACATTGTATTTCAGTGTGTTATTTTATTAGAATCAGAAAATATTATAAAAACTAGTACATAATAATTATCGGTATTATGGAAGATATATACCGGAATATTGATAATCAGAATATTGAGATTATTACATGCCCTTACTAGTGTAGGTAGATACATCCTACTAAAAATATTTTTTCATTGGTCTATAAAACTTTGTGAGGGAGACAAATATCAAACACGCTGTATTCATAAAATGATGCACGCGCGAACATATCCCGCGCGACTATTTCGCGTCACAGCCGTTGACTTGAGACGTCTAGAAAGTGCACGTTCCTCTCATATCGTGTAAATTTGTTGATAAAATCTCGTTACACAATTTATTTTTATTTTGTATTTTTTTGTGATTATATTATAGTTTATTTTATTAAGTATTAACTAATAAGTAGTAATTTATAGTTTAGTGTAAATAATGGGTAATAAAAGGAATAAAGAACTACGTAAGATTTATTAGAAAACGACGTAAGAAGAATATAAAAAAACATACTTTTGACTCTGAGTAAGTATAATATTTGAAATTATAATACAAAATCCTTATTATTCAATATCTTCAATCAATGTAAAAGGAAAAGATGGAGTAATACAACCGCTCAGCGTGCCTGCCACGTAGCATACGCTCTGCCTATACACTACTCTTCATCCCGGTCTTGTGTTCCTCTTTTCTTATTTTGTATTAGCACTACGGCCGAATACTACAAAACAGTGAGAGTACAGAAATGAAGCTTACGTATGTACATAACCTTTTATACTTACACTCGGCCACAGTAAATATATCTAAACAGTACCGAAACATATGGTAGTCTATCAAAAACTTAGTAGGTATAAAGTTACCTATTTACATAGGCAAAACCGGGTAAAAGCCTAGTCCATCAAGACCTAAGTAGGTATAAAGTCAGATATTTACACAGGCAAAGCCGAGACATAGGGTAGTCTATGAAAAACTAAGTAGGTATAAGTTACTTATTTACATAGGCAAAGCCGGGAAAAGCCTAGTCCATCAAAACCTCAGTAGATATAAAGTCAGACATGTACACAGGCAAAACCGAGACATATGGTAATCTATCAAAAACTAAGTAGGTATAAAGTTACCTATTTACACAGGCAAAGCCGGGTAAAAGCCTAGTCCATTAAGACCTAAGTAGGTATAAAGGCAGACATTTACACAGGCAAAACCGAGACATATGGTAGTCTATCAAAAACTAAGTAGGTATAAAGTTACCTATTTACACAGGCAAAGCCGGGTAAAAGCCTAGTCCATTAAGACCTAAGTAGGTATAAAGTCAGATATTTACACAGGCAAAACCGAGACATATGGTAGTTTATTAAAAACTAAGTAGTATTAGTATGTATAGAAAGCCCGCTGTTTCTAATAAGATAGCTAGAGCGGGATAGTGGTAGACGTTTAAGTTCGGGTGTGAAAGGGACAGACAATAGGATTACGAGAAAAAACATCGCTAATTTATAATCAGGCGAGTTCACCAGAGCGTCCGGGACACGTCCGCTGCCGGCGGTATCTGTCCGCCATCTGCCGATATTTACGGAATTTCGGGCTTTTCAATTAATTAAAAAATAAACACGCTATTAATTTGCCATTTTTTAAGCAATGTCTTTAGTACATTGATTTTCCTACAATATAGTTTTTTTTTAACGTTAGTTGTCGCTCAAAATATTGAGAATTTTGAGAGCAAAAATTATTTTCGAGCTGTAACTTGCGATTTTTTTTTTAAAGATACTACAAAGATTTAATAATATTTTATTATTTATATATTTTCTTTATATATTTCACTATTCACAAATTTTTTTTCGGACTTGTAAAATGGCTTGATATGTCCACATTTAGCGACAAAAAAATAGACGTTTCAGAGAAAATGTACGGAGACGTCGCCTTAACATTATTACTTTTGCAAGAGTAGCGCATAGCGCAATACCTCGGGGCAAACTCTATCTCGTCATCTTTAAATTTATGAGAGTTAATACAACAGAGAATAGACTAAAACATTTATTTCACGGGTTAGCTTACAGAAAGGGTACTCAGCGGAAGATCAAGTCTCCCTCGTTTAGCCGATGGTATTTGTGAGGCTATACCTAGATGGAAAAGCCTCTGTGGTTTCCCATTGATACATGGCGGGATCCGGGATCGAACCCGTTGTCTGACATCTTAAATTTCTAAATCTTTAATTAAAATATTATTCAATTTAATATTAATAGAAAAGTATTCTTATAATAATAGAATTCCTACGCTAATATATTAAAATATTAGATAGATACCTACGTTTCACCTTCCAAGCTGATTTTTTGCATTGAAAAATTATGTAAAACGAAGAAAAGTAGTTTAAGCTTGTTTGGACACGTTGAAAGGATGAAAGATTGACTAAAAACATTTATATGGCTGAATTGAAAGGAAATGCTGGCACTAAAACTGAACTATTTCTACCCGCGCAAAACCGGGCAGCGCTAATAGTTAAATTTTTCAGTAGCTTATATTTGTTTATCATAATTAATCACAACACAATGCCAGAGCGAACTAATTAGCAATTTGAAAGGTGCAGAAACTCAACAAAAGACAAATATTATGTTCTTATTTGCTTCTGTTCGTATTTGCCCAACAAACCGTACGAAAACTTTACAAAAATCAACAGCAACGATCTCGCAATTTCTAACTACAAGAACATTACTCAAGTAAGAAGTAAATAATTGTTTTATTAAGTAAATCTGTTAAACAATGCTACGCAAGAATCTTGTGCAAATAACAAGAATGATGATTGCAAAAGAAAGGCAATGAAAACAATAAAATAAACAAAGAAAAACATATAAGGGCCCTATCCCCATAATTTGTATGGAGATATTACTATTCCCAATTTCTCTGTAAATGTGTGTCACTGGAATTTAGCATATAGTTACTTATTCAATATCTAAGTGAAATAGTCGTTATTTTTTTCAATTAGTTATATTGAATAGGAAATATCGACGGAAATATTAAAAGTACACACAATCGCCGAGCATGTATGAAAGGTATGATGAATATAAAAGAAACGAAAGGTATGTCAGGATCGTAACAAATGGCATTCGATTCCTACCCCTCTTGGGATAAAAAGCGTGATGATAGATAGATAGATAGATGCATACATATATCTGTTTGTAGTGTCAATAGCAAAACTTAGCTGTGTATTTAATAAAAGTTGCGATTACACAATAAGAGCAAACCATTCATTTGACACTTAGTAAATAGGTTTAGTCAATTTGCAAAAAGACATTGCGAACTGAGTAAAGACATCTCTCAAACAAAAATAAGTGGTTGACTAATCTCGTTGCGGCACTGGTTGTCGTAAAATTTTAACATATTTCGTAATGAGTTTACAACAATTTGAATACCTACATAAATACGCTTATAACTACTTATCTATTAGAGATAGATGTATGCTACAGCGGACTTATTTGTAGATAATTTTATTCTACACAATTCCTTCCTACATCATTTTGTTATATCTCTGACGGATTAGACAGCATACGCCATGAAAACTCGCTGAGGCTACCTTTTTTCCCGACTTGATTCACTTATACTGTTAATGCTCAGCTCCTAAGCATGATAGGTCCATGTTTAAGAGCGTTTAAGAGTAAATACTTTTATATCAAAAACTGTACTATTTGAACAGTATAATTTCCATGAAGCACTAGAAGAAATTACCTTGTTTAAGAAAACTTTTAAATTAATAAAGATTTTTTGAATTATAACAAGATACTTAATTGAGACGGCTTTTCTCAATTTCGCTTTCATCATCAAGTTTGAATCTTCTAATATCTGAAATCTACGATCTTTCCTTACTCGTAGTCTGAAATCACTTGCCGATCTCACAATAAAAAAATATTATTAGACTATAAATAGCCTCAGGAAAATAGTTATCAATAAATATATTAATATTTTATTATTGTAATAGAACAACATCACAATTTTATTATCTTTGTAATATTTTTTAAATATTTTTAAATCAGCGCGTGATGTGTTTTTTTTTTTAAATTAAACCTTTTCATACTGGGGACCAAAATTGGTTAGTCCAGTCCGACTATAATGACAGAAAATACACATTATTTACGCACACAAACACATGCAGTCCATGCAGGTGGACATAAAAAAAACTCACAAACAGAAGGCACTTATTTAATTTACTTTACACCTTCATGCCCCTTTATAGCTTACGGTGTGGCCAGAGACACAGAACAGCCCCCTTTAGTACGAACGCTAGTATTCTATTCTTTCGCAACGCTAAAACATAATATGTATGCAGAAACTTATAATCAAATATTAATAATTATATGAAATGCATACAACCGGGCATAACCTCACAAACTTAACTGATCGACCAAAACCTTCGCCATTTTTTTCAGCGTATCTACAGAGTTTGGGCAGCCGCTAACTTTAGACGCTAATTGAAGACAAAATAACGTAATTACGCTTCGTTTTCTACAAGGAGTTTATACTTCAAGAAGATTGTATACAATGGGTATATAAACTCCTTGGTGTCGTTAGAATGAATGACAGTTTAGTTAGGTCACGTGGTTGTATTTCAGTCGGTCCCATATACATTTAAAGTTATCTATTCTACATTCTATTCTATTTAGTTGTACATTGTCTAAGCCCCCAGGAACCAAGATGTGTCACTTTTTAACAGACGTAAATATCTGTTTTTATTAGAACTGCGGATGTGGCTTTACGTGCCCTCCGAAGCACGAGAAGTCGATTAAAGCCCATTCTTAGAATGGCACGTGTGGGAATAGAATCCGGAACCTCCCAGTTTCAAGTCTAACGCGCTCGCTATCAACTCCTATTTTTTTTAGTTACATAATATTTAAATAACACATCTATGTAAATATAACTAAATAAACAAGGTCTGCGTGGAATAGTGGCAAGAATACTGGCAGCATTTCCCCGCTGGATTGCGACGCTGATTCGTTGAGGGAGGAATGCGCCAGTCCTCTTGTCACCAGAGGAGATGATCACTCTTGGGAATATATCTTTAATAAACTTTTTGTCATTTGAACCTCAAGGACCTAGAGTTTTTACACAATATTTTAGCATGATTCCACACACAAACAGACAGACAATTTCGCAATAAGTGCACGAACACAAACTGTAAGTTGCAATGTTGCAACACAATTCTTGTTGGAGATGTGGACTGTGGTTAAATGACATGCATTTACTTTACTTAAATGTATATTTCAAAATCCTTAAACAGTATACTTGGCTGGACATACTAATGGTGCAAATAGTCCCTACTCCGCCCCCTTTTGTACGGAATGATTCTCATTGAATTTCACATTTCAAATAGTACCTACGAGTATAGTTAGCCATAATAATGTGTAATCTGATTGCAAGATTAATTGTTATAATATATGATATAGAGAAGAATGCGGAGTGAAAGATTTGGACACTTTAAAAGAGTGAAGAATGGAAGATTGACTAAAATATGTATATGGCTGAAGTAAAAGGAAATGCTGGCAGAGTACGACCTAGGTTAGCGTTGCCAGGTGTCCCGCTTTTGGCGGGACGTCCCGCGAAACAACCGATTTTTCAAATGTCCCGCCGGGACAGGTACGTGTCCCGCTTTAATATTTTATCAGTTAGACAAAAACAAAACAAAGAAACTATTATTTTTAACCGAATTTATGTTTTTGTCTTACATTTTTTGCACGTATCGTATAGTTTAAATACTCCCGCGGTGTTTAAAAGCACTCTGAATTTGCAGTGAGTGAACGAAAAACGAATTAAAATATGGCAATAAAAAAATAATTCTTCAAATATACTTACTTTATTTAATTTTATTCGCTTTTTTGTGTCCCGCGTCAAAATGCTTTGTCCCGATTTTTTTTACTCAATTTAAGTACAAGTCCCGAATTTCTGAAAAAGATACATGGCAACTCTAACCTAGGTGTACTTTTATTGAACATTTAAAAAAATGTATTGATTTTAATAGTACACACAATCGCCGAGCATGTATGAGAGGTATGATGAATATAAAAGAAGCGAAAGAGGTATGTCAGGATCGTAACAAATGACATTCGATTGTCTCGCCTACCCATCTTGGGATAAAAGGCGTGATGATTGATAGATAGATAGATAGAAAAAAAAATTGTAGACGGTTGGTGCCAAATCAAAATCTTGATTAACCCCGTTTTGGTGCAACTTTCTTTCAGCGCCGCTTTTCAAATTATATTTAACATTGTGTTTTTTTACAGAAAATGTCCAGATATCAAGGAAATAATTCTACTTATAAGAAACAAGAAGGGAAAAGAACCGAAAGAACGACTTTTGGATATGTTCGCAAACCCTGTAAGTATCTCAAGTTAAATTAAAATTAAATGATGTCCGTTGGTAAGCGCATCATTTGAGAACACGCTGGACCGATTTATTCGTTTTTTAAATGTTCGTAATAGTCCGAATCAGGTTTTAGGGAAAGAAAAATATGAAAAGTTGCCCGGAAAACTGGAAAATTTGGCAAAAACCCCTGTAGATTTTCTCGCACGGCAGAATAAGCATGCGCACTGAATAAATAGTATGTGTCCAAAATATACGCGATTTTCCGCAACTTTTCGTCACAATTTACCAATGTTGGGAGATAGAATAGATCAAGAGATAGAATAAATATTAATTAAAAAAACAGCTATTCTATGTTCTTTTATTGTTCTCAATTTTTTGCGTTATGCGGATTCTGGTTACACATGAAAAAATGCTTAATTTAGACTTCGTTTATTTTTTCAGCTATTTGACATTGTGAAAGATATGCGTGGCTTACAAGCGCTTCTAGATAAAGTGTCAACAGTATCGGGTGACGTCATTGAACCAGATCTAGCTCTCAGTGAGAAAGATAGACAGTATGTCATTGAAAATGCCGACTTTTTTGTACACGCTGCTGCAACTATCAGGTATTTTTTCTCTGTAACTAATTACGAAATGGACAACATTTCAAATACGGACAAGTAGTTTTTAATTTATATAGTATTGAATTTTTAGTATCTTTTTCTGTCTTCATGGGTTGCCTTACAGCTCCCGAAACCGTGTTACAGTCCAGGGTACCCAGCGGAAGACCAACTCTCCCTCTTTTAGCCGATGGTATTTGTGAGGCTATACCTAACGGATGGTCAGTTCTGTTGAGGTACCTAGTCTTCATATTTAGATGGAAAAGTCTCTAAGTGTGGCTTGTCGAATAATTTTACAGTGAAAAGATAGATAATTACCAAAAAAATATTTATGTTAATTTTTGTAGTGATACATTTATACCATCTATATTAGGTATAGCCATAAAATTTGATAAATAAAGTTTTCAGAGGTGTATTTAGGATTTTTTTCTATCGAGTAAAATGTTTCTAATCATATTTTCAAAACAATAAAAGATTTGTCATATCCTTAAAATCAATATAAGTATATTTTTTCAGTTTCGTAAATAGATCAGGTATTCTGAAAAAATTGATTAAAAATTAGATTTTGATGACTGACTTCCCCTTAAGTGGAACGGTCTGTCTACCTCCGTGTTCCCAGCTTCATACAACCTAGGGTCCTTCAAGCGAAACGTGAAAAGGCACCTCTTATTGAATGTGGCTATTGCAATCCTCGTTGCAGTAGTTCCCTTCACTATTGCTTAACCAGGCAATGGTAGAGTAATTTAGTAGATTTAGTCGGATAGGTATAACATGTACTACTATTTTTTTCTAGATTCGACGAAGCATTACGCAAAGCCGTATTCCTGAATGTCAGAGGAACTAAGTTGATCCTTGAACTGGCAAAACAATGCAAAAAATTGAAGGTTAGTTGGTCTTCATTTTTGAACCCCAAGATTTTTTAGCTTTCCAACCCCGATTTCGCCCGTGAGTATTTTTTTGGACAAAATTAAATATAGTCTATTTATTCAGGGATATCGTAGCTTTCTATTCGTGAAAGAATTTTTAGAATTGGTTTTGTAGTTTGAGAGATGGATGTTGTTATATCTGTTTGAGATATACTCAAAAACTACTGGACCGATTTTGATACGGTTTTCACTAATCGATAGATTGGTTCACAAGGAAGGTTTACATGTATAAAACATCACGCTACGTCTTTTGGGAGCGGAGCAGTAACCAATAATGTTCCTTATTCGACGAGGTGTGGCATCGGGTGAGATATGGATTCTTCAAAACTACAATAACCCCTAGACAGTAAAAGAAAATAAATACACAATAATATTTTTTATATAGTTTATAACGTATAATCACTGAAAATAATGTTTATTTATTTGTTTAATTAATGTAATTTTTTTTATATCAAAAAGAAAAATCATAAATTGATACTTCCGGTCACGTGACCGCAAACGGAAAGTGCTGACGTCACTATATCCCAAATGTCAAATAAATAACCACAGACTAGTAACTATATTATAGTAACTGCCTGTAAATCTGTCAGTGACTAATAAGTTATTTCCTTGTTATTTTATTTAATCTGTGACCAATATTTTGTTGGTTTAGTAGATCGTGACGTCATCAACGTTTTCGCGGGAATTTGAAAAATAAAATTATGATGATTTTTTAATGAAAATACAAATAAAAAAATTCTAGATATTTAATTACGTTTAGTAAACCTTACAGCTATAATTTAAAAGTATTTTAAAAAATTGTCTACACCCCTATTCACATCTTAATATTATGAAGAGGTAAAGTTTGTAAATTTATAAGTTTTATTTGGATTTAAGGGTTAATCTCTTAAACTACTGAACCGATTCTAAAAATTATATCACTAATAGAAAGCTACGATATCCCTGAGTGAGATAGGCTATATGTTATGTTGTTGGATATCCATGGGCGCATTTTAGCAACTTGCGTAGTTTATCGTGGAACTGCCGAAGCCAGTTTCTACATCTTTGCTGCCTCTATTAAATAATAAAAAAAACTTTACTTAACTAAGTAAACCAGGTTCGCGTGAAATAGTGGCAAGAATACTGGCTGCATTTCCCCACTGAATCGCGATAATTATTCATTGAGCGTGGAAGGAGTCAGAGGAGATGATCTGGTGGGGATATTTCTTTAATATTTTTTTGCCATTTGAACCCCACGGACCTAGAGTTTCTACACCAAACGGCATAAAGTAGTTTTTTAGTAATTGAACTATATTAAATTACCGTTTCCTTGCGATGAGACGGGGCTACATTCTGATAATAAGTATTCGTATATTTTTAAGATGGAATAGCAAGATTTTAGTTCCTTTTTCCGCATGTTCCTTATTAATTATTGTATTTTTACAGTTATTTATTCACATTTCGACGGCGTACTGTCATTTGGCAGAGAAACTTTTGGAAGAGCGAGCGTACGATCCACCAGCTGACCCGCATCAAGTTATCGCTGCTATGGAGATGTTAGATGATAAAATGGTTGAACTGATCACTCCAAAGTACGTATTCTGTTGTGTGACTTTTTTGTAAGAAGCTAACTAGAATAGTGCTCGAACGATTTGAAAAATAATTGGCCAAGGTCTAGGTACAACTCGCGCACTCAGGGTTCCGTACCGAACTTTAAGACAGGATTTTCGTTTAGGTTTTCCTGTAATCTATAAGAAAGGCCCTATATTCCATTTTTTCAAAATTTTAGACTCATTAATTTTGGAGATAAGATGGGGGAACGGTCAATTTTAGTATATTTTCTTTAATATAATTTAAACTACGCATTTTAAAATTATTATTAAAATAATCTTTTTCTTTGTTTTAAATTTTCCTCCAAAATTGACCCTCAAAATCGAAAGTCGATTATTTACGGTATACCTATACGACCGTGATTGGGTCATCAAACACTATATATAGGTACCGGGACGGTTCTTGAGCGGTGGCCGTTAGATGCGCAGAACACAATTTTTGGGTCTGCTTGACGGTATGAGGTATTAATTTAAATTTTACCAGCAGTAAAAAGCAATCGTAAAAACAAACACCAATAAATCAATTATAATAAATATACAAGTTATATTGCACTCGAATTACATATGCGCAAACATTCCCCCACTTTTTCGTCGAGCGCTCAAGAACCGTCCCGGTACCCTGTACATATGTAACAAGTTTCAACTTTTTCGTCCAGTAGAGGGGCGTCGGTGGTCGAGTGGATAAGACGTCGGCTCGCAACTGAAAAAGTCGCGGGTTCGTTTCCTACATCCGACCATGTAACAATGGGTTTTTTATAATGAAAAATCTATGTACATTATACGACAAACCGTACGAAGAGGCTTTTTCCATCTATATAGGTACCTCAACAGAGCTGGCCACTCGTTAGGTATAGCCTCAAAAAATCATTGGTTAAATGAGGAAGACTTTGTCTTCCACTGGGTACCCTGGGGCCGGCAACGGTTTCGGGAGCTGTAAGGCAATCCGCGAAGAATATAAAAAAAAGATTCGGAGAAAATAAGCTGTGACAGACGGACAATCAGACAAGACACAAGAGTGATTCTATAATGGTTTTCGTCCTATGTCCTTACCTAGGGTTCAAGCTTTCCGCGTATCAAAAATCATTCAAAAATCTGTTTTAGTATGGAATAGCATGAACCTCTGCCTCGCTCCCGCTAGTGCTTATTCTGGCTCAAGTTACTTGGCGCGCACTTACTTCATCAAAATGCATTCAGTTTTTACGAATATCGTTCTATTTTCAGGATTCTGGACAAGTTGCCAAACTCGTACGCATACACGAAGGCTCTAGGAGAGGGGTTGGTTGTGGAAGCTATGAAACATATACCTATCTTGATATTCAGGCCTTCTATAGGTAAGTTCATATATCTTTTGATGTGTAACATCTTTCCTATCGCTTTGGGGAATGAGCGCGCACAGTGCTATAGTTGGCCGTCAGGGTGGTATCAACCCATTTTCCGAGAGGTTGATACTGTCAGCCAACAGTATGTGCGTGTACCAAAGTGAGGTGTCAGATGTTACACATCATATGCGACAACTGTAAGGCTCGCTCGTTTTTTTTATTTTATTTTTGCGTGATCACTCTTGTGCGAGTGATCCTGGTCTTGATTAAATAAAGAATTAAGAAGGCAAAAAATTACTTGTGCTGTATGGACTCAGTTTCTTTGCCTGTTTCTGAAAAGGAACAAATTAGCAAAAATAAATAAATTACACGAATCTATGAACAAACAAATAACCACTATGCCTTATTATTATAATACATAAAAAAATAACAAGATGACTTGGCTGTATGGGTAAACCCCTTTGCCTTCCATTAAAATGGAGAATGAGAAACAAAAAAAAATGGTTACCGGGCTCGGTCTCCTCAACTTGACGACTGAGCACCTTTGGCGTGAGGCGGGAATTCGAAGAGTGATAGGATCCGTTTCTTCATCAGATGTATGAAACCCTAAAAATGTTGTACTATATTTTCAGTGATACCTATATATCAAGATCCTCTACCAGGATGGACGGACAACATAAACGGACCTACTGGGCTACTTATTGGTAAGAATATCATCTTTCATACGTCTGCTTGGATCCTTTGGGTAGAGGAGAGGTGTGTTTTGTATTACAGCAGTCACATTGTAATAATTTTTTGTCACAGTATATCTTATTGTTATCTATACTAATATTATAAAGAGGAAAGATTTGTATGTTTGTGTGTATGTTTATAATGAATAAACTCAAAAACTACTGTTAAACTAATTATTTCACCATTGGAATGCTACATTCACCCTGAGTGACATAGGCTATATTTTATTTTCAAAAAAATTAGGGATCCTTACTAAAACTCCAATAATGTAAACCAAGGTGTAAAAAAATTACCTAAGAAATTCCTTACATCGCGTGCGCTGCGAAAACTATTGATGATAGAACAAAATAATGTACTACGACTTTGCAGAAAACATCATTATCCACAAAAAGTGTCGCGATAGCATATGTCTAACTATTATAGTTAAGTCACTATAAGTGTTCTTTTATTTTAAAAATTTAATTAAAAAGCCGCCGCTAGAAAAGGCTCTTTCAAAATAAATTACTTGACTGCTTCAATACCTTTATATAACATTTTGAAATATTCAATTCGGACATTCCATTCTAAAGATATCACGAGTTTAAAAATGTAAGTATTTTTTTATCGCGATTTTAGTATTTTTGTATGAACAATATCCAAAGGTAGGGGGTAGGGGGGTAGGGGTAGGGGTAGGTATAGGGTATATTTTATTTTGTTCGTAAATATCCACGGGCGAAGCCGGAGGCGGAATGCTAGTCTAGCTATAAAGTAACATAAATATGAAAGAACACTAGAAAGAATACTAATGTTATTAATATTTGAAATAATTTCACTTAGCTTGATCAAGTCGTATAGTGTTACAATTGCAACAATTATAACTAAATAATCTTCAATTAAAAACTAAATGAAGCAAATGGTTTAAAACTAAAAAAAATGAGCCGAGACACACAATAGCCGAGCATGTATGAAATGTATGATGAATATAAAAGAAGCGAGAGAGGTTGTCAGGATCGTATCAAATGTCATTCGATTGTCTCTGCCTACCACTCTGGGGATAAATCACGCAAAAAGTACTAGATGGATTTGTTTAGAGTTCTGCACACGGATAGACCATGACCTGGAATGTGATATAGAGGCTACTTTTTATCCCGGCAAAATCACGAGGACCGGTACCCATACATTTTCGAACTTTTGACTAACAAGGCAACTACGGAATCCTCTTACGTGATGTCGACTCACTCTTGACCATATTTTGTAGGTGCTGGCAAAGGTGTGATCCGTACAATGTATTGCAAGAGTAACAGCTATGCAGACTATCTACCCGTAGATATATTAATTAACGGTATCATGATTGGTATGTGGAACAACCTTGTGTATGGGTAAGTTGAGTTAATTTATTATCTCTTGATAATAGGAAATTATCCCAAAATTGGTAAATCGTGGGGAGAATAATGACAGGTGCGGAAGTCATCATTGAGCTTAGAAAGTTTTCGCGGAAATTTTAAAAAGACAATATCATAAACTACTATAATTAAATGTGTTTTATAATGTAATAACCACAGGTAATAACAAATTTTATATTGCTTTTTTAGACACTTTGCAAGTGGCTTTAATATGTTGCTCGGCAGTGTATTTCAAAAAAATTTTCAGCACACCTATTCAGTAATCGAACATATTAAAATATCGAACGTGCCAGCTCTTATTAATCTACCTATAATGTTTCAGTGACAAAGAGAACACAATAATGAACATTACAAGTTCAGCCGAAGTCAAAATAACCTGGGACGAACTCATTGAGACTGGAAGAAAGGTCGTTGAAGAGCAAGTACCACTCAATGGAGTTGCTTGGTGAGTACTTCTTTTTCTTCTTTTATTATGGCTCCACCAATGTTCATTGTTCATCGGTGATTTGCCAATGTCAAGTATTATAGCCTTTATAGAGTTTATAGCCGATTAATCGGTATTTAAGATAATCCCGCTGACTGTGATAAGTCTTATTAGTCGTCGACTAATCACAACCATCACAGCACGGACAGGATTAAACTGGATTCCCCATCACGTCTCGATGGGCGCGTGCGTTAATCACCAAGGCGTGACATGGAATCCTTGGTGAGTTCTTATTAGGGACCTACCGACTTGTCTGTAAAGCCGACTATTTGGCGCTTTTATAGTCGGCGACTAGTCGGCAAAGAGACTGCCTATTAATTTACTGTGCTACTAGGTACTTATGATGGGACTAAAATTCCAGTAGGTACTTACTATATTTTCTCTTCTTATTATTTTATTGTGGCTTTACCAATGCCTTTATAGTATCAATATGCCGATTAATAGGTATCTAACATGATCCCGCCGACTGTGATATGATTAATCACAGACTAATCACAACTATCACAGCGCGGGCGGGATTAAACCGGATTCCCCATCATGTCACTACGGAACGCGTGCGTCGATTGCCATGACATGACGTAGAATCCTATATTTTCTCAACCAGTCTTTAAATTGTTCGACCGAATAGTCGGCAAATAGTCCGTCAGTTTGGGGTCGATTATCGGCTAGTCGGCCAAATTTATAGTCGGTAGATCAGTCGTTCTTATCACTAGGTACATAGTATAAAACAAAGTCGCTTTTTCTGCCCCTATATCCCTATGTATGCTTAAATCTTTAAAACTACGCAAGGGATTTTGATGCGGTTTTTTTTAATAGATAGAGTGATTGAAGAGGAAGGTTTATATGTATAATAACATCCATTAAATAGTGGAGAAATACTGTTATTTTTGAGGTTTCTAATGTGATGTCGTAAATAATTAAATTTTTTCCGCTTACATTGCAAACGCAGGCTGAACCCTACGAGATTTATCAAATTAATGTACTAAGTATTTGTACACATTGAAAAGGTCTACAGAAAACTCCGCGATGGTATATGTATATCTCTTATGGATATCCCACAATAACATTTTTTGTCATTTACTTTTTACGACAAATAATATAGCCAAAGTTAGTGATAGTGGCAGGGGTAGGGGTAGTGCAGGCAAGCCAACGTTTGGGCAGGACAACGTCTGCCGGGTCCGCTAGTAGAGTATATATGCCTCCTGAACACAAATGCCGAGCATGTATGAAAGGTATGATAAATATGATGAAGGACTTTTTAATCGACTTCAAAAAGAGGAGGTTCTCAATTCGTCGGAATCTTTTTTTTTATGTATGTTCCCCGATTACTTAAAGACGCCTGGACCGATTTGGAAATTTCTTTTTGTTTGAAAGGGTATACTTTGCAGGTAATCCCATTGTCATCAGGTCAGGATCTGATGTTGGGATCCTGGAGAAATCGAGAACTCTTCATATTTTATAGGCACACTTAAAGCGATTGGGGTATTTTTTTTATAGTGACTTGTGCATTTGCTTTCGGAAAGCACACTTTTCAGTGCATACTTTTATAAGTCGGTACACTTTTAAAAAAAATCAAATTACGTATTTGTAATCTCTAATCCAGAGCGGAGTAATAACTAAAATGTTTATACGGAGGCATAAAGCTAGAGTATATAAGAACGACTAAGAATTTGGTAAACTATCCGACTAACGATTAATCGACCCCAAAATGACGGACTATTTGCCGACTATTCGGTCGATAGATCCCCATAACAAGTACCTAGTGATTCTTCATAGGCGTGCTTGTGTCAAAAGTAAAATAAATGGTTGGATTTAATATAATATACATAATACCTATAGTCGATAGCATAATTGGTAGGACGGTGGACTTGAAACCGGAGGTCCCGGGTTCGATTCCTACTCGCTGCCAAAATGCTAAGCACCAATTTTCTTGGTCAATGGGAATGAGTGATGAAAGAGCAGAACGCATTTATCTAGAATCGCGCGCACGCGAGCAGGATAGAAACAGTAAGCGATTCAACGTAAGCGATAATTTTTGTTTAAAACGCAATTTAAAAAAAATCTTATACAACATAGAAATAATTTTACAATGAAAGGATAGATAATTACAAAAAAAATATTCATGTTAATTTTTGTAATGATACCATCTGTTTTATAGCCATACAATTTGATAAATGAAGTTTTCAGAGGTGTATTTAGGATTTTTTTCTATCGAGTAAAATGTTTCTAATCATATTTTCAAAACAATAACAATATTTGTCATATCCTTAAAAATCAATATATATTTTTCAGTTTCGTAAATAGATCAGGTTTTCTGAAAAATTTGATTAAAAATTGCATTTTGATGACTGACTTCCCCTTAAATCGACTCCTCGTGCTTCGGAAGGCACGTAAACTACTTACCCGCCTGCCAAGCGTGGTGACTATGGCAATTCCTCTCAATGAATGAGCATCACTAATATGGTGTGCTAGAGACAATGATCCAGCAGTGGATCTTAAAAGGTTGATGATCATGATGAATATAACAAATGTGTATCTTTCAGGTACCCCGGAGGTTCAATGAAACATAATCGGTGGTATCACAACTTCTGTTTAGTCTTCTACCACTGGTTGCCCGCCATATTGGTTGATTGTCTTTTATGGGTGCTGCGATACGAGCCAGTGTACGTATAAATATTATTTAAGGGCCCTATCCCCATAACTTTTCTGGTATAAACTATTCCCAATTTCTCTGTAAATAATTTTTGGAACTAACATTCAAAAGAAGGAGGTTCTCAATTCGTCGGAATCTTTTTTTATGTATGTTCCCCTATTACTTGAAGACGCCTTAACCGATTTGGATATTTTTTTTGTTATATATGTATACTTTCCAGGTGGTCCCATCCCAGGATCTGATGATGGGATCCTTGAGAAATCAAGAACTCTTTAAATTTTATAGGCACACTTGAAGCGATTTGGGTATTTTTTTTATAGTGACTTGTGTATTTGCAAAGCACATTTTGGTTTTGAAGGCGGTTTTTTTTCTTCATCATATTTTTATCATGAAATACAACAACCAGGTACTCTATTTTAGTGTACTATTTTTAGCCTGTTTGGAGAATTTATGGGGATTCTGGTTTATACTGTATTCTGAGACTTTGACAGATTATCTTCTTTTATTATCATGCTGACCATAATCATTAAATATTGAAGATGATTCCCAAGAATTTCAAATTATTGTGTAAATAGAAGAACTAAATCCTACTGTAATGTTATTATTGCGCAAGTTTGGATGTTTGTGTGTTTGTTGTTCAAGGCGTTAACGGTTAAACGGATTGGGATGTAACTTGGAGAATAAATATTTTATGACCTGGTTCCCCTCCCCCACCCGTTTTTTCCAGGATAAAAATTAGTCTATGATACATATTACAGAAACGGTATTATTTATTTTCTTGGTTCTATGTTCTATGTCTTGGAAGGGTTCGTACCATTATCTATAAAAACGGCAAAAAATCACGTTTGTTGTATGGGGGCCCCCCTTGAATATTACATTTATTTTAATTTAATTATTTATTTTTAAAGTGAATATATAACTAAATATTCTGTGAATATTTCAAGCGTCTATCTGTTGCCGTTATCAATATCGAGCAAAAACGAGCAAAAAAAATCACGTTAGTTGTATGGGAGCCCCCTTTAAATATTTATTTTATTCCGTTTTTTAGTATTTGTTGTTATAGCGGCAACAGAAATACATCATCTGTGAAAATTTCAACTGTCTAACTACCTATCACGGTTCATGCGAGATACAGCCTGGTGACAGACGGACAGACAGACAGACGGACGGACAGCGGAGTCTTAGTAATAGGGTTTCCGTTTTTACCCTTGGGTAGATAACCGTAAAAAATAACAACCTACTTATATATATTTTTTAAATATTTGTATAATTGGAATAGTTGCTCGAAACATTGGAAAATTCGGAAAAAACTGAGTGCTTTTTACTTTGGGATTTTTGTATGAACTCAAAACCATAATAGAGGATTTAGAGTTAGAGTTGAATAACTTTGGATGTAATAGTACATTGTGATACAAGGGTGGTAAATAGGATATTACAAACGAGTTGACAGTGTCACGAGTTTGTGTATCTGAATAGGTACGACGTTTTTCAATACATTTGTGAGAAAAATTGGTACTTAAATAAAACAAGGATAAAATAAATTAATTAAAGTAAAAAAGAGTAAATAAACAAAAGGTACGCAATACGCATGCGTAAAATTTGTTTTAAATTATTACAAAATTAAGAGGCAAAGAAAGTGAACGTTCAGCTTTTACGATTTTTTTTTGACAAAGAAACGATTTAACAATTAAAATCTGTATTTAATTTACAATAATGTTGACAATTTATTGCTTAGTTTTTAAATTTATTATTTTTAAATTTTTTTTTTATTATTTTTAGTTTTAGTTTTATTAATGTATTTATTATAATTTTTTATTTTTACAAAAATATACCTAATAAAAATAAAAATAAAAAAAATGTTCTATTAAGTATATAAGTCGACATAACTTTCAACTTTCATGTTAAAAACTTCTTGCTAGCAAACCTTTACATTGAACTTGTAGAAATTTAAAAAAAATTGGTAAGAAATCGCCTCAGATCAATCTGAGGAAATCGCCCTAGGGCGTAATAATCAATACGAGCCATGTTTACTGACATTGAATTTATAATTTTACATGAATTTCAGATTGATCCGTGTTCACAAACGTATCATGAAAGGTTTTGATGTATTCGAATACTATACCAACAACCAATGGGACTTCAAATCTGACATAGGACAAATGGTGCGGCTAAGACTCAATGCTAAAGAGAAGAGAGATTACAAAGTGGATGCTACAGGTTCGATTCCTATAATTATAAACACAAGGTCCCCCGCCGTGTCTGTCTGTGGATTTTGTTGTGGTTATCATTATTAGGTAGGTTGATGCACCGGGAAGAATCATGTTTATGAGCTGAGCATTAGTAGGCTACACATTGGTCCGGCATCGCACCGAAAATTTCCCATTCCGGCCGCCATAAGGTAAGACCACAGATTCGTCCAATTCCTATAACAAATGGCCCACCTAGATCTTAAAGTAGCCCACTCAGACGCACTGGTCCGGTATCTCACAGAAAATTTTCGGTCCGGCCGCCGTATGATCGAGTCGTAATTGAACACAGGCCACACATTAGCAATGTAAATCATACGATCTAGATCACATGCAATTCACTCACCCACACAGACACAAGATTCGATTAAACGTATTCCCTGATCTGAGGATTAAACAAAGGCATGATTCCACATCCGGTCATGGCGCCGACAACAGATCCTGAACATTATTAGTTTCTGCACCTACCCCCTCCGATTTGTAGTTTCCGAGATAAAAAACAAAAAAAATAAGGGGGGCGAAAAGGGGGGTTTGGGAAATAATATAATAATTTATAAAATGATAACTGGCGCTTCTCCGGCCGCTGCCGCGGCATCGCTCGCGCTTCTAATAAAAAAATCTATGGGAGACAGGGGAGGGGGGGGGGTACGGGGAAAGTGGAAAGGGGTACAGCATACATTATTTTTCCTGTACTCGTCAAAGGAACTTGGTAAGCCCCAGTAGTTCCTTTAGTCCCTTTGAAGGAACTACAGAGACAAAAAAGGCTCAGTAGTTCGTTCAAAGGAACTACAAAAGGAACTACTGAGAACAAACGGTTTTCTACATGGCGTGAAGTGGAATCCGGTTTAATCCCGGCCGCGCTGTGATGGTTGTGATTAGTCAGCGATTAATAAGACATATCACAGTCGGCGGGATCATCTTAGCTACCGATTTATCGGCTTACTATAAATATATATTAAACACTGGAGACTGGCAGAATTGCGACGAAAGTCAGCACTGTTGCCATATATCAAAAGAAGAAGAAGAAGAACAAAGGCATGTGGATGTCTGTGTGTGTGACAGATCGTTCCGGCCATCTAAATCAACCGCAAATACAACGATTTGAAAACGCATGGTGGGCCGCGCGTACAAGAATTGGACGAGTCTGTGGTCGATTTCGGTGGACCGTATGGCGGCGCGCCGGCGATTGGACGAATGAAATAGATAGTAGATAACGTTCTTAATTTTCATTACAGATTTGAACATTGAAAAGTATTTCGTGGCGTGCACTCTGGCAGCTCGCAGATATATCTTGAAGGAGCCAGATTCCACATTACCTGCTGCGAAACGTCACATGAGAGTGTGAGTACCTACCTATTCAATTTTACATACGTCTGTTTCCCAAAGGGGTAGACAGAGTATGGAGCGCCACTTCTCTAGATCTTTGCATACTTCATCCACAATCGTCATCATCATCATCATCATCAACCTTTTAAGATCCACTGCTGGATCATGGTCTCCCCCCTCTAGTGCACCATTTTTAGTGGTGCTCATTGAGAGGAATTGTCATAGTCACCACGCTTGGCAGGCGGGTTGGCGACCGGACGCCGGCTTTACGTACCCTCCGGAGCACGAGGAGTCGATTTAAGCACATATTCTTAAAGAAAATTGGTGCTTAGCATTTTGGCAGGGGGTAGGATTCGAACCCGTGTCCTCCGGTATCAAGTCCATCGTCCTACCAATTAGGCTATCGACTACCTCCACAATCATACATTCTTCTAAAGTCTAAAGTGTTAATGATATCTAATGATACCTAACTATCAATCTAAAGGAATCTAAAGGAATGAGCCAAAAAGATTTGGCCACAAAAATTTGTGAGAAGCCTCAGATAGTAAATGACTATGAGGCCGGTAGAGGCATCCCAAATAATATTGTGCTGGGTAAGATTGAGCGTGCTATTGGCATAAAGCTTCGTGGCAAGGAACGTGGCCAAGCTCTCCAGCCTCCTGGACCAAAGAAATAACGGATTCTCTGGGAGGCGAAGACTTTTCCGGTTCCATTAACAGCATAATTAATTCAAATTTAATCTTATGGTTTTCCCATGTTTATGTATGTGTTTATAGGGTTACTAACATGGCAAAGGATTACAAATTTAAAGAAGCATTTAATTTCATTTTTACTAGAATTAATTTGATATGTTGTCATCATGGGAACTTCTTTATTTGCCGACTATAATAAAAAGTTTGTGATATGGTGTATTAAATGATTAAATTGTTATGATTAAACTAGAATATTGCTAACCTGTATATTTCATTAACTAAATAATCAACCAAATCTGTACCTACTTGTCTAGATTATTAAAATACTTAATATTAAAATACTTAATATTAAAATACTGAATATTAAAACATCCTGACAACTAATCTGTATTATTTAAGAATTCTGTTGTGACGTGAAAGATGGATAAACAAACGTACTTTCGCATTTATATTATTAATTAGGAAGTTAGGATGTAATGAAATAAATGCAGTGGAAATGCGGTTTTTACGTAGAATGTGTGATATAAAACGTATTGACCGCATCCGGAACGATGTCATTAGAGAAGAATGCGGAGTAAAAGATGATGTTGTGACAAAAATGAAGAAAAGTAGTTTACGCAGGTTTGGACACGTTGAAAGAATGAAGGATGAAAGATTGACTACAAAGGTTTATATGGCTGAAGTGAAAGGAAATGCTAGCAGAGGACGACCTAGATGTACTTTTATTGAACATATAAAAAATATGTTGATCGATGGAAATATTAAAAGTACACACAATCGCCGAGCATGTATGAAAGGTAAGATGAATATAAAAGAAGCAAAAGAGATATGTCAGAATCGTAACAAATAGCATTCGATTGTCTCTGCCTACCCCTCTTGGGATGAAAGGCGTGATGATAGATAGATAGATAGAAGTTAGGAAATGTCACTTAAGGTGCCTACTCATTCGTCCAATCGCCGGCGCGCTGCCATACGGTCCACCGAAATCGGCCCACCATTTGATTGATTTCGATGGCCGGAACGATCTGTCACACACACACACATCCACATGCCTTTGTTTAATCGAATCTTGTGTGTCTGTGTGGGTGAGTGAATTGCGTGTGATCTTGATCGTATGATGTACATTGCTAATGTGTGGCCTGTGTTCAATCTCGATCATACGGCCGCCGGACCGTAAAAAAAAAAAAAAAAAAAAAAAAAAAATCTGTGAGATACCGGACCCACTTTAATAACTGTGGTAGTTTTATTACTACTTTAATTACATGCTTTAGAAGGAGACTTCAGCCCCTTATTTTGTATCTATGTTGCTAACAAAAACGTGTTGGTAACAGACCACAGATTAGTAAATATGACAGGCCGCGAGTGAGTGTACCGTGCCCGCTCGCTCTTCTCGGTCTATCGTAGTTACTAATCTGTGGACGGTTACCAACACGTTTTTGTTAGCAACAGAGATACGGAATAGGGGGGCTGTTTTGTAGAGCGTTGTCTCTTTCATTCCTTCACGCCACTTCTCTTGTTTCATCCGCATCCATACAGTTACTAATGTTTTCTTTTCTATTTTCTAGGATGTGGTACGTGGATTTGTTCACGAAGATCCTGTTCTACGGCTTACTATTGTGGTACTTCTGCAGTATTGTGACTTCTCTGTTTACGTCTAACAAAACTGTAGCCATGTCAGAACCTATTAGAGATCTTTGAATGTATTAAAGACCATACACGTTCATTATAAAATTGGTTTCGGACAGTTCTTATAGTTGACGTCATGTAAAAAGAGCGCTCTGTGGGCCCACTGAGCAACTTCCTGCGGCCCAAATCAATTTTTAAAACAGCCATATAATGAGGCCCGCGAGATTTTTAAAAACGCGCCCAGCAAACAATTGGCCATGCTACATATTTATGATATACTTTTTTTATAATTTATTTTGAAAATATAGCCCATTTTAAGAAACTAATTTCGATATTTTTGTTTTTTATCCATTGCGTCTATTTTTAATATATTTTACAAATTTTACCCGCGAAAAGTATACGTGACGTCACAAGAATTTAGAACAGGATTTTAATCTTGGCCACTACATATAAAAAAGTGACAGTCAATCAAATTAACGTCAAGCAAACGTCAGTCAAGGTCGACTAACCTAAAAATTACTCTTGTTTATATACTCGTGTTTATAATTATTTAAATTGAATAGTTTTTTACAATGGCAAGTAAATAGTGTTTCATCCCGTCATGTCCTAATAACAAAGAAAATAATAACAGCTAAAATATAAATTTATAAAGATGTCACTCAAAGATTGACGATTACCTTTTTTTTACTTTTTTGTAGGCAATGGTATTTTTTTTTTCATACCGCTTATGATGACGTCATACATCGGTCAAATGAAGGTTATTTGTTTTTTATTGAATATCTTAAAAAGTATAGACTTAATTTAAAATCTGATAAATAGAAATTGTACTGAAAGCTTATATCTCGAAACGGTTTCGAGATCTTCGTTCCTGTTCAAAAAGTTAGCATGGCCAATTGCCCTTTTTATTGAAAATTTAATAAATATACGTATAATAAGTATTATTAAAGGACACATTTAATAATACTTCTTTTTGTTAAGATTTTCAGTAGGTAGGTACTTTGTTTCCATTAAAATTAGGTATTGCGGCCCACTTAGTTTACGGTATTTATGCTTTTGGTCCACCAGTGACTTTGAGTTTAACATGGCTGGTCTAGTTGGTAGAAATTAAAAGACCAAATAAACCTAGATACAAATCGTTCACTGCTTCAGCGCTCTTTTTACGTGACGCAATCTATATAATATTTCTATCCTAAAGAACTCGAAATATTGTGTCATAGAACTTCAATTATACTGAATATTGGCGTAATCATTATGATTGTGATGATTAATGAAAATTGTCTAAAAACATACTTTTGATCGTAATATGGCCTATTTTAGTTTACCTATTTTATATTTTTATACTTTTTTATTTACATTGTAGGTTCTAGATAAGTAACGGATTAAAGTGTATTATTATGTTTAATAAAAATTTTATATTGTACTTACATTTTTTTATAAGTTCTATCACAAAAAACTAACACACTTTGAATACCTTGTCTGTTCTCAGAATACAGATATGCATATCGAGCAAATACAAAGCAAAAATACACGATTTTTCGCTCCCTTCATAATTTTCTCCAGCTATCCTAAATGAAATTTATGTATGAAATTTTTTACCCCCATTCATGGCAGTATCAATCCAAACTCATGCTCCACGCTTTATATTCTGGATACGGCCTTGCCCTCACTCCTCCCTATACCCGTCTATCCTTAATTAGCCCACGCACCGGTCCGGTATCGCACCGAAAATTTTCGGTCAGTCCGCCTTATGATCGAGATTGAACACAGGCCACACATTAGCAATGTAAATCATACGATCTAGATCACATGCAATTCACTTACCCACACAGACACACAAGATTCGATTAAACAAAGGCATGTGGATGTGTGGGAATGTTTGCGTATGTGTAATTCGACTGCAATATAACTTATATATTTATTATAATTGATTTATTGGTGTTTGTTTTTACGATTGCTTTTAACTGCTGGTAAAATTAATACCTCATACCGTCAAGCAGACCCAAAAATAGTGTTCTGCGCATCTAACGGCCACCGCTCAAGAACCGTCCCGGTACCTGTACAACGATTTGAAAACGGTACGGTGGACCGTATGGCGGCGCGCCTGGGCACCTTTACTCTCTACTACTCTTCCTAGTTCTGCCTTCCCTAATTCTTCAATTCTTCTTATTCATTCCACACTTCCACAGTTTTTTTCATCTCCCTTTCCCATCCTATAATCCTAAAATGTACTGCTCCCCCCCCCCCAATCCATATATCTATTGCTAACAAAAACGTGTTGATAACAGACCACAGATTAGTAAATATGACAGACCGAGAGTGAGTGTACAGTGCACGCTCGCTCTTCTCGGTCTATCGTACATTACTAATCTGTGCACGGTTACCAACGAGATACAGAATAGGGGCCTGTGGGGTTAGCATACATTTTGACAGCGACACTTTCGTTTCGGTCGAATGGCCTTGAACAGGCCAAAACGTTCATGTCCAACAAGGACCGGCCAGAGATAGCCCGGGGCCGAGAGGTCCGGCCCAACAATGTGCGGGAAAATTCTGTGTACTTGTCTTTGTCCGGCCAAGCAAATTGCTCGGCATTCTTGTGCAGGGCATGCCCGGTCCGGGCTATCTCTGGCCGGTCCTTGTTGGACATGAACGTTTTGGCCTGTTCAAGGCCATTCGACCGAAACGAAAGTGTCGCTGTCAAAATATATGCTAACCCAGCGGATGTCCCATAAGATGCTACAATTCTCCTTTCCCTATTGTTTATACTTTTTATTTTATTTTAATAAAACTATATAAATCATTACATAGAGAACTCGTTTTCATTTATTTGTATCGAGGCCGTAGCCAGTTCGCTTCGCTCTAGAATACTAACTATTTCTATCCTATCCTAACATTATAAATGCGAAAATGTGTTTGTTTGTACCTGCGTATATATATGGCCGTAACGCGGGACTTTATTTTATAATAGGTATGTAGTGACAGACAGACAAGGGGAGGAACAAATAATTTCGGTTAATTTCTGAACTTAAATTCCCGAATTTTACGAATGCTATGAACCTTAAATACTCAAAGCTATGAACATACAATTTGGGCATTGAAAACTAGAGTATTTTATCTAGTATTGTGTAGGATGAAAACATGATTGGTGAAAATTTTCTAGATAACTTAAATTTTTGAAATCGCCTGTTCAAAAACACCTTTTTAGTCATGCGACCATACTCTGAAGGCCATCCAGGATTTTAGGATTAAAACTTGAAAAAGTCAAGAATAAGCTACCTTTTGGTATTTAAAATTTAAATACACATATCTTGCTTTGGAAAAAATATTGGACTGAAAAATTATTGTAGATAGAAATATGTTTAACAAATCATTTTCCGAAATAAGACCAAGTTTTTTTCAATAACAACATCCAACAGCTCTGCGTCAATAAAATCAAATCCATTAGTCCTACATATTAAAAACCGACATCCGAGTTATCGAATGCCTTCTTGATAGGTTTTGGCTGTATGGTGTCTGTTGACTTTATCAGTTACATCTGAAAAAACTAAATGTCAAAAACGTCAAACGAAATAAAAACAAACACGAATTTGACAAGTTTAAACTTGAAAAATGATGATATTTTATTTTAATTTTAAATAAAAATCTATAAATCGTGATAAAGTATACAAATGTAGTGAACAGTTATATTTCAATAAAGACAATGCGGAAAAGTCTAGCTCCGAGTCAAGTTGGCTCTAGCAACAATGTGTTCAAAAGTCCATTACTACAGGAAAAACGGAAGAAGCGGGAATGTACACAAATTCAATTATCACAAAAACCATCCACCCAAACTCTATCAAACTGTGAACATGAGTCGCTTATCAAACAAATACTAAGTAAACCATTTAAGGTACCCATATTAAACTATGTATCATCTTATTGTAGTAAAAGTCTGGGCTTAAAAAGGACTCAAGTGAGAAGAGCTTTACATGACCCTGATGAGCCCAATGCCTTAGTACTGTATAGGCCTCCATATATACCAGAGCATCAGAAAATGAAAATGAATGCAAATGAGATAAAAGTTGCTGTGGTAGTTGACCCTGTACTAGGTAATATACTAAGACCGCATCAACGGGAAGGAGTTAAGTTTATGTATGATTGTGTAACAGGGCACCAGATAGAAAATGCTTATGGCTGTATTATGGCTGATGAAATGGGTTTAGGTAAAACATTACAATGTATTACTCTTTTATGGACACTCCTGAGACAAGGCCCGGAATGTAAGCCAACTATTTCCAAAGCCATCATAGTATGCCCCAGTAGTTTAGTTAAGAACTGGTACAATGAAATAGCTAAATGGCTTGGACAAAGAATCAATGCGCTACCTATGGATGGTGGATCCAAAGCTGAAATTACAATGAAATTGAAAATGTTCATGGATACTTACTCAGCTAGAGTTGCCACACCGGTTCTGATAATATCATACGAAACATTCAGAATTTATTCCAACATTCTGCATTCTTCAGAAGTTGGCTTAGTTTTATGCGATGAAGGCCATAGGTTAAAGAACAGTGAAAATCAGACATACCAAGCGTTAATGATTTTAAAAGCCAAGCAAAGAATTCTAATTTCCGGCACACCCATACAAAATGACCTTACAGAGTATTTTAGCTTAGTGCATTTTGTTAACGAAGGAATATTAGGCACATCGCAGGAATTTAAAAAGAAATATGAAAATCCAATTTTGAAAGGTCAAGATGCTCTAGCGAGTGACCATGAAAGGGAAAAGGCACAGGAATGCCTACAAATCCTGACGTCTATTGTTAACAAATGCATGATTCGAAGGACAAGTAGTTTACTAACTAAATATTTACCGGTGAAGTTTGAGCAAGTCATTTGTGTTAAAATGACACCCCTACAAACTCAACTGTATAAGAACTTTATAAGTTCAGATTCTATCAGAAATAAAGTGACTGGAGGCGATAAGAGCACATTCAGTGCTCTGTCAAGTATAACAACATTGAAAAAACTCTGCAATCACCCTGACTTAGTCTACGATAAAATATTAGAGAGATCCGAAGGTTTTGAGAAAGCCTATGATCTTTTACCAAGTAACTACGACACCAAAGAAGTCAGACCTGAGTTGTCTGGCAAATTGCTAATTTTAGATTGTATATTAGCGAATTTGAAAGCAAACACAGATGACAAAATTGTCCTCGTGTCAAACTACACACAGACCTTGGATTTATTTGAGAAGCTGTGCCGGAAGCGTTGCTACCAATATGTAAGACTAGATGGGTCAATGACAATTAAAAAACGAGCTAAAGTAGTGGAGAGCTTTAACAACAAGGATTCAAAGGAATGGATATTTATGCTTAGCTCCAAAGCTGGTGGCTGCGGATTAAATCTCATTGGTGCTAATAGACTCATCATGTTTGACCCAGATTGGAACCCTGCCAATGATGATCAAGCTATGGCTCGAGTTTGGAGAGATGGTCAGAAGAAACCATGTTTTATATACAGATTACTCGCAACTGGTACTATAGAGGAAAAAATATTCCAAAGACAGGCACACAAAAAAGCGCTTTCAGATACAGTTGTAGATCAAAATGAAGAGTCAATGAGGCATTTCACTTCTGATGATTTGAAAGACCTGTTTAGACTCGAGGAAAATACTTTATCAGACACACATAGCAAGTTTAAGTGTAAGAGGTGTGTCAATAATATACAAGTTACAATACCTCCTGAGAATTCTGATTGTACTTCAGATTTGTCAAGTTGGTACCACTGCGCTGATAAAAAGAACTTGGCTGATTTAGTTTTAAAACAATGTTGGGATTTGGCAAAGACTATCTCCTTTGTGTTCCACCATCGATCAGCGCAGGTTGAAGCTTCAGTGGAGGAAGAAAAAGAGAATATACCAGCTAAGAAGAGAAGAGTGGAGATTGATGAAGATTATTCAGAGCCAGATGATAGTGCGGATGAAGATTATGTTTAACAATATATTTTTATTTTTTGTTTTTAAATTATGTGTGAAGTGTATTTTAGTTTATTATATAAATAATGTTAAGTTCTACACACATGTATTAAAGAATCTTTGAGAATTTCAATTAATTTAATAAAAATTATACCAATTATTTTGTGTTAAATTATTAATTAGGCTTCCTCAGAATACTATCATTTAAAAAAAAATTAAGTAGAAATCATTAGAAGAATTGACAAAATCTTTATAGAAGCAAAAGGAAATGCTGGCAGAGGACAACCTAGGTGTACAACATTATTAAATTATTGATTGAAGGCAATGTTGAAAGTACACGATCGCCGAGCATGTATGAAAGGCGAAATTCTCAGCTTAACCCTCTTGGGATAAAAGGCGTAATGATAGTAGGAATAAATATTAGCCCACACGTATCGTCTTGGCACGTGGCGAGGCTTTGACGATATGCTGCTGGAGTTTGTCCTTTCATACCATCACAGGAAACAGTTAGGTAAGTGTTTTCTGTTTGACATGACAGCTCGGATCGACGTAAATTTTGCACAGGGAGACAAGACAGGATACCTATTTTTTATCGGAAAGTTCTATATAAAAAATATCACAATTAAATTCATCGCTAGTTTATAATATTAGTTTTAGAATAAGCAAGTAAAGGCGCTAAATAAAAATTCATATGAACATTACAAAAAATATTTATTACTTAAAAACATAACAAAAAATTGTTTTTTTTTTTTAATAAATATGCATTTCACTTAATTACCTACTAAATCAACTTCATAATAATTTGTTCTCACATTGAAAGCAGACCTTTAGTGATGATTATAAAAAAATTAAGAATTTACAAATATGTGTTCAAAACATATAATTTAAAAAAAAAGTTGGGTCTAAAGAAGGAAGGGTAGATAGTGTAAATATACACACTTTAAATTAATAGAATTGGCCCTCTCTACCTGTTATGAAGTTAACCCAAAAAGTCCTTTAAAATTAACCCCACCCCTAAATGCAAAAAAAAACATTACAGCATTTCATTTACAAATCAGCTAGAACAGCTAAGTTTAAGGCCATAAGACCAGCTGGGGGGTTGAGCCGAATAGCCCCTCTCTTCAGCCTCAGGGTTCCGTTCAAACGGTTTCTGCAGCAACTTCAATAAAAATCTCACCTAGAACAGAATATAAATCCTTTATTTTAACATATTTTACATTAAATAAAAGTACCATCTCTTTTTGCCTTTTTGTAAATCAAAAAGTATTAAATTTCTTCAACTTATTAATAGTTTCTATAAGCCGGTGGGATTAGCATACTTAGGACATCTTTCGTTTCGACGCGAAGGCCAAAAATGACGGATCCGCACCAATGGCCAGCCAAGAAATGTCCGGCCCGATACTCCCGGTCCAACACTAGATTGCCGAGCGAATTGCAGTATCGGGCAAAGAGAGTACACGAATTTGCCCGAATATTGTAGTGTTGGACATTCACTGATATCGTGTGATAAGAAATATTTATGTTTTAATCCTACGTGAAGAATTTTGCAAACTTTCTAATTTTCCTTATTATTTTTATTTTATTATACCTAGTTATCTATTATTAGTACGGGGGTGGGGTAAAGGCACACAAAAATTACCTTATCAAAGTCATTATTCTCCGCATCCTTGATAGCTTCCTGTAAGATCCAGTTACGCGGTACATACACGGGGTTCACGGCGCACATCCTCTCGCGACGCGTGCTCTCTGTTACTTGAAAAATTAAAACAGACCTCACATTAAAATTTCGCAGATATTTTCTAGTGATATCTGGATTGTTCCAGGACCGGATTAACCACGTAGCAGGAGGAGGATATGCTCAAATTGTAACTAATAAATTTAATTTTAAAGCTAGCGATCTCGGGCAAAGTTTAACCACCCATATTTCCTATTCAATAAAACTCATTGAAAAAATAACAGCTATTTCACTTAGATGTATTCAATGAGTAACTACATGCGAAATTACAGTGATACAGGTGAATTATTTACAGAGAAATTGGGAATAGTTTATCCCAGAAAACTTATGGATATAGGATTAAGGACCGTTGCTCTCTATATGGCAAATCTCAGTTAATCCTGCAGTTCAAAATAGACATAGTTTCCAAAAAGCAAAAGCAAAGCTCGTTTTGAAAATTATGGCTATTTAGAACTCTTAATAATAAAAATATATCTTAATCCAATTTAAAATAATAACTATCAACTGTGTGGGATGGAAATGGGGTATAAATAAACTCAACTTTCTTATAAGATGACCTTGACCAAAGGCCCTTAACGATTAGCTTAAAATATTCTAGAAATGACAGCCCCTCCTTTGTTTTCTAAAGCTAAAGATTTTAATTAAAATTTAGTAAATATATATTACTGAAAAACTGCATCTTTTTCGACTATAAAAAAATAAAAATAGGTGTTTACGTAAGAAGGCTTAAACAGTGTTAATCCTTATAGGAAAGATTTTTTTTACTTATTAAGTCCGCACCAAAAACATAAATGTGAAAGGGAGCCAAGTTCGAAACAATAGCACGGTGTGTAACTTACCATTTTCTTTATGTAACCGTTGTTGATACATCTCCACCCAGCTTGACCACGTTTTCGCTTCAGACAATTTCTGTAAGGACCAGTGCTCAGAAACTTTTTCTTTATTTAGTAAATCCTTTGCGTCTATCTGAAATTGGCAATCACAAAGTCAACACCGAGAACAAGAGAATTATGATTATTGAAAGACCCTTAGAGGAATGCTGTCTTTACGTAGAATGTGTGATATAAAACGTATTGACCGCATCCAGAACGATGTCATTAGAGAAAAATGCGGAGTGAAAGATGATGTTGTGACTAAAATGAATGAAGGATGAAAGATTGACTAAAAAGGTTTTCATGGCTGAAGTGAAAGGAAATGCTGGCAGAGGACGACCTAGGTGTACTTTTATTGAACATATAAAAATTGTATTGATCGAAGGCAATATTAAAAGTACACACAATCGCCGAGCATCTATGAAAGGTATGATGAATATAAAAGACGTAGCAAATGGCATTTGATTGTCTCTGCCTACCCTAGGGATAAAAGGCGTGATGATAGATACTAATTAGAAAGGATAATATTTTATCAAGAAATACAACAACCAAGTTTAGTGCATTTTAGCCTCAGTTTAAAGAATTTATGCGGATTCTGATTTATTCTGTTGTCTGATAATCTGTAGTGAAGATATGTAAAAAAACACATAAATTAAAAAATACTTAAACTGCCACATACCTCGCCAAGTTGTCGAAACGTCGCTGTAAAATCGGCTTGCGTTTGTTGCATCATACGTAGCAAATCATCGACCAGCACCTTGTCACCGTCTTCCACTGACGATATGCCAAGTTTCGCTAAATATGTCTGTCTTAAAATGAAAAAAATAATAATAATACAGTATGAATAGTTTTTAGGTTTCCGCACCTAAAGGGTGACGTCGGAAACCTTATTACTATAGGTAAACCACTGAGAAAGTAGCACTCCCATGGTTTGCGCGGGTGAGAGGGGCGGGCGTGATTCTGCCATACACGATACGAAGTTTGACGCGATATATCTGTTGTCGACGCGATCCACCTCAAAGAAATCAGGGTTCAAGCTATCCTCATACCAAATTTCATCAAAATCAAAACCTACCCGCAAAAGCCCGAGGTAAATCGCGTCGACAACAGACACATCGCGCGAAACCCTATTACTAAGACTCCGTTGTCCGTCTGTCACCAGGCTGTATCTCATGAACCGTGATAGTTAGACAGTTGAAATTTTCACAGATCATGTATTTCTGCTGCCGCTATAACAACAAATACTAAAAAAACAGAATAAAATAAATATTTAAGGGGGCTCCCATACAACAAACGTGATTTTTTTTTGCTCGTTTTTGCTCGATATTGATAACGGCAACAGGTAGACGCTTGAAATATTCACAGAATATTGAGTTAGATTATTCACTTTAAAAATAAATAATTAAATTTTTGGTGTAGAAACTCTAGGTCCGTGGGGTTCAAATGCCAAAAAAAATATTAAAGATGTATCCCCTCGACTCATCAACTCTTCTTGCCACTATTCCACGCGGACCTGGTTTATTTAGTTATTTTTAATATTTACATTTGATTTAAGGTACTAAATTGTCTATTTAACATAATAAAATAATTTGCCTATTAAATTAAAATAAAATTAATATTTAAGAGCCCCATACAACAAAGTGATTTTTTTGCCGTTTTTATAAATAATGGTCTCGCACTTGGCCGGTTTTTTTAATCCACCCCCTTTTAAATTTTTTTAATGGTATATGCGTCACTTACAATATTTTTTTATCAACATACTCCTTGAGTGTCGCAATGACTTCCTCAATTTTGGTTCTATCATCGTCTGACAGGATAGGCGCCATTGCTGCGTAGAGTTTTTCAATATTCCATATAACAATCTGAAATTAAAATGAAAATTTTATAAAGAATCCAAAAGGCGTTAATCTACTCTTGTATCGTATAGTCTCTATTACAAAATCGAATTATACTTCATAATGATATGTTTTATTTACACGCGTCTGTAATATGTCAAACTTTCATACAAAAACGATATCGTAATGTTTTGTTTTTTTTACAATGCAGAAAGGGCAGAGGATATTTTTTATACAGCCACATTAAACTCTATGAAAATATCGACACGCGCATGTCCGAGTTACTTGACAGTTAACGCGCATGCGCACTAATGCGCAGTAGGTAGGTAACCGTGGTTTACCGCCAATTTGTCGATTAAGAAAAATAACTTGGTTCAATTTGTTTTGTACTATTGCATGGGATTAGATAAATTTGTGTATGAACGGGCACATAACTTGGAATTAAAACACTCGTGGATGCTATTATTTCACTTGTATTTTAATTACCCCTATTATGATCCCATATCATAAACAACTATTATTAACTCACCGAACTTACAACTTAAAAAGTTAGTGGTTCGGATAGTGTGATGATAACGATACCAGTGTGACAAAAACGGTGTGACAAGTCCGCACTGAAAAAAAACCTCTACTTACTTCAGGTTGCCTATTAAACGCGTACCTCCCCATATCATCTGATGTATTCGGCACATAATGTTCATAATAATAGTCGATGAACCCGTAAGGACCATAATCGATTGTCAGACCCAAGAGACTCATATTGTCTGTATTCAAAACGCCGTGGGTGAAGCCGTAGCCTGTAAAAAAATAAGCAATTAATTAATACTGCACACTTAAAGAGGCTTTTCCATCTAAATATACTACCTCAACAGAACTAACCACTCGTTAGGTATAGCCTCACAAATACTTGGTCTTCCGCTAGCGAGCTTCAAAGCGCGGATCAACAAAAAAATCTATACTAATACTAGCGGACTAATAACGCTCAAACGTTGGCTTGCCTGCACTACCATCTTTGTCGGCCTCCACCAATACAGAAGCATGCTGAGGAGGAGATTGTAGCCGATAGAAAATAACCTGTGCCAATTATATGCCAGCTATACTGGACAGAATTTTATTTAAATTTTTAAAAAACTGACGTTTTGAGAAAAAATTGGTTACTATGGGACTATGTAAATAAACGAGTTATGTTGTGCAGATCTTGTGCTTTTTATTGACTATTCTGGAGGTTTAAAACCTTATCTACTATTGTTGAACACAATAATTGGCGCCCAACCTCTACCCTTACCCCTACCACTACCACTAATTTTGGATATTGTTCATACAAAAATACTAAAATCGCGATTAAAAAATGAGGGGTGGGGGTAGGAGGGTGAAAAATAGTTTACGACCTATTCTCAAATAAAATTCATACAAATCGGTCAAGCCGTTTCGGAGGAGTTTGGTTACAAACACCGTGACACGAGAATTTTGACCTGATTAGATCAGTGACAATTCCATGTCACGCCTTGGTGAACAACGCGCGCGCCCGCCGAGACGTGATGGGGAGTCCAGTTTAATCCTGTCCGTGCTGTGATGGTTGCGATTAGTCGACGACTAATAAGACATATCACGGTCGGCGGGATTATCTTAAATACCGATTGGCAAATCACCGATGAACATTGGTGGAGCCATAATAAAGGAAGATGAAGATCAGTGACGAAGTATTCCATCAATGAATGGTTCCCGTGAGGATGTCAACCGGAGCCGGTGGGGCCGGTGGGGACAAATCGCAAGAGCGGCCGCAGTGTTCCAGAGTGATTTATAATCATATAGTAGAATGCATGTGTGATATAAAGCGTATTGACCGCATCCGGAACGATGTCATTAGAAAAGAATGCGGTGTAAAAGATGATGTTGTGACTAAAATGAAGAAAAGTAGTTTACGCTGGTTTGGACACGTTGAAAGATTGACTAAAAAGGTTTATTTGGCTGAAGTGAAAGGAAATGCTGGCAGAGGACGACCTAGATGTACTTTTATTGAACATATAAAAAATATGTTGATCGATGGAAATATTAAAAGTACACACAATCGCCGAGCATGTATGAAAGGTATGATGAATATAAAAGAAGCAAAAGAGATACGCCAGGATCGTACCAAATGGCATTCGATTGTCTCTGCCTACCCCTCTTGGGATGAAAGGCGTGATGATAGATAGAGAGATAGATCACAACCACTCTGTCATGAAGAAATCTAAAACTCACCTTGCCACGTAGAAACCATATCAAGATTTCTGTGAGCAACTTCAGTGAACCACTTCAAGTATTTATCATCGCTGTCACGGGATATTTCAGGAAAGTGTTCCTGTAATAAAATTGTTTTTTTTAAGTAACGACCCAGAGTCATCTTAACGGCCTTTATCACTTGCAGTGTGGCCAGAGAAACCAGTAATATTGAACAGAACAACTGGTGGGGACGCTGTCTTTACGTGCCCTCCGAAGCACGACAAGTCGCTTAAAGCTAGTATTAGTAATTATTTGTTAATCAACAGTTTACCATAACAAGGTTTGGTTTAGAGTTTTACACAATACATTTGCCACTAATAGATTTCCTACGTTTACACTATTTGCAAATGGTTAAGACGTCTGGTATTAACTAGATGGAGCACGGTTCAATCCCGTAATGTACCAATGGGGATTTTATAATTAAAAACTTATGTACATAATCTGACTAACCAAATTTTTCCATCTAAATATACCTTAACAGAACTGGCCGAGTGGTATAGCCTCACAAATACCATCGGTCGGTTAAAAGAGGAAGACTTGGTCTTCCGCTGGGTACCCTGGGATCGATAACACGGTTGCTGTAAACCCGTGAAGAAAAAACGCATAAGCATCGCTCCTGCATTTCACATACTATATAAATGTATCTGTCATTGATAATAGGGTCCAGCCCGGTCCAGTTCAGCAGATATATGTCGCTGCTATAGCTGTTCCACGTGCTTTGTTCTAAGATACCGTAGGATGTCGGTGACGCGGTGACGCGAACCTATAAAATTTTCCCCTACCTAAAATCGTTCAATGCGCCTAAGGAAGTTTTTTCACTCCAAAAAATTCTTAACATTTTTGTCACAAGTGAGATTTGAACCTGGATTTCTCCTTTTTCAAGTCTATATACTCTATAATCTATATACCAATTAGGCTATCGACGCTGCTTGCTGTAGTATTTACATACATATACAATAGAGCGTATTGGCGGCAATATTTTTTTGGTATAAATAAAAAAATCTTTCCCAAAATTCCTCAACAGAACTGGCCACTCATTAGGTACCTAGAGACCGGTATCACGGTTCCCTGGAGCTGTAAAAAACGGAACCCTAAAACTTTATATTATAAATATTATAAAACGAAATCCCCCGCCACGTTTGTCTGTCTGTAACCTATTCACGCAACAACCACTGAAGGAATTTTGATGCGGTTTTCACGAAAGTTTTACGAGCATTAAACATGGACCTATCACTTTTAGGAGCTCAGCATTAACATTATAAGTGAATCAAGTCGGGGAAAAAAGTTAGCCCCAGCTAGTTTTTATGGCGTATGCTGTCTAATCAGTCCGAGATATAAGGAAATGATGTAGGAAAGAATTGTGTATAATAAAATTATCTACAAAAAAGTCCCCGTAGCATATATCTATCTCTAATAGATAATTAGTTATACGCGTATTTATGTAGCGGGGTCGCTAGTTACCTCAATAATAAAGTCACACAGAGTCCTCAACAGATCAAACTCCTTTCTAATTTTGAGTATCTCCAACGACCCTATCCTGTACCAACAAGGAGCCAACCTGAGTACAATGGCCGCTCTCTCCTGTCTTGTTCTGCCACTGTAGTTTTGATCACGCCACACTGTACTGTCGTCACTTGCTGGAAAAACAACAAGTGTCACTGCTACAAAAGAGTGTACACCAATTGGTTTTTATAATTAAAAACTTATGAGGCTTTTCCATCTAAATATATCTCAACAGAACTGGCCACTCGTTAGACATAGCCTCACAAAAACCATAGTCTAAAAAAGAGAAACTTTGTCTTCAGTTGGGTAGCCTGGGACCGATAACACAGTTTCGGAATTGTAAGGCAAATAGTATTTTTTTGCTTCTTTCTGTATTATAATTCTTTTTTCCTTACATCCATTGCAGTCCACTTCCACTCACTCAGATTTATATTTCGGTGTGAATAAAAAAAAATAACAAAATTCATATTTGCGGCGAATCCCTACAGATAGTATGAAACACCTTGTCTAATCGCCAAGTGGCCATAAAGGTTAACATGTGAAGCCAAAATAAAAAAATGCAACTCACCAACTAAAGCCGCAGCCCTCGTAGTGGGTACACCAAGAAAATAGCACGCCTCTGATGCTATCATCTCCCGTACAGAAGACCTTATAACAGCTCTTCCGTCGCCAAACCTCGAATAGGGTGTTTCACCTGAACCTTTCAATTGTAGCTGCCAGCTTTCACCTTTGCTGAAATAATTTGATGGCTGGCTAGCATAGAGCCATACAGTCCTACTATTGCTCTATGATAGCTTGACAAGAAAAGGATGAGGTTGAGATTGAGGTTCCTTGTCTTATGGTTTTGAACTGAATTTTAGGGGAAGTCAGTCATCAAAATCCAATTTTTAATCAAATTTTTCAGAAAACCTGATCTATTTACGAAACTGAAAAAAATATCTTATTGATTTTAAGGATATGACAAATCTTTTTAGTCTTTTGAAAATATGATTAGAAACATTTTACTCAATAGAAAAAAATCCTAAATATACCTCTGAAAACTTTATTTATCAAATTTTATGGCTATAATATAGAAATAGATGGTAGAAAATTGACATGAATATTTTTTTTAGTGATTTATCTATGTTTTCATTGTAAAATTATTTCTATGTTGTATAATATTTTTTTTTAAATTGCGTTTTAAACAAAAATTCTCGCTAACGTTGAATCGTTTACTGTTTCTATACTGCTCGCGTGCGCGTGATTCTAGATAAATGCGTTCTGCTCTTTCATTACCTACTCATTTTCCCATCGACCATTTCACCTATCAAATAGAGATCTCAATTTTAATGCAACAAAACACCTAATTTGCATCATCCTTTATATTTTGATCATGACAACAGGTGACATTCATGACTATGTGTGAAGATACAGTATCAATTTTGTCCCTTTTTGTGTTTTTTCTTCCTTCTTTCTCCACAGGTTACCTTACAGCCCCCGGGAACCGTTGTCAGTTACAATATCTAGAAGCGCAGTCGCAGCGCCACGCAGACTGGCGCAACTTCGAACAAAAAATTAGGGCTAGGAAAAATGAGCCAATACTAATGGAGTCTTATCGCCATCTCTTTCACTCCATATACAGATAACAGAGATAGCAAATATTTCTGTACCAATCCACAGTCAAGTAATCCGCAATGTTGTTAGGTTGGTAGTACCTTTCGGCCCTAAGTTTGATTTCATTTCAATGTATGGCAGTCCTGACTCTTATTAAAGAACATAGTGATTGCTACTTACTCTATGGCCTATGGTGACACCCGCACGCCACTTTTGCAGTCACAACTATAACTTTTTTTTGTTTTTTTTTTTTTTTTTTCTCCTTGTTTATATTGCAATCTGTTATTATGAAACATTCGGCAATAGTTTAAGTAAGTGTGAGAATTGGCTCGTGTGGTAGGTGTCCAGTGACATCTCCACATAATGTCATTTATCTTCCTACTAAATGATATTTATTTATTTAAGAAGATCTTGGGTACACTTTCGTTTCAGTCTAGTAAAGACTATTCTGTCATCCATGAGTGTATAAGCCAGCTGGTTTGGGTGATGCTGTATCCTTTTTACTATAACTAGTGAAGTTATTAAAACATGTATAATTTTTTTTATTGAACACTATAGATAGTATAGATCAAATTGACATTGATGTTTTTCGGAAGAAGTAGGAAATCACCTTGCAATATAGTACTACGCCACAGTCGCTCCACTGCAGCACTTTTAAAAGCATCGAAAAGGCACCCTATACTTTAAAAAAACTTAATTGCATTACAAATACCTATTGATATATTCACCCAGGATGTGGGCCCTGCCATCTCCGAGCTGATCAGCCCAGAATCCAAACTGGTAGCCACCATACCTGAAACATTAATTCTAACTCAAATTTTTACAAGATTTGAAATGGTATTAAGACATAAGATGGCTCTAATAATATTTCACACACTGCCAGATATGCAGCATTAAGATGGGGTCCCACAGCCCATTTTTTAGCCAGGTCTTGAGCCTAGCCAACTTGTGTAAATTTGTTGCAATGTCTTTTAGGAATGGAATGGACTACTAAAGATTAAGATAATTAAGTATAGAAAAACAGATTTTCGTGTATTGAATTTTACAAATAAAACATATGTAAGTCAAACCTGTGAGACACTGTCAAAGCACCTTCAGGCATATTCTTCCCCGCCACCAACTCAATAAATTCATCAGTATGTGCTACCTCTGGATCTAAGTTGAGTATGTCTGCCATAGCTATGTCTGATGCACATATCAATCTTATATTACCACTAATTGGTTCTGTTGGTACCTGAAATTTCATAAAAATCACAATATAGTTTCATATCCTGCATAATACTCTTATAAGACTCTAATTGCAGTTTTAAACAACACGAATGAGTGCAATATAATTTTTTTACTCACTCAGTTTAATATATGGATCTGCTGTGCGAGCATGGCCATGTAGAGAGGACCTCTCTAGATAGACAAAATCTCAGTTAGAAAGAGAGAGATATAATGTCCCATAGAGATAAAGCAAGACAAAAATGACTCTACTTTTTGTCCTGCTTTGCCACTATGGAAAATCATATCTTTCTCTTTCTGACATGTTCTTCTTTTATAATGGCTCCACCAATGTCCATCGGTGATTTGCCAATGTCTAGTATTATAGCCTTTATAGCCGATTAATCGGTATATAAGATAATCCCGCCGACCGTGATATGTCTTATTAGTTGTCGACTAATCACAACCATCACAGCGCGGACAGGATTAAACTGGATTCCCCATCATGTCTCGGCAGGAGTGTGCACTGTTCACCAAGGCGTGACATGGAATCCTCTTCACGTGTTGCCTACATAGAGAGATTCTTTTTACATGTGTCATGCTCGCACGGCTGGAGCCCTAAAATAATTATATTTGTAATTTGAGTAGGTATGATTGTTCATATAAGGCACCAGGCACCTACATGGGTATAAGATGTATAACGGGTTTTAAGGCGATTTCAATGATAAGAGTAGGTTTTTATATTAATATATATATTTCAGTGAGTCCTATTTTACATCATTCCAGCGTTGCTGATGCCGGACTCTCTTCAGTCTCGAATTCTACAGAGCTTCAAATATAGTTTATAATTATTTGAAACTCTGTCCAAAAGATTAGTTGCCAGTATTAAAACATACAGCCAGTATTTTCTACAAAAAGTATGAATGAGTGCTCATACTTTACATCCCCCCTTCTACGAAAAAAGTTTAGAACTCGTTCGAAACTGAAGCTTACAAAAACTATAAAAAGATCTAACCTACCTAAGACTGGAACAGTTTACATCAATTATGACCCAATATCAGAAGTTACAACTAATAACCGATTAAGATAACAAACCATTACACCAATTATTATTAAAGAAAAATTAATAAAAAGAAAGACAATTAAATAAAATAATTGAAAATGGTTCAAGTTATTTTAATCCTAATCAATCAAAACCAGTCAAAAAATATTGATCATACTGATTGTTAGGTCAACCTACTTTAAACCAAAAGAATAAAATATTTTTAAAATTTGAAAAAAAAATTTAAATCCTAACTATAAATAAAAAACACACGCGCACTAGTTGTATAACAGCTGACAACCCCAAGGCTGTATAGGCTGCATGGACCTGCAAATGCTGCATCAGCAGTATGAAAGAACATCAGTCATCATTTTATTTAAAAAGAATCTGAAAATTACTAATGTTAATTCACATCCAACAAATATATTTAATTAGACTATAAGAAGTAAGTATCAATATATGACTGATATTCTTTCTAAGAAACAGTTGTAGTAACCTATTTTATAAAGGATAACTTAAAAAGAAACAAACTATTAAATAGTCAATATAGAAGTTCACTCTCAATACCTATCTCAATATCAACAATTAGGATAATCTTACCTACTCTATATCATATAAAATTACCTTACCACCCCCGGGAATAAAATGTCAACCATGTTTAAGTAGAGCTAAGATATTACTCCCTCCATGAAATATCTTCATATTGGAGTTTTAAATAAATATGGAAGCTATCCCATAAAGTTTTACTAGAATATCATAAAACCCCATCAAATAAATCCTACAATAAGCTATTATCCTATCAAAGACATCACAATATTAAGATATATCCAAATAAATTGTAATTTGTTTACAAATTAGTATGACTATATACTACTATTAGTATATGAAAATTAATACTTAAAATCAATTAAAATAAATTTAGAATTTATACCATTAATATTATACCATTTATTGTGCATAAATAACAGTTAATAAACTATAACTATTAAATTACAATTATAATAAAATTCCAATTTAATAAATTCAATAAATAATCAACATTGACAAGACAATCACAGAGCAATCAATATTGACACTTGACTTTACTCTTTATCAAAGTCATAGAGAATATAATCACGTCAAAGTCATAGAGTAAGAAAAATTAAAATGACAAAACTTTTATTGAAAAAAAATTTATAGACAAGAATGTCAATTCATAAGACACAAGTAATTGTCATTGTCAACTATGACAACTTACCTAAAAAAATTATATCTACATAAAAAAATATTAGAGGATGTATACTTTCGATACCTTCACCTGTGGTAGGTTTCAAAAATAATGTGTCATTTTATTTGACCGTCAGAAAATATGACATAACAATGTTATGACAGACCAAATCCTGTGAAATAAATAAAATAAACGTGATGATATTTTATTAGTATCATCAAATCCGTAACTTAAAAGGTTTCATCGACTTATGATGATGAATCAAATTACGAGCACATGAATGACCTATCCTATACCTTCTTTAAAAGGAATCTGCCAATAACCCGAATTTACATCTAAATCAGCAAAATAACAAGAATCATCAGAATTTTTAACGAGTTTGGCTGGTGAAGAGTAAGGAATTCGCGATTCACAAATAATATTATTCAACAACATTTTATCTACATATTCGCGTAATAAACGATGCTGCTCGTACGACAACCTATATGGAGCCTTATGTACGGGAATAGCATCCATAGTGTTAATTTCAACTTCTGAAATTACACTGGACTCTATCTCATGTTTATCAAAAGTAACTTCATTTCTATATTCACACAAATCATTAATTAAATTATTGCTACATTCTATAGAAACATTTCTTGAAATATCTAGAGATTCATTAATATTCTCTGGACAAGAAATAGAATTTAAATTTTTATTTAAAGGCATAGCACAATTTAAAGATTTATCATAATTATCAGATTCAGATAAATATGGTAACTCTTCATACTCATCTGTTCGTAATTTGTTCATAAAAGATATAGGACCTAAATCAGGAAATAATACATTATTACTTCTGAAATCCATTGTTATTCCATACCTTCTGATAAAGTTATACCCTAAAATAATATCTGAAGTTATATTTTTAACTACAATAAACCTATTTTCTAGTAATAAATTTGACACAGAAAGCTTTAATATTAATGAAAACGTTGTTTCAAGAAATTTGCCATTGGCGACACGCACATATGGCACTTTATTATTATTTAATTGACATGAACCAATATCTACTTTATCTAATATTTTAAAAAACAACTTCTCGGAGATCACGGAGACGCTGGCACCGCTGTCCAGTAAAGCACACGTAGTAATTCCGTGTATCTTCACTTCAATAAAAGGCGTCAGAGACGAAATAGAGGGACCTTCAATTTCCTCGGCGGCTAGCATAGTCCCGGTGTCTAGTGCCGTCGAGCATTTGGGTGCTGTTGCCTTACATTTTGAGATGGATGTTGTCTATTTCTCAAGGCATATCCATGCGTTGGCTGCTGAGCGACCATTGATGAGTCTCTTTTCTCAGAGTTTTGAAACGTCGGTCTCTGAGTGGGCGTCGAGAAATTATTTCCTCTTCCAGCAGAAAACATGGGTTCCATAGGGCGTATTGGTGTTGAAAAAACATCAGTTGGTGCCCGTCGATCACTGAATTGACTTTCGAAATGCACAATTGGTGCATTTTGGGTCTCGTCACGGAAATCACCCCGCGAGCAAGTATGTGGACAAATGTCCTTATCGCCAACCGTTTGTATTTTTGAAGGCAATGATAAGTGTTGTGACTGAGAGTTAAAAATCTCATATTCTTGTTTGGCCGCATTTTTAAAATCTTTTAAGGTGGTAAACAATTGCGTACCAAATTTTCGCTTATTATAAAAGGACAATGTGGATAATATTTGTTTAATAATAATTGACTCATTCGTAATTTCGGCTTTCTTTGCTAATAGAGTCATTCGATATATGAAATCTAAAGTGCTTTCACCTTGATTTTGCCTTGATGTATAAAATTGAGCAGCATAATCAGTCTGGGTGCTGAATTCTTCCTTTAATACTTGTAAAACTTCATTATAAGTCGTAGAAGCATCACAATTAGTTTTAAAAAAATTAAGAGCTGGGCCTGTTAAATAGTTTATAATGATGAGAGCTTTAGTTTCATCAGTCCATGAATTCAAGGCACTTAGTGTTGAAAATTGGGTCAAAAAATTTTCAAAGGAAGTCGAGATTCCGTCGTATCTCGATGTTGAGGACATTTTATTAATTTCAAACCACTTAGCTTTATATATTATCCTCTTGTTTCTTATTATTTTTTCTGTCGAATTATACTTCAAGTTCCAACAACTCCGTAACAGCTTCTTGTCTCCACAAAACTGCAATCTGGGTATACCTTCTTCTTCTTCTCTTGGTACACTCGCGATTTTACACTAATCCCGAATATACACTATACTATGATATATTATTAAATTATTTTTTATATCACGTAAATACCGTATTTTAAATATATATACCCGATCAATACAATATTATCAATCGAATATATACTACCCGGCGCCTCCACCATATCGGGTTTTAAGGCGATTTCAATGATAAGAGTAGGTTTTTATATTAATATATATATTTCAGTGAGTCAAAGTTTACATCATTCCAGCGTTGCTGATGCCGGACTCTCTTCAGTCTCGAATTCTACAGAGCTTCAAATATAGTTTATAATTATTTGAAACTCTGTCCAAAAGATTAGTTGCCAGTATTAAAACATACAGCCAGTATTTTCTACAAAAAGTATGAATGAGTGCTCATACTTTACAAAATGTACTATATTTACAAGTAACAAAAATATTGTAAGGAATCAAATAAAAGCTTTATTATGTATTATATTTAGATGGAAAAGCCTCTAAGTGTGGCTTGAGCCATAATTCTAGCAAAACTTTTATTTCAGTTTTCCGCCCTGCTTCGTTCGTGGTAACAATATAATTTATCCCGTAGGAATTTCGGGATAAAAATAGCTAATGTCACTGTGTTTTGACGTGAAATTTCGCATTTATTATTAGTTAGGATGGTTGGGTAAGCAGTTTTCAGGTTTCATCAGAGCCTGTGGACGTCTAGATTTACGTAATCTCAGGATCATGAGAAATACATTTTTTTTGTTTTTTACGGGTTTTAAGGCGATTTCAATGATAAGAGTAGGTTTTTATATTAATATATATATATTTCAGTGAGTCAAAGTTTACATCATTCCAGCGTTGCTGATGCCGGACTCTCTTCAGTCTCGAATTCTACAGAGCTTCAAATATAGTTTATAATTATTTGAAACTCTGTCCAAAAGATTAGTTGCCAGTATTAAAACATACAGCCAGTATTTTCTACAAAAAGTATGAATGAGTGCTCATACTTTACAAGATGTGAAAACAAAAGAGATTATTTATAAAAGAAAAGTAGTGAATATTTTGGTAATTAAATGAGAAGTAGCCTTCTGGTAACCCAATCATGATCGAATAAAACAAATTTAACATTATTATACCTTAGAAAAAACAGCATTTAACACAGCAACCGGTATATTGTATTCCTTATTCTCATTTATGGGTAGTTTGGCATAACTTGGAGGACTGTGGAACTTCCAATCTTTGAAATTTGTTATCAAATTGTGTTTTTCTCTGCTCGAAAACATCGTATTTCTTGAACTCAACACTGCGGTTAGAATCCAAAATGATCTATTCATGTGGTTTTTTCCAAAAATTACTTCGGAAATTGAGCAAAATAAGTATTGCGCGTATTTTTGTTTTTGTTTCACAATTTTGACAGCTAAGCTAACCTAACAGCTGATATGTTGATTGAATGAATGAATGACAGAACTGACCGGTTTCCGGTTTCCAAGGTCAAGGTCACAATAACGATTCATCATTATCCGAAAAATTAATAAGTTTGTACTTACTTATCACCTGCCTATACTTTACACCCATAGATAGGGATCAGGGATATATGTTTACACCTAATATAAAAATTAAAAACCGGCCAAGTGCGAGTCGGACTCGCGCACGAAGGGTCCCGTACCATTATCTATAAAAACGGCAAAAAAAAAAAAAAAAAAAAAAAAAAAAAAAAAAAAAAAAAAAAAAAAAACATCACCATCGTTGTATGGGAGCCTCCCTTAAATAATAATTTTATTTTTAAAGTGAATATATACCTAACTAAATATTATGTGAATATTTCAATCGTCTACCTGTTGCCGTTATCAATATCGAGCAAAAACGAGCAAAAAAGTCACGTTTGTTGTATGGGGCTCTCTTAAATATTTATTTTATTCTGTTTTTTAGTATTTGTTGTTATAGCGGCAACAGAAATACATCATCTGTGAAAATTTCAACTGTCTAACTATCACGGTTCATGAGATACACCCTGGTGACAGACAGACGGACGGACGGACAGCGGAGCCTTAGTAATATGGTTTCCATTTTTACCCTTTGGGTACGGAACCCTAAAAAGGTACTCTATGCACTTAATACAAGCGTTACGTAATTACTTTCACAAAACTTTAAGAGTGTAGTGTACCGCGTCCATGTCCATACAATCAGAGAAAACGTTTTACTACCCCTAAATATCATTTAATTTTAACGATTTTGTAATATGTTACTGACATAATGAAAAACTACGTACGTATTTTTTCCTTTTTTTAAAATTCGTAATAGGTCAAAAGTTATAAGCCCCTCAAATCTCGGTTTTTTTGGTTCATAACTTGCTCGTAATAAACCGTCTGTATTTGAGAAACAAAGCAAAATTTTAAAAAAAGCAAAACGTGTGTACGTAGATTATAATCTGCTAAAACGTTTGACACCAAAATTATAAGGTTTCGTTATAGTTTAGTAGGTGTAAATCGTTTTCCCCCAAAACGCAATTTTCAACGAAGAACATACCTACGAACACTCACGAGCTGCAGTGTTCTCTGTCGCACTCATGCCCGGGGGAAGAGCGCGCTTGAGACAGAATATGATTTTCTAAATACCTATTTTGCTGCGTACGCTGAGCTACACGATCCTCTTAAAACATCCCCTTACCTTGAATAGAAGGCTGACTTGACTGGCTGAGCCTGAGGGTATTCATAAAACGTAGTGATTATACCAGTATACTTTTTGGATATCAACTTTCTGTTCTGTGCCACGGTGCCACCCAAATAAATTGGACGTGCGTTCGTTAAGTATTATATAAAGCGCTTACGTATATGGTGGTTTTTCGGATGATGATGAATAGGTGACGAGTCACGAGGGTATAGACGTGGATGCAGTTTTTATCACCTAGATGGTAAATAGAAAAAAACTGCTTCATATGCCACGTAAAGTACGCGCTTCTTCAAAAAATAACAGCTATATCTTGCATATATGGAGGCTTGACACCAGTGTACAACTGGCAAAAATTGGTCAATTTTACTTATATGACATAATGTCTCTGACCAAGATAATAAAATCCGTGAAGGTGTGTTTGTTTGTTTCGAAAATAAGTATGCGGTACATTTTAAATAACTTTATTGATTAACTTGTGACAGTTAACTGGAGCAGCTAATTTTCAGAGCGTACGCCCACTGCGGTGGCTGGGAAGAGAACCCGCGCCTTTCAGCTTCCGGCTGTATGTCGTATGGATTCTTCATTACATCCAGCAGGAAATGAACCTGTGATACGAGGTGTTTCATTATTTTTATGGCGACCCCTAATAAATCAGTAAAACAGACCTAAGCAACTAGGGTCTGAGGGATTGCCAATTTCTGCCAGGTTTGTATCAATAATTTTTTTTTTAAAAGGAAATCCAATTTGTTTAATTTCTTCTTCTGCTTCTTCTTTTGATATATGGCTACAGTGCTGACTTATCGTCGCAATTCTGCCAATGTCCAGTATTTAATCTTCTACAATAGTATATGCCGATAAATCGGTACCTAGCTAAGATTATCCCGCCGAATAAGACATTTATTAATCACTGACTAATCACAACCATCACAGCGCGGACCGGATTAAACCGGAATCCCCATCACGCCATGACGAGACACGAGCGTCCGCCGCCATGACAGGATGTGGAATCCTTGTTTCATTTCAATTAAAGTAAATAACAAAATCGTCTGTATGTCAGTCACCATTCGGCGTCACCATCACCACGATTATCCGGAAAAGTATTATGAATTGTTGAAACATTATCCACCCCATCGTAACGACCTAGCTATTTTTCTATTTGACATAACAATGGTAGACCGGCGACACGTCGCTATGATTCTGTCCTTTGATCCTGTCAAAAACTCGAAAAGATAGTATTTACTGCGAATGATTTGTCCTCGTTTAAAAAAAAAACAATCACCGCACCTTTTCAAAGTCGTCCTTCTCCGCATCAACGATAGCTTCGTGGAGCATCCAGTTCCGCGGCACGTACACCGGGTTCATGCTCAACATGCGCTTGCGTCTTTCATCCTCGAACAACCCCACCGAACTGGCGTCTACTGCAAATTAATATTACTTCTGGATCAAACGGGATTTGATATTTTAGTTAGGTAAAGGCTAAACGGATCTGTCTAAACTTAGACAATATTATCCTGAAGTAATTGTTATAACGAAACCTTACAGTTACTCAGATTTGCGGCCCCCGGAACCGTGTTACCGGCCCCAGGGCACTGGCGACTCTAGGAGGTGCTCAGGGAACCATGGAATTTTCACTGATGCCTGCCCTCTCACCACAACTACCACAGCGTACCAAATAGAAGACTTTAGCTGAAAATATAAAATCATTAATCTGACCCGCTTCCTTTTCCAGCCTCGCACGGTACTGATCCAACCAGCAACCCCACGAGGAATGACTTGCCAAACGCTTCAAGGACCACTTCTGCTCCAAATTCGCCGAGCACGCCATCTCTTGTGGTTCCAACTATTGTGTACAGAAAAAAAATTCACGTATTTCTAATGGCTCAACCATGAAAAACTAGAGGCTTAAGTTATTTCGAGATGTTTAGTTGACATAGCTTTAGTAGCTTACCGTCCAGGCTTAGCCCGTGAAAAGTTTTGAAATGTGACAAGAGTTTATTCCTAAGAATTCACTCACCGGCTTTCAAACTATCTGTGTGCAAAAACTCACGTCGATAGGTATACCGTATGTATTGTATAACTTTAAGGAGACTGCTCTAACGATTTGGATGAAAATATGTATTTATAGAACATGCTTTATATAGATAAAGTTGTCATCCCTGAAGAAAAGACACCGATCTTTGCTGATCGTAGTAGATATACTCTCAAGTTCATGGGTGCAATACGTGCCGAGCTGAGTAATGCCTTCTGGATCTGGCCCTTAACTCTTGGCAAACAGACATTGACCGTCACGACTATCGGTACAATGATCGCCGATTTCACATCCCACATGTCGATAATCTCGTGAGCCAAAGTCAAGATAATTTAATTGTTTATCTTTCTTAGCTTTCACGAGATTGTCGTCATGTGGTAGTGACATCGATTATTATACTTCACCTCAGCCAACTGTCTGTAGGTAGCAGTGAAGTCGGCTCCCATCTGCTGCATCATGTCCAGTAACTTCTCGACCAGCTGTTCGTCACCCCATCTGTCTTCTTTCAAGCCGATTTTCATTAGGAATGTTTCCCTGAGATTTATAACATATATTTTGTATAAGTCCATATACATTTAGGCTTCGGAAGTAATACATACGAGTGAGGCTTTTGTATAGAGGATTATTCGCCGAAATTTTCCTTGATATGGGGGGGGTCAATTTTCGTATATTTTCTTTAAAATAATGTAAACTATGCATTTTAAAATTATAAAAAAAATGGTGTTTCTTAGTAAGCCTTTACATTTGATAATTATATCACATGATGCACTTGAAATTTACATTTTATTTTTTCCCTAAAATTAACCCCCAAAATTGAAATTCAATTATTTACCTACGCTATACGTCCGTGATTGGGTCATGAAACTTTATATATGAACCAAGTTTCAACATTTTTCGTCCATTAGATTCGGAGAAAATAAGCTGACGTGACAGACAGACACATGAGGGACCAGAGGGACTATAAGGGTTTCCGTTTTTTCATCAGAGATGTTTGGAACCCTAAAAATGTAAAAATCAGTTGATCACTAACAAAATCTTCTTTTTCAAATAAGTATCCAAAGTCTTCATAATGTGTGCAATGTGCAGTTGCTGAGATGCAGTCAGTAGAGGTTTGATAGCGTTGGCCAATTGACTTATATTCCACAGTACCACCTATTGATATGGGAACACTTTAAGAAAATAATTGTTACTGGGCATAGAAGTTACCTTGGTCATCATGGATCAATTCTCTAGGGGTCTAATAATAAAGGCTTCAGATTTTTCAAGAAGAAGGGAGGACTACAGGAAGTTAGTGTTGGGTGATCAGATCAGTTATATAAAAGTCTGCAAAATTCACAGCACACAAATGCTTTCACGTTTCGCTTGAAAGTCGTGGCTGCAACTGCACCTCTTGAAATCGATGCTAAGAGATTTGAGCATTAGAGAAAAAGTTAGGAATATAGAAAATAGGCTGAGATGGTTTGGACATATTGATGGTATATATTATCAAATGACAAAGCAAATGACCACACAAATTACAAAGCAAGTATGTTAGAATCAAGGAAAATGGCTCTTCCGTGCGTATCCATATAAGAAACGGGTTTGGCTTAAATGTTAAAATGTACTCACATCAGGTTGTTTGGCTAGAGCATATCTTCCTTCACCATCAGAACAATTCGAAACATATCCACCATCGTATGAGTCCACAAAGCCAAACGGCCCGTAATCTACTGTGAGACCAAGTAAACTCATGTTGTCTGTATTCAATAGACCGTGGGTGAAACCAAGACCTGGGATTAGTTTGAAAAATATATTATTAACGGATTTTTGAAGATGCCAGATTAATCGGTCATTCATATGATTATAAATCCAGGTTATACATGGATAATAATGGATCTATTATTACCTTTTCTTTTCTTTTACTTCATTATTTACAAAGATTAGATTTTTTGCATAAAACATAACTAAAACTACATTTCCTCGTAATTTCTTGGTAGTTAACGACCCCTGGGGTCCTTAAAGTCTAGGGAAAATGGTAATTAATTAATGGGAAATTAGAGTTATTTCTATTACTGTTCGCCCGTGGAAGACATTCTAACTTTCATCCACTATAATTCCCCCTTAGAATGGTGGATTAAAAAAAAGTAGCGAAAGTCTTTCCTAATGTTCAAGACTTATCTGTATCAAATTTCATCAAAATCGGTTTAGTGGTTTAGCGGAATTATTTTCGCGTTTATAATATTAAGTATGGATTACCCGTACCTTGCCACTTAGACACCAAATCCAAATTTCTATGTGCTATTTCATTAAAAAGTGCAATGAATCGATTATCATCAGCTAACGAAATATTTGGATAATGTTCCTGTAACAAAATATATATAATCAGAGAGACTCTTATAATATTTATCATTAAAAAACTTGATGACTGAGAATTTCAGAGCATTGTTCAAAGCAGTGACAATCGCCAGGCATGTATGAGAGGTGTTAAGAATATAAGGATACGAAAGAGGTATGTCAGCCTATCAAGATCGTATCAAATAGGCACATACGTCATACACAAAGGCAGCCGGTTGCCTGCATTCGGCGAGCCAGCGCGAAAATTTTTAAAAGTGGTATTAATTTTACCGACATGTGACATATATGATGGCTCGCGGAATGCAAGAAACCGGCTTGCATTTGCTCCCATAACCATTCGATTGTCTCTGTCTAGCCCCTTGAGGTATGATTGTGGTTAGATCTTGCTCAAGGATTGAATGCAAATGTTTCTAAAATACGAACATAATGCAATTATTCAATGATAAAAGCATAGATGTATCAAAGAATCAATCCAGCACAAAGTAAGTTAACCGCAACGACTCGTAATAGACGGACAGAATATGTCTGGCCCACCCAAAAACTAAAGAGAATCAATTTGTCCCAAGGAAAAATAAAATTGCTATGCCCTTGGCTGAAACTAGGTAATTTGAAAAGAAACTCACTTTAATAACAAAATCGCATATCTGCCTCAGCAGTTGGATCTCCCCGTTGTATGCGAATATCTCCAAGGTGCCAAATCTGAACCAACAGGGCGACATCCGCAGTAATATGGCCGCTCGTTCCCGACGTGGGTTCCCGTTGTAATACTCGTCGCGGATTACAGAGTCGTCACTTGCTGATAACATAAAATAGGCGTAGCAAGATCCAGGCACACCTAATTCATTCTTCTGGCCAAATCCCTGCTGTACACACCCCAGCAAAAACCCATTGCTATTCCCTTATATTTTCCATTCTTTCTTTACGGCTTGCCTTACAGCTCCCGAAACCCGTGTTACGGTTTCAGGCAAGGGCGTAGCGAGGTACGGGCAGGAATGGGAAGCTACTATAAAAACGGTCGGTTGCTAATGCTCACGAGCTCCATACCTCGTCTAAGATTTTCTTAATCTGCTCCCCTCTATATAGAATCCTGGCTACGCCCTTGGTTTCAGGGTACCCATCGGAAGACCTCCCTCGTTTAGCCGATGGTATTTGTGATGCTATACCTAACGAGTGGCCAGTTCTGTTAAGGATATTTAGATGGAAACTATGGAAAGCCTCTAAGTGTGGTTTTGCCCTTATATAAACATGCTTGCACTATTTGGTGTGCAAGTAGATCGAAAGCGTATGGATTCTCTGCGTGCGATTACATGAGAGGGGACGGGACCCGCATGCCAAGTTAAACATATCATCAAAATTTATTCAGATATTTTGGAGCTTATCCATAACAAACATCTTCCAGGCTGGGCTAATCAGTGAGCCTATTGCATAATATGCAATATACATATATTATTTCAATAATAATAAATATTAGGCGTCCTTTGGTTGTTCTATGGGCTAAAGAAAGTAACATATTATCTGACCCGAAACACAGCTACGATACTGACCCACAAGAGCCGCCATCCTAGTTGTGGGTATACCCAGAGAGTAACAAGATTCAGCAGCGATCATCTCTCTAATTGAGGATCGAAGGACTGCTCTGCCATCGTTCGTGCGGGCGTATGGAGTTTGACCTGAACCTTTTAACTGTAATTGCCATCTTTCGCCTAATCTGAAAGTGAAACCGTTATTATAGCGTCGCATCCACCGTAAGGAAACTACCAACTACTTGTTCTACTGCATTTTTTCCTGAGGAGGGGAATTGCATTGCCCCTACCTAACCTAACCCCCCCTGCGTACGCCCGAATGATTTATATCTAGCTCTACCAATGGCCTCTATTATATAAAGAATATTAGCGCGCGAAGCTTCCATAGATTCCATTGTTCACTAATTTAGGAATTCATTACAGACAGACTTTCGGATTTACAATGTTACTGTATAGATCACCTACTTATTAACAAATTCGCCAATAATATGGGCACGACCATCTCCAAGTTGTCCAATCCACATTCCGTACTGATGACCGCCATATCTAGAACATAAACAACTAACGCTCACTACCGACTTCGTAAGTAAAGTTGAAGTAAATACTTTCTTCTTTTACAAGTTCTAAATGATTCGCAACTTAATTAGGTACTTAACTTATCTCGAGCATACAGACAGACATTCCGACATAATAATAAAAATATCATCATGGTCACATTGGTCACGACTCCCAGAACCGTGTTATCGGTCTCAGGGTACCCAGCGGAAGACGAAATATTCCTCTTTTAGCCGATGGTATATGTGATGGCATGGTATTATAATGATTATTTTAGTAGATTTTTTTACCTATGTGCGACTGGCAAGGCCCCGTACGGTAATTTCCTTCCTGCAATGAAATCTACAAATTCTTCTGTGGCTGTAATATCAGGATCCATGTCCAAAATGTCGATTAGGGCGTCTGCCGATGCTACGACCAGGCGAAGATTTCGTTCCAAAGGACGGGGCGCGGCCTTAAAATATAATTGATATTAGGGCTTTGTTATCTTTAGCTTAGCATAGCTTTGAATAGGCCATGAGTTTGCCCCCTTATCACGGGTTAAAAGTCAATAGCAAAAGAATTTAGGAACCCTTAAAAGGGGTAGTCCCCTTAAGTCTCTAGAGGCGGTATAGTACCGCAGTACAGCTAGGTAATTAGGGAGAAGTGAACAGATCCAACCGAGAGTAGGAGAACAGATTATAAAAATAACTCAGGCGAATGTGTGAAAAATGGCTATTGAATCAAGACATGATTTAAATTCAAAGATTCATCTAAGTAATACTTACTTAAGTATATATAAATAAATATTTGTTTGTTTGTTCGGTAAAGGTCCATATTATCTAATCCTGAGATTTTCGTGTTTTTTCGACTTTATTCAATTACTGCACTGCTTTATTGCATACTTTAACTACTTATTTTCAAGTCTCGGTAAGGTATAAGTTTTTGCAGGAGGTCACAGATTTTTGCAAAATTAAGGTTGGAGTTTCATGAATTTGAAAAAGACTTCGAAAATTTTCAATTGGTTTTTTTTTACTCCATATAACATCCAATTTTTATGATACCATAGGATGAAAGTCGTCACAAGGAGCAACTTTCGTCCATCCAGGACACCAATCCCGAAAACCCCTCCCGTGACCGCCAGGTCGGTGAAAAGTCTTCAGACACGATCGATTTTTTTTTACTCTACAAAATAGGTTAGCGAGGAGCGCAGCGACGAGCGTGGTTCGGATGGTGTAAACAAGGCGCAAGGTGAGCGAGCGTAGCGAGCGGTACCGCGGCGGCCGAAGCGCTGGAAACCTTATATTTTATTTTAAAACATGAAAGTCTCAATTTCAGATTTTGAGGTTAAGTTTTTCAATGTCAATTTTCTTATAAACTAGTGAACACCGGCGAAAAGTGGTACCTTACCGAGACTTCAAAATGGTTAAAGTATGTAATAAAACAGTGCAGCAATTTAATAAAGTCGTCAAGACACGAAAAGCTCAGGATTAGATAATCTGGACCTTTACCGTTTGTTCGTATTCTATAGATTAAAAAACTACTGGACCGATTTGAAAAAATATTTTTGCATTTGATAGCCCAGTTCTTGGGGAAGGTTAGTTAATATAGGCTATTTAACATCACGCCACCTAACCTACCCAAGGGGATGAATTGTATTCCTAATAGAACCCGTACGAAGTAGCGGGCAATCAGCTAGTATTAAGGCGACGTCTCCGTACATTTTCTCTGAAACGTCTATTTTTTTGTCGCTAAATGTGGACATATCAAGCCATTTTACAAGTCCGAAAAAAAATTTGTGAATAGTGAAATATATAAAGAAAATATATAAATAATAAAATATTATTAAATCTTTGTAGTATCTTTAAAAAAAAAATCGCAAGTTACAGCTCGAAAATAATTTTTGCTCTCAAAATTCTCAATATTTTGAGCGACAACTAACGTTAAAAAAAAACTATATTGTAGGAAAATCAATGTACTAAAGACATTGCTTAAAAAATGGCAAATTAATAGCGTGTTTATTTTTTAATTAATTGAAAAGCCCGAAATTCCGTAAATATCGGCAGATGGCGGACAGATACCGCCGGCAGCGGACGTGTCCCGGACGCTCTGGTGAACTCGCCTGATTATAAATTAGCGATGTTTTTTCTCGTAATCCTATTGTCTGTCCCTTTCACACCCGAACTTAAACGTCTACCACTATCCCGCTCTAGCTATCTTATTAGAAACAGCGGGCTTTCTATACATACTAATACTACTTAGTTTTTAATAAACTACCATATGTCTCGGTTTTGCCTGTGTAAATATCTGACTTTATACCTACTTAGGTCTTAATGGACTAGGCTTTTACCCGGCTTTGCCTGTGTAAATAGGTAACTTTATACCTACTAAGTTTTTGATAGACTACCATATGTTTCGGTACTGTTTAGATATATTTACTGTGGCCGAGTGTAAGTATAAAAGGTTATGTACATACGTAAGCTTCATTTCTGTACTCTCACTGTTTTGTAGTATTCGGCCGTAGTGCTAATACAAAATAAGAAAAGAGGAACACAAGACCGGGATGAAGAGTAGTGTATAGGCAGAGCGTATGCTACGTGGCAGGCACGCTGAGCGGTTGTATTACTCCATCTTTTCCTTTTACATTGATTGAAGATATTGAATAATAAGGATTTTGTATTATAATTTCAAATATTATACTTACTCAGAGTCAAAAGTATGTTTTTTTATATTCTTCTTACGTCGTTTTCTAATAAATCTTACGTAGTTCTTTATTCCTTTTATTACCCATTATTTACACTAAACTATAAATTACTACTTATTAGTTAATACTTAATAAAATAAACTATAATATAATCACAAAAAAATACAAAATAAAAATAAATTGTGTAACGAGATTTTATCAACAAATTTACACGATATGAGAGGAACGTGCACTTTCTAGACGTCTCAAGTCAACGGCTGTGACGCGAAATAGTCGCGCGGGATATGTTCGCGCGTGCATCATTTTATGAATACAGCGTGTTTGATATTTGTCTCCCTCACAAAGTTTTATAGACCAATGAAAAAATATTTTTAGTAGGATGTATCTACCTACACTAGTAAGGGCATGTAATAATCTCAATATTCTGATTATCAATATTCCGGTATATATCTTCCATAATACCGATAATTATTATGTACTAGTTTTTATAATATTTTCTGATTCTAATAAAATAACACACTGAAATACAATGTTTATTTTAAATTATATTACTTTATTTGATATTTTATTTCTTCTTAAATTATCTCTGAATAAAATAGAATTGGTACTATTGGCCACGCACTCGAAATCCACAGTTTACTTACTACTCTAAACAAAATAGGACGTTTGAAGAAGAGGCAGTGTTTATTGGCTTGTGATTGTGATAAAAATAAAGCTTCTAAAGTATAAATAAACAAAATGAAATAGTGATTTTAAATTCACACATTGGTTATAATAATTGTTCTAGATGTAACATCATTACAATGGAATAAGTTTTTATACCTATTCCTTTCGAACAAACAACTTCAGACACAAACTGAACCTTTTTATTGAGTAAATACTTGATAAAAACCTTATAACTATCTATAATTCAACACAGATGTTTGAAATATTTTTACTGTAACAATAATAAACACAAGAAACATCCTGTGAATGTAAAAAGATAGTCGCTAAGTCCTTTGATGCCGTGTGGCTCGCGCCGCGGCTAATCGACCGGCCGCCAGGAGAAACCGCCAAAGGCAAAGGGATGCCGCAAATCGATGTCAAGAGTTGGCAAAGCAAAGTGTCGATTACGCAATTTCTAGTTTCTTTTATAGTTAGGCACCTATAATAATTAGGTGGGTATAAATAAAAGTACAAATTAAAGAAATTTTTATATGGAAATGACTTTCGGTCAAATTTCACGCAATTTTGAGAATAGATTCGTTTCGTAATTCTGAGCAAAAGTCTCCAAGGACGCGACTTTCGAGTTTCAGAGTTATTGATAAGAATTGGTCTACAAAAAGGCAGCGGCAGCGGTATAATTTTAGAGAATGATTAACTTATATTACACTTACGCATTGGATGTAAAACATTACTATTATTAGGCACAGTTAAAACTCATACATGCTAAGTCGCTGGCAAAACGAAAATTAATTATTTCAGTCCGATTATTCCTATGTTCCTAGATTGTGATGTCGCGGTCTCGGTATGTTCATAGTAGGCGCGCCGCATCTCCCCGCAAATCGAAGCTTGCATCACTCCGCCTCACCCCCTCTACTGATTTTTTTGCACAAGCAGTGAGGGCCTTAAATAAAAAAAAGTATACCTCTGAAAATACGACGTTTCTTATATTTGAACGAATTTGATCATGATTTTCGTCAATCGGTAGCAAAATATACTTCGGGTATTGGCTGAATCTCCAATCAGCGAGATTTCGTACGAGTGATGTGTTTTCTCCGGCCATTTCTTTACTAAATTTAGATTAATTAATGAAAATTTTATTCATTACAAAAAGGCGATTTTAAAAATTTTCAAGATGGCGGGTATGAAATTAAATAGTGGCGCGAATGTTGTCTATGAAAATCGTGGACAGAATGAAAATTGAACGAACGAACTATGTTACGTGTAGTAATAAAATATTGATAATGTGAGGATTACCTTGGGAATTGACTTTTTTTTAGTGGAAATGTTTTTTGTACCGGGTATGGACGCGCATTCGAATGCAATTTCTTTGGATATTGGGTTCCTTTTTAAACATTTTTAAAGCCTTCACATTAGTTAATGTTTACTAGCTATTTCTAAAGGGCTCCGTGGTTAAATAAAGAGGTAAAGTTTGTAAGAATAATAAAAGAGGGAGACTTGGTACACCCTTGGACTGATAACACAGTTTCGGCATATATTTAATAAAAATTGTTTCGGGAGCTGTAAATAGGATTGCCAGATGGGAAGACTAAAATATCTGGCCAAAATTTCAAAACGTCGGGATCAATGTTGGGACAAATAAACAAATGTTACTTTTAATTATTAAAATTGAAATAATGACAAAAAAATTAACTTTACCGAACGCGTTCCGTTAAATCAGGGTGAGTGAAGTGATTTTGAAACCATGCTCGCGGTAATTTTCAATTTTTGTTTTATCTATGAATTTGTTAGAAATTTACAAGATTGTTTGTCGGGATATTTTGTATTTTGTCGGGAGTCTGTATATTTAGATTGGACCTTCAGGTTGGACATAGGCTATATTATCCTGTTAAAATAAAGGACTTTTCGTGGAGACCAATTATGTATGACATAATAAAGCGCCTACTAAACATATTACAGGAGAAGATAATTTGAAATCACAAGTAGGTACTAGTGTTTGAAAAGGATGATGAAAAGGTAGTATGTTTACAAGATGTGAAAAGATAGACAAGGAAATTGAAAGAAGAGTGAAAGCGGGAAGCAAGGTATGTGATGGACTAAACAATGTAGGTATGTAGAAATACACAACTTAGGTATAAGTGTAAAAGTAAAATTAATATAGGTAGGTACATTAATGCTGTTTTAGTTCCATCACTATGGAAGCGAGACTTGGGTATGGAATTAGAAGAAGTAAGATGAATGCAGTGAAAATGCAGTATTTACGTAAAATTTGTGATTTAAAGCGCAGTGGCGGCGCTAGGCGTCGGCGACATCGGCGACCGCCGACGGCCTCGCGCCTGTGGGGGCCTCGCAATAAAGTTTAAAAATTTACAAAATTCGCACTCTCCTGCTTTCTTTCACAGACAACAACGTAATAATTATCTAAAGAAGACTCCCTTATTGGTAAAATAGTCATTGACGATTCATAAGTCATAAGAAGAAAAGTTCAGGAATTTTCTGCTATCAAAAAGAACGATTTGCAAACTTTTGCCTATTTTAAGAGATGAAATAGATCTATTTATCCTTTTTGTTCTGCCTGGGAAATTAAAGAGGCCTCGCAAAGCTTATGTCACCGACGTCTACATTTGGTCTAGCGCCGCCACTGATAAAGCGTATTGACCGGATCCGGAACGATGTCATTCATTAGAGAAGTTGTGTCAAAAATGAAGAAAAGTAGTTTATACGCTGGTTTGGACACGTAGAAAGAATGAAGGATGATAAATTGACTAAAAAGGTTTATATGACTGAAGTGAAAGAAAATGCTGGCAGGGGACGACCTAGGTGTACTTTTATTGAACATACAAAATCGATGGAAATATTAAAAGTACACACAATTCCCGAGCACGTATGAAAGATATGCTGAATATAAAAGAAGCCAAAGAGGTATGTCAGGATCGTAGCAAATGGTATTCGATTGTCTCTGCCTACCCCTCTTGGGATAAAAGGCGTGATGATAGATAGATAGATAGATGGTCCAATTTACCTTACTTACCTCATTTTACTTGACCATAGAGAATAGAAAGTCAAGGCAGGTCAAGGTCACCAATGACATTTCATTCAATTTGAGTAATGTGACTTAATTGAAAAGTCATTATTTATATAGCCCTTACGCTACATTGAAGATTTTTGCATATTGACCGAATAACATTGTATAACCTAAGACGTCAATAAAATATAAAGGTATTACCATTCATTAATTTTTTTTATTTTGTATTCTAATGGTATATATTTAAAGTTCATTGTTTAATGTATTATTATATAAAGGAGGGCGTACAGAGGGGAATTAGTTCATAGTGAAGTTGTCTAGTATTGTATCCGCAACTGCAAGAGGATCACTTTCGCGTGCCGCTTTCTCAATTTCACTTTCGAAAATATACCGAATTATCGAATTAGATTTAGAAGTGCCGCGGCGAAGTGTAGAGAAATTTTTGTGTGAGGGCGGCCCGTCCGCCGTGTTCGATTTTATATCTGTTAAATATCAGTTCAGTGTTATAAGGACCTCAATTGACGAATATGGTGTATACGGAAGAGTATTTGAAGGAAAAATTGACCAAGGAATTGGACGCCGTTCACGTCGTAAGTACTGTCATAATTGCTAAAACATTTGTCGCGAAATTGTAAAATTGTAATTTAAAATCGTGAATGAAAACTCGTCATGGTGACGAAAATTGCAAAGAAGGAATCGAGCAACTTTCGCGTGACGAAAGACGGCTTATTTGCCGGCATTCTGTTTGCCTTATTAGTGCGATGGTGCGTGGCGGCATACCCTTATTCCGGTAAAGGGAAACCTCCCATGTTTGGTGATTATGAGGCTCAAAGGCATTGGCAGGAGATAACCTTGCAAACACCTGTAGTCAAATGGTATACAAACACAACACAAAACGACTTGCAGTATTGGGGCCTGGATTACCCACCTCTAACAGCATACCATAGTATTCTGTTGGGTTTAGTTGCTGATTGGATAGAGCCAGAATCCGTCAGACTATTCGCTTCAAGAGGTTATGAAAGTGACACCCACAAAACATTTATGAGATGGACTGTATTTCTAAGTGATTTGTACTTTTTTGTGACTGCTGCATTGTGTATTTGCATTGATGTTGAAAGAATCAAGCCAAAGGAAGAAAAAAATGTTTTTAAAAGAACAGATATAGGGACTATTCTGCTTTTATTATACCCTGGCATAATACTGATAGACCATGGCCATTTTCAATACAACTGTGTGTCGCTAGGTCTTTTTATGTGGGCTACTTTCTTTGTAGTGGCTATTCAGAATGATATTTTGGCAACAATTTCCTTTGTAATGGCTTTGAATTACAAGCAGATGGAACTGTACCATGCCTTGCCTTTCTTTTTTTATTTATTCAGAAACTGTTTTGGGTATCGAGCAAACACTGGCAAGTTTTGTAACCTTATTTATAAATTTAATAGGCTGGCTGTTGCTGTTATTTCATGTTTTATTATAATATGGTTCCCATTGATGTATTCATGGGAAACTCTAGAACAAGTAATTACTAGATTGTTTCCGATAAAACGGGGCGTATTTGAGGATAAAGTGTCCAATGTTTGGTGTTTTATTAATGTTTTTTATAAACTCAAACTAAGATACTCTAATGAAGCGATGGCTAAGTTATGTCTTTTTAGCACAGTTCTAGCGGTGTTGCCGTCTTGCATGGATTTATTTATGAGAATCAACAAGAGAAAGTTTATATTGTCTCTGATCAATGTATCTCTTGCGTTTTTCCTGTTCTCGTTTCAAGTTCACGAGAAGAGCATCCTACTTTGTGCTATACCTGTGGCATTACACCTTCCTAATGACCCGTTTATGTGTTTTTGGTTCTTACTTGTGGCTAACTTCAGTATGCTCCCGCTCCTTATAAAAGATGGTTTGATGATACCGTATGTAGCGACAACAGGCATTTATATATGCTTTTATAGTATTAGTTTGAAGTTGGCTCAGCCCAATTCTGGTATTCTGTCATTTTTAAATGCTAATGTTGTTTATAGTGCTGTAAAGACAAATAATAGCAATAGACAGCAATTTCTTAAGTTCCTTAGCATTAACTTTGTCTTCTCCCTCGTGGGTATGACAATGATTACTGTAGGAGCCTTATTTGTGAGGCCGCCACACCATTTGCCTGACCTTTTTCCGTTGTTAATATCTGCATACTCATGTTGTCATTTTCTTATATTTTTCATGTATTTTAATTATCAACAATTTTTAATACCAAAGTTGTTACCATCTAAAACTAAAAAACATTGAACCAAAGAAAATTCATTTTGAATTTGAATACTGAATTATAAACTTTTTTGGTACGTACTTAGAGTAGAAATTGCCTAAAATATTATATATTCATGGCATTTATGTTTTTTTTTTGTTTTATAAATTCCATCCAGAAAAGCAAAGGTAACCTACAATATTATAGTTATTATTCCTGTTTTTCTATATTTTTAAATTCCTGAGATATTTTTGTGACTCATGATTTAAGTAGCATCATTTCAAATATTATATTGTTTTTGTTTGGGGTCTATTGATATTACTTGACTTATATCAAAACTGTTAAGCCACTTTTTAAATAAAATTTGTGTAAAAAAATACAACTAAAGTTGAATGCTTTTTCACAAAAAAAAATACTTCAGAATTTGTGCTTTATGATACATTTAGAGATACATTTTTTGACACAATTTTTAATTTAGTTTTTGATAAGTGCATTTTGATATATCTATAGTTATGGTAAAGGTCCAGATTATCTAATCCTGAGATTTTCGTGTTTTTTCGACTTTATTCAATTACTGCACTGCTTTATTGCATACTTTAACTATTTTCAAGTCTCGGTAAGGTATAAGTTTTTGCAGAAGGTCACAGGTTTTTGCAAAATTAAGGTTAGAGTTTTCATGATTTTGAAAGAAAATTTTCAATCGATTTTTGCATATGTTTATTAACTTATGATAAATGTACTTAAATCAAGTACAGTATCAATTTTCACTAATGCCATAACTTTTGTGTAAAAGAATATGAATTCATTTGAATTAATACACACATAAAAATATTTGGTGTTGATTGATACAATTCAACATTTTTAATTTTTTCAGAAGACCTATTACACTATTGGCTTTAAAATATAAGAAAATGTAAACTTTGAATTACACTTAATTTACACAATTAATTTGAAATTTCCAACTTGTGAAATAAAAAAGATATGAATTTTTAAAATATTTTTTTATTTAAAAATGCTCTCCTGAAAAGTGAGGTTTGCCGAGTTATAGCATTTTTCACGGGAGGTACAGAATTTCTTGTAGGTGTAGTACTTATAAAATTGTGTGATTCCCAATTAGTGTGCTTTAATTGCACATGTGATGGTAATATGCCACTTTCGTCCCTTGATGACCAATCTATTAATGTTTTTCCATTCTTGCACACTAAATATACTATTGGATGATAACTATTCACATTTGCCAACTTGAATGCACTAAGGTTTTAGCATAGTAATTTACATTTGTCTATATCTAAATGGTGCTGCGTTATACAAAGTGTTGCCTCTCTCTCTCATATTGAATATTACATTAGTTAGAAGGAGACAAAACATTTGTATAACTATACAGCGTTTGTTAGTGAGGGGAATAGAATAGCAAAACAGTGCACAAAACAGTGTCAATCATGTGATTATTATACTCTGTTCAACATAAGATGGTATAAAAAAAGTGGGGGAATGTTTGCGTATATGTAATTCGAGTGCAATATAACTTGTATATTTATTATAATTGGTATATTGGTGTTTGTTTTTTCGATTGCTTTTTACTGCTGGTAAAATTAAAAATAATACCTCATACTGTCAAGCAGACCCAAAAATTGTGTTCTGCGCATCTAACGACCACTGCTCAAGAACCGTCCCGGTACCTATATGTGTTCAAAAATTTAATGAAATTCCATCAAGTGAATGGTGGCATGGGTCATGCTATCTATAAAAAAAAACATATACATTTTCTTCATTTATACTATATATTAGTCATACCATCATATAATGAACAGAGTGTAAAAAATATTATTAAAAAAATTGTGTTAACATAATCAATTTGTGGTTGCATTTAATATTTAGCATTAAGCACATTTATTTGATTAAGAATTTTGTATGAATTAAAACATTCCACACAATATGGTTTCTTCTTATATCCTCTACATGTGTACAAACTTTTAATATGGGTTTACAACAATTTTAATAGATACATAAATATTAAATACGCTTATAACTACTTATCTATTAGAAATAGATACATATGCTACCGCGGACTTTTTTGTAGATCATTTACTTCTTCTTCTTCTTTTTTATTATGGCTCCACCAATGTTCATCGGTGATTTGCCAATGTCAAGTATTATAGCCTTTATAGTGTATATAGCCGATAAATCGGTATTTAAGATAATCCCGCCGACCGTGATATGTCTTACTAATCACTGATAAATCACAACCATCACAGCGCGAACAGGATTAAACTGGATTCCACATCACGCCACGACGAAAACGCGTGCGTATGTCGCCATGACCGGATGTGGAATCGTAGATCATTTAATTCTACACAATAGGGTAGATGACAGGGTAAACAAAATATTATTCTATTTAGTCCGTCATTTAGATTATCAAAAAATATTGGACATGTATTTTTTCTTTAGTCAATCAAACAAAAAATTACAGATGATAAAGCGCGTCAAAGTTTGGGAGTACTAAGGCGTGACGTCACGCGGAACTTAAGCGGGCTATATTTTCAGCATTTTTTGTTTAATTGACAAAAGAAAAAATACGTGTCCAATATTTTCTAATAATCTAACTGACGGACTAATTAGAATTTTTTAGTCATCATGCCTATTCTTTCTTACATATTTTTTTTTATATTTCTGACGGATTAGACAGACATACGCCATAAAAAGTCGGGGGAGCTGCTCAGCTCCTAAACATGATAGGTCCATGTTTAATACTAGTAAACCTTCCCAGTGAATCAACCTATCTAATAGTGAAAACCGCAACAAAATCCGTTCAGTAGTTTTTGCGTGAAAAGGACACAAACAGACAGACGCGGCGGATAGGCATATGCTATTTATATAAACTAGCATTCCGCCCCCGGCTTCGCCCGTGGATATTTACGAACAAAATAAAATATACCTTATCCCTACCCCCACCCCTACTTCTACTCCTATCCCCTACCCTCTACCACTACCTCTATATCATCAATAGTTTTCGCAGCGCACGCGATGTAAGGAATTTCTTAGGTAATTTTTTTACACCTTGGGTTTACATTATTGGAGTTTTAGTAAGGATCCCTAATTTTTTTTTGAAAATAGAATATAGCCAATGTCACTCAGGGTGAATGTAGCTTTCCAGTGGTGAAATAATTTTTTAAATCGGCACAGTAGTTTTTGAGTTTATTCATTACAAACATACACACAAAAATACAAATCTTTCCTCTTTATAATATTATTATAGAAGTATTGAGAACTGCAGCCTAATTGTGTAACTTTGATAGTGATCCACTATCCAACGAAAATTTCACGTTTTTAATTGTTTTTATTTTTTTTCTCAAAAACTGTTTGAGATATTGAGCTAATTTTTGCGGCACAGTACGGCACAAGCGCAGCACAATGTAGTACAATTAACGAAAATACACATTTCGAAAAGAGCGGGGCTAAATTCGACCTTTATCTGTAAAAAAATGATAGTGATTGTATCGCTTTCAAGTTACGCAATTAGGCTGCTGGACCGATTTGTAATATAAATAGTCTGAATAAGGAATTGGAAAATTCGGAAGTAAATAAAGGTCCTTTTTTTGAGATTTTTGTATGAACTTGCACCGTTAGTGGTGTCAATATTGTTGTCATAGTTCAATAGATGGCGAATTTTACAAAATAAATAAATTAGTCTTATTTTAAAAGAAACATTTACCTAATTTAGTCTTGTTTTTTTTTTGAAAATGGCATATCAAACAAAAAACACCTTTGAAAATTAATATAGGGATATGATTGATTTTGCGATAATTCAGAGACAGAAAAGAGCGCTGCCATTCAACATTCCTAAACTGCCCAATTGAAAGGTCGATTCAAGAGTTGGCACATTCAATACTTGAATGGGGTGATGGATACTGACCCATCCTGCGACGGCCCCTGTAACCACCCAGATGCACGTTACAGTTGCATGAATGTCGGCCGGTTTCACCGTGGTTGCATAATTTAACGCTTGATTTCACTCTATGTGTTCGTGTGCAGTGCGCTATCGTTTTTATTTGGTGCGAGCACACGATAGGTTGCCCTACCTGTTCGTTGGGCTTCGAACAAAATAAAATATAGTCTATATTACTCGGGGATATCGTAGCTTTCTATTCGTGAAATAAGTTTTAGAATCGGTTCAGTAGTTTTAAGATTCCAAATTAACCAACTTTACCGCTTTATAAAGCTTTATCTATACTAATATTATAAAGAGGAAAGATTTGTTTGTATGTTTGTTACAAATAAACTCAAAAACTACTGGACGGATTTTGATCATTCTTTCACCATTAGAATGCTACATTATCCCTGAGTAACATAGGCATGACGACGGGAACGGGGTGGGCAGAGTTGAACATGACAAAGCTATGTATGAAGTGTATGTTTGCCAACATTCTGAAATAGACACGTACGAAGTCGTGGGAAACAGGATGGGGTAGGGTTAGGGGTAAGGGTAAGGGTAGGGGTAGTGCAGGTTTTATTTTGTTCGAAAATATCCACGGGCGAAGCCGGGGGCGGACAGCTAGTATAGTATAAAATGGCCTCTTATGAAGTGTCTTTGGACACCTCTGCCATTAGGTAATTTTTTTAGGAAACCGAAACCCTTGTCACAGCTTATTTTCTCTGAATCTACGAAAGAAAAAAGTACACGTAGAGTACCTAATTTCAAGTGCATCATGCTCCATCAAATGAAAGGGCTCATAAGAAATACCTATATTTTTTCTTTTATAATTTTAAAATGCATAATTTAAATTATATTACTATAATAATACACGAATATTGACCGTTCCCCCCTTGTCCCCGTAACTATAGTCTAAAATTTTGGAAATAATCAGGAAATATAGGGCCTCTTATAGTTCACAGTAAAACCTAATCGAAAATGGTACAGTGGGGTGAGCATATATTTAACTTGACATCTTTCGTGTCGACAGAAAGGCCGTGCATTCCGTGACTGGCTCTTGTACGGACATAAACGTTTTTGGCCTTTCGGTCGACACGAAAGATGTCGCGTCAAATATATGCTCAGTGCTCACCCACCAGAACCCCCAGCGCGCGAGACGTACTTGCAATTTGGCCAGTTTTTTATTTTATAAAGGAAACTTGTGACCAAGTTGTTGGTCCAAGAAATGGCGCGACTGACAAGAGACAAGGAGTCCGCCAGTCGCCTCAGATTGAGGAGAGACGAAAGAAGTTTGTTCCACTCATCAATGGTTAAATCAATACCCACCAATACAACCCCCACCCCCACTTCTCCAAACACACACACACACACACGCATTGAGATATAGTAATTATATTATACAATTAACTTGGGAAACTTTTAATTGGCGTTATTTACGGATTAAACCTACATATGTAATACCAATTTCTTGTATAGCTGTAAGTTTCTTTTTATAAATAAATAAATAAAAATGTTTCCACTTTATGGTGCGGTGCGACCTCAGAATACAGAACAAAGCTATAATACGCATGCACACTGAATAGTATAAAAGCGTCATGATGTGTCCAAAAAAATACGAGATTTTCCGCACCAGCCATACTTCTCGCCAAGATTTGTTTTTTTGTTCGTATTCTATAGATAGACTCAAAAACTATATACTGGACCGATCTGAAAAATATTCTTGCATCTTATTGTTTGCACTTGCTAACTACCTTCCAAGTGAATAAAATTTGTGAATTGTATTCCAAAACGCGTACGAAGTAGCGGGCAATCAGCTAGTATTAATAAAAAATAACACATATTCTATGTTCTTATATGTAATTTATTTTTTATCAATTAATACACAACCGGGTACTGTATTTTAGTGTACTATTTTAGCTTCAATTTGAAGAATTGATGCGGATTCTGGCAGATTCTGTATTCTGAGGGTGCGACACAGGAACGAGTCACCAAACTTCCTCGTTCGTATGCTGCTAAACGAACTGCTTGCTTAGTGGATTTATATTTGCTGCACTTGAAATGTCTATAAATGGCGCGCCTTGGGGTTGAGATCGAATGAAAACTGCGTCACGCCCCCTCTCCCCTGCCGCTCTCTACTCCCTTGTGAGTGTGTGTACTGCATGTTTTCGATGTTTTACATCTGCCGGGCGTCCCGTGACGGGTTACCTTAAAATTCTGACTCACGAATTCGCTAGCAATCTTGGTGGCGTTGCGATCTTAATAATGGCCATCCTTCTCGGAATTCCAGATGGCGGTTTATTTATTTAATTCAGCGTGTGTATGCTCCAAGCTCCAAGATGCTTCCCGCATACAAAACGCTAAATCAATTGATGTAATTATGTACAGGAAAATCCTGTGAATCACAAATTTATTTAGATTATGCCTATGTCGTGCTTCAAGCCAAAATGTGAAGCAGGATCTCTGCAGAACGGCAAAATGAATGCGATGGAACCTCAGCTCAGTGGCGAATCCGTCTACTGTCTTTGTCCGATTTATTGCTTGGCATTCTAGTGTTGGACATTCTCGGGCCGGCCGCCGACTTTTTTGTAGATGCTATTATTCTACCCATTGCAATTTCCTACATAATTTTGCTATGTATCTGTCGGATTAGACAGCATACGCCATGAAAACTCGCTGGGGCTAACCCTACGATCAAGAAAAGACAAACCTTTTCTCAGACTTAATTCACTTATACTCTTAATGCTCAGCTCCTAAACATGATAGGTCCATGTTTAATACTCGTAAACCTTCCCAGTGAATCAACCTATCTGAAAACCACAACAAAATCCGTTCATTAGTTTTTGCGTGAAAAAGTCACAGACAGACATACGGACACGGCGGGGGACTTTTTTTATAATATGTAGCTTCTTAGTACTGAATGTAATAATATTGCTAAGTTTTTATGTTATGACTCCATATGACAAAACTCTTTGTGGTTTCGAAAACAATAATGCACAAGACAATTGGCAATTGTAATAAAATTGTACTACATGACATATCCATCTATTATTGGATATTTTTATAGAAAATTTGCGCGCATTTCCTCATATGCCCATAGGCAAACAATAAACCCTTCAATCTCATTTGGACAAAATGGCTCTAAGTGGAAAACTAATGGTTTCTGGGATTCATAATTCAGATGGTTCCAAAATGGGACATAATGTAGGCTGTGGATTATATGGAGTTGACCATACCACAAATAATCCATCAATCTGGGCAAGTACGCTAGTACATTCCAAGCAGAGGTTACGCCAGCTCCCTCTCAAGGCTGCTCTCTTGGCCATCAACTCCTATACAATATCCTCTAAGCTGGTCAAGGACTGTGTTGATGTATTTAAACTAGGTAGCAAAAACTCAAGTTATCCTTAAATGGGTACCAGGACACTCAGGGATAGAAGATAATGAAATTGCTGACTTCCTGTCACGTGCAGGAGATAGGGATCCACAGTTTTGACTTTTGTGTTCAATATGCCCTTTGAATCGTCAATTTTTTCATACTGGACTAATATGTAATTCCTTATCTTATCAGAATCCATTCGTTTGATATGCACTATCAATAGTCCCGTGGCGGAATTATTGAGATTTATTTATTGGATTCAAAAGGTATGCTAGGTTTTTCTGTTGTTTGACATTAGTATAGAGACAGAATATATTATGCTACCGTAAAACTTCTAACATTTCTTGACAATCATGGTGATATTTACGGACTTTATGGTTAAAATTAAACATGAGTTCACCGTGAATTCACTGACAATCCTTTAAAGTTTTAAGGTATCGTTTCCCAAAGTGATCTATATGGACCCCCAGGGGTCGATTTCTAGTTGCTGAGGGGTCCATGTCAGCAAGGAAAAAGTACTACGGGGTCTAAAGAATATTAAAAAAATCTAGTAAAGGGGTCTACGTCGACGGCGTAAAAACGTTTGGGAACCTTTACTTTAAGACATGCCATTTTCTGGTGAAGCCACTTCCCTTTCTCTTACCTCACGATTCATCTGCGTAGAGGGCGTCGTCGAACCTCTGTAATACTCTGTGATACTACTGAATTAATGTGGAAAGTTTCTAAAGGACCAAACACTACTATATTTGGTTACGCTGTGTGAAATCGCTTGCGTACTTCTTCTTCTTCTTCTTTTGATATATGGCAACAGTGCTGACTTTCGTCGCAATTCTGCCAGTCTTCAGTGTTTAATCTTGTGCAATAGTAAGCCGATAAATCGGTAGCTAAGATTATCCCGCCGACTGTGATATGTCTTATTAATCACTAACTAATCACAACCATAACAGCGCGGCCGGGATTAAACCAGATTCCACATCACGCCATGACGAAAACGCGTGCGGTCGGCGCCATGACCGGATGTGGAATCCTTGCGTACTTATTTGCGCAACCTGCGCACCATTATGATGTGTGGTCATAGGTTTGTTTTACAATGAACTAGACCGTAGGAGCAGACAATGGAATTATAATGTTATTTGTTTTACATTATGATATAGTCTGATACGGATACTTATGCCCGTGTCTTATAATTGTTAAAGTCATAATAGTAGTTTATGAAACGGGTTCATAATAGGGGTAATTAAAACACAAGTGGAATTTTAAAAAATGAGGCGGAGCCGAACTGCCTTAAAGCCTCAGACATTTACATTACCGCACACAATGTAGTTTTTACGCAATGATTCTAACAAACATGAGCTCCCTTAATGGTTGCATGAAGTGGCCATTGCAAAATTACTATTTTTACGTGTCCTCATACATTTTACGACATATAGCAAATTGCTGTCGACGCAACGAGATGACCAATTTTATTGTTTAGTTTTCATAATAATATTTACAGTTTCTTTTCTTCTTCGCGGGTTGTCTTATGGGTCCCGGAACCATTTTCCAGGGTACCCAGCGTAAGACCAAGTCTTCTTTTAGCCGAGTAATGGTGAGGCTTTACCTAACGAATGGCCAGTTCTGTTGAGGTATAGTTTAGATAGACAAGCTGCGTCGGTGGACGTCTGGTATTAACTAGAGTCTAGATAGACCACGGGTTCGATCCCGGATCCCGGCCATGTACCAATGGGTATTTTTAATTAAAAACTTATGTACATAATCCGACAAACCACACTTTAGAGGCTTTCCATAAAAATATACCTCAACAGAACCGGCCACTCGTTAGGTATAGCCATAGAGTAAGTAGCAATCACTATGTTCTTTAATAAGAGTCGGGACTGCCATACATTAAAATGAAATTAAATTAGGGCTGAAAGGTACTGCCAACCTAACAACATCGTACTGTGGATTGGTATAGACATATTTGCTATCTCTGTCATTTGTATATGACGTGAAAGAGATGGCGATACGACGCCATTAATATTGGCTCATTTTTCCTAGGCCAATTTTTTTGTTCTAAGTTGCGCCAGTCTGGGTATAGCCTCACATCACAGCTGGATACGCTTAGGTATTATTAGGTTAATATTTGCGTGTCAAGGGCAGTCTATAGTCCTTATTCTTGACATTGACATTAAATCATTAAAATATAGAGTTATCATTTACCTTATCATGTACAGTACACGCCATTCATACACACGCTAGTTTTTTTTAAACACATACATCTAACCTCTTTAGTGTTACGTATAATATCTCTTTTCTATACAAAAGAGGTTTTATTACGATATCCTTCACACTTCTTTAACACACATAAATATCTGTTATTCGAAGCACGAGGAATCGATTAAAGCACATATTCTTAAAGAAAATTGGTGATTTTTGGAACGACTGGGAATAGAACCTGGGACCTCCCGGTTTCTAGACAACGCTCTACCTATTAGGCTATAGACTCCTCTATGTATTTATATATTCTTAGTATATGTTGTCCTGTCTGTCTATGCCTATTGATATAATGCCTTCACTATGAATTTGAATAAAGGCATTGTATATTTTAAAAAGTATATGAGAGATATCACTTATCAATATAATATAATAGCGACCGCCCGCGGCTCCGCCCGCGTAGAATCTATTGTGCATAGGTTTGGTATAAGTTCATATATTGGGCTCGAAACTAATGAAAGAAATGTCACGATTTTTTCAAACGACAACACTGGCATAGACAATGGATTCGCTCTCTTTTGGCTCGAAATTCGAACTTGTGATTTTATTTTGCTTACTATACAAAAATTACACATCCAATATCATATTTTCTTAAGTTTTTCGCGATTCCCGAGATCAAGGAATCGAATTACATACAAATTCCTAAGAAGTACGTCGTTTGGTAGAAACGTTTCAAGAAAGTTTTGTAGAGCGCCGTCTCGCTCTATATTGTTTTTTGTCTCGTTCTGGTTTTTCGATTTTATTATATAGAATATTATTATCTTGTAACCAGCTTTTCGCCCGTGGATATTTTCCAACAAAATAAAATATACCCTATAGTACTCAGGGATAATGTACGTTCCTATTAGTGAAAGAATTTTCAGAATCGGATCAGAAGTTTCAGAGATTACCCTCTACATCCAAACTTACATACTTTAGATGTGGTAATAATTGGTGAATTGATATAACAATGGCCACATATTTGACAGTTGCTCCTCCAAAACACAAGGAGTCAACGCACCTCAATATCATCATTATCAAAGTGTCTTCCGAGCCGAAGCGCTGAAGTTTCCCTCTTCACGCCGGCATCGTCTCCGGTGTCTTCTTTTAAAAAAATCTACAAATCACAACAAATAGTCCCCCGGTGCGTCATTTCGGTTCGAGTTTTATTTTGGCAGAAAAAATTGTTCGGTGTTTTACACGCTTCACGTCTCCTTTGGTAAATACTCAAAGATGATGATGGATATCGGTAAAATCGGAAAGAACTCATCTTCGCTAGACGCTAATGCTGTTGGTGATATGTGAAAACAATGTATGTGACAATATTGTTCCTCATAAATAATTATACAAATAAAGAATAAATCTGCCCCCCTATTCCATATATCTGTTGCTAACAAAAACACGTTGGTAACCGTCCACAGATTAGTAAATATGACAGGCCGAGAGTGAGTGTACCGCACGCTCGCGCTCTTGTCGGTCTATCGTACATTATTAATCTGTGCCAACACGTTTTTGTATGTAAATTCAAAGTTACATGCATAAAATAATAGTAGTGCAAGATATATATACTTATAGATGCATATTTTATTTCAAGGATCCAGGAAGGTAATATTTAAATCTCGTTTTTTTGTTTTTCTTTGTCTTCACAAAATCTTAATGTATTTCTGGCTTAATGTATGCCCACTTTGCGTTTAAAATGTAATTTTTATTTTTAGGGATCCGCAGCCAAATGGTAGTTCGATATGTAAAGTAAATATTTGTATAATATGAATATTTTTGTTTTCTATGCAACAGTTTTTTAAAGAAATTTTCAAAGTTTTGCCGACAGATAACAAAGTAACATCATCATTTAGGTAAACTGGCGTTTCTGTCCTGTGGTACTACTCGTTTGTGATATAAGTAGTACCACGACCCATAACTTGCCACGTGGTTGTCGTGCCAGTAATACAAATGAGTTCAGAAATTGGATAGAATGGCTACTTTGTCGTCTGTCGGCAAAACTTTGTAAATGTATTGTAAAGAAACTACTGAATAGTTAATAATATTCAAAGTTGTTTCTTAAAATAACTTAATTTTTTAAATAAAAATTTAAAAGCATACTTAGTTTTTACTTTACATAGGTATCTACCGAATTTCGCCATGTCTTCTAAGGAAAATATAATTTTAAAAATACATGAAACTTGGGGATGAAGAATTCTTTTGGTATCATTAACTTTTTTATAGGTCTTTGATGCTGTGCTGTCTCTGTGTCTGATCTCCTAATCGTTAATAATGTGTCCTGGGCGTCCCCCCCACTTTCTTCATAATATGAATATTTTCTACAAAATATATTTTTATCAATTTTAAATTAACCACTCTAATTTAATTTTGGATTTCGGAGGTCGCGGATTCGGTAAGTGGTACTTGCATAGTGACTTGGTTAATTTTTGTTATTTTTAACTACATTTCTGAACTTATCTTATCAACGAAGTGGTTGCAATATAAATAAAGTTATTTCCCAGTTCGTTAAATTTAATGGCAGTTTGATTGAGCTTTATTTTTTACACCTGAATTATTTGACATTGGTACAATATGTAAATTTTAGGTATACTCTACTTTAGTGTTCCCCGTATTTTTATACGGAGCAGAAACGTGGACAGTAAAGGAAAGGGAAGAGGGAATTTAAGGGAACGACAGAGAATCGACGCACTGGAAATGTGATGCTGGGCATATTTTGGAGCCCACCCATGTTTCCACCCTCCAAGAACTTGCAGATGTCGGCTGTCGTTCAATCTAGGATCCTTCGATTTTTTGGATATGATACGCGACGAGAGGAGCAGTCCATAGAGGAACTGGTTGTGCAGGACAGAGTTGATGGCGGCAAATCGCGAGGACGTTCCCCTTTGCGTTGGACCGTAAGACATCGGCGAGAGAGACATGGCGCAAGGTTGTCGAGATGTGGACCGCCATGATTGACCACGATTGCTCTGCCAACTGAGAAACGACTGAGAAAAACCTCATCATACTGATATGATCATAAGATATTTTGTTATAGAGTCATGTAAAAAAGTCGTGATAGAACTTTTATGTCACTCTTTAAAATTGTAGAACCGAAAGTAATCTAATAACATATTGTATATAGTTCACTCCAAATAGGTTGAGCTAGGATTCCCATACAAGCAAAGGTCTTTTCAATACTTTTTTTGACGAAATCGGATTTACACGATTCACTCGCCATTAGGACATAGAAAAACGAGAGATATTGTACCGTACGTAATCCACGATCGATACAGAATTAACGTCCGTCTTAACATGTCGTGGGCGATCTCTTAATTTAAAAATACAAATTCAATGTCATTGATAATACGATGTGTCCACAGAATTTGCGGTCGTTATTGAATTATTGATATGAATATTGCCCAATGTTCGGTGGCCGTTGCATTTCCCACTAGACCTTGTCTTGAAGGTTAATTAGCATGTCATCATGAACCAGTTGGTGGTCTGTTAATGGGACAGTTTCTTGCGATATCGCCTTTTATTCCCACCGACTGCCTGAGTTTTATCTGATTTAGGTGGTCCGTTTTCAAGCTTAGAGTGCGTTTGCCCATTTATCAGTCTATGTTAATATTATAAAGAGGTAAAGTTTGTTTGTAAGTTTGGATGTAGGGGGTGATCTCTGAAACTCGATTCTGAAAATTCTTTCATTAGGAAGCTACATTATCCCTGAATGCTTATAGGTTATATTTTATTTTGTTTGAAAACATCCACGGAAATCTAGTCTATAATAGTTTAGGTAGAACTTTAGAGTCCATAATCAGGTCTTCGAACTCTTCACTTTTCCATAATATTCATCATCATCAGATTTTTTTCTACGTCCAGAAATGTTATAAATAGTATCAAGTGGGAATGCTCCTTCACGATTTCTTTCAGACGTCCACACCTTGCAAGTAGCCGCTCTGGCGCTGGCTAAAAATACCTCTTTCAAACATACATAAAACCGATTAGTTTGGCTTTGGGCAAATATTGATAAATTACTTCGGCATAATCTCATAAGGATGTAACCGGTTTTCCTCCATTTTTGAGGATGTTTGATCTCGTTATTTGGTCTAATGTTTGTCACGGATTTGCCGTCGTATTTGCTTTTGAATGAAGGTCGTCTATTTATTTGTGTTTTATACTACATATTTTTTTAGCTATATAATTATCCAGTTTAGACTATTTGAACTGGTAGTGAAATCTGTTCCGTTTTTTTTAAATCATAATGACAGAAAGTTTTTTGTCATGACATGAAAATTAGCCTAATCGGTCAACGTCAATGCAATCAGGCTCAGATTCATTGCTGGTGACGGCCAGTGACGCCGACTGACGCCAAAGTCTCCAGTGTACCCCAGTTGTTTGTACTCTCGTGATTCGTGATATTTGTGATCGATTGATTTTATATTTAAAATATTTTTTCCATTATTCTGATGGCGTTTCATTCCATCTGAAATTATAAAGGGTCCAGATTTTCCTAAACTTCTGTATCTACTGCTATTATTTTTAATTGCTGTTCGATTAATGATCTTGTGATGTATGTATAATATAGAGTCATGTTTGCTAATGCTGTTGTTTGTTGCGAAAATGTAATTAATTAATTATTGATTAATTTGTTTCAACTTACCTTTGAAAGAAAGCCATATTGTCAAGTCAAGTTATAGTCATATCGTCTTGTTAGATCGTCCTAGCTGCATACATATTGTAATCTTTTTTATATTGATAGACCAAGGGAACTCAAGATTGGTGCACAATTTCTGTCTCCGGTTTCAGAATAATCTCTAAAGATTATACTTGCTACAGTGTTCTTACTAGGTATTCTTAGTCTTCTTAGAACATTTTTAACCTGGGATTCGAACCCAGGACCGTCTCCTTCGTGGGTAGTTAATCACTAACCACAATGTCAAACAATTCGTTATTCGCTGTTTATCTTCGACATGAAATAAAGATCCACATACTATGTTCATACATACATACCTTCCCGCCTGTTTCCCAAAGGGATAAGCAGAGAGTATGGAGCACCACTTCTCTCGATCTTTGCATACTTCTCTGGCTTCATCCACATACATACATCGTTTCATACATGCACATCTATTTTTAGTACTAGGTATTTGATCTAGTTTAAGGACATCAGTTCCTTGTTGGTCCTTTCGGTAATATAGCTTTATATATTTGCTTCGTCACACATTCGTTCAACATGTCCAAACCATCTCAGCATTCCCCTTTCAGTCTATATCTATACTAATAATAAAGCTGAACAGTTTGTTAGTTTGAACGCGCTAAGATTTGAAAATACCATTTGTATTTGATAGCCCAATTCTTGAGGAAGGTTATAGGCTATATAATATTATGCTACGATCCTAAGGAGCTAAGCAGTATCAGCTGATCAGTCACTCCACATTTTTCACATACATAATAATTTCTCACTCTATCTCTGAGTGATATATATCTTCACTGAACTTATTCTGAACAATCCTAAGATCATTACACTGCAATTTTATTTACATCTATATCTATACTAATATTAGAAAGGTGTAAAATTTTATTTTTGGATTTTTCTTTGTAATTAATAACCTCAAAAACTACTGAACCGATTCTAAAAATTGTTTCACTAATAGAAAACTACGATATCCCTGAGTGACATAGGCTATATTTTACATTGTTCGAATATATCCACGGGCGGAGCCGGGGGCGGAAAGTCCATAATAAAATAAACACATAGATGTTGCGTCAAGCGTTCGTAGAATCTTCAATATTATTAATATCTACAATTTCAAGGTCTCGGTTCAGAAAAGTGAACAGTTAAAATTCGTCATGTGAAAGCGCATTGGCCTAATGACATGACTAGCCATGACATAACAGCGCATAGTTCGTATTCTAGACGAGTCAGTTGCGCGTGCGCTGTCTCGGTAGCCGGGTGTCGACTACTGTGGACTAACTAGAAAGACGTAACGGTCGATTTTGTGTCGTAACTCGGATTTTTTGAAAATGGTGCTTTTGGTATTATTCTTTTGAGGCCTCATTGTAAGTTAGTTTAAAATAATTTTGTTTGTATTTTTTAACGCTCGAAGTGGAATTAAGTGTTTATATTGTTTGACTAAATATTTCAAATACAAGGACCAGAAAAATAATCTATAAAAAAGTATGTTGAAATGAAAATCCACAGACATTGTTTGCCCTTTTTCTTTTAATTTGCTACTTAATCGGAGATCCTCAGGACAACCAATGAAGGATGTTGAATTTGAATTAATGGATATGTTTGTTTTGTTGAAAGGATTTATTTGTCTTATTTTGTGAATGATGCGAAAACTACTCGTACGAAAAAATACGAAAATATTGACTAAAAGGTTTTATATGGCTGAAGTGAAAGAAAATGCTGGCAGAGGACGACCTAAGTGTACTTTTATTGAATATATAAAAAATTTGTTAATCGATGGAAATATTAAAAGTACACACAATTGCCGAGCATGTATGAAAGTATGATGAATATAAAAGAAGCGAAACAGATGTCAGGATCGTAGCAAATTACATTCGATTGTCTCTGCTTACTCCTCTTGGGATAAAAGGCGTGATGATAGATAAAAACCGCGAGTAATAGCTAGTGAAATGTGCAATAAAAAATCTCTTTATCCGATTATATTTGCACTTTGAATTGATTGTGTGCAAGCCACTGCAAACTACTTGGGCTCCGATCACGCATAAATATTCACATAAGAGCATCGTTGGCTATAAGGCTGAAATTCTAGGCTAAATGGATGTACCTATATGGATGCGTATAGAGTATATCGTGGATTTAGATTTGGTGACTGGATTAGGTCATACAGGAAAATATGATGTTTTTGTATTATTATTTACTACTAGATTTCCGCACCGGCTTCGCCCGTGGAGCCCATATTAACTTTCATCCCCTATTAGATATATATTAGTAGAATTTTTCCGGGGTATTAACCTATTTTCCCGGGATAAAAGTAGCATAGTATACTATCTCTCTGTAAAATAATAAATATATAATACTTGTTAGGATGGAGGAAAATATATACAAATTAAATTAAAAACCCGGACACAAATTATTTAAAATATCTCAACAAAACTGACCACTCGTTAGCTATAGTCTCATAAATAACATCAAATAAAAGAGGAAGACTTGATCTTCCGCTGGGTATACTGGGACCAATAAAACGGTTTCGGGAGTTGTAAGACAACCCGCGAAGAAGTGAAAATCGATCCATTTGACATTACGCACATCCGGCCCATTTCACGAAATGAACTCCCTATAAATGTATGCCAATCATTTACACATCAAAAACGCCTCTTTGAAAAGTCGAGCGTTATTTTTGACCCGTTTAATTATATATAATTGAAAATACAGTATTTATTTATCATTGAACACTTAGCTATGGAACAAAGAGCATGACCACTTACTGACTGAAGATTCTTGCGACCCCAGAGGGTTCGCGTTGCGCTGAGGTGGCCCTAGCATATACACTTGTGATCGCTGAAAATTCCATCAAAACTCATTCAATCGTTTCAGAGCCTTTTACCCACGAAGGGTTGTTTGTGTTTGTATGTCTGTTACCATTTTTCTCCAATTACCTACATAAGCGTCACTTCAGGCAGGTTCTTAGAAATATCTGCTGAAAATCGGGTAAGCAGTTCCAAGATATTCAGGTTTCATTAGAGCCTGTGTAGGAATCTCGACTTCTATTAAAAGTCTTCTTTCTTTGTTTTCTTCTAGTTTGTGTCCAAATATTTATTTAGAGCAAGCATATCCGACTGATAATTATTTGATGCTTTTTAAATGAACTAGAAGAAAACAAAGAAAGAAGACTTTTAATAGAAGTCGAG